>CM028133.1:301894166-303322500 GCA_016271365.2 Neoceratodus forsteri
CATTACTAAATCCACTGCAGATCCGTGTGTGTGTGTGTGTGTGTGTCTGTGTGGAGGGGGGGGGGCTGGCTGCCTGTAGTGTTAAATGTCCTGTGCAACAGCGTGCATTTTCTGTCACAGAGCCTTTGTACAGCAGTACAGCCTCAGGCCACTAAGCACTAGAAGGTAGGGTCCTGTGTTTGATCCCAGTATGGGACAGTTTTTCTTTTTTCATTCTCAAGTCACTGCAGTTTCTGTATTATGAGAGAAAATGTTAGATATTTGCTGATGTTAGTGATAGAGTTTCAGCAACTTGAAAAGTTCCAACTGAGACTTTCAAATTTAAGTACAACTTGGGAAACATTACTTCAAATTACCAGACTGGTTCATTGTGCAGCTGTTGAGTGGAGGGGCCTGTGCTCTATACTGGTTGTCCTTTGCCTCAACATACATTTCTTGCTAATGACCTTTAGTACAGAGGTAGGCTACAGACTTCCAAACCGTGGTAGTGTGGGACCTGGGTTTGATCCCAGTGTGGAACGGTTTTTGCTCTCACTACAATTGCTGTAGTATAACATAAACTGTTAGACACCCTTGCTGATCATAGTGATAGGGTTTCAGCAACTTGAAAAGTTCCTGCTGAGACGTTCAGGTTTGAGTGCAGTTGGAAACATTACTTATAACTGCCATACTGGTGCATTACTAAATCCTCTGCAGCTATTGAGGGTGGGGATCTGCACTCAGAACTGGATTTCCTTTGCCACAGCAGGCATTTCCTGGCAAATGAGCTTTAAATACAGTGGTAGTGCTACAAACATCCAAACTATAGTGGGCAGGGGTCTGGGTTTGATCACACATTTTTATGTTGGCTTGCATGCACGCGCAAGCAACATCTTGCAATAGAAGTATTTCAGAGGTGTGTCAATGTTGTGACGAATGCAGGAGATGCTTTAGTGGGTGCATCCCTCAGCTGCCAATCAGTGAGCATGCTGCTGATGACAGCAGTTTCAGAGAGAGCCATGGAGTTGAACCTAATCTGCCACTGCAATCAGAGACAGGCTTGTTATTGCAGCGGCAGATGACACGCCTCCATTAAATGTCTTTCCTGGTGAAACATTAAATAAGTATAGCGGCTCTTGCCATCTGCCACACAATCCCCAGAAAGCCAACATCAGGATGCTGAGTCCCTGTGTAGGCATGCCCCCCCCCCCCACATTATGTGACACACCGTAACATGGCGGCTCCTGCCACCCACCACACACTCCCAAAAAGCCGATATCGGGGTGCCCAGTCCACATGTCAACTTCTGCCCTCTTACTGTGTCTTTCCTCTTAACGTGTCTTTCCTGGTGAAACAGTTTCCCCTTTTCTTTCCAACACCAGGATGCCCACTCCCAGTGTCCGTTGCCCGCCCCCCCATCTATATGCCTTGCCAACATCGAGGTGCCCATTCCCCCTGTGGACATTTCCTGCCAGAATTGTGGCACACTGGGAGCCCACTCAAGTGTGCCTATTTTTTTTGTGTGTAACCAGTAAATGAAGAAAACCTTCCCTCATGGTCTTTTGTTTCCCTGCAAACAAGAAAATGGTTCACCGTTGTCTCCCTCATCCTCCTTCCTCATTCCCCTCCCTCTGTTCACCCACCTCCCCTCACCCCCCCTCACCAATACTTACCATCTGGAGGTCGGAAGCCATGATCTTCTCTGAACTGGGACACGTCTGCACTCTTCAAAGTCGAACTGCGAAGTGAAGAAATGATGGTAAGCTTTATAATGTGAGGCAATGGGGGTTTCAACTTAGGTTGATATCTTAGCCATTTTTGGAACTTTTGGCCCCAAATTTTCAACATGGTGTTCTTGGGACACCACCTCATGAACATGTCACTGTCATTTAGTTTCTCAGTCCCAGAAGGTGATTTCATGTTTGCTGCATGGAATCACCTTTTGGGACTGATTAATGAAACGACAGTGCCACTGTTCATGAGGGGAGGTCCCAAAAAAGCCCATGTTGCATATTTGGTAAAAAGAATTCCAAAGAATGACTGCATTATGAGTGTGCATTATGTAGTTTCTATGCACATTTGTAACTTCGCCAATTTTTTTTTCTCCAGATTTTCAGCATTGCCATTTTTCACACCTCCTTATGAACAGTATAGCTATCATTTTCCACATCCTTCCTGAAATATATTTTCACACCTGTGGAGCAGAATGGCACAGTTGCTGTGGGAAATCAACTTTTGGAACAGATTAACAAAATCATAGTGCCACTGTTCATGCGGAGAGGTTCAAAAATGCCCATGTTGAAGATGTGGTGAAAATATTCCAAAAAATGAATGCGTTACAGGTGTGCATTGCACAGTTTCTATGCACATTCATACCTTCACTAATTTTTCATATTCTTACTTCAGATTTTAAACATTGCCATTTTTTCCCACCACCTCATTAACAGTGCAGCTGTCATTTTTCACATCCTGCCAGAAATGTGTTTTCACACCTGTGGCACCACATGGCACAGTCACTGTGCAAAACCACCTTTCAGGATTGAGTAACAAAATGACAGTACCACTGATCATGAGGTGGGTCACAAAAATCCCATTTTGAAAATTTGGAGTGAAAATACCAACAAACAACTGGGGTGTTAGGGTTTGGAACTATAACACCCTACTCTGTAGAGACTGACAGGCATCAGGGTGCGACTTGGGATCATTGGCCATAATGCTTATGCCATTCCACCCTCACCCTGCAGCCAGTGAGAGGCATTGAGGTGTGCCTTGGGATCTTCAGCCCCAACGTTCACCCCATTCACCTATACCACACCCATCTCAGTGTATTTCCTTATGGAATGGGATGAGTATAAGGCCTGAAGACCTCAAGACACACCACAACAGCTGTCAGTGTCTACAGGGTAGGGTGAGGTAAAATGACATGAGCTTTATGGCCCATTACACAAAGGCACACCCCAAATGCCTGTCAGTCTCTGCAGGGTGGGGATGGGGTTGGCATCAGTTCAGTACTTCACTGACATTCCTAGTATGCATCTCTCTAACTCCTGCAACACCAATGCCAAAGCCAGCAAGACAACATTTGGCATTGACAAATGCTTGCTTGTTCTTGCTACAATTTCTGCAGTATGAGAGAAATTGTTAGCTGCCCTTGCTGATGTTATCGATACAGTTTCAGCACAGTTTGAAGTTCTATATTTCTGATACCTTGAAAAGTTCCTGCTGAGACTTTCAGGTTTGATTGCAATATGAGAAACATTACTTCAGACTGACAGATTGGTACATTTCTAAATCCACTGCAGCTGTTGCATGGGTGCAGTCAGTGTTGGATAGCCTTTGCCACAGCATGCATTTCCTGTCAATGAGCTTTAGTGCAGTAGTAAAGCTACAGATTATCAAGCAATTGTGTGTTGGAGGGCTGGGTTTGATCCCCAGTACTGGACATTTATTTTTACTCAGTTACTATAGTATGCGAGAAATTGTTTGATGGCATTACTGATGTTAGCGATCGAGTTTCAGCAAGGTTTGAAGTTCTATATTTCTGTTAACTTTAAAGATTTCAGTGAAGACTTTGCAGTTTCAGTACAACTGAGAAACATTACTTCAAACAGAGGAATGATCATGCCACCTCCATCGGCCCTACTGCAGGAACTGATCAGGTTAAATGTTCTGAGTTTGTGTACTGTATGGGTTATGCTTGTTTATTTTTTGAGGTGTATGTGTGTACTTGCATACCTATATGTTCCTCTCTGCTGCAGCATCTGCTTGGACATTGCTTAGCATGTACAGTATGTCTGCCTTTTACTATATAAAAATTACAGTATCATACCTTGGTGCTGCTCAGTACCATTAGCACTTTGAATTTTTTTTTTTTTTGCCATAAAATGAGGGGGACCAATTTCTGGGAGTAAAACCCACAGATGATAGACAGTGATATAGCAGCATTTAATCCAGCCATTAGGTATTTTTGATACAATAAAAGGGTTGTATCTAGTAATACTTTAAGTATCCTTTACATGGGCCCTTCAATGATTAGATCACCAAACCATGCAACTGGAAGTTACAGATTCAACTTCAGCCACAGTCATCAGCTTACTGTGATACTGATCAAGTCATTTGACCTTTTAGTGCTGTGGTCATCTTAGCTATCAACTTGAATGGATGCAGGAGTCCACTGAAAACAGAATGTTGTAGATCAACTGGGCAATCCAGGATCAAGAATGTTTAAATGTAAAAGTAAAAATAATGTCCAAGATATCATGCTGAGCAAATGGCACATAAAGAGCTTAAACATGTGGATGAATTAAAGCCATAACAAAGCACTGCACGTGGCACACAAATAACCTTACCTGCTATGTTGTTCACACTAGAACTTTTAACAGACTATTACTATTTCTGGTTAAAAATCCCACCAGAGGTAGATACTGACTGTATTACCTTGAGTAAGTGACTCAGCCTCCCAACAGCCAATCCAGCTGTGGAAATGGATAGAAGCAGGACCCTGCAAAAAAAAATGTATTTCTGGGTAAATCAGTTGTAAAGAATTACTAGTACAACTATCAAACAATATCCATGTTAGTTTTTATTTATTTTTTGCATTGTAAATATTTACTTAATGAAAAGACTACAGAAGGAAAATCCCAGGAAACTACTATACATATAGTATATTGGGAAGGAATTTCTTTACAAATAGTTACTTAAAATTTGCATCAACTAGATGGTGGATTTATTCATTTAAAGTTAACTGTTACTGAATAGGTTCCACGAGATACAAGTCTCGTTTACAAAATGTGCTAAGTCATTACACAATAGGCAAAAGTACAACAAAGAAACAGCAATCAGGTACAAAAACAATCACAAGTCTGTGCATTTACAGTAACAGGGAAAGTTTAACATGGGATGGCCAGTACAGGTACTCTGACTTGTACTTTTGGTGAGGATCACTCAGTATAGCAGGCCCCAAAATGTCTTTGATTATAGTGTGGTACATTATGTAAACAAGTTCTAACAGGATACACAAAGAAGGCATTTAATAAAACTTAACATTATTTATTTTTCTGTTAGTTCCAACATTGTCACTGGGTATTCATGTACAGGTGTATTACACATGCTCACCTACTAGGGACCAACAAATCCTAAAACTGTGACATAGAAACATAGAAATTTGTCAGCAGATAAGGACCTTTGGCCCACCTAGTCTGCCCCAATACCTCAAATAAATGTGCTCTTTTATGATCTGCCAGTATTAGGTTGCCCACCCCAATTATCAGAGGTAGGATAAGCTGCATACAGTACATGACTTATTTTCACATTGGTATAGTATCATGTACATTTAAGGGACAGTGAGGATATAGTGACATTGGTAGTAATAATATGTACAACTGTGTGGATCAACAGTTTGTCTAGCAAATTCTGCATACAGACCAATAAGACAAAGTGCATTGTGAAATATTACAGTACATATAACAATATCAAGCATAACACATTCCTTAACAGATAAAATAAAATCATTATCCTACCTTGGAGATATGTGGCAACACTAGACTCTTTAGAATCGTTTATGCCTTATTGAAAGAATCCACATCAACAAGTCTGTGACTGATATAAATTTGTCACTCATAACCTCTGTAATGGCAGCTTCCATAAATTAACTCACTTTAGAGAATCTCTGACAATATAAACAATGCAAGAAAGAAAAATGTGACTGAAACAATAACATCATAATTAACTGTTAGACAGTAACTGAATCCAATCCAAAACCCAGCTGAAGATTATTCTCTATAGCGGTTCTAGTGGCAACATTGGAACTAACAGGAAAATAAAGCATGGTAAGTCTGCTACAATTTCTTCTTTCTGTGTTGCTCCATATTGTCACTAGGCGTGAGAGGAGAATTTGTTAGGCTGGCAGGGGTGGGGTCGAATAAAATAGGAGGACATGTAAAAGGCAGCCATTCTTAATGATGACTTCTGCTTAGTTTTCACAGTGGATGACAGTGGACCTTTGCCAGAAAGCAGCATAAAGGCTACTAAAAGGGAAATTCCAGAAATGAGGCAGAATGAATTTACAAGTGAAAGGGTAAAAAAGGACTTACAGCCCTTAGGATAGATAAGGTCCTAGGGCCAGATGGGATACATCCAAGGGTGCTCAGGGAACTGGCATCAGAACTGACAGAACTCCTAGAAGAGCTATTTAAAGCTTAATTCTGTCAAGAATCATTCCAAAGGACTGAAGGGAGATGGATATAGTTCCTGTCCACAAGGGTGGGGATAAGTAGAAACTCAATAACTGCAGGCCTGTCAGTCTCATGTCTATAGTGGGTAAACTGATGGATACACTAGTCAAAGAAGACCTGATGGATTTCCTGGAGAGGTATGAACTCTAGAATAGTAACAAGCATGGATTCATGGCAGAAAGGTTATGTCAGACCAACCTGATAGTATTCTTTTACTGGGTAACTAGGACAATAGATCAGTTACAAGCAGTAGATTTGCTGTACTTAAATTTAAGCACAGCATTTGTATCATTGCCATATAGAACATTGCTGAAGAAACCAGAGGATTTAGGTGAGGAGAAGGACATAGTTAGATGGGTGGGTAGTTAGAGAGAGGGGAGAAAGCAGAGGATGGTGAAAATGGAGTCAAATTCAGGAAGACAAAGATCATTGTGGGGTACCACATGGTTCAGTCCTGGGGCAAGTCCTTTTCAATATGTTCATTGGTGACATTGGAGAAGGAATTCAGGGTAAGATATTCACAGATGAGACTAAACTCTCAGGTAGGGTATACAGTGAGGACAGAGTAAGACCACTGCAGAGGGATCTGCAAAGACTGGAGAGGCAGTTCAAAATCTGGCAGTTGAAATTCAATGCCAAAAAGTGCAAAGCGATGGACACATGGAACAAGAACCCTGGGATGGAATATTGGGTGGGAGAATTAAGCTGAAATTTGGACCTGGGAGTCATCATAATTAACACCTTTAAACAATCTAGCCAATGTAACAAGGCCTATAGCAAGGAAACCAGGACATTGGGGTGTATTGGTAGGGGTTTGTTAGTAGGAGAAATGAGGTATCACTACTTCTCTAGAGATCACTGCTGAGGCCACAGATGGAGTACTGTGTCCCATTCTGGAATCCTCACTTAAGGAAGGGTGAAAACAGGCTGGAAATGGTGCAGCATAGAGTAACCAAAATCACTACTGGTCTGCAAGACAGATTTATGAGGATTATCTTAGGGTATTGAACACGTACTCACTAGAGGCCAGAAGGGAGGGTGCAATATGATAGAGACCTTCAAACTCCTGAAAGGAAGGAGCAAGGGAAAACTGTGTGACAAACTATTCATTAGGAATAGTGAATCTAGAACATGGGGACATTACTGGAAGGTTGCGGGATGGAGAGTCAGAAGGACATGAGGAAGTTCTGTTTTACTGAGAGAGTGTTTGAGCCATGGAACAACCTGCCAACTGAGGTGCTGCATGCCAGAAACCATCAATGGCTTCAGACACACTTGGACACAATAAAGGACATAATAGTGACCTGTGGGTAGCAGTACGTTGAGAAGCATGCGAGGTGAGTAGCATGAGCAAAACCCCATACAGACACTAGGTCTCATGGTAAATGAATGTTTATGGGTAAACTAGATGGACCAATGGTCTGGATGGCCATACCCTGCAGAGAATGATAAGCCTGCAAATCCTCAAATCTTCATATGAAGTATGCCCCCCCCCAAAAAAAATGTTTTGTGGTAGAACTCACAACTACTTTGTTTGGACATGCAGCCTAAAACTGCATCTCTCTACCACACTTGTCCAAAATCCTTAAAAGAAATAAAAATTGCCACCAGAGTGGCAGTCCCGGTTGAAAACAAAACCTTTGAGACCACTGTTAAGCTTTGCTGATTCTCGAAGCTTAGTTAGGAATTTTTCTTACCCTTAATATCCTTAAGGATCTTTTTGAGTTGTGAGTCTGCTTATCTGGGCAGATGTCATGTGACCACATCTGAAAAACGTGCACAGCCATTTGAGAATACCATCCTATTTAAATGCCAGAAAATTAAAGCCAGACCATTGAGCTGTGACACCACTTTGGAAAACTGTAGGTCATGGGCTGGCCCAGTGACACAGAGAACTGAGGCACCAAACCTCACTTGCTACCATGCTGGTGACCAGGGGTCAGGAGTGACCTCAGGGCATTGGGGGTTGGCTAGGGAGAGGAGGATCGATCATCTCAAGGATTGCTCTCCCCCTCCAGGGAGGGAAGGAGATTAGTGACTGGTGTTAGCCGGGCCCCTAGTGGAGGCAGGGGGTTGGCACACCAATGCTGCAGAATGGGGCGGAGGTTGGACAGACATCCAGCATGCTGCATACAGGAGCATGTGCAACACTGCCATTGGTGTCATTGCATGCCCTTCCTCTTTGCCAGGGAGAAAATGAGGGAAAAACATCCAGGTCATGTACGATGACAACCAGCCTCTGCAGGCTTGGCACCCTGATGACTCAGGCACCTCCCAAAGTTGGATCCAGTCTATTGGGTTGAGAGACTTCCTGTCCCCTGCCATGGAGGGCAAGCCATGCGGGATACCAGGAGAAGGTATGTCCTGGATGACGCCAGGGTGATGGGGCTGGGAGGTTTGGTGAGAAGGAGGGGCCTGTCCGGATGAGGGGAGAAACAAAGAAACTGAAAAAAAAAAAATAAAAAGCAAAAACCATAGTTCATTATGCAAAACACTGGTCAGGGTTCAGTGGATTTTCTCATGCTGCTTTGCTTGTCTGACACGCCATTTTTTCCTGATATTACTTTGCACAATAATACTGCTTGTGACAGTATTTTACCTGAATAGCATCTTTTTAGCACAACGTGGAGTGAATGCCACTGGTTAGTGCTTGACTGTTTTTGTTTGAAGATCCAGTTTTTATTGGTGCACTCTCTCTTCCTCCCTGGTGCCACTTTTCCTTGTGAATTAACTTTCAGCATAGCTGTAGACTGGGTCTCTAGCACCTGAAGAATCATACAGGTTTCCTCAATCAGAAGCAAAATATGCTTCAGATGAAGTACAGATGGCATCAAGGAAGGCTACAGTTACTCCAACGATTCAACTTCCTCCTAATCATCTTCCGAATCTTGAGGGCCCTCTTGCATGCTGACGATCAGTAGGATTATTATTGCCTTGGGGCCTTTGAGATCACCTTACTGAGGAAGGTTCCCTGCTGGACTGGTGGTGGGAAAAATGAAGATCTGGAAGAGCATTCTTTTCACCATCATTCTACGATGGATGCCCTAACACATCTGGATGTGCCTGTCCCTCCACACACAGCCCCCAAAGGGAGGAGGGACTCTTCGAATCGATATAAGGGGTTGGATGCCCTTCTGAATCTCAGTCATTTGATCTCTGTTGTAAAATAGGTGGTTGAGATAGAAAAGAAGGGCTATATGTAAATCTGTATTGCCTCTGCCAAGTGAAAAACCAGATGTACCTTCACATGAACACCAGGTGCTGAGAAGTTACCTTTTGTCTTACTAGTGCAGTATATATACTTCACTAGCAAGACAAAATAGCATACAGAGACTGTCTCATTATCTTACAATGTGCTTCACATTTCTTATTTATATAAAAAAGGATGGTGGAATCATGGTGCCATACTCTACCATATAAAAGATTATCAAAAATGAGTGTGTCACACTTGCTTCAATTTATGTGCACCCTACATCAATGTTTGCACACTCACATCACAATGTTTTTGCACTGGCATCAATTTCAGCAAAATCATAGATACATAGATACATAGACAGTGCTGGCAGATAAGGGCCTATGGCCCACCCAGTCTGCCCATTTGAGCTTGTAAGTTCAGTTTATGTTTCCCTAGAAGTCTGTTGCCCCTTACCCCTGACCTCCAGAATTCCTTTATTTCTATCCCATGCATTCTTAAATCCCGTGATTGTTTCAGCCCCCACCACTTCCTCTGGCAGGGTGTTCCACTTATCCACCACCCGTTCTGTGAAGAAATTCTTCCTCACGTTTCCTCTGAATCGTCCTCCCTCCAACTTCATCCCATGCCCTCTAGTCCTGGAACATCTTTTTCGCTTAAAAATAGTGTATTACTGCACCCTGTTCCTCCCTGTAAGATACTTGCCTGTCTCTATCATATCCCGTCTCTCCCTCCTCTCCTCCAGGGAGTACATGTTCAGTTCCTTCAACCTGTCCTCATAGGACTTGTGATGCAATCCATGCACCATCTTTGTTGTCCTCCTCTGAACCTTCTCTACCCTGTCTATGTCCTTACGTAGGTAAGGTCTCCAGAACTGTACACTGTACTCCTGGTGGGGCCTCACTAGTGTCTTGTATAGTGGAATTATGACCTCCCTTTTCCTGCTGGTGATGCCCCTGCCTATACATCCCAGCATCCTATTTGCTTTACCTGCTGCCTTGTCACACTGTTTCCCTACCTTGAGGTCATCAGAGATGATAACCCCAAGATCCCTTTCCTGCTTGGTGCATGCTATATCCTCACCCCCGATATATTGTGCCAGAGTTTTTGTGCCCCTTATGCATTATCTTGCATTTCTTTGCACTGAATTTCAACTACCAAATCCCTGACCATTCTTCAAGTTTCTGCAGGTCTCTTCTCATTCTGTCTACACCCTCTGGTGTGTCTACTCTGTTACAGAGCTTTGTGTCATCAGTGAACAGTGAAATTCTACCTTCTAGGTCCTGCGCAATGTCACTGATGAAGATGTTGAATAGGACCGGTCCCAGCACTGATCCCTGTGGTACCCCACTGGTCACTCTTCCCTCTGTGGAGTGACAGCCATTTACCACCACCCTCTGTGTCCTGCCGCCCAGCCAGTTACCTACCCACCACACTACTGTCCTGCCCACACCCATATTCCCCAGTTTGTGTAATAGTCTTCTATGTGGCACAGTGTCAAAGGCCTTGCTGAAGTCCAGATAGGCCATGTCCACTGCCCTCCCCTGATCCACCTCCCTAGTCACCCAGTCAAAAAAATTCAACGAGGTTGGTCTGACATGACCTCCCCCTGGTGAAACCATGCTGTCTTGGGTCCTGTAGTGCATTGACAGCTAGATGTTCCACCAATCTCTCTTTCAGTAGTGCTTCCATGATCTTCCCCACTACCGAGGTGAGGCTGACTGGTTTGTAGTTCCCCGCTTCCTCTTTGTTCCCACTTTTGCATAAGGGGACTACATCTGCTGTCCTCCAGTCTTTGGGTACCTCCCCTGTTTCCAGTGATCGGCTAAACAGGATAGCCAGAGATTCAGCCACCACCTCTCTTAGTTCTTTAAGGACTCTGAGGTGCACCCTATCTGGCTCCATTGCTTTATCAACTCTTATTACTTCCAGTTCCTTCAGGACCCTTTCTCGTGTAAAGGGACTTGTGTCCATTTCTGCACCATTCTCACCCCTTGTACTCCCTTCAGACCCATTACCCTCTTCTTCCTCAGTAAAGACTAAGCAGAAATACCTGTTCAATATGTCAACTTTACTGTTGTCATCCTCCACGCGACCCCGATCCTCCCCCTTCAGTCTCACTATCCCTCCCTTTGCCTTTCTTTTTTCACTTATGTACCTATAAAAGGTTTTGTCCCATCTACCCACTGATTTTGCAATGTGTTCTTCTGTCTGAGTTTTGGCTTCCCTTACTGACCTGCCTGCCTCCCTTTGCTTCTCCTGGTACTTCTCCCTATCCCCTTCTGCCTGTGTCTTTTTGTATTGCCTGAATGCAATCTTTTTGGCTTTCACTTTCTTTGCTACCTCTTTGGAAAACCATAATGGTCTCCTCTTCCTTTTCCTCTTGCTAACCTGCTTAATGCATAATTCTGTTGCTCTTGTAATCCCCATTTTAAATACTGTCCACTGTTCCTCAACCCCTGATTCCTGTCCCATTCCCCTTAATGCCTCTTTTAAGTATCTCCCTATTTTCCCAAAGTCTGCTCCCCTAAAATCCAGGATACGTGTTTTTGTGTGGTTTGGTTCTGCTCTTTCTGTGATTTTAAACCACAATGACTGGTGGTCACTGTTCCCCAGGTGCTCCCCCACTGTTACCCCCATCACATTGTCCCTGTTTGTGAGCACAAGGTCCAGTATTGCCTTCTGCCGAGTTGGTTCCATGACCAGTTGCTTGAGGAAGGCACCCTGAAGGGAGTCCAGGATAAATCTGCTCCTAGTTGATGCTGATGCTGGGATGCTCCAGTCCACGTCTGAAATATTGAAGTCTCCAACCAGTACTACCTCACCCTTGTCTGCCATCCTTTGGATGGCTAGTATCAGCTCCCTATCTGTTTCTTCCTCCTGGGATGGTGGTCTATAGACCACACCTGTGCGGATGGCTGGCCCCATTTTCCTTTCCATCTTAACCCACAGTATCACTCCCCCATTTTGTTCCTCCTGGATCTCTGTGGCCCTTATGTCATTTTTCACATACAGTGCCACTCCTCCTCCCTTCCTGCCTGCCCTGTCTCTTCTGAATATGTTGTAGCCAGGTATGGCAATCTCCCAGTCATGGTTATCATTACACCAGGTTTCAGTGATGGCCACAATGTCCAGGTCTGACTGCACCATGACAGCCTCCAGATCTTCCATCTTGTTGCTAAGGCTCCTGGCATTTGCACCACATGGCTTTCCATGATTTGACCTCCCTAGACTGTTTCGCTGTTCTACTCCAGCCCCTTCCTTGGTTGTCCTTTATCCCTGGTTCTCCTTGCTGTCTGCCCTTCTGCTGAATTTTGCCCCTTTTCTGCCTACCCACCTCTTGGGTGCTAATCTCCATCTTTTGCACACTGCTTTGTAGAGATAGCCACTCCTCTGGTTCACTGGTTCCACTGCTAACTGTGGGGGGTGAGCAAGTAGGTACCCTCCTTGCTGGCCTGCCACCCCTCTTGCTAGTTTAAATGCTTGTCAATGTAGCATTTAAACTTGTCATTGAGTGTTGATTCCTCCAGGATGGATGCAGGCGTCAGGCTTGAACAAACCTCCATCCCTCCAGGTGGGTCCCCAGTCACCAATGAATCCAAACCTTTCCTCACAGCACCAGTTCTTCAACCATGAGTTAAAGTTCCTGGTGCATGCACCCCTATGCTCTCCCTTGCTTCTCGCAGGTAGTACTTCTGAGAAAGTGACAGAAGTAGCTACTTGCTTGAGGCCCCTCCCCAATTTCCTAAACTCTTTCTATACTTCCTTTGCATGCAAAAGCCTTCGAACGGGACACATCTATGGGAGAATTGTAGTTTGTGTCAATACATGGTGACAATGATCAGAAGGAGAAGCATTTTATAAAAAACAGAATTAAACCACAAAAGGGAAAAACTGCTATGAGAGAAAAAGTTTTTTTGTGAAAAAGGCTTACTGGGCACCAGGCTAAAGTCAAACCACAATAGCTAGATCTCTAATAAAAATATAGGAAAAAAGGGAGAGGGCAACATCTATGTCAATACAATGGACAAGAGGAACCTATTTGAAGGACCACAGGTCATCCAGGAGGCTGTCCAAGTTTAGAGGCCTGAAATACTGCATCCAGATGTACCTTGGGGGCACAGGACTACCACCCTGTGTGATTAGTGCCTTAGAAGGCAAGAGCTATGGGGAGAGATAGACAATACTCATATATTTAGTTAAGAAAAAAGGAGGCTGAGATTGGACATGATTCCCTTATAGAAATATAGGTGTGCTGTGTACATGCAAAATGCATACCACATGCTTAATTGTGCAATGTTTGCTTGCAGCTCGCATACACAAAATGATCCTAAGTGAACCAGGTCTAAAAAGCAAGTCAGATTTGCATGCTGCAAGCTTGACATGTGTGCAGCAGGTAAGCTGGTGTGAACATCTTCTAAAAATTACATCAGACTCACGTGTTGCACGCTTGACACGAGTGCAGCAGTTAAGCTGGTGTGAACATAATTTAAACATCACATCAGGTTCACATGCTGCACGCTTGCTACGTATGCAGCAGCTAAGCAGGTACAAATCTTATCTAAAAAACACATTCGTTTCTATTACTTATACTACTGCTAGCAATTAGAGTCATTAAAATACATTTTTATTTGGATTCCCATGAAAATTAGGTAAGCCTACTTATTCTGATCCTTTTGCAAATTGTTTAATTGCTTTTGATTTTTTTCATTAAAATCACCACTAATTTGTAAAGTATTGTTTTCTTGCTGAATTAAATGCCTAGGATATAGCCAGTTAACATCCCCTATTCCAGAAGTATGAAGAGGGGACTCTGTTGTGAAGCCTATCCTTTTTATTTTGGACCATGCAAATCCCTTATGCATATTTCAATCAATCGATCAATCAAATCTTTATTTATCCAGGTGGACATCATTGAGCAATGCTCATTTGCAAGATGGACCTAGTCATAACAAAATCAGAGTACAGTAACATAGTAAATCACAGAACAATAACATACAAAAATATACTATGTACATACATACATACAGTACAATATCTTAGTGTTACAAATGTGTTTCTCCATAACTGTTTCATCTCATTTACTTTCTCTTTGTCATTCTGTATTGAGCATATACACTATGGCCATGCTCAGCACTCTTTGTGCAGAGTAGGGTCTTGAAAGCATGCATCATACCTCACATTTTGTTACTAAAATGAGGGACATAGACACTAAAAATGAGGGAACTAGCCCACATGATGATAAGGACACATCATGAAACATAGAGACACAGTATCTCAGAACACAGTGGAAACAAATGTGTTAGCATTTGAGAATAAATTTCTACCATTAAGCAGCTGTGCCATTTAGGTAGGGCAGAGGTGGTTGCCCCCCCCCCCAACATTTGTGCCTAGGATGTTCTTATGGTGTGGCAATAATGGCATTAAATTTGGATTTATTCTTTTGGACAAAAAGTGCCCACCTGGCCTGTGTGTGCTCACGTTGCAGGTACTCTCCAGACTCAATGGTGTCTGTATTGTGTTGTCCACTCTCTCCACCTATTAGTGGTGGCACAATCACATGTGCTGTGGATGAGCTCCAGCCTAGAAAGAGTGCATGAGTACTGCAAGTGCAACACTGTCTTTCCTGCCACAGAGTAGACAGACTGCACACTACAGCTTGGAGGAGTCGGTGAGCACTGAACTCTCAATAGCAGTGTTGTAGCAACATATTTTTGTTGGTCTACTCTTAGTGAGTCTCTGTCTTCCATGGTGGCTGAAGAGGCAGAGGGTGAGCTAGTAACTCAAGACTAGGCTACCTACTTACTCTGCTAGGCTTGCCATGCAAATAAAACAGCACAGACCCCCATGGCAGCAAGCTAGGCTTAGCAGCAGTGGTGACAGTGATGTGGGAGGCCTTCATAAGCCTTGATTAGTGCAGTGCTGCTGCAACCACAGCAGCAAACAAGCAAGAAACAAGCAACCCAGGTTGGGTGGATTCGGTTGGTGAGGTGACTTGGTCATGGACCACATTGGGGTCCTAGGATGGTTGGTTCTAGCATCCAGCTTCTGGCAGAAGGAGAGAGAGGGAGCAGACTGAAAACTGGGCTGGTGGCACACTGTGCCAGTCTGCAGGTTCTAGCCACATGGCCGGGTAAGTAAAAGTAAATAATTTTTTTACAGGGAGTTTGGGAAGGAGGAAGGACTGAAATATTAATGTATTTTTCATGTTTCTTCATCTTTGTGTGGCTCCATGACCTATAGTGGATGGGTATTGAATGGGATGGTGTCAGGGAGAAAAATTGGGACAAAGTTATTTTTTTTTGGGGGGGGGACAGAACTTCAGCCAGGAATAAAATTGTTTAGTAACTGGGTGGGATTAAGCCCAAATCTGATGCACTGTTCCGGGGTATATACTGATGAATCTTATACATTTTAATTTTTCCTGATTTACTCATTACTTTTCAGTCAAAACAAACAAGTTGTACCTTTTAGAGATGTTACAGACATTCTAGAGCTGTCCCTTGCATTCATGGATAGTTGAGCACTATGGTATGCACAGACTATTGGGGCCCCACTATAATCAGGCTAATGCCCCCCACCCCAGTGTAAAGCTGACCTCCACATCCCCACACTCAGGCACATTAAGACAAAGGGCAAAGGACACTGCAGGGGTGTGCACCATTGAAATGAATGGGGGTATTTTTTACTTACTATTTTATGCAATGCTGATGGAGAGCTGGAAATTAATGAAGGCCACCGCTTGACTAACAAGGGCCTTGTTAGTAGAACAGTGGCCTTCAGTATTCTCTAACTCACCATCATAATGTATAAAATAGTAACAAAAAATATCTCCATTCATTTCAAGGAGGTACATCCTAGCACAGTGGCTACAAGCATGCTGCATGTGTGCAGATGTAATCAGATACAGTATGTACTGAAGCACAAGCAAGCCATATGTGTGCAGACAGTATGGCTTAGTGGTTAAAGGCACTGAACTGCAAGCTGAGAGACTTGGCAGCAAGAAGACCTGCATTTGAATCTCATCAACCCCCGCTTGTGTATGGTGTGGTCCTGAGCAAATCACTTAACTTTTACATGTGCAGTTATCAGTGACCCCTTGCTTTTTTGCACGTATGCCACATGCATGCAGTTTTTCCCAATTTAACATAAAAATCATGGTCTACACACTTGCTTGCTGCACACATGCCATATGCATGCAATTGATTCCAATTTAACATTTAAATCATACTTGCATCCTGCATATCACTTGGGTAGTTTTATGTGTGCAGCATGAAAACATTTCATATAATTATTTCTGTAAGTGTTATGGTTTTCAAAATACTAAAGGGAAAAGAGAGGGTGAAATATTTACAGATGTTTGATCCAGTGAGTGCAAGCAGAACTAGAGGTCATGCTCCCAAACTAGAGGACCAGAATAAGGGGAAACAATAGAAAGCCTTACTTCATATAGTGGGGTTAACTTGTGGAATATCCTACCCAGTGAGACTGTGGAATCTAGCACTACTCAAGTTTTCAAAGTACTACATGACATTTCTGAGGAAGAATAGCACTGAGGGTTACACAGCATGAGTGGAGATAACATTCAGGCTGTTAAGCTTGGATGCCTCTCCATTCACAAATTGAGTATTGTCACTGTTGTGAGGCATGAGGGGGATGCAAGATGGACCCTAAATCCCTTCTGTCATTAAAATACTAGGTTGCTGTGCTTCAAATAATGTTTTGTTCTAAGTTTTATTTTGAGGCCAGCTCTTTACTCAAATACAGAATTGTATGCTATTTTTTTCCTATACAGAACTGTGCCCACTCAACATTTGAAGATACAATGCCAGTGTTGACAGGTTGGGTGATATTGGTGAAGTGACTGAATCTGAAAATTTGAGTGCAGCCTATTGCATACAAGACAGCTAGGTCTGTTTCATTCATAGTGAGATAGGTTTCACACCACTTTCCCACAGGCACTCTCACTCAATTTCCCATGTGATGCAAGAAGAGGAGGTGTTGATTTTCAAAGGAATTCCAGCCCTGCATTCCCTTAGAGTTTCTGTTGCAGTTTATTTACCCAGCAGAGCCTAGCTTTGATACACCAATATTTTACTGACAGTGGGGTGCTGCTTCTACCCTCAGTTGTAAATCATGGAGGACTGATGCACAGAGAGGTCATGTGACTTGCTCAAGGTAACACAGAGATTAAGCAACTCTGATGGCTTTGCATTTTGAAACTCCTTTTTCTCACTTCAGTGCACTAACTGCTGGATTAGGGTTTCCATGCTACACTCTAGGTTACACCACCTCCTTAAATTCAGTGGTCTACATTTTAAAGACCTGTATATATTCAGTAAAGAAAAAAAAAAACACCAGCAGCTTAATCTGGTTCCTCCTCCCAGGTCACCCCTGACAAAGGGACTTCTAGTCTCAGTGGTCCTACCCGGTGAACAAAATTCAATAAAAAAAATATTTTACAGAAATGCCACCAATGGAGTTTTATAATATTTGTAAATTTAAGTGGTGTTCCTGCTTTTAAGGGGTGTAGGGAGATATGGAGGAAATCCCATGATTATTTATAGATATCGACTAGGAGGGGTGCACCTTTAATTCAGGAGCTGAACATTTTGGTTTTCTTTAGAGACAGAAGGCTGCAATTTCAAATCATTTTTCCCTTGCATGACAAAGGAGGCTGCAGTACTTGAAAGGGTTCATATACTAGCAGGAGTGGCGGGCCCATTATGTTTTGCACTCTAAAAGAAAAGATACTGTAACTACAGAATGCTTACTTTCTCTTTATACATCATTTTTGAAGAACTAATAGTTATTTTCTATTTCCAGAATACACTTGATCGAACCATTTTGTTTTATGTGACCTACACACTGATACCACACTCATGAGGTGTTTTAAATGAGCCTTCCACAAATTAGGCAATAAGGCATGATAGGATGTGTGTTGTGCTGGGATAATGGTATGCCTTGGGTGGGCTGAAGCATGATACTGAAGGTAGAATGCTTCCAGCACCTGAGACATGACAGTATCACAGCACAATGCACACCTTGGAATATCTTATTGCAAGTATGAAATGGGTAATTTACCTGAAATTGTGACGCTAATTAAAAAAAGGCTTTTGTACAATAAGACCTGTTATTAAAAGAAAAAAAGACAAGAAAAGATGACTAAAAGAAAGAGTCCCTTTCACCTGTTGCAGTCTTATAAATTGGGCAGTAGGTGGCCCCCAGAATTAGCAGCCTTGGGATGTAAGCAGTGTGCAGAGGTCCGGGCAGTAGGTCGCTGGCTGTTAGGCAAGGTTAGTGGGACTGCTGTTCTAAAGGCAATAGGAGCAGGAGCAGGAACAGGAGAACAGAGTTCCCAGTGGTATGGGGTCCACTACACCACAGAGAACACCAGTTAGCCATGCCAGCACAAGTCCATGGTGGTTAGAAGTGCAGCGGGTCAGGCAGGAGGATCATCATTACGGGAACTTTCACTTCCAGGAGAAACAGGCATGCTTTTTTTTTAAATGTAAGCTGTTCTGGTGGGATCCAACAGCAAGAAGAGACCATTCTGTCCATGATCAGGTTAGTGAGGGCAGCAGTTGGGAGCACTGTAAAGTTTTCTTTGTCTTTACTTCCTTTTCAGAGTGGGTTTATGAGTGGGCCCAAGCAAGCAACTGGTTGGTCGGTGACAGCAGGGAGTGATATTAGAGAAGCTGAATGGGGGTAAAGAGGACTTGTAACTTCTTCCCATGCTATTGTACCAAGATATAAGCATGGGGTTCTGAGGTCCTCAGCCAATCAGGTTTCTAGATTTTTTAACCCATTTCATTATGCAAAAGTGAATAGAATTATAGACTACAGCTGTGCGAATAATGGATAATAATCCCCAAACACCACGAATAACAGGTATTCTTTACTTGGGGCCAAATAATGACTAATTTCACCAATTTGGGGTATTCATGCTTGGGGAAAGAAATTAAAGTAAATAAAACATTTAAAAATCTATTGTGACCTCTCCAGCTATCCAGGGCTAGTCTCACGGTCACCCCCTTCATCTTCTTCTAGAGCCCCCCCCATCTTGTTCTCCCATACAGTTACTACATAGACCATGCCATACTGGCACATTGCCCACCCTTTCTTACCTTCCTTATTCATTTTCTTATATTGTTTATTCCCTGTCTAAAATGCTGCCCTCTTTTGCCATGTTACCTCCCTGCCCAATCTGCCACTTTTCGCTGTAACCAGGGTGGTCACAGAGGGCATTTCCTCAAAAGAGGTATTTCCTTTGTGGTGGGTTCCTCCAGGAGTTTCTTCAGCCATGACCTCCCTCTAGCCCATGTTATCAGTAGGGCCAGCACAAAGTCAGGAGCAGTGGTGCACAGAAGTGGCAGAATGATGCTACCACAGATCAGAGTTTTCTGCTTTCCTGTTTTGCCCTGCACTCTGGATGCAGCTGGCTATAGCTCCATGGTGAGTGCAGTAACACAAGTGCATGGTCACACATTGGAGTCAAGCTACATTCCCCCTCCTACTTAGCTCTCCATCAGTACCCCCACTTGTGGTGGTTCTGGTGGCAGTGTTGTAGGGGAAAGTACAGACCTCATGTGGCATCAATGGGTCTGCCCTGTCTCTCTCTCTCTCTCTCTCTCTCTCTTTCTTTTTCTTCCTTCCTTCCTTACTTCCTTCCTTCCTTTCTTTCTTACTTTCTTTCATCCCTTGATCCCCCCTCTCCTGACAGCAATCCCATCCAGCACTGTACCGACCTTCACAGGGACCTACTGGTTATTCACCACTTACATAGGACCACAGCTGTGGTCCATGACCAGATCTGTTGATTGTGTGTGGTCCTATGGGGAGGAGGTATTGTCATCGCTGGCAGGTCAGGGATTTTCTCCTCATTTTTTCTTTTCCTTTAGGGTACCAGCTTGCAGTGACACACATACATATATGTAGTAGCACACATCCCTGCTACAGGCATGCATATATGCATTAGTAGGATGTGTGCTTTCATACCGTGGGCTGCTCTTCCCCTAATGGTACCCACTGTGATTCTACCTGACCTCGGCAAGGTGGTCAAGTAGCAGGATACAGTGCCTCCTGAGGGAGGAGAGCTGTGCCTGGGATGTTTGATCCTTTCTCCCTGTGCTACCCCCTCCAAGAGACTTGAGTCCACTCCTGATCCTGCGTCACCAGTGTAACCAGTGGTAGCACTGTCAGTGACCATTGCAGTATTGGGCTGGCCTTCCATATGCATTTTCTAATAGTTCTCTGTCCCCTGCCTGATATGCCCCAAGCCCCAGAGGGCCATTTCTGTTAAGTATCCCCCACTTAACTGCATTAGGGGATGTATGACATTTTGGGCTTAGTTCAGATGTGGCCTTACTTCTCATAGGCTTTTAGTGTAACACTTGCCCTAGGTGTTAGCATAGAGTTTCACTTCTTTTAATGTGTCTAAATGCTTCAGGCTCACCCTGATCAAATATATTTTCTCTATGGCTGGCTGACCACCGTGTGGGGTTGCAGCAACAGGCGTATCACACTGATGTGTCCTGTTTTCAACCATTATGGATGTCTTTGAGGTGTAATGCACCTTACAATCCTGCTTAGAAAAACTAAACCAGCCATAACTAGTCCATGATGGTTGGATACATTGTCAATAATACACTACTTCTTTCCTACATAAGCTGCATTGTGGCAGCTCCCTCCTTGCTCTTATTTTGCTACTTCCACCACCCCAATTCACCCCATCTTTCTCTCCTTGTAATCCTGTTCACCCCTCTTCAGACAAGGCCACTGGCTGCACTTGACACTGTATTTATCTTGCCATATTATTCTTTTGTTTATATAATTACCTTCCTCATTTATTTATTTATTTAGTTTTTGTTGACCGGGAAAGTGCACTAGACAAATCCTGCCTATTTTCAGGCACGACCCGGAGGAGGGGGATACAGATGAATGCCAACTAACCTTGAACCAGATTAAGCTGTTGGTGGCATTTTTAGTGAAAGAGGAAAATTTGACCAGGACACCGGGGAAATTCTCCTACTGTTTTCGACAGAGGGCATTGCGTTTTCATAGAGAGTCATCAGTGAGCTGGTGAACGTCAGAGAGGAAGGACGTGTGGGAGGCTGAGGTGCTGATCACCTCCTCAGCTTCCTTAGGTCGGCGTGATCATGATGGAGTCATACCAAACTGAGGAAATGGCTGTTTTGAATCAAGCAATTGAGGTACCTGAATCTTCTGCTCCCTGCAGTGCTCCTTTGGAAGCAGGAGAGGTGGGTCCAGCTTGTGATGCTGCGACAATACAGCTGCAGCTCGCCGACCTTAAAATCCAGTTTCGGCGCACTAGGAATCTTTTGCTTACGGAATTACAGCAGTGCCAGGATGATGTTCCTGATGCACGGGAACAGGAAGTGGTACAGCCGTCTATAGTGCTGCACTGGGATTTTCAGATGCCTCCGGGACACAACTCTGCGCCTAAGACTTTCCCTGCTCCTTCTTCTTCAGAACAACAGATGGATTTGGGTGAGTCGGTTACTTCTAACGCTCCACTGTTATCCTCTATTACAGAAAGTTCAGCAACCAATTTATTATCGAATGGTTCAATGGAAGTAATTACGGGTCCTAACGTGGGGCGCTTCACTATAGGCCTCACTTCCAAAGATAAGAGGGGTATTGCTGGGGGTCTTACTGTAACCGGTATAGGAAAGAAAGGGAAGCTTTCCCCGTCGGTGGCGTCTACCAAACTGGAGCCTTCAAATGGGGAGACAGAAGCCCCTGCCTCTTGGGTTACGATGTCTCTGGAAGCAGCAGGGTGGGTAAAGTTCCCAGATGATACAAAATGGGACACTAATTTCCCAGTTGTGGAGAAGCATATACACTCTTCTCCTTCACAAGAGCTCCTTATATTTCCAGGCCAGCCTTCTCCTATAGAAGAGGTGCAGCAATTTTCTGACCCCAGTCTTTTGCATGATATAAGAAGGCTAGAAGGTGGAGGTACTCCTTCAGTGGTGGGTACCCCCCCTACCCCCCTGTTGCATTTCCATCCCATAATGTGCAGCAGTTGCCCATTGACAACAGCTTTTCTCCTTTACCTGCTGCTCTGGATAAACCTTCTTCTGTTTGGCATAATAAGGTAAATGAAAAACTGTTTCCTGCTACTTTTGGGCTTGTAAAAGAGCCTGCTACCAGGAGAAATGCAATTCGCTTAAAGTTTAGAGGTCCACTGGAGGACGTTCCTAATAGACATTTTGTTGGCCGTGAACTCTTGAAAAATAGCATGAGGTTTTATGCATATGAAATCTATGCCTTAATGCATATGCCTGGGGATTCCATCTTTGATGTAAGCTTTAAGAACCCTGCAGGAGTGGATCGCTTTTGGAAGCAGTACCAAGCACTTAAAGCTACTCCATTATGGAAAGCATTTCTGGCTATACCCTTCACAAAAACAGTCTCGAAAAAATTACAATATTGTTTTGTAATGAAGGGGTAAATATTGCTGACATTACCTACTGGTTGCAACAACACTGTTCTGTAAAAGGGCCACCTGAACCTATATTGGACGGTGAACATCTTTGGACAGGGGGTTGGTGTTATCAAATAGACTTACATCTTGAAAATGGTTTAACTAAACATTTACTGAACTGTTTTTTTTTGGGCCGGGATAGGGGAGTGTTATATTATCCAGGTCAACCACAGGCTTGTTACAAGTGTGGTGCTTTAGATCACTTAAGTAATGTGTGTGATCAACAAAAATGTGGTCTTTGTGGGGATTTGGGTCATATAGGGGCCCATTGTAGAAGGCCCATGAGATGCAACCTTTGTGATGAACAAGGCACACCTTTCAAACTTGCTCATGGGCATCACATAACCAAAATGATCCCACCCTCCATGCTGAACAGGATGTGTATGTGGTGAATGCTCAAAAGGAAAAACAAAGAATGCAGGATTTGCTCCTACACTCCAGTTCAACTACATCTGACACACATGCACAGTCTCACATTCTCCCACCGACCACTAACGATGGAGGGGAGAAGGCCCTAGATGAGATGGATACATCCTTACCAGTACCTCACACTTCTGATACAGCTAGAGAGGATACTGACCCAATTTTTGTTTCCCACACTGATTCTTTGATCCTTGTCCCACCATTGATGGGTGATGGAACAAGTGACAAGATTACTCACCAATCCTGTACTCCTTTTGAGGACATGAAGGCCTCTTGTATGCCACCCCTGGAAGTACAGCCAGAGGTCCCTTTCCAGAGGGTTACGTGATCAAAATCTTCTAAATCAGGTTTTGATACTACCTGTTTTTCTAGAGAGCCAGATTTGGTTGCAGTCCAGAATTCTTTTGCCCTTTTACAGGATCCAGAAGGTGATGAAGAAGGTATGGACTCGGACATATCTTCTGTTGCTTCTTCCCTCACTGATCCCTCCCCGGATGTGGGCCTTAAAGATAAACCCAAACCAAAAAAAGGAAAAAAAAAAGGAAGTGATGATGGTTTCCAGTGTTGTTTAATCACCCTTTTTCTCTAACCAAACTCCTTCTGCTTCATGGCAGCCCATGTTTCCTTTCTCACTGTTAATGTTAGTATTAGATAAAAAAAAAGGAGACAGCTCACTTTTGCTAGTCTGAGTGAAAACATTGGTACTGTTATCCTTTTACAGGATACCAGATTGCTCTCACTGAGTGATTTAAGAGAAGCAGAAAAGGATTGGAGGTGGGGTGCTTCTTTTTGGTCCTCGGGAGAGGATGTTTGTGATGGAGTAGGTATTTCGTTTTCTAAGATTTCAGCGCAAGTATTGCAGATTTTGGATATTGATCCAGGTAGAGCTATGTTAATGGATGTGGTGCTTTCCCATTGTGTTTACCGTATTATTATTAATATCTATGCACCACAGTTAAAGGCTGTTAGGTTGGCTCTTTTTCAACGCATTTCTCCATACTTGCATACTTCTAAGCTAGTACTATGGGATGGAGACTTTAATTGTGGTCTCACTCCCAGGGACTGGGGCAGAAAAACACAGAAAGTAAATTGTGATACCCCTTCTCTTTTGAAAATATTATGCAATATTAACCTTCTTGATGTTTATGAGATATTACCCCTGATCCCTGTGCACTCTTTTTTAAAGGCTCCCTATCATCTTGCATAGATTTCTGGTTTTTGGCTGAGAGGATTACTTGTTCCAAAGTTATAGTGTTACTGTTGGAAACTTCAGACCATGTGGCCTTAAAATTATTAATTGGCACTTATCAAAAACTTCAGATGGGTCGTGGTTATTGGAAGCTGAATGTGCCCATCTTACAGGATGACCTTATTCGCTCCCATATCCTCTCCTTTTTTCTGGCATGATTGGAAGTTATTTTCCTCTATGATAGCCCTCTAGATTGGTGGGAAGACACTAAACAAGATTTGTAACTGCTCTTTATGCAATTTTCCAAGACAAAGGCCAGAAATTCCTATCTAACATACATAGGTTATAGAGCCCAGTATTTAAAGCTTTTAACTCAGGTGTCCTCCTCATCCGGTGTTGTATGTCAACAATTTTCAGCTATTAAGAATGAAATGCTTGATTTTCTGAAAAAAAGGGAGAATAGACTTAATTATCAACAAAAATATGTGGTCTCAGGTACACAAGACCATGTGAATCCTTATGATCTCTCTACTCAAGATTCACGTAGATTGTGTATGACTGCTTTAAGGGACATAGATGGGACGCTTGTGCACGATATTAGAGGTTTACGTCAGGTAGTAGAGACGTATGAGAAAAATACATTCTAAAAATCAGACTCTAAATTTTCCTTTTCCTTTTTGGAACAACTTCTTATTCCCCCACTATCGTTGTCAGATACTGAGGACATGATAGCTCCTATTACAATAGGGGAAATTGAACAGGCAATAGGTAAATTGTCAACACATACAAAACTGGGTATTGATGGCATCCATAATGAATTTTACAAAACATATAAAGATATAATACTTCCATGGTTACTTTTAGTGTATCAAGCAATTTGGTCTGAAAAGAGACTATCTTCTAGCATGAATAACGGAATTATGATTTTCTTGTTTAAAAAGGGTGATCCTACATTGTTGCATAACTGGAGACCATTAAGTTTATTGTCTTCAGATTATCAAATTTTGGCTAACATTTTATTACATTGTCTCTCTTAGGTTGCAAATAAATGACTAATTCCTACACAGACGTGTGCTGTTCCTGGTAGAAACATTACACACAATCTTATATACGTTAGGGAAATTATTGATCATGGTTTACAAAATAAATTATCTGGCTATCTTCTCTCATTAGATCAAGAAAGGGCATCTGATGCCATTCATCATGATCACATATGGGCAGTATTACGTCATTATAGTATTCCTCCTCTGTTTCTAGATTTATTGCAAACATTGTACATGTTTGCACAGGTTACGCCATTGATTAATGGACATTTGGGTTTCCCAGTACCTTTCTAAGTTGGTGTCCATCAGGGATGCCCTTTGAGTCCCTTATTGCTTGTCTTTGGTTTGGATCCTTTGTTACGACTGATTGAAACTGATATTAACATATCGGCCATTGTCACAGTGGAGGGCCTTGTTTTTCAGAAGGTTTTGGCTTATGCAGATGACTGTGTGTTTTCTGTGGCAGATTTGGATCAGTATGACAATTCTTACAACTCTACAAACTTTACAGTCTAGTACTGGCACAAAGATTAATACTGAAAAAAATAAGGTATTGGTTTTGGGTACTGCTTTGCAGTCAGATACTTTTATTATTCTGTGGTAACCGGTGCACTGAAAATATTGGGTATCTATTTTGGTTCTTAGGAGGCCATACAGTCTAATTGGGATTTGATATATGATATTGCATATCAAAAAGTAGTGAAATGATAATCTTGGGAAATGACAAGACAGAAACGTGTATTCCTTTTGAAATCTTATATTGCTCCTCTATTTTTGTATACTTCACGAATTTTTTCCTTGCCATTTACAATGCATGCAAAAATTATGAGTCTTTTCTTTCAGCGTTTATGGGGCAGTTGTCTGAATCCAGTGAAGGGGGCACACACGTATTGACCTTGGAAGTCTGGTGGACTTGGTATGATTAATCCCATTGTTTACTTCTTTAGTAATTTCTTTTATGGCTCAATTAGACCTATGTTACTTGAGACCGATGTGATGGGAAGTCTGTGTATGGATTTGTGGAGACAACCTTTTTTATCAGCATGGGGTAGGGGAAAGTGGCATTTCTCAGAAAAACAACTTCCCATTTATGTAAGACTCACTCTGAAATTTATACGACTGTGGAAAGTAGAACTTAGTTGGTTCATTACTCATGAGAGGAAGTTCTTTTACTCTTCAGTTATTGTTTCTTGTTACTATGATGAACCTTTGTTTCAGGTCTCTGAAGATATTGATACTGCCTTGTTATTGGCAAGTATCATAGAACCTAGGATCCCTTCCGAAATGATTTGGCTTTGTGCTCATCAAAAGCTTAATATTAAGGGCAATCATAAGCATAAACAGTTGATAGACAGGTTTTGTCAGGAACAATCCTGCCAGGGTCAGGTTGAAACTATTCAGTTTCTATTTTTTTAACTGTACTGTTACAAAAAATGTTTGGCACGCTTTGGCACACTGGTGGGGAGAACCTTTGTTTTGCAATATGACTTATAATATCCTAATTTTGGGTCACATTATGGGACTGTGGGAAAAATGGCAGAAAGGTACTGTTTTTGTGATATTAGCTTCTATTAAATGGCATATTTGGCAAGCTAGGTGTTTAAGAGTTCTTCAAAATAAAATGATACAGATGCAAGATTTATTTTTTCTTATACAAGATGAGCTAGATAAACTTTATGAATATGAACTCCGAACTTTAGGAGATGAAGTAGGTACTTATTTATGGAAAGATATCGGATGGGTGGGATGATGTTTTCAATTGTTCCTTTCTCTTATTTCCAACTGTATGATTTCTATATTGTTTTGATTTTTGATATTTTTTTCATTTTTTTTATCATTATTTGATTGTTTCTTGACTATTGTATATTTCTTCATTTTATTGTACTCTGTTTTTGGTTCATAATAAAAATATCCCCTACTCTTTTCGATAAGTGCCATGAGATCTTTAACATCCACCAGAACTTCCACCAATCCAGGCAGATGGGACCTTAGTTTAACGTCTCATCCAAAAGACGGCACCTCAGAAGTGCAGCACCCCTCTCATGCTGCACTACAGTGTCAGTACTGGGATATTAACCCAAGTGCCAGATGTGGGAACTGAACCCACAGCCCTCTGATCTCCCGGCCTCAGAGGCAAGTGTGCTACCTACTGAACCACTGACACTGCTAATCCCGTTGTACTACTTACTGAAACCACTGTAATTTGTTATTCTTGACTTGATGTGGAACCTCTATAAAAGAGTCCTTGGCTCAAAGGTCTTTCTGACTTGTTAAATAAATTAAAAAAAAAGAAATTATGTAAGAAAGCAGAGGAGGCAATCAGTCATGTCATGAACCCAAGTTATAAAACAGCAAGTTGAATTTCATAAGGAATAAAGAACAGCCAAGTATATAGAATACCGTGGTGTATGATGACCCATCAACCTCTAGAGTGAAGCTTGAGAGGTTTATGAGGTCATCACACACAGAGGGTGTGTAAAAAATATCCATAAGAACACAGTTGCATATCTATTATTTTTTATAATTATTGGTGCAAGGAGTTAGTCCCCTAGTTTCCCCTAACTACAGACACACACACAGTCGCTCTCTCACTTGCTCACACACACACACACACACACACACACACACACACACATATGCATGTACACACGCACACACACACAGACACACACACACACACACTCTCACTTGCTCTCAAACACACACACACACTCTTTCTCTCTCTCTCTTTCACTTGCTCTGTCTCTCACACACACACACACAACTGCCTCCCTTTCTCCCTTGCTCTTTCAAACTGACTTTTTTTCTTTTAACTGTCAGCTACAGCTCGTTCTGGAGTCTGTCCTGGATCGCACTCAGAGTCGACATCTCCTGATCCAGAGACACAACGGGATCAACCAATATTTCTTTTGTATTTAAAAGGCAAGATCAACCAGATAAACAATAATATGCCTAATAAAGATTGGGAGGGTAGCAAACAATAGCGGCTTGTCAGTAAGTGGAAAACCAAGCTGGCATTTTTGTAATACTGTTCTGCCTGCCCACACACCGAGGACAAGCCAATGAAGTGGTGTGGCACAATTGAGTGACACACAAAGGACACTGGAGGTGACAGAAAGTTTTGTGAATGCTGTAATGACTCATTTTTGGGTTATTGCGGCATTTGGGAGAACCTTGCAAACAGTGTGACAAAGGGGGTCACCAGTAATTATAAAGCTGTAATGCCTTTGAAAGCTCTGGGACTATTAATAATGTACAAGTGCAATGCATGAGTGGTTAATATTTATCACCAGAACTCCAAACTGATATTATAACATTATATGCATACTTTTGGTGTATTTTTGTGATTTTTCTGTTTTTAATTATCAGTCTGGCTATATCTGTACTGATGCCACTGACAGTCTGTAGCATTTTACTTTCACGTTTCATGTACAAGGCAGCAGTGACTTAAGAACTCATCATCTGCAGCCTTATTATTGGCGAGTCCCTACACAGGAACTAGTCAATAGTAAGAAATGATGTAGGAACTCACTGATAATAATGCTGAAAATGCTTGTTTTTTATTCAGAAATTAACGCTCAACAAAAGCAAAGCAGCAGTGCAGATTATCAATGAAAATTTTACACAATTTTATTCTCTTTCAGATTGCCCCTCATCTCCTGCCTTCAATTATACCATTTTTCTCCCATATTGCAGTTGCTCTACCTTTTTTTATTTGAAATAATCAACGGAATGTAACATTTAATTAGCTCCGTTAGTGTTTCATCAGTTTTCTCTGTTGTTTTTGAACAGCCATTGTTTAAAGAGCTAAGTAGAACTAAAAACATTAGATAAGAAAATGTTACAAATTTTAAGAAGCAGACAGTTGTAACTTTTTAGTTCTGAAGACTTTTTCTTTTTCCTTTTGCTCATTAACTAGTTTTCTATGTGATAGTATTATGTGGGGTATGTGGAATGGCACTCTGTCTGGTGGTTTCTCATATCTAATTCTATTACTCCTACTATATCAACAGCACTGTGACCTCAGTGACATGACAGGTTACTGACCCAGAAGCTACTGAGTAGCGCTTCCTCAGCAACTGTGATGTCACAGTCGATGAGGGCACAATGCTGATGATGTTATGGGAGGAACAGATCTAGACATGTCAGCTGTACTCAGAGTGCTGTTCCACACATCACACCTACTAACATCAGCTAAAAGACTCTTTTTTTTTATTTTTTTTTTATTCTTTTTATCCCTCCTGGACTCCCCTCCTCCGGGCTGGCTCAATGCCCTCCAGCCTCCCCCACTGAGTCTGCCCCTAGAGTGTCTCTTTCTCAGGTGCTCCTACCTGCTTCCTTAGCACCTTACACAGTGGGGTCTGCCCGTGATGTGCCATCTGGGTGGCCAGAGCTGCCATCATCCGGAGTGCCGAGGGTTGTTTTCCAGTTTTTCTGTCCCTCCCCTCTCACCCCCCCCCGAGGACGCTGGCTCGGGCGGAACATGCTTACACACACCTGCCAAGTGCCGAAGGCATCCTCCCATCCCCAGCTCCCTGCAAAAGGAAGCCGCCGTTGCCCCGAGAGTCGGCGCTTCCACCGGCTCTCTCGAGCGTCGGGTGTATTAAACACCCCTGGTCCCTCCCCGAAGGAGGAGAGCATCCGTTGGGATGCTTGATCCTCCTTCCCCCCTGCTGACCCCCGGCGGCCAGAATCCATTCCCGAACCCGGGTCACCGGCGTGGCGCAAGGTGTGGCGTCCAGCGCCTCAACCCTCAGAGCCACCAGGCCGGCCGGTAAAAGACTCTTCTAATTAACCACAGGGAATGAAAATGTACCTCAGATATATTGGGTAATAGTTGACTGCTTTTAAAAACTGATATCACTTTAGGCACTGCACCAGCTCCTTAACATCCCATTTCTTGTGACAAAAATGAACCATCACACAGTAAACACTGCACCATGAGCATATGGGAAAATAGGTGTAGAAAAACAGCAGTGAAAAGTGATGAAATTCTTACTGAAGCCATATTAAAATGAATTCTTTTCAAATTTCAAATATAAAAAACGTGCTAAAGGAGACTCAAAATCAGGAAAGACAGGTACTATCCAAGAAAGGAGGCAAGGGGCGCTCCAAATGAAATAAGAAAGTGTACAGAAGGTTGGAATTTTCACTGTAACATGCAGAACTGCTTCTACATTTTTTCCAAAAATCCTGAGCTACAGTACTGTATAGGACAACCTGATGTGCTTGTTTGGTGTATGGTGCCTGTAACTAAGTTCAAGCATTTAACTTCCATGTCCAACCATCGGTCTAGGGAACAGATGACTCTTCCTCCCTTGTTTAATTTTGTTTTCTGTGTTCCATTCTCTTTCTGTTTTGACTCTTGGGTCTCTTTAATGCTTCACTACACAGTACTGCTTAAAGGTGATCGGAAACTGTTTTTATACCTCTAGAAGCCCTCCAGTTGTTCTTTTATTGGATAACCAGTATTCTGATATACTTTTGACCTTTTTTGTTAAATTAATAATCTAATTTTGCTGCTTTTGTAACTGCACTGAATCCCTCTCTACTCAGCAGTTGCTGCTGTCTCTTTTCATGCTGCCTGAACATTCTATGACATCACAAACTCCTTTCCAGGCCATTCAGATGAATGGCATGGAATGGGAGTCTGTGATGTCATAGAATGTCTTAGAGATATGAAAATCAAGAGCAGTAGCTGGTGAGGAGAGTGGAACTCAATGTAGATCTGAGGGCATCCCAAAGCTACATTATTTATTTATCAAAAAATCATCAAAGCAAATCAGAATACGTAACTAGCGTGGAAAGGAAGATGGAAGAGCAGTTAAATATGCAAAAATCATTCCCAATCTCCTTTAACATGGTATCTGAGGACTGAAATAATTTCCAATCTGTAGGCAAGACATAATTCATTCAAATACATGTAAGAAGCCACTTGGGGATCCACCAATGCAATAGTAACTCTTGTCTTTCTCTGTGTTCTGCAATTACCTTTCTCCCCTCTTACCTTTTTCCTACCATGTTTCTCATAGTGCTGCACCCCACCTCATTCCTTGTCTTCCTTTTCCAGTCATTCCACAACCCCTCCTGCCTTACCTATAACTGTTTATGTTCTTAATTACTCCTTCACTACTCTTCCTACTCTTTCTACTCTCCCTTCCTCACCTGTACTTCTTCATTACTCTTCTCTTCTGCTCCCTAACCACAACACATCTTTTCTGCTTAAAATGCCCACATACCCAAGCTAGCTTAGTCTGTCTCTTTCCTATCCCATTTCTTTATCCCTCTCTGCCCCTTTTTCCTCTTTTATTCCCAACCCTAACTTCCCCTCTGTCATGGATCCTCAGCCCATCTCTGTCATTCACTCCACTCATGCCCCTCTCGTCTCCATGCCCCCTTGTCAACCCATATCCAGAATCCTTATCCCTGTGAGCATAACACCCAAAACCCCCCATTCTCCACCTTTGACCAATCAAGTTTGGCCTCTTTAGCATTCAGTCTTTAATAAATCACTCTTAATTCACAATCTCACCCTTGATCATGACCTTGATATCTGCTTCAGTGAAGCCTTGCTTCTCCAAAAAACCTCTCCCAGCTCTCTGAAGGCCCGTCCATAAGCTACTGTTTCTTTTAAATGTCCCTCTCCTAAAGCCATGGAAATAATATTACCATCATCTGAAAAATCTAATTTATAATCGTATTTTCTCTTAACTCTCTCACTTTCACTTTCACTTTCACCGTCTCTCTCTCTCTCTCTCTCTCTCAAATTCTCACTCTTTTGCTCTCTCTCTCCTGTTCATCTTTTCTAGCCTTTAAACACCCCCACAATATTTTTCCTCTCTTCAATGGATTTTAAACAATTCCTTATGTACTGACCCCTGAAGCTCAAATCAGTTTTTTTCTACAAAGTCTCCAACCACCTCTCCATGAATGGTCTTTATTCCTGTAACCTAGTTTACACGTTTGTGATCCTCTCAGTCCACTTACTTGTATGTATTTATAGATTTATTTGTAATTTCTGACCAGGAAAGGCACACTAAGATATTATAGCTTGTTTCCAGGTGCGTCATGGGAGTGGGTTGCATGGACCTGTGTTATTGATAGGGGAATGTTGGCTCTGACACTGGGGAAACTCCCCTGCTCTTCTTCACTTATCTTTGCATATCTTCCATCTTTAGCTTATTAGTTATAAACAATTTTACCTCCTCACCCTACCATTCCAACTTTGACCTCACAATCTGTGACCACGTCCATCTTAAGTTGTGTCTCAATGTATCAATCCCACACTCTGCCACTTTTTATCTCACTGAACTCTTAAACACCATAATCCCTTCCAATTTGCTGATAAAATCATTTCTATTGACAGTTTCTTTGTCAACCCTATCCCCTCCTGTCCCCAACTTTGAAACCTATAAGTCTGTCTTGTCCACTGCCCTCAAGCAGTTTGCCCTTGCCAAAGCTCTACATTCCGAAACTCTAGATCACCCAGGTACAATGACAATGTCTAGGGCCTCAAGTCCAGTGGTCATTATCTTAGAAACATAGACAATGATGGCATAAAAAGACTAATGATCCATTCAGTCTGCCCTTGTTTCCCTATCTAACCCCAGAATATGATGTCAAATCAGGGTACTAGCCCTAAGCATCTACTTCCCATTCCCCTCCCAGTTTCTGTTGCCCCTAGTAACCACTATGCCCTTCACTCTGTACCAACAGTCCCTGAAGCCATTAACAATTTTAGTGAACACCACCTTGGCTGGTAGACTGGTCCATGGCTCCATCACCCTTTCCATAAAATAATACTTCCTAATGTCCCTCCTGAACCTCCCTTTCATCAGTTTCTGTTCATGTCCTTGTGATCTCAAACTGGTACAGCTGTTAAATAATTCCCCACAATTCATCTTGTTTGTTCTAGACCTCTATCATACCCCCAGTCTCCCTTATCATTTCCAGTGAGTACATATTCAATGCCTTGAGGTGATCCTCATAAGACCTGCCCTGTTGGCCCTGAATCATCTTTGTCACCCTATCCTGCTCTGTCTCTAGCCTGCCCTTATCTTTCCCAAGAAGAGGACTCCAGAACCTTATTTATTTATTTAAGAGTTTTACCAGGAAGGCATGCTGAGCAGAGTACTGCTCGATCCCAGATGTGTCCTGGGGATAGAACAGTAACAGTACACACTAGAGAACAACAATAGTGATACAGCAATGGTAAAAACATGGTAACAGTTATACAAGTGCACCAGAGCCAATTAGTACTACTCCAGGAAAGAACCAGGTAAATAATGGCATGGTTATATTAGAGTCAGTGCTACATTGATACAAATAAAGAGGGACAAGTTGAGGTTTGAGGTGAGCACTTATCATCATAGGATTGATACAAATAGTCAGTAGCATCACAGGGCAGATCCAGGACTGATACACTTATACAGAGAAAAGGGAAGGCTTGGGGCTAGCACTGAACGTCATAAGATTGATGCAAATAGTAGCACCGAGCAAACCCTGGTGGGGTAACTGGCCCCGGAACTGAGAAAGTGTTAAGAGCATGAGCAGGTGGAGGTGAAGTGTGCTGAGAGGAGACCATTGAGGTACTGGGAGGGAGAGGAGTGTCAAATGTCAGAGAGGAAGGAGTTCCATAGCTTGGGCATCTGGTAGCTCCAAACTACCTGACCTGATGAAGTAGACCTGTCGGGGATATGCAGGAGTCTGGTGTAATTTTTTCTGAGTTCATAGGCTGGGAAGGAGTGAGCAGGCAGGACTGCAGAGAGGTAGGGGGAAAGGACTGGGACAAGAACATGGCAGTGAAGTGAGAGCAGTGTGACATTCTATGGTCCTATAGTGAGTGGAGTCCCAGGGACTAATAGAGGGACAGTGGTGGGTGGAGTAGGGACTGTAAAGGTTGAAACAACAGAAGTAATGAAATAGGGGATCCATTCTGGTCAGGGTGGACTTGGGGGCGGGATTGTAGAAAACATCTCCATAGTCAAAGATTGGCAGAATCATTTTCTGTACAATAGCATGGCGAGCCAGCAATCGGATGCATACACAATTGCGGTAAAGGGCACCCAGTTTGGGGTTGAGTTTTTTGTGACACAGTACTCCAGGTGAGGCCTCACCAAATTGCTATAATGGGGTAGTACAGTATTACCTCTTTAATTCTGCTTTTAATACTCCTGATACTCCCCAGCATCCTATTAGCCATACTACAGGCCTTGTTGCACTGGCTTGATTGTTTGAGGGTGCACTAATGATAATTCCTAGGTCCCATTCCTCAGCTGTATTGCTAAGTATTACCCCCATACAGCACTCTGTCTTGGGGTTCTTGTCCCCTAGCTGCATCACCTTGCACTTTTAGTGTTGAATTTCAACTGCCAAACCTTTGACCATGTCTCTAGCCTTTGCAGGCCACTCTGCATTTTCCTGATTCCCTCGTCGCTATCCATCCTCCCATAGAGGTTTGTGTCATCTGCGAAGAGACATATCCTGCTCAAAATTCCTGCTCCAATGTCACTGGTAAACATACTGAAGAGCAGTGGGCCCTGGACAGATCCCTGTGGTACCCCCCCCCATGACCTCGCTTTTTCTGATTTTAACTATGTCAACTACAACCCTCTGCTGCCTCCCATTTAGCCAGGTACTTACCATCTTAATATGTCCCTAGCCACACCCAGATCCTCCATCTTCTTCTGCAAGCATCTGTGAACAACTGAGTCAAAAGCCTTGCTAAAGTCGAAGTACAGTATATCCATGGTGTGGCCCCTATCCAGTTCCCTCATCACCCAGTCCAAGAACACTATCATGTTAGTCTGACAAAACCTCCCTGCTACAATTCCATGCTGTTTGCTATCCTGGAGACCACTGCTCTTTAGGTAGTCCACGATGTCCTCTCTGACCAGTGACTCCATCAGCGTTTCTTCAACAGAAGTACAAGTTCCCCACTTATTCCTTGTATCCCCTACTTATGCAGCAGAACTATGCTTGCTGCCCTCTAGTCCTTTGGAACTAGTCCTGTCTGAAGAGATCTACTGAATAGTTCTACCAGGGTCCAGCCAGAACTGCTGCCAGTTCCCTGAATACCCTCAGATGCATCCCATCTGAACCCAGGGCCTTATCTATCTTCAAGGATACCAGCTTTTTCTGAACCCTCTTGTTTGTAAATACTGGGTCACTCATTTCCTGGACCCTCTTTGTGGCTGCTTTGATGCTACTCTCCGGCAACGATCCAATATGCTCCCTAGTGAAGACAGAGCAAAAGTAATCATTAAGGATTGCAACCTTTTGCACATTCTTCTCTATCACTCTACCATCCTCTGATAGTCTAATGATTTCCCATCCTTTCTTTCTCTTTTCCCTGATATAACAGAAAAAAATGTTTTTCTACACCCTTGAGCCTCTGTGCATTACACAGCTCTGTGTCTGCTTTTGCCTCCCTAACTGCCCTCTTTGCCACCTTATTTCTCAGTAAGTATTCTTCCCATTCTTCCTCCCCCTTTTGCTGTTTGTACATGGAGAAGGCTTTTTTCTTGGCACTCACTGCCTCCCTTACGCTTGCTGAGAAACACAATGGTCTCTTGAACTTATTCCTCTTGGTGACTGTTCTCATGCATAACTTAGATGCTTCAAGAATGGCCCACTTTATTACCCCCATCCCTCTTCCACAACTTCTATGTTGTCTGCCCCAAATAATTTGTCCCAAACCAACTTCCTCAATCTGTTGAAGTCCACCCTTCTGAAGTCAAGGACCTCAGTACTCAATTGCAGTTTTCTGGTGCCAAAGGCCAGTTCTAACCAAATGGAGTTTTGGTTGCTGATTTCTCATGGCTTTCCTACTCTCAAAGCTCATACCATGTCTGAGGTGGTGAGCACCACATCAACAATAGCCTCCAGCCTCATGGGTTCCTTAACTAGCTGTACCAGTAGACAATCTTGGATTATAAAATGACAGGGTAAAATACAGTAATCTGATTTGTTCTTATTTATGTGCAAAATATGATTTATACATGGTTAACAAAAAGGACTGCTCAGCAGTGAAGAGTCTGGAACCCTGATCATGGGCATTTGGAACACAGGCATTTCAATTGGCCCCCTAAAGCCAGAACTGATCATCCACCACAAACATGGCTGCTACCTTTACACTGTAAAAAAACTTCAAATGAGCCCTAAAAATAAAACCACCTTAAATAAAAAATAAAGCAAATTAATTAAATGTTGATTCCTGATTATCACAATCTCCTGACATACATAAACACATTAGAAAGATTAAGTATTGTTTATAGTTTTCACTACAACTGTTTCTTTGCTAACAGTGAAAAATCCCCTTTCTATCTTTACCTGCTCATCAGGGAACTCTCTTCTTCTTGCCCTGACAGTGAAATAATTGAGTGTCTGGCTGTAACAAAGGCCTTTGTTGTCGGTGTGTATAGTATGTTAGGAGACAAATATTCTGCCAGTGGAACTGAGCAGAATTTTAAATCCATGTATTCTGTGGTAAACATTCCATGATAAACATTCTGTATCTTGAATGTGGAGAAAAACAGAGAAAAAAAAACAGAAAGAAGAAAGTAGGCACTAATACAATGACATCATCAATGACATCACTTGCAGTTAGTGGAAAGACTATTTTATCACAAATTCACACAAGTAAATCTATTGTTTCTACATATAAACATGGCTTTCCCAACAGTATAAAGTAAAAAAAAAGGGGTCCAATTTTATAATCACAATAAGGCACTCAGGGGTGTGTGTGTTACTCATATTTTACAGCACGGCCAATGGCTGAAGTCACTCGGCCTTCAGCCTCATGCCTTACTACATGCCTGGCTGTGCTGTAGAATATGGTTTACACACACCCCTTCATGCCTTATTGCTTACATGGTTCAAGTAAAGTCTGACTTCTGTTGCTCCTGGCCACTGGAACATCAAAGTCAATGTCTAGCAGGCTCAGATCATCCACTACAACTACTTCCCCCTTTGTTACCTCCTTTTCTACTTCTTTCCCAAGCTCTCTGTCTTTCTCTTCCCCTTGCCCTAGTGGTCTATAGTTCATCCCCAATCATAGTTTTTTGTGTGAGGCTGCTCTGAGTTTCACCCACAGAGACTCCATCTCCTCATTACTACCCCTGATGCACCCATCTTCCATAATCTCAATGACATCCCTGGCTTATAGGGCTATGCCTCCCCTTAACCATTCCACTATCCCTTCTAAAACATTGAGTACTCAGGGACTGTCAGGTTACAGTCATTATTTACTGAGGCCTACATTTCTGTGATTGCCATAAGGTCCATCTCAGTGTTTGCCATCATTGCCTGAAGCTTGCTGATTTTAATACTCAGGCTTCTGGCACTAAGGCAGACCCATGTCCGTCTACCTCCTGTTCCCTTTTTGCTATTTGCCTTAGTTTCACCCTTGTTTTTCCCAGTCCTCTTATACTCTTTTTTTCATGGTGGTTGCATACTTTGTGTTCCTCCATGCAGTTGTCCCTTTACCTACCACAGTGTGTATTTCAGCTGTATGTTTACCCATTGTACTGCTACAAGCCCCCAGTTGTGGGGGAGTACTATCTAGGTTCCCCTCCCTCTCACCTGTCACTGTGGTTCCACTAGTCCCAGTCTCCCACACAGTCAGTTTAAATGTCCATGTGATAGGGTTGAATAAGGCCCTGCCCCATTTGTTATGCAGATATAGTTTAAATGCAAGGGCCTGTTCTATCCCTCTCCCTTTTCTGTTTCTTGTTTGTCTGGTTGTGCAACCAAATTTTCTTGTAAGACCTAGGAACTGATCACTCTTGACGGTGTTGCAGTTCTCCACCTCTCACTGACTCTCTGCCTTCACTTGCTGTTCTGTCTTTTCTCCCCCCCCGCATATCTGCATTTATAAAAAATATATGTGAATCTCTGTGTAAACAGTATGTGAAACTGGGATCCCTTTGTTTAAAACTGTATATAGTTATACTCTTAAAATGATAGCAAAAAGTTATTTGGAACCCAAGGGGTTAACATGAGAAGCTGGTTTGCAAACTCTCTGACATGTTGGCAACAAGAGGTCAGTTCTGATTCACCATGTACTGTTTTGCTGCACCTGCAAGGAATGAAACTTACAAGAACATTCTGTGAGAACGAGTTCCCAGACAAAGACATAAAATGAGCAGCAATGCTTTTGTTAGACAGACAAGGAGAGTAAAGAGACTGAGAGACAGAGACTTGGAATTAAGAAATACCCCTCAGAAGAAGAACTTTGTTTTCTATGTTTATACTACCTTTGTAAATAGTTACATAAATATATATATATATTTTACTGTTATTGGAAAAAATAAACCACTGTTCGTGAATTTTGAAACTGCTCCTGGTTTTCCTATGCTTCCTGACCTGTTCCTCGATGGCAGTCCAATGTAGATGTCAAATTTCTGCCCCAGTTTATTGGCCCTTCTCTTGTCAGTTGGAGTCCATCATCCTTAAAGAGCCTCCTGTCCCAGAAGTCCCCCAGTCCCCCACAAAGTGGTACCCCTTCTCCTGACACCATCACTTAAGCCACCCATTAAACTCCTCTATCTCCTCCCTCCTTATTCTATCCTCATTCCTCTCCCTGTCCCATATAGAGCAGACCTCAGAAAAGGCCAAGGAAGCTGAGTGTGCCATCAATCTGTCCCCAGCCAACAAACGTTCTGCATTACCCTCTCCACTGACTGGTTTACCAGATCATTGATACCCAGGTGCACCAGCACCCCCAGCTTCCTTGCTCCCTCTCTGTCATCCTCCCTATTCTGTATAAATCCTAGGAACAATGGTACTGTTTGGACTCATCATTCAAAGCAAAGCTTAGAAAGCCCACCTGCCACACTATAGGGTCTCTGTCAAGGATATGAACTTCCAGTTTTATGCAATTACTGCCAAAGGTGCCAGAACACCCTGATTCATTTTTTTCTTTTTTTGTAGTTGTTTAACCAGGAATAGCACACTAAGCTGAAAGCTTTTTTACAGGAGCAACCCAGTTTTCAACATCATTACCTCCCTACTTCATCTCTTTAACTCCAACACTGCATCTCTTTTAATCCATCCAAAGGTAAGGAATTTGTCTCCTCCTTCCAGTCCAAAATTACAATTATCTGGGACACTCTTTCTGCTTCTATTACCAAGTTTCTCCTTCACCAACTACCATCTTCCCTTCCCTCTCATTTACCATCTCCTACCACAGCCTCCCCAAAATGTAACCCAACCCAACCCTCACTAATGTTTTTTTCTGACACTAATCTCCACCTTCCAGCCACCCCTCTGCATCCTTCTTTATATCCTCCTCTCATTTCACTACCTCATTATCCTAAAATTTGAATTTTTCCTGATTTACTCATTACTTTTCTGTCAAAACAAAAAAGTTGTACCTTTTAGAGATGTTACAGACATTCTAGAGTGGTTCCTTACATTCATGGATAGTTGAGCACTACGGTATGCACAGACTATTGGGGCCTCACTATAGTCAGGCTAATGTCCCCTGCCACAGTGTAAAGCTGACCTCCACATTCCCACACTCAGGCACATTATGGCAAAGGGCAAAGGACACTGCAGGGGTGTGCACCATAGAAAAGAATGGAGGTATTTTTGTATTACTATTTTATGCATTGCTGATGGAGAAATGGAAATTAATGAAGGCCACTGCTCAACTAACAAGGGCCATGTTAGTAGAACAGTGGCCTTCGTTATTCTCTAACTCACCACCATAATGTATAAAATAGTAACAAGAAATAACTCCATTCATTTCAAGGAGGTACATCCTAGCACAGTGGCTACAAGCATGCTGCATGCATGCAGATGTAATCAGATTCAGTATGTATTGAAGCACAAGCAAGCCATATGTGTGCAGACAGTATGGCTTAGTGGTTAAAGGCACTGAACTGCAAGCCGAGAGACTTGGCAGCAAGAAGACCTGCATCTAAATCTCATCAACCCCCACTTGTGTATGGTGTGATCCTGAGCAAGTCACTTAACTTTTACATGTGCAGTTATCAGTGACCACTTGCTTTTTGCACGCATGAGACATGTATGCAGTTTTTCCCAATTTAACATAAAAATCATGGTCTCCACACTTGCTTGCTGCACACATGCCATATGCATGTAATTGATTCCAATATAACATTTAAATCATACTTGCAGCCTGCATATCACTTGGGTAGTTTTATGTGTGCAGCATGAAAACATTTCATATAATTATTTCTGTAAGTGTTATGGTTTTCAAAATACTAAACAGGAAAAAGAGGGTGGAATATTTACAGATGTTTGATCCAGTGAGTGCAAGCAGAACTAGAGGGCATGGTCCCAAACTAGAAGACCTGAATTAGGGGAAACAATAGAAAGTCTTACTTCGCATAGTGGGGTTATCTTGTGGAATATCCTACCCAGTGAGACTGTGGAATCTAGCACTACTCAAGTTTTCAAAGTACTACATGACATTTCTGAGGAAGAATAGCACTGAGGGTTACACAGCATGAGTGGAGATAACATTCAGGCTGTTAAGCTTGGATGCCTCTCCATTCACAAATTGAGTATTGTCACCGTTGTGAGGCACGAGGGGGATGCAAGATGGACCCTAAATCCCTTCTGTCATTAAAATACTAGGTTGCTGTGCTTCAAATAATGTTTTGTTCTAAGTTTTATTTTGAGGCCAGCTCTTTACTGAAATGCAGACTTGCATGTTATTTTTTTCCTATACAGAAACTGTGCCCACTCAACATTTGAAGATACAATGCCAGTGTTGACAGGTTGGGTGATATTGGTGATGTGACTGAATCTGAAAATTTGAGTGCAGCCTATTGCAAACAAGACAGCTAGGTCTGCTTCATTCATAGTGAGGTAGGTTTCACACCACTTTCCCACAGGCACTCTCACTCAAAGTCCCATGTGACCCAAGAAGAGGAGGTGTTGATTTTCAAAGGAATTCCAGCCCTGCATTCCCTTAGAGTTTCTGTTGCAGTTTATTTACCCAGCAGAGCCTAGCTTTGATACACCAACATTTTACTGACAGTGGGGTGCTGCTTCTACCCTCAGTTGCAAATTATGGAGGACTGATGCATAGAGAAGTCATGTGATTTGCTCAAGGTAACATAGAGATTAAGCAACTCTTATGGCTTTGAATTTTGAATCTTCTTTTTTACACTTCAGTGCACTAACTGCCGGATTAGGGTTTCCATGCTACACTCTAGGTCACACAGCCTCCTTAAATTCAGTGGTCTACATTTTAAAGACCTGTATATATTCAGTAAAGAAAAAAAAAAAAACACCAGCAGCTTAATCTGGTTCCTCCTCCCAGGTCACCCCTGACAAAGGGACTTCTAGTCTCAGTGGTCCTACCCGGTGAACAAAATTCAATAAAAAAAATATTTTTACAGAAATGCCACCAATGGAGTTTGATAATATTTGTAAATTTAAGTGGTGTTCCTGCTTTAAGGGGTGTAGGGAGATATGGAGGGAAATCCCATGATTATTTATAGATATCGACTAGGAGGGGTGCACCTTTAATTCAGGAGCTGAACATTTTGGTTTTCTTTAGAGACAGAAGGCTGCAATTTCAAATCATTTTTCCCTTGCATGACAAAGGAGGCTGCAGTACTTGAAAGGGTTCATATACTAGCAGGAGTGGCGGGCCCATTATGTTTTGCACTCTAAAAGAAAAGATACTGTAACTACAGAATGCTTACTTTCTCTTTATACATCATTTTTGAAGAACTAATAGTTATTTTCTATTTCCAGAATACACTTGATCCAATCGTTTTGTTTTATGTGACCTACACACTGATACCACACTCATGAGGTGTTTTAAATGAGCCTTCCACAAATTAGGCAATAAGGCATGATAGGATGTGTGTTGTGCTGGGATAATGGTATGCCTTGGGTGGGCTGAAGCATGATACTGAAGGTAGAATGCTTCCAGCACCTGAGACATGCCAGTATCACAGCACAATGCACACCTTGGAATGTCTTATTGCAAGTATGAAATGGGTAATTTAGCTGAAATTACGAAGCTAATTAAAAAAAGGCTTTGTACAATAAGGCCTATTATTAAAAGAAAAAAGGACAAGAAAAGATGAATAAAATAAAGAGACCCTTTCAAGCTGTTGCTGTCTTATAAATTGGGCAGTAGGTGGCCCCCAGAATTAGCAGCTTTGGGATGTAAGCAGTGTGCAGGGGTCCGGGCAGCAGGTCGCTGGCTGTTAGTCAAGGTTAGTGGGACTGCTCTCAGCTGTTCTAAAGGCAATGGGAGCAGGAGCACAGAGTTCTCAGTGGTATGAGGTCCACTACACTACAGAGAACACCAGTTAGCCATGCCAGCACAAGTCCATGGTGGTTAGAAGTGCAGCGGGTCAGGCAGGAAGAACATCATTACGGGAACTTTCACTTCCAGGAGAAACATGCATGCTTTTTTTTAAATGTAAGCTGTTCTGGTGGGATCCAACAGCAAGAAGAGACCATTCTGTCCATGATCAGGTTAGTGAGGGCAGCAGTTGGGAGCACTGTAAAGTTTTCTTTGTCTTTACTTCCTTTTCAGAGTGGGTTTATGAGTGGGACCAAGCGAGCAACTGGTTGGTCGGTGACAGCAGGGAGTGATATTAGAGAGGCTGAATGGGGTTAAAGAGGACTTGTAACTTCTTCCCATGCTGTTGTACCAAGATATAAGCATGGGGTTCTGAGGTCCTCAGCCAATCAGGTTTCTAGATTTTTTAACCCATTTCATTATGCAAAAGTGAATAGAATTATAGACTACAGCTATGCGAATAATGGATAATAATCCCCAAACACCACGAATAACGGGTATTCTTTACTTGGGGCCAAATAATGACTAATTTCACCAGTTTGGAGTATTCATGCTTGGGGAAGAAATTAAAGTAAATGAAACATTTAAAAATCTATTGTGACCTCTCCAGGTAGCCAGGGCTAGTCTCACAGTCACCCCTTCATCTTCTGCTAGAGCCCCCCCTATCGTGTTCTCCCATACATTTACTACATAGACCATGCCATACTGGCACATTGCACACCCTTTGTTACCTTCCTTATTCATTTTCTTTCTTTTTTTTTATATTGTTTATTCCCTGTCTAAAATGCTGCCCTCTTTTGCCATGTGATCTCCCAGCCCCAACTGCCACCTTTCACTGTAACCAGGGTGGTCACAGAGGGCATTTCCTCAAAAGGGGTATTTCCTTTGTGGTGGGTTCCTCCAGGAGTTTCTTCAGCCATGACCTCCCTCTGGCCCATGTTATCAGTAGGGCCAGCACAAAGTCAGGAGCAGTGGTGCACAGAAGTGGCAGAATGATGCTACCACACATCAGAGTTTTCTGCTTTCCTGTTTTGCCCTGCACTCTGGATGGAGCTGGCTATAGCTCCATGGTGAGTGCATTCACACAAATGCATGACCACACATTGGAGTCAAGCTACATTCCCCCTCCCACTTAGCTCTCCATCAGTACCCCCAATTGTGGTGGTTCTGGTGGCAATGTTGTAGGGGAAAGTACAGACCTCCTACCCTGGAAGAGAATATCTCCTGCTGCACTGTTCGGCCTTCCTCAAGCAAGCTGGTCCCAACATCGCCGGTTCCCTCCTTAACCTGGGAGACTGACATCACAAGCGATAACACTACTGTGGCATCAGTGGGTCTGCCCTGTATCTATCTATCTTTCTTTCTTTCTTTCTTTCTTTCTTTCTTTCTTTCTTTCTTTCTTTCTTTCTTTCTTTCTTTCTTTCTCTTCTTTCTTTTTTTTCTTCCCTTGAGCTGTCCCTTTCCAGACAGCAATCCCTTCCAGCACTGTATCAACCTTCTCAGGGACCTACTGGTTATTCACCACTTACATAGGACCACAAGTGTGGTCCATGACCAGATCTGTTGATTGTGTGTGGTCCTAAGTTGAGGAGGTATTGTCATCGCTGGCAGGTCAGAGATTTTCCCTCATTTTTTCTTTTCCCTTAGGGTGCAGTGACACACATACATATATGCAGCAGCACACATCCCTGCTACAGGCATGCATATATGCATTAGTAGGGATGTGTGCTTTCATACCGTGGCTGCCTCTTCCCCTCTAATGGGTACCCACTGTGATTCTACCTGACCTCGGCAAGGTGGTAGTCAAGTAGCAGGATACAGTGCCCCCCCTGAGGGAGGAGAGCTGTCCCTGGAATGTTTGATCCTTTCTCCCTGTGCTACCCTCTCCAAGAGACTTGAGTCCACTCCTGATCCTGCGTCACCAGAGTAACCAGTGGTAGCGCTGTCATTGACCATTGCAGTATTGGGCTGGCCTTCCATATGCATTTTCTAATAGTTCTCTGTCCCTTGCCTGATATGCCCCAAGCCCCAGAGGGCCATTTCTGTTAAGTTTCCCCCACTCAACTGCATTATGCGATATATGACATTTTGGGCTTAGTTCAGATGTGGCCTTACTTCTCATAGGCTTTTAGTGTAACACTTGCCATAGGTGTTAGCACAGAGTTTAACTTCTTTTAATGTGTCTAACTGCTTTGGGCTCACCCTGATCCAATATATTGTCTCTATGGCTGGCTGACCACTGTGTGGGGTTGCAGCAACAGGCGTATCACACTGATGTGTCCTGTTTTCAACCAGTATGGATGTCTGTGAGATGTGATACACCTTACAATCCTGCTTACAAAAACTAAATCAGCCATAACTAGTTCATGATGGTTGGATATATTGTCAATAATACATTACTTCTTTCCTACATAAGCTGCATTGTGGCAGCTCCCTCCTTGCTCTTATTTTGTTACTTCCACCACCCCAATTCACCCCATCCTTCTGTTCTTGTAATCCCATTCACCCCTCTTCAAACAAGGCCACTGGCTGCAGTTGACACAGTATTTATTTTGCCATATTATTCTTTTGTTTATATAATTACGTTCCTCATTTATTTATTTATTTAGTTTTTGTTGACCGGGTATGTGCACTAGTCAAATCCTGCCTATTTTCAGGCACGACCCGGGGGAGGAGGATACAGATGAATGCCAACTGACCTTGAACCAGATTAAGCTGTTGGTGGCATTTTTAGTGAATGAGGGAAATTTGGCCAGGACACTGGGGGAAACTCCCCTACTCTTTTCGACAAAGGGTGTTGCATTTTCATAGAGAATCATCAGTGTGCTGGTGAATGTCAGAGAGGGAGGATGTGCTGGAGGCTGAGGTGCTGATCAGCTCCTCAGCTTCCTTAGGTCAGTGAGATCATGATGGAGTCAGACCAAACCGAGGAAATGACTCTTTTGAATCAAGCGATTGAGGTACCTGAATCTTCTGCTCCCTGCAGTGTTCCTTTGGAAGCAGGTGTGGTGGGTCCAGCTCATGATGCTGCGACAATACAGCTGCAGCTCGCCGATCTTGAAATCCAGTTTCAGTGCACTAGGAATCTTTTGCTTACGGAATTACAGCAGCACCAGGATGATGTTCCAGATGCATAGGAACAGGCAGTGGTACAGTCGCCTATAGTACTGCACTCAGATTTTCAGATGCCTCTGGGAGACGACTCTGCACCTAAGACTTTCCCTGCTCCTTCTTTTTCAGAACAGCAGATGGATTTGGGTGAGTCGGTTACTTCTAACGCTCCACCGTTATCCTCTATTACAGAAAGTTCAGCGACAAATTTATGATCGAATGGTTCAATGGAAGTAATTACGGGCCCCAACATGGGGCACTTCACTATAGGCCTCACTCCCAAAGATAAGAGGGGTATTGCTGGGGGTCTTACTGTAACCGGTATAGGAAAGAAAGGGAAGCTTTCCCCGACTGTGGCGTCTACCAAACTGGAGCCTTCAAATGGGGAGACAGAAGCCCCTGCCTCTGGTTATGACTTCTCTAGAAGAAGCAGGGTGGGTAAAGTCCCCAGATGATGCAAAATGGGACACTAATTTCCCAGTTGTGGAGAAGCATATACACTCTTTTCCTTCACAAGAGCTCCTTATATTTCCAGGCCAGCCTTCTCCTATAGAAGAGGTGCAGCAATTTTCTGACCCCAGTCTTTTGCATGATATAAGAAGGTTAGAAGGTCAAGGTACACTTTCAGTTGTGGGTACCCCCAACCCCCCCATGGCTCCTCCATCCCATAATGTGCAGCAGTTGCCCATTGACAACAGCTCTTCTCCTTTACCTGCTGCTCTGGATATATCTTCTTCCATTTGGCATTATAAGGTAAATGAAAAACTGTTTCCTACTACTTTTGGACTTGTAAATGAGCCTGCTACCAGGAGAAATGCAGTTAGCTTAAAGTTTAGAGGTCCTCTGGATGACGTTCCTAATAGACATTTTGTTAGTCGTGAGCTCTTGAAAAATAGCATGAGGTTTTATGCATATGAAATCTATGCCTTAATACCTATGCCTGGGGATTCCATCTTTGATGTAAGCTTTAAGCACCCTGCAGGACTGGATCGCTTTTGGAAGCAGTGCCAAGCACTTAAAGCTACTCCATTATGGAAAGCCTTTCTGGCTATACCCTTCACAAAACCAGTCTTGAAAAAAATTACAATATTGTTTCGTAACCAAGGGGTAAATGTTGCTGACATTACCTACTGGTTGCAACAACACTGTTCTGAAAAAGGGCCACCTGAACCTATATTGGATGATGAACATCTTTGGACAGGGGGTTGGCATTATCAAATAGATTTACATCTTGAAAATGGTTTAACTAAACATTTACCAAACTGTTTTTTTGGGGGGCCAGGATAGGGGAGTGTTATTTTATCCACGTCAACTGCGGGCTGGTTACAAGTGTGGTGCTTTAGATCACTTAAGTAATGTGTGTGATCAACAAAAATGTGGTCTTTGTGGGGATTTGGGTCATATAGGGGCCCATTGTAGAAGGCCCATGAGATGCAACCTTTGTGATGAACAAGGGCACACCTTTTGAACTTGCTCATGGGCATCACATAACCAAAATGATCCCACCCTCCATGCTGAACAGGATGTGTATGTGGTGAATGCTCAAAAGGAAGAACAAAGAATACAGGATTTGCTCTTACACTCCAGTTCAACTACATCTGACACACATGCACGGTCTCACATTCTCCCACTGCCCACTAGCAAAGGAGAAGAGAAGGCCCTAGATGAGATGGATACATACTTACCAGTACCTCACATTTCTGATACAGCTAGAGAGGATACTGACCCAATTTCTATTTCCCACACTGATTCTTCAACCCCTGTCCCACCATTGGTGGGTGCTGGAACAAGTGACAAGATTACTCACCAAACCTGTACACCTTCAGGGGACATGAAAACCTCTTGTATACTGCCCCCGGGAGAACAGCCAGAGGTCCCTTTCCCGAGGGTTACTCGATCAAAATCTTCTAAATCAGGTTTTGATACTACCTGTTTTTCTAGAGAGCCAGATTTGGCTGTAGTCCAGAATTCTTTTGCCCTTTTACAGGATCCAGAAGGTAATGAGGAAGGTATGGACTCTGACATATCTTCTGTTGCTTCTTCCCTCGCTGATCCCTTCCCGGATGTGGGCCTTAAAGATAAACCCAAACCAAAAAAAAGAAAAAAAAGGAAGTGATGATGGTTTTCAGTGTTGTTTAATGACCCTTTTTCTCTAACCAAACTCCTTCTGCTTCTTGGCAGCCCATGTTTCCTTTCTCACTGTTAATGTTAGTATTTGATCAAAAGAAAGGAGACAACTCACTTTTGCTAGTCTGAGCAAAATCACTGGTACTGTTATCCTTTTACAGGATACCAAATTGCACTCACTGAGTGATTTAAGAGAAAGAGAAAAAGATTGGAGGTGGAGTGTTTCCTTTTGGTCCTTGGGAGAGGATGTTTGTGATGGAGTAGGTATTTTGTTTTCTAATATTTCTGTGCAAGTATTGCAGATTTTGGATATTTATCCAGGTAGAGCTATGTTAATTGGATGTGGTGCTTTCCCATTGTGTTTACCGTATTATTATTAATATCTATGCACCACAGTTAAAGGCTGATAGGTTATTCTTTCAACGCATTTCCTCCATATACTTGCATACTTCTGCTTAGTACTATGGGATGGAGACTTTAATTGTGGTCTCACTCCCAGAGTCTGGGCAGAAAATGCAGAAAGTATATTGTGATACCACTTCTCTTTTGAAAATATTACACAATAATAACCTTCTTGATGTTTATGAGATATTACACCTGATCCCAGTGCATACTTTTTTTAAAGGCTTCCTATCATCTCGCATAGATTTCTGGTTTTTGTCTGAGAGGATTCCTTGTTCCAAAGTTATAGTGCTAGCATTGGAAACTTCAGACCACGTGGCCTTAAAATTATTAATTGGCACTTGTCAAAAACTTCAGATGGGTCGTGGTTATTGGAAGCTGAATGTGTCCTTCTTACAGGATGACCTTATTTGCTCCCATATACTTTCCTTTTTTCTGGCATGTTCAGAAGTTCTTTTTCTCTATGATAACCCTCTAGATTGGTGGGAAGACATTAAACAAGAGCTGAAACTGCTCTTTATGCAATTTTCCAAGACAAAGGCCAGAAATTCCTATCTAACATACTTAGGTTATAGAGCCCAGTATTTAAAGCTTTTAACTCAGGTGTCCTCCTCATCCGGTGCTGCGTGTCAACAATTTTCGGTTATTAAGAATAAAATGCTTGATTTTCTAAAAAAAAGGAAGAATAGACTTAGTTATCAACACAAATATCTGGTCTCAGGTACACGAGACCATGTGAATCTTTATGATCTCTCTACTCAAGAGTCACCTAGATTATGTATGACTACTTTAAGGGACATAGATGGGACTCTTGTGCACGATATTAGAGGTTTACGTCAGGTAGTAGAGACGTATGTGAAAAATGCATTCCAAAAACCCGACTCTAAATTTTCCTTTTCCTTTTTGGAACAACTTCTTATTCCCCCACTATCGTTGTCAGACACTGAGGACATGATGGCTCCTATTACAATAGGGGAAATTGAACAGGCAATAGGTAAATTGTCAACACATACAAAACCAGGTATTGATGGCATCCCTAATGAGTTTTACAAAACATATAAAGATATAACACTTCCTTGGTTACACTTAGTGTATCAAGCAATTTGGTCTGAAAAGAGACTATCATCTAGCATGAATAACGGAATTATGATTTTTTTGTTTAAAAAGGGTGATCCAACATTGTTGCATAACTGGAGACAATTAAGTTTATTGTCTTCAGATTATAAAATTTTGGCTAACATTTTATTACATTATCTCTCTAAGGTTGCAAATAAATGACTAATTCCTACACAGACGTGTGCTGTTCCTGGTAGAAGCATTACACACAATCTTATATACATTAGGGAAATTATAGATCAAGGTTTACAAATTAAATTATCTGGCTATCTTCTCTCATTAGGTCAAGAAAAGGCATTTGACGCCATACATCACGATCATATATGGGCAGTTTTACGTCATTATGGTATTCCTCCTCTGTTTCTAGATTTATTACAAACATTGTACATGTCTGCACGGGTTACAAAATTTATTAATGGACATTTGGGTTTCCCAGTACCTTTCCAAGTTGGTGCCCGTCAGGGATGCCCTTTGAGTCCTTTATTGTTTGTCTTTGGTTTGGATCCTTTGTTACGACTGATTGAAACTGATATTAACATATTGGCCATTGGCACAGTGGAGGGCCTTGTTTTTCAGTAGGTTTTGGCTTACGAGGATGACTGTGTGTTTTCTGTGGCAGATTTGGAACAAATTTAGGACAATTCTTTCAACTCTACAAACTTTACAGTCTAGTACTGGCATAAAGATTAATACTGAAAAAAGTAAGGCATTGGTTTTGGGTACTACTTTGTAGTCAGATACTTTTATTATTCCTGGGGTAACCAGTGCACTGAAAATACTGGGCATTTATTTTGGTTCTCAGAAGGCCATACAGTCTATTTGGGATTTGATATATGATGTTGCATATCAAAAAGTAGTGAAATGGCAATCTTGGAAAATGACAAGACAGAAACGTATATTCCTTTAGAAATCTTACATTGCTCCTCTATTTTTGTATATTTCACACATTTTTCCCTTGCCATTTACAATGCATGCAAAAATTATGAGTCTTTTCTTTCAGCTTTTATGGGGCAGTCGTCTGAATCCAGTGAAGAGGGCACACACGTATTGACCTTGGAAGTCTGGTGGACTTGGTATGATTAATCCCATTGTTTCCTTCTTTAGTAATTTCTTTTATGGCTCAATTAGACCTATGTTACTTGAGACCGATGTGATGGGAAGTCTGTGTATGGATTTGTGGGGACAACCTTTTTTATCAGCATGGGGTAGGGGAAAGTGGCATTTCTCGGAAAAACAACTTCCCATTTATGTAAGACTCTCTCTGAAATATATACAACTGTGTAAAAGTAGAACTTAGTTGGTTCATTACTCATGAGAGGAAGTACTTTTCCTCTTCAATTATTGTTTCTTGTTACTATGATGAACCTTTGTTTCAGGTCTCTGAAGATATTGATACTGCCTTGTTATTGGCAAGTATCATAGATACATACATAGACAGTGTCGACAGATAAGGGCCTATGGCCCACCCAGTCTGCCCATTTGAGCTTGTAAGTTCAGTTTGTTTTCCTAGAAGTCTGTTGCCCCTTACCCCTGACCTCCAGAATTCCTTTATGTCTATCCCATGTATTCTTAAATCCCGTGATTGTTTCAGCCCCCACCACTTCCTCTGGCAGGGTGTTCCACTTGTCCACCACCCGTTGAACCTAGGGTCCCTTTCAAAATGAGGGATATGATTTGACTTTGTGCTCATCAAAAGCTTAATGTTAAGGGCAATCATAAGCATAAACAGTTGATAGACAGGTTTTGTCAGGAACAATCCTGCCAGGGTCAGGTTGAAACTATTCAGCATCTATTTTTTAACTGTACGGTTACAAAACATTTTTGGTACACTTTGGCACATTGGTGGGGAGAACCTTTATTTTGCAATATGACTTATAATATCCTAGTTTTGGGTCAGATTATGGGACTGTGGGAAAAATGGCATAAAGGTACTGTTTTTGTGATATTAGCTTGTATTAAATGGCATATTTGGCAAGCTAGGTGTTTAAGAGTTCTTCAAAAGAAAATGATACAGATGCAAGATTTATTTTTTTCTTATACAGGATGAGCTAGATAAACTTTATGAATATGAACTCCAAACTCTAGGAGATGAAGTAGGTACTTATTTATGGAAAGATATCAGATGGGTGGGAAGATGTTTTCAATGTTTCCTTTCTCTTGTTTCTAACTGTATGATTTCTATATTGTTTTGATTTTTGATGGGTTTTTCCCATTGGTTTTTTGATCATTATTTGATTGTTTCTTGACTATTGTATGTTTCTTCATTTTATTGTACTTTGTTTTTGGTTCATAATAAAAATCTCCCCTACTCTTTTCGATAAGTGCCATGAGATCTTTAACATCCATCTGAACTACCACCAATCCAGGCAGATGGGACCTCAGTTTAACGTCTCATCCAAAAGATGGCACCTCAGAAGTGCAGCACCCTTCGCATGCTGCACTACAGTGTCAGTACTGGGATATTAACCCAAGTGCCAGATGTGGGAACTGAACCCACAGCCCTTTGATCTCCCGGCCTCAGAGGCGAGTGTGCTACCTATTGAGCCACTGACACTGCTAATACCATTGTACTACTTATTGAAACCACTGTAATTTGTTATTCTTGACTTGATGTGGATCCTCTATAAAAGAGCCCTTGGCTCAAAGGTCTTTCCGACTTGTTAAATAAATAAAAAAAAAAAAAAAATTATGTAAGAAAGCAGAGGAGGCAATCAGTCATGTCATGAACCCAAGTTATAAAACAGCAAGTTGAATTTCGTAAGGAATAAAGAACAGCCAAGTATATAGGATACCGAGGCGTGTGATGACCCATCAGTCTTGAGAGTGAAGCTTGAGAGGTTTATGAGGTAATCACACACACAGGGTGTGTAAAAAATATCCATAAGAACACAGTTGCATATCTATTATTTTGTATAATTATTCGTGCAAGGAGTTAGTCCCCTAGTCTCCCCTAACTACAGACACACACACAATTGCGCTCTCACTTGCTCATACACACACACACACACACACACGTGCGCGTACACATGCATGCACACTCTCTCACTTGCTCATACACACACACACAAACACACACACTCTCACTTGCTCTCTCACACACACACACACTCTTTCTCTCTCTCTCTCTTTCACTTGCTCACTCTCTCACACACACACAACTGCCTCCCTTTCTTCCTCGCTCTCTCAAACTGATTTTTTTTTTTTAACTGTCAGCTACAGACCGTTCTGGGGTCTGTCCTGGATCGCACTCGGAGTCGACATCTCCTGATGCAGAGACACAGTGGGATCTACCAGATATTTCTTTTGTATTTAAAAGGCAAGATAAACCAGATAAACAATAATAAGTCTAATAAAGATTGGGATGGTAGCAAACAATAGTGGCTTGTTAGTAAGTGGAAAACCAAGCTGACATTTTTGTAATACTGTTCTGCCTGCCCACACACTGAGGACAAGCCAATGAAGTGGTGTGGCACAATTGAGTGACACACAAAGGACACTGGAGGTGACAGAAAGTTTTGTGAATGCTGTAATGACTCATTTTTGGGTTATTGCGGCATTTGGGAGAACCTTGCAAACAGTGTGACAAAGGGGGTCACCAGTAATTATAAAGCTGTAATGCCTTTGAAAGCTCTGTGACTATTAATAATGCACAAGTGCAATGCATGAGTGGTTAATATTTATCACCAGAACTCCAAACTGATATTATAACATTATATGTACACTTTTGGTGTATTTTTGTGATTTTTTGTTTTTAATTATCAGTCTGGCTATATCTGTTCTGATGCCACTGACAGTCTGTAGCATTTTACTTTCACGTTTCATGTACGAGGCAGCAGTGACTTAGGAACTCATCATCTGCAGCCTTATTATCGGCGAGTTCCTACACAGGAACTGGTCAGTAGTAAGATAATAATGCCGAAAATTCCTGTTTTTATTCAGAAATTAACGCTCAACAAAAGCAAAGCAGCAGTGCAGATTATCAATGAAAATTTTAACTTACACAGTTTTATACTCTTTCAGATTGCCCCATCTCCTGCCTTCAATTATACCATGTTTCTCCCATATTGCAGTTGCTCTACCAGTTTTTTTATTTGAAATAATCAAAGGAACGTAACATTTAATTAGCTCCATTAGTATTTCATCAGTTTTCTCTGCTGTTTTTGAACAGCAATTGTTTAAAGAGCTAAGTAGAACTGAAAACAGTAGATAGGAAAATGTTACAAATTTTAAGAAGCAGACAGTTGTAACTTTTTAGTTCTGAAGACTTTTCCTTTTTCCTTTTGCTCATTAACTAGTTTTCTATGTGATAGTATTATGTGGGGTATGTGGAATGACACTCTGCCTGGTGGTTTCTCATATCTAATTCTATTACTCATACTATATCATCAGCACTGTGACCTCAGTGACATGACAGGTTATTGACCCAGAAGCTACTGAGTAGGGCTTCCTCAGCAACTGTGATGTCACAGTCAATGAGGTCACAATGCTAATGATGTTACAGGAGGAACAGATTTAGACATGTCAGCTGCACTCAGAGTGCTGTTCCACACATCACACCTACTAACATCAGCTAAAAGAATCTTCTAATACAGGGAATGAAAATGTACCTCAGATATATTGGGTAATAGTTGACTGCTTTTAAAAACTGATATCGCGTTAGGCACTGCACCAACTCCTTAACATCCCATTTCTTGTGACAAAAATGAACCATCACACAGTAAACACTGCACCATGAGCATATGGGAAAATAGGTGTAGAAAAACAGCAGTGAAAAGTTATGAAATTCTTATTGAAGCCATATTAAAATGAATTCTTTTCATATTTCAAATATAAAAAATGTGCTAAAGGAGACTCAAAATCAGGAAAGATGGGTACTATACAAGAAAGGAGGCAAGGGCACTCTAAAATGAAATAAGAAAGTATACAGAAGGTTGAAATTTTCACTGTAACATGCAGAACTGCTACTACATTTTTTCCAAAAGTCCTGAGCTACAGTACTGTATAGGACAACTTGATGTTCTTGTTTGGTGTATGGTGCCTGTAACTAAGTTCAAGCATTTAACTTCCATGTCCAACCATCGGTCTAGGGAACAGATGACTCTTCCTCCTTGTTAAATTTTGCTTTCTGTGTTCCATTCTCTTTCTGTTTTGACTCTCAGGTCTCTTTAATGCTTCACTACACAGTACTGCTTAAAGGTGATCGGAAACTGTTTTTACACCTGTAGAAGCCCTCCAGTTGTTCTTTTATTGGATAACCAGTATTCTGATATACTTTTGACCTTTTTTGTTAAATTAATAATCTAATTGTGTTGCTTTTGTAGCTACCCTGAATCCCTCTCTGCTCCACAGTTGCTGCTGTCTCTTTTCATGCTGCCTGAACATTCTATGACATCACAAACTCCTTTCCAGGCCATTCAGATGAATGGCATGGAATGGGAGTCTGTGATGTCATAGAATGTCTTAGAGATATGAAAATCAAAAGCAGTAGCTGGTGAGGAGAGTGGAACTCAATGTAGATCTGAGGGCATCCCAAAGCTACATTATTTATTTATCAAAAAATCATCAAAGCAAATCAAAATACTTAACTAGCATGGAAAGAAAGATGGAAGAGCAGTTAAATATGTAAAAATCATTCCCAATCTCCTTTAACACGGTATCTGAGGACTGAAATAATTTCCAATCTGTAGTCAAGACATAATTCATTCAAATACATGTAAGAAGCCACTTGGGGATCCACCAAAGCAATAGTAACTCCTGTCTTTCTCTGTGTTCTGCAATTACCTTTCTCCCCTCTTACCTTTTTCCTACCATGTTTCTCATAGTGCTGCACCCCACCTCATTCCTTATCTCTCTTTTTCAGTCATTCCACAACCCCTCCTGCCTTACCTATAACTGTTTATGTTCTTAATTACTCCTTCACTACTCTTCCTACTCTTCCTACTCTCCCTTCCTCACCTGTACCTCTTCATTACTCTTCTCTTCTGCTCCGTAACCACAACACATCTTTTCTGCTTAAAATGCCCACATACCCAAGCTAGCTTAGTCTGTCTCTTTCCTATCCCATTTCTTTATCCCTCTCTGCCCCTTTTTCCTCTTTTATTCCCAACCCTAACTTCCCCTCTGTCATGGATCCTCAGCCCATCTCCATCATTCACTCCACTCATGCCCCTCTCGTCTCCATGCCCCCTTGTCAACCCATATCCAGAATCCTTATCCCTGTGAGCATAACACCCAAAACCCCCCATTCTCCACCTTTGACCAATCAAGTTTGGCCTCTTTAGCATTCAGTCTCTAATAAATCACTCTTAATTCACAATCTCACCCTTGATCATGACCTTGATATCTGCTTCAGTGAAGCCTTGCTTCTCCAAAAAACCTCTCCCAGCTGTCTGAAGGCCCGTCCATAAGCTACTGTTTCTTTGAAATGTCCCTCTCCTAAAGCCATGGAAATAATGTTACCATCATCTGAAAAATCTAATTGATAATCGTATTTTCTATTTCACTCTCTCACTTTCACTTTCACTGTCTCTCTCTCTTTCTCTCTCTCAAATTCTCACTCTTTCTCTCTCTCTCTCTCTCTCTTTCTGTCTCTCTCTCTCCCTCCTGTTCATCTTTCCTAGCCTTTAAACATCCCCGCCATATTTTTCCTCCCTTCAATGGATTTTAAGCAATTCCTTATCTACTGACCCCTGAAGCTCAATTCAGCTTTTTTCTACAAAGTCTCCTACCACCTCTCCATGAATGGTCTTTATTCCTGTAACCTAGTTTACATGTTTGTGATCCTCTCAGTCCACTTACTTTTATGTATTTATAGATTTATTTGCAATTTCTGACCAGGAAGGGTACACTAAGATATTATAGCTTTTTTCCAGGTGTGTCATGGGAGTGGGTTGCTTGGACCTGTGTTATTGATAGGGGAATGTTGGCTCTGACACTGGGGAAACTCCCCTGCTCTTCTTCACTAATCTTTGCATATCTTCCATATTTAGCTTATCAGTTATAAACAGTTTTACCTGCTCCCCTTACCATTCCAACTTTGACCTCACAATCTGTGACCACGTCCATCTTAAGTTGTGTCTCAATGTATCAGTCCCCCACTCTGCCACTTTTTATCTCACTGAACTCTTAAACACCATGATCCCTTCCAATTTGCTGATAAAATCATTTTTATTGACAGTTTCTTTGTCAACCCTCTCTTCTCCTGCCCCCTAACTTTGAAACCTATAACTCTGTCTTGTCCACTGCCTTCAAGCAGTTTGCCCTTGCCAAAGCTCTACATTCCAAAACTCTAGATCACCAAGGTACAATGACAATGTCTAGTATCTCAAGTCCACTGGTCATTATCTTAGAAGCATAGACAATGATGGCACAAAAAGACTAATGATCCATTCAGTCTGCCCTTGTTTCCCTATCTAACCCCAGAATATAATGTCTAATCAGAGTACTAGCCCTCTGCATCCACTTCCCACTCCCCTCACAGTTTCTATTGCCCCTAGTAACCACTATGCCCTTCACTCTGTCCCAACAGACCCTGAAGCCATTAACAGTTTTAGTGAACACCACCTTGGCTGGTAGACTGGTCCATGGCTCCATCACCCTTTCCATAAAATAATACTCCCTCATGTCCCTCCTGAACCTCCCTCTCATCAATTTCTGTTCATGTCCTTGTGGCCTCAAACTGGTACTGCTGCTAAATAATTCCCCACAATTCATCTTGTTAATTCTAGACCTCTATCATACCCCCAGTCTCCCATATCATTTCCTGTGAGTACATATTCAATGCCTTGAGGTGCTCCTCATAAGACCTGCCCTGTTGGCCCTGAGTCATCTTTGTCACCCTATCCTGATCTGTCTCTAGCCTGTCCTTATCTTTCCCAAGGAGAGGACTCCAGAACTTTATTTATTTATTTAAGAGTTTTACCAGGAAGGCATGCTGAGCAGAGTGCCGCTCGATTCCACATGTGTCCTGGAGATAGGGTAGAACAGTAACAGTACACACTAGAGAACAACAACAGTAATAAAGCAATGGTAAAAACATGGTAACAGCAATACAAGTGCACCAGAGCCAATTAGGACTACTCCAGGATAGAACCAGATAAATAATGACATGGTTATATTAGAGTCAGTGCTACACTGATACACATAAACAAGGACAAGATGAGGTTTGAGGGGAGCACTTATCATCATAGGATTGATACAAATAGTCAATAGCATCACAGGGCAGATCCAGGACTGATACACTTAAACAGAGAAAAGGGAAGTCGTGGGGCTAGTGCTGAATGTCATAAGATTGATCCAAATAGTAGCACTGAGCAAACCCTGGTGGGGTAACTGGCCCCAGAGCTGAGGAAGTGTTAAGCGCATGAGCAGGTGGAGGTGAAGTGTGCTGAGAGGAGACTGTTGAGGTACTGGGAGGGAGAGGAGTGTCAAATGTCTGAGGGGAAGGAGTTCCATAGCTTGGGCATCTGGTAGCTCCAAGCTACCTGGCCTGACGAAGTAGACCAGTGGGGGATATGTAGGAGTCTAGTGTAATTTTTCTGAGTTCGTAGGCTGGGAAGGAGTGAGCAGACAGGACTGCAGAGAGGTAGGGTGAAAGGACTGGGACCAGAACATGGCAGTGAAGTGAGAGCAGTGTGACAATCTACGGTCCTATAATGAGTGGAGACCCAGGGACCAATAGAGAGACAGAGGTGGGTGAAGTAGGGACAGTAAAGGGTGAAACAACAGAAGTAATGAAAGAGGGGATCCCTTCTGGTCAGGGTGGACTTGGGGGTGGCATTGTAGACCATATCTCCATAGTCAAAGATTGGCAGAATCATTTTCTGTACAATAGCATGGTGAGCCGGCAATGGGATGCAACCATGATTGCGGTAAAGAGCACCCAGTTTGGTGTGGAGTTTTTTGTGGCACAGTACTTCAGGTGATGCCTCACCAAATTGCTATAATGGGGTAGTATTGTATTACCTCTTTAATTCTGCTTTTAATACTCCTGCTGATACACCCCAGCATCCTATTAGCCTTACTACAGGCCTTGTTGCACTGGCTTGATTGTTTGAGGGTGCACTGATGATAATTCCTAGGTCCCATTCCTCAGCTGTATTGCTAAGTATTACCCCCTTCCAGCACTCTGTCTTGGGGTTCTTTCCCCTAGCTGCATCACCTTGCACTTTTAATGTTGAATTTCAACTGCCAAACCTTGGACCACATCTCTAGCCTTTGCAGGCCACTCTGCATTTTCCTGATTCCCTCATCACTATCCATCCTCCCATAGAGGTTTGTGTCATCTGTGAAGAGACATGTCCTGCACAAGATTCCTGCTCCAATGTCACTGATAAACATACTGAAGAGCAGTGGGCCCTGGACATATCCCTGTGGCACCCCCCCATGACCTCGCTTTTTGTGATTTTAACTATGTTAACTACAACCCTCTGCTGCCTCCCATTTAGCCAGGTACTTACCATCTTAATATGTCCCTATCCACACCCAGATCCTCCATCTTCTTCTGCAAGCATCTGTGAACAACTGAGTCAAAAGCCTTGCTAAAGTTGAAGTACAGTACATCCATGGTGTGGCCCCTATCCAGTTCCCTCATCACCCAGTCAAAGAACACTAACATGTTAGTCTGACAAAACCTCCCTGCCACAATTCCATGCTGTTTGCTATCCTGGAGACCATTGCTCTTTAGGTAGTCCATGAGGTCCTCTTTGACCAGTGACTCCATCAGCTTTCCTACAACAGAAGTACTTGTTCCCCACTTATTCCTTGTCTCCCCTACTTATGCAGCAGAACTCTGTTTGCTGCCCTCTAGTCCTTTGGAACTAGTCCCGTCTGAAGAGATCTACTGAATAGTTCTACCAGGGTCCAGCCAGAACTGCTGCCAGTTCCCTGAATGCCCTCAGATGCATCCCATCTGAATGCAGGGCCTTATCTATCTTCAGGCCTGCCAGCTTTTTCTGAACCCTCTTCTCTGTAAATACTGGGTCACTCATTTCCTGGACCCCCTCTGTGGCTGCTCTGATGCTACTGTCCGGCAACGATCCAGTATGAACCCTTGTGAAGACAGAGCAAAAGTAATCATTAAGGATAGCAACCTTTTGCACATCCTCCTCTATTACTCTACCATCCTCTGATAGTCTAATGATTTCCCATCCTTTCTTTCTCTTTTCCCTGCTATAACAGAAAAAAATGTTTTTCTACACCCTTGAGCCTCTGTGCATTACACAGCTCTGTGTCTGCTTTTGCCTCCCTAACTGCCCTCTTTGCCACCTTATTTCTCAGTAAGTATTCTTCCCATTCTTCCTCCCCCTTTTGCTGTTTGTACATGGAGAAGGCTTTTTTCTTGGCACTCACTGCCTCCCTTACGCTTGCTGAGAAACACAATGGTCTCTTGAACTTATTCCTCTTGGTGACTGTTCTCATGCATAACTTAGATGCTTTAAGAATGGCCCCCTTTGTTACCCCCATCCCTCTTCCACAACTTCTATGTTGTCTACCCCAAATAATTTGTCCCAGACCAACTTCCTCAACCTGTTGAAGTCCACCCTTCTGAAGTCAAGGACCTCAGTACTCAATTGCAGTTTTCTGGTCCTAAAGGCCAGTTCTAACCAAATGGAGTTGTTGTTGCTGTTTTCTCATGGCTTTCCTACTCTCAAAGCTCCTACCATGTCTGAGGTGGTGAGCACCACATCAAGAATAGCCTCCAGCCTCATGGGTTCCTTAACTAGCTGTACCAGTAGACAATCTTGGATTATAAAATGACAGGGTAAAATACAGTAATCTGATTGGCTCTTATTTATGTGTAAAATATTATCTACACATGATTAACAAAAAGGACTGCTCAGCAGTGAAGAGTCTGGAACCGTGATCAATGGGCATTTGGAACACAGGCATTTCAGTTAGCTCTCTACAGCCAAAACTGATCATCCACCACAAACATGGCTGCTACCTTTGCACTGCAAAAAAACTTCAACTGGGCCTTAAAAATAAAACTACCTGAAATAAAAAATAAAACAAATTAATTAAATGTTGATTCCTGATTATCAGAATCTCCTTACATACATAAACACATTAGAAAGATTAAGTATTGTTTATAGTTTTCACTACAACTGTTTCTTTGCTGACAGTGAAAAATCCCCTTTCTATCTTTACCTGCTCATCAGGGAACTCTCTTCTTCTTTCCCTGACAGTGAAATAATTGAGTCTCTGGCTGTAACAAAGACCTTTGTTGTTGGTGTGTATAGTATGTTAGGAGAGAAACATTCTGCCAGTGGAACTGAGCAGAATTTTAAATCCATGTATTCTGTGGTAAACATTCCATGATAAACATTCCGTATCTTGAATGTGGAGAAAAACTGAGAAAAAAAAACAGAAAGAAGAAAGTAGGCAATAATACAATGACTTCATCAATGACATCACTTGCAGATAGTGGAAAGACTATTTTATCACAAATGCACACAAGTAAATCTATTGTTTCTACATATAAACATGGCTTTCCCAATAGTGAAAAATATAAAAAAAGGGGGCCAATTTTATAATCACAATAAGGCACTCAGGGGTGTGTGTGTAACTCATATTTTACAGCATGGCCAATGGCTGAAGTCACTCGGCCTTCAGCCTCATGCCTTACTACATCCCTGGCTGTGCTGTAGAATATGGTATACACACACCCCTTCGTGCCTTACTGCTTACATCGTTCAAGTAAAGCCTCACTTCTGTTGCTCCTGGCCACTGGAACATCAAAGTCAATGTCTAGCAGGTTCAGATCATCCACTACAACTACTTCCCCCTTTGTTACCCCCTTTTCTACTTCTTCCCCAAGCTCTCTGTCCTTCTCTTCCCCTTGCCCTAGTGGTCTATAGTTCACCCCCAATCATAGTTTTTTGTGTGAGGCTGCTCCGAGTTTCACCCTCAGAGACTCCATCTCCTCATTACTACCCCTGATGCACCCATCTTCCACAACCTCAATGACATCCCTGACTTATGGGGCTATGCCTCCCCTTAACCTTCCCGCTATCCCTTCTAAAACATTGAGTACCCAGGGACTGTCAGGTTCCAGTCATTATTTACTGAGGCCTACATTTCTGTGATGGCCATAAGGTCCATCTCAGTGTTTGCCATCATTGCCTGAAGCTTGCTTATTTTAATACTCAGGCTCCTGGCACTAAGGTACACCCTTGTCCAGCTTCCTCCTGGTCCCTGTTTGCTATTTGCCTAAGTTTTGCCCTTGTTTTTCCTAGTCCTCTTATATTCTTTTTCTTCATGGTGGTTGCACACTTTGTGTTCCTCCATGCAGTTGTCCCTCTACCTACCCCAGTGTGTATTTCAACTCTATGTTTACCCATTGTACTGCTACAAGCCCCCAGTTGTGGAGGAGTACTAGCTAGGTTCCCTTCCCTCTCAACTGCCACTGTGGTTCCACTAGTCCCAGTCTCCCACACAATCAGTTTAAATGTCCATGTGATAGGGTTGAATAAGGCCCTGCCCCATTTGTTATGCAGACATAGTTTAAATGCAAGGGCCTGTTCTATCCCTCTCCTTTTCTGTTTCTTGTTTGTCTGGTTGCGCAACCAAATTTTCTTGTGAGACCTAGGAACTGATCACTTTTGATGGTTTTGCAGTTCTCTGCCTCTCACTGACTCTCTGCCTTCACTTGCTGTTCTGTCTTTTCTCCCCCCCTTTCTTAACTGCATTTATAAAAAATATATGTGAATCTCTGTGTAAACTGTTTGTGAAACTGGAATCCCTTTGTTTAAAACTGTATATAGTTATACTGTTAAAATGATAGCAAAATATTTGGAACGCAAGGGGTTAACATGAGAAGCTGGTTTGCAGACTCTCTGAGATGTTGGCAACAAGAGGTCAGTTCTGAGTCACCATGTACTGTTTTGCTGCACCTGCAAGGAATGAAACTTACAAGAACATTCTGTGAGAACGAGTTCCCAGACAAAGACTTATAAAAAAGGAGGTAGAAGACTTGGTTTGCTGGCCAAGGCACCTAGCTTCACCTGAGCTCTTTCCTTCTAAGACTGCTTGAAAGGCAGAGTAGAGAAACTTACCAGAGCAAGGGAGAAGGATTAAGACTTAGTTTGGCTAAGCAGATTTACTGTGTGGTGGTGTTTTAATTTTTTACTCACAGGGATTGCTACTGTTTGTTGCTAACATTTCATTGCTTTATTTTCTCTGATTCAAATTGTTGTTGCTGGTATACCTTCTTCTGCATTATTACAAGGTGTGCCTACAGTGTGTGCTAACAGATTACTGCTGTAATCTTCTGATTCAAATTGTCTTTTGCAAGGTATATCTTCTGTTACTGCTTTATTTTCTCTGGAGCAAAGTGTTTCTTACAGGGTATATCTTCTCTGAAATTACTGTATTACAGGTGGAGCTTACATTTTTGTGACTTTTTATCATTGGGCTAAGCAAAATTACTGTTTGACACTGTGTTTTATTTTATTCTTGTTTGTTGAAAAGGTTTGTTGTCTCAGAGGTGTTTCAGTCTCCTTCTCACATTGAAGGAGCTAATTGCTTTTCCTCCCACAGCTCTTCCAAAGGATTAGGTGTGTATGTGGAGGTGGAGCTGGCAAACTGTCAGTAATTTCCAACAGAAAGAAGGGTTAAAAGTCAGGTTAGTTGATATCTTGGAGGTGAAGACTTGGTTTGCTGCCAAGGCACCTAGCTTCACCTGAGCTCTTCCTTCTAAGACTGCTTGAAAGGCAGAGTAGAGAACTTACCAGAGCAAGGGAGAAGGATTAAGACTTAGTTTGGCTAAGCAGATTTACTGTATGGTGGTGTTTTTATTTTTTACTCACAGGGATTGCTACTGTTTGTTGCTAACATTTCATTGCTTTATTTTTTCTCTGATTCAAATTGTTGTTGCTGGTATACCTTCTTCTGCATTATTACAAGGTGTGCCTACAGGTGTGTGCTAACAGATTACTGCTGTAATCTTCTGATTCAAATTGTCTTTTGCAAGGTATATCTTCTGTTACTGCTTTATTTTTCTCTGGAGCAAAGTGTTTCTTACAGGGTATATCTTCTCTGAAATTATTACAGGTGGTGCTTTACAGGTTTTACAGTTTTATCTAACATTAGGATAAGCTTTCAGGGTTACTGCATTTGTTGTTGACTGATTGTTTCTGCTCTTACCTCCTTGTTCTTTTGTCCGTGGTTCTTCTTTTAGGCAGGAAGGGCCCAGCCACCCACCCCATCCCCAACCACCCACGCTACACTCCTTTTAGGGTACCACAGTTGTGACATTTCCTGTGGCAGAGCAGGAAGGGTGGATCAGTGGGGCCTCCACAAGGTGATTCATTTAGGTCACTAGTAATTTAACTTGTTATAACAAGTTAAACAAAGCACAATTAAACCATTACTTGCATTTTTTTCCTTCTAATTACTCTGACTAGGTTACAAACCCAGCAACTTATTTGGAATGGATTTCATTAACTGCAGGTACTGTGGAACAATTTTCAGAAGGACATTCTTACAGGATTTAGGACACTGTCCTACATGCTGGGCCTTTGGAGATCTTAGGTCTCAGCTCCGGGCAGCATGGGCAGAGATTGCACACCTCAAATTTCATATTGAGAGGAAATACATTATAAGAACCACCGCCATTTCCCCAGCATCCAACAGAAAAACCTCAACCGCAGGAGGGTAGTTGGTCCAGGAGGTTGGCAGGTGGTTGGGAGGAGCAAATCAGGTGCCCCATCACTCTCTGCTCTCCAACACATTACCTCCAAAACCATATAAACACTACAAACAGGTATCTGCCTCTATCTCTGAAATCAAATAAAGGGCAGAAGACACTGCAGAGCAGGACACTGCGCACAGGAGCTACACAACAATACTCACCCAAATCAGGAACCAAAACTAAACTAGCACAAAGGAAATCCAAAAACTTCTGATCATAGGAGACTCCATGATTCGGGAGTTGATACCCATCTCCAGCCAGGGTGATGGTCAGATGTCTCCAGGTACATCAGCATGGAGAGACACTGACCGCATTGCTAAAATTGTTCACAAAGCAGGAGAAAACATTGATGTCCTAGTACACATAGGGACTAATGATCTCGCCAACCCGGTCAGTTGTGGAGACCAAGGAACACCTGACTAGGCTGGGTGACAAACTATCATCTATTTAGGTCGGCATCTCCTTCTCTGAGATCCTGCCAGTCTGGGAGAAGGGGCAGATGGACGGAAGGTCAGAAGAGAAGGGGAGATAGGGAGACTAAACACGTGGCTCAAGGACTGGTGCCAGGAAAAAGGACACAGATTTGTAGGAACTGGCAACAGTTCTGGGAGCGAAAGTTCTTTAAATTTGATGGACTGCATCTGACTAAAGAGGAGTCAGTGCATTGGGGCAGAAGTTTGACGTCTTTGCAGAATATTTAAACTAGCAAATGGGAGAGGGTGCAGCACCCCATACGTTGAATGGGAAGAACACCTCTCCCCCTCAGCTAGTGGTCAAACTGGAATTCAGTGTGTTTGCCATTCATTTGCATCACCAGGTAAGAAAAAGGTTTGTCTCCCCATACGATGCACAGGGGTAATGCCAACCTCACCCAACAACTAACACACCAAAATCTGGCCAATGGAAAATCATGTACACAAATGCTCACAGCCTGGGAAATAAGATCCCAGACCTGCAGGCAATAATGTCAGAGGCTAAACTGGACATAGTAGCAATTAGTGAGCGTGGTTTACCAAGTAACCACACTTGGGAGACTTCAGTACCTGGCTATGTATTGTTCAGAAGAGACCGAGGTGCAAGGGGAGGTGGCCCTGTATGTTAATGAAAATATCAAAGCTACAGAAATTCAGAATACACATAAGGAGCCAGAAGAACTGTGGGTCACCCTGGAAACAGGAAATGGGACAGCCATAAGAACTGGGGTTGTCTACAGGCCCCAGACCAGAGGGAGGACATAGACACATTACTGTTAGAAGATATACAAAACATGACAGCTAAAGGGAGGTTCTGATAATGGGAGACTTCAACATGCCAGATACAGATTGGTCAATACCAGCAGGAACATCTGCCAGAACTAGACTCATAGTGGATTCCTGCAGGGGAGGGCCTCAAACAACTGGTACAGCAACCCACAAGAGACAGGGCTATCCTAGATCTAGTACTGACTAACAAAGAGGATCACAGATCTCCAGGTAGAAGGTCACCTGGGGGCCAGTGACCATCACATGGTATGGTTCAATTTGGCTACTACATCTAAATCATCCCATTCCAAGGCAAAATATAGGACTTCAGAGGAGCTGACTTTGATAAGATGGCCAACAGAGTTAAGCTAGCCCTGGCAAAAAGAAACACAGGTGAGGAGGTACAGGCAAAGTGGGCAAGCATTGAGGATACAATACTTGAAGCAACATCCCATTGTGTTAGACAGAAAAGGAAGTGCAAAGAAGAAGGAAACCACTTTGGTTCTCAAATACAGTAGCAGAAATGTCAGAGCCAAAGGCTGGCCTTCAGAAAATATAAGAGAACACAGCGGGATGAAGATAGGGGCATACCAAACTGCCCTAAGGGAAGCAGGTAAGGCAGTAAGGCAGGCAAAGTCCCAAACTGAGAAACACTAGCACAAACAGTAAAGAAGGTGACAAGACTTTCTATAGATACATTAGTGAAAGGAGAAAGTCAGAGGGGTTTGCTAAGCTAATGGAGAAAGGGAGCATGTGAGGAGGAGAGGACCCTGTAAAGGCATCTATCCTAAATAGATACTTTTGCTCAGTATTCACTGAAGAAAGGTGAGGCAGGGCCACAGCTCAACATCATGGACACAGGGGAGGAGGTGAGCACTACTCCCTCACAAAGAAGGGTCCTACAAGAGCTTGCCAAGCTCCAGGGTGGATAAGGCAATGGGACCTGATGGCATACATCCCAGGGTACTTAAGGAGCTAAAGGAGGAACTAGCAGAGCCATTAGCAGAATTGTTTAGTGAGTCTCTGAGCACAGGAGGGTCCCAGAAGACTGGAGAAGGGCTCATGTGATCCCACTCCACAAGAGTGGTAGCAGGGGAGGCGGGGAACTACAGACCGGTCAGTCTTACCTCAGTAGTGGGCAAGATTATGGAAGCACTCCTTAAGGAAAGGATAGTGCAACACCTGGAATCCATAGGGGCACAGGATCCAAGACAGCATGGGTTTACAAAGGAAGGTCCTGTCAAACTAATCTCATAGATTTCTTTGACTGGGTAACAGAGTGGTGGACCAAGGGGAGCAGTTGATGTCGCCTACCTTGACTTCAGCAAAGCTTTGACACTGTTCCACATAGAAGATTGATAAATAAGCTAGGTAGGCTCGGGTGGGTCAGAAGTTGGTCAACTGGGTGGCAAACTGGTTGACAAGCAGAAAACAGAGAGTGGTGGTAAATGGTATACAGTCAGAAGAGATGCAAGTCACAAGTGGGGTACCTCAGGATCAGTCCTGGGGCCAGTCCTATTCAACATCTTCATTAGTGACCTAGCAGATGGACTAGAGGGTAAGGCTTGTCTGTTTGCAGATGACACCAAGATCTGCAACAGAGTAGATGATCCAGATGGGTGGGCAGAATGAGAAGAGATCTGGATAAACTAGCAGAATGGTCAGAAGAGTGGCAACTGGGATTTAATGCAAAAGTGCAAAATCATGCACATAGGGAAGAGAAACCCTGAAGCCACTTATAGGCTGGGAGGAGTTGCTAGCAGTCACAAGGAAGAAAGAGACTTGGGCATCATCATCACTGATGACCTGAAATCATCAAACAGACCTCTAAAGCAGTAGGTAAGGCTAGGGGGTGTTAGGGTGTATTAGTAGGTATCACAAGTCGTGAGAGGAGGTAATAATCCCTCTGTACAAGACATTGGTTGGCCCCATCTGGAGTACTAAGTGCGTGTTAAAGGCCACACCTTCACAAGGACATTAACCAAATTGAGGCAGTCAGAGAAGGGCAACCAAAATGGTGCAGGACTGCATCAGAAGACATATGAGGACAGATTAGCAGGAGCTCAATATGTATACCCTTGAGCAAGGAGGGGAGAGGTGATATGATCGAGACATTTAAACACCTAAGGGCATAAACAAGGTGAAAAGAGTCTAACATGTTTAAATATAAGAAAATAGCAGGACAAGAGGACACAGCATGAGATTAGAGGGAGGCCGATTAAGGGGAATGTGAGGAAATTCTTTTTCACAGAAAAGTGGTAGATGCATGGAATGACACCACAAAAGTAGTGGCTATGAATACAGTGCAGGGCTTCAAACAGGCATGGGATAGGCATAAGGGAGCAATACAAATGACTATGAATAGATAGGTCACTGACATCGCAAAGGCCGATGGCACATTTATAAGGTAGAAAAAGAAATGGGCAGACTGGATGGGCCTTGCGGTCCTTATCTGCCGTCAACTTCTATGTTTCTATGTAAATGAGCAGCATTGCTTTTGCTAGACAGACAAGGAGAGTGAGACCCTGAGAGACAGAAACTTGGAATTGAGATATTCTCAGAAGAACTTTGTTTTCTATGTTTATACTACCTTTGTAAATAGTTACATTAAAAAAATATATATTTTACTGTTATTGGAAAAAATAAACTGCTATTTGAGAATTTTGAAACTGTTTCTGGTTTTCCTGTGCTTCTTGATCTGTGCCTTGATGGCAGTCCGATGTAGATGTCAAATTTCTGCCCCACTTCACTGGCTCTTCTCTTGTCAGTTAGAGCCCATCATCCTTAAAGAGCCTCCTGTCCCAGAAGTCCCCCAGTCCCCCACAAAGTAGTACCCCTTCTCCAGACACCATCACTTAAGCCACCCATTAAACTCCTCTATCTCCTCCCTCCTTATTCTATCCTCATTCCTCTCCCTGTCCCATATTGGACAGACCTCAGAAAAGGCCAAGGAAGTTGAGTGTGCCATCAATCTGTACCCAGCCCACAAATGTTCTGCATTACCATCTCCACTGACTGGTTCACCAGATCATTGATACCCGGGTGCACCAGCACCCCAGCTTCCTTGCTCCTTCTCTGTCATCCTCCCTATTCTGTATAAATCCTAGGAACAATGGTGCTGTTTGGACTCATCATTTAGATCAAAGCTTAGACAGCCCACCTGCCACACAACAGGGTCTCTGTCAAGGATATGAACTTTCAGTTTTATGCAATTACTGCCAAAGGTGCCAGAACACCCTGATTCATTTTTTTTTAGTTGTTTAACCAGGAATAGCACACTAAGCTGAAAGCTTTTTTACAGGAGCAACCCAATTTTCAACATCATTACCTCCCTACTTCATCTTTTTAACTCCAACCCTACATCTCTTTTAATCCATCCAAATGTAAGGAATTTGTCTCCTCCTTCCAGTCCAAAATTACAATTATCTGGGACACTCTTTCTACTTCTATTGCCAAGTTCCTCCTTCACCAACTACCATCTTCCCTTCCCTCTCATTTACCATCTCCACCCACAGCTGCCCAAAAATGTAACCCCACCCTCACTAATGTTTTTTCTGTCACTAATGTCCACCTTCCAGCCACCCCTCTGCATCCTTACTTATATCCTCCTCTCATTTCCTTACTTCATTATCCTCCTGCTCCCCCAACCCTCTCTTCTTTCCCCACTATAATCTGTCTCTTCAATCTCTCCCTGACACTCTTACTACCAATCTCCCACCCACCCTGTAAGTAAAAAGCATATTATCCAGGACAGATAAGGAAAGTCAAATAAGAGACACTTTTTAATATTCAATATATCGTTTTTATTGATACACTGTTGCTTTAAATTATCATTTAACAACAAAAATCAAACAGGCTTTTTCTTAACACTTGGGCAAAAAGGAAAAGCCTTATTTCAGCATATCATAGTCCTTTACAGCAGTGTAGATTACAAATAGCTGTGCTCAAGACCATTTTCATATCTCCTCTCTCAGCAGCAGCTTCTAGCTGAGAGCACATATGCTTCTCTTCTCTGCAACCTTCTAGCAGCTTCTGTTCTATACATTGCTAGCCCTCTGTCTTGTAGCATGTTTTTTAGCAGGCTGCTGGTCATTGCTTAAACAGCTTTCCATGGTCAGGTGTGGCAATAAATCTTCAAATTTTGGAAAATTTTACTTGCAGTTTGCCTTTATTTCAAGACCAATCACTGTGTGCTGATTTGACTTGTTGTTCTCTATTAAAGGGGCCTATCTGGCATAAAGGCTGTGAAACTACATGTGCAATTTATCCTGGAGCCCACGGCACATAGTAGCATTACCAGGGTAAGTACATAGCAAGGACAGAGACGGGGACTAAAAGGAACAAAGATCACATCTTAAGTCCAAGCTGCATACAGTATCTCATCACAACCTCAAGCAGCATATAGTATCCTCCTCCCCATGGGTGTTGGCAGTCATACTCAGTGTACTTTGACGAGTACAGTAAAATCTGGAAAGTCCAGGGGCAACATGAGTCTTAGGTCAGGGAAACAAACAGAGCATGATGTATCTGAAGAACTGATCTTCCCTTCCTTGGATACTTTAGTGTGAGTTTACAAATGCTCTTTGGAAGATTTGTGGGTGCTAAAGTTAGAGGCTACACTGGGGAACAGCAAATGTTTACAGACAGGAGCCCTACTTAAAACAAAACAATGCGACAGGGCACATGAGGGCTACAAAAACAGCAGCCAGCTTGGTGCACCATGATATCCATGCTCATCAGCCAGTTGGGTTCCAAAGTCTAGAAAGGGAGCCACAAGGAGCTTCTGGAAACCTAGATGACTGAGTAATTTCAGGCTTGAATCTGGGGCCAGTCATCTATCATGAACTTAACCTTCAGTCTGGCCCCAGAGTGATTAACACCCAGGACCCCTTCAGTCTATGTCTGACTGTGATAGGAGGCAGGCCAAGTCTATGTGTTACTGCAGGGATGCAAAGAAGGAGACTGTGAGCTGTTGGAGGAGACAGACCACATGTCTGCCAGAGAGACAGAGAGAGAGAGAGAGAGAGAGAGAGAGATCAGAAGAGAACCAGAACACCTGCTGCTGTTAATATAGTGGGGGTAATAACATGTCAATCTGGCACAAAAACAAAAGCAGAAGCAGCAGGCAGCAGCCAGCTGAGAAATGTTGCTCTATTGCAGGCCAGCCGGAAGCTTAGCTGGAACCCCAGTTCATCTGGGAAGCCAACTAACAAGTACTATAGCCCTTAGCCAGTTATCTCCTCATACTAGACACTTTAGATGGAGCCAGGATGTAGTGTGTGGGATTGTTATGATTGAGTTTCATAAGCAGAGTGTCTCTGTGAAGACAGTGAGAGTTGATCATCTGCTGAATGCATAGGTCAGGAGAGGCTCACTTGGGGCAAGAGACAGCAGCTGTCCATTAGCTGACACCAGGGGTCTGCACTACTGAAGAAGGAGACAGAGTAAAACCAGTCATAGAGATTCTAGCTACAAACTGTGGCATCACCTCTGCGTATCAAGGGAGATCCCCTTGTTTGGGTAACCATCAGTAAACTCAGGATTTGCCTGCAACCATAGGACCGCTGTGTCATAGCTTGGGAAGTATTTATTGGATGTTGCCATCTAGCAAGGTTTTACAAATACCCAGTTTGGGTTCAAATAGCATTTGGGATTAGGGTTTAAATTTGCAAGCATTGCTTTATTTGTTTACATGCACAACTGCCAGACAACCACATGCCACATCATCAGGCCCACATTGTTTCCATAGCTGGTTTCCCAGTGAAGCACCAGGAGCTTCCTAGTAGTAACTATGGCTTTAACACAGGTGCCAGTGGGGAAAGGGTAATGACATCAATACAAGTGGACAGGAAAAGCATCCACACTGTGTATGTGTGGTTTGGAGAAAGCTACTTTATTTTGGGCTGATCCTGGAAGAGCACTGGCAATGCATTCATTGTGCAAATACTTGATTTAGCTGTGGCATGTAGGACAACAGAAAAGCAGCCCCTGTGTAAATAGTTTTTTTTTCCAGGAGGGGTGGGTGGCTGCACAAACAGCAAATCTTGGTGCTGTCAGCTTTGGAACCAAATCTGAAGAAGAACTCAAAAGCCAAGAATGTGCCTGTTGTTTTTATTTTATTATATCATTTCATTAACAGTATCATCACAGACCAGGAGCAAAACAGGAATCTCCACTGCTTCAAGGCTAAGCACAGCCTCTTCGTCAGGGAGCAATGCTTTCAATGGTTTCTGCTCCCTATTTTATACCAAACTCTGAGCAAACAATTAACAATTATGTAGTTAATAGTTACAGTTGTCATACATTCCACTTTTTAAGAAACTGTATAATAATCAACATACTGTATGTGTAACTAAATTATCCTTTAAGTTAATTGATTGTATTCAAGACAAGGAATAGAGGGGGACCAGGGGAACAGAAGGGGGGATGGAGGGAGAAGGAAAGAAAGGTTGGAAAGTAGGAGAAAACAAAAAAAAAGAAATAGGGAGGGAGATAACAGTAAGTTAGAACTGGAGCAATGAAGGGAACAAGTTGTTAAGATTGCTAAAAGAAAAAAACAAAGCCCTTTATGTTGAACCATGTAGACAGCACCAACTGTTTCTTGTCCACCATCATCCTACTCTCAATATAACATTATCTGAGGAGAAGTTACTGAAACTTGATGTAAGATAATGAGAGAGTGTACATTCATTTAATTCCATTTGTCATATACTTGAAACATCTGCTTAAGATGGTCCTGAGTCGATTTTGATAGTCTGTAGTATTATAATCAAATATGATTTTTAGAAAAAAGGAAAAAAAACTTTAAAAAAAGCATAATAATATAAAAATAATACTAATAGGTTTTGAATTGCCCACATCACAATTTTTGAAACAGGACGATCAAAAAAGTGCCTATGATGTACAATGCTCTATGCTGCATTCCAACATTTGACATGCCATTTTAGACAACTGCTTGTAGCTTCCAGGTACAAGAAAAATAAAAGTTATAATCAATATGAATGTAAGGCTTATAAGTGAGTATGATATTTCAAAGTACTTAGGCAGTTTATCATATAGAGGATAATGTATGAGCATCAGTGAACAACAATGGTGTGTACCCTTCAAGTGGCTGTCATGACACCTAGTAAACCTCAAGAGCAAAGCTCTAGAGGTTTACTGTTGTCATGACAATGAGAAGGGTACACAGCGTTGTCTGTTCACTGATGCTCATACATTATCTTTTATAGTGTATGGGCATGGTGAACACCACTGGAGCACTTTGATCTCTATGAAAGTAAAAACAAGCAGAAAAAAAGAAACTCAATGCCACATTATTAAAGCACAAGTGATATGCTCTCTTACCAGACTGGATACAAAGGAAAACCACTACCAAAGCAGTCACAAACTAGATCTTAATAAAATACTGAAACAGGCACACACAGTAAAGAATCAAGAAACCTACTATGGTTTAAAACTAAAAAAAAAACATTAAACAGTTAGTAAAAGTGAAATGGAGTGCTTTTCCGGTAGCAGACGTCACTGGCATAAAAGACGTCTTTTCAACCAACAGGAAGGGTGCGAAGCGTAGACTCGTAGGTTCAGTTTAGTTGACTGAGTTTTCTTTAATGTCCTGAGATTTTGCTGTTGCTCCACAAAACCCTTGTGATCACTTGTCCCTCTTTTTATGTTGGCTCATGCTTGCGCGGCCAACATATTGCATTAGTAGCAGATTTGGAGGCATGGTCACTGTTGAGCGAATGCAGGGCATGCATCAGTATGTGTGTCCTTCATTCCCCAATAAGCCAGCATGCAGGCACCACACTAGGAATACACAATGTGGTGAGCACATGTAAGAAGAGGTCCACTGCAATGACAGCCAAGCTCATCATGCAGCAGGACTAAAACACGCCTTCCCTATATGCCTTTCCTGGTGAAGCCCTTTAATTAACATGGTGGCGCTGACTGCCACCGCACAGAGAGCTGACTTCAGGGGTGCCCAATCCCCCTGTTGGCATGCCCCAACCCACATCATTTGCCGACGGGGGAGCCCACTCTCTGTCAGCATAATGCACCCCCCCATTTCAAGTGTGTGCTAAGGCAGTGCCCAACCCCCTCAGCATCATGTCCCCCCTTCCCAGTTTAATTTTCTGATGGGGGAGCCTACTCCCATCGGCATAATGTCCCTCCATTTGTTGTGTGCTGATGGGGTGCCCAATCCCCATCAGCTACAAACCCCAAAAAACACTCAGGTGGCACACTGGGAACCCACCTTAGCATGCCAAATGCCCTTGTAAAAGAAAACCATCCCGCAATGTTTTTTTTTTTTTTTTAAACTTACAAAGCAGAAAACAGTCCCTCATCGACTCTGGTTGCCTCTCCCCAACCCGCTTCACCTCTGTGCACCCCTGCTTCCCACACCCCCCTCACCCATACTTACCTCCAGAGCATGGTGCAATGATCTTTGGTAGGCTGGGAACACGTCTACACTCTTCAAAGCCGACCGTGAACTGAAGAAATGCCGGTAAGCTGTATAATGGCATAAATAAGTTTTTTTCAACTTTGGTGCATATATCGGGTATTTTTGGGAATTTTGGCACCAAAGTTTCAACATGGGGTTATTGGGACACCTCCTCATGAATTCAATCACTGTCATGGCGTTATTCAGTCTTGAAAGGTGATTTTGCAGTCACTGCATGGAATCACCTTTCAGGACTGATTAATGAAATGACAGTGCCACTGTTAATGAAGGGGGCTCTCAAAAAGCCTATGTTGCAAATTTGGTGAACATAATCTAAAAAATGGCTGTTTTATAAGTGTGCATTGAGCAGTTTCCACACACGCTTGTAACTTTGTGAATTTGTATTATTTTCACTCCAGATTTTCAAAATTGGAATTTTCCCACACTTCCTTGACAGCTGTCATTTTACATATCCTGGCCGAAATGTGTTTTCGCACGTCCGGCACAGAATAGCATGGTCACTGTGCGAAATCAGTGTTCGGGACAGTTTGACAAAATGACAGTGACCCTGTTCATAAACAGAGGTCCTAAAATGCCTATGTTGAAAATTTGGGGATGAACATCCATAAAATGACTCTTACAAGTGTGAGTTGCACAGTTTCCACACACCCTTGTAACTTCGCACATTTGCAATATTTTCATGCCAGATTTTCAGCACTGGCAATTTTTCATACCTCCTTATGAACAGTACAGCTGTCATTTGTCACAGCCTGCCCAAAATGTGATTCCGCACCTGTGGCACACAATGGCTTGGTAGCTGTGTGAAATCAACTTTTGGGACAGATTAACAAAAGTGCAGCACCACTGTTCATGAGGGGAGGTCCCAAAATGCCTATGTTGAAAATGTGGCTAAAAATATCCCAAAAATAATTGGGTTACAGATGTGTGTTGTGCAGTTCCTATGCATGCTCATGACTTCACCAATGTTTTATATTTTCACTCCAGATTTTCAATGTTGCCACTTTTTTACATTGCCTCATGAACAATACAGTTGTCATTATTCACACCCTGCCCAAAATGTGTTTTCGTCCCTGTGACACCAAATAACATAGCCACTGTGCAAACCACCTTTCAGCTGACAAACTGATTGTGCCACTCTTCAGGAGATGGGGTCACAAAAAGCCTATGTTGAAAATTTGGAGTGAAAATACCAACAAGCACCTACGATGTTAGGGTTTCCAACTGTAACACCCCACCCTGTAGAGACTGCCAGGCATCAGGGGTGTGACTTGGGATCATTGGCTGTAATGCTCATGCCATTCCACCCCAACCCCCAGCCTGCAGCCAATGATGGGCATCGAGGTGTGCCTTGGAGTGTTCAGCCCTAAAGTTCACCCCATTCTCCTATACTACACCCGTCTTAGCATATTTCCTAATGGAATGGGGTAAGTATAAGGCCCAAAGACCCCAAAGCACACCATGACACTTGTCAGTGTCTACAGGGTAGGGTGAGGCCCATTCTTCTATACTGCACCCATCTCAGCATATTTTCTTAACAAATGTGGTAAGTATAAGGCTCAAAGACCCCAAAGCACACCACAACACTTGTCTGTGTCTACAGGGTAGGGTGAGGTAAAATGGCATGTGTTATAGCTGACGCCCCAAAGGCACACCCCAATTCCTGTCAGTCTCTGCAGGGTGGGGGTGGGGTTGGCGTCAGTTCATTACTTCATTGCCATTCCTATTATGCATCCCTAACTCCTGCACTACCAATGCCAATGCCAGTGAGACAACATTCGGCATTGACAAATGCTTGCTAAGTACACTGCTGTCAACATTGCGATTGCTTGTTTTTAACCTTATTGCAACTGTCAAAGCTGTATATGGTAAAGGGGGAGGCGAGCAATTGAAGTGGATACCACAGCAATGAGACTGTGACAGCAATGGAAAGAAAGGGTGAACGAGAACTGTAATGGATGGGGGGGTTGAGAAAACGAAAAAAAAAATAAACTTGTCTGTGTGAGAACTGTGTCTTGGATCAGTACATTTTAAACTGCAGGAACATGCACTCAGACATATTCCCAAATTGACTGCAGTGCTTGGGAGTTCTGCATTGTTATACCATCAATGTGATGTATCATCGATGGGTTAAAAACATAGTGACGTCACATTGATGGTTTAACAACACTGTGAAATTATATATTTTGGCAGATTACAATGTTCGACCGTACATTATAAAAAAAAATCATACGTGCACCAAAAATATTAACACTGGCTGAAGTATGGAATTAATCTATATTTGTTGCAACTTTCTGCAAAGTAAGACTCTAAAAAAACACACTGAATATTTGTCCAAAAATGATGACCTTTTGGTATAGACACTGAGGCTGCAATTTGAAAAAACAGAGATTGGCTCCATCTGTATCTGGAGAACTTGCAGAGGCAACACCTTCTCATTGTCACCAATAACTGACTACTGCATGCATTAATCTGTTATGTTATATCATACCTAGAGTATGCATTAATCTGTTACTTTATAGCATACCTAGACTAATTGATATTTTACTGTATTAATACCACAGTAGTCTCTTACCACTGAGTATCCTATACCTATGGGCAAGTCAGAGAAATGCATAATCAGCAAAACCTCAGATTCCACAAATGTTTGTAGTTACCATTTATATATATAATGTATTTCTAATTTTTGCAAGATTCAGTTTTTAGCTACATAATGGAATATGAATTTTGACAATTTGCAGATTGGCTGGGATTGAATGGACACTGGAAAAATCAGTCAGTGGTGTGCACTGCTACCCCTGTTGCCTAAGCATTTTCTTTCTTCTCCTCAGACCTTGTTTCTGACTCCCAATAAACTTTTTTGTTATTGCTTTACAATTCCTGACTTGTGAGCATATTATTCCTTGCATGCATATCATTCATAGTGTGCTACTAATTCTATTATTTGTTAAATTGATATTGCACTGTGTTGGGTTATGGGTGGGGGTAATGCACTGGGGAGGCGGGGGGGGGTACTGCATCCCAGGGCTTGGTAACATATTGAAACCAGGCCCACTTAAACTTTTCTCTGGGCTGATACAGCTTGCAATCAATTTAAATCTTGGAAGTAAACCCCCCAAACAGAGGTTTATCAACTCAGGCCCCCAAACCTTTTTTGAGTCCAAAGGCAGGGGTAGTAGCCACAATATCAACATGGCTTTTCTTTTCCTCCCATCCCCATTAATGAACTGTCTGACACCAGCCTATTCATGAAATAAACCTCCCTTGATGACTCTTGTCCTCCTGTCTTTTTACCCTTGTCCCCACCTTTCTGCTATCATATAATAGTCTATTTCCACTGATGTCTTCCCTAAATCCCTCAAGAATGCTACTGTCCTTTTCCCCACACTCTCTCTCTCTCTCTCTCTATCCCTCCAGTTGCTGCCCCATCTCTCGCTTCATCAGCAAAATTCTAGAAACATTTTCATACACTTGCCTAATCACCATTTTAGTCTGGTTTCTGCTCTTTCCATGACACTGAGATGTCCCTCTGCATTGTTGTGCCATCTTCCTTTCTTTCACTTACTTATTCTTGGCTGTGACTTAACTACCACCAGTTCAATGTCTCAAAGACAAATTTTCATTAGCAGCAGAAGTGCCCTTAGGTGTGACTCTGCTACATTCAGCCTTTTCCATGACTCCACCCTGTCTTTGCCACATGTGACAGAAACCTTGGTAGTCTATCTTTTGCTCACCATATTTCTATGACCTCTAACTCTGCCTAGTACCACCTCCATAATATTAACCACATTTAGCACTACCTTAAATCCCTTTTTACTAGTTCCACACAGTCCAAAATGCTGCTGAATGTGTCCTTCTCCTCCCTGGCTCTCACAGATGTGACCACAATATCTCTATCCTCAAAAACCTGCACTGGCTACCCATCCAGTTTCATATACATTAAAACATTGCTATTCAACTTTTAAAACTTCTCCATGGTCTTGCACCCTTTACCTCTCTGACCTCTTTTCCCCTGCTGTCCATCCCACATTTTCTGCTGTTCATACTCTGGGCTTCTGTCTATTCCTCATGTCACACTCTCTGTAACTGGTGCGAGGGGTTTAGCTCAGTTGCCTTGTGTCTGAAACAGTTTTTCTGCTTTGCTTCACCACATAGACTCTAATAATTTTCAAATCCCAACTAAAACACATCACTTTACCCTAGCCTTTGACTGGCGATCTTGCTGTGCCAGTCAAGCCTAAGCACAGATGTGTAACTGCAAGCTCTGAACCCCCCCCTCGCGCGCACACACACACACACACATTGTTTCTAGCCATGCCACGTCACCATATGCCATCATTGCCTTATAGGCATAAACAAGACAGTGCGGCCAGGATTATTAACTCCTGTGGGGAATATTAATCAAAAGATCCCATCCCATCATGACTCACATCTTCCTGTCTCCCCACTCTTGACCCCACATTTCTGCTATCGTAAAATAGTCTATTTCCACTGATGTCTTCCCTGAAGCACTCAAGAAAGCTAGTGTCATTCCACTCCTTAAAAACTCTCCCTTTACCAACACTCTCTCCAGCTACTGCCCCATCTCTAACCTCCCATTCATCAGCAAAGTTCTAGAAAAATAATATCCCACTTGTCTATTCACCTCCATAATCCTTTCTAGTCTGGTTTCTGCTGTTTCCAGAATGCTGAGATGTCCCTCTGCATGGTTAATGACTTTCTTCTCTCTACTGAATGTGGTTCCTTCTCATCTTTCTCTTTGACCTCACTGCTAAGTTTGACTCTATCAACTTCCTCGCCCTTCTTGACTGGCTTAAAAGCAATGCTTCTGTTGTACTTTCTCTCTCTCTATCTGTCTCTCACACATATCAACTCTCGGGTTTCTCTTAACTTCCTCTCACTAAGTGTCCCAAAGACAGAACACAGAAATTGCAGGATAGTCACCTTGACTTCCATTGAAAGCAAACCAATGGAAACCATAATGAAGAAAACATTGGTAGAACTCCTACAGGCTAACAGGCTGCAGGAGAGCAGATTCATTGGTATATGTTGTGAAGGTTGTGTCACATAAATTTGATAGACTTCTTTGGCTTGGTCATGAAGACCATTGAGAGGAGTCAGGTTGTAGACATACTGTACCTGGACTTTAGCAAGGCCTTCAACTCTGCCCCTTGTAGCAAACTAATAATGAAGCTAAGCAACATTGGGGTGGGGGGGCAGAATGACTAACTGGGTGGGAAATTGGCTGGGGGAAGAATGTAGAAGGTGGTGGTTAATGGGAAATACTCAGGCATGAGGGATGTTATGAGTGGGGTTCTACAGGACTCGACACGCAGACTGGTGCTGTTCAGTGTATGCAGTAGGGATATCTCAGAGGGCATCATGGTCAAAATCTGCCTTTTTGCAGATGACACCAATCTCTACAAGTGAGCCGACAGTGAGGTGGGTCAGGAACTTGGAAAAAATGGAGATGTGGTTTGGAACCTGGCTGCTAGGCTTCAATGTGATAAAGTGCAATAAAAGTTGGGAGAAAAAAATGAGTGCTGAGCACAGGTTGTGGGTTGCACTCACAGTTTCAGATGAAGAAAAGGACTTGTGGGTAGCAATCATGAGCCCCCTCCAGCTATCTCTGCAATGCAGTAAGACAGTGGGGAAAACAAGCAGAATACTGGGATGCATAAACAGGGGGATCTATAGGAAAAGTAAGGAGTTAATGCTGCCTTTGTACAGATCCCTGGTTTGTTCATGCCTGGAGTACTGTGTCCAGTTCTGGAATTCCAGCTGAGAAAGGATGTGAGCAGGTTGGAAGCTGTGCAGAGGAGGGCCATGTGGATGATCCAGGGTCTGAATGAGAACACATACAAGCAGAGGCTGGGGATCCAGAACATGTGCTTGATGGAAACCAAGAGACAGATAGATAGAGACAACATGACTGAGACCTTTGAAATACATGAAGAGAATTAATAAGGTGGATTTCACTGAAATGTTCAGACCCAGTGAGATTACCCATGGAAAAGGCAGCAAGTTGGTGGCAACACAGAGAAAAGTTCAAGATGAACACTAGGAAGTTCTGTTTCATGGGAAGAGTGGTAGATGGGTGGAATAAGCTGCCAGAGGAAGTGGCAAATGTGAAGACCATAGGGAACTTTAAGAGGGGGTGGGACAAATATAAGGGTAAGATCAAAGAGGTACTTATTTCAATGTTTCTAAGCCCTTGCAGTCTTTTATACAAGTCCCTTTTGTTTACTCCTATATATCACTTAACTTTCTTTGCAGTGTTGTTGGCTACTGATTTCATTATTTAGTACTGTACAGAAGCATTGTAAGTTCTGGGCAGGGGGTAACTCAGATCATTTTTTTTCAAACTGAGATTATTGCATTAATATGCACTGCATTAAAAATCAGGGATGAGCAAAATGACTGAGCCTGTTATCCAATTGGTCTGCTGCTGTTCATGCCTTGGTTTAAATCTCAATCACTCCCTTACCAGGGTGTATCCAACTGGGTAGGAGTAAATGTTAAAAATTCTTGGAATCATACCTACCACACCCAAATTAACATGCCACAAATTCTTGTATTTGTTACAATGGAGCTATCGGAGTACCCTGAACTGCAAGTCATCTGGATCAAGATATATAAGTTTGCTCAGTAAATGATTCAAAATTGGCATCAGCCTGTAAACAGGAAGAAAAAAATACCTACAATTCCTTCCTGTCCAAGTCAACAGACTGTACTTCAAAAATGTATTTCATTTTATGTGCTTCATTATGAATGTGGTTTTCTAGTGACCCGAGATAAAAGTTGAACTCAAAAAGAAGATGTTAACCAGACAGCAACAGGGATCAGAGTTTGAGGCAAGGAGGAGTATGTAAAAACAGGCTTACATAAACTATGGGGTGGGTAAAGACATGATTACTTTATATAGTTTTTGTTTACCAGGAAAGGATGGGTAGACAATACTGCCTATTTTCAGCTGCATCCTGTGTAGGGGGTAGAGTTGTAAACTAACTCAAACTGAACCAGACTAAGCTATCAGTGGTATTTTTTGTGAATGCAGGAAATTTGACAAGTACACTAGAGAAATTCTCTTACTCTTGTCAGTACAGGGAGTCCTTTTCCACCAAGCCGCAATGGCGGATGCTGCTGAAGACGACAGTGGAGGTGGAAAGCATCTTATTCACACCATGAATCCTGCTATTGTCGAAAGAGGGCCTGACAGTTTTGAGAATGTACCTGTTACAGTTACAGAGATGGAGGTAGAGATTGATGACAGTATGGGAGCACCTGAGACTGTTGTTGACACCTGCTTAGGGAGATTCAGTGGAGAGTGAACTGGAGGAAACTGAACTAGAAATCACAGATATAAAGCAGCATCTGGAAGCTGCTGTGAGTGACCAGAAAAAGACACGTCTTCAAACTTCTGGCAGTATCAGCCTTCAGGAGCCGTCCATAGTTTGGTTTTAAGAAGGGGCAGCCCTGTACCAACCCTACCACTAAAACCTTGAAGCATGTGGTTGCTGCACTAAAAATATACACCTCAGTCAGAACTGGTAAAACAGGTTGCCAACTCTGTACACTCTGTTTAAAGATCCTTGTAACATGGCACAAAAAAGGAAAATGAAATGAAGCACTCAGATAGGTGCAAACACACCATGTGGTATAGTAGAAACCATGGTCTAATACCATAGTAGATCATGGTTTGTATTGTAATACCTTGGCAATCCACTACAGGTAAGAAGCAGTATGCAAGTGAAAGAGCCTTCGGCCTCATGGTCCAACCCCCCCAACCATGGATTAATACCACAGTAGACCCATGCTTTCTCTTGGCTTAATCCTTATGAGGCAGATTCTTTGCAGGTTTCCCAGGTAGGACAATTCTGGAGGAAGGTATTTCCTGCATCTATTATTCAGCCCTGATGTTATGAATTTATTTTGTGACTGTGTAACTCAGTAATCTGGTTGACTTAAAGTTTTGTATGTATTCAGCTTGCATTGTATGTATTGTGTTTGCCTTGACTACATTCCCCTGAACTGCATATACAGTGCGTATCTGTATTGTTTCTTTGTAACTCTGTCACTGATGTGGAACCTTTGTGAATGAGCACTTGTGCTCAAATGTACTCTCCAAAAATCTGAATGAATAAATAAACAAAAGTACGCTTGATACAGTAAGTGGAACACTATTTTGAACTGATAATCCTTACAAATCTGAAGACTGATTGCAATAACATATTCCTTTTTTAGAACAGGGTGACTATATATGTGTGTGTGTGTGTGTGTGTTTAGTGGATACATTGTGATATTTGGGGTAAGAATGGAACAGAATGATACAGTTTCTTTTTTTTTTTCTTTTATTTTGCTTGTATTTTTGCTGATTTTTTTTACTTTATTGTTGATCTTTGATACATACTTCTTTATTTTGACTTTTTCTTCAGCTTACAGTGACCGTCTAAAATCTATAATCTTTTACTTTTCTAATTATTTCTATTTATACTATATCCTGGATCATTGTATTTTTTTTTACTAAAATTATTTCCCTACTCTTTTCTGAGAAGTGACATGGTGTCCTTAGCATTCATTTGAACAACACCAGAAAAGACAAACAAGATCTCAGCTGAACATCTCACCCAAAGGATGGCACAACCCAAGAGTACAGAATCCCCTTAGTAGTGCATTCAGGTACCTTTGTTTATGGTATGAACCTTATTCTGGTGTGTGACTAGAATTGATTTAAAGGGAATGAAAAGTGTTACAGTTTTCAATTACTATTTTTTACTCCTCGTTCTCTTTGTGTCTATGTCTCTGTGGAGATAGATACATGTAGACATGTATGAGCTAGCTAGTGGCAGGCTAATAGGGAATGTAAGAAAGTTTTTATTCATGGAGAGGGTGGTGGACACGTGGAATAGTCTGCCACAGGAGGTGCTGGGAGCAAGCACTGTGGAGGGATTTAAGCATGCCTGGGACAGGCATAAATGAACCTTGGAGGTTAGGCATAGGTAGGGGAAGCCACTGACCAGATAGGGTCAGAGGCTGAAACCAAGTATAGGGTTCACGGGTAGACTGGATGGGCCTAGCGGTCCTTATCTGCTGACAATTTCTATGTTTCTATATTACATCTAGAGGGGATATGACTGACCTACAAGTACCTCACAGGTGTGAACAAGATGCAAGTGAAGGGTCTATTTCATAGAAAGGATGGCACTAGAACAAAGGGGCATACAATAAAGTTAAAAAAGGGATGTTTAGGAGAGATTTGTGGAAACATTTCTCCATGGAAAGGGTGGTGGTGGATGACTGGAACAGCCTGCCAGAGTAGGTAGTGGGGGCAAAGACTGTGGAGAACTTAAAGCATGGATGGGATAGGCATAATGACATATAAGGTAGAGGAATGGAGGAGGGATTGCCACCTATACCAATTAGAATCAGTGGTGATGGAATAGGAAGGGACAAGGGGCAGATTGGATGGGCCAAAGGGTCCTTTTTTGCCAACAAAATCTATGTTTGTATGTTTGTATGTTTCTAGCTCCTTGTTTTGTATTCTGTCTCCCTAGCATATGAAACAAACTCTGTGTGTAGCCTCTGATCATGTTAGTTTAAATGCTTCAGTCAGTAGGCCCATGCAAAGTTTAAACTTTGCCAGTGAAGTTTGCACAAAGTGGCCCACTATGCACTTTGCATTGTGCCTATAAATTGATCACTTTGCACTATGCAATGATTTGCAACCTAATTTGCCACTGCACATTAAAAACAGTCATGTAGTGGGGATTACACCTCTTTACTTAAGTTTATACTATGCAAATTGTGAACGTTGGGATTCATGGTTTCATGAAGTGCAGGAAAGTCTGTTGCTACGCAAATCTCCATATCTCATTGAAAATTGTTTTCTTTTCAATCAAACCTACCAATCAGTGACATCATCAGCTGCAATCATCACTAATATCTAACTCTTTAAAGCACTCAGAGCCCATGTTAGATTGAGCGCTATATAAATAAACCTGTTTTGCCTTGTAATCAGTTAAAAACTCCAGACACCGATGCCACTACTGAGTAGGTTGTTATATTGAAGACAATTGAGAAGCTCCTTAATGTGCTTAATTTTCATCAAAGTAATGACTTATTCAAGCAGCAGTATCAGCATCAAAGGTTACAGAATGATTACAACTGAGGATGTCTCTGGCTAGAACACCTATAATTGTGCAATAGGGTTCTAAGTAAAGAGCTGGTTTTAAAGACAAGGGAGACACAGCAAAAAAGGAGAGCCATATATGGAAAAAAGAACAGGGGCTAAGCAAATACGAACTAAGAATGTAACAATGCTTCAGTTCCCCTTTAAGAAAGGGATGAAGGTAAAGGTGTGGTTTGTTAAAAAGTGGAGGTTTAAAGCACGGCTCTCATAAGACATTGGGATGTGAGTCTGTGGTAGATCTGACCAGGCTTGCCCATCCTGTATTGTAGATGACCTTCTAATGATCAATGAACATACATTTTCTACTGTGCTGTTGCTTTGATAATAATGCAATAATTTGAGTAATGCAGTGCAAAAAGTTTCAATGTTGTGCTATTGTCAACTCACATAATGCCCCCTGAAGAAGTCCAGTAAGTGGTCAAAGCACAGGGATTTTTCTTGTGTTGGCTTCTAAGCACTGTGTACTTACCAAATAAAATCTTTTTGACTTTTTTCACATGCATTGTGACTGGGATGTGACATTATTTCAGCAAGATCATGAGTACAGCCATCTCTGTGCTGTCAGCTAACATAAAGCTCCCTTTTTTACAGACCACTGATGTGACCTAACAATTTTGCCATATAGAATTGGAACTCCAAAGGCATGAACCTGCCCCCTTACAAAATTTAGCACAATCTGTTGGAATCTAACAAACAAAGGCTTCCCAGCAGCCATATGTTATTTAATTTGGGAGATAGCTAATCTGTGAAAGAAAGTCTCCCAGAGAGAAGGTAATTGGTATTTAGCTGACAAGCCAAGATGGATGCACTAGGGTTATCTGCAGTGTCAGTGCCATCACACATGATCTGAACTCTGCTTTTCCTGATCTCAAAACAATATCAACAATGCAGCAAGTGGCACTGGGATGTTTAAAGTTCCTGTCTCCTTTATCTTTCCATTTAGTAAATGATGGACCTGGGATCACAAAGAATAAAATACACAGTAGACTGTAACTATTGATGGTGTGGAGTTTTCTAGGTCTTGCACACACTAGGTGCAAGACTATTTTGCTGCCACTAGTACAGCAGCTTCGGAAGGCATCACAGGACATTCAAATAAGTCCTTTTGCAATGGAATGGAAAGACAACTATTTAATGCTTGTAAACCCAATTCTATATTTCAATACTGGATATTGCAAAAAGTCATCATTCAGACTTTCAGCATTTTCTCTCCATGTCTTGTGACTGAGACAGTCCACTTTTTCAGTGCTGTATTAGAGATACTTGACCCATCTACTAAAGGAAATTATAGGAATGAAAAATTCCTCCAGGGGACAGACATGGGGGGGAGGGGGAGAGAGAGAGAGAGAGAGAGCTGAAAGAGGCGATGAGGACAGAGGTGCTGAGGAAATTAGTGGGGATGCTCATTCCAGTGACCTTTTGATGATGCTCAAGGGGGGCAAAGCACAAGTTGGCTACTGCCCCCTGAAACTGCAATAAAGTTCAATAATTCTAGTTTGAATTAAAACTTCCTAAGTTATGCAAGTACAAAAGGAGACTATTAAAAGGGTCGGAGTTGACACTGATGCATGCTGTGCCTATGTCTGCTCAATTGCATTCAAGCAGCCATGCTGTTATTTTTAAAAGTTGCATCTGTTTGCACCAAGTCAAAATCTGTGGCACTTTGCATCATATTTTGCAATTTTATATTCAACTGCATTCAAACATTGAATGGAAGTAAATCAGCTTGTGATGGTCTACTTGTTTTCATGGTAAAAAATGAGCTGGGCAAATCTTAGTTGGATCATTTTGAACCTCCAAATGGCCAGAACTTTTTTTGTTGTTAATAGGATTCTGTCACATTTCCTGATTAAAGGTTGTGTGCATGAAGCCTAAGTGACCCAATTAAATGACCGAATGCCTTCTTTCTTATGATTCACCATACAGCAAGGGGCCAGGAGCCTGCTACTGCATTCACATCCCCCAACTGGAAATATGCAGTCTACCTAAACTGATCTTATTCTGGCTGGGGAGATACTTGGGTGACTGGGTCATGGCATATGCCCAGGAGACACAATGCCATAATAACTACACACCCCTCCCCCCGTGTAGCAGATTTCATGGTGGTGAGCATAAGCATGTGCCCAGTCCTGGTCCTTGTCATGAGGCTATTGATCAGCACCACTTTGTTTTTCCGACAGTGAAGGGGCTGCTTCTGGAAGAATACAGCAGTTTTGGCTATGGGCTGCTGTATCACACAACCCCTTGGTTCAGCAGAGCAGGGGATCACTGTTTAAACATTGTCCAGCACACCTCTTCCCCTGGGGTTGCCCTAGTGCCCCTCCCTTCATATAGAGTTCTGCACTCAGACACAGTGGCTGCTGGGGCCAGTGAGCTTTCTGCAAGTATGATTTACAGAAAGAAATTTGGGTGCTGAGCTCTGCAAGCTGTCAACACATGAAATGTGCTTCTTGCAAACCAGTTAACATAAGGTCCTACACAGGACTGCCTGCCTTTCTTGTATCAGTATCACTGTGCACTGCCTCTGTTTCACTTGCATGCTCCAGATGTCTTCAAAGACATAACAATTTCATCACATAAACTATAGCAGTACACTTCTCTGCTGCAGCTCTGTCACATATTACTTTAGTACCAAAAGGTTTTAGTCAATACCCTGCATGTACGTCACACAACAAACACAAACCATTGATTAAAATGTTTAAAACTATATTAGCATCATCCTGTCATTTTCTGTATTATTTAGTTTGTTTCTTCAGCTTTATGTTAGTAATGTAATGCCTCGTGGTGCAAAAAATGTGTCTTATTGTAATATTTATAATTATTTTTTATCCAGTCACTGACCTACATGTCTGCCTGCATGTCTGTCTGTCTGTCTATCTATCTATCTATCTATCTATCTATCTATCTATCTGTCTGTCTGTCTGTCTGTCTGTCTGTCTGTCTGTCTGTCTATCTATCTATTGTCCATCTTTATTAAAACCCACCAGTTCTCTCTATTTTCCATTTATTTTCATAGCTCCATCCTGGAGTGGTCAGACCCTCTATTGACTGAATTCATGGCCCTAACCCATCACTACCACAGAAGGAACTTTAACTTGCCTCCTTAAACCTGCCTCTGGCCCTTACTAAACCTAATAAATGACCCCTTCCCAGTGCAATATATGACAAGCTTCCACAGGTACCCAAGCACAGATATAATAAGGGAAGAGGTGGACCCATAAGAGGTCAGTGCAGCCAGACTGTGCAAGGGGTCAGAAATCAAGCATCATCTGCCTGTACTGATCCCATTTTTCCCATGTTCATATTCAACTCATCTACAAGGCAGAGACCCGATTTCTGCCCACCCCAGTGATTCTTTGAGTCTTTACTCCAGGCCTTCAAACCCCAACCTACCCGGAGGACCATGGGGCATTTCAGTATTGGAAAATCATGCTCATCTCACATGCAGGTGGAGAATGTAATGCCAGCCTTCATGAATTATTGGCTTATGAGACGTGTACTCAGTTATGCCTTGTTCAGAAAAAACAGGGAAGGTAAAAAGGGGGTTGGAGTTGCCCTCTACATCAAAGAAAGCATCAAGGCAATCAAAATTCAGAACAGGCATAAGCAAATTGAGGAAGTTTGTGTCACTCTTGAGCCAGGCAATGGAACAGTCATTCACACAGTGGTCATTTACAGACCCCAGCACAGGCAGAAGAAATTGACAAACTGCAGCTGGAAAACATGCATGACATGGCAGCAAAGGGAGAGGTACTACTGTTGGGAGATTTTAACATGAAAGAAAAAGACTGGTCCATCCCAGCAGGGGCCTTGACCAGGGCATGGGACTTTGTTGGCTCCCTTGAGGGTACTGGTCTTAGGCAACTGGTGCAGAAACCTACCAGAGACTGGGCAATCCTGGATCTGGGACTGACCAATAGGGACAGGATAACAGGGCTCAAGGTGGAAGGTCAGCTAGGATCCAATGACCATCATATAGTGTGGTTCAATGTGGACACAGCGATTCAGTCAACCCATATGAAAGCAAGAGTCTTAGACTTCAGAAGGGTGGACTTTACCAGAATTGGACTTCAGCTTAAGGAAACCCTGGAAAAAAGGAGGATGAGAGGGATGTTGCAGAGAAACGGGCACACATCAAGGAGGCCATAGTTGAGGTCACAAAACAATGCATTAGATCAATAGACAAAGGTAAAAGGAGAAGAAAACTGCTTTGGTTATCAAGGGTGGGTGGCTGAAAAGGTAAGGGCCAAGCGGCTAGCCTTCAGGAAGTATCAGGAGACACAAAGAGACAAGGACAAGGAAATGTACCAGAAGTGTCTGAGAGAGGCAGGAAAAGCAGTGAGAAGCACTAAAGCGCAAACAGAGGAAAGAATAGCTCAATCAGTTAAAAAATGAGACAAGACATTCTTCAGGTACATTAGTGAGAGAAGGAAGGCAAACGGGGTAGTAGCTAAGCTATGAGGAGCCAGGGGGGAGATAGTGGAGAGAGAGACAGAGCGAGAAAGCAGTGATTCTGAATGAAAATTTCTGTTTAGTCTTCACTGTGGAAGGGCATGGGCAGGGCCCACAGTTAGACTTTAAAGGAACAAAGGATAAGGAGGTAAACACCAGTCCATTCACAGAGGAGAGGGTCCTAGAAGAGCTTGCAAAGCTGAAGGTTGTCAAAGCCATGGATCCAGATGGCATACATCCCAGGGTCCTAAAGGAACAGAGAATTGAACTGGCAGTCTCTCTGACAGCCCTGTTCAGCAAGTCCCTAGACACTGGAGTGGTTCCAGAGGATTGGAGCAGGGCAAATGTTGTCCCTCTTCACCAGAGAGGGAGTAAAGAAGTTGCAGGTAGCTATAGGCCAGTTAGTCTAACCTCTGTAGCCAGAAAGATAATGGAGGCACTCCTCAAGGAAAGAATAGTGGAGCACCTAGAAGCCAGGGGAATGTTGGATCCCAGACAACATGGGTTCACTGCAGGATGGTCCTGTCAAACTAATCTAATATATTTCTTTGACTGGGTTACAAAGGCAGTAGACCAAAGGGGGCAGTAGATATTGCCTACCTAGATTACAGCAAAGCATTTGATACAGTCTAACACAGGAGATTGGTCAAAAGGCTAGGTAGCCGGGGGATGGGGCACAAGGTAGTAAACTGGATTGGAAACTGGTTAAGGGACAGAAAACAGAGGGTTGTGCTAAACAGAACCCAATCAGGGGAAAGGGAGGTGACCAGTGGGGTATCTCAAGGGTCAGTTCTGGGTTCTCTTCAATGTCTTCATTGGTGACATTGCAGATGGGCTAGAGGGAAAGGTTTGCCTTTTTGCAGATGACACCAAGATCTGCAACAGCGTGGATACCCCAGAGGGGGTGGAAAGGATGAGAAATGTCCTGGAATAGTTGGATAGATGGCCAGAGACATGGCAACTAAGGTTTAATGCAAATAAGTGCAAAATCATGCACATGGGGTGCAGGAACCCTGGAGCAAACTACAGGTTGGGGGCAGAGCTGTTGGCAGTTACTAAGGAAGACAGGGACTTGGTGGTCATAATCACAGATGACCAGATGGCCACAAGGCAGATGGCCAAGGTGGTGGGAAGGCCACTGGGATGTTGGGGTGTATTGGAAGGGGAATCACAAGCCAAAGGAGGGAGGTAATAGTTCCACTGTACAAGACCCTGGTGAGGTCTCACCTTGAGTACTGTGTCCAGTTCTGGAGGCCACACCTTCTTAAGAACATTGACAAACTAGAGATGGTGTAGAGGAGGGCTACCAAAATGGTGAAGGGTCAACGTCCCAAGCCTTACAAGGGAAGAATCAGAGACCTCAATTTGTATACGCTGGAGCAAAGGAGTGAGAATGGTGACATGACAGAAATGTTCAACTACCTCAAGGGCATGAACAAGGTGAAAGGGGACAACATATTTCAATTTAAAAGTAGTGAAAGAACAAGAGAACATGACGTGAGACTGATGGGTGGCCACATAAGGGGAAATGTCAGCAAGTTCTTTTTTACAGAGAGGGTGGTGGATGCATGGAATAGGCTGCCCCAGGAAGTGGTGGCTGCCCATATAGTGACAGGCTTCAAACATGCATGGGACAGGAATAAACTAATATTAGAGATAGGAAGAAAAAAGCTAAAGCCAATGACCAGGTAGGGTCACTGGCCGCTTTATCAGGTAGCATAAACCAGCAGACTGAATGGGCCTGGTGGCCCTTATCTGTTGACAGTATCTATGTATCTATGTATCATCCTGGAATTCCCGCAAGCATGTTCTTGCTTTATTTTTAATGCATTTGCACAAGTAGTGATGAACAATAGTAATAGCTAGTGAGTGATGCTAAAATGTGATGATGATGATGAAATCTTTATTTTTCATACAGGAAAATGCGCATCAAAGAAGAATTCTTTATCTTCAAAAAAAAAAGGCCTGTTTGCAATCTGGATACAAAGGATAAAACAACATGTTGACATGTTTGTATACATCACAAAATCAATTAATTCAATAATGCATTCATACATCAATAAATAATATGTTAATGACCACTACAATTGTGTTGTAATTCTTTTTGATCCCTGATGTGAATTATTTTTAACAGAACTTGAGTTTCGAGATCTCATGATGACTTGGTTTCAGGAACCAGAAGCACTAAATACTAGGGTCCTGGAATCAAATCTCATGATTATCCTTGGATCAACTAGACACCACCCAGTGTTTTCTCTGTGGGTATCTTGATGGAACCTTTTTACACGGAGCAATCAATCAAATCAATCAGTCAATCAAAATTTTGTTTAAACAAGCAGAGTCATCATTGAGCAAGCTCATTTTCAAGATGGTCCTGGCAGAAGGGAACGGAGCAAGGAATAATACAATTGGACACTTCGTGCAGGCTGGTACATATGGTAAAAAAAATAGCAACAACAACATCAGAAAATACAGAGTGTGCAGATTGTTAACAAATTAAATTAAGGGTACACAAATGTCTGTGGTGGATACTAAATAAGGCAATAGAAGTAACAGGGTGTGGTAAGATAATTATATTAACAATAGAACAAGAAGGCATAAACGGACCGACCAGGATGGTCAACCCTTTGCGGGGACACATGGGGGCAAGGGGGTTTCAGGAGGAGGATGTTAACACTAGAGAGAGAGATGACACAAACATAGTAAGGCCAGGGGTTAAGAAGAGTATACAGAGGGAGATGTGTAGAGAAGTGCTGGAGTTGTAAGTAAGTGCTAAGTAAATGGAGAGCAGGGCAGGGAGGCCAGTAGAAGAATCACCTGTGGCAGGTATATATGACCTTCAGAAAGGAGAGAGAGAAATGAGTGATTAGGTGTAGAAAATAAAATATGAATCATTTGTAGCCACTTTCTTTCCCTCCTTATTTTCAAAGGTTGCCAGCACAGTTTTTTTATAAAGATTGCAATGATGGACGATGCATTACAATGGAAGATAAAACGAACTATTCAGTTGTACAAAACATTACATTTTGTGAAATTGGTGTAACCCCCTCCTCAGGTGGGGGCTGACCCGAACTACTCCTGTTGCCTTCCCGAGGCCCATGCTGCTCCTGTTGTTGTTACTGGTAGCTCCCTCTCAACTACCATGTGTGGTAGTTGGAGGGAGAGCATGGCAGAGCTGGCATTTTTGGCACCACCTACACCTGCCATTAAATGGCTATGTCCACATTTATTAAACCCAGATCCACCAATCCTGGTAGCAGGGACTGGGAGAGCAAGAAACGTAATTTCTTTGGTGCTTTTTGCACCACATATTTCTGTCGATGGAGCTGAAAAGCATGTGTAGGAGTCCTTCCCCACTTTTCCAGCTCCATCCTCCCAGCACACCCAACTGTGGACCCGTAACACCTACAGCCATCCCAGGTAGACTGGATAACAGCCCTGGAGGGCTGCTACACATACAGTGGGGCCAGCACACAAAAGGGAGCAGAATAATAATTCAATATAAGGATATTTGGCTGGCCCAAGTATCCAGAAGGCTGAGGCACTGACACCTCAATTCCTGCCAAGCTGGTGACTCAGGTTTGGGAATGGATCTGGGACACAAGGGGTCGTCCAGGGCGAGAGAGGATAGAGTGTCTGGAGGACTGCTCTCCTGCAACATTTGAAAAAAGGAATACCTTTTGGATAGTTTCAAAGAACACTTGAAATCTTTGTTGTACAGGCAGCAAAACTAAAAAGCTGTTTTTTGTACAGGGAGAATTCATCAGACCTACTTGATGAAGCATGCATAGGGTTAGTAGTATAGATCAAGCAAATCTCCTGTCTCCAGAACAGTCAGATGTTGATACTGAACAAATTATTAATTTGGTACTTGTATTTATACAATTTGGCTCCAAAAATTGTGAATATGTTCATCTAATTGGCACATTATTCAGGCAGACAGTGTTTGAAGGCACACTTTATAACAGCCATGAAGAATTTCATAGAAATGTGGCAAAAAACCTTTGGAGACGTTGTCACCCATAGCTTTTTTCCTAAGGAACTCTCACTCTCAGACATTCCCTGACTTCCTCCCTCAGGGTAGGCAACCACAGATGCAGCAGATGTAACGTCTGCTTGTGCTGCCAAACTGAAGATGTCTTTCAGCACCCTAATACAGACAATTCATTTCAGACAGGACAGTTTATAAACTGTAGCAGAACGTTTGTTGCATGCATTATCACTTGTCTATGTCCTAGGAATTACATTTGTCGTACAATATACCAACTAATAAGATGTATACAAGAGCGTGTCCGATCAGTGATCTGTGTTCAACTTGATATTGCACTGGGTAACCATTTTGCCCAGTTTCACAACACTGAAACAACTGGTCTGCTCTTCGTGGGCATGAAGTATGTTGCCTGTATGTTAAGAGGAAGGGACCATATCAAAAACGCTCCTGCAGCATGAAGTTAAATGGATTTACACCCATGAAGCCTTTAGTCCTCTGGGTCTGAATGATGAACTCGACCTAGTACCTTTTCTATGAATAGTCAACATTCCCATGCTTGGTTTGTATATATTTTTGTGGGTTTTTTATACTATTGTTTACAGTAGTCATAGTCTTCAAACAATGAAATTAATGTATTGATATGAATAGTAATGCTCCTTGTTTTTTTTTTTAATTCAAAGAAATCTGTGGTTACAGATACATTTGGACTTCTACATTGTCAGTATCTTTTACTTATTTATGTAGTTTTTGTTGACTGGGAAAGGAGGACTAGACAATTCTGCTGTTTTCAGCCTCATCCGGGGCATACAGATGGAAATCAGCTGATTTTGAACCTGATTAAACTGTTGGTAGTATTTTAAGTGAATGCTTATTTAGTCTTCCTTCACTCTATTTTTCATTACACACCCTTCACTCATAATCTACATCTATGTCAATGCCTTAACTTGAGGCTGGAGTGGCGCTCCATAGCTGCACACCTTCCTTGCCAGCATCTGCCTTTTTTTAATAGTATCTTAACTATAACTTCTTAAATTCATTGCTTTGTGTGCTCCTTCTGGAGAAGGCCATCACTCCTAATTCCCTTTTGCTCACTTTTGTTCCATTTTTATACTTCCTTTTTCTTTTCTTTTCTTTTCAGTCCAATTTATCTGTTCCTTTTTATTATTTACTTTCAACCCCCACACTGTGCAACCCACCTCAATCCCACCTACTACCCTCTCTATACCTTCCCCTGGCTCTCCGTACTGTACTCTCCTTTCTATCACTGACTTTTATTTATTTCTCAATTTTTTCATCCTGCCTCTCTATTAGTTATGTTATTCTGTATGTCATGTCCTGCATCGGTATTCTTCTCTGTGATGAATTTATGTGGACTATTGACAGCTTTTTGTTACTATTACTATTGTTACTATGTTTCTATTTCTAAACACTTTGGGGATTTGTATATTGACTTTTTTGCATTCTTTGTTGTTTTCCTTTTTGGCAGTATGAGCTGATGTAATTGAGTGTTGATTGCCCACACTATTTGAATTTGTACACTGTTGCCTTAAGCCTGACCTATTTAAGAGTGTGACTATCATTACTACTACTACTATCACTCTAACTCCACCTCCTGACAAAGGAACCCACTACAGTCCTGAAGCACCAGGGATTCTTTTTGCCACTGACTCAGTGCTGCTAGCTCAATAAATCTTTTTTGCAGTCATTTTCCTGTTTTTTTTTTCCTCCTGATTTGGGGCACTTATACCAGCATATTTTGTTAAAACCTAACCTTGCGTGCAATTTGTTGCGTGTATTTCTATCCTGGCCTCGTCCTTGCAATACTGTGAGCCATGTCCTGGGTTTTTATCTGTGCAAATGTGCCAGAAGGGCACCTGCAGAATGAAGGTGCTGTAAGAGAATCTGAAAGCTCCAAATGCTGTGAAAGCTGCAGAGCTCAGGAATCAGTAATGGAGATCTGCATCCTACCCAGATTGCTTTGGAGTCAGGTAAGGGACCTGCTAGCCCTTATCTAGCAGGGTGGATTGGGTAACAGTGAGCCACAGGGTATGTGCCAAGAGTATGTGAGTACTCTCAGTCTGGAGGGAAGTTGGACCATGGGGGTTGCTCCTGGGCTCCTTGGGAACCAGGAAGCTACTGGGTAGTGTTCTGTGAGAGCTGAGCCTGAAGGGCTATGTCCTGAAAGGTGTGAGTCAGAAGGACCAAGCTGCTGTAAGTCATCTAGAGTAAGTGGAAAGTATCTTCATCTGCCAGCCTCTAGGTCCTTGTGCTGATTGCTGCCCAATCTGCTTCTGTTTGGTTCCTGTCTGGACTGATTTTCTACATCCATGGGTCACATGAGTGCTGACATTACTGGCTGGGGATGTGTGTTTCTTTGAGTTACAATTACATTAATTTTGGATTACGAAGTTGGATTTTCCGAACATTTGCAGTTTCAAGTTCTTTAACTTGTGCTAACACACTATCACCTGTTGGGTGATTAAATATCAAGCTTTCTAAATTTCATCAACTGCACCATCCAAAAACCCACATAATATAGCTACCATGTCTGCTCCAGGACTTCAGTGTAATTACTGGGTATCCAGAGTCACTGATTTTACATTATATTTAAAATCATAGTTTTACTACTGGTACCAGATGAAGAGTTTACCGTACCCTATGTAATGTAATGCATCCTTTAGTGCCTCTTGTTTGGGTGGGTGCTTCATAAACCATGTGGGATCAGAGTGGGTGGTAGTGACCCAAAGTATAATGGCTCCACTGGGCACTGTTACTGGATGAGAGTTGTCAAAGTGACTTGTAACTAACTCCCTCCTTTCCTCCAGCTTCCAGGCCTATTTTCTTAAATAAAAGCATTGTTAATTTGCTGAATTTCACATCTTTGTGTATGCCCACTTTGTGTAACCTAATTGAAGTGTTTCTTGGTAAAGGTAACAACTGTCTTATTGATCCCCAGGTGGAGGAAAAGCACACAGCATCTGGCCCGCTGAATCTATCTTGGTGGAGGCACTCTATTATTTCTTATTTGTTCTGATATGAACCCCCTATGGCTGGAGAAAGAACGAACCCAAACCCTTCAACCAGGTGGGCCCTGTACAGTCACCAGGCTGGGGTGTGAACCCAGGCACAATGACCTGGAGTCACATTGGTATTACTTGCAAACTGGTAAATCGTACTTTTGTATTCCAGTATGGGTATTATCACTTTTAAACTTATTTGAATCTACTGGGTTGGGATAGATAATATATGACACTATGTAGGCCTTGACATGTTAGGGAAAAAACTCAGAGCATCATCTGTATAACCCCCATGTACTTATACTCCCCAACATTATTAATTTTAATGCCAGTAATGTACTGTATGTATAGTTTTATTTTAGGGGAATTTGTAGACAATGACATAAATGCATGCACTGGGTCTTCCTATCATTCAAAACTAAACCAGAATCTGCATACTAGTTCTATAAATGTATAAAATCCTTTTGAAGATTTTATTCCATTTCTCTAAAACCGTTATCCAAAGCTGCCATCAGTGTGTCATCAGCACAGATTCTGACAATTGTGTATTTAATAGCTTTTGAAAGGCTGTTAACAAATGCCCAAAATAGGAGAGGGCACAGTATGGAACCTTGGAGAACTCGTCTAAGCACCCATATACCCCAGAATAAAAGCATTTATTGACAACTTTTCAAATTTCTTGTGTAGATGATTTAAATCACTTCAAAGGTTCAATGCTCACTCCGGTCTTCTGCAACCTATCCAATAACAGTGAATGGTTTACTAAGTTAAAAGCATACAAGTTCACAAATATGGCCCAGGTCTCCTTCCCAGCCTCAAGAGATGAAGTAAATAAAATTAATAAAGTTAAGTAGGACATTGTTCATAGAGAATTCTGCTCTGAACCCATATTAGGTGTAGTTTAGTAATCTTGTTTTTCTAAATATTCTGAAAACGGACTCAAAACATGTCTCTCAGGGTCTCGGCAAGGATGGAAAGCAAGCAATTGGCTTTTAGTTTGAGGGATCAAAAGGGCTCCACTTATAGAGACAGGGATTATTTTGTCAACTTTCCAGGAAGTGGGAAATATGACTTGGGTCAACATCTAGTTGAAAAGATACTGTATGCAACAACTGGGGTTATCTCAGTGGCACCCAATTTAAGAAATCTGGCATGTAATTTGTTTAATCCTCAAGACGTATGTTTTGATAAATTTTAATAACTTCAATGATATTTAAACTACTTTCAAAGAAAGATCATAAAATCTGAAACCTTTGCAGCCACTTAATACAATTTCTTTGCTTTCCATCCTCCCCAAGTTAACTATCAGGGTGTCAGTATCTGGTAAATTGACAAAATACCCATTTTATTAGAAATCTGCTTCAGTTCTGTTTCATTTCTTTTCTTCTTTTTTCTTTTGTTTATTATATTTTCTGGAGGTACCAGAATTTAAATTGATTTGCATGAATCCATTTCTCCCTTGTCTTTAACTAACACACTGCATCATTTGTAACACATTTTATTACAGATAAGTATGAAGAAAACAGGAGCTGTTTATAAGAAATTGCTGTTACAACTATTAATAATCAAGCTGACTTGCCATCTCCACAGTGACTAGTGGTAGGGAACTGTGCTGGCATGCTATCACTCCCGTTTCATGTCCTGAGACCAAGCTATCAGAAGCGAAGGTTGTCCTGGAGGATTCAGAAAATCCTTTGGATAATATTCTCAGGCACACTATACCTTTCAATAATCTCTCTTTACATGTGAAGTTAATCATTTTACCCCTCAGAATTGCTCTGTCCCCATACATCTCTCATGGAAAAGGTGCTGTCAACACAGAAGTTCATAACACTAAAGCAAATTCAAGCTTGCACTAGTAAAGGTGCTAATTTACACAATGTTCAGTGCTTGAATCCCCATGCTTGAGAATGTGTCTCATAGAAACATAGAATTTGATGGCAGATAAGGACCGCTTGGCCCACATAGTCTTCCCATTTCACTACCTAATGGATAGGCTCCAGATCCTAGTTAACTAACAGCCTACTTCCTCCTACCCCCTCTAGAATTGCCTTATGTCAGTCCCATGCATGCTTGAATTCCCCCACTGTTTTGACTCTATGATCTCCTCAGGAAGACTGCTCCATGCATCTACAACTCTCTCTGTGAAGAAATACTTCCTCACATTACCTCTGAGCCATCCCCCCTCTATCTTCAAATTGTGCCCCCTTGTTCTTGCACATCTCTTTTTTGAACAATGCTACCCTCTTGGACTTTGTTGATTCCCTTGAGGTATTTGAAAGTTTCTATCATGTCCCCCCCTCCCTCCTTTCCTTGAGGCTATATATCTTAAGCTCCTCTAGTCTTTCTTCATATGTCTTCTGTTACAGACCCTGCACCATTTTGGTTGCCCTCCTCTGGACAGCCTCCACCCTGTCTATGTCTTTCTGGAGATGGGATCTCCAGAACTGTATACAGTACTCCAGATGAGGTCTTACCAATCTCACATGCTGAATGCCAGTGTTCCTCAGGTTTCCATATTTTGAGTATCAGTGTCCCACTTTTTAGTGGTAATAGGTTGAGAGGTATGTCCCAGTGGAGTGGGAGGGTTGTGCAGTGGTACCATTTAGTGACTTCTAGTGGTTGGCTTGATGGTGGTGTCTCTGGCAGCACAGGAGTCCATGCATTGAAAGACACCCCCTCCCAGGGATGTTGCAGTGTACACACATGCTGGGGAGGTTGATGGGAGCTAAACTGGGCAAATGCTCAGCAGAGGTACTGAATGATGGCCTTCCTAGGCTCCTACCACACCACCAACCTTTTTTTTTTATTCTCATATTTATTCCTCCCTTCGATCCTCAGCTCTGGTCTCCTCGGGAGACACCAAGGAGTCATCCCTCTGCGGTCCGCACTGCCTGGACAGTCCTCCATCACCCATGTAGCCTTGGTTTACCCCCTGGGCAGGAATGAGATGGGCCCCTAACACCCTGAGCAGGCAGTAGCGTCGGTCGGAAGGGTGCCAGGTGGGTAGCCGCAGATCGAGGGCAAGCTCCGGTGCTCCGTCTCCGCCGGAGCTGAAGGGTGTTTTTCCCTTTTACTTGGGGAGTGGCTGGTGTCCTGATGTCAAGGCATGTTACCAACATCTGTCACTCCCCCCGCTCCTTCTCTGCATCGTCAGCACTTGCTGCATCTCCAGTCTCTGCCAGAGTGCAACCGAGCACTGACTCGGGACCCATGTCCCTCCCGGGAGAGGAGAACTGTCCTCCAGACACTCAATCCTCTCCTTCCCTGTCAACCCCCAGCAACCTGGACTCATTCCCAAACCCGGGTCACTGGAGTGGTGCAAGGTGTGGCGTCCAGTGCCTCAACCCTCAGTGCCACCGGGCCAGCTCACACCACCAATCTTGATGTGCATTGGGGTGTGGCCTGACTATCAGCAGTGGTAGAAGTGTTTTAGAGGAGCTCCTGAAGGCATCTATAAATGGTAAAGATTAAGATGCTTTAAAAAACTCTTTCAACCAGCAGAATCATAATAGTCCACAGCACTAAGGTATGGCTTTTACTAAATCTACTAAAAAGCAAACAACTTTCTCATTTGAACACCAAGACAAGCTGGGAATAGGAGGAACAGAGGCCCACAGGTGGTCGTAAGTCGCGAGTGTCGAAATGAATAGTGCAGGGAGGGCCCTGAGGTGACTGCTAATAGCGCTGTGCCAGGAATGATTATCAATATGCAAAATGAGATGAGAAGTGGTTTCTTTAATATCTCAGACCAAATTACTCACATGCAAATAATGATTACCTCTCTGGCCGAGACATTCTCCACCCATGGCACAAGGCTTGATGAGCAGGAGAAACGTATATCAGAGCTAGAGGACATGGTGGCTAATCTTGCCAGAGAGAGAAACATTGAAAAGTAGAAAGTTGAAGCTCTCCTTGACAAAGTGGAAGATCTAGAGAACAGAGTTAGGAGATCTAATATCCACATTGTGTGCCTGCCTGAGGGGTTAGAAGGCAAGGAGGGGGATGAGCGGTGAAAAGATGGCTAGCGAAGCAACTGGGGTTGGATGCAGGAGTTCAGGACTATGTAATCCAGTGAGCTCACCACATGAGTCCCCCTCCAAAACAAGAAGACAGACCCAGGCACTACCTCATCAAATACCTGCTCTTCCCTGATAAAATAAAAATTCTTAGGGCAGCCAGGATGAAGGGTCCAATCACCATGGACAAAGGCAAAGTGTCCATTTTTCAAGACTTCTCTAGAGATGTACAGGTTTGGAGGCAGAAGTTTGCTGGAGTCAAAACAGCCCTACATCTAAGAGGATGGGAATTTACCAAGCTGAAAGTAGTCAGCCCAGGAAAATCTCCTAAATTTTTCAACACCTCGATGGAGGCAGAGAGGTTCATGAGGGACACAGAGGGATCTGTTCAGGAAGTATCTAATGACCGGACCCGTGATGGGCTCCACTTCTGAATTTAGAATGTACCTTCTGCTGCCAATAAATCTACTGTCCGAGGAAGTGAGACTGACAAGGGTGGGTCCGTTGCTGGTACTTTTATTGCTGACCTAACCAATTTCCAGCTGGCACTAAACCAGCTGAGCCAATTTACTATTGAAGGAATTGTTTATCCTATATCCAATGTCCAGAATTGTGTGGTTATCTTATACTGCTCAGTTATGGTTGTTCTGACTTTTCATCAGTTTAAGTACTCAAAATGCCTGGTACTTTTCCTATGGTGTGCTGGGGACTGCATGGTCAGGACTCTTCATGGGAGGTAACAAACTCCTGATGAGCTCTGGCTGGAATCAGCTGCATCTCATCAATGGATAATGAGCCCCGAGTGGTAGCTTGGAGCCCTGCCCACTCATGTTACCCCCCCCAGTGATGATGCTGCAATTGAGATGGATATGCAAATGTTTACTTTCTCTCTCTGATGTCTGGGGGTGCTCTTTGGTCCAGCAGCTGACTACATGTCACATAGGGAGTGAAGCCAATTGTTGTGATTATAACTCTGGGCTCTTGCTGATATCCAATGCACACTACAAAATATGGGTTCTGTCAGTTCTAGAATTGCCGCATTTAGTTGATGAATGGGAGGGGATGGAGGTGTGTCCTGGACCTAGCACATGGATTGAACCAAGACAAAAGGGTGCTCCTCCTCTCCCCCAGCTGATGTGATGCATAGCACTGCAGACTACATCGTGTTGTGATGCTGAATGTCAGGTGAGGCTTGAGCAGTGGTGGCAGGACTCAAGGAAACTCCCTAATATGGACTGGATCATGGACATGATTTTCTTTTGCTATCTTTTTTAGAAGGCAGGGGCTGCACTCCATCACGGACACTCATGGCTTCACTTCTCCCTCATCTTGACCATAGCTGGGGCCGTGGGTACCACTGGGATGGGAAAGGGTGAGAATTCCATACTCGGGAGTGAAGATCCTGAACAATTTAGAATTATTACTTATGCAGTGTGTATGTTTCATAATTAATGTGGTCATCGGCTGATTGACAGAGTACAGGGATGGTGGGCGTGCTCTTGGCTGGGAGGAATGAGAGATAGCTGTACATGGGAGGGGAGAGACTAGAATTTTTTTTTTGGTGAGGTGAGGCTTGTGGAAGAGGGGGATTTCTCTGTGATGTTGTGCTTGGTCAACTAAGGAAAGATAGGGAAGCACTCAGGGGTGTAGGAATAAAATAAATGGTGTTGGACATGTATAAGGACTTTTGAAATGGGTATTCGGATAGCTATTCTAGGGAAGGTGCTACCCAACAGGAAAACGGGACCGCAGAATCTATACAATTGATAGGATCACCTGGATAGTGTTGAGATGAGGGTTGGGGGTGGGGGGTGAAGAGGTGGCCAGCCAGGCTTTGAAGGTGGGTTCCAATCTGGAACAGTCAGTCAGTAACAAGAAGGTGGGGTAGGTTTACCCAGGAAAGGGATAGTGGACAAATCTAGGTATGGGGATACATCTTCACTAGAAAGGTGGTAAATCTAGTATGCATGTTCTGATTTCACAATAATCAATGATAGCTGTGGACACACTTATTTGAGCCCAGTCTGGGTGCTTCCAGGGCTCGGGAGGGTGACCATGAAACTGACCTCTGAAGGAGTGGCTCATATTTATCCCCAGCTGTAGAAAGTGGCTCGGGTGATATAAAAATCCATTCTGCCGGAACCTTAATTGTACTTTGCCCAACAATATATGGCAAACTACCTACCTACTACCTGTGACGGGGGGGGGTTAATGAAGCAAATATGGCATGTGTATGATGCCAAAAGGCAGTGCAAGAGCATAAAATTTGTGGGATGCCTTGCTGTATTGACAGCAGTGCACACAGGATGGGGGAGGGGGGAACCAATCTCAGAGGGGGAGAAACAAGCGAGCGAAAGTAAAGATGTGTGAAGGGGAGGAATATGCTGATACTGTTGATGTTATTGTTTTCATAGATAAAAATGGGTGGTGCAAAGGCAGTTCTAAGCTCCACAAGTTGGGTAAGTTAAAAAGTTTAAAATCAAGGCTTAGATATATACAGCAGCATACCGAATACATTGAAGTTAGAATGTCAGACCAGTTCAGCATCAACCAGGCAAAGGCTAATGAATAATAAACTCAAAGTATGTTCCTGGAACTTGAACAGAACAGTGGAGAAAGGAGGGTTGCTAGTAGGGTACCACAGGATTCAGTACTGGGACTGGTTCTTTTTAATGTCTTTATAAGCGACATTGCAGAGGGACTGGAAGGAAAAGTATGCCTCTTTGCAGATGACACAAAGATCTGAAACAAGGCTGATACACAACGTGGGGTGCAAAGGATGAGAAGGGACTTGACAAGATTGGAGGAATGGCCAAATGTATTGCAGCTTAGATTCAATGCAAAGAAGTGCAAAGTAATGCACCTGGGAAACAAAAACCCTGGGGAAGGGTACACAATGGGGGGTGAGATACTAACAACAACAAAAATGGAAAGGGACCTTGGGTAGTTATATCAGATCATCTAAAGGTAGGCAAGCAATGTGAGAAGGCAGTATGGAGGGCTGGGAGGATACTAGGATGCATAGGGAGAGGCATCATCAATAGAAAACAGGAAGTTGTTGTCCCTTTGTACAGACAGTTGCTACAACCACATCTGGAGTACTGTGTGCAGTTCTGGAGACCCCATCTCCACAAAGGCGTAGACTGGGTGTAGGCTGTCCAGAGGACAGCAACTAAAATGGTGCTGGGTCTGCACCAGAAAATATATCAAGAAAGACAAAAGGAGCTTAATTTGTATAGCCTCGAGGAAAGGAGGGAAAGGGGGGTCATGATAGAAACTTTCAAGTACCTCAAGGGAATCAACAAAGTCCAAGAAGGTAGCATCTTTCAGAAAAGAGATGTGCAAGAACAAGGGGCACAATTTGAAGATGGGGGCGGCTCAGATGTAGCGTGAGGAAGTATTTCTTCACAGAGAGGGTTGTAGATGCATGAAACAGCCATCCTGAGGAGGTTGTGGGGTCAAAAACAGTGGGGGAGTTTAAGAATGCATGGGACAGACATAAAGCAATTCTAGTTAGGGGTAGGAGAAAGTAGACTGTTGGTTAACTAGGATCAGCAGCTTATCTGTTAGGTAGGGAAAAGAGCAGACTAGGTGGGCCAAGCAGTTCTTATCTGCCATCACATTCTATGTTTCTATGTAAATCACATGTTAAGAAGAAAAAGATCCAATGTAAAATAAAGGCAGTAAGGTCTGATATTGTATGTCTCCAGGAAACCCACATGACCACTAGGAAGGGGGTCTACATGTCAAAAAGACTGGGGTGGGGTATGGTACAGATCGTATTTCACGTCTAAAGATCTGGGATTGGCAATATGGCTGAGACCCAGATCTCCAAGGGTAGTGACAAAGGTTAAAAATGACAATGGGGTAGGTTTACACTCCTTCAAATTCAGCTTAGTGGGGGTCAAAAACTTGCTCTGGGTTCTGTATTTGCACCCAACATAGATAATGTGGCTTTCTTTAACCAACTTTCAATAGAAATGGCAGACTTTACAGGTCCATGGATACTGAATGGTGATTTCAATTGCATTTTATACATGATTCTAGACCAGTCCTCCAGGTCTTGGGGGCAAATGAGTAAAAGTGTTAGAGTGTTGGTGAATTTTATGAAGGCTCACAGCCTTGTAGATTCTTGGAAGTATCTAAATCCCAGGGACAGGGAGTACTCATTTTACTCCCATTCTGCAAAAAGTTATACTAGCTTAGACCTAATTTTAGTGTCCCAAGAACTTGTACAATCCCTAAACTCGGTTCAGTATGGCCCAGTTCTAGTCTTGGATCACTCCTATGTCCTTGCAACTTTAGACATACCGGGGTGGGAGGCACAACAGGAACCTGGAAGTTGAATCCCTTATTACTGAAGGACCCTGAATTTGTCAGAATGGTGAGAACCCTGATAGAAAATGTTCCAACAGACAATCCAAGAGGTGAAACATCAGGCCAGATTAGATGGGGTGCCCTGAAGTCAGTGTTAAGAGGGGGGATAATCTCCTATTCTGCACTTAAAAAAAGAGTTTAGACAGGCTAGTGATAGAAATGGAGGAAGCAATTCAAAAACATGAAAAGGCATATACATTAGTATAACCCCAACCTCTGCTGCATATCAGGAACTTCAAACCCAGAAGTGGAAATACAATGTTGAGAGCACAGCCAGTATTGAGAGGTCCATTCTGCACAAGCACAAGCAGGAATTTATTTTGATAGTGATACTGGCGATAACGGGGGCAAGTGACTAGTATGGCAACTTAGAAATAGGACAAATGCTAGAAATGTATTGCAGATTATAGATGATGACGGGGCGATCTTTGATGAGGACAAAATTATAGAGGAGTGTTTTAGATGCTTCAGAGAATACCTATACAAAACTGAGGTTACTCTGGAGGAAGATCAAATAGATGGGCTCCTGGATAGGGCAGACATTCCTCAAATTTCTGAAGGGAACAGAATGCAGCTAGACACCCCTATACAATGGAAATAAATCAAGCGGCTATTGAACAGCTGGCAGGAGAGAGGAGGGAGGAGGGCCCAGGACTGGATGGGTACTCAATAGATATTTTAAACTATTCAGAGATGAGTTAAAACCCATTGACCAACATGATAATAGAAGCCTTTGGCAAGGGTACGATGCCACCATAACCATCTTACCTAACCCTGGGAAGGACCCAAAAAATGTACTTCTTATAGACCTATTTCCCTCCTCACCTCTGACTATAAGATCATGGTAAAACTGTTGGCTGGTAGAAATGAACAAATCCTCCCGAAGATCATCCATGCTGATCAATTAGGGTTTATAAAAGAAAGGGAAGGGAAGCTAAATGTGAGGTGCACCCTCAATACTGTATGGAACTGGAGTAGGGGCAAGGAGGGGAGGGCCTCGGCCATAGTAGCCCTCAATGCTGAAATAGCGTTTGATAGAGTTGAATGGAAGTATTTATTCAAATTGTTGGAAGGGTTTGGAATGGGTGACACTACTATCAAATGGATCTCCACCTTATATAGCACCCTAGTGTGCAAGTACTAGCTAACAGGTCCCTAACTAGACCTCTACAGCTGTCCAGAGGAACAAGGCAAGAGTGCCCCCTGTCCCCATTGCTATATGTTATGTCCCTGAAACCTTTGGCAGCAGTAATCAGAAAGGACCCTGACATTTTGGGGATGGAAGCAGGGGAAGCACATCATAAAATTGCTCTTTTTGCAGATGACCTGCTAATTTATCTTAGAGACCCTCAAAGAGCATCCCCAAACTCCACTGCACCTTCACGGATATGCAGCCCTGTCTCGTCATAAACTCAATTTGGACCAAAAGCAAGTTAATGTTACTGGGCAAGAGTTGAGGGGTGGATATGTCGAAGCTCCCATTCAAACTGAGGCTGGTGGACTCTCTAAAATACTTAGGTATTATGATCCCAAAAAACCCTTCTGACCTCTTCAGGGAAAAGTACATCAGCATCCTCACTGGGATCAAACCGGATTGTGATAGATGGGAGGGATTTCCTGTCAGCGTAATAGGGTGAGTCAATTCAATAAAAATGAATGTGCTCCCTAGATGCTTATGTTTATTTCAAAATCTACCTGTCAGAGTACTAAATATCTTTTTAAACAATTAGATACATTATTAAATAGATCCACGTGGAATGGGAAAGTTGCAAGAATCAAAAAAACTATCCTCCAACTATCGGTCAGAAAACGGGGCTAGGCACTACCTGACTTTAAATGTTATTATTGGGCTGCCCAAATTGCTTTCTTAAATAAGCCCATTATCACAAAGCCGGCTTGGCTGAAGCTAGAGGAAGATCACATTGTGTGAGAGCTAATTCAGGGACTTCTATCCCCATCACTGAGGCTGCTCAGCACCCCCAGTAGTAATAAAAACCATTTTACCCAGTGCCTTACCCGACTATGGGTGAGAGTGCATAAATTCATAAGCCACAGACCGGCCTTATTACCCAATGCTAGCCTTTGTAAGGGATTCCTGGGATCCAGGGGGTACAATGTGTTCCTACACCAGGCGCTGCATAGATGGCAGAAAAAGGCATTCTAACAGTAGATGATTTATTCTATGGAGGCGCTTTAAAGACTTTTCATCAACTACAGTATGTGAGCAGCATGGAATACCTGACTCTGAGTACTCACATTATACTAACTCAATAGTTCTTAGACTTTGTCACAGTGAGCCTCACCTAATCCATGAAAAAGATTTTGAGCCTCCCCCTAAAAAACTTAAATAATCTTGGGCCTCCCTAAAGAAAAATAACATACTGTACTTTGCGTAGTACACCATGAATAAATTGAAACCCCTTTGAGTACTTGGCTCACATTCAGTTCTTTGTCTTATACTGATGTGGAACCTTTGAAAAAGAGCTGTGCTCAAAGGTGCTAAATGAATAACAAATATCATTATTCAGCTTATTGTAACCCCCCCCCCCCAAATAGGCCAGCCTACTTGCTCCGCTATTTTCATTCTTGAATCATTGTTACCCCTCGTTGCAGTACCTTCATGGATCAGACTACTTGCTCTGTTCTCTCTCTATATGAAATAACCTTCCAACATACTTTGCCTCTCCCCCTCCTTCCCTGCTCCTAAGCAACTTATCTGGGATTACTTTGCTCCTTCCTGCTATTGCTCTTAGCACTTCTATACTCAACCCTTGTATTTGGGCTGTTCTGCCATCAGTCTACGAATTGACCAATTACCAGCACTCATTATTAGTTTATTGTTCGTATTTGTTTGCACTATTGTTCATTGTATATTTCCTGATTGTTTTGCAGTTACCTTTGGAAATGTATTCACTCCCTACAATTCCACGGGTACACCTGAAATGAGCCTCAACTCATTCACCTTCCCTTGTCACCTATTAGTAAATAAATACATTAAATTCACCTACTATTATCCTCTTTCAGTTTGCTTCATCTCTTCACACAAAATATATAAAACTCAAAATTTAAATACAGTACTTTTTCAGACTTACTTGAGCCTCCCTTGGAACAGGTTGGGGCCTCCCAGGGAGGCTGGCATCACCATTTGAGAACCCCTGTACTAACTTAAAGTCTATCCCCCATAGAGAAGATAATTTATAGGCCACAGCCAGGCTCCTCAATGATCTCATTCCTCTACAAACTGTTCTTGGGTGCTAGACCCGAGCTGGAGATAAGGATTAGAAAGAAATGGGGAGATGACCTCCAGCTGCAAGTAAGTGATGATATGTGGGCCAAGATGGTAAAGAACATACATGGATGCTCAGTATCTAATAAGCTTAGAAGAATACAATTAAACTTTGTATACCAGATGTACTACACTTCCAGTAGACTACAGAGGTTCACCCCAACAGTCTCAGATAAATGCCCTAAATGTTTTGCACAAACAGGCAACTTCTTGCATATTGCCCTAACATGTTCCAGAATGCTGCTTAAAGTTGGACCAGCATAACATTCTGTGGTGATTTGCATATGCAGCCCATGATGCTTTGCATTGTGGGGGCATGTGTGATTTTGTATGTTCCAGAATGTCCCCTTTTTGAGCTAAAATGCATGCCATTATGCAAAGGGTAGTGTCAATATCTCTGGCGAGGATGCCAGCTGAATTTATTTTGGGGACTTGCCAGGATGGTATACCCCTCAGCAGGTGGCAGTGGGCCCATTCCCTAGCAGATTATGGAGCATAGCTTTGATTAATGCTAGGAAAACGGTTGCACAACATTGGGCCAGCTCAATCCCCCCTTAGCATTACACACTGGCTTAACAACTTATTCACGTGCATGAGACTGGAAAGATGCCAGCTGGCTGTAAATGAGGTCATAGATACTTTCCACAAAACATGGTATCCACTGATACCTGCCATTGAGAGGGGACTGGTTACTGGCTAGGAATAGCTGGGACCGCGAACGCCCATTAATGTGGTTCTAATAATAATCCTGCCTCTTTGTCTGAATGTCAGAATGTCTGAATCTATGTATATTAGTCTATTATGCCTGGTGACATATCATTTGATGTTACTGCCATTATATATATAGCAATATATTGTTATAGATATTGATATACTCATGATGAAATGTTGTATTCTGGTTACCGTGCATAGTCAATGTTTGGTTTCACTAATGCAGCCTTTTGCTGTAATGTTTTACTATGTCATGTTTTGATTTCTAATGCCTTTTAATAAACAATGTTTAAAAAAAAAACCTCATGTGCATGTGTTGGCTCTACCTCCTCTTGGCCTTTGCAAACCTACCAAACAGTATCTGCTTCTCCCTGAGCTCTGGCAGGGAGTCTCTCAGCAGAGTAAAACTAGGTTTGCAGAGGAGCAGCAAAGGATCTGGGGATCCAGGTAGCAGACCCAGCAGAAGTCAAGGAGTCTGGAAGGGAACTAAAGTTTGGTCTATAGGAGGTTTGAAGGAGTGGAAGCACAACAAAACCTGGGTGAGGTGAAGAAAAAAGAGACTACACAATAAAAAATCAAGTCTGATTGTCAGTGGACAATGATAATCCAAATAGTTCTGCATATCCTAGTTATAATATATATCACCAACAGCTTTATCTGGTTCAAGGTCAGTTGGCATTCATCTGTATCCCCCTTCCCTGGGTCGTGCCTGAAAATAGGCAGAATCTGCCTAGTGCACTAACCCAGTCAACCAAAAATAGATAAATAAATATAGTTCACTTCTGTCCATTTTCTGCAACAACTGATTGTCACAGATTGCCTCTGTGAAGGGTCAGGGGACCCTGGAATTATGTATGTATTCCCCTTCCTAATTGTTTTCCGAGCGTATACTCAGTTTGGTATTATGTATGAACATTAAGCATCTGAATCAAGATGAAATTTTTGGGGTCCTCATTCCATTTTTTTATTGGCCGGTGATATATTGTCATGTGGCTGTTTATTTAAAGAAATCTGCAGCCAAACAGGATAGAAAGATATGGCAAACTAAAAAGGGTATGGTTCAGGAGAAAAAGAAATGCAATAATTGGCTCCCTTGGAGAAAGGGGAGGGTGACTCAAAGGGACATGAGCTGTAGATGGTAGAAGCTTATAGTTTTACACAGTAGGAAAGGGGTATGCTAATTTAGGTGCCCTTAAGAATAATAGAATGGTAAATGTATACAATAGGTATGGTTGTTCCTGTATGTTTCATAAAGGGTAATACAGTTGACGCGGGGATTAAAGGAATAGCCCTGTGCATATTGTGTACCTAAGTGGCTCCCCGTTAGGACTTAAACCCCAGCATATTTTGGGTAATTAATTGTAGGGAGTAATGAGGGGGTTACTAGTTAAAGGGGTACAATATGGTGACATTAGGATGTGAATTGTTTGAGATTTCAAACTGCCATGTTAAGAAAACTGACTGGGTAGAAATAGAACAGATAGAGCAGGAGCGTTAAAACATGGAACAATCCTGTAAACTAAATTATGTTATGGGCAAAATGGGATTACCTTCAGTCTCACCACAGTAAAGTAAATGAGTAGGATTAATTTGACTAAGGGTATTAGTATAGTGATAGAGCGGTAACGGAATGAATATTTATGTAATGTTTTCCTTAACTTGTTTTTTCTTTACAACTGAGGGGTTGGCTGCCTTCAGCTGTGTCTGTCTTTTTCTCTCTTTTATATCTTTATATCTTTAATCTTTTACAAATATGTTTTGTTTTTTAAATGCATTCTGATTATAAGGAAAGTCAGTACAATATACCTTAAAGACTTTTATTGTGTAGGAGGGAGGCTGTTAGTATAAATTGTGACTAAGACTATTCCCCTTTGATTTAGGTTATAAGCCTCAGGGTAAAAGTTTGTAACATGTTATTTGATCACAGTGGTATTTATGGGACCCTGGGGTGTAGCTCTAAGGTGTGGTGGGCCAGAGCTCCACAAAGCCCCTCCCTGAACGTAAAGGAAATATAGAGGAGTAGGACAACCAAATAAATGGTTGCCTTCTTGGGTGGGGAGGAGTGTCACAGAGTGCTTCTGTGAAGGGTCAGGGAACCCTGGAATTATGTATGTATTCCCCTTCCTAATTGTTTTCCGAGCATGGCTTGGTATAAACGTTCTGCTGGCTGTGACCAAAAAAAAAAAAAAATGGATGCTGCACTTTTACGCATTGCTGCACAGTCTTGTTGTATCTTTAGCTGTACTAATTTTCAGTGGCTGTATTTTGAGTGCTCTGGGTAGTGTACATTTAATTATTTTAGGGTCAGTAGATAGTGGTCCCTCAAGAAGCAAAATAAAGGAAGTTACAAGCTGAGTCTTACATACTCTTTGGAGGTATAATAGTGAGGTTTGGTGCTGCATTTGGGACCTCTCGAAAACGAAGGTCTTTGTTGTTTTCCCCAGTGTTTTAGAACCCCAACTGGACTGTTTCTCAGCTGCAGTAGTTCCCCTAGGAGTCATCTGGCCATTTTCTGACTGCCTTTGTACTGATTAAAAAGGGGTGGTGCTTCCTGGGATTAGAGAATGGATTAAAAACTTCACAAAAAAACTGTATTTCACTTTTGTGTATGAAATTGAGTTGTTATGTTAAATAGAGAATGTTTAGATATACCATATAAAATAAGAATGTTGTAAATAAAGACACATTGTTTGAAATAAAGTATAGGGGTGGGGTTAAGATGTCACCTGCCCCTGCAGTGTATAAAAGATGAACATTGAGCATAGGTATTCAGATTGCTTTTGGGTCTGGAGGTAAACTCCAGGGCATTGTGTTAAGTGCTCCAAGAAGTAAAGAGGTGATTATTACAGAGAGGAAGGTCTGGAGAAAACCCAAGGGACTGCTGTCAAATTGCTATACAAATGTTTAGACTTGTTCTATTATATTTTCCTGGACATTTGAAGTGGTTTCAAGACAGTATGCTGTATGAGATGTGTCCTGCTATTGATGAAAATTCTGAACAATAAAATAAATTTCTGACCTTTATTAAAGACTGCTATTGTGTCACGCTACCTGATTGCCCATGTACACCTGGGCCCTACCACACTGATTAATTATTTTTTGTATGTCCAACTCTTTCACTGTCCCTCTTCCCATCAAATGTGGCCATATTGTGGCAACAATGCCAAGCTGCGAGTGGTTTTGGTGGAGTTCTGTCTAGGATATGTTCTGCTAAGTGTCGGGTAACATGGAACGCTCAAGTGCAGTGCAGCTCTGTTCCCCCATCCAATCCACATCATGAGTATGTTTATTTATTTGACATTTTTGGTCAGGAAAGGCACACTGAGCTGTGACAGCTCACTTCCAGGTGTTTTGGGGGTTACATGGACTAGTTTTACTGACAGGAAGAATGCTGGCCATGACACCAGTGAAAACCACTCTCTTAAAAGTGCCATGGTAAGCTAACGTCACCTGGTCAGCCACCTGAGATGGTCATAAGGAACCTCTCTTAATGTCTCATCTGAAGCACAGCATCTCAACAGTGCAACCCCCCAACCCACCCCTCAGTGCTGCACTAACAGTCTCAATAATGGGTATTAGCTTAAGTTTCTGGTGTGGGACTAGAATCAGAGTTTGCCAGCAGTGATTACTACATGTGAAACAAGCAACTATTTTTTAAGACAAAATAAGTAGGGTGGCCCACATTTTCAAAGGAGATGCACGGCACAAAGTGGAGATGTATCATGCTCTGCAGAAAATGACCAGAACCATAATATTTAAAAGGGAGAGATGCGTTGAGCATCTCCAGATGTGCCATTGTGCATCTATTATGTATGCAGTGCATCTAGAGGGGGCGTTCCCATGAATGTGCCACACATCCCTATATTCAGCCAAAATGTGCGGCGCATCTGCTGCACATCTCAGAGATAAGTTGCCCAAAGTTAGGCATGGAAAAAGCATGCCTAAATGGCCAGCCACCCCCAGGCAGGCTGCAGAACTGCAGGCAAGCCATCTGAAGACAGCCCTTGGAGGTGCACCAAGACATGCTCCATGCACCCACATACAGCAGTCTTGCCAGGATGTATGAACCCAGAGCCACAGGTGCCGTGTCACCACTGGCACCATCCAGGGAGCAACCCCCCCACACCGCACCCTGGATGTAGACACCCAGCAGCCACATGCCAGTGCTGTTGGGTGCCCCCCAGACACACCAGTAGATCAGACAGCCACAATGCAGCAAATGTACCAGGGGCCATGGCCTGCACCCATGTGGCCTGCAGGGTGCCACCTGGCCGTGACATGCACTCAGATTGCCATTTGGGGCAATGGTACCAAGATAGCCTGGTGGATGGGTGGCAGCCTGGCACAGGCCAGGGACTGACCTGTGGCACACACCCATGGTGGTACACCATAGGTGCACACAAGTGGGATTCACCCACTAGTGTACCTGGTCACCCTCTGCACACTGCCATTCCTTGCAGTCATTACCATGTTCCAAGAAAATACAAAGTCACACATGCCCCCACAATGCCATTACCATGTTCCACTCATATTGGGGGGCACTGCAGGTGACTGTATACTGCATATGTAGCTGGTGTATCACATGAATGTGGTATACAGATAAGACTGTGTCACCCTGTGCCCTACCCTGTTGCATGTCCAGGTGGGCCCCTGTGACAACTGTCCAAGTGGGCCCCCTGTACCCCAGTCTAACCCTGTACATGGCTATGGGTAATAGCACTGTACCCAGGCAAATGCAGTCCACCCACACACACACAAAGTGTCCATCACACCTGCCTGACAGGCTGCAGCACCTCCTGTTCACCTTTATGGAGTGGTGGGGCAGCCCTGCACAGCTGGAACTGAGCATGTCCAGGGTATGCAAATGACCTGAATACATTACAGTAATGAGCTGCGCGCGGGTGAGAGACGGGCTTGGAATGTGCAATAACATCATTTGTATATCCAAGTTGAATATTGCAACTTTTCGCACCGCACAAGTGGCTTTGCATCTCGCAGTTCTCCAAGATCCACATGGGTCTCAAGTCACTTGCTGCACTGCGCATCTCCCACTGCATGATTGTGAATCTTTGGGATATTTGGCCAGACATGTGTGAGCAGATCTCATAACATATCTTCTGAATATCTCATTATTATGGCCTGATGCATCTCAGATGCGCAGCACAGGCACTTGCACAAGTTTGCAGGGGACTTTTGAATAATGGAGCTGGTAAGTTGAGGGGAAAATGTTTTGAAATAGTGTCTGTAGGGACAACTGAAATCAGCCACACAGTCAAGATCCTATATTAAAAAGCTGTGCCTTGCTCTGCATTTTGGTGGGTGTGCTACAATTGTTTGAACTGGGTCTTCAGCTAGGTGACAATTAGAGTAGAGTTGTTGCTTGCCTGTGGTAGGTACTCCAGGTCCAAACAGAAAGGAGCATAAAGAGGCATTTCATAGGCCAAAGAGACAGACAGAAGGAGGAGCATTCCCTGATTGCAAAGTGCCAGGAAATATAAAAAGGAACTTCCTACAGCAGCAGTGAGTCAAGTGGTAGTAAGCAAGACACTCAGAAAGTGCCACATGGTGAAGTGCTACGAGATCAAACGTGGTGATAGATTTTAAGAGGCACTTGAGAAGAGAGAGACAGTGAGCAGGAAACATTGTTTAATGGTTTCCTTGAGGCTTTCTTCACCATTTTAGTGGCCTGTTTTATCCCATGCAGATTACTGCTTTGGGAGCCAAAATGGTTCAGCCAAACTGATGAAGCCAAAATTAATTTTCAGACCCTAACTTGAAACTGAACCTATGTTAGCTTTGTCCCATTTCCTTTACCCTTATACCCAGGTGCTCATAAAACAGTAAAGTCTGTTGCCCTCCTTCCCTAGAAGATGAGAATATTCCCTTGGAAGCTCAAACCTTCTCCCCTTGGCCAGCTCCTAATGATCTTGATTCTGGGTCATCAGTGTTGTGAGTGGTAATGCTACTGTTGCCCTGTCTAGCTGTCCATACATTGTAGATAGTCACATCCCCAAGTAACCTTGAGTATTAAGCCTGGCTATGACCATTCATGAGCATGAGTCAGGGACGACCAATTAATAGTTGCAAATGTGAGGTGTGTAGCTGTCTCAGTTAATCACATCTCACAGCTGTAACCCACTCAAGACTCTGAGTAATTTAAGGTATCCTTGTCTCAGGTGCAGCTCTGCAGTCACTGCATGGATGAAGGGGTGATTCAGTGGATTAATTGGCATATTGTCAGGCTGAATTTGTTAAATAACTCTGACAGGCTACTAAGCTTTTCTCACTCTGAATGCTAATAGATAAGAAACAAAAGCAGTTTAAAGAATGGGTTAGTCTCTCTATAGCGTTTCAGCTTTACTAAAGGGAAGTGATAATTCTATTGCTTTAGGGTTAGGATTAGGATTAGGATTAGGGAGTTGGAAATTAAATAGGAACACATACTCTTACCCTTTTCATATACGTGAATGTAAGAAATGTACCCTTCTGTTGCAAGACTAAGCAATAAGTTATTACAAAAAAGCCAGCATAAATGTTGGGGCTCTTTTGTGTGCCAAAATCCAGTTTAGCTCTGTCAGATTTAACCCAGACCTGTGGCTCTGTCAGATTTAACCTGCTTTGCTCTGAGTCTATACCAATCCTAACAGCAAGTCTGTATAAATGTAGGGTCAATTAAACAGATATCCTGGGAGGACCTATGCACCTGCATAGAGGTGCAATGCAAGGTTGTAGATAAGCAGAGGTCCAACTACACACATGCAGAAACCTCTAAACATCCACAACCCTCAATGTGCCCCCCAGAGAGGTTCCCTCACCTCCTTACATACATACCCAAGTTTGAGAAAATGAAGCGCTACACACAGTTTTAGTTTCCCTTTCTGTTTTGCTAAATTGCTAGGCATGAGAAATTCCTCTCCTAATCTGTGGGAACCTGTGTTCATCCACAGTCCCCAGTGTGTCCCCCCCCCCAATTTCCTGCATTGGCCAAATCAGGGTCAAGGCTGGGATTAAGGATTTTTTGTGCTGTGGAGCTGTTGCAAATAGTGGCAGCATTATGAGAGGCTGGGGCTGAGGTAGGGACTGAAGTAATATCCATCTGTACTCCCACATACTCCCCTGGTCCTCTTGGGACTTTCCTGGGGGCTGTTGTGCATCAGCGTCACATACTCCACACCCTCTAAGCTATCTAGCATGGAGGACTAGGGTTCCTCAAACAATTGTTGACAACAGTCCTCCTGCTGTATCCCATAGTCCGCTGCTTTGCCTGCCAATCTGGAACATACAAATGGATGGCTGCTGTCTGGGTCTCTTCTCCCCACATGCACCTATGCGCTCCACACTCCAGTTATCACTCTTAGTGAGATGGAGGGGGCTGTGGATGCTGCTCCTAGTATGCACATATTCAGGTGCTGAACTACAAGAAAGAAAAAAAAAAGCAGGCACTCACGCTCTTCCACTAATAAACAGAGTCACAGTCCAGCATGGAGCACAAGGGGGTACTTTTATTTCTTATGCAAGCTGAAATTGCCAGTGCTAGTGTAAAGGCCTGTAGTGCAAGCACAATGATTCACTTCCACCTCAGGCTTTGCCTCTCATTTCTTGACCAAACCTTCGATGAAGGTGAAACAGTGAGTTTGCACTGGAGGGGTTTACACTAGAAACTGCAGCTTAGACAAGAAATAAAAGTACCCTTGTGCAGTTTACCTGGACTTTGGCTTTATTAGTGGTAGAGGGTGAGTGTCTGCTTTTTTCCTGTTTCTGATGGCAATAGATAAGCAAGAGCATGTAGTCTGTTAATGACCCTGTTTCCTGGTCGGGGCAGAGCTACACAGCCTAGATATGCACCAAAGATGAATATCTTTGCCATCTTTGTTGATCAAACCCTTAGCTATGATCTTATGGTCCACAGATTACGTGCAGGAGTTCTGTAATGCTTTTGAAACAGTACTATTAGTATGTTTTGTTCATTTGGCAGAAAAAAAACAGTGCATCTTTAAATAAATGCTGATACTGCAAAGTCATCAGGTTTGCGTCCATTGAAAATTCTTGGAAATTACTTTTTGCATTCTCTTGCTCGCATGCGCAAGGAACGTCTTGATACAGTACAACTTTAGAGGTGTGTGACCCTCCTAGCGAATGCAGTGCTCAGTGTAGCAGGCACAACCCTATCAAACCAATACATGCTGAGCTGTGTATGCCATCAGTTCAGCTGTGTTGGTCTTCACTTCAAAGAAAAGGTCCGCTGCAATCAGCGGTGGTAGTGTGTGTGGAATTAGCATGTTGACATCACACTTTTCAGCACAGCCGAACTGCTGTCATACACACCTCGGCTTCCTCCCTCTGCTACTGTTCCCCCCATTATTGTCCTCCCCCTGGCTCCCATGTTGTGTGCCAAGGGGGGTGCCCAATCCCCTTTAGCTCATGCATCCCCCTAGTACACTGTGTGTCCAATGGGGGTAGCCAATCCCTGCTGGCTGTAGCCCTCCCAACAAACAACCAGGTGGCACACTGGGAGCCCACCTCAGTGTGCTCATGGCTCCCCTCCATGCACACTGTATGGCCAATGGGGGTACACAAGCCCCATCAGCTCCAGTCCCTCCCAACAAACACGTAGGTGGCACGTTGGGAGTCCACCCCAGCATACCCAAAGCGTCCCGTAGCATCTTTTTGTTTTAAAACATCCTATGAAAGAAGGAAAAGGTCCCTCGGTGAATCCCTTGCCCCCTCCCCCAATCTGCACCCACCGTCTGTGCACCCCACCTCCCCACATCCCCCATCACCCCATACTTGCCTCTGGAGCCCGACACAATGATCTTTGGTGTACTGAGAACACATCTGCACTCTTCAAAGCCAACCACAAACTGAAGAAATGCCAGTAAACTGTATAATGGCATAAATAGGGTTTTTTTCAACTTAGGTGGATATCTCGGCCATTTTTTTGATTTTTGTCACCAAATTTTTAATATGGGATACTTGGAACCCTGCACTTGAATTCAGTCACTGTCATGGTGTTATTCAGTCCCAAAAGGTGATTTCACAGTTACTGCATGGAATTACCTTTTGGGACTGATTAATGAAATGACAGTGTCACTGTTCATGAGGTGGGCTCTCAAAGAGCCTATGTTGCAAATTTGGTGAAAAAATTCCAAAAAATGACTGTTTTATGAGTGTGCATTGCGCAGTTTCCACACACACTCATAAGTTCTCAAATTTGCAATATTTTCACTCCAGATTTTCAACATTGTCATTTTTCCACAGCTCCTTATGAATAGTACAGCTGTCATTTTTCATATCCTGCCCAAAATGTGTTTTTGCACTTCTGGCACAGAATAGTGTGTTCTCTGTGAGAAATCAGTGTTAGGTACAAAGTAAGACAATCACAGTGACACTGTTCATTGGCAGAGGTCCTAAAATGCCTGTGTTGAAAATTTGGGGAAATAATTCAAAAAAATGACTGTTTTATGAGCGTGCGTTGCACAGTTTCCATGCACACTCGTAAGTTTGCAGATTTGTAATATTTTCACTCCAGGTTTTCAACATTTGCATTTTTCCACACCTCCTTATGAGCAGTACAGCTGTCATTTTTCACATCCTGGCTGAAATGTGTTTTTGCATTTCTGGCACCAGTGAAGAAAATCATAGTGACAGTGTTCATGAGCAGAGATGACAAAATGCCTCTGTTGAAAATTTGGTGAAGTAATTCCACTAAATAACTGTGTTATGAGCGTGCATTGTGCAGTTTCCACACAGGCTCATAACCTTGTGAATGACCAGGGCGTTAGAGTTTCTAAGACAGACACATAAGAAGTATGAGGCTGAACTGTAAGTCAGATGCAAGAGGAGTTGCAGAGAGGTACTCTTTTGGGAAATGGATGCTGAAGGGACATGGATACAACTAAGGGGGGGGGGGCTGTATAAATGCCAAACACCACTGCAAATACCTGCAAGTGAATGTTCGGCATTGACAAATGCTTGTTTTAAAAGCTGCTGAGTGTGTAACTATACCCATATCACTCAAATGCAGTCTAGCAAGACATACTGCGCACATATTTGGTAAACGTCACCTGCCACTGTAAGGTAAAGATTGCAGAAAGGTAATAGAGCAGCAGAACTTGATTGTTCTCAAAAGAATCTCCAAGCTGAAGGGGTTCAAGTCTTTAGACACAGAAATTAACTTTTGGGAGGCTGTCTTGCTAAATTCAACTAGGTTCTTAAGTCTTGTAAACTGTCAAACCATGGTGACTCAAACAGCAATTTGCCCCTCCCCACATTGTCAGCCACTTGCCCACACGTCACAAACTTCTACCAATAATTTTTGTGATGTGTCACTACACAAATTGTCTCACATGTGCACTGGGAGCTGAGGAGGGCAGATTGCTTTGGGCTTCGCAGAGTCAAGCTGCAAAACATACAAAACATTTACCTAAAAAAAGTTTTAGAAAATTGCGTTTTCCTTATTTTTTCTAGCTTGGAGGAACATTTCATTTAATATTGCCAGGTTTGTGTTTACTGGATGAAACTGGGCTTGGATATTGAATGGGAGCGACATTCAGGCAATGATGGCCGAGGGATGACTGGACATGGTGGTGGTAACAGAAGCATGAGTGACATATAACCATGAGTGGGAGTTAAAAGTACTGGGGCTACACAATGTGTTAAAAGTACCGGGCTACACAATGTGTTAAAAGTACCGGGGCTACACAGTGTGTTAAAAGTGCTGGGCTATACAATGTGTTAAATGTACTGGGGCTACACAATGTGTTAAAAGTAGTGAGCTGCAAAATGTGTTAAAAGTATTGGGGCCACACAATGTGTTAAAAGTACTGGAACTACACAGTGTGTTAAATGTACTAGGCCACACAATATGTTAAAAGTACTGGGCCACACAATATGTTAACAGTACTGGGCTACACAATATGTTAAAAGTACTGGGCTACATAGTGTGTTAAAGTACTGGGGCTACACAATGTGCTCAAAATACTGGGCCACACATTGTGTTAAAAGTACTGGGGCTACACAATGTGTTAAAAGTACTGGGCCACACAATGTGTTAAAAATACTGGGCCACACAATGTGTTAAAAATACTGGGCCACACAGTGTGCTAAAAGTACTGGGCCACACAATGTGTTAATAGTACTGAGGCTACACAATGTGTTCAAAGTACTAGAGCTACACAATGTGTTCAAAGTACTGGAGCTACACAATGTGTTCAAAGTATTGGGCTACACAATGTGTTCAAAGTACTGGGCCACACAATGTGCTAAAAGTATTGGGGCTACACAATGCAGCAGACAGGGAGGGATATGTGGCCTGAAGCAGTTTGGCTGCAGATTACTGCTGGAGGGAGAGTGATTAGGGTAAGGATGGTGTATATACCCTTGGCACAGAATGGAGAAATTGACAGAAAACTGAAAGAGGAGATTAAGGGGATGGCAGAACTAAGGGAGTTACTGATACTGGGGGAACTTCAACATACTAGATGTGGACTTGGAGTATCCCAGTGGCAGTTACTGCAAGGAGCCAGACTCTGGTACATGAAGATGCAGGTGACATTTCTATTCCAAAAAGACATGGAACACACTAGTGAAGGTGACATACTGGATCTGTAGCTGAAAAACAGGAGGTCAATGTGGGGGAACCTATCAATCAAGTAATCACACAGGATCATATGTGTTGAGGTCAAGCTCTAGGGTAGGGGACACTCCAGTAATAATGTCCTAGACTTCAGGAGGTGAATTTTGAGAGAATGAGAGAAGTGGTAAGGGAAACATGTAGGGTGGGAAAGCAACAGTATGCAGCAAATGGGACTAAATAAGGGAGGGATTACTGGAGGGGACAAGTCATTGCACAAAGATGGTGGAGAAGTTCAAGAGTGGAAAGAAACCACAGTGGTTTTCCAAGGAGGTGACAGAGGCAGGGAGGAGAAAAAAGAAGGGATTTCTTCAGGTATAAAACAAGTCAGGCAGAAGAAGACAGGTGAGAATATCAAAAAAGACAGGGTGAGGGGATGGCCAATAGAACAGTGAGATAGGCAAATATTGATGCTTAGCTGAGATTAGTGGAGGGGTCAAAGAGGGGGACAAAGCATTCTTTTAAAATATATACTAATAACCCAAAACAAGTGAAAGGGTGGTCAGGTTCAGGAATGGGAGGGGTGGGAGGAGGATAAGATTTACTGAAGAAGAATTTCTGTTCAATGTTCACAGTGGAACACAAGTTCTTGCTGCTGAAATGTAGCAGTAAAGCCACTGGGGTGTTAATAGCGAGTGCCAACATAGATTCCATCATAGAGAAGAGTGTGCTAAAGTGCTTACATGCGCTAAAGAAAATCAATGAGCCCAAAAAGGAAGCATCCACGTGTGTTGATGGGGAAGGGGCAGGTCATACCAGGATAGCTGAAAGATCTCTTCAATTGTTCCTTTGAAATAGGGGATTTGTTGGGAGACTGGTGGACAGTAGATGTGGTCCCCCTGCAGAAAGGTGGGATGTGGCAGTTGAGATGAACCAGCTAATTGTAGACCAGCCTGTCTAATGTCTATAGTCATAAAACTATTGGAATCAATAAAAAAGAAGAGGCAAGTAGGATTCCCATAAATCGATGAACTGCACAGCAACAGGCAGCATGGGTTTACTAATGGGAGGACAGGCCAAATGGACCTGATTGAATTCTTTGATTGCTGAAAAAGGCTTTCAATAAGGATTGAGCAGTGGGTGCCCTGTATCTAGACTTCAGCAGGGCCTTTGACTCCATCACACATGAACAGCTGGTTAAGAAACAGGTGAGATAAATTAATTGGTTGGTGAGAAATTGGCTAAATGGTAGAATTCAGAGGGTAATATTAAATGGGGGAACAGTCTGAGGTTAAGGAGGTCACAAATGAAGTGTTAACCAGGTCAGTTTTGAGACCAGTATTGTTTGATATATTTATATGGTGTATGACAAAATGCTGTGTGACATGGAAATCCATGCCTAGAACATCATTATAGTGTATAATGGAACATTGTTAGTGATAGAAATCCATAACTTTTGAAATGTTGTTATGCTGTAGTAGCTATGTCATCCTAGATGTTATGCTGCACTAGCTACGTAACTATTACAGCACAGCAACATTGAACGTGCTAGCGCATGTGCGCTATACAACCAGGAAGTGGCCCCTGCGGTGAAAACAAGAGTGAAGGAGTGCAGCACAGTGGAGAAAAAAACAAAGTAGACCTCCCAAATAGTCATGTAAAGTGTTTGTTTCAGTAGCAGTTGTCATGCTACACTATAAAAAACAATGAATACTGAACTAATGGTAACAAGCTGGGTTAGTTAATCTCAAGGTTGCCCATAGTGACCAAACCTCTTGAGCTATGCTCTTGAGGTTCAAACAGTCTCCATGGCAACCTCTCGATGAACTAACCAGCTTGTTGCTGATAGTTAGGTATTCATTATTCTCTGTGTTGTGCTTCAGCAGCTATGTCACTTTGTTTGTTGTGCTGCTCTAGCTACGTAGCTACTGCAGCACAACAACATGGAATGCTTTCATGCTTGCACATTCTGTGATCCTCTGCTCTTCTTGAAATGGCTGTGGTAGTGAGTCTGGCCCTGGAAGAGAGCTGTACTAAGTAAAAAAGCAAAAGTAAGGACCCAGTCTTCATTTTATAGTTGCCCATACACTATAAATGACAGTGCATGAGCTGTTAGCCTGAGATAAGCTCATACCTCAGGTTCTTGGATGGTGATGAACTGTTCAAAGACCACAACAACAAGCAGACATGTAGAATGTAGTAAAAGCAATTTATTACAAATACTCACGCCACACAAGTGAAGCAAAGCAGTCAAAGGGAATCCAGTTTCCCCAACCCTCGGGTGTTTAGTCTTTCTCTCAGAGAGGCTGGCCTTGCAAGCAGCTATATACTACAGATAACAGTTACCATTCTAGATATGGTAAATGGGCCCTATTGGCAAAGAAGCAATACTAAGGTGGCTCCATTGGGCATTATGGAAATGTAAAGTCAGTAGAAACTCAGAACAAAGAAAAAACAGTGTCAGCCATAAACTTAGAACAATGAAAGTGCAGAATAAACAGAAATACACGTGGAATGATACTTTGGTAAAAGGATATGGTTATGACAGTATGTGTAAAGCACACACAATATAAGTAAATGCATAAAAGTAAAATATAAGTGTAGATGGCATAATGAAACATAAATAAAACTTGAATGCATATGATATTGTGTATACAATAGCAAGCATAATCCCTAGTATTCATGCTTGTATGGTGGGTACCTATTTCTATATATTAGTACAATACAGCAATATAACAATGATAAAGATAATAATGATGATGTCTTTGGTGTAAGCATGTGAGTCAGTAGTGGGTGTGGGACCCATGCATTACAGAGCAATCATACACAACAAGGCTATTTTTAAATCTTGAAGTTTCAGTGGTAATAAAACCTCTCGGGCTGTGCTCTCAAGGTCTCCTCTTACCATGGAAACCCTCTGGATTGAAAAATAGCCATGTTATGTATGAGTACTCAAATACTTTCCTCTATACGTGACATAGGGAAGTAGGTTCAGGGAAAGATAGGCCTCTTCACAGATACTAAAATCAATGGCAGAAAAGACAGCAAAGAAGGGGTAAGGTCGGGGGAGGATCTGGACGGGCTGGAGAAGTGGTCAGTAGTGTGGTGGATGAAATTTATTTATTTATTTAGCTTTTGTTAACCAGGTAAGAACACTAGACAAACACATGCCTATTTTCAGGTACGACCCGGGAGAGTACAGGAAATCAAAGAACATACAGAGTACAATTTGAAGCAAGTAAGGCAGATGCACAGATGTCAGGAGAAGCATAACATACATAGTAAGATATCTCAGGTCACGACAGTAATCATAGTCAATATGCTAAGGTACAGCATCACTGACACAACGTTACCAGCAATATATATACAGATATATACAAAATTTACACATTTGCAAGATACATGGAATGAATACACTCAAGTATACTGTGCAGAGGACCAGGCTAATCAGGAAGGGTTAAGACAGTCACATACTGACGAGAGCTTCAAGTGGTTCCACAGGGAGGTGCGTAGGCCCGACTTGGGGGGAGGTCCAGACCTGGACAGGAAAGGACTTCCACAGTCTAGGGGCACATGACGCAAAGTCCCTGTCCCCCATTTTGGTACGAGTAGGAGGGACCTTAAGGATAGCAGGGCCCAGTGACCTTAGGGGTAGGTAGCGTGGGCTGCTGGCACAAGGAGCTCCGCCAGTCCAGAGGGCACGCCAGTACCCAGTACCTTACCCGTGAAACTGCCCACAACAAAACTCAAATAATTGGGTGGGGAGAGCCAGTTGAGCTTACTGTACAGATCACAGTGGTGAGTGAGACGAGGGACTCCAAGAGCAAAACGGCAGATGTTATTATAGGCAATGGTCCATCTAGAGAGGTGGATCTTGGAGGTATCGGCAAACAAAAGGAACCCATAACAGAGTGATGGTAGAAACACCCCTCTAGACAGTGCTAGGCGAGCAGCCAGAGTAAGGTTATTCTTTGCCCTGTAAGCCAGACCCAATTTCCAGTTAACAGCTCTACACGCATTTTGGATATGCTGACCAAGATCGAGCTGCGGGTCAAGTGTCACTCCAAGGTATTTGATGGAATTGGTGGTGAGAACAGGAGTACCATCAGTACCCGAGATGCACATAGGAACAGAGGAGGCCTTTAACTTGGCCAGGGAACCGAACAGCATGGCCTGGGTCTTTTTAAGATTTAGGACCAGCTTATGGGATGATATCCAGGAATGGACACTCCTGAAACCCTCACTCAGTTGGTGGTTAATGACCCCAATATCCTTTGAATGAGTGAGGATAACAAGGTCATCAGCATACAGGACAGCCCTGCAGGAGGCCACCAAGGAGGGAAGGTTGTTGATGAAGATGGAAAAAAGCAGGGGCCCAAGGACTGACCCCTGGGGGACCCCTGAGGACATGGGGGTGGCGTCCGACAGCACCTTACTATATTTGATCAGTTGCTGCCTTCCATGAAGGTAGCTGGAGAACCAACTCAGGGCCAGAGGGATAAGCCCAAAGACCCAAGTTGAGAGCATAGCAAGGCATGGTCAACAAGGTCAAAGGCTTTAAAGAGATCAATAAAGATGGCCCCAGAGAGTCTGCCCTGGTCCATAGCAGCCCTTATCCCAGAAGTGACAGAGACCAGCACAGAGGTGGTGCTGTGCCCTTTTCAAAAGCCATGCTGCGAGGGAGACAGAAGCTCATGAGCATGGATATAATCCAAGAGTTGTCCCATCACAACTTTCTCAAGGAGCTTGCTAATGGCAGGCAGAATGGCAATCAGACAATAGTTGTCAAGGATCCTGGGGTTGCCCTGTTTGAGCACAGGGACAACTCATGCCACCTTCCACAGGTCTGGGATAACCCCAGAGGCTAAGGATAGGTTGACAATATGGGCCACGGGGGGGCAATGTAGGCAGCGGCACGGCAGAGAAGCTTTGGTTCCATGCCATCAAGGCCAGCACTAGAAAAGGGTGAGAGACCAGTTAGCAATCTCTGCATTTCTTTTACCGTCACAGCCTTCAGATAGAATGGAGGATGGGGGGAAGGTGCCATTTGAGGCAGAGGGACTTGGATAGGACTATCATGACCAGTGGAGGAGAATAGTGAGGTGAACACAGACAGGTCCAAGAAGTGAGCATTGAATGCATTTGCAATGGTTAGCGGATTATTACAGCTAGCACCATCAATGAGCATGTCCGGAGCCTCACAGGAGGAGGAGCCACTCACTTTGTTTTTAATATTCCTCCAGAAGTTCCTAGGGTCCTTAGCTGAGGTCTGCAAGGCAGCATTACAGAAGTTACTTTTGGCAACCCTGATAGCCTTTTTGCACTCAATCCTGAGCCTCCTGTAAGGTTGGAATATGGTCTGGTCCATTGAGGCCTTGAAACTGGCCCAACATTTATCTCTAGCCCTCATGAGAGCAAGGAGGCTCCCATGCAACCATTTTGTGACAGCCACCCTTACCCTCCGTCTGACGAGAGGGGCATGCTTATCCTGTAACATTCCGAAGATACTATTGAAGTGACAGACTGCCGAGGAAGCATTCTGGGCATCCATCACTGAAGACCAGTCAAGGAACATGAGATCCTCCTGGAAAGTTCCTGGGTCAAACCTGGAGAAGTCCCTGACCTGGATGATTTTGAGAGGGATCTTGGGGGCAGAGATCTTCCATGTGCTGTACACTGGGGCATGGTCAGAGATGGAGTCCGGGAGGGTACATGAGGGGCTAATCCACTCAGGCCTGTTGGTCAGGACCCAGTCCAGGAGAGAGCTGTTACCACCTATGGGCGACCATCTGGTGGGCTCCTGAATGACTTGGGATATTGAGAAGCCAGCTAGCAGAGTTTCATACTGCTTGACATTGCCTCCAAGCCAGTTTAGGTTGAGATCCCCTAGGATTATTACCTCATTGTTTCGTGTCCTGGAAACAACAGATTCAAGAAGGGAGGATAAGCCCAGTACACCACCCATGGGGAGATTATAGGTACATATAATGTGCAGTTTCTTTGCATTCCCAAGTAGCAGAACAGTGTGCAGCATCTCACAGGAAGACTGCTCTGGCTGAGGGCAGGTCAGCATCGACAAGTTAAGGTGGCTCCTGTAGTAAACCAGAATACCACCCCCCCTCTTTTTTCCTGGACAATCCTGCCTGAGGAAGTCAAAGCCGGGAAGCACACAAGCAGAGTCTGGGATTGAGGGTTTAAGCCAAGATTCAGTTATCCCTAGGATGTCAGGCTTGTAGTGGGTGACCCAGGCATGGAGTTCAGCCATGTTGGGCAGAAGGCTATGGACATTAAGATAAGCTATTTTCAGCCCATTCTCTTACTGCTAGCCCACAGGAGAGGAGAGGGCTTGACATGTAGGACCTGGGTTCAACTCCACATCCCCTGCCAGGACGAGTGTCACCAGTAGGAGCCAGAGGAAATGCCTCAGGGGGGAGTGCCTGCCTTAGTGGACGTCCTGCAGCCGATGCGCCTGACCACTTTGATAGGGTACAGGAATCACTGCAGGTTAAGGCAGCAGATGGGCCAGGGAGTCGGTCTGTCCCTGGTGGCTATTAGGTTAGAAAAAGTAAAGTCCCACTCATCAAGTAATCCTGGTGAGAACCAGAGTTGCCCCACGTGGTGAGTACAGTCCAGAGTGATAATAGGGAGGAACAATACCATGAGCAGCCCTATGGCGAGGGCATTAGAGATGGGGACTGACGCAGCCCCCCTTCTGGAATGCTTCAGGGCCCCCATAGCTGTAAATGCACACCAGAGTCAGACTTAAATACAACTGGGGCCCAGGAGAAATGAGGGGGATAGGGGTGACCAGACCCCCCCAGGCTACCTGAAGGGCACTAAGGAGCAATCAAAAAGGACAGTTAGACCTGCAGCCGTCACTTCACCAGGAGCAGAGTACCGCTGGGAGCCTATTTCACACTTGTAGCCCAACACAGTCATTTTCAAGCAAGCAGCCCAAGGTAAAGCAGCGAGACAAGGGCAGACAATATGATAAACACACATCACCAATGGCTAGTGACTACAATTGACTACAACTTTATAGACCACAGCTGACTGCAGAGAAAGATCAGCTATAAAGATCTGTACCACCCAGAGGATTAGACAACACCCCCACAGTAGGTATGGAAGAGAAGGGGGAAAAAAGCAGCAGAGTAATACAAGTAGTCCCCTAGAGTTGTGAGGACTGAATTAATCCATCCCAAATTCGATCCCCACAGGGGACAGGCAGTAGGACCAGCCAATCACCCACTCTAAGCATAGTACAACCCCCAGGAGGGAGTGGCTTAGGCCCTGAGTTGCACAGTAATTTGCAGGTGGTGCAAAAAGGTTGGAATTAGAGAAAGCCAGTGCAGTGATGACTAAACTCCACTAGAGGGGGTATTGGAGTTTTGTATTGGGCACAGTAGCCAGAAGCTCCTTTTGTTATAGCAGCCACTAGTGGACAGCTGTGATAACCTGCAAATGGAAAAGTCACCTGATAGGTTAATTTCAGTCAGGTGCTTTATCCTATAAAAAGGAGTGACGACCAAGGGTGGTGGTAGGGGTGGCGGGGCAGCCGATGCATCGCATCGGCGGGGTCCTTGCTCTGCCGTTTGCACTCCTCGCTCATCCTGGTCTCCTTCACCTGTGCAGATTTTTCGGTTTGAATTCTACGCCTTTTGCAGGAGGCGATCAGTGTGGGGCTTGGGAAGAGTCCGTCGGCTATGGGGGAGGGCTGCTCGGTTGCCCTCTCGACCCAGAAGGCTCCTGGGGAGCAGGTTTGTCTCTGCAGAGAAGGACAAAAAGGTGAGGCTTTTATACAGATCCTACACAAAGCAGCAGACTAAAGGAGCATTGGGGTTGGGGATCGCATATTCAATGCAGTTAAGGTTATTTTAGCCCAGCCCTGGTTAAGTTCATTATAGGACTTTCTAAACAAAGAGGGCTCAGGTGGAGACAAAGAAGTTTTTGCAGGCACTGAGGTTTGTAAGGTTAAAAGGTGCAAAGGCAGTATAAGTTTAGCAACTTGGGTAATCAGGAAAAATATTTTCTCTGGCACTACAAGTTTCACTGATTCAGTTTAAAATAAAGGTCACGGTCACAGAATGAGCTTACTATGGCATTTGGTGTTTCACTATTAAGGTGCACTGCTACTTCCTTACAATTCGCAAGTATACAGGGAGACAAATTGAGGGGAAAAAACAATCAGCACTCGTGTGGCGACTGAAAATAAAGTTTAAGTCTTTCAGTAAAAATGGCTCTCTGTCGTTTGCACTCCTCGCTCATCCTGGTCTCCTTTACCTGGGCATATTTTTCGGTTTGAATTCCGCGAACAGCGTGGGGCTTGGGAAGAGTCCGTCGGCTGTGGGGGAGGGCTGCTCGGTTGCCCTCTTGACCCAGAAGATTACCGGGGAGCAGGTTTGTCTCTGTGCAGATTTTTCTGTTCGAATTCCATGCCTTTTGCACGGGGCGATCAGCGTGGGGCTTGGGAAGAGTCCGTCGGCTGTGGGGGAGGGCTGCTCGGTTGCCCTCTCAACCCAGAAGGCTCCTTGGGAGCAGGTTTGAATTCCGCGCCTTTTGCAGGAGGTGATCAGCGTGGGTCTTGGGAAGAGTCCATCGGCTGTGGATGAGGGCTGCTTGGTTGCCCTCTCGATCCAGAAGGTCAAACAATGCCAGGTCATGCACACTGGGGCTAAAAACCTGAGGACAGAATACAGGATGGGTAGGCTGATAGTGGAGAGAACAATGGAGAAAAGGTTCTGCCTGTTTTGATCACAGACAGGAATGGAAGAGTCTCTTTTTTTGAGACAACATGGGTGGAGTGTCTGTACAGTAAACTGAGACTAGCCACAGTAGCCCACATTTAAGGAACATATTAAAGAGCTGTGTCTTGCCCTGTAATTTAGGGGCTGGGTGAGAACTATCAGGTCTGGAGCCTCAGCTAGATGAGGGCAGCAGGACATAAGGACTGGACTCTTATATTTAAATCTGCCCAAGTGTCCCACTGCATTTGTGTCCCATATCAGGAGTCCGTTGGACTCCATAGGAAGACTACGTGGGACTCTGGAGGTCAGTACATATATCTGATAGGCATTGGACAGATCATCTAAATGGAACCTAAGAATTCCCCATCTGGGGTAGCCAAAAAATGTACATTGTGAAGATAAATCTGTATTAAGGTTAAGGTCAAGGAAAAAATAATCTATTTAGGTAGGGTTATTAGAAGTAAATAGCAATTATACAGCACCCGTAGTCACAGAAAATGAACACAGAACTCGCAGGCTAATTTCAAGAGTTCATTTTAATATTGTAGTGAAAAATAAGAAACACGCAGAGAGGCTATCTCTCATGCATGCCGTACTGGCCACACACTAATGTTTTCCTTGATGTACTGTCAGGCTTCCTCAGTGTGATCTGAGCTATCATAATTTAGTGCCCGGTTTATACAAGTGATGGGTGGGGCACAAAACTACCACCACCAATTAAAGTGCTCTATTTTATATCATGTAGTTTTTTTAAGAAAAAAAAACTTTCCTATACACAATCATGAGAACATAAACATTACATTCTCAGGTACTAACATACTAAAATGCCAGCAGAATAGGCCTAACGGTCTTTCGACTCTGCTCGATTGGTCAGCCCCCACCCTGGGTGCTGACCTTGCTGCCCCCCTCGCCTTCTCTGGCTTCTCCCTTCCCAGTTCCAGATATTCTTGCTGCATTGGATTTTGCTTCCAGAACCCTTCCCCTGTACCTGTCCCAGCCCCTCTTGACCCCCTCCACTGTCTCTGCCTCCACCAGCCCCCTAGGCAGTGCATTCCATGGCTCCACCACCTCTCAGTGAAGTAGCACCTCCTCCTTTCTCCCTGAATCTTCCCCTCCAGCTTCCACCCATGCCCTCTAGTGGCCCTCCTCCTTCCTTCAAGCACCCTGACTGTTCCTCCCCTATTTACCCTCTTCATGTACCTGAAGACCTCTATCATGTCCCCCGTCCCTTCTCTCTTCCAATGTGTACATATTTAGCTCTTCGAGCCTCTCCTCAGGTCCTGTCCCCAAGCCCCAAATCATTTTGGTTGCCCTCTGACCCTCTCCAGGAGTTTAATGTCCCTCTTTAAGTGTGGCCTCCAAAACTGCATGCAGTACTCAAGGTGTGGCCTTACCAAGCAGTTATACAGAGGGAGTATCACTTCCCTCCTTCTGGAGGTGATCCCCCTAGCGATGCATCCCAGCATCCTGTTGGCCTTGGCTGCTGCCCTCCTACAAGTCTCCAAGTTGTTCATCTTGACATCCACCACCACCCCCAGGTCCCTCTCAGCCATCGAGACTTGTAGCATTTCCCCCAGGGTGTACACTTGGCCCGGGTTTCTGGACCCAAGGTGGAGTACCTTGCATTTCCCTGCATTGAACCTCAGCTTCCACTTTCTAGACCATCTTTCCAGAGCTTCCAGGTCCCCCTGTAGGGCCACCCTCCCCATCTCCCCATCCACCACCGTCCCCAGTTTTGAGTCATCTGCAAAGAGACTCATCTCAATCCTGATTCCTGTCCTTATATCAGAGACGTAGGCGTTGAACAGGAGGGGCCCAAGGACTGATCCCTGTGGGACCCCACTAATGACCCTCCTTGGGGATGAGACTATCCCGCCAACTACGACCCTCTGGGTCCGGTCCTGGAGCCAATTGCCTATCCATCTGATTGTCTAGTTCCCCACCCCCCATTTCTCCCAGCTTATCCAACAGGCCCACATGAGGAACAGAGTCAAATGCCTTGCTAAAGTCTAGAAAGAGGACGTCCACTGGTCTACCCAGGTCCAAGGCACTCATCACCCAGTCATAGAACTCCACAAGGTTTATCTGACACGATTTCCCTGGGATGAATCCATGCTGTCTATCGTCCAGGCACCCTGACTTTTCCAGGTCTCCCCCTAGCTTCTCCTTGACAATGCCCTCCATCACCTTGCCCACCACCGATGTCAGGCTGACAGGCCTGTAGTTCCCTGCCACCTCCTTTGATCCCCCCCTTGTGGATAGGCACTATATGCACCGCCTTCCAGTCCTAGGGCACCCACCCTGTCCTCAGAGAGATGGTGAAAAGCTCCACCAGGGGTTTTGCCAGGACATCTGCAAATTCCTTCAGCACTCTGGGATGTAATTTATCCGGCCCCGGTGCTTTCTCCGTCTTAAGGGAGCTGAGGGCTTCCTCACTCTCTCTGCTGTGATTTCCACTTCCGGTACCTCTTCTCCCTGCTTAGCCCTCTCCCCTCCTGCTAGTGATGCCTCCTCTCCCCAGACCCACTGATCGGTAAGGGTCCTCCTCCAGTATCTCTGTCTCCTCCCATGTATGATGCAGCACCCCATTTTCCTTGGTGAAAACTAAGGTGAAGTACTCATTTAGTACCTCAGCCTGCTCCCTGGGTCTTGTGCCCATCTCTCCCTGATTTAATCCTGCTAATCTGCCCCTTCACCCTTCATTTTCCCAATGTATCTAAAGAACCCTTGTTCCTCTCCTAATTTCCCTGGCCAGGTTCTGCTCCTTCCTTGCCTTAGCTGCCCTCACCACCCTAGTGGCCCTTCTAGCCATCAGCTCATACTCCCCTCTATCCCTTTCACTCCTTGTGTACTTGAATTGCCTATAGGCTGCCTTCTTTCCCCGCACCACCTCCTGGACCTCCCTGGTCCACCAGCAGGGTTTTCGGGCTGTACAGCATTTTCGTCTTACTCTTGCACAGGTGCTGGTAGCATCTTGCACCCCTCTACTGATGATTTCCCACCTACTATCAGCGTCCATGTCTGACCCAATCACATCCAAATGTTCCTTAAGGATCCTTCCCATTTCCTTAAAATCCGCTCCCCTGAAGTCAGTTACCTCTGTCTTTGTGCAGCCTTCTAGCCCTCCTAGGTCCAGGCAGAACCAGACCGTGGCATGGTCACTCCCCACCAACGGGTCCCTTACCTCCAGGCCCCTAATCTGGTCACTGTCTGCCAGGACCACATCCAGTACCCATGCCTCCCTGGTCGGTTCCCCCACCTGCTGAGTTAGGAACGCGTCTTGAAAGACATCCAACAACCTCTGTTCCCTGGTCACAGAAGATGTCATAGTCTCCCAGTCTGTTCCTGGCATGTTTAAGTCCCCCAACACCACCACTGTTCCTCTGCCTAGTCTGCAGTGTCTCCCAACATTTGCCACCAGACTCTCCTCCAGCTTCTTCGCCAGGGCAGGGGGTCTATACACCACTCCTATTTTTACTCTCTTGCCCCCCCATGTTATCATGGTGACCCAAATCACTTCCATGGTTCCCTCTGCCTCCTCTACTCACTTGCACATGCACTTGCACATGCACTTTATATTCTTGATTTCTTGCACCACCTCAAGTTTTCTATTTTTTCAACAAAAAAAGTATATTTATACACTAAATGTGCTATTTTGTAAAATAATTCCCAGTTATTAATGTTGGTGTGCAAGAAACCAGGCACAAGAAAACATATTGCTTAGTCTTTGAACAACCAGATTCTGTTTACCCTCTCTTGCAGCATATTGTTTAATGTATGATAAACTCACAGTGCTTCATCCATCAACTCATGAATTTTCAACACCTGAATTTTTTAAGAAATGTAGGTAGAGTGATGCAGGAAACAGCTAAAGGGATTTCAGGCAGTTGGAGCTCAGAACAGGTAGTACCAGAGTTGTGTTTGGTTGTCTTTGGAGTCCTGCAGGTACAGTGGGAATGGAGCAGTCAGGCAAAATTTTGCACAGGTACAGCATGTTCAGCTGTAGGGGCTGTGGGTGATCTCTCCAGGGCTACATTCTGGAAGAGGGGACACCACACCACATGCAGTGTGTTTTAAAAACTCCAAGCACAGCTGGTAGCAACAAGAGAGGCAAGATCCTGGCTACATCACCAGCTGAGCTGGTACCTTCAGACACATCTGGCACCCCCACTCCTCCCAGAGACCCACTTGCCCAGGGGTCTGAAGGTTAGCAGGAAGAGGAAGGATTTTCAAGGGCAGCCACAAGGAAGACATCCAGGCTTACTGTATCCCAACAGTGAATTGCTTTATACCACATGAGGAGGAGGAGGAGCAGGGGTCAGGACTCCCTTGGTAGTGGCTCAGTGTCAGTCAGGAAGGCCACACAGGATGACTTGATGGCACCCAATAATAACAGCAGGAGAAATATAGAAAAATGTATCCTAGTGGTAGGGGGCTTGATGATTAGAAGGGTGGAGAAGGTGGTGGGAAGCAGGGGGAAGGGGTGATCAGATGAGACGTTAAACCAAGGTCCCATCTGCCTGTTCTGGTGGTAGTTCAGGTGGATGTTAAAGATCCCATGGCACTTATTGAAAAGAGTAGGGGAATTTCCCCAGTGTCCTGGTAAAATTTCCCTCATTCGCTAAAAATACCACCAACAGCTTAATCTGGTTCAAGGTCATTTGGCATTAGTCTGTATCCCCCTCCCCCGGGTCATACCCGAAAATAAGCAGGATTTGTTTAGTGCACTTACCCGGTCAACAAAAACTAAATAAATAAAATAAAATAAAAGATGCCTTCCAGGTGCTTCAGCCATCTGTGACATGGACAGGAGAGGGGGAAAGGCAGAGAAGGGGAGATGAGGAGCTTGAAATGGGGGTACAGTTACCGTAGGTACCAATGATTTGGCAAACCAGCCCTGAGACAATGAAGCACAATTTTTGAAGACTAAGGGCCATTTTGAAGGTATACTTGGCTTTCCTGGCCTTTTCTGAGGTCTTCCCTGTGTGGGGAAGGAGAAGTGAAGAATGATGAAAGAGGAGACTGAGGTGTTTAAGAGGTGGCTGAAAGGATGGTGTCAGGAGGAGGAGGAGCACCATTTTGTGGCAACCTGCTGGAGTTTCTGGGACAAGAGTCTTTTCAAGGGTGACAGCCTTCACCTTACAAGTGAGGGAGCTGGTGTGTTGGGGCAGAAGTTTGATGTCTATGTTGGTGGTCCGGAGTGGGGGAATCTGAGACAGGGTGAATCACAGATGAAAAAGGATGTAAGGGGAACATAGCTAAGACTCCCCTAGAAATGGATACTGGAAACAGGAGGGATATAGGCATCCAGACAGGTATCTATAATGAAATAAGAAAAGGAGTCAAAGGTCAGGAGCAGACAGTATAAGCATAGGGCAGGAAATTAAGGAGGGAAAGGGAGGACATGGGGAGAGGTGCTAGCAAGAAGGGGAGAGGTAGATGCAAATGCTGGAAGGCAGTGTGCCTAAATGCCAGGAGTAATGGTGGCACATACAGCATTAGATCTCGTAGCCATCACAGAAACATGGGCCACTTGGAATAATGACGGGGACTTAGCAATACCAGGATACACCGTGTATAGCTCAGATTGGGGTGTGAGAAAAGGTGTATGGTAGCTCTTTATGTCAAGGAAGATATAGAGGCAGTTGAAAATGGGTTTATCAGGGAAGGGAATGACAGGACTGAATTGATTTTGGTGCAGCTCATGGCCACATTGGATAAGAAGTTGTTGGTGAAGGTGGTCTACAGACCACTGGGACAGGGGGACAAGGGAGATGGAAAAAGGGGCAGAGATTCAGAAGGGGTAGGAAAAAGGAGAGGTTGTGGTGATGGGGGATCTTAATCTACCATAGGTCAACTGGAGCATTCCGGCAGCTAAGCACACCAAGAGTCAGGTCCCGCCAAATGTGCTGCAGGACTGTCTGCTGCCATTCTTAAAGTGGTGCTCACCAATTGTGAAATGATAGGAATGGTGAAGACTGGGGAGTATCTAGAGTCTGGTAACCATAACAACATATGGTTTGAACTTGCACTGGGTATTAGTTATACCCTCATCTAAGGTTATGGTCCTAGATTTCAAAAGAGCTGACTTTTACCAGATGAGAGAATTAGTCACGGGTAAGCTGAGGGAATGGACTAAACTGAGGGGGGAGTGATGTGGGGAGTAATTAGAGGGTCCATTCTAAAGGCAACTTAGCCATTCCAGAACATGGTTACTAAGAGTAACAGGCACAAGAGACCAATCTAGTTCTCAAAGAAGGTGAGTGAGGTAGTGTAGACTAAACAGGGGTCCTCCTTTAGATACAAATAGAAAGCGAGCAATGAGGTAATGCAAGTTAAGTATGAGAGAGATCACAATGGAGTTCAAAGATGCAGAAGAAAACACAGAACCACATATTGTGGATAGAATCAGGAGAGAGAAACATTTGTCACGGTACCTTAGGAAAAAAGTTCTGGTAAGAGCCAATAGGCCTGCAGCTGAGGAATTTGGGTAAAAAAATTGTAAATTACCAAAGTTACAAGTGTGCATTTGTAAAATGTAACATAGGTTCATAAATGTGTTGGTTTGTATTATTTTTACCCCAAATTTTCAACATAGCCTTTTTATGACCCTGCCTCATGAAGATGGTCAGACAAAATGTTCAACTCCTGGCTTAAAGGTATTTTGCACAGGGACTGCAAAATTAACTTTCGGGATGCAAATACACATTTTGGTCAGGAGTTGAAAAATTACAGCTGTGACATCCTTGAGGTGCTGTAAAGAAATGGCTATGTTAAAAATTTGGGGTAAAAATATTGAATATTACCGAATGTACAAGCCTGTGTGAGCAAAAATTAATGTAGGCTCATAATGCTTTTGTTTTTTAATGTTTTTTTTTTTCACCAGATTTTCAAAATAGCCTTCTTATGACACCACCTCATTAACAAGGGCAGAGAAAATTGTCAACTCCTGGCTGAAAGGTGATTTCATGCAGGGACTGCGAAATCACCTTTTGGGATATATAAAAAAACATATTGGCCAGGATTTGAAAAATGAAAGCTGTCACATTCATGAGGTGCTGTAAAGATATGGGTATGTAGTAAATTTGAGGTAAAAATATTGAAAACTACCAAAGTTATGAGCCTGCATTCACAAAATTCTATGTGGGCTCATAACTTGCTGTTTTTTAATATTTTTACACCAAATTTTCAACAGAGGCTTCTTATTACCCCACCTCACGAATAAAGGCAGAGAAAATTTTCAACTGGTGACTGAAAAGTGATTTCACATAGGGACTAAAAAATAAACTTTGGGGTTGTAAAAAAACATTTTGGACAGGATTTAAAAAATGACAGCTATCACAGTCATGAGGTACTGTAAAGACATGGCTATGTTGTAAATTTGGGGTAAAAATATTGAAAGGTACCAAAGTTATGAGCCTGCATTCACAAAACTCAATGTAGGCTCTCAAAGTTGTTGTTTTTCATTATTTTTACACCGACTTTTCAACTTAGCCTTCTTATGACCCCACCTCATGAACAAGGGCAGAGAAAATGTTCAACTCCTGCCCAAAAGATGATTTTGTGCAGGGACCACAAGATCACCTTCTGAGACAGATCAGCCTAACAACAGTGACATTGTTCATTAGGTGGGGACCCAAAGAAGGCATGTTGAAAATGTGGGCCAAAAATATGTAAAAATGCCCAAGTTATGGCACTAAGTTCAAAATCACATTGAAATACATTGAACTGCATACCTGTGTCTTCAGTTCATGGTCCGGCTTTGAAGAGTGAAGACATGTCTGTGGTCCAGAGAGGATTACAGCATTGGACCACCGATGGGTAAGTAAGGGCTTGAGGAGGGTGATAGATGCTCAGTGGGAGGGTCAAGTGGGGGATAAGGAACAGCCGCAAAAGACGTTGATGGACTGTTTTCCTTTTTACAGGTGAAAACAACAAAAAAGAGACCAGTGATCCCCGATCATGACACTTGGGGATTGGGCACCCCCAGAGTCACAGTTATATGGGGGAAGACATCGATGGACAGTTTATTTTTTACAGATAAAAAAAAAGGGAGTCAATCACTGATTCTGGCACTAGGGTATTGGGTACCCCCAGTGTCAGAAAAAAAGCAGATGATCCCCAATCACGACACTGGGGGACTGGGCACCCCTAGTGTAATTTCTATGTTTCTGGGGGTGGGGGGGGGATAGTAAAAAGGACAGAGGATCTTGATTGTGACACTGGGAGCCTGGGCATTCCCAGTGTCACAGCTATGTTTCTGGGGGCCATTCGTGACACTGGGGATTGGGCACCCCTCAGTGTCATTTCTATGTTTCTGGGGGGGGGTGTGGGGTGGTGGGTTCAGAGAGAGAGGATCAGGTGGGGAGAATTTCTATAATATAAAAAAAATTTAAATAAATAAGTGCAGGTGGTCATGGTGGAACACGGCCCACTCTGTTGTGACCAAGATGGCTGCTGCATGGTACTGTGCATACGTGACTGCTAGCGTATATGCAGTACAGTGTGGTGGCCATTTTGGATATGATAGGGTTTGCTGTGTTCTGTCATGACTGCCGGCACTGTGAAATAGTGCAGTGCTGTGGTCGGTATGGACAACATGGGCGGACTGCTTCACAGACACGGAGGTGACTGTGACGCAATTCAACATGTTGTTAGTTCAGAAGGAATGCGGAGTCCTTTTTTTCAATGATCGTAAAAGGTCTGCAGGGCTCTGCCCACTGAAGCCCTAAAAAGGAAGACAGGAGGATGAATTATTAGGTTGATAGAGGTGAACAGGGTAACAGAGGAGGATGAGCAGAAAGCAAGCCTTCTAAACAACTACTTTTGTTCTGTGTTTACAGTAGAGGATAGTGGGCCCTCGTCTGGAGACAACACAACTGCTGCTGCAAGACAGATTTCAGAAATGTGGCATGTGGTGTTTATGGGAGGGTCAGAAAAGTGCCAGCAGCCCTGAAAATATACATTTTATTTTTGATTAAAACTGTTACTTGTAGACAAAGTAGGCACTTCCATGTCACTGCCATGGGGACTAAGATGGTCCCCTCTTATGACAACCTCCTTTTGACTTGGTGGGAGGGGGCCATCATGTTCAACCATGACAGGAACCCCTATTTACCCCACATACATTTGTAGGGTAGATTTATTGGCAGTTTTATTGTTGTCTAGCATGGGGATATGCAACATGCTACAAATTGTGTGACTGTTTTAATTGAGAATGAACTGGGATTGAAATTTACACACTGTTGCGATCCAGGCACAATCACTTTTTTGGAACCTGCACTTCCATTGTGTAGATGGACAACAAACTTGTTTAGACATTTTTGAAAAACCATCTTCAGGCAATGCCCTGTTATATGTTTCTAGTGCCCACCTGCACCATTTGAAGAGTGGGATCCCAGATGGACAATTTGTCCATCTGAGATGCAACTGTTCAGATTCTGCCAGTTTTGAACATCAAGCTCTAGGCTTAAAAGATTGTTTTTTGGAGAGGGGTTATTCTGCAAACATTCTTAATGATGCCCCAAAGAAGGCTAGAGATTTAAATCAGACCTCGCTACTTGCCCAGAAATAGAAACTGGAAGAGATAACTGGCACATGCTAGATGGTGATCCAGCACTTAAACATGTAGTAGGCACATGTCCCATGATTTTTTACGGGAGGGGTGCCAATGTGGCTGACATTGTCACTAACACCTTTTATTCCAAACCACAGCCAGAAATTAGACCTATCTGGATGCCACTACCATCTTTGGGCAGCTTTAAATGTGGCCATTGCAACATATGTCATTTCTGAATGCAAAGTACACTTTTTGCACACCCAACTTCAACAAGAAATAAATCAAACACTTCATCAACTATAATACCTTGTTTGTGGTCTATGTTATTGAATGCTCATGTCATAAAATATATGTGGGGCATACAATTCATACCCTTAAAGAAAAGGTTCAGGAGCATGTACACTCCATCTTTAACCCTCTTCCAACAACTCCAGTAAGTGTGCATTTTACAAAATGCACTACAGTGATCCAAGTTCATTTAGATTCATGGGCACAAACCACATCCCTAGACACCCCCGAGGTGGTGACAGGCAAAAAACATTGCTTAAAAGGGAATCTAAATGGATTTATGTTTTGAAAGCCATGACCCCCAATGGACTTAATGAGAGCATTGACATTTACCTGTTCTTATGAATTTCCTCTTTTGCTGGTAATTTAATTGCTGTTGATTCTTTTCTTGTTTTACTTCTTTCAGATTTTTGAAGCTGAATGTGTCTGGATCGTACAATGTAAATCCAGTTTGTATTTACTGACTTTTTATGACTCAGGGATCTACCACAGTCAGTTTTTGGACTATTTATATATTTAATTTCTTCATCTTTTATTTGGTGTCCAGTTCCATTATAACCTCAAAATCCCCCATCCTCCTTTTTTGCCCCTCCCCTTTCTTTTATCTCCCCTTCTGTTTTTTTTTTTGTTTGTGTTTCTAGTAATACATATTTTACTACCAATACTTTGGATTTCTTCACTTTTTATTACATTTTGTGGCACACCACGTTGGTTTCTTTCTTTTTCCTCCTTGGTCAGTATGATCGATATTATTATTATTATTATTATTATTATTATTATTATTATTATTATTATTATTATTGTGGCTTCACAGTTCTGTGTTATACTACTTTACTAGATGTAGTAGCTCATTTGCCAGCTGGACCATTCCTGTACCTGTCTCCTTTTCCCTTCCCTCCATCTGTCCCTTTCTCTCCCCATACCTTTCCCTCCTTTCATTTGTTTCTTGCTGCACTTCTGCTTTAATCCTCACTTAAACTCTTTTGTGCTCCAACTATTTAGTTTGTATAAAAACTTTTGGAGTTTATTTCACAGTTATTATATATTTTTTTAGTTTTGGAGAATGTCCTTATTATTATAACACTTCGAATGTCTGCACTGATAAGGTTTCTTGGAATCTGCACTAGTCGATCTGTGAGTCTGTACCTTTAATTGAATGAGACTTAGGTGTGCATTTTCTCTGACTAGCCACTTCCCTGAAGAAGGGTCACAATTGGACTAGAAACGCCAGAGCTTAGAGCCGCACTTTTGTTCTCCTGGTACAACAAACAGTGGCTTGCTATACTGTTGCATCTTTCGGGAGTATTTTTGCATTTTCTGCTAATTGTGCTACCATCGCTCTCTGTTCTGAAAATAGACAAGGCTCCAGAGTCAGATGGGGAGACCCAAGGGAGCTGGCATTGGAACTGGCAGAACTTCTGTTAGGGCTATTTAGTACTTTCCTTCTGACAGAGGTGGTTCTGAAAGACTGGAGGGTAGCCGGCATAGTCCAACATCAGAAGGGAGGAGACAAAGCTACGAAGAAACTATTGACCCACTAGTGTTACCTCCATAGCAGGTAAGCTAATGGAGACACTAGTTAAAGAGCACCTAGTGGACTACTGAGATAGAGATAGGCTCCTGGACAGTAAGCAGCATGGGTTTGTGGCAGGAAAGTCTTGTCAGACCAACCTGGTAGTGTTCTTTGACTGGGTAACTAGGGAAGTGGACAAGGGACAAGCAGTGGGTTTGCTTTAATTTGACTTCAGCAAGGTGTTCAACTCTCTGTACCACACAAAAGTGTGCTGAAGAAGTTAGAGGATCTGGGAAAGGTGAAGGATCTAGTTAGATGGGTGAGAAACTGGTTGAGGGAGATAGCAGAGGTTGGTGGTAAACAGCGTCAAATCAGGGGAGAGGGAGGACATGAGTAGGGTGCCACAGGGTTCAGTCCTGGGGCCGGGCCTTTTCAGTATGTTCATAAGAGGGCAGTATGTCAAGGCAACATGATGAAAAACAGCCTGATCAATACAAAACCGAGTGGTCCAAAACTGTGCTGGATTAGATATACTAACTCCGAAAATGTGCAGTGCTGTCCTTCTGTGTTTTTTGACCGCGGGTATTTGCTGTCACGGTTTTGACTGGACACCTCATAAGTGACATAGGAGAAGTAATACAAGGTAGGATGTGTCTCTTCACAGATGATTCTAAGCTCTGTGGCAAGGTAGACAGTGAGGAAGAGGTTAGGGAGCTGCAGAAGGACCTGCAAAGATAAGAAAGGTGATGCAAAGTTCGGCAGTTGAAATTCATCATCAGAATGTGCAAGGTAATGCACATAAGGAACAAGAACACAGGAACCCCCAGAAGGAATATTGGATGTAAGTGGTTAAGCTGGACACTACAACTAAGGAATGTGACCTAGGAACCATCATAGGTAACTCGCCAAAATAATCAAGCCAATGTAACAAGGCCTACAACAAGGTAACTTAGAGTTGGGGTGTACTGGGAGGGGGTTTGACAGCAGAAGGAAGAAATGGGATACTGCCTCTCTAAAGATGTTTGGTGACGCTGCATCTCAGATACTGTGCCCAGTTCTGGAGCCCCCATCTAAGGAAAAGACAAAGATAAGCCAGAGATGGTACAGTATAGCGTAACCAAAATGATTTGGGGACAGCAGGGTAGATCCTGAGAGGACTGGCTTAAGGCCCTCAACATGCATTCGCCAGAGACCAGAAGAGAAAGGGGCTATATGGTAGAGACTTTCAAGTTCCTGAAAATTATGAACACAGTAGATTGAGGAGAATTATTCAGCAGGACTGGCAAATCAAGAACACAGGGATATGAGTGGAAGCTGGTGGGGGAGATTCAGGAGGGATGTGAGAGCGTTTTATTTTACAGAGAGTGACTGAGCTGTGGAACGGCCTACCAGCAGAGGTGGTGGGCGCAAGAACCATTAATGGATTGAAACATAACTTTGACTGAGTAAAATGCTTAATAGTTACATAGGGGAAAATCAGTAAGGTGGGAACAAGGGAGAGTGAGGGCAAGAGGATCCCAGGGTAGGACAGGGTAAAACAGGGCAGACTGGATGGACCAGTGGTCTTTTTCTGCCAGCATTTTCTATGTTTCTGTGTTTTCTAAGACCTATGGGTGTTAATGCTGTGTAACTTAAAAAACATTGGCACAGTGCTAGCGGGTGTATACACCAGCCATTGCCGTAATGTCGACACAGCAGCTGCCACCTTCTTCTTGTCGGTGGTTACCTGTGTATCTGGCAATTGCTGCAGCTGCAACCTCACGTTCTGTTTTAGTGCCTTGGCATTGTTCTGATGTAGCCCAGTGACCCATAACAGCTTTAACATGACACGTTTACTGCAGCACCCCCTCAACCATTGGTTGTCCACCACCATGCCCACATGGTCGTCCCTGCCCTGCTCTCCCTACAGTGGGTAGATAGGGTAGATGCCCCACACCTGCAAAATGCCCAGGCACTTGTGCAGAACTGCTGCTCCTGTGAAGCTTGGGGGCCCTGTCTGCATCACCCTTGTCATGATGATCATTGGTGGGATTTCTGTGCCTTTCAAGATGCTGCATGCCTTGACAGTGTGTTTACTTTTCTTTTGCAGACAGAGGAGCAGGAGACTAGGCCAGGCAGAGGGCCAGCAGGGGCTGTGAGGGGAGAACCAGCAGCAGGAGGGATGGTGGCACACAGCCTGAAGAGAGGTGCAGCTGATCACATAAGTATACTTGTACTAGTAATATTGCCATCCCTCCCCGTTGCACCCTTGCACTGTCCTTTGTCCACCATACCCAGGAGGTAACAACTGTTGTGTCTGCATAGTGCACCTACACATGTCACACTTGCCTCTGCCATTGTTCAGCATGTGACAGCACTGGCCTTCACGGCAGGCGCATGTTGCAAACATCCCTCCATGGGCCGCCTAAATACAGTCCTCACCTGCTGTGATGGGGTGGTTCTTCAGCAGTGCTGCTGTAGCATACAGGACATTGTGTGCCACAGTGGAACCCTGTCAGCAGCCACTGCATGTGTTGAGTACTGTCACCCCAGTCCTATGGTGTTGCTGTCTAGGTATCCTGGGAACACTGGTTTATGGAAACTGTGCACCCCACCTGCTCCTTCGCTGTGACTGTGGTCACATAAACCTCCTGTATTACTCACCCTCCCTGTGGGGTCCTGGTCAGTGGCCTTATCATGCCCCTCCATACCAGCCATTGCAGAACCTGTACTGGGCAGTGGATGTAGGTCGGCCCCCCCCCCCGGATACCGCAGACATGACACCATCACACTATGTCTGGCCTTACCCATTGTCTTCCCCTGTCAGCCAACTCCCCCATCACCTACTTCCTGTATGTGACTCTCACACCCTGGACACATGCCCCTTCCTTCCTGTACACCCACCCTACTGTCTTATCCTTCACCACACTGGTGCCTCCTGTACATCTCCTTAGACACAGCCCTATGCCACTGACTCTCTCCATCCGGCCTCATGCTTCATACACCTTGTCCTTCCCCTTTCCTCACTGTCTCCCCTGCAGGCTTGGACCTCAGGGCTTGGAATGGATGTGCATCCAGCTGTGCCTAGCTCTTGTTAGATTGGCATCCTGGGGGGCATAAGGTATCCCTCTCCATCTGGGGTGTATCCCTCCTGCATATGTCCCCATCATAGCCAAACCATGCACCTCTTTCTTGCCCAGCCTGCTTTTCCTACTCCTTACCCTCCCCACTCCTACACTACTCCCTTGCTGACCTGTACCAGTACAAGGGCTGGATGTTAACACTGCCACATCTGGCCCTTATTGGGTCTGCATCCCAGAGAGATGACAGTTTGCCTTTAACTGCCCCACTCCCCTCCCATCCTACCCCTGTCTGCTCCCCCCACCACTGCCTGCTTGTCATCCTGCATTCTTCACCTTACTCCCCATCCTTCGTCTCCTGTCCCCTTCCTCATTAGCCCGTTACTCCCCCTTCCCCCCTCTGTAGACCGGTCCTTCCATGCTGTATCCCGCACTCCATCCATAGAACTGTGCACATCTATGTCAATAGATGACAAGCCTGCCATACCTAGCCTTTTGGTAGTAGTAGTATTTATCTCTGTTTTTTATGTCATACTCTGACTATGTGCATAGATGTGTCACCAGTAAGTCACTCTCTGACTGCAGGTCTCTTTGCTGCACCTCCATGTCTGTTGTGAAAAGCCATTGTACGTCCACCTTTCCCCTAGGCCCCAAGGAAGCCTCTGGATATGAGCTGATTTACCTCAGTATGCCATTCGTAGTGGCACTTTTTCCATAACTCTAGGTGGCCACAGGTATGCACTGTGTAAAGCTGATGCCTGTCACTTGTTCCCACATGCTCATGGCCCTGTGTCCACCTGATGCACATGTTCCCTCCTGACATATTCCCTGCCATGTGTGCCACTGCAGCACTACTCCTGCTCTCAGTGCACTCTCCTGCAGGCCATCTTCAGGGGGCCTTCACTACTTGCAGGTTACCACATCCCTGCAGTGGATCCCAATCCACTGGACTTGCAGGACTCAATGTGTACCTTACCAGCCCTGCTGACATGTCTCTGCGTTGGGCTGTTTGTTGCCTTGTGTGTGTACTGTACTGTTGTTTTCAGTGCTTGTCATGGCTTCTGTGACACACAGGCCTACCTGCTGTTTCTGTGGCTGTGAAGGGGCCTTATGTGTGTGACATCACCACCTACCATGTAATTTATGGCCTTGAGTGGAGTGGGCAGTGCTGCAACAGCCATGTGTGTAGGCATTGCAAGTGTGTGACCGTCAGCCACTCCTCTGGCCATCAGGTGGGACAGTGCCGTTCTATGGTAACATGCCTGTTAATGGCTTGTTGTTCATAGTTCTGTGAGGTGGTGTGCACGTCCTTGCCCTGTTGCACAGTAGCATTCACACTCAGCGAGACACTGGGGCCCCTGTTGCATGTCACCTATGTGCTGCCACTTACATGGCAGTGAACTTCCACATGCCACCCCTCATCTTCAGATGGAAACATTCCTGGGCAGACATGGAGAGAGTGCTGACATTCCATGGGGATTCATGTAAAGTGGTGCAGGTTGTGCATCAACTCCCCTATCAGGATAGCCTGCAGAACCTTCCTTAGTACACCCTTGGACGGGGGTATGCTTGTGACTTTCACAGACCTCATGGGTATCAATGTGGTATAGCTGAGACACATTTCCCCCAGGCAACAGGTGAAGTACAACATGGGGTTCACTATGTCGCTGGAGGTGGTTTGCCTCAGGGGACCAGTCCATTGGTACTTGTTGGCTGACAGTGTGGTGGATGCATGGAACAACTTTGCATTGTAGGTGGTGGTGGCAAATATGTCCAGAGGAAGGGGAACTACATGGCATGGGCATGGGGGAACCTTGGAGATTAGCAGAGTGGACATAAAGCTGAGGATGATGTATGAATTTGTGGTCTTACAGTGGGTGGGACATATGGGCAGAGTCAGTGGCTCAAGCAATCCTTATCTGCCATCATTGTCCATGTTTGTATATGTCTGGTCTGTTGGGCAACAGATGCACACTGCATTCTGTACCTCTATGGTAGCATAACTGTTATACCAAGGGTGTTGTTCAGCATCTTGTGGTATATGTTGCTTCTCAGGGGGCTGACCCGGTATCTGACACTCACTTAAATGACTACTGCCTTCCAGAGGCCAACCCTAGGTCTTGGTGGTGGTGTCACACACCCCGGGCACATCCCTCTTGTGGTTTGCTGTGCCATGTGCAGGCTGTTCCACTCTGCCTACAATGCTGTCAGTCCCATCTGTTGGTTTCAGTGGTGTACACATGTGTGCACCTCTGACACCCCTGCTCAGGAAACACATTTTCTGCTGCTTTGACACAGTGCTGACCTGCTCATACTGTATGCCTGTGCCTCATGCCTTGCAGATCATGGTGCACTGCCTCATATGATGGTATGTTGGGTACCATCCCTACATCACCATTTGGGTTCTGCTTCCTGTCATCCAAGTCACCTATGGGTACATGGTTTCTGAGGCATAGGACTCAGTGCCGTTGACAATGACCAGCACATATGCAGGGTCCCATCCACAAATCACACAGGTCTTGGCTTGTGGGGGGGATTAGCATCCTTTCACATCACCACACAGTCAAGGGATTGGTACTGACTTACTCCATTTTTCTCTACCTAGGTAAACATGGAAGAGTCCAGGCAGGACAAACCCATTGGCAGCTGGCGACTCTCGAGGCTGTGATGCAGCCTCAGTTGGAGTACACAAGGAGACTGTCATCCACCATGAATGACATTCTAGATGTCGTACAAGGAATGGCAACAACACAGCACCATAGGACGGCAGCACTGGACCGCCTGGTGGCACAGCCCCCCCTACCCCCAACAAGCACCCTAGGATCCCCCTGAAATCCACATGGCTCCTTCTCCCTTATCTGTCCCCATTTGTAAATAGTTCACCCTTCCCCCCTACCTGTACTGTATATAGTTGTTTAATTTTATGCTCCCACTCTTCCCCTTTTTAAGCATGATGTTTGTATTTCCCGTTTTCATGTACAGTTTTTGAATTTTGACAGTAAAATATTCATTACATTTTACATATCCTGACTCATATGTTTTCTTTCATGTTGCTATGCTTCCCCTGTGTGTGTCCATGGTTCCAAGGTCCAGCACTGCAGGGCTCAACTGGGATTGGGTTACACACTGCATGTCACCAGGCCACATGTCCCCCTCCCTGGAGAGAAAGCTGTGTGTCACTGCACGCCTGCAAAACCGGGGTACCATAGATGCCCCTGGGAATGCCAACTTGGATGTTCCCTTGCATGACTCCTGCCTAATCCTTGCTGTGTCTGCACTACTGCTTATGAGGCAACCTCCACACTGACCCTTTTTGACAGCTGCCAATCTGCCAGCAGCTGTGCCACTACACCATGGTGCCCTTCCAAGAGGTGCTGTTTCCTGCATTTCCTTGCACTTGTGTTGTGCATTGCCTTCAGGAAATACCCCATGAAGGCAGACTTGTATCAGACTTGTACCACCAGCTAACATGCCCCACATGCATAGGGACACCTATTCCTGTTGGCCTTTTTTAGTTCTCCACTGTCCTAAGGCATCATGCATTGTGCCATTGCACTGCATTGTGCTATTCACATACCTGTGCATTTGTTTGCAGTGCACCATACTTTCCCATTGCGCATCTTGCTTGCCACACAATTCACAAAGTGCTCTGTGACTGTACAAGTCTGTTGTGATTAGGGCTGTCAGGCTGCTGCACAATCGAAAAATACAGCCCAATGCAAACTTTGTGATTACATGGTTCTTTGTGAATCTAGCCCCTGGTCTAATGTGCATGTGTGCCTAACTTCTGCTGTGAGTAAAGTATGTATCTTGTTTGCTTGTAAGATACAGTATGTGTAGAATATATGCAGAATATATAGTTTTATATTTGTCAAGTATATTTTTTGCAAATGCCTGCTGTGGTGCTGTGTATGTTTTATTTGTATTTATTTATTTCATCTAGGATTACAAATACCTTTGAGCCAAGGCTCTTTTACAAAGGTTCCACGTCCGAGACAGGAAAATACAATGGTACACAGTGGGGAAAAAGTGCAAAAAACCACAAGACAGGTGGTAACAAAGCAAATAAACATCAGAATTAACATACAGTTGCAAAAACTTAATTATGAAAGCTTGCCTGGGGCAGTTGTCAATCAGGGATAGAAGAGCAAGAAGAGTAGCGGGTGGGGTGATAGTGGGGGGCAGTAATGTAATGGGAGTGAAAGGAAGGGAGAGGAGCAATGAGTGGCTAGGTGGCATGGACTGCTGAGCTGAGATGAGAGTTCCTGCTAGGTACGACAGTTGCAGGTGCTAGAGGCAGCGAGGTGGAGGCGGAGACTTGATTTAAAAGGTCCTAGCTTTGGGACGGAGGAGATGTCAGTGTTAAGGTTATTCCACCAATAAGGAGCCTGGTAGGAAAAAGAGCATTGACCCAAGGAGGTTCTGCATTGAGGGATCATCAGGCGATGGGAATCCGAGCCTCTTGTGTGATGGGAGTTACTACTGAGGCTGAGGAGAGATAGTACTCCAGGTGGAGCCAGGCCCATTGTTATCTTTTTAGCCATTATGCAGGTTTGATATTTTATGCGATTAGATAGTTGTAGCCATCCAGACTGTGCATAGAGGTCACATGTGTGTGTTAGGCGGTGAGACCCAGTGACTAGACAACATGCTTTGTTGAGTGTGGTAGAGATACGTCTAAGGGCCGTAGTTGTGGCCGCTCCATAAATGATGAGGCCGTAGTCGATGATGGAGAGAATTGAGCTTTGCACTGCAATACTCAGAGCAGCAGGAGTTAAGCTAGACCTGTGTCTGTAGAGAAGGCTGATTAGCATGTTGGCAGCTTTGGTGATATTGTCAATATGGGACGTGTAGGACAGGTTACAGTCAAGAGTGATCTCTAAGTATTTGAAGGTTAGGACCTGTCTGATAGTTGACCCATGCAGGTTTGTTATGATTAGTGGAGGAGACCTGTGTTTGCTGTGGGAGTTACGAAAGAGCATAGACTTGGTCTTTTTATAGTTGAGTATTAGTTTCTGTGAACTGAGCCATTTTTCAACTGATGCGAAACTGAGTTGGAGATTGTTTTGCAGGGAGTGCTGGTCCATGTGGGATGAGAGAATTAATGCATCATCTGCATAAAGAATAATTTGTTCGGGCAACCTTTAGGGAGGTTATTCAGGAAAAGGGAAAATAGGAGTGGTCCCAGTATGGAGCCCTGGGGAACACCCGAGTGGACTGGTAGATTGTTTGAGAGAGTACCTGCAATCTTCACTAGTTGAGATCTGTTAGACAAGTAGCTTTGGAACCAGGCTGTCAAGTCAGGGGAGAGTCCCATATTTGAGAGTTGGTTCAGAAGCAGGTTGTGGTGGACGGTATCAAATGCCTTTGTTAAGTCGATGTATACAGCCCCGGCGAGGCGGCCGTTGTCAAGAGAATTGTGGATAACTGCGGTAAACTCCATTAGGGCAGATGAGGTACTGTGCCCTTTCCTGAAGCCATGCTGCTGAGCACATAATATGTTGTGGTTGTCCATGTAGTTGGTGAGTTGGTCAGATACAATATGTTCGAGTGCTTTTGATAGGGGAGGTAGTAAGGAGATTGGACAATAGTTCCCATGCTGAGTCTTATCGCCACTTTTGTAGATGGGGGTGACGATAGCAGATTTCCATAAATTAGGGAACTGGCTACAGAAGAGGGAGAGGTTAAGGATCTTGATAAGTGGTCTGATAACTTTGTCAAGAGTGAGGGACAATAGTTTTAGGTCCAGAGAGTCGCCGCTGACCCTTGTGTTGGCACTTGCCTTGCCAATGTACTTGTGAGCTTCATGCTGCTTGACTGCTTTGAAATAGAAGGGGGTGTAGGTAGTAGAGTGGGAGGCATAGATGGGGTACATGGGAGAGATAGGGTCTGTGAAGAAGTCAGGGGGAGATTGGAGCTGAGGTCAGTGAAGGCAGTATTGAAGGTATTAGCGATAATTGAGTGGTTGAGTAATGGTTTTGTTGATGCCCAGCATATTTGGGGATGTTAATGGCTATTTTCCAGCAACTTCCTTGATGTTGTTCCAGAATACTCTTCCATTACCCCACATGGTAGTGATGGCTTCCCTGTAGGAGGAGCTTTTGTGATTTTTAATGGCCTTAATGCAATCATTACGTGCACGCTTGTAGTTCTGGATGTCAGTTGGGGATCTGGAGTTACAGGCCATGAGCCAGAGGCTGTCCCTAGCTTTTAGCTGTGATATTAGGTCAGCAGTAATCCAGGGATTGCAAAGGGATTTTACCTTACGCTTTTTGAGTGGGGCGTAGATATCGCAGGCTTCGTTGAAGATGGAGATGAAGGAGTCCAGAGCTGTGTTGACATCTTCTGCATGGTGGATAGGCAGCCAGTCTTGATTCCTGAGATGGGATTTAAGGAGAGTCAGGTTCCTAAGAGGGAGAATTCTACTTGTTGTGACTGATGGTGGTGGTTTGCGGAACTTGGACCAAACACAGAAGATAGGAGAGTGGTCACTGAGAGAGTCAGGAAGGATGGATATATCGGATATATGAGTGGGGTGATTGGATAGAACCCAGTCTATTAGTGAGCTGGTACCCATTCTGTAGTTGTGTCTGGTTGGAGAGTCAACCAGCTGGGAGAGGTGAACTGAGGAGATGGCATCCTTGAGACCTCCAGTGTCAGGGGCAAGCCAGTTTATGTTAAAATCCCCAAGCATGATTAACTCAGAGTCCTGTGGCGGCATTATGGCAAAGTCCAGGACAGTGTTTAGGCCTTTCACTTGGTCTTTGGGTGAGATGTAGACAGCGGCTACCGTGAGTGTTTTGCCATGGGCTCCAAGGATGATACGGACTGGGAGGATCTGTGCTAGTGAATCTGAGGTCGAAGTAGTTAGGGGGTGACCCAGGAGAGAGTCTTTGAGATATATTGCACAGCCCCCTCCTCTTTTGGTCTGCCGATCTAGCCTGAAGATTGTGTAGCTGGGCGGGGAAATTATGGAGTCCGGTATCTTGGGTGGGAGCCAGGTTTTGACAACTGAAATGACGTCGGGTGTATGCTATCTGGAGAAAACATGTAGGGCATCAAGCTTGGGAATGAGGCTACAGATGTTGATGGTTGCAAAGGAGAGAACATCAGTGTGTTTAAACTTCTTTGCTGTCTCAGCAGATTTTGGGCCAGGGTTTGGGTGTACATTCCCTGACAATAGTAGTAGAAGGAGTAGAAGCTTCAGTGTGGAGAGTCGTAAGGCCCTAAGGGAGAGTTTACGAGAACGCACAGTGTTGATTGCACGTGAGGGGTACAGGTGATGATCCCAGTGGGGTGTCATAAATTGTAATGAGGGATTGGAGGTGGAAGGGCCCAGTGACCTTGGGTGAATGATCCAGCGAGTTGCTCTTCATAGCAGGAGGAGGGGGCAGTGGTGTGGGGGGAGAGAGATGGTGCCAGAGATGTGGTGGATGAAGTCAAGTTGGAAGTTGGGAGGGGGGAGGGGTTGCAGGCCTCAGGAAGGTAGCTGAGAGGTGGTAGTGACTGGAGAAAAATTATCAGAGCAAGCATAGAGAAGAGGGCAAATCAGCAATCAAGTTGGTATAGTAAAGAAAGGTATTCGTGGAGTACTTTAAGAAGAGGGAGGGGGAGTGAGTTTCAGGGAGAAGGAGAGAGGGTGGAGACAGGTCAGGCAAAAGAGGGAGTGGAAATGGAGGGAGAGGATAAGTAGGACCAATAGAGATGGGGTAGGGTGGCGGCTAAGGAAAGTGGGAGGAGTTTAGGGCTATTTAATTAAGGCTGGAGGGGGGTGGGGGGGGCAGGCGTAAAAAAGTGGCACTTTCCTATGCTTTTCAATGGGCACAGAAGCCCAGAAACAGCGTAGATGAGGTGGACCAATCCTAGGCAGAGGCATAAAATCCTTGACCAACTGGAGATGACAGCAAGCCTCAGCAGCCAATGGAGGCACTCGGAGCTGTCCCGGGCGGGTCTACGAAGCTTACCCGGCTTAGGAGGTTCTTTGGCGGCTGGAGAAGGTGGTGAGGGCAGGCTGCTGTTTCCTGAGCCGGGGCCGCTCTGGCGGCTGGGACAGACCCGGTCAAGGGCCAAAATCTGTGGGAGGAGAGAGAGAGAGAGAGAGAGAGAGAGGAGAGAGGAGAGAGGAGAGATGGGGTCAGAGATAAGCTAGAGGGACAATAGAGTAGTGACGCAGGTGAGAATCGGGGGATGGGGAGACAGCAGGGGGGCGGGAGTGAATAGATGAGGAAAAAAAATTGAGTCACAGCTGAGAAGAAAGGCGGGGGGGTGGTAGCAGACAAGGACAAGATGAGAATCACCTGCCCAGTCGCCACGGGGGGAAGGGAAAGGGACACGGCAGTTAGCCAAGGGAGTTAAGCAGTAGGCAGTTCAAACAAACAGCAGAGTTACAGCTATTTTTCTCAATTTAAACAGTTTGCAATTCAGAAATAATATTAAACAGTTCCAGAATGAGCAAATAGTAGGTTTAAAGGAGGAAAACACACAGCGAGCTAAAAAAGCGTCGCTTTCCTATGCTTTTCAATGGGTGCAGAAGCCCAGAAACAGCGTAGATGAGGCGGACCAATCCCAGGTAGATGCATAAAATCCTTGACCAACCGGAGATGGCAGCAAGCCTCAGCAGCCAATGGAGGCACTCGGAGCTGTCCCGGTCGGGTCTACGGAGCTTACCCGGCTTAGGAGGTCCTTTGGCAGCTGGAGAAGGTGGTGAGGGCGGGCGGCTGTTTCCTGAGCCACGGCCACTCCAGCGGCTGGGACAGACCCAGTCAAGGGCCAAAATCTGTGGGAGGAGAGAGAGAGAGGAGAGAGGGGGTCAGAGATAAGCTAGAGGGACAATGGAGTAGTGATGCAGGTGAGAATCGGGGCGGTGGTAGACAGAAGGGGTCGGGAGTTAATAGATGAGAAAAAAAAATTGAGTCACAGCTGAGAAGAAAGGTGGGGGCATGGTAGCAGACAAGGGCAAGCTGAGAATCACCTGCCCAGTCGCCATGGGGGAAGGACACGGCAGTTGGCCTAGGAGTTAAGCAGTAGGCAGTTCAAACAAACAGCAGAGTTACAGTTATTTTTCTCAATTTAAACAGTTTGCAATTCAGAAATAATATTAAATAGTTCCAGAATGAGAAAATAGTAGGTTTAAAGGAGGAAAACACACAGCTAGCTAAAAAAGCGTCGCTTTCCTATGCTTTTCAATGGGTGCAGAAGCCCAGAAACAGCGTAGATGAGGCAGACCAAACCCAGGCAGAGGCATAAAATCCTTGACCAACCGGAGATGGCAGCAAGCCTCAGCAGCCAATGGAGACACTCGGAGCTGTCCTGGTCGGGTCTACGAAGCTTACCCGACTTAGGAGGTCATTTGGTGGCTGGAGAAAGTGGTGAGGGCAGGTGGCTGTTTCCTGAGCCGTGGCCACTCCGGTGGCTGGGACGGACCCAGTCAAGGGCCAAGATCTGGCTTAGGAGGTCCTTTGGTGGCTGGAGAAGGTGGTGAGGGCGGGCGGCTGTTTCCTGAGCCACGGCCACTCCAGCAGCTGGGACGGACCCGGTCAAGGGCCGAGATCTGTGGGAGGATTTGCATAACTAATTCGCATAATTCAAAAATACAGTTTATCAACCAAAATCATGGTAATTTCTATTTTTAAAACAGTTTTGAATTGAGGCACTGGGTGAATATAGTGCACATGGAATACCGTGTGGAACATAGAGTGCAGTGTAGTAGCACGACAGAATACAAAACCCTGCAAGGCTCATAAGCTGCATGAGGTTTTGTACCCTGTCACGCATGGGTGGTGGAGGTCAAGACCTCCGTTGGGGAGCTGGTTTTCAGAGCTGCTGCTGTGGCTCAGTGGGATGAGCCATGGCAGTACAGAGTCACTATACATCTGTGGACCTGGCTTGAATCAGACTTTTGCAAAACCGTATTGTGCTGTTTTCTTTTTTTCTCTCCCTTGTTGGTGTTTCCCCTTGTCCCCATGTTGAACCCCCCCCAAGTTGATTATATTAATCAGGGGGGGTTCGGGGGTGCAGCACCCCATAACAGGTGGTGCAGGGGGGATGGAGCCCCCTTCAGAAAACAAAGAAGTCAATGGATTGTTTCACCAAAGTGTGTTTCAGCATTTTGTTACAGCGGCAGCAATGTATCCGCTGTATTTACAGCGCAGTACATTGCTGCACTATTTTGCAATGCGGCATCATGACCTCATGCTTTGAATTGACAGCATTAGCTTACAGACTATTGATAAAGATAAAGAGTAAAAAACAAGTAAATGTAGGAACTCACCCCAACGTAGAAAACGGGCGAGATCAAGAGGTAAATTCTATGCGTAAGTAAAAATGTATAATCTGTAAGTCAGTGGTAATGGTGCACCATAAAATGATAATTCTACTACAGCTAGCTAAATGGTTACTAATAAGATGAATTCCAAATGTACAGTTAAAGATATGTTACATCAAGATTAATCTATTGTCTTTTTGTTTGGGTAGTTTAAGATATTTTTCCAATGCATATATTTGAAAAATATTTTAGATATATGACAACTACATAAAAAAGTATAGCTATTAAATATTCACGATATATAAGCAGATATATAAACTATGTATCATGAACATATAATAAATATATCATGGAAATATATTTATGATATATTTTAAATATAACTGGCACATATATTCTGCAAATAAATCAGATATTTCAAAATTGGCCAATTTGAGAAGATTTGCATATACCTTAGACTTATGATCAACATGTATTTGAAATAAACTTTTATAAATATATCTAAAATATATTTCTTTTACATATGGGAAGATTTCAGTTTTTGCAGATTATATTCTTTTACATCTAGCTTACCCTGTTACTTCATTTAAAATAACCCTTGAAGAGTTGCAACAATTCCCTCTGTACATTAAACAAAGAGAAAACCCAGGTGCTCCCTTTAAGTACTTATGTTAGGAAGGTTGATTTTGCAGATAAGGAGTTTAGCTGGGTGACCAAGGACATCACCTACTTAGGTATCAAACTAACTACCTCTACTATTCAGTTACTCCAAAATAATTTTATGGACTTACTTTGGGTTATCAGGGCCGATTTAGGCCAAAGGACTGGCTCGCTGTATCACTGTGGGGTGGGCATACTTAAAATGAATATTTTGCACCATCTCCTTTACACTATGAATACGTTAACAGTGCAGCTGCCCTTGCGATGGTTCTAGGACCTTCACGCTCTGGTTTCCTTCTTTATATGGAAAGGCCACAGGCCTAGGCTACCATATCTTAAGCTGGCCACCCCTAAATTTGAAGGAAGTCTGAATGCCCTGGACTTGGGCTATTATCATGTCAATCAGGGCGCCAAGAATTTTTGGTGGGTTTCCCTGCAGGAAGCACAATCTCTTTCATATGTTCCACAGTGGTGGACTATAGAAGATGACTTATGATGCCGACAGGGTATTAGTTTGCAGGCACATCTTTATACCACTTACAAATCTTTACCCACCTCCCTCAAGGACACCACGGTAGATGCTTCCATCATAATCCATGATCAGTTGAAATGACTTTAAAAATTCCCATTGAGAAATCCATTAGACCAGCCTTTATGGGTAAATCTAAACTTTACAGTTTTGGGCAAACGGTTCCCAGTCAACTCCATGCTGACAAAACAACACGGTACAAAACCACATGGACAATACCAGCGCCAACCACCACCATGTGGCAGTATAATCTTAAGTTTCTTTGGGGGTGTTATGCCCCCCTACCCTCCATGTGGGGTGTTTAGCGACCTGCACCCCCTTAACTTACATAACAAACTCCAGGGTGGTCAACAAGGGGAAGGGGGCAACTACCTGGCTGGCGTGGTTCTGTCTTGCACTGCAATCCAGGCAATAGAAACATAAAAATTGACAGCAGATAAGGGCCACAGGCCCACCGTGTCTGCCCGGTTTTGTATCTAGTGAATCCCAGATTAGCCTAATGGTTACTCCCTTAGTGTCCTCAGTCTTCCTAAGTGCCTGTCCCATGTCTTCTTGAAGCCTGTAACTGATTCTGCCCACACCACCACAGCTGGCAGACTGTTCCATCTATTCACCACCCTCTCCATGTAAAAGTACTTCCTTATGTTTCCTCTGATCCCCCCTCCCCAGTTTTATGTTGTGGCCTCTAGTTCTTGAGCACTTTCTTCTTTGGAAAATGTCAACCACTTGCACTCTGTTTCTTCTAGTGAGGTATTTATATCTTCAATCATGCCCCCCTCTCTCTCCTCTCCTCCAATGAGTGCATGTTCAGCTCCCTCAGCCTGTCTCCATAAGGTTTATTGTGTAGGCCTCCCACCATCTTGGTTGCCCTCCTCTGTACAGCCTCCACTCTGTATATGTCCCCCTGGAGTTGGGGTCTCCAGAACTGGCTGCAATACTCAAGGTGAGGCCACACCAATGATCTAAACAGTGGGAGTATAACCTCCCTCCTTCTGCTGGTTATACCCCTACCTATGCAACCCAGCATCCCTCTGGCTCTTGCTACTGCCTTGTCACATTGTTTGGCCTTCTTCAGGTCATCTGAGATGATGACACCCAGATCCTGCTCCTGTTTGGAACTTGAAATGTGCTCTTCCCCTAGGTTGTACACTGCCCCTGGGTTATTGTTACCTATGTATAATCTTGCATTATTTTAGCATTGAACCCCAGCTGCCACTCCCAAGACCACTCACCCATTCTTTTTAGGTCCATTTGCTTTTTATCCACCCCATCCAGAGCTTCCACCCTGTTGCAGATTTTTGCGTCATCTGCAAACAGGCAAACCTTCCCTTCCAGACCCTCAGCAATGTCACTGATGAAGACATTGAAGAGGACTGGGCCCAACACTGATCCCTGTGGTACTCTGCTGGTTCACCCTTCCCTCTGCAGAACATGCACCATTCACCACCACCTTCTGAGTTCTGTTGCGTAGCCAGTTCTCCACCCATCTCAGTATCTTGAACCCAGTTTATACGGTATTGTCTGCATGGTTTTGTACCGCACTATTTTGTTGGCCCAAACTTGACTGGACACCTTGGGCAAACCCCCTGGTAAGGATGTTTGGCAATTTAAGGGTATAGCTCAGGTTTCCCACATACGTCAGGGCCATAATTGGGTTTCCTTTGCTACCCTTTGGCAAACCTATGGTTTGGACCCTATTGACAATTTTTTTTATTACCAAATGTGCCATTTACTTTGGCAGAAAATACGAGCAGTACCACCCATGGATCAACCTGGTCTTACCTCGACCAAGCTAGGGTGACTCAGTGCTACTCGACATACTGTTTCTACAGTTTACCAGGCACTCCAGCAGGCCTGGTCTTACAGATATGGTTCACCTCCCAAATACTGTCCTGAGGCCTTAGCATGGAGACCAGATGAATGACAATGGCATTAGGTCTGGTGAAAGATATACTATTATCTTAACTATGATGGCTACCAGTTTATCCAATTTAAAATCAATCATGCCATTTACAACACTCCCAGGGAACCTACATAGGTGGGGGCTGTGGAACTCATAGATGTGTACAAGGTGTAATAGTGGGGTGGGCACCCTTTTACATATTCTTTGGGACTGCCCCAAAGCTCAGCCTCTTTGGCAATGCATAAGAGAGGCATTGAACCCTACTTTAGGTTTAACCAAGGCCTTTATGAAATAACGGTGTATTTTAGGGTTGGATAGCCAGGTGCTAATGGTTGCCAGGCGCTATAATTTTACATTAATTACTACAGCAATTAATTGGTTGAACTCTCATAGCTCAGTTGGATAAGAGCTAAAGCAGGGATTGCTGAGGTCCTGGGTTCAAATCCCAGTGAGAGTCACACTTTTCCTTTCATTTCTACAATTGGATTTCTACAGCAATTAAAAAAATTATACTCAGACATTGGCTGGATCAGACCACTCAGTCCTTCACTAAATGGCACAATGAAATTCTGGAAACATTGCAACTGGAACGCACACTAGCTTCCATGAGACATTGCTTTCACTCGTACATTAGGCACTGGGCCCCCCTTGGACACCTGGCTGTCTACCCAAAGGCTCTAATCCCATTCTCAGTGTTAATGTAACTATGCCTATCTGTATGTATGTACTATCCCTTCCTGTTCCAGGGCCTGGTATAAGGGGTGGGTTGGGGGAGTGGTTTGGGAGGAGGAAGAGTGAGGGAAGTATATTTGACTTGAATAAGTTTCCATTGCTTTTCACATTTTGCTGATGTTTGTATGTTATTTTCTTTCAATAAAGTATATTCAGTTTTAAAGAAATGAAATCTACATCCAAGGCAAGAGTTCAGAGTAAAATGCCAAGCCAGTTTTTAAAATTAAATAAACTTGTCTGGAGGGAAGACAACCTAACATAATGTGTTCACAGAGGATTCCTCCAGATGGGGGGCTGATTCTCTCCTCCCTGTTATAACCCCTTGGTGGTGCTATCCCAAGGGCTACTACCCCTGCCTGCTCAGCTAGTAGCAAGTTAAGGAGCCTGCGTTCTGAAATGGGTACCTCCACCCGGAGGTCAGGGTTGGTAGTGGTCAAACTAACCTGGGCACAGCCCTCCAGGACACTGTAATCCCCCCCTTTCCCTTATAGTGGCCTGAGCAATATACAATAATCACTTTCACAGTACCCCTTGTACACCATAACAGTACCCACACTGTTTGCACTTACCACCAGGGCTGGTTCCTCTGGCTCGACCCTGGGTATCCCCTGTAAAACAAGGTTATGCCCACTAAATAGCAACAGTACAGTACTCTTGGCACAAACTGGAACCACAGTCAGGTTAAATGCGGCAAAAATGTCAGATCTGATTTATTCAGGGGACTTGAACAAGGAAGGGGAGTGATCAGGTTGACTGGCTTAAAGGCTATATTAATCAAACAGTTATGCATGCGATTTAAATCCCCACACAGTCACACATTCTGGGTACCCAGGTAGGAAAATGGTGGGCTAGCCAGGAACACTGCAACTGATTGGCGCTCTGTGATGGAAGAAAGCCACATGCACAACACACACTACTTGTAATCCAGAGCCAGAGGGCTCAGTTCATGAAAGAAAAAAGCAACAAGACAATCAGATGACAACACGTTAGATTTAGTTGTTGCAGGGAGCTACCCTGATGTTTACTCATGAAACCCAATACAGGACACAGGAAGGATGAAATTGAGACTGCAGGTTGTTGAGTTGGAGTGCCAGGAGAAGCAGGGCCAACATGAATCACCGAGGCATTGTTCCTGTTCAAGCGTTGAGCAGGGAGCTGATCCCCAGGCAGGTCTCTTGTCGATGGTTTTCTCCGTCCAATGGGTAGTCTGACTGGACCAGTGTGGCAAGGCCCAGGCGAAATGGCAATGAATTTGGATTCAGTCCATTGGAGCTGGATGCAGCCTCCAGCGAGCAGAACACAGTTCAACACACAGTGGGGAACCAAATCACGACCCACTAACAGCACACAGCACATTTACATGTAAAATTCCACTATACCAGGCAGATTGCTATCCAGTCGCAATTACAAAGTCTCTGCACAAACCAGGAGTTCAGAGGTGGCTAGAAATCCTGACAGGCCGATCGCATTCAGCAAATCTTCGGTCTTCTTCAGGTTAAAGCCTGGTCACAGTCCAGTGGGTTAAATAGTCCTCACAACTCGGATTCAGTCTGAATAAACTCTATTTTCCCTCTCAGGGACAGCAGGCTGACAGGCAGGCCAAAACTCACCCCTTTCACAGTTCTCCCACGCAAAACTACACAGTACTGCTGCTCAAATCACTTGAGCTGTTACTCATTTCACTTCCTAACTCAGAACTAACTGAAAACTGCAAGCAGTCTGGGAATTTCCCCAAGATCCAAAAGGTTCGGTTGGCTGATCTGCCTGTCAGTCACAACAAGGCTCCCCCTTTAGGTTCATTTAGGCACCAAATTGCAAAAACTACAATTCCTACAAGTTTTGATCCCACCAAGCCCCTGTAGGCAGGCTCCATTTTAGAGTCCCAACAGTACTGATTGGCCCATTCTGACAGTCCTGGGCCAATTTGGTGGGGATAAACAGAACAGTCCTTGCTGCAAAGAAAACAGGTTAGAACAAACTGCAATATTATTATCACTTTAATAGATATTCAACAAACAAGTACATCTTCTAACAGAGCTCCCTTTCAGATTAATTACAACCACAATCCAGGCAGCTCTTAAAGAGACAGTACACAGAGGCTATACAGGCACTCTCTGTCAATACATTTAAACTGCTAAAACACAGGCACCAGCCTGGCAGTGTGAGCATTTAGGCAAGCTCAAGGAAGACTTCTGAGAACCCCCATTTTTAGGGGGGTTACACCCTTCCCTGCCTGGAGAAAGCTTGGCATCCGCGTCAAGTCTGTACCATCATAATATCAAAAATGCAATATAAACGAGACATATATATCATTAGATTGTTACATCACTATACATTTCAATATACTTCATATTACTACATCCATATTAACAATAGTTATGCATGTCTCATACAAGTAATACTGATTCATTTAATAACTTCTTGTACATTAAACAATGTAAGAGGGGGCCCTTCACTATCAGCTAACTTGGGGCTGGATGGGGCAGGAGAACCATGATGAGAGGGAAGAACAAGTAACCTGGAGTTGGCCGTCAAGCTCAATTTAGCCAGTGAGCTTGGTGAAACATAAACCCCTTTGTGAACCACATTGAGATGCAAATCCACTGGCCTCCCAGGGGAATCATATCTAAAGCACAGCACTGGCTTGACAGATCGGCCAGTCTTTCTGGGGGGAGCAGCCACAGTCTCTGTAATTTCAACACTAACTTTGGAGCGTTCATCACTTGTGAGGGGTGCCTCTGCATGGATGGGAATGTCCAAACTTGAAGCACTGTCAGCTCCTTGCTCTGCAGGCTCTGTTTCCACAACACTTTGCTCATTATCATCTGATGGAGGCCCAGATTGCTCATTTTGAGGAGGCTCTGGCACAATTAGGATTTGCGGCACTGAAGAAGGGCTGTCAACACTCTCACATTGTTCTTCAAGTTCTGGTGTGTCACCAGAGAGACTCAGACCATCAGCCTCTTCTTCGGGCAATTCACACAGTTCCATAAAAAAAAAAAAAAGAGTCCCCAACCTCAGACGTAGTACTTTGTACTTCACTTCCAGGGAGCATTGGCTCCAAGGACGAAGCTGGGGGGGCGGGGGTAGGCAGTCCAGAAGGCCCAGCTTCATCACCACAATTAGTCATAGGGTTACCTTGAAACAGCTGACTCAATTCATTGGAGGGGTAATAGGCATTGTCAAACTCACTTTCGTCAGAGGTGGACTGACAGTCATTATCATTCTGGGCCTGCTGCGGGGGAAACCTTAAATCTGTAACTACTGGAGTAGGTTGACTCTGTCTCTTTTTTGCAGCAGCATGAGTCACTGGCCCAGGGGAGGCCATGTCTGCTGGCTCAGCTTCAATAATAACTTGGCCGACAGGCAGCAAGTGGTTACAGTGCATGGTCTTGACACCTTTGAAGTTATTCTCTGGGCGTACCTTGTACACTGGTAGATCATCCAACTTTCCAACTACTACATGAGGAAGATGGTGCCACCTATCAGCAATTTTGTGCTTGCCATTTAGTCCCAAACTGTTTAACAACACCCAGTCTCCAGGCCAAAGCTCTTGAGCTTCTACTTTCTTATCGTGCCTCTCTTTGTTGGCAAGATTTCTCTCAGTGGCCACTGTCTGAGCCGGTTGATATGAATGGTTCAATTGAGCTTTCAGTTTCTGTACATACTGCAGGTAGTTTTCAGCTCAGACCCCGTCTGGAGAGACCCCAAAGCAGACATCAACTGGCAGTCGAGTCTCCCTCCTGAACATGAGGCGGTGGTGGAGGGGAACCCAGTAGCATCATTTTTGGTGCAGTTGTATGCATGTACCAAGGTGCTAATCTGCTGGCTCCATTTATGCTTGTCTTTTGGATGGAGGATGCCCAGCATGTCTAGAAGGGTGCAGTTAAAATGTTCTGGTTGAGGATCCCCCTGTGGGTGATAAGGGGTGGTTCTTGACTTCTGCACCACCCACAGAGAGAGCATTTCTTTGATTAGCCTACTTTCAAAGTCTCTGCCTTGGTCAGAGTGAATCGCTGGGGGGGGGCACCATAGTGGACTAAGATTTTTTCCACTAGCACCTTGGCCACGGTAGAAGCCTTTTGATCTTTAGTTGGAAAAGCTTGTGCATACCGTGTGAAATGATCTGTAACCACTAACACATTGCAATATTCTGCTGATCAGGTTCTACACACAAAAAGTCTATGCAGACCAGTTCCATGGGAGTGCTGGTAGTAATATTGACAAGGGGGGCAGCCCTCTGAGGCAGGGCTTTCCTTTGCAGGCAATGACTGCAGGTCTTTACATGGTGCTCAACACTGGCCCCCCATCTTGGGCCAGTAGAATCAAGATCGTACCAGGTTGAGAGTTTTGTCAATATCAAGGTGCCCTATGTGATTGTGGAGGGACCTCAGTACCAAATCTTTAAAGGCTGTGGGCAGGACCAATTGCTGCTTGTCTACTTGACCACTGCGATCCACTGTCTCTCTGTATAACAACTGATTGTGTAACTTCAACCTGGGGCCTTCTTTAAACAACAGGGCAGTTAGCAAGTCAGGGGAACACAACTTGGACACATCTTTCTCCGCACGCAGGGCATCAAGTACTGGCTGAATCATAGGATCTTGGGATTGAGCCCACTGAATGCTGTCATTGTCAAACTGAGGTAGGGCACTAATATCTAGAGCAGAGAAATGGCAATAGGCAGCCAGTATGCAGGTATCAAGAGGGCCCAAGCAATCTACTAAACAGTCCACTGTGTTTGCAGACATCTGTTCATCTCTATCAAACTTTTGGCACAATGCTTGGATGTCAGGTTCAGACAGCCTGACCCAATCACTCTTGGAGACTGGCCTTCGTGATAGGGTGTCAGCATCAATATGGTTCAGTCCTGTTCTGTATTCGACAGCATAATCATAGGTTGATAAAGTAGAGAGCCACCGGTGCCCAGTGGCATCTAACTTAGCTGAAATTTGTACGTAGGTTAATGGGTTGTTGTCGGTCTTCACCAAAGTCTTTGTCCCTTAGAGGTATTCATGAAACTGGTCGATGATGGCCCATTTTAGCACAAGGAACTCCAGTTCGTGCACAGGGTAGTTTCGCTTCGATGGGGTCAAGCTCCTACTGGCGAAAGCCACTGGTCTCAAACCATCCTAATGGGATTAATACAGCACAGCTCCAAGACGCTGCAGACTGACGTCTGTATGCAGCACATAGGGCTTGGTAGGGTCAGCATAGTTGGGGATGGGGGCATGGGTGAGCTGGTATATGACTTCATGAAAAGCTGCTTCACATTCAGATGTCCAGTGGGGCCAAAAAAGTTCACCTGTGCAGAAGTACACTTTCTCTGGTTCTTTGATAGCCCCTTTTTTATATTTATGGATAGTAGGAGGGTAACCCTGGGTAAGATTCAAGAGTGTGCGGATCACCTTTCCATAGTCATTTATTATTTTGTGGTAGTAGCCACACAACCCCAGGAAATGTTGTAGTTCTTTCAAATTATGGGGCTGGGGCCAAGTAGTCAGTGATTCAACCTAACTGGGATCAGTCTCTATCCCTTCTGCAGATACTATGTGCCCTACATACTTCACGGAGGTTTGAAAAAATTGTCACTAGTCATTGGACAGCTTGAGGCCGAAGTCTTCCAATCAGTCTAGGACTTTAAACAGTCAGGTCTCATGCTCCTCTAATGTGCGCCCAAACACAAGGACATCGTATAGGTACACTAGACATTCCATAAAGTTCATATCTCCCTCTGCACGTTCCATCAGTCGCTGAAAGGTGGCCGGGGTGCCTGAAATCCCCTGTGGCATTCTCAGGAATTCATAGAACCCCAAAGGACAGATGAAGGCTGTTTTATGATGGTCCTCTGGCACCATTAGGATCTGGTAGTATCCGCTGCGAAGATCCAATACTGAAAACCATTTGCTCCCATTCAAACAATCCAGGGCATCTTGTATACGGAGCATGGTGTATTGATCGGGGATGGTCCACCGGTTCAGGGTTCGATAATCAACACACATCCTCACAGACCCATTCTTCTTATGCACAACCACAATAGGAGAGGCATATGGGCTCCTTGATTCTTGCCTCATACCAGCAGTGAGCATTTCCTGCAGGTGTCTCCTCATATCATCTATGTCTGCTGGGGCAAGATGTTGGGATCTGTCTCGAAATGGCCGGTCATCATGCAGGCGTATGTGATGCTCTGCACCCTGGACATGCCACATGTCCCATTCATTTAATGAAAACACTTGGTCCCTCTGAGCAAGTTTCTTGCTAATTCTAGCCTTCCATTCAGCTGGCAACAGGGAATCACCAAAGTCAAATAAGTCCGGGGTCACTCTCTCCTTCTCACCAGATCACTTGTTGCTGAGCAATACTGCAGTGTCAGCACAGTGTACTGTAACTAGGGTGCACCCTCTGTTCATTCGAATCTCCCAATCTGACAAATTCTGAATCTGGACCATCACTCGTCATGCATAGGTGTGGGCACGAGCAGACAAGATGCTGGGTTTGATCAATACTCCCTCTGGCAACTTTCCATCTCCTGGTGCATCCAACATTAATATTTTGTTCTTTATGTTTCTCTTTAGACGGACTTCTCCATGGATTGTGCACTGGGCGTTGGGGGCCAATACCAAGGAGTCAGGTTCTTTTTTCCACACTATCCCCACTGGCTCATCTGGGTCCACTTCATTGGGTCTCTGTTGCCAGTCATAAGCCCTTTTTACTAAGGCAGGAATTCTTAGGGCCCATCCAGTCAGCTGCCCTTTTTTCTCATGGCTGAGTTGTGCTAGTCTCCCAAACATGTGGGCGTTTGTTCCAATTAACAGGGGAACCCCATCATACAGTCCGTTGGGGGGACACACAAGGGCCAGTGTCTCTACTTGCTCCTCTATGCCAGTGACAGTTGCAGGAAAAGACAACCGGGGCGGGCATATCCTAGATATGGATAAGACTTGTCACTCAGCCCCCACACATGTAGGCCTTCCAGGGATTGTAAGGGCACATCAGATATGTGTTTGTCATACCAGTCCTGAAATGCAATGGTCACTTGCAACCCACTGTCAAGCACAGCCAGAGTAGGAATACCATCCAGAGCCACATTAGTCTCCATTGAAGGGCCCACTATCTTGGACCAGTCTGGAGGGACAGTAGCAGGGGCCGGTACAGACAACTAAGCCACAAAGAAATTGGAGTTGGTATTTCCTGAGCCTTCACTGCGGTCATTTCCAGCACCCCTCAGTCATGGTTTTGCTTTCTGGAGCTCCCCTTGAAGTCTGTATACAACCTTATCTAAGTTTTTTGGGGACTGGCATTCTTTCTTCATATGCCCCTCCTTCCCACAATTATGACAGAGTATGCTTTCTAGAGTCTGGCATGGCCAAGGCATCACATTGGGGGCTTAGGTGGGGGTACCACTAACAGAAAATTGTGATTCAACCTCTGTCTGGTGTGTGGTAAGCATGGGGAGACACCTCAGTAATTCCCTCACTTCCAGAGTCAACTCATTAATCTTTGAGCTGCTGTCAACAGGGGATGCCTGGGAATGCACCCCACCACCATAGAGGACACACTCTGAGAGGGGTTTGGGCCCATTGTATCTTGGAATGGACTTGTAGGGAAATGGTAGCCCTCATTTCTTGGACCTCTCGCAGTATCTTGCCCCAGGGCGGAGCATCCTTACTAGCCTCCCAATGTTCAACTGGCACTGTATTTCACCCCTGAGCATCACTCACATGTGCATCCTCAGTCATCTGGGCAGCAGCAACAGCAGATACAGGAGGGGCCCCCCCACGTGGCTGCCTCCTCTCAATCCTCTGAATTTCCTTCATCAGTCCGTCATAGGTAGGAGGAGCATCCAACCTAGCAGCAAGGCATAGTTGGAGCAGCAATAATTCAGAGAATGGGGCTGACTTGAGAAGTTGGTCCAACCTATTCTGATCTAACTTAGCTGGGGCCATGCCACCTTTCTTTAGGTATTCCTGTAGCACCACTTCAAGTCAAGGCACATACATAAATAAGGGCTCTCTGGGTATTGCTGAGTATTTTTGACCCTATCACACAGGTCCTCATCTGAATCGGGGACTCTCATACACATTTTCCAATGCATTCAAAAAATCTTGAGCAGTTGCTTCTGGATTACTAGCCTGTGTAGCATGGATAGTAAGTTGGGTGGGGCCTCTGAGGCTTTCAACCACCCATCTCCTCTTCTCTGGTTCAGGGTATTGCCATTTTCAGATTTGAGGGGCAACATAGTCTACCCAAGTCTCCCAATTGTCCTCCCCCTAGGGGGTGTGGGAAGGGTGCCTGAAAACATCCACAGCCGGCGATACGAGTCGTGACTAATGGCAAGTACAGATATAGGGGCCAGCATTGGCATGGGCACAGAAGGCGGGGCAGTAACAGGTGCTGGAGTGGGAGGGACTGTTGGGGAAGGAGCACCCCCAGGTGGCAGGAATAGTTTCTTAAAGTCCTCCATGGTTTTCTCTTCCTCCAGCAACAACTTAGCAAATTTCTCCTCAAAAGTCTCAGATAATGGTGGGAGATCATCTTCCCCGGGATCTTTACTGTCTTTTGTTATCACTCTCCAGGTGGGTAGGACCCCTTCTGAGGCAATAGTCTGTGGCACTTTAGAGCTGTCCATGGGGTCACCACACTCTACCAAGGCTATGAAAGTCTGGGTGATCAAATCAGCCTGTCGACCCATCACCACAGGGTTTTTTAAACATTCAACTTTGGAGAGTGCTCCCTCTATAGTGTCCTTACTGGTACCCAGGGGAATATGCAGTATAAGTAGAGCATTTTGGGGGTTGATCTAATGCCCAGTACACCACCCCACCAACTGGTGTACAGCCATTTCTACTGGGGTAGCCATTAATCTTTAACAATAATTCATAATTTTTGGCCACTAGAAGGCACAAAATCCCAGCAGTGCCTCCAAGATGTAACTCCTAGGTGGCACTATCCCAAGGGCTACTACCCCTGCCTGCATGGCTAGTAGCAGGTTAAGGGGCCTGAGTTCTGAAATGGGTACCTCCACCTGGAGGCCAGGGTTGATAGTGGTCAAACTAACCTGGGCACAGCCCTACAGGACACTGTAATGCCCCTCTTTCCCTTATAGTGGCCTGAACAATATACGATAATCACTTTCACAGTACCCCTTGCACACCATACCAGTACCCACAATGTTTGCACTTACCACCAGGGTTGGTTCCTCTGGCTCGACCCTGGGGACCCCCTGTAAAACGAGCTTATGCACAGTAAATAGCAACAGTATAGTACTCTTGGAACAAACTGGAACCACAGTCAGGTTAAATGCGGCAAAAAAGTCAGATCTGATTTATTCAGGGGACTTGAACAAGGAAGGGGCACGATCAGGTTGATTGGCATAAAGACTATATTAATCAAAGTTATGCATGTGCTTTAAGTCCCCACACAGTCACACACTCTGGGTACCCAGGTAGGAAAATGGTGGGCTAGCCAGGAATGTTGTAGCTGGTTGGGGCCCTGTGATGGAAGAAAGCCACATGCACAACACACGCTACTTATAATCCGGTGCTGGAGGGCTCAGTTCATGAAAGAAAAAAGCAACAAGACAATCAGGTGACAACACTTTAGATTTAGTTGCTGTTGCAGGGAGTTACCCTGATGTTTACTCATGAAACCCAATACAGGACACAGGTAGGATGAAATTGAGACTGCAGGTTGTTGAGCTGGAGTGCCAGGAGAAGCAGGGCCACCCAAATCATCGAGGCGTCGTTCCTGTTCAAGCATTGAGCAGGGGGCTGATTCCCAGGCAGATCTCTCGTTGATGGTTTTCTCCATGCAATGGGTAATCTGACTGGACCAGTGTGGCAAGTCCCAGGTGAAATGGCAATGAATTCAGATTCAGTCTGTTGGAGCTGGATGCAGCCTCCAGCGAGCAGAATACAGTTCAACACACAGTGGGGAACCAAATCACCACCCACTTACAGCACACAGCACATTTACATGTAAGAAATTCCACTATACCAGGCAGATTGCTATCTATCATGCCAGCAGCTAGCAGAACACAGTTCAGCACACAGTGGGGAACCAAATCACGACCCACTAACAGCATACAGCACATTTACATGTAAGAAATTCCACTATACCAGACAGATTGCTATCCAGTCGCCATTACAGAGTCTCTGCACAAACTGGGAGTTCAGAGATGGCTAGAAATCCTGACAGGCCAATCGCATTCAACAAATCTTCACTCTTCTTCAGGTTAAAGCCTGGTCATAGTCCAATGGGTTAAATAGTCCTCACAACTCAGATTCAGTCTGAATAAACTCTATTTTCCCTCTCAGGGACAGCAGGCAGACAGGCAGGCCAAAACTTAGCCCGTTCACAGTTCTCCCACATAAAACTACACAGAACTGTTGCTCAAATCACTTGAGCTGTTACTCATTTCACTTCCTAACTCAGAACTAACTGAAAACTGCAAGCAGTCTGGGAATTTCCCCAAGATCCAAAAGGTTCGGTTGGCTGATCTGCCTGTCAGTCACAACAAGGGCTCCCCCTTCTGGTTCAGTTAGGCACCAAAATGCAAAAACAACAATCCCTACAAGTTTTGACCCCACCAAGCCCCTGAAGGCAGGCTCCATTTTAGAGTCCCAACAGTACTGATTGGCCCATTCTGACAGTCCCGGGCCAAGTTGGTGGAGATAAACAGAACAGCCCTTGCTGCAAAGAAAACAGGTTAGAACAAACTGCAATATTATTATCACTCTAATAGATATTCAGCAAACAAGTACATCTACTAACTGAGCTCCGTCTCAGATTAATTATAACTGCAATCCAGGCAGCTCTTAAAGAGACAGTACACAGAGGCTGTACAGACACTCTCTGACAATACATTTAAACTGCTAAAACACAGGACACCAGCCTGGCAGTGAGCATTTAGGCAAGCTCAAGGAAGACTTTTTGGGAACCCCCATTTGTAGAGGGGTTACACTGTGAAAGGTCTCTTTTTCTGCTCTGAATTTGGTGTGGTTCCATGCATCATATGGTACGTGATTATGACCTCTGTCAGTAGTTTTGGCCCCCTGTTGTTCCTTTAGCCAGATGGTCCAGTTCCCAAGTCTTGCTGGTGGGACTTGTTGAGATTACAACCACATTATCTACATTTGCATAAACATTCAAACACATTTATTTGCCCAAAGGTACACTAAACTATCAGGCTCTGCCTGCGGTTAGTGGGGGAGAGGAGGCAATGGGTAGTGGACAATCTATTCCATCATCCCCTCCTTCCACATATCATAAACAATACCTAGAAACAGAGACCAACATACAGCAGGGTTTTTTGTGCACCGCTGTCCTCCCCATCTCTTCACCAGCTCTCTCTCTCTACTGGGGAGAAGGCAGCCCGTATTCCCACCCTTATTTACTTTAGCCAAATTGGCTGAATCCTACTAGCACCGGGAAAAGTGGGTGGAAAGTCCTGATCACAAGGACATGCAGGATTATGGCCAAATATCCATGGCTGTTGGAACACCTGGACATGTGCATTTTGCCCATAAGTCCATTGAACAATACACAGTGAGCCTTTCTGAAACTGAGAGACAGTCAAAAATACTGCTACTACAGAACAGCCAACACAATAAGTGAATTGCATTCCAAATAAATAAGGCTTAAATCATGATCTGACTAAGCTAATTGTAACCCCTAGGTGGCGCTATCCCAAGGGCTACTACCCCTGCCTGCTTGGCTAGTAGCAGGTTATGGGGCCAGAGTTCTGAAATGGGTGCCTCCACCCAGAGGTCAGGGTTGGCAGTGGTCAAGCTAACCTGGGCACAGCCCTCCGAGACACTGTAACCCCCCTCTTTCTTACTAGTGGCTAGAACAATGCACAATAATCACTTTTGCAATACCCCTGATACACCACACAAGTACCCACACTGTTTGCACTTACCTCCAGGGCTTTCCTCTGGTTCGACCCTGGGGACCCCCTGTAAAACAAGGTTATACACAGCAAATAACAGCAGTATAGTACTCTTGCACAAATGGGAACCACAGTCAGGGTAAATGCAAAAAAGAGTTAGATCTGATTTATTTAAGGGACTTAAACAAGGAAGGGGCGTAATCAGGTTAATTGGCTTAAAGGCCGTATCAATCAAACAGTTATGCATGCACTTCAGTGTCCATAAAAGGTCACAAACTCTGGGTACCCAGATGGAGAATGGTGAGCTAGCCAGGAACGTTGCAGCTGGTTGGGGCCCTGTGATGGAAGAAAACAACATGCACCACACACACTAATTGTAATCCGGAGATGGAGGGCTCAGTTTGTGAAAAGAAAACAATAAGACAATCAGATGACATACTTTTAGATTAAGCTGTTGTTGCGGGGAGCTACCTTGATGATTACTCATGATACCCAAGACTGGACACAGGCTGGACGAAAATTGGGACTGTAGGTGGTTGATCTGGAATGCCAGGAGAAGCAGGGCCCACACAATTCGCCGAGGCATTGTTCCTGTTCAAGTGTGGAGCAGGGGCCTGATCCCCAGGCAGGTCTCTCATCAATGGCTTTCTCTGTGAAGCAGGTAGTTTGGCTGGGCTAGAGTGGCAAGGCCCAGGCCAAATGGAGACAAATTCGGATGCAGTCTGTTTTGGGCTGAATACAGCTTCCAGCAAGCAGAACACAGTTCACACAGTGGTGAACCAAATCATGACCCACTAACAACACACAGCACATTTACATGTAAGGAAATTCTACTGTACCAGACAAACCGCTCTCCGGTCATGATCGTCAAGTCTCTGCACAAACCGGGGATTCAAAAGCAACTGGAAATCCTGACAGGCCGATCGCATTCAGCAAAATCTTCAGTCTTCTTCAGGTTGATCCTGGTCACAACTCAGAGGCTTTCTTCATTCTCATAAACTCAGATTCAGTCCGAACTGATTCTATTCTCCCTCTCAGGGGCAGCAGGCAGGCATGCAGGTCAAAACTCAAGCCTTTCCACAGAGACTGTATTGAGCTGTTCTTCTTCAGCTCCCAACTTAGATATAACTCAACTGCCAGCAAGCTTGGGGATTTCCCTCAGAATCCAAAAGGTTCGGTTGGCTGATCTGTCTGTCGGTCACAACAAAGGCGCCCCCTTCAGGTGAAAAAAGGCACCAAAAGCCCAAAACTACAATTCCTACAGATTTTGACTCCAGACAGCTCCTGTAGTCCAGCTCCATTTTAGGTCCCACCAGAACTGATTGGTCCAATTCGCAGTCCAGCACCAAGATAGTGGAGATAAACAAAACAGTCCTTACTGCAAAGAAGGCAGGTTAGACAAACTACATTATCATTATCACTCTAAATGATTTTCAGCAAATAGTTACATCTTTCAACAGAGCTCCCCTCTCAGATTACTTATGACTGCAGTCCAGGCAGCTCTTAAAGAGACAGTACACAGAGGTTATACAGGCACTCTCTGGCAATCACATTTAAACTGCTAAAACACAGGACACCAGCTGGCAGTGAGCATTTAGGCAAGCTCAAGGAAGACTTTTCGGGAACCCCATTTGTATGGGGGTTATACCCTTCCCCTGCCTGGAGAAAGCTTTGCATCCGAGTCAAGTCTGTACCATCATACATAAGTTAACATAAACTTATTACCTTACTATTCATGTTCACAACATTTCACAATACTTTTCCATTCTGACAACACATTATGCATATTTCATACAGATCAATTGAACATTACTATACTGAATCATGTAATAACTTCTTGTACCTTAAACAATGCAAGAGGGAGCCCTTCCCTATCAGCTAACTTGGGGCTAGATGGGGCCGGGGCACCATGGTGACAGGGAAAGACAAGTAACCTGGAATTGTTAGTCAAGCTCAATTTGGGCAGTGAGCTTAGTGAGACATAAACACCTTTGTGCACTACATTAAGAGGCAAATCCACTGGCCTCCCGGGAGAGTCATAACTGTGGCATACTACTGGCTTGAGAGCTCGGCCAGTCTTTCCGGGGGGAACAATCACAGTCTCTGTACTTTCAGCAACAGTCTTGGGGCTTTCATCACTTGTGAGGGGTGCCTCTGCCTAGAGGGGAACGTCCAAATTTGGGGCACTGTCAGCTCTTTTCTCTGCAGGCTCTGTTTCTATAACACTTGACTCATTTTGCGAAGGCTCAGGCACAATCACGCTTTGAGGCACTGAAGGGGGGTGGTCAGCACTCTCAGTGTTCTTCAAGTTCTGGTATGTCACCAGAAAGACTCAAACCCTCAGTTCCTTCTTCAGTCAAATCATTCAGTTCCACAATACACAGAGACTCAACATCTTCAGATGTAATACTTGCACTACACTTTCTGGGAGCATTGGCTCCAAGGACGAAGATGGGGGGTAAGGCAGTCCAGAAGGCCCAGCTTCATCCCCACAATTTGTCAGGGGGTTACCTCAAAACAGCTGACTCAGTTCATAAGAGGGGTAATAGGCATGGTTGTATTCACTTTCATCAGAAGTGGACTGACAGTCACTATCATTCTGGGCCTGCTGCAAATAAAACCTTAAATCTGTGACCACTGGGGTAGGTTGACTCTGTTTCTTTCTTGCAGCAGGACGAGTCACCGGTCCAGCGGGAGCAATCTCTGAGGGTTCAGCCTCAATCATGACTTGGCTGATAGGTAGCAAGTGGTTACGGTACATGGTCTGGACAGCTTTGGAGTTATTCTCTGAGCACACCTTGTACATGGGTAAATCATCCAACTTTCCAACTACTACATGGGGGAGATGGTGCCATGCAGTCTCAAATTGTGTAAGGACACACAGTCTCCAGATCGAAGCTCTTGAGCCTTTACTTTTTTTATCATGTCTCTCTTTGTTGGCTAGATTTCTCTTGGCAGCCATTGTCTGGGCCAGTTGATAGGCATGGTTCAATTGAGCTTTCAGTTTTTGTACATATTGCAGGTAGTTTTCGGCTCGGACCCCATCTGGAGAGAGACCCCAAAGCTGACATCAACTGGCAGCTGGGCCTCTCTCCTGAACATGAGACGCTAGGGGGAGAACCTGGTAGCATCATTTTTCATGCAATTGTATGCGTGTACCAAGGTGCTAATCTGCTGACTCCATTTATGCTTGTCTTTTGGGTGGAGGATGTCTAGCATGTCTAGCAGGGTGCAGTTAAAGCATTCTGGTTGAGGGTCCCGCAGCGGGTGATAGGGAGTGGTTCATGACTTTTGCACCCTCCATAGAGAGAGCATTTCTTTGATTAGATGACTCTCAAAGTCTCTGCCTTGATCAGAATGAATCTGCTGGGGAGCACCATCGTGGATGAAGACATTTTCCACTAATACCTTGGCCACGGTAGAAGCCTTTTGATCTTTGGTGGGAAAAGCTATTTATACCGTATGAAATGATCTGTAACCACTAACACATTGCCAATGTTTCACTGATCAGGCTCTAAACTCAAGAAGTCAGTGCAGACTAGTTCCATTGGGGTGCTGGTATTAATGTTGAGAAGGGGGGCAGCCCTCTGAGGCAGGGCTTTTCTCTGCAGGCAGCGACTTCAAGTCCCTACATGGTGCTCAACATTGGCCCCTATCTTGGGCCAGTAGAATCAAGATTGTACCAAGTCAAGGGTTCTGTCAATACCGAGGTGCCCCATGTGATTGTCGCGGGACCTCAGTACCAAATCTTTAAGGCCGTTGGCAGGACCAATTGTTGCTTGTCTACTTTGCCACTATGATCTACTGCCTCTCTATACAACAACTGATTTAGAAACTTCAATCTGGGGCCTTCTTTGAACAATAAAGCAGTTTGCAAGTCAGTGGAACATAACTTAGACACATCTTTCCCCACATGCAGGGCATCAAGTGCTGGCTGGATCATAGGATCTTGGGATTGAGCCCACTGAATGATGTCATTGTCAAATTGAGGTAGTGCACTAATACCTAGAGCAGAGAAGTAGCAATAAGCAACTGGTGTGCAGGTGTCAGAAGGACTCAAGCAATCTACTAAACAGTCCACTGTGTCCGCAGACATCTGTTCATCTCTATCAAACTTATGGCACAATGCTTGAATGTCAGATTCAGACAGCCTGACCCAATCACTCTTGGAAGTGGGCCTTCATGATAGAGCGTCAGCATCAATATGGTTCAGGCCCGGTCTGTATTCCATAGCATAATCATTGGTTGATAATGCAGAAAGCCACCGGTGCCCAGTGGTGTCTAACTTAGCTGAAGCCTGTATATAGGTCAATGGGTGATTGTCAATCTTCACCAATATCTTTGTCCCATAGAGGTATTCATGAAACTGGTCAACGATGGCCCATTTTAGCGCAAGGAACTCCAACTTATGCACAGGGTAGTTTCGTTCGGATGGGGTCAAGCTCCTACTGGCAAATACTACTGGTCTCAGGCCATCCTCATGGTCTTGATACAGCACCGCTCCTAGACCCTGCAGACTAACATCCGTATGCAGCACATAGGGTTTGGTGGGGTCAGCATTTTCGAGGATGGGGGCGTGGGTGAGCTGGTATATGATCTCATGGAAGGCTGCTTCACAGTCGGGCATCCAGCGGGGCCTGAAGAGTTCACCTGGGTGGAAGTATACTTTTTCTGCTTCTTTAATGGCCCCTTTTTTGTATTTACAATCAGTAGGAGGGTAACCCTGGGTAAGGTTCAAGAGTGGGCAAATCACCTTGGAATGGTCTTTTATGAACCTGCGGTAGTAGCCACAGAACCCCAGGAAACATTGTAGTTCTTTCAGATTATGGGGCTGGGGTCAAGTAGTCAGTGCTTCAACCTGACTGGGATCAGTCTCTATCCCTTTTATAGATACTATGTGCCCCACATACTTCATGGAGGTTTGGAAAAACTGCCATTTGTCAATGGACAGCTTGAGTCCAAAGTGTTTCAGTCAGTCTAGGACTTTAAACAGTCGGTTCTCATGCTCCTCTAAGGTGCTCCCAAACACAACGACAGGGTCCAAGTACATCAGGCATTCCTGCAAATTCATATCTCCCACTGCATGTTCCATCAGTCGCTGAAAGGTGGCTGGGGCACCCAATATCCCCTGTGGCATCCTCAGAAACTCGTAGAACCCCAATAGACAGATGAAGGCTGTTTTCTCATGGTCTTCTGGGGCCATTGGGATCTGGTAGTATCCGTTGTGAAGATCCAACACTGAGAACCATTTGCTCCCATTCAAACAGTCCAGGGCATCTTGTATGAGAGGCATAGTGTATTGGTCTGGGATGGTCCGCTGGTTCAGGGTTCGATAATCAACACACATCCTCACAGACCCATTCTTCTTACGCACAGCCACAGTGGGAGAGGCATATGGGCTTCTGGATTCTTATATCACACCAGCAGTGAGCATTTCCTGCAGGTGTCTTCTCACATCATGTATATCTGCTGGGGCTAGGCATCGGGACCTCTCTTGAAATGGTGGTTCATCGTGCAGGTGTATGTGATGCTCCGCACCCTGGACACATCCCACATTCCATTCCTTCAACAAAAACACTTGGTCTCTCTGGGCAAGTCTCTTGTTAATTCTAGCCTTCCATTCAGCTGGCAATGGGGAGTCACCAAAGTCAAACAAGTCTGGGGTCACTCTCTCCTTCTCACCAGGGTGCTTGTTGCTGGGCAATACTGCAGTGTCTGCGCAGTGTACCGTATCTAGGGTGCACCCTCTGTTCACCCGGATCTCCTGATCTGACACATTGTGAATCTGGACCATCACTTGTGCATAAGCATGGGCACGAGCAGACAAGATACTGGACTTGACTAATAATCCTTCTGGCAATTTTTCATTGCCTGTCACATCCAACATCAGTATTTTGTTATTGACGTCTTTCCAGAGGCAGACCTCCCCTTGAATGGTACACTGGGCATTAGGGGCTAGTACCATTGAATCGGGATCCTTCTTCCACACAATCCCCACTGGTTCATCCTGGTCTACTTCCTTGGGTTTCTGTTGCAAATCATAGGCCCTCTTGATCAGAGCCAGAATTCTCAGGGCCCTCCCAGTCCATCGCCCTTGTTTCTCATGACAGAGTTGTGCCAGTCTCCCAAACATATGGGCATTTGTCCCAATTAACAGGGGGACCACATCATACAGTCTGGTGGAGGGACACACTAGGGCCAGTGTCTCTACTTGCTCCTCTATGCCAGTGACAGTTGCAGAAAAAGACAACCAGAGGTGGGCATATCCTAGATATGGATAAGACTTGTCACTCAGCCCCCACACATGTAGACCTTCCAGTGATGGTAAGGGCACTCAGATAAGTGTTTGTCATACCAGTCCTGAAACACAATGGTCACTTGCAACACACTGTCAAGCACAGCCCGAGTAGGAATACCATTCACAGTCACTGTAGTCTCAATTGAAGGGCCCACTATTTTGGACCAGTCTGGAGAGGCAGTAGCAGAGGCCTGGACAGATGATTTAGCCACAAAGAAATTTGAGTTAGGGTTCCTCGAGCCCTCACTGCAGTCATTTTGGGCACTCCTTGGCCACTGATTTGGTTTGAACTCACTTTGGATATTTACTACTCTTTCTAGTCCCTCTGAGACTAGCATTGTGTTTGTTGCTGATAACACCACACACACTGCTTTTCTTTTCATATGGCCATTATTTCCACAGTTGTGACAAATGATAAACTTCTGGGTCATCCTGGCAGAGAACATTGTATGAGGAACTGAAGCAGTAGTAAAAGATTGGGGTCTAGTATCTGCTTGCAACGGTGAGAGTGGTGCAATGTGTCATAACAGTTCCTTTACAGTGGCAGTCAATCCGGTGGTCTCAGACTTGGAACCACCCTCGGTAGCGGATGCATGAGGGCGCACCCCCACCCCCATGGCAGTCACACCCTGAAAGGGACCAGAATCTTATTCCATGGGAAAACCCTTGCAGAGGCACCCATCTTCAACTCTCGGACTTCCTTTAGTAGCTCATCTTTCCAATGCTGGGCCCAGGGTGGGAAGTCCTTTGCATTCTCAGAGTGCTCATTAAGTGCCGACTTTTGACCCTGAGCCTCACTTGGCTGATCACTCTTGGTCACTTGTGCAGCAGCAGCAAATATGGGAGCAATTCCCCCATGTGGTCACCTTTGCTCAACCTCCCGAATTTCTTTCATTAGCTCGTCATAGGAGGGGGGCGATTCCAGTTGGGTGGCAAGGCACAACTTAAGCAGTAAAAATTCTGTAAATGGAGCAGACTTAAGGATCCAGTCCAGCCTAGTTTAATCTAATTCATTTGATGACAAACTACCCTTTCTGAGGCACTCTTGTAGCAGCTTTTCAAGCCGAGGTACATACACAGACAATGGCTACCCCTAGGTACTCCTGAGCATTTCTTACTCTCCACCACAGATCCTCATCTGAATCCGGGCTCCCATACACATTCTCCAATGCATCAAGATAGTCCTGTGCAGTTGCTCCGGGGTTATTGGCCCACTTGGCACAGATGGTAGCCAGGGCAGGACCTCGGAGGCTCTCACTCAACCTCTTTCATTTCTCTGCTTCTGAGCATTACCATTCAAGTACTAGAGGGGCAACATAGTCAACCCAGGTCTCCCAGTCATCCTCCCCTTGGGGGGTGGGGAGGGTGCCCTAGAAGATTCTCAGCCTTTGGTAGGAGTCATGACTAATGGCCAGTACAGATATAGGGGCCTGCATTGGCACAGGTACAGAAGATGGGGCACTAACAGGTGCTGGAGTGGGAGGGAGTGTTGGGGAAGGAACACCCCCAGGTGGCAGGAATAGTTTCTTAAAGTCCTCTATGGTTTTCCCTTCCTCCAGCAACAACTTAGCAAATTTCTCCTCAAAAGTCTCAGATAATGGCGGGAGCTCATCCTCCCCGGGGTCTTTACTGCCTTTTGTTATCACTCTCCAGGCAGCTGGAACCCCTTCTGAGGCAATAGTCTGTGGCACTTTAGAGCTGTCCATGAGGTCACTACACTCTACCAAAGCTATGAAAGTTTGGGCGATCAAATCAGCCTGTCGACCCACCACCACAGGGTTTTTTTAAACATTCAGCTTTGGAGAGTGCTCCCTCTACAGTGTCTTTACTGGTACCCAGGGGAATATCCAGTATAAAGTAGAGTATTTTTGGGGTCGATCCCCTGCCCAGTACACTACCCCACCAACTGGTGTTTGGCCATTTCTACTGGGGTAGCCATTAATCTTTAACAATAATTCATAATTTTTGGCCACTAGAAGGCATAAAATCCCAGTGGTGAGCCTCCAAAATGTAACTCCTAGGAGGCGCTATCCCAAAGGCTACTACCCCTGCCTGCTTGGCTAGTAGCAGGTTAAGGGGCCTGAGTTCTGAAATGGGTGCCTCCACCCAGAGATCAGGGTTGGTAGTGGTCAAGCTAACCTGGGCACAGCACTCCAGGACACTGTAACCCCCCCTCTTTCCTTACTAGTGGCCAGAACAATACACAATAATCACTTTAACAATACCCCTGATACACCACACAAGTACCCACACTGTTTGCACTTACCTCCAGGGCTTTCCTCTGGCTCGACCCTGGGGACCCCATGAAAAACAAGGTTATACATAGCAAATAACAGCAGAACAGTACTCTTGCACAAACTGGAACCACAGTCAGGGTAAATGCAAAAAAGAGTTAGAGCTGATTTATTTAAGGGACTTAAACAAGGGAGGGGCGTAATCAGGTTAATTGGCTTAAAGGCTGTATCAATCAAACAGTTATGCATGCACTTCAGGGTCCATAAATAGTCACACACTCTGGGTACCTAGATGGAGAATGGTGGGCTAGCCAGGAACGTTGCAGCTGGTTGGGGCCCTATGATGGAAGAAAACAACATGCACCACACACACTAATTGTAATCCGGAGCCGGAGGGCTCAGATCATGAAAAGAAAACAACAAGAAAATCAGATGACACACTTTTAGATTAGGCTGTTGTTGCAGGGAACTACCCTGATGATTACTAACAATACCCAAGACCGGACACAGGCTGGACGAAAATTAAGACTGCAGGTGGTTGATCTGTAGTGCCAGGAGAAGCAGGGCCCACATGATTCGCTGAGGCGTCATTCGTGTTCAAGCGTGGAGCAGGGGACTGATCCCCAGGGAGGTCTCTCGTCGATGGCTTTCTCTGTGCAGCAGGTAGTTTGACTGGGCCAGTGTGGCAAGGCCCAGGCCAAATGGAGACAAATTCGGATGCAGTCCATTTTGGGCTGGATATAGCTTCCAGCAAGCAGAACACAGTTCACACAGTGGAGAACCAAATCATGATCCACTAAAAACTCACAGCACATTTACATGTAGGGAAATTCTACTGTACCAGGCAAACCACTGTCCCGTCATGATCGCAAAGTCTCTGCACAAACCAGGGATTCAAAAGCAGCTGGAAATCCTGACAGGCCGATTGCATTCAAAAAAATCTTCGGTCTTCTTCGGGTTGATCCAGGTCACAACTCAGTGGCTTACTTCATTCTCACAAACTCGGATTCAGTCCGAACTGATTCTCTTCTCCCTCTCAGGGGCAGCAGGCAGGCATGCAGGCCAAAACTCAAGCCTTTCCACAGAGACTGTATTGATCTGTTCTTCTTCAGCTCCCAACTTAGATCTGACTCAACTGCCAGCAAGCTTGGGGATTTCCCTCAGAATCCAAAAGGTTTGATTGGCTGATCTGTCTGTCAGTCACAACAAAGGTTCCCCCTTCAGGTGCAAAATGGCGCCAAAAGCCCAAATCTATAATTCCTACAGATTTTGACTCCAGACAGCTCCTGTAGCTCCATTTTAGGTCCCTCCAGAACTGATTGGTCCAATTCGCAGTCCAGGACCAAGATAGTGGAGATAAATAAAACAGTCCTTACTGTAAAGAAGGCAGGTTAGACAAACTACATTATCATTATTACTCTAAATGATTTTCAGTAAATAGTTACATCTTTCAACAGAGCTCCTTCTCATATTACGTATGACTGCAATCCAGGCAACTCTTAAAGAGACAGTACACAGAGGCTATACAGGCACTCTCTGGCAATCACATTTAAACTGCTAAAACGCAGGATACCAGCCTGACAGTGAGCATTTAGGCAAGCTCAAGGAAGACTTTTCAAGAACCCCCATTTGTTGGGGGGGGGGTTACACCATAACAACTATTCTAGCTACTGCAAAGGACTTTGCATGGATTGAAATAACACTGACAAGTAATGTGAAGTGCACTGTTAATTCTATACCTTAGTAATAAATTGCCAGTAATCCTGGGACCTTTTTGCTGGAAATTAGAAATGTAAAACTATTAATACAGAAAACACCAGAGAAAGGAAGGCAGTCAGTAGGTCCCGTGGTGTGGTGGTGGTGTAGGCCACTTTAGATGATGATACACTGGAGTTGACTGGGAGCTTGGTCCATTACAGAGGTGAGCTACTCAGTTTCTGTAAAGGAAGGGTATAGGTAGGTGAGCAGTCATGCCCCCCCCCCTGCCCAGCATAGAGCTGCATTTATGTCTACTGTGCAGGCAAAAAATCCCCTACCCTTCTAAGTAGAGGATTGTTGCCAGTGTAACCCCCCTACAAATGGGGGTTCTCCAAAAGTCTTCCTTGAGCTTGCCTAAATGCTCACTGCCAGGCTGGTGTCCTGCGTTTTAGGAGTTTAATTGTGATTACCAGAGCTTGTATACCCTCTGTGTACTGTCTCTTTAAGAGCTGCCTAATTGCAGTTTAAGTAATCTGAGAGGGAGCTCTGTTGAAAGATGTAACTATTTACTGAAAACCATTTAGAATGATAATGATATGTAGTTTGTCTAACCTGCTTTCTTTGTAGCAAGGACTGTTTTGTTTGTCTCCACTATCTTGGTCCTGGACTGCAAATTGGACCAATCAGTTCTGGTGAGACCTAAAATGTAGCCGGATTGTAGGAGCTGTCTGAATTCAAAATCTATAGGAACTGCAGTTTGAACTTTTTGCGCCTTTTCTGCAACTGACAGGGGGAGCTCTTGCTTTGACTAACAGCCAAATCAGCCAACCAAATGTTTTGGATCTTGGGGAAGTCCCGGGCTGCTTGTAGTTTTTCAGTTAGAACTAAGCTAGAAGCTGAGCAAGAAGGAGCTGAAGTGTTTCTGAGCAGCTATCCTGAGTGGATTCGCATGGGAGAACTCTGAAAAGGCTAAGTTTTTGGCCTGCATGCCGGTGTGCTGTTCCTGAGAGGGAGAGAAGAGAATTATTTTGGACTAAGTCCAAGCCTGTGTGACTAAAGTAAGCTACTGAAGTGGGCCAGGCTCTGCCTGAAGAAGACTGAATATTTTTGCTGAATGCGATCGGCCTGCCAGGAGTTCCAGCTACCTCTAAGCTCCCGGTGTGTGCAGAGACTTTGTGATTGTGCCCGGGGAGCACTTTGCCTGTTACAGTAGAATTTCTCTACATGTAATTGTGCTATGAGCTGCTAGTGGGTTGTGAGTTAGTTCCCCACTGTGTGAACTGTGTTCTGCTTGCTGGAAGCTGTATCCAGCCCAAAACGGACTGCTTCCGAACTTGTCTCCATATGGTCTGGGCTTTGCCAGACTGGCCCAGCCAGACTTCCCACTGCACAGAGAAGCCATCGACGAGAGACCTGCCTGGGGATCAGCCCCCTGCTCCATGCTTGAACAGGAACAACGCCTCTGCAACTTGTGTGGGCCCTGCTTCTCCTGACATTCCAGATCAACCACCTGCAGTCTCGAGTTTCATCTAGCCTATGTCCAGTCTTGGGTATCGTGAGTAAATACCAGGGTACATCCCTACAACAACAGCTTAATCTGAGTGTGTCATCTGATTGTCTTGTTGTTTTGTTTCCTTTATGAACTTAGCCCTCTGGCTCCGGATTACAAATATTGTGTACTGTGCATGTTGTGTTTTCCATCACAGGGCCCCAACCAGCTGCAACCCAGGGCAACTGTCCTGGCTAGTCCATCTCTTCTCTACCTGGGTACCCAGAGGTGGACTGTGTGGGGGGGGGACTCAAAGCAGATGCATAACTGCTTGATAGATATAACCTTTAAGCTAATTAACCTGATTTTGCCCTTCCCTTGTTCAAGTCCCCTGAATAAATCAGATCTAACTTTTTCTGCATGTAATCTGACTGTGGTTCCAGTTTGTGCTCAAAGTACTGTACTGGTGCTATTTGCTGTACTTAACCTTGTTTTACAGGGGGTCCCCAGGTCGAGCCAGAGGAACCAGCCTTGGTGGTAAGTGCAAACACTGTGGGTATTTGTGTGGTGTATCAGGGGTATTGTGAAAGTGATTGTTGTACAGTGTTCAGGCCACTAGAAGGGAAAGAGGGGGGTTACAGTGTCCCGGAGGGCTGTGCCCAGGTTAGCTTGACCACTACCAACTCTGACCTCCGGGTGGAGGCACCCATTTCAGAACTTAGGCCCCTTAACCTGCTACTAGCCAAGCAGGAAGGGATAGTAGCCCTTGGGATAGTGCCACCTAGGGGTTACATCAGCATGTAGTTAGGGCACAGACTTGTGAAACATAAGACTGTGGGTTCACATACCACCAGTGTTACTGGTTCACTACATAACCTTAAGTAAGTAACTTGATTTTCCCGTGCTTCAGTTTTACCTTGGTGTTAAATTGAGTATGGGCAGGCCAACACTGAGAAAGAGATATGGCACCAGTCCACCCCAGTGCTATAATTGGTAGGGCAGGCCACCACTGAGAATGAGATGTGATCCCAGTCAACCCTGTTGTTAAAATGGGTTCAAGTTCAAGTTCAAGTTTATTGCAGGAAAAGCTGCGTTGAGCAGGCTCCTTCACAAGGAGATCCTGATTAAATAAAAGCAGAGACGTATACATAGACAATAATGGTAAATTCAGTATACATCGGTATATACAAACAGAGATAGTCATACAGTGCAGTAACAAAAGTGCTAGGTAAAATAAGGACAAGATAAGTGCATGATAACAATTTGGTTAAATACAGAGCAGAAAGGGGGAGAATCTGGGTGGGGGAAGGGAGAAGGAAGGTGGGAGAAAGGGTAGAAAGAGAAAAGGAAGAGGAGAGGAGAGGAGAGGACAAGAAAGACTTAAGCAGTGGTAGTAGGATAGTTATTAGGAGAAGTCTGAGACCTGAGTTGATGGACTGGCAGAGCAGAAGTGGAAGAGAAAGGGGAGGTGAGGGGCGGTATGCCATGGGACGAGCAAGAGGTAGGGAAGGGAAGGGTGGCCATGCAAAGTGGGAGCAGTGGAAGGTAAGCAAGAGGAAGGATAGGACTGAGAAAGGAAGAGAGGAACTAAGAAGGAGACAAGAGAGAATAGATGAGACATAAATATGAGAGTATCTGGGGGAGTGGAGCAGAAAGAAGATCAATAAAGGACAAAAAGGGTAGAAAGTGTCAGAGCATAAGGAAGAGAGGGGGAAGGGAAGGACAGAGGGCCAGCAGGGAGGGTGGAATGGAAAGGGGGGGAGTGGGGATAGAAGGAGGGGATGAGACTGGGAGGGGAAGGGGAGGATGGGGGGAGAGGGCAGAGCACCAATAGGAGAGGAGGGAAGAAGGGCAGGAGGAAGAGGAAGGAAAGAGTGCCGGAGGATAAAAAATGATAGTCAGAGGGTGAGTAACAATGGGGGCGCAGGCGAGGGGTTAGGGGGTGGTGTTGAAGATAACGATGAGAAGGTCTAGCCCTCTGGCAATTATAAATTGTCCTATAATGCTTTGAGGCCAAGGATTTGAAGAAGCTGACCATAACAAGACTACAGAGCTTAATGACCACTTGCATGCTAGTCCATGCTTCAGGGAGGGTGTAGGAAAAAGTACCTTTACTGAGGGAGGTGTGAGTCCTAGAAATGTCCAAGAGGATGAACGCAGCCTTCCTTAGGGAGTAGGTGCTGTGTGAAGTGTGACTAAGAGAGGAAATGCAGCCCGGAAGTTTATTTAGCAGTATTTTGAGCATCCATGTACTGATGTGAAGCAGCCTTCTGGTGGCAAGGGAGGTCTAGCCAACTACAGCATATAGATCATAGCGGTGGGTCCTAAGTGGTGCCTGGTGATGACGCACAGGGTTTGGTGGAACAAGACATCTACTTTGTGAAGATTGCTTGCCAAGGTGCAATTATATATTATATCACCAGAGTCCAAAAGTGAGAGGAACATGGCCGGAACTAGACTAAGTCTAATTTCAGATGGGAAGAGCACTCTGTTTCAAAAAAAGAATCCAAGTCTTGCTTTAAGCTTATTTGTGAGGCTGATGATATGAGCATTGAAAGACAGCTTACTATCGAGCAGTAAGCCTAGATATTTAAACTTGCCAATTACTTTGAGTGTTTCCCCTAGGGATGTCACAATAGAAGTGCTATGGGCAGTAGTCCTGATGGAGGCAGTGCTGTTGTTGTGGTTGAAGAACATTACCTTCATTGTTTTCACATTTAGTAGATGTTTGAAATGAATAAGGTTACATTCAAGCTGTAGGAAGTCAGATTATGGCTCGGTGCAGACATCAACCAGTGTAGGTTTAGACATATGAAGAACGGTGTTGTCCACAAAGAAATGCAGCTAGGACTTGATAATGTTGGAGTCCAGGGTGTTAATATACATGGAAAATAGGGTGGGGCCTAATATGGATCCTTGTGGGGCACCTCTTGTGATGGGTAGGGAGTTCAACAGAAGAGCATTGGCTTTAATTTTCCGGACTCTGCCTGCAAGCTAACTGGAGAACCATTGAATTGTAGTGGCAGTAGCACCTATATTTGAGAGGGCAAGGAGGGTGAGACTGTGATAAATGGAATCAGATGCCTTGCCCATGTAACTGGGGGGTTACCCCAAGGGTCGGGTTGGTGGCATTTTTATGTTATTAGCGCTGTGTGGTACCTCCATATGTAACCCCCTACCTGAGACCTGGGCTCGGGGACAAAACTGTTGCTCGGTATTTTGGCTAGGTTTGATTTCTAATCAGGGATACCCAAGTAACTCCAGACACAGGAAGCAATAACTGTAATGTCCAATACCAGAAGCTGTGATTCTAAAGTGTGGCTTTTATTCACATCCAACAGAATAACAAAGCACAGATGGACCTCCATGGGGCTACACTCCTGGTAATGCAGATTTGTGGAGATCAGAACACATCCTCTTTACACTGAAACCCTCAGGTCTCAAAATACTCCAGGTACTCTACCCTAACTCAAATCTTTTTCGGTTTCCCTGGCTCAGCTCCATTGCCAGCCCTTTGGACACTTTCCATATAGCATGGAACATTTACTGGTGACTCCCTAAACCACCTATGAGCACTTCTGGCTCCATCAGGGAAGCTTCCTCATCAATCCCATGACTGGGTACTTCCCTAAGGCACTGGCCAAGTACCTGAGAGAAAGCAACAGGTGTCCCAAAGCAAACCCATAGAGGTGAATTTGGTTACTACTAATGGGGGGAGTCTCCCACCTCTCGCTCCCCTAATTCATACCCGTCCATTTCTCTGGGCTGTAACACCTCATCCTTAAAATACACTTCGCTGTGTAGATTCTCTTTAAATGTATGTCACATCCAGTCTACTGTTTTTCCAACCCATTTGTGCTGAACTTGAACATACTTAAAAAGTGGCTGTGTCCATTACTCTAGACCCCCCACAGAGTTAAGCAGTCCAATCCCCACATCTTCCAAACTGTACTTTGCTGTATTTTCCTGACCCCACAGTAACAGTCGCTTTAGTTTCATCTTGTCTCAGGTGAAAACACATTGACCCTTTAGCAGAGTGAACTCACCCCTTGGTTGCAGGTGCCCCACAGGCGTTTTCTCTTCAAAAAAATCTCGTCCAGAACTTCTGGTGCATCAGCATAAAGTTAAACTCAGGCAGCTTCTTGGTTCTCTAGCTGGACCAGGGGTTTGCCCTTGGAAACAGGCTGATTCCTTCCCCATCCCCACAGGGATGGGGCCCTGAACCACTGAAAGTGGTCTCCACCACTTCACTTGGCTCTTCTTGTGTTCCTCGCCAGGTGAGAACACACACCTTTACACAAAAATAGCTCTTTGACAGAGCTTAGGACTCTGAGGGCCTGCTTGCAGCAGAGCACCTCCTTCCTCTACGACAGACTGCAACAGACTGACTTCAAATTCCCCAGTGTTCTACTCTAACCTTCAACTGCAACATTCCAGGGTGGCTTATGCAGCTGCGACAGTTCTAAAATGATGCCATCCCTCAGTCTCAGCTGAGACTGAGAACAGAGTGAGACAGTGTGAAATCCATTTAACTGGAGTTTCGCAAGCTGCCTGTTCCTGCCTGCCACTAGGTCTAACTGGGATTCTAGTAACCCCGGGTAACAGGGGGGTTACACTCAGATCTAGAAACACTACACCTGTTACTTGCTTAGAATTGTAAGTGATGAACCAATCATTAGCAACTTTTGCTAGTTCTGAGATGGTACTGCAGTTTTTTCTAAATCCAGACTGGGCTGGGTTGAGGATTGAGTGTTTTTAAATGTGTGCTTTTAGTAAAACGGGTAGGAGCAGGCCACCACTGAAAATAAGATGTGATCCTAGTCCACCCTTGAGTTAAAATGTAATGGAGCAGGCCAATACTAAAAATGACTCTACCCTGGTGTTAAAATAAGTAGCAGCAGGATACAACTGAAAATGAGATATGACACCAGTCCATGATAGTGTTAAAATGGGTAGAAGCAGACCACCACTGATGTGCGATGTGACTCCAATCCACTCTGGTGTTAAAATGGGTAGAAACAGGACACTAAAGAAAATGAGATGTGGCACCAGTCCACCCTGTTGTTAAAATGTGTAGGAGCAGGATGCCACAGGAAACAAGATGAAACTCCAGTCCCTTCTTGTGTTAAAATGGATAGGAGCATGCCACCACTTAAAGTTAGACATGGTACCAGTCCACCCTGGTGTTAAAATTGATAGGAGCAGACAGTAACTGAAAATGAGATGTGGTACAGTGCCAGTCAACTCAGGTGTTAAAATGCATAGGAGCAGACCATCACTGAAAATGAGATGATGCACCAGTCGACCCTGGTGTTAAAATGGGACGGAGCAGGCCATCACTGAAAACAAGATATGGCACCAGTCCACCCTGGTGCTAAAATGGGAAGGAGCAGACCATCACCGAAAATGAGATGTGGCACCAGTCCACACTGGTGTTAAAATGGGAAAGAGCAGACCATCACCGAAAATGAGATATGGCAACAGTCCACACTGGTGCCAAAATGGGAAAGAGCAGACCATCACTGAAAATGAGATATGGCAACAGTCCATCCTGGTGTTAAAATGGGAAAGAGCAGTCCATACCTGTAAACAAGATATGGCAACAGTCCACACTGGTGCTAAAATTGGAAACAGTAGGCCGCCACTGAAAACAAGATGCGACAACAGTTCACCACGGTGCTAAAATGGGAAAGAGCAGGCTATCACTGAAAACGAGATATGGCAACAGTCCACAATGGTGTTAAATTGGGAAAGAGCAGGCTGCTACAGAAAATGAGATGTGAATCCAATCCTTCCTTGTGTTAAAATGGATAGGAGCAGACCACAACTTAAAATTAGACATGGCACTAATCCACACTGGTGTTAAAATGGATAAGAGCAGACAGCCACTGAAAATGAGATGTGGTACAGTGCCAGTCAATCCAGGTGTTAAAATAGGAAGAAGTAGACTATCACTGAAAATTAAATGCAGCAACAGTACACCCTGGTATTAAAACAGGTAGGAGCAGGCCATCACTGTAAGCGAGATATGACAACAATCCACCATGGTGTTAAAATGCATAGGAGCAGAAACACAATGAAAACACGATATGGCAACAGTCCACCCTGGTGTTAAAATGGGAAGGAGCAGGCTGCCACAGAAAATGAAATGTGACCCCAGTCCTTCCTTGTGTTAAAATGGATAGGAGCAGGCCACAACTTAAAAATAGACATGGCACTAGTCCACACTTAAAATGGATAGGAGCAGACAGCCACTGAAAATGAGATGTGGTACAGTGCCAGTCAATCCAGGTGTTAAAATGGGAAGAAGCAGACTATCACTGAAAATTAGATGCGGCAGCAGTGTACCCTGGTATTAAAATAGGTAGTAGCAGACCATCATTGAAAGCGAGATATGGCAGTAGTCCACCATGGTGTTAAAATGCATTGGAGCAGAAACACAATGAATGCACGATATGGCAACAGTCCACCCTGGTGTTAAAATGGGAAGGAGCAGGCTGCCACAGAAAATGAGATGTGACCCCAGTCCTTCCTTGAGTCAAACGGGATAGGTGCAGGCTACTACTTATAATTAGACATGGCACCAGTCCACCCTGGCGTTGAAATGGATTGGAGCAAACAGCCACTAAAAATAAGATGTGGTACAGTGCCAGTCAACCCAGGTGTTAAAATGGGAAGAAGCAGACCATGACTGAAAATCAGATGTCGCAACAGACCATCCAGATGTTAAAATGGGAACGAGTAGACCATCACTGAAAACGAGATATGGCAACAGTCCACCCTGGTGTTAAAATGAAAAGGAACAGGCCATTACTGAAAACGAGAAATGACAACAGTCCATCCTGGTGTTAAAATGGGTAGAAGTAGACCCCTATTGAAAACAAGATATGGCAACAGTCCACCATGGTGTTAAAATGGGAAAGAGCAGGCCATCACTGAAAATGACTTCTGGCAACAGACCACCCTGGTGTTAAAATGGGAAGGAACAGGCTGCCACAGAAAATTAGATGTGATTCCAGTCCTTTCTTGTGATGCAATGGATAGTGGCAGCCAACCACTTAACATTAGACATGGCACCAGTCAACCCTTGTGTTAAAATGGATAGGAGCCGACAGCCGCTGAAAATGAGATGTGGTACAGTGCCAGTCAAAAAAGGTGTTTTGATGTGCTTACACAACCGAATGAGATATGACATGCTTGTGTAACTTGATTTACATTGTGGCTTTCAGCCCCTGTATCTGTGGAATAAACCACCCTATAGGAGTAAGACGCAAGGAACCCTAGAGAAGGGTTCCTCCTCACAGGAGCCATGCGGGAATGATTAAGGCCATACTGGTAGGTTAGGAAGAAGCCCACGGTAAGAGATGAGCTGCTGAGGAGGAAGAGGGGTGGATAGTGGGCAACGAAAAAATGAATCCTGGATTGGCTCCAGGATGCTTGACCTTTTAAGCCCGATGGGGGAGTGACATTGTAGCTCCGCCCATCGAACCTCGGGCTTAAAGCCCTCCCATTCAATGTGTTTATGCAACTGGATGAGATATGAAATGCTTGTGTAACTTGATTTACTTTGTGACTTTTCGCCTATCTATCCATGGGATATACCACCCTGTAGGGGTACGATGCAAGGAACCCTAGATGAGGGTCCCCTCCACAGGTGCTGCAGGAATGATTGTGTCAGCAAAAGGTAGGTTAGGAAGAAGTCCAAAAAGAATACCCAAAGATGTCAAGCGTCGAAGAGGCGGGAATGATGAATGAATTCTGAAAAGATGATAAGGGCTGACTTCCTAAGAAAAGAGGGGAAAGCCGGGGCCACCATCTGCCTCCATCCAACAGTGGAACCTAACTAACCTGAAGAAAGCACTAATTAACTAACATTATCACCATTGACACCGAAGAGAGGAAAAAAAACCTTTAAGGAGGAAACCTCTGGGGATCCAAGGCCTGGATTGCCTTCCCTCCAGGCTGATGACGTTTGATTTGAGGATGTATGTCGGTCAAGATAATGGTTCATTAATGAGGGATATAAGTAAGGAGGATGATGGCAGAGGAACAGGAGGCAGCATGGACCCAAGAAGGGTATGCTAGAGTATTTGATGGGATGGAGAAGATCTATGTAGAAGTCAGAGGAGCAAGGAGTATCCAGATGTTTTGATTTAAGGACGTATGATGCTAAAGAAGGATATGAGTAGGGAAGACAATGGTGATTGGTAAAAAACAAACAAAAGAAAGCTCAGATCAAAGAAGGAACATGAGGTAACATCAACCCAATAGAGGTATGCTCAAGTAGTCAAGGGGAAGGAGGAGACCCATGTGGGGTCGGATGAGTGAGGGTTATCCAGCTGCAGTAAGAATATGGGAAATGATGAATACTGATGATGATGATCGCATCATGAGTGCAGCAGTGCAATGAGGTAGCATAAGACTCAATAAGAGGTATGCTCAATTGAGCGATGTGACTGAGAAGACTCTGAGGCCAAAAAGTCTTGCCTGGAACCAGATAGTATGCTCGAGTCGAGCAATGGATGGAAACAAAATGGACGATGGATGAAGATGGAGTGAAGCCAAGATTGGAGCAAAGTCTTGATGGCTGGTAAGACAGAAGGCATGCATGGATTGAAGAGAAGACAGGAAATGAACTTGAACAATGGTGGAGAGGAGTTAGCCTTAACAAAGGGCAATGGACAGGAAAGCATGGCCTGGAGTGGAGATCGAGTCGACTCGAGGTAGCAGGGACCCGAGAGGGGTATGCTTGAGTGTGCAATGTGAAGGAGTAGACCCATGTAGAGGCCAGATGAGTGAGGGCTTTGATTGGAGTGAAGCTAGACGGAGTCAGCCAGAGACAGCCAAAGGCAGTCAAATGAATTGGACAGCAGAACATTTGCCCAAAAGAAATGGCGAGTGCCAGCCAGATGGAGTCAGCCAAGGCATACTGATTGGCCTTGATAAGAGTGAAGCCACAATGGCCGGATGAAAGTTCTATGAGGTAGCAGAGGATTCGATGAGAGGTAATATGATCCATTGAGAGGCATGATGCAGCAACATGAAGGAATAGACCCTGAGGTCAGACAGAGAACTTGGGGTCAGACTGAGTGAAGGAGAACAGGACCCTGGCACCTAGATGCTTGGTGGACTAAGGTGAGATGAATAAGGAAGGTTATGGCAGGATAAAGCTAGACACAGGATAGGGGAAACCACAAAATAAACTACCAGCCCAGGAAGGAAGGCAAGTACTCTCGATAGGGAGGAACGAGGGAAGGGTCAGATAAGGAACAGAATGGAAGGAGGAGGGAACGAGGGGAGGAAGGGAAGAGATGAGGAAGGAGAAGAGATGATGGTCGAAGGAGCATGGAACAGTGAGTCTACAGCATGGAGGGCCAAAACGAACCAAGAGAATCATTAATCAGCAGGGGCCACAGTCCATAGCAAACAGTAAACTGCGTAGATAGAGCAGCAGTCCGGACAGCAGGAACAGCAGCGCCAAAGGAGGAGATGGGCGATGAAAGTCTTGGCCGCCTGCAGAGGCAAGGAGCCACAAGGGAGGCAAGACAGGGGAGAAGGAAAGAAGGAGTAGGGCTGGCAGGTAAGGACAGGAAGAGGGATCAGAAACATGGTGGAAAAGCACTAATTTCAGGCACATAAAAACAGTAAAAGATCAACAATTACAAGATGTCAAAAGCTTAGAAAACTAAAAAAAAAGATTTACAGTGTGAAACAGTAGTCCAGGTAATTAGCAACTTTCCCCGTAAAGGTGTCATACATCCTGTAGAACCACAATTGATGAAGAAGGCCGCGCCAGGCTGAAGTCAACATGACATACGCCAGCTGTAGGAAGTGCCAGCAAGGAACACCGCTACGGTAAGAATGGACTGCCCCAACAGTTAGAAGCGGGAGCAGCTGAGAGATAGGACTCGGGCATGGAGATGAGTGCAAATGAGGCTCACGGTAGAATTGCCAGGCAAATAAAAAAACTCAGTAATGCAGATGGGTATACACCGGATTTCAGTCCTGACAGGAGTCCAATGGTGCTAACGTCAGAGAACGTTTAGAGCGACTGCAGCTGATTGCAGGGGTTGGGGGAATGAGCAATGGAGAAACGATCAAGGAAGAGAGTGCCTCAAAGGACAAAGAGATGATATGGAGTGATAGAATGGCAAAGAGCAGCAAGGAGAAACCGGAGGAGCGCACAGAATGCAGACAACAGATGGAGATAGGGAATGGGTCACACAGCTGTGAGAGATAACTAGAAGTATGGGGTAGGGAAGGGGAGCAGATACAGGAAAGGTGGGTGGCCAGGATGAACAGGGCTGCTGAAGGAGGAGAGCAAGGTGCACCCCAGAGCAAGAGCAGCAGGGCAGAGGTGGCACTGGAAAGAGGGAGCAAACATCAAAGAGCCAAGAAGGCTGGGTGGCTGAACAAAGCACTGCACACAGAGGTGAGGCAAGATTAGGACTGCAACGGGAGAAGAGATGGGGAAAGGAGGAAATGGGGGGACACACCACTGCAGGTAGAGTAGAGCCGCATACCCATCGTCTGCACGAAGAAAGGAGCCACCGGAAGAGCAGTAGGATAAACGAGCAAGCTGGCAGTCAGAGGCACTGCAAGGCACACAAATGGGGAGCGGCGCCTCTGTCTGCAAAGAAAAAATGAATCCTGGATTGGCTCCAGGATGCATGACTTTTTAAGCCCGATGGGGGAGTGACGTTGTTGCTACACCCATCGAACCTCGGCCTTAAAGCCCTCCCACAAAATGGGAAGGAGAAGACCATCACTGAAAACAAAATGTGGCACCAGTCCAGCCTGGTGTTAAAAAGGGAAAGAGCAGTCAATCAATGAATATGAGATGTGGCAACAGGCCACGCAGGCGTTAAAATGGGAACGAGCAGGCCATCATTGAAAACAAGATGTGGCACCAGTCCACCCTGGTGTTAAAATGGGAAAGAGCAGGCCATCACTGAAAACAAGATTCGGCACCAGTCCACCATGATGTTAAAATGAGAAAGAGCAGACCATCACAGAAAACAAGAAGTGGCACAAGTCCACCCTGGTCTTAAAATGGGAAAGAGAATGCCATCACTGAAAACAATATATGACAGCAGTCCAAACGGATGTTAAAATGGAAGAGAGGTAATCACTGATCACTGAAAATCAGATATGGCAATAGTCCACCCTGGTGCTAAAATGGGAAGGAACAGGCCATCACTGAAAACAAGATATGGCAACAGTCCACCCTGGTGCTAAAATGGGAAGGAACAGGCCATTGCTGAGAACAAGATGTGGCAAAAGTCCACCCTGGTGTTAAAATGGGAAGGAACAGGCCATTGCTGAGAACAAGATGTGGCAAAAGTCCACCCTGGTGTTAAAATAGAAAAGAGCAGACCACCACTGAAAAAGAGATATGGCAACAGTCCACCTTGGTGTTAAAATCGGTAGGAGCAGACCCCCACTGAAAATGAGATATGGCAACAGTCTACCCAGGTATTAAAATGGGAAAGAGCAGGCCATCACTGAAAACGTGTTACGGCAATAGTCCACCCTAGTGTTAACATGGGAAAGAGCAGGCCATCACTGAAAACAAGATATGGCAACAGTCCACCATGGTGTAAAAAATGGAAAGAGCAGGCCTTCACTGTAAACGAGATATGGCAACAGTCTTCCCTGCTGTTAAAATGGGAAAGAGCATGCAATCACTGAAAACGAGATTTGGCAACAGTCCACCCAGGTATTAAAATGGGAAAGAGCAGGCCATCACTGAAAATAAGATATGGCAACAGTCCACCCTGGTGGTAAAATGGGAAGGAGTAGGCCATCACAGAAAACGTGTTATGGCAACAGTCCACCCTAGTGTTAAAATGGGAAAGAGAAGGCTATCACTGAAAATGAGATATGGCAACAGTCCACAATGGTGCTAAAATGGGAAGGAGCAGGCCATCACTGAAAATGAGATGCAGTAACAGTCCACCCTGGTGTTATAATGTCAAAGAGCAGGCCATCACCGAAAAGGAGATATGGCAACAGCCCACCCTTGTATTAAAATGGAAAAGTGCAGGAGATGACTGAAAGTGAGATATGGCAACAGTCCACCCTTGAGTTAAAATGGGAAGGAGCAGGCCATCACTGAAAATGAGATATGGCAACAGTCCACCATGCTGTTAGAATGGGAAGGAGAAGGACATCACTGAAAATGAGATGCAGCACCAGCATACCCTGGTGTTAAAATAAGAAAGAGGAGGCCATCACTGAAATCAACATGCAACAACAGTAGACCCTGGTGTTGAAATGGGAAAGAGCAGGCTGTCACTGAAAAAGAGATATGGCAACAGTCCACCATGCTGTTAGAATGGGAAGGAGAAGGACATCACTGAAAATGAGATGCGGCACCAGCATACCCTGGTGTTAAAATAAGAAAGAGGAGGCCATCACTGAAATCAACATGCAACAACAGTAGACCCTGGTGTTGAAATGGGAAAGAGCAGGCTGTCACTGAAAAAGAGATATGGCAACAGTCCACTCTGGTGTTAAAATTAGAGAGACTAGGCCATAACTGAAAATGAGATATGGCCACAGTCAACCTTAGTTTTAAAAATGGGAAAGAGCAGACCATCACTGAAACTGAGATATGGCAACAGACCACACTGGTATTAAAATGCAAAAGAGCAGACCATCACTGAAAATGAGATGTGGCAAGGGTATACCATGGTGTTCAAATGGGAAAGAGCAGGCTACCTCTGAAAACGAGATATGGCAACAGTCCACCATGGTTTTAAAAATGGGAAAGAGCAGGCCATCACTGAAAATGAGATATCGCAACAGTCTACCCTGGTGTTAAAATGGGAAGGAGCAGGCCAACACTGAAAATGAGATATGGCAACAGTCCTTCCTGGTGTTAAAATGCATACGAGCAGACCCCAACTGAAAACAAGATATGGCAGCAGTCCTCCCAAGTGTTAAAATGGATAGGACCAGGCCACCGGTTAAAATTAGATATGGCTATAGTCCACCCTGGTGTTAAAATGGATAAGAGCAGACAGGCACCGAAAATGGGATGTGGTACAGTACAAGTCAATCCAGGTGTTAGAATGGGAAGGAGAAGATCATCGCTGACAATGAGATGTTGAACCAGCCCACCTTCATGTTAAAATGGGAAAGAGCAGGAAATCACTGAAAGAACGATGCAGTACCAGTCCAACCTGGTATTAAAATGGGAAAGAGCAGGACATCACTGAAAATGAGATGCAGCACCAGTCCACCCAGGTGTTAAAATAGCAAAGAGGAGGCCATTACTGAACAAGAGATGCGGGACAAGTCAATCATGGTGCTAAAATGGTAAAGAGCAGGTCATTTCTGAAAACAAGATATGGCAACAGTCTACCTGGGATTAAAATGGGAAAGAGCATGCCATCACTGAAATTGAGATATGACAACAGTCCACCTTGGTGTTACCATGGGGAAGAGCTGGACATCACCGAAAACAAGATATGGCAAGAGTCCACCCTGGTGTTAAAATGGGAAAGAGCAGGCCATCACTGGAAACGAGATGCAGCATTAGTCTACCCAGGTAGTGAAACTGGAATGAGCTGGACATCACTGAAAAAGAGATGTGGTACCAGTCCACCATGGTGTTGAAATGGTAAAGACCAGGCCATCACTGAAAATGAGATGGCGCACCTATCAATCCTGGTGTGAAAATGGGAAAGAGCAGTCCATTACTGAAAACGAGGGAAGGCAACAGTCCACCCAGGTATTAAAATGGGAAAGAGCAGGCCATCACTGAAAACAAGACATGGTAGCAGTCTGCCTCTGTGTTAACGTGGGAAAGAGCTGGCCATCACTGAAACCGAGATGTGACACCAGTCCACCATGGTGTTAAAACGGGAAAGAACAGGCCATCACTGAAAACAATATATGGCAACAGTCCAGCATGATGTTAAAATTGGAAGGAAAAGGCCATCACTGAAAACGAGATGTGGCACCAGTCCACCCTGGTGTTTAAATGGGAAAAAGAAGGCCATTACTGAAAACGAGATATGGCAACAGTCAATCCTGGTGCTAAAATAGGATAGAGCAGGCCATCACTGAAAGCAAGATGTGGCTACAGTCCTCCCTAGTGTTAAATGGGAAAGAGTGGGCCACCACTGAAAATGAGATGCGGCACCAGTCTACCCTGATGTTGGAATGGGAAAGAGCATGCCATCATGGAAAACGAGATGTCACAACAGTCCACTATGGTATTAAAATGGGAAAGAGTAGGACAGCACTGAAAACTAGAAATGGCAAATGTCCACCTTATTGTTAAATTGGGTAGGAGCAGACTCCCACTGAAAATGAGATATGGCAAGAGTCCACCTTTGTATTAAAATGGGAAAGAACAGGTCGTCACTGAAAACAAGATGCAAGAACAGTTCACCCTGATGTTAAAATGGGAAAGAGTGTTCCATCACTGTAAATGAGATATGGCAGCAGTCCATCCTGGTATTAAAATAGGAAAGAGCAGACCATCAAAGAAAATGAGATATTGCAGCAGTCCACCCAGCTGTTAAAATGGGTAGGACTTGGCCATACATAGCAAACGAGATACGGCAACAGACAACTATGGTGTTAAAATGGGAAAGAGCAGGTCATTACTGAAAACAAGATGCGACAACAGTCCACCCTAGTTTTAAAATGGGAAAGAGCAGGCCATCACTGTAAAAGAGATATGGCAGCAATCCACCATGGTGTTAAAACTAGAAAGATCAAGCCATCACTGAAAACGAGATATGGCAACAGTCCATCCTGGTATTAAAATGGGAAAAAGCATGCCATCACTAAAAATGAAATATGGCAACAGTCCACCCTGGTGTTAAAATGGGTAGGAGCATGCCACCACTGAAAACGAGATATGGCAACAGTACAACAAGGTGTTAAAATTAAAAGAGAAGGCCATTACTGAAAATGACATATGTCAACAGTCCACCTTGGTGTTGAAATGGGAAAGAGCAGGCCATCACTGGAAATGAGATGCAGCACCAGTCCATCCTGGTGTTAAAATGGGAAAGAGCAGGCCCTTACTGAAAACAAGCTATGGCAAAAGTCCACCATGATATTAAAATGGGACAGAAAAGGTCATCACTGAAAACAAGATGTTGCACCAGTCCACCCTGGTGTTTAAATGTGAAAAAGAAGGAAATCACTGAAAATGAAATATGGCAACAGCCAATCTTGGTGTTAAAATGGGAAGGAATAGGCCATCACTGAAAGCAAAATGCGACAACAGTCCACCCTGGTGTTAAATGAGACAGAGCCGGCCATCACTGAAAACGAGATGCAACACCAGTTCACCCTGCTGTTAAAATTGTAAAGATCAGGCCATCACAGAAAACGAGATATGGCAACATTCCACCCTGGTGTTACAATGGAAACGAGCTGGCCATCACAGAAAACGAGATATGGGAACAGTCCACCTTGGTGTTAAAATGGGAAAGAGCAGGATGTCACCGAAAACGAGGTATGGCAACAGTCCATCCTGGTATGAAAATGAGAAAGAGCAGGCCATCGCTGAAAACAAGATATGGTACAGTCCACCCTGGTGTTAAAATGGGTAGGAGCCAGCCATCACAGAAAATAAGATGTGGGAACAGTCCACCTTGGTGTTAAAATGAGAAAGAGCAGGTCATCACTGAAAACAAGATGCGACAACAGTTCACCTTGGTGTTAAAATGGGAAAGAACAGGATGTGACTGAAAATGAGATATGGCAACAGTCCATCCTGGTATTAAAATGAGAATGAGCAGGCCATCACTGAAAATGAGAGATGACAACAGTCCACACTGGTGTTAAAATGGGAAAGAGCAGGCCATCACTGAAAACGAGATATGGCAGCAGTCCACGCTGGTGTAAAATGGGTAGGAGCATGCCACTACTGAAAACGAGATATGGCAACAGTCCACCATGGTGTTAAAATTAGAAAGAGCAGACTATCAGTGAAAAGGTGATATGGCAACAGTTCACCCTGGTGTTAAAATGGGAAGAAGCAGGCCATCACTGAAAATGAGATAAGGCAAAAGTCCTCCCTGGTGTTAAAATGGGTAGAAGAAGGCCTTCACCGAAAACGAGATATGGCAACAGTCCACAATGGTGTTAAAATGGGTAGCAGCAGGCTATCACTGAAAAAGATATATGGCAACTGTCCACCCTGGTGTGATGATGGGTAGGGGCATGCCATCACTGAAAACAAGTTATGGCAACAGTCCACCCTTGTGCTAAAATAGGAAGGAGCAGGACATCACTGAAAACGTATTATGGCAACAGTCCATACTAGTGTTAAGATGGGATGGAGAAGCCCATCACTGAAACCCAGATATGGCAACAGTCCATCCTGGTTTTAAAAGGAGAAAAAGCATTCCATCACTAAAAACGAGATATTGCAGCAGTCCACCCTGGTGTTAAAATGGGAAAGAGCAGGCAATCACTGAAAACAAGATGTGGCAACAGCCCACCCTGATATTAAAATGGGAAGGAGCAGGCCATCACTGAAAATGAGATATGGCAACAGTCCTCCCTGGTGTTAAAATGGGAAAGAGGAGGGCATCACTGAAGATGATATTGGAAAACAGTCCAGCATGATGTTAAAATAGGAAGGAGCAGGGCATCACTGAAAACGAGATATGGCAACAGTCCACCCTGTTGATAAAATGGGAAGGAGCAGGCCATCACTGAAAATGAAATGTTTCAACAGTCCACCCTGGTGTTAAAAAGGGAAGGAGAAGACCATTACTGAAAACAAGAACCGACAACAGTCCAGCCTGCTGCTAAAATGAGAAAGAGTAGGCCATTACTAAAAACGAGATATGGCAACAGTTCACCCTGGTGTTAAAATGGGGATGGAGCAGACCGTTACTGAAAATGAAATGTTTCAACAGTCCACCCTGGTATTAAAAAGGGAAGGAGAAGGCCATCACTGAAAACCAGATATGTCCCAAGTCCATCCTGGTGATAAAATGGGAAGGAGAAGGCCATCACTGAAAACGAGATGCGGCTCCAGCTACCCTGGTGTTTAGATGGGAAGGAGAAGGCCCATCACTGAAAACGAGATGCGGCTCCAGCTACCCTGGTGTTTAGATGGGAAGGAGAAGGCCCATCACTGAAAACGAGATGCGGCTCCAGCTACCCTGGTGTTTAGATGGGAAGGAGAAGGCCCATCACTGAAAACCAGATGTCACACAAGTTCATCCTGGTGTTAAACAGAAAGGAGCAAGCCATCACTGAAAAAAAGATGCAGCAGCAGCCTACCCTGGTGTTGAAATGGGAACGAGCATGCCATCACTGAAAACGAGATATGAGATATGGTAACAGTCCACCCTGGTGTTAATGTGGGTAGGGGCAGACCCCCACTGAAAACAAGATATTGCAACAGTCCACCCTTGTATTAAAATGGGAAAGAGCAGGTCATCACTGAAAACAAGATGCAACAACAGTACACCCTTGTTTTAAAATGAGAACGAGCAGGCCATCACAGCAAATTACATATAACAGCAGTCCACCCTGCTGTTAAATTTGTAAAGATCAGGACACCCCTAAAAACGAGATATGGCATCAATCCATCCCAGTATTAAAATAGGAAACAGCAGGGCATCACAGAAAATGAGATAGGGCAGCGGTCCATCCTGCTGTTAAAAATTTAAATCAGCATGCCATCACTGAAAATGGGATATGGCAACAGTCCACCTTGGTGTTAAAATAGGAAGCAGCAGGCCATCACTGAAAATGAGATATGGCAACAGTCCACCCTGGTGTTAAAACTGGAAAGAGCAGGCCATCATTGAAAACAAGATAAGGCAACAGTCGACCCTGGTGTTAAAATGGGAAAGAGCAGGCTATTACTGAAAATGAGATATGGCAACAAACCACCCTGGTGTTAAAATGGGAAAGAGCAGGCCATCACTGAAAATGAGATATGGCAACAGTCTACCCTGGTGTTAAAATGGGTAGGGGCAGACCCTTACTGAAAACAAGATGTAGCAACAGTCCACCCTGGTTTTAAAATGGGAAAGAGCAGGCCATCACAGTAAATGAGAAATAACACCAGCCAACCTGCTGTTAAAACTGTAAAGATCAGGCCATCCCAGAAAACAAGATATGGAATCAGTCCATCCTAGTGTAACCCCCCTATAGATGGGGTTTCTCACAGCTGTATAGGAGCTGTCTAAGTATCCCCCTGGTGGTCGGCATTCAGCGCTTAAAGCCGTTTAAATGGCTCTGTGACTGCTTTTGGAGCCTCCCCGTACTGTCTCTTTAAGAGCTGTCTGCTTGCAGACATACTCATGGCTTATGAGGGGGGCTGTATGTTTCCTGCCAGAGTCCCGCCAGGCGCTGACTAATTGCCGGTTTGACCGCCGTCAAGGGCAGAGTGAGCACTTCCCCGAAAGTGTAATTGTTTGCCCCATGCCTTTAGATGTGTTTGTGGGAATGTAAGCTGTTTAACCTGCTTTTCTTGCAGGTGGACTTTGTGTGCTGTGTTCCCCCATTTTGGACCAGGACTGTCTGAAGGGTCCAATAGAGTCAAGAGGTATCTAAAATGGAGTAACTGGCGACCAACCAGGATCGGGACTCTCAATGGAGCCTACTGACCAATGGGGATACAGCTGAAGGTTCTGGGAAGTGAAGTTCTGGACCATGGCACCTTTTTTGCACCAATGAGGGGCGAACTTAGTGGCTATCTTCAGCAGCCTACCAATGGGAGTGGGTGGCGCCCAAACTGAGAGGCTTGCCCCATACCGTCCAGGGGGCAGAGGCGCTGTGGCTGTGAGCAAGTGAGGAGCTCGGAGGCTCCTGTGCTGTTTGAGCGGTCGTGCGGGAAGCACGTGTAAGGCCAGCATTAGGCGCTTGTTAAACGCCAGCAATTTCAGACTAAATCCACTGGGAAGCAGTCAGAGGCTTACCCTGTAGAAGACTGGAGAATCTGCTTGAATCGCGCTCGGTCTGTCAGGAATAGTGAAGCTGCATCGGTTTGGGCCCAGTGTATGGCAGGCAGGTATCAAGAAGGACAGCAGATGCCTGGTATGGTACCCCTCTGCCTTGCATATAAATGTGTGGAGAAGTGCTCGAAGTACAGCTTGGTCCTGCAAGTGGTGTGAGAGCGTTCTTCTTTCTGGAGTCGTGAGTATTAGATCAGGGTAGCTCCCTGTCAAATGTTCCTAGTAAGGGCAAGACCTTCTGGTTTACTTTGCTGGCTACACTAACTGAACCTGCTGGCTGTATTTAATCTTCATAGGAATAAAATCCTTGTTTGTGTCAGGGCCCCACCCAGCTGCATCGAGGAACTAGCCTTTAGGGCTTGGGTACCCATAGACAGTAACTTATGGGTTAGGCCTGTGCACAGAGCCCTAGGTAGATATTCATATACTGTAGTGGTAAGCTAATTAACCTGACTCCCCCCCGGTCCTTGTTATTTTCCCTTAAATAAATCAGATTGCTTGTTTTGCAAAGGTACACTGGCTAGTTTGTGTGTTAATGGTGAATTACTGCGCAGTGAATATTGTGTAACTGCAACTTACTCTTCAAGGGGTCCCCAGAGCAAGCTGATTGGTTTGAGCCGGGGGGTAAGTGTATATGGTAAGGACACTGTAATTGAATTGCGTGGGGCACTAGTGGGAAGAAAGGGGGGTTGCAGCAACCCAGAGGGCTATGACCAGGTCACACTTGACTGTTTTAACCCCAATCTCTGGGTGGAGGCACCCGCCAACGAATCTAGGCCCCTCACCCTGCTACAGTTAGAGCAGGCAGGGGGAGTAGCCCTTAGGATACCACCTCCTGGGGGTTACATTAGTATTAAAATAAGAAAGAGCAGGGCATCACAGAAAACGAGATACGTCAAAATTCCACCCTGGTGTTAAAATTTCAACAAGTATGCCATCACTAAAAATGGGATATGGCAGCAGTCCACCCTGCTGTGAAAATGGGTAGGAGCAGGCTATCACTGAAAATGAGATATGGCAACAGTCCACCATAGTGTTAAAATAGGAAAGAGGAGGCCATCACTGTAAAAGAGATGTGGCAGCAGTCCACCTTGGTGTCAAAACTAGAAAGATCAGGCCATCACTGAAAACGAGATATGGCAACAGTCCACCTTGGTGTTAAAATGGGAAGCAGCAGGCCATCACTGAAAACAAGATATGGCAGCAGTCCACCCTGGTGTTAAAATTGTAAAGAGCAGGCATTCACTGAAAACAAGATAAGGCAACAGTCCTCCCTGGAGCTAAAATGGCAAGGAGCAGGACATCACAGAAAACATGTTATGGCAACAGTCCATCCTGATATTAAAATGGGTTGGAGAAGCAAATCACTGAAAACCAGATATGGCACCAGCCACCCTAGTGTTAAAATGGGAAGGAGTAGACCTTCACTGAAAATGAGATATGGCAACAGTGCACCCTGATGTTAAAATGGGAAAGAGCAGGCCATCACTGAAAATGAGATATGGCAAAAGTAAACCCTGGTGTTAAAATGGAAAATAGCAGGCCATCACTAAAAACGAGATATGGCAATAGTTCTTCCTGGTATTAAAATGAGAAAGAGCAGGCCGTCACTGAAAACGAGATATGGAAACAGTCCAACCTAGAGCTAAAATGGGAAGGTGTAGGCCATCACTAAAAATGAGATATGGCAACTGTCCACCCTGATGTTAAAATGGGAAAGAGCAGGCCATAACTTAAAATGAGAAATGACAGCAGTCCACCCTGGTGCTAACATGGGAAAGAGCAGGCTATTACTGAAACCGAGATACGGCAGCAGACCACACGGGTGTTAAAATGGGGATGGAGCAGGCCATCACTGAAAATGAGATATTTCAAGAGTCCACCCTGGTGTTAAAATGGGAAGGAGCAGGCCATCACTGAAAAAGAGGTGTGGCGGCAGTCAACCCTGGTGTTAAAATGGGAAAGAGCATTCCATCACTGAAAACGAGATATGGCAACAGTCCACCCTGGTGTTAAAATATCAAAGAGTAGGCCTTTACTGAAAATGAGATTTGGCAACAGTCCACCCTGATGATGAAATGGGAAGGAGCTGGCTGCCACAGAAAATGAGGCGTGACTCCAGTCCTTCCTTATGTTAAAATGGATAGGAGCATGTCACCACTTAAAATTAGTCATGGCACCAATCAACCCTTGTGTTAAAATGGACAGGAGTAGACAGGCACTGACAATTAGATGTGGTACGATGCCACTCAACCCAGGTGTTAAAATGTGAAGGAGCAGACCATCACTGAATATCAGATGCAGCTACAGTCCGCCCAGCTGTTAAAATGGGAAGGAGCAGATCATGACTGAAAATGAGATGTAGCACCATTCCACCCTGGTGTTCAAATGGAAAAGAGCAGGCCATCACTGAAAACGAAATTTGACAACATTCCACCCAGGTGTTAAAATGGGAAAGAGCAGGCCATCACTGAAAACGAGAAATAGCAACAGTCCACCCTGGTGTGAAAATCGATAGGAGTAGACAGCCACTGAAAATAAGATGTGGTACAGTGCCAGTCAATCCATGTGTTAAAATGGGAAGGAGCAGACCATCACTGAAAATGAGATGTTGCATCAGTCCACCCTGGTGTTAAAATGGGAAGCAGCAGACCATCACTGAAAACAAGATGCAGCACCAGTCAACCCAGGTGTTAAAATGGGAAGGAGCAGACCATGACTGAAAATTAGATGTGACATCAATCCACCCTGGTGTTAAAATGGGAAAGAGCAGGCCATCACTGAAAATGAGAAATGGCAACAGTCCACCCTGGTGTTAAAATTGATAGGAGTAGACAGCCACTGAAAATAAGATTCAATTCAATTCAATTCAATCTTTAGTTATATACAGCGCTTTTCTGAAACCAAGGCACCTGTGTAATACATGATATAACAATAAATAATTAAAACAATATTAAAATTAAGCTAAACTGCAGTATTCAAAATTCATTGTATGCTTGGCTAAAAAGAAAAGTTTTTAAGGCTTCCTTAAAGCTTTGGACAGTCAGGCAGGCTCGCACCTTTCCACAGGGTTGATCTGGCCCCTGAAGTTTTTAAACGAACCCTGGGAATCTCTAGCAATCCCTCGTCAGTGGATCAGAGAGAGCGGGGGGACAGTAGGGACAAAGATCTTTCAGGTAAGCAGATCCCTGATCATGTAGAGCCTTATAGGTCAGCAAACTGACCTTGAAGGTGATTCACCAGTGAATTGGCAGCCAGGGCAGTCTGCAGAGCACAGGCGTTTTATAACTGGACCTAGAAGAACCAGTCAATAGCCTGGCTGCCGCATTCTGCACTAGCTGTAGGTGGCGAATCTCAACCTCCGGTAGCCCAAGGTAAAGGGCATTGCAGTAGTCAAGGCGGGAGGTAACGAAACCGTGGACCAAAATAGGAAGATCGTCTGGAGGAATTAGGTGCTTCACCCAGGCGATGTTCCGCAGATGGTAAAAAGAGGTTTTGACAACTGCTGACACCTGAGTTTTAAATGTCAAACAGTCATCAAACACAACGTCCAGGTTCCACACCCGGTCTGAGGTAGTTAGCTGGACACCCCCAAGTCATAGACCCAAGGGTGATCCAACCAACAAACCTGCCTCCCGGCGACCCTGGTCCACAACCAACACCTCAGTTTTATCTGGGTTCAACCGCAGCCAACTCACATTCATCCAGTCCTGGATTTCGGCAAGACAGTTGTTAAAGACCGAAAAGGCAGCATCTTGACCAGGCACAAAGGACATGTACAGCTGAGTATCATCTGCATAGCAGTAAAAACCCAGACTGTACCACCTAATAATTGCTCCTAATGGCAGCATGTACACCGCAAACAACATGGGTGCCAAAATAGAGCCCTGCAGTACCCCACAGGATAGGAAGAATGATGCCGAGGAAAAAAACCCAGACACCATCCTCTGAGTCCTACCCTCGAGGAAAGATCGAAACCAACTGAGGACTGTGCCAGACAGCCCACATATAGACCGCAAGTGTTCCAATAGCACATCACGGTCCACAGTGTCAAATGCTGCAGAGAGATCAAGAAGGACCAAGATGGAACGAGTCCTTTGATCTCTCACTATTAGGAGGTCATTTAGTACCTGGACAAGAGCTGTCTTGGTACTATGTCTTTTCCTAAATCTGGACTGGAGAGAGTCATAGACATTGTGGCTGGTCAAATGATCATCCAGCTGCAACGCGATCACCTTCTCAATAACTTTACCCACAAAGGGTAAGTTAGAGACAGGCCTGTAATTTTCCAGACAGTCCGGGTCCAAGGAGGACTTCTTAAGAAGGGGATGAACCACAGCCTCCTTTAGAGGATTTGGAAAGATCCCCCTCTCCAAAGACCTCCAGACTATGTCAGCGAGGACGGGACCAATTTTATCCACACAGCCCACTAAGAGACATGTGGGGCCCGGATCCAAACCACAGTTGGTCGGACGTAGTGATTGGATGATCATCACAATGTCACTGATCGTGGGAAGGCTGAAGTCAGACCACACAAACTGGGTGTCCGACATCTTCTGCTGACCATCACAACTCCCATTAGAGAGGGTCAAACGGATATCAGACCTGATTGTGGCAACCTTAGCTGGAAAGGATAGAGCAAACTCCTCACACCATTCTTGAGAAAAAGCTATTCTGGGCTGAAGACAGACTGGATAGCACAATCTGTCCACAGTCCGGAAGAGCTGAGCTGGTCTATTCTGTGCAGCAGCAATCTCTCTGGACAGGAATTCTGCCTTCTTACAAGAGATTGCGGATTGATAGACCACATAGTGGTCCATCAAACTAAGTTTGTCACAATCCAGGCCCGACCTCCGCCAGCACCTCTCTAACCTTCGTCCAACTCTCCTCAACTCCCTCAGAGTCTCATAGAACCAAGAAGACCTGGGGCGAAGAGTGAGAGGACGAACACGAACAGGAGCAATGGAATCCAGGGCCCCTGCCACCACCTTATTATAGGCAAGTACCAGGTCTCCTGGATCCATGCAATCTCTTGGTAAGCCCGATAGGTCCAGCACCACCATCAGGCCATCCGGGGAAACACCCTTTAAAGGGCAATACTGGACCATCTCCATAGGGGCCGGCCTACTAGGGGTGGCCTCAAAACTGAACCCAATGGAGTGATGATCAGACCATCCAACTGGTTCCACAACCAAATCGGATATCTCCATCCCCAGAAGGAACACCAAATCCAATGAATGACCACCAATATGGGTCGAGGAGGAAATAACCTGTGTGAAGCCCAGTGAAATCATTAACTGGAGAAAGTCTTGACCAAATTGCTAGAGTTCATCGTCGACCCAGGCATTGAAGTCCCCCAGAACCAACCATCTGGGGGACCCCAATGTCAGGTCGACAATGAAGTCTGCCACTTCCTGCAGGAAAACATTCCTGTCACCTGGTGGATGGTACACAAGAAGTATCCTGCACCCCACACCATCGCCCATGATACATTCAAAGGAGTTGGTAATCCTCACTGGTACCTCCACTAGGCCCAGTTCTGATCTAAAGCAGATAGCAACACCCCCACCCCTATGATCCATCCTTGGGCGGTGTATCACTTAGTAACCGCCTGGAATTGCTGCCGCCAAAACTGGTCCAGCATTCTCATCCAGCCAGGTCTCAGTGATGCACGCCAGCTATAATAGCCGTCTTGTTTTTTATAGACCTCGCATTGCACAACACCGCCCGAGTAGGATGCGCATTCGAGGATGACCGTGCTACCTGCTGGCTACAAGTCGAACAATTGGGTATGGGAACCAGACAGGGAGGACCCCTTTCCTGGACCCATTTTTCCACAGGGCATCTCCTTGTCCCCACTATCCCTATCCACCCACTCCTTTCCATTCCCTCTCCAGACCCAGCCCTCGTCCTCTTCCTTCTTCCAACAAATCCCCAAAGCCCTACAGCATCTATAAACTTCTGGCGATAGAGGAGGACAGGAAAAAGGATGAAGGTCTCTGAGCCTGGAAGGGTAATAATACCTGACTGTTCTTGTGCCGTCCCAACACATATTTGACACCCTAAATAAATAACAACAAACAGTCCCGAAACAGAAAATTAACCCACTCCACAGAATTAAATAAATACAAAACCCTATATAATGATTTAACAACAAAATAAAAGTCTAAATTAAAACACAGAATAAATCTCAAAATATTGATTTTAGGGCTCTCACCCCCCCCCAACCCAAACCCAAAATACAGAAAAATACAACAAATAACTAATTAATTCCCCCTCCCCACCCAGTCCTCTCACCACTGGGGACAATGTGGTACAGTGTCAGTCAATCCATGTGTTAAAATGGGAAGGAGCAGACCATCACTGAAAATGAGATGTTGCACCAGTCCACCCTGGAGTTAAAATGGGAAAGGGTAGATCACCACTGAAAACGAGATGAGGCACCAGTCCACCCTGGTGTTAAAATGGAAAGGATCAGACCATCACTGAAAACAACATGTGGCACCAGTCAACCCAGGTGTTAAAATTGAAAAGGAGCAGACCATGACTGAAAATTAGATGTGGCATCAGTCCACCCTGGTGTTAAAATGGGAAAGAGCAGGCCATCACTGAAAACGAGATATGAAAACAGACCACCCAGGTGTTAAAATGGGAAAGAGAAGGACATGACTGAAAATGAGATATGGCAACAGTCCACCCTGGTGTTAAAATGGGAAGGAGCAAACCACCACTGAAAACAAGATGTGGCACAAGTCCAAGATGGTGCTAAAATGGGAAGGAGCAGACCATCATTGAAAATGAGATGTTGCACCAGTCTACCCTGGTGTTAAAATGAGTAAGAGCAGGCCATCACTGAAAATGAGATGTGGTACAGTGCCAGTCAACCCAAGTGTTAAAATGGTAAGGAGCAGACCATCACTGAAATTGAGATGTGTCACCAGTTCACCCTGGTGTTAAAATGTGAAAGAGTAGACCATGACTGAAAACGAGATGCAGCACTAGTCCACGCTAGTGCTAAAATGGAAAGGACAAGACCATCACTGGAAATGAGATGTTGCACCAGTCCATGCTTCTGTTAAAATGGGAAAGAGCAGGCCATCACTAAAAATAAGATGTAGTACAGTGCCAGTTCACCCAAAGGTTAAAATGGGAAGGAGCAGACCATCACTGAAAATGAGATGTGGCAGCTGTCCACCTTGTTGTTAAAATGGGAAAGAGCAGGCCATTACTGAAAATGAGATGTGGTACAGTGCCAGTCAACCAAGGTGTTAAAATGGAAAGGAGCAGACCATCACTGAAAATGAGATGTTGCACCAGCCCATCCAGGTGTTAAAATGGGAAAGAGCAGGCCACCACTGAAAATGAGATGTGGCACCAGTCCAACACGGTGTGGAAATGGAAAAGAGCAGGCCATCACTGAAGATGAGATTTGGCAACAATCCACCCTGCTGTTAAAATGGGAAGAAGCAGGCCATCACTGAAAATTAGATATGTCAACAGACCACCTTGGTATCAAAATGGGAAGGAGTAGGCCATCACTGAAAATGAGATGTGGCACCAGTCCACCCAGCAGTTAAAATATGAAAGGGCAGGCCATAACTGAAAACGAGATGTGGCACCCATCCATCCTAGTGTTAAAATGGGAAAGAGAATTCATTACTGAAAATGAGATATGGCAGCAGTCCACCTTGGTTTTAAAATGGGAAAGAGCTGGCCATTACTGAAAACGAGATGTGACAACAGTCCACCCTGGTTTTAAAATGGGAAGGAGCAGATCATCACTGAAAATTAGATGTGGCACCAGTCCACCCTGGTGTTAAAATGGGAAAGAGCAGGCCATCACTGAAACGAGATATGGTAACAGTTCACCTTGGTGTTAAAATGGGAAAGAGCTGGCCATCACTGAAAACGAGATATGGCAACAGTCCATCCTGGTGTTAAAATGGGAAAGAGCAGGCCATCACTGATAGCAAGCTGCGAGAGTAGTACACCATGGTGTTAAAATTGGAAAGATCAGGTCATCACTGAAAACAAATATGCCAACAGTCCACCCTCGTGTTAAAATTGGAAATAGCAAGCCATCACTGAAAACGAGATATGCCAACAGTCCATCCTGGTATTAAAATGGGAAAGAGCAGACCATCACTGGAAATGAGATATGGCAACAATCCACCTGTTGTTAAAATAAGAAGGAGCAGGCCATCACCGAAAACAAGATATGGCAACAGTCCCCCCATGGTGTTAAAATGGGAAAGAGCAGGCCATGACTGAAAACGAGATATGGCAACAGTCCACCCTAGTGTTAAAATTGGAAATAGCAAGCCATCATTGAAAACGAGATATGGCAGCAGTCCACCCTGGTGTTAAAATGGGTAGGAGCAGACTATCACTGAAAACGAGATATGGCAACCGTCCACTATGGTGTTAAAATGGGAAAGAGCTGGCCATCACTGAAAACGAGATATGGCAATAGTCAACCTTGTTGTTAAAATTGGAAGGAGCTGGCCATCACTGAAAACAAAATGTGGCAACAGTCCACCCTGATATTAAAATGGGTAGGTGCAGACCACCAGTGAAAATGAGATATGGCAACAGTGCACCCTAGTGTTAAAATCTTTAGGAGCCCCCCCCCGAAAATGAGATATGGCACTGATCTACCCTGGTGTTAAAATGGGTAGGAGTAGGCCTTCACTAAAAATGAGATGTGACATCCATCCGCCCTGGTGGTAAAATGGGTAAGAACATACTGGCACTGAAATGAGATGTGAAATCCCTCCACCCTCGTGTTAAAACAGGTAGGGGCTAGCTAGCACTGAAATGAGATATGGCACCAGTCCACACTGGTGTTAAAATGAGGAGGAGCAGACTGCCACTGAAAATGGGATGTGACAACAGTCCACCCTGGTACTGAAATGGGTAAGAGCAAGCCATCATTGAAAATGTGACGTTGCACCATAGCTGGATGTTTTTGTCCCACCTAAATGAAGTAAATACATTTCTTAAAAAGTCAAAAGCCACTGATATCCTCTTAAGCCAACCAAATTGTTCTCATGAGTATAACCGCTGAGGCACAAAGGTTGGAAGTAAATCACTGTATTTGACTCTTGGGCCAACGCTCTATACAAATGGTTTTCTTCAAGGCCCTACAGACATACTGTACACCGTGAAAAATCATGGTTACGTACTTTTATTTTGAAATTTCATTGTAAATGATTAATGAAAGGTGCTGGAATGGTGATAGCACTTAAAACTAAAATCCTCTTTTTAGTTATATGACAGGCACAGTTTGGCCAGCCATGCTACCACCTTCTTCACAGTGTTCTGATAATGTGCCTCTACTTTACCTTGGAGGGATCACCATTTAATAATTAGCCTCTTATTTAACACTAGAAGGGTGCCAAAAAAGTAATACTAATCACTGTGGTGTTTTTTTGTCATTTGTATGTCTACCCACTAGGAACTGAACTGAGACCAGCACAGTTCATTTCACAGAGACATTGCCACCTAGCTATCAGATGATGATGATGATGATTTTGAGTCATAGAGACATTATCTATTTTCAACCTAAAATGAATTTGGGAAAAGGTTTAAGGTATAGGATTTTTTGAAGATTCTGTGTGCCATAGTATGAATTTCCTAGCATTATGCCAGGATTCGTAGCATATATTCTAGCTCCATATGGCCAGATATACTGTATGCCCCGACATCATTTTAAGTCGAAGCACAGACCATTTGAATGCTAAGTTAAGTTTTTCCAAGCCCTGGAGTCAGTCCCAGTGATATAACTCTGCTCAGCTGAGGTGAGATAAAGTAGGCTAGCCAAATGGAGCAGAAGTGAATTGCTTGCATTAACTGGGGGAATCCCATCATTCATGTTTCAGCTTGCATACAAGGGCCCTGTATCCTGAATTTCACCTTAGGGGGTCTGAGCTACTAGATTTACCTAGTCTCTGTTCTCAGGAAAGCTCATTTGAATAACTGAATTTTGTATGAAAGCAGAACATTATTTAAACCAAGCAACTGTTAAACATTTTTTAAGTTTTTTTTATTTGTGTATTATTTGTTTATCTATCCAGGAAGCTGGCTCAAAATTTTCCTGCTTTTCTTAATGCACGCTAACAAATGTCACCATAGCTATTTAACCATTTCTGATGATTGTGGCAGACATGGGCTTGGTTTATTTCAGCAACAGAGTACTCTGGTTTCTACAAACTGAAATAAATCCTTACACCAAACACTGATCTCCAGATTCTCCAGACTACTGTTGCTCTCTTAATTGAGTCCACTTACACTGTTAGCAATCTGGCTGGGGGGTGTACATGTAATACCTTGTTAATAGATAAGTACTGTCTGGCAAAGTGTGGACCAAAGATGGAGATGAGAGGCAGGATTTTTAAAGCATGGCACAGGGCTTGTGTGCAGCCCTGCGCCATGGCACTTAGGTTCTGGTGGAACTCCAAACCCTTCGCCGCAACTGCACCCAATTTTGCAAGCTTGGGCACAGTTATGACAGTTTCCACGAATTACGGGCAGCTTGAACCAAATATCTGGTGCAAGCTCTATAAAAATGGCCCCCAGGATTGCCGCACATGAGACCCAGAAAAAGTTGGTCTGACTTGCGGCAATCTCCTCACGGGATAGAAAATCCCATTAGATTGCCCCAAGCCCCATTTGCCGTATCATCAGCATACCCAGGCTTGTGGTAATCTAAGGCTTTTGAAAATCTTGCCCAAGTTCTTTAAACCTAAAACCTAATCCGTCAGCCTGAACACTGGTTTAGATGTACTATCTTGGTCTGTTTTCGGGTCAGACAGTTCGTTGACTATTTGGCTACATAGTGGAAATTTCACCAAAATGGAGAGGCAGGAGACACAGCTCACAAAAAGGACCAGTTTATTGAGCAGCTGAACCACAGAAATCAGAACAGGGAAAAGTATATTAATGTGAACTACAACATTTTCACTTCCAAACCACTCTATTGTTGCTAGTGAACTACTTAAGGTCACTGCTATAACTGTAACTGCAAACATTTGTATCACTATAAAACCATACTGTGAACTATTGCAAAATTTTCTGTGACTGCAGATTTGTACAATTTCATCCCAGAGGTCATATGGATCCATTGTGCACCGCAGATAATGTGATGCAGAAGAATAGGAACTGAGAAACCTCTGAGCACATGCTTTCCATTGGCTGGCTTGAAGAGTAGATAAAGAACGATCGATCTGGCCCCTGGGTGTTGACAAAACCCAGGGATATGAACAACACTCTCGGATACCACAGAGGACCACTGGGCCATCAAAACGGACTCTGAGAAAGGAAGATGAAATAGATAGTTACAGGGACTAGTGGCAAACAGAAAAGCTTCTGAGCCATCACCACAAACCCTGGGAAGAAATCTGAAGAACTGAAAACCTGAAAAACTGGACAACACTGAAGATTTGGAACACCTCCAGGCCATCACCGCTGACCAAGGGAAGAGATCCGAAGAACTGAAGAAATAGATGAAACTGAAGATCTGGAACACCTCTAGGCCATCATCATTAACCACCAGGAAGAGATCTGAAGAACTGAAAAACTGAAGAAGTGGATGAAACTAAAGATCTGAAACACCTCAGGGCGATCAAACTCAGAAGAATCTTTGAAGAACTTGAACCAAAAAACTCTAACCCACTGGGCATTGGATCCCTCTTTGTGTACCGACATAGTTCCCTGCACTACACGGCTCACTGTTAGGGAGGGGTTAGCCTAAAGACTGTGAAGAAGCAGCTCACATCAAAGTCCTTAGCTGACTATGCTATTCCTGTTCTGACAATTGGTCCTGAATTGTCAGGTTACAGTTAGGTGGAACAGTCTCTGGATCATACAGGAGAAAATGTGATCACACAGGTGGGCAGAAATACAATTGTCTCTTCTTATTTTTTTCTATATAGATTTTTATCAGCGTTTTCTCCCAATTTTCTCCCCATCCCAGTGCCCGGCCTTGCGCACATGTGTAGAGGCATGCACATGCCACACCTTGGGGCACCCTCCCGTTATGCCAGTGGGAGCAGAACTATGGAGGGGGGGTGACAACCACCCTGGGAGAGGACAGCAGCCTTTTGGCTGCTCAATCCTGCTTCTTCCAGGCCCCCCCCCAGTGTCAGCTCTCCGATGACCCGAGGTTGTTCCTGAACCCAGGTTGCTGGTGTGGTGTGAGGTAAGGCATCCAGAACCTCACCCCTCAGTGCCACTGGGCCGGCATATACAATTAAGTCTCTAAAAGGTATTGTCACTTTACTTGGTGGTTGCTGGTTTTGGCAGTTATTGGATCAAGCAACCATCAAAGGATGATTAGAAACATGCAGGGCAATTCAAGAACATGCAGAGCAATTCAATAACATGCAGGGCAAGTCACAAATTTTGAACAAGTGCAGTCACTTATAAAAAGGGTTTAGAGCATGGAGGGGCAGTATCTTACTTATTTACTACTTGCCAGCAGATACAGGCCACACGGTCTATTGAGTCTGCTCGAGTGTGCAGCTTGCACCCCACTTTGCAGCTGCTCCTCCCCTCTTCACAATCCCACACAGATGAATGCAAAGTTAGACTGAACGAGATTAAGCTGTTTGTGGTATTTCCAGTGAACGGGGAAAATTTGCCCAGGACACCAGAGAAATTCACTTACTCTGCCAGTAGGGGGAACATTTGGCCGTCTGATGTAGGATGGCCACTCCTGCGGAACCTCCAAGCAAGATGGATGTTGAATGGACAGGGGAGCAGGCCTCCTCCTCTGTTCTTGGCACTCAAGAGGCCATAGATATAGAAATGATGGTGGCTGAGTTTTCAGAAGATGAGCCCATTACAGATAATTTAGTGCCTTCAAAAGAAATGGTTGGCGATGCACTGCAGCAAACAGGAAAACCAGTAGCACTTGAGAAAGCTGCACTGGTAGAAGTACACAACAGCACAGTACAGCTCCAGAGGTTGCGGGCAGAAAGAAAGTGTTACCTGGAGAAAGCCCTGGAGATGGAGGTATGTTTGGGTGAGTTGGAGGGGAGTGCCTTGTCCAGAATTGGTGTGCCTGGAGCCGCTGCCACAAAAGCCTTGCCAGTAAATGCAGCATTGGATCCAGCGGGGGAAGAAGTCACTCCCATTTCAGAAGCAGTCGGTGTTTTGTTTTGAGGGGGGGAAATGTGGCTGGCAGTAAAAACAGCATACAGGCTGTGTGCCTTGAGCCTCAAATCTCCCCTCGAGAGGATCTCAATGGGTCTCTATCCCCAAAAATGCCCAGCACATCAAATGGAGGGGGAAAAGTGGCTGGCAGTGAAAGCAGTGTACAGACTGTGTGCCTTGAGCCACGAATCCCTCCTTGAGATTCTTCCAGCTGATCTTGGGCCATGAAAGCACCCAGAACATCAAATGGAGAGTGAAAAGTGGCTGGCAGAGTAAACAGCATACAGGCTGTGTGCCCTGAGCCGTGAATCCCCTCTCGAGATGCCTCTAGTGGGCCACCAGTTAAAGGAGCTCCCAGTGTAATGAACGGAGGGGGAAATGTGGCTGGCAATGGAAACAGCAAGAATGCTGTGTGCCTAGAGCCGCAATCTCTCCCCCGGACCCTCCTTGTGGGTCAGGGAAACATCAAGTTCACAATAGAAAGCTGGTCAGAGGGAGGAAGTGGCTGACAGTACAAACAGCAAATTGGCTGTGTGCCTAGAGCTGCAAAATCCCTGTGTTGACCCTCCCTGTGGAGCAAAGGTTAAAGGAAGGTTGGGAGTTGGGCAGCAAGCTGCTAAGACTGCAGGTCATACACCAGAGGCTCCAAACATGGAGCAGCAGGAGCAGGAATATACTTTTCCATGAAATAAAGCTAAACAAGTGTGGAGCAAGGAATTAGGTTCTGGCAGTAGTCCTGTTGAAACCCTCCCCAAAACACTAATATTGGGTCAGGAAACTGGTCCCCAGTTCAAGCTCTCGAGGATGCAGGCTAGATGCATGGACTCAGTGGTAACTGAATACCAGACCCCACTGACCCTTCTTTTCAAGACATGTCCTCTAGGCTTTCAGAGAATTATCCAACAGATACAACTGCAAGTAAGAGCTCCAATGACCCCAGGGGTGACTCTCCAAGGTTGCAATCTAATAATGTTCTTTCTAATGTGGTTAATAATTCTGATCTTGTTAATGTTAATAGTAATGTTTCAGGCAGGAATGATGACACAGTGATGTTTAGGGAAAATGACAAATTTATACATATAGAAGAAGGACCCATTAGGTTGGGACCAGCAGAGGAAACACTTCAGGATCCAGGCAGACAGAAAGACTTACACTGATGTTTAGACTGGCTAATTTGTTTAGGAATACAGGAGAACCAGCCACTAGGTGGAACATAGTCCATCTCTTATATAAGGGAGGGTTAGATAACCCACCTGATAGACTGCATATTGCCAGAACCTTACTCAAAGGCTCTATGAAATTTTTTTCTTCCGAAATCTTTGCTTTAATCAGTCTTGGCAATTCAAACTATGACATCAGCTTTAAAAATGTGTCAAGTTTGGACAGGTTTTGGGCTCAATACAATGCACAAAAGAATAACCCAGTCTGGACCATGTTTCTTGCCACCCCTCTCACTAAACCTTTGGTAAAAAATGTTGCAGTCATGTTTAAAAATGAAGGAATTAATGTAGAGGATATTTTATTTTGGTTGAGACAGAGGTGTGAGGCCATGGGAAAACCTACTCCCACACTAGACAGTGAGCAGATTTGGGATGAGGGGGTGGAGGATACAGGTAAAGTTATTTTCTACAAATACAGGGCCTGTTCACCTCCCGAGTGTGTGTTTCCTAGGAAAGGACCAGGGCTCTCTTTCTATGCTGGACAGCCTCTGTCCTGCTTTAAATGTGGTCCACAGGCCCATCTGAGTTCAGCATGTGACACTGTCAGATACAGCCATTGTTTAGATTATGGTCATAAAGCAGCTCAGTGTCTGAATTTATTTAAGTGCAACTTATGTGAACGTACTGGCCATGCTTCTGGGCACTGTCCTTGGGCCTCACATAATCGGGAGGAGTGTCCTTCACATGAAGACTTGATCAATATAGCTCAGCAACAATTTGAAACAATATAGCTGAACAAAATAGTAAAAGGAGGCAGGGCACTGTAAGGGTAGAGGAGGCTACTAAGAGCACTGACAGGGAAACGGTACTAGAACATACTATGGCTATCCAAGACCCAGTAGAAGATCCACCAGTAACTCTTCCTGAGGGAGAAACAGAACCAGTTCCATCCAAAGCTCTAGTGGAAAGAACAGATCCAGATATTGTAGAAATGCCCCCACCCCCACCCCCTCCTCAAGTGTTGATAAACCATTTCAGCTAGTGGGCCAAATGAAGCGGCCTTGGTCAGGAAAGTCATTATCTGCTAAACAGCAGGGGGAGATGGGCAGCAAGCAAATCCCAGCTGCCCTGAGTTGGAAAAAGGGTAATAGATATGTAGCATTACCAAGTGATCCCTCGGAAGGGGAGTCAGGAGAAGATGACACTGACACCTCTTCCATTGCCTCCACCACAGATACAGAGAAGGGGGGGGGGAGATTCCATTGTCAAACGCGCTAGTCAGAGAAGACTTTCAAAGACACTATAGGGCAGTACTTTCCTTTTCTTCTTTCCTATTAAATGACTTACTGTACATCTTCATCATGACACTTAATGTTAATAGTATTAAAAGTGGGAGGGAAAGTACTGGGGTGCTGTTCTCATTACAGGACCAAAATGTAGATATTTTTTGCCTTCAGGATACTAGGCTTAAAACTCATTGTGAATTATGACAAGCCTCTAGTCTTTGGCCATCAGGTCCCTCCTTCTGATCTATAGGTGAAGACACCTGTGATGGGGTTGGAATTCTATTTAAAAATCCATTCTTGCAGGTATCTTGACTAGCAGATATCCATCTAGGCAGAGCCTTACTATTGGACTTTTCCTATTATTCTGAGAGATTTCGCATAATATGTACATATACCCCCCAGACTAAAGCACAGAGGGTGTCCCTCTTTAAGGAAATACAACAGTATTTGCACACCTCTTGCCTTTTGCTGTGTACAGGTGACTTTAACCCTTAGGCTGCCTTAATTGTAGTGTGCAGCAGTCTGATAGAGGGTTATGTGCTTTCAAGATGTTTTGTGACTCTAGTGCCCTTCAGAGCATGATTTCTACAGCATGGTTGATAGACACATATAGGAGTTTCCACCCTGTTGGGGGTTATACTTGTCAAAGGGGAACATTAAAAACACAGATAGACTATGTATTTGCATCTTTCGTGTTAAAGGGAAGTTGTCATTTGCAGGGGCTCCTGCCCCTGCAAACTTTACCCTCCAGCTAAACTTTTGACAGAAAAGCACTTTTTTCGTAAGGCGCAAAGTAATTGAATTTAATTTCTAAAAGTCTGCTACCCGGAAGTATAGTGGATACTGGAGCGGCTCCATCAAGTGTAATGGTGCAGCGCCACATCGTGCGCTTCAATGCATTTATATAGAAGCGCACGGTGCCATGCCACGCTGCACCACTACATTTAAAGGGTACCTAAACAAGCAGTTTTTTTAAAACTGCAAACTCCAAAATCTGACTTCATAGCAAGGTAAAGTAAAGGCTGCTGTTTACATGTATGCTAAAACTGCATTTAAGTAAATAACGTAAATGCAGTTTCATAGCTTTTTAAAAATGTAAACATCAGCCTTTCACTTTCAAAAAACAGCCTTGGCTTCTCCCTAAGATGTCTGCCAAGTGTGTTAAATGATGAGTTATGATGACATCATTGGAGCCAGAGCCAGAGATCCACATATAGTTCTATAGTGCTAACTTGTTCTTCTTTCCCTCTTTATTTTGAATTGTTGTACCATAATGATCAACACCATGCATTACCTCATGGATTATTTTAATCAGTACACGTTAGGCTATGATTTTGTTCATTTTGTTTACTTTAACTTGCAGAAAATGTTTTGCAATCTAGCTGACTTTTCTTTAGCAAACTGCATTACAGTACAACACTTCAAATACCTGATGATCTAGTGGTTATATGAGGCACTGAATTTTGTTTTTTGCTAACCAGAAGAGACACACTAAGCTGAAAGCTTGTTTACAGGTGTGGCCTGGGAGCACAAGGAAGTTTAGTGACTTGCTCAGGGTCACACAGCAAAGTACCGGTCTTGTTTAGTTCCAAAGCTCATGCTTTCTTGTTAATCCACAAATAAGGCTTTCTTTTTCCATGTGAACCCCTTGCACCTACCCTGCCTTCTGTTGAACACCCCACCATCCATACCCTGTCCTTAGTACTGCCAGGGGCCGCATATGAGCTTGTGGTCTCATGAAGAGAATTATCACACCTCAGATTGTAATCTTGTACTTCAGAGGGTTGTGCACACCTGTACTGATACGCAACATCAGCTGGCACTGTTAAAACTACCTCCCAAATCACTCTCCAGTTCACAATCTCACTGTTTGACTTCTGCTTCTACAGTAAACATTGAGTGGATCACCACCCTTCTGCACAGTGATGGTAGTATGTACAGTTCCCTGTTGTGTTTTTTTCTCACCTCATTAACCAGCAACTAGGTCTTCCTGGAGGGCCAGGCAATAAGCATCATGACCCACCAGAAAAACTGCTGTTCATGCCCGCATAAGGACTGCACTTACAATGGATAACAATATTATTAGCAGGAGAGGCATACTAATACCTGGAGCAAATCAACCTGACTTCCAGTGTCAGTCTACTCCTTTACCTGTGATCTGCAGAACCCCATTGGACAGTTCCCACAATTCTTCTCCAGTACTTTTCTGTGCTCTACTCCACAATGCGAGTTGGCTGGCTACCACCCTTTCAAATCTTGAATGAGCTATACACAACTCCCTCAATACTGTCCTAACAGACGTCAACATCCCCAACCCCCACCCGAGGGTAATCTCCCTACACTGAATTCAAGTAACAGTTTAGGTGCAGCCCTGCTACTCTGAGTATTTGTCATCGCTGGCTACTCTCATCCACAGTCAGGTAGTGAGCATGATGCTGGCAGCCCCACATTTCAGATCTCACAGTGATCTGCTCAGTGTCCTCCTTCATGTCTTCAACTAACCTGAATATAGCTGTACCCTGCTGGAATGGCCTCTTCAGTTCCTCTCTGGCATTCATTCTTTTCATCTGCTCGCCACACCAAAATGTGGTTAGTACAGTCTCCCGTGTTATAATTACATATTACTAACAAACATGATCTTCTGGTAGGCCAGATTAATAGCAGCATGGCACAAGTGGAAAAATAGGCTTTCCTAACCATATAAGATCTAAGCCACCTATGATTAGGCACTATTAAATGGCATGTATAATGATGTGCACACCCATCATTTAATAGTGCCTAATCAAAATTAGCCTAGACCTTTTAAGGTTAGGAAAGCCCATCATTCCCCTTGTTCCCTGCTGCTATGAGCTGGACTTACTAGGAAGATATGTTTATATTTGATATGTCAAAATAAAACTGGGACTGTACTACTCATATTCATGATGCAGAAGAGTGATGAGCTCACCAGTTTTTGGAGTGAGGAGGAATAGTGAAGAATGAATACCAGAGGGGTACTGAGAAGGCCACTTTTGCAAAGTACTGCTATATTCAGGGAAGGGGAAGACAGAAGGAGAGAAATATGAATAGATTACTGTGAGAAACAAGATGTAGGGCTGCCAGCACCTTGATCACTACCTGACCCCGTTGTCATGGCCAACATTTCCCTTCCCTTAAAACCAGTTCATGCAATTTTACAAAGCTGTATATGGATATTAATGTATGGAACAGCTGCCACTGCATATTCAGTCACTTCACTATCAGTCTAGTATTGCTTGTAAAGCACTTTGGGATACAATGTGTATGAAAATCACTATATAAATGCTGATTCTTTTTCTTATTATTATTTCCCATGGAAAAAGAAGACAAGACAACCATACATTTGAGTTTTGAGAAAGTATGAAATCTAACATTGGACTGCACAAGAACTTTGCTACAAAAAAGTGGTGGCTCTAGGGGGTGGTGAAGGGTGGGGCTGCAACCCTCCCCCACCCTCACATAGTAACATACTTGTTTGCTGCTGCTGCTGCTTTTCACTTTGTTGAAGAAGTCTGATTTATTGATTGTACTAATGTTTACATTCAAACCATGGATTACAGTTGCAGGTTCTGTCAAAAACATACTAGAAAAGAATAATAGCAGAATATATAAAGGTTTAATAAAAATTTTAAAAAGTGCATATTAAGCATGCCCACCACCCTCATTGTAGCATCCTGGATCCACCAAAACCACTAGACCACCAGGATATTCAAGATTTGTACTGTTCTGTGGTTTGCCACAGAGCAAGTCAGTTGGATTAATATTTTCAGCATGTTAAAGTAAACAAAATGAACAGAACCATAGCCTGACATGTGCATTTTACAAAATAATGCACATGGTTTTGACCATTTCAGTGAAACAATTCTATACAAAGGGAAAAAAGAACTAGTTAGCACTATAGAGAGCCATACATCTCTCTGTCTTTGGTTCCGATGATGTCATCACATAACACATTTGTCGGCCATTTTAGGAAGCAGGTAAGACAGTTTTTTTAAATTGGAAGGCTGATTTTAGAATTTTCAAATGCTCTAGAACCGCATTTAGGTAAGTTATGTAAATGTAGTTTTAGCATGAATGAATACAGCAGCCTTTCCTTTAGTCACCTACAGAGTCGGATTTTTGAATAGTTTGCTGTCAAAATGTTGTTTAGGTATCCTTTAATGGAGCTGCTCCAGCATATGCTATACTTCCGGGTAGCGGACTTTTAGAAATTAAATTAAATTACTTTGCTCCTTATGAAAAAAGGCACTTTTCTACCAAAAGCTTAATCGGAGGGTAAATTTTCCAGGGGCAGGAGCACCTGTAAATGACAACTTCCCTTTAATCGTATTAAATTCGGAAGTAAAAGCTAGTGAATTTTCTGATCATATGTCCATTAGTGTACAATTCACATGGGACAACACCCCCCAATGTAAAAAAAAATGGATGGCAGTTAATTGAGTCCCGTTTAGAAGATCCAATAGTACAGAAAAGGTGGAAGCAGGAATGGTCCGCTAGGATATCTGTGGCAGAATGTTATAATGATCCGATAGAATGGTGGGAAGATACAAAATGCTCTTGGAAAACATTATTTCAAAATAGGACTAGGTACAAGGCTACTAAGGAATACTGGGGATATTTAAAATTATGGCGCCAACTACAACACTTGATATCTCAGACAGAAGCAACACACTTCGATTACAGCACACAGATTAGTATAATTAAAAAAACAAATATTTGAGTTACAATACAATCGGGCAAAATCTCTCAATCAAGAATTACGTTTTGAAACCAGAATGAGAAAAGGATCAATGGACCCCTTCAAAGAATGTAAGGCTAGAGAAGAGGGTTGAACCATTACTGAAATACACTCTACCACAGGTCAAAGGTTACGGCTTCTAAGGACTTATTGCAAGTAGTGGAGCAACGTATGGAAACTCTACTCAGAGACTCTGGTACACCCTTAAATGGATAGGATTGTTTTATCTCACTAGACTTACCACAGGTAAATGTGTAGGGTGCACAGGAACTCATGAAAGAGACTACTGTTGAGGAAGTAAAGTATGTTATAGGGCAACTTAAAGTGGACTCTGCCCTGGTTCTGACAGTCTGGAAGCAGGCCTTTATAAAAAGTTCCAGATAGAATTAGTCCCTGCACTTAGGATTCTGTATAACCACATATTGAATACTGGACAATATGCAGACTCCGTGAACACTGCTTTATTGGTCCTGTTGCATTAAAAAAAGGTCCAAAGGTAGATATTAATAGTTGGAGGCCATTGAATTTATTAAATTTGGACTTGAAAATCTTAAGTAAAATCCTAGTAGCTAGGTCATCAACAGTAGCTAAATAACTAATTAGTACCCCGCAGGCTTGTGGTATACCAGATAGGAAACAATGTGACAATTTAATCACTGTAAGATAATTATTTTGTTGTGGGAAAACAAGGTGGTATACAAGGATATGTGTTGGGGCTTGACCAAGAAAATGCTTTTGATAGATTATCACATGGTTTTCTGTTTAACACTCTGCAAGCCATTGGTATTCCAGTCAAATCTGTAGTGTGGATTCAGAATATGTATCTTAATGCACAGATAATTCCTAATGTTAATGGATGGTGGGGGAGAAGAATCTAGGCACAGAGAGGTGTCAGGCAGGGTTATCCTTTGAGCCCTCTATTATATGTCTTTGGGACAGACATATGTATAAGACAAATCTTAAAAAACACTGGAATTTATGGGTTAACAGTCAGTCCAGATGTCCATCCAATAAAAATACTAGCCTATGCGGATGATCTAGTGTTAACTTTGGCACCTGAAACCTGTGAAGATACACTTTCCAAAATCCTGGCAGATTTTTTGGAACTTTAAGGGTCAAAAATATATCTTTAGAAAAGTAGGGGGTGACCTTGGGAAATGTCCCACTTCCAGATAAAGGCAGCATTGCAGGTATAACAGTTTCATGAAACTCGATGCAGATACTAGGTGTAAAATTTGGCTGATGAAATTTAGCACTAGCTAACTGGGAAGAAGAGATGAATTGGGCTGATAGGATGGTAGCAAGTTGGAAGAGACAACAAATATCCAAAAAGAAAAGGGTAGTCCTAATTAAATCCCTGCTAGTTCCTGTATTTCTGTATCTTAGTCACGTTTCCTCCACTGCAAGAAATCTGGACAAGATTATATAATATATTTTTCAGGCTTTTGTGGCTCCCAGTGGAACACAATAAAAGGAGAATATACATAAAGACCAATTACTGAAGGGGGACTTAATAAGGTGCACCCAATTGCCTTTTTTTTAGCATTTTTTCTTCTTACAATTTAGGGAGTGCATTGAAGCTAGGGAATAAAATATAGAAACCATTGGTATTGAACAGTTTGCACCCTGCCTTCAGGCATGGAAATTGGTGAGGCTGAGATTATTAGGTGGAACAGAATTTGTCCCACAATGTGGATGTGACAGTCTTAAAAATGCCATATAATGGGAACTTGGTCCCACCCAGTTTGAAACTATGGATAGGAAAACCATTTATAAAGAAATAGTTCACAAAGATAGTCAAACAGCAGTTGTGTTCCCATTATGTCCAGAGAATCAGTTGCAACCCATGCTACAGCAGCGTAACAACCTCAGATTACCTCCCTTTATTTGGGATTGTGTTTGGTTGGGCAACTATGGGAGGCTTAGTGTTAGAAATAAAAACAACCACAAGCAACTGTCGGAATGATATTGCCCTAGGGACACTTGTACTCACATACTTGAGACACAACAACATTTGTTTCTAGAGTGTCAATACGCTGTACATTTTTGGAACTTCTTGGAGTCTCAATGGGAGGAGCCTCGGTTTCAATCTCTGATATACTTTGATCTAATATATGGTGCCTCTTCAGGCCCTTGGGGTAAATATCATGTAGATACAGTATACATTGTCCTGGCAATGATTAGGTATTACCTATGGCAGGCTAGATGCATGTGGGTGCTACAACAGAAGATGGTAACATATGTTGAAATACTGGCCAGTATTCATAAAACATTGGAAAAAATTCAGCAAAAGGATATACTGTGTTACTCAGTAAAGAAAGTAAAACATTTTTGGATCCATTGTTCTAGCTGGTTGAACTGTAACCAAACATAGTGTAAAGTAACTGGTGCACTAACAACTAATGTACTTAGGTACAACAGAGATGTATTAAAGAAATATTTCATTTTGTTTTATGTTTTCTTGGGTTATTTTTTCTTCTTCTGATTTTGCGGAGATATCTACCTGTATATATGAATGTATGTTGTTGGTTTAAACTGCTTATTATGTATACGTGATGCAGTAATTTTTTCTCAATAAAATTTCCTCTACTCTTTTCAGTAAGTGCCATGGGATTTTAACATCCACCTGAACTACCACCAATCCAGGCAGATGGGACCTCAGTTTAACATCTCATACGGAAGACGGCACTTCGGAAGTGCAGCACCCCCCATCATGCTGCTCTATAGTGTCAGTATTAGGATATTAACTCAAGTGCCAGATGTGGAAAATGAACCCACAGCTCTCTGATCTCCCGGCCTCAGAGGTGAGTGTGCTGCCTACCGAGCCACTGACACTGCTAAAACTCGGTCTCAGAGAATGCAGTGACCATACAGGGCACCTTCAGGGCAATTTAAACAGTCTTGGAGCAAGACAAAGCAAACTGAGGACAATTGGGAAATGGTGCATGCAAGGCAGTTTCACAGTCATGGAACATGCATTTACTTTGCGGATGTCCCTTTAAATAGCGCTCTTGGAACAAAGCAGTTCTCGCCCTTCACAGTCGCTCACAGCAGTTTGGCACTGTCACTTTAAATGCACTGTCACTTTCATTTTAAAATGTTCATTCAGTATTCACCACAGTCATTTTGAATTACAGTTGCACTTGCACTTTAAGATGCTTGTTCTGTCACCAGGGGCATGGTTACAGGGCAGATACTACATAAGGGGAAACCTAGGCTAAAGTCTGGGATATACCTTGCTACTGTACATGAGGACCATGGACTATGCCTTCCCTCCCACAGGAATACTTTCAATTTGCAGTACCATATCAGTCCTGTCCTCATAGCTGAGGGCTGAATAACTAAGCCTGTGTGCTAGGGGTCCCACTCTAACTGTCCCTCCCTTGCTAGGGGCTCTTGGTCAAACACTTTTAAACAAACGTTACTAACCCTTGGCTAGGGTCGTGGCAGCTATGCTGCTGGGATGGCTAATTGGGCTTGTCTGCTTTCTTCCCCTTGCTCTTGGATGGAGCTGGCTTCACAGTACAATTGAATTATTTACTTACTGTAGTTTCACTTAGAAACAGAGAGTTTGTCAGCAGAAGAGGTTGACTTGGCCCTCCCAGTCTGCCATGATGGTCCCTGTCTAGTATGTCTCCACAGACCCTAACTGGTCACTGGTGACACTTCCTCTTCCCTACCTATTTACTAACATAACCCGATGTCTGTCCCACCCATGCTTGAAGCTCTATACTGTTTTCTCCTCCACCATTTCTGCTAGCAGTCTGTTCCAGGAGTCTACAACTCTTTCAGTGAAGTAGAACTTCCTCACATCCCTCTTAAACTTCCCTCATCCAATTTTACTACGTGCCCTCTGGTCCTGCTGCTCCTTCTCATGTGAGACTCCCCTTCTGTATCCTGTTTATCCCTGTGAGGTACTTGTAGGTCTCTATAGTATCCCTTCTTGCTCTCCTCTCTTCCAAGGTGTACATACTGAAATCGCTCAGTATCTCCTCTTAGGGCTTTTGGTTCAACCCATGCATGTTTCCAGTTGCCCTCTTCTGGACTGTTTTCTATCTTGTCTATGTCCTTGTGAGGTGTGGTCTCTAGAACTGGACACAATACTCCAGGGTGGGGTCTCAGCAGCAAGTGATGTAGTGGCAACACTACCTACCTCTTCCTGCTGGAGATACCTCTCCCTATGCATCCCACTGGCCCTGCCCCCCTGCTTTGTCACACTGCTCTGCTGCTTTGAGGTCATCAGATGATATCCCCAAGGTCCCATTCCAACTGAATGACTTTTAGCACACCTCTATCCTATATTCAGCTTCTGGGTTCCTATGACCTACGTTCATAATGCTGTGCATTTTGGCATTGAACCCCTGCTGCTATGCTCTGGACCACTTACGATCCCTATGCATATTCTTCACCCCCTCCTGAGTGTTCACCTTTTTGCAGATTTTGGTGTCAGCTGCAAAAAGGCATACCTTCCTTTCCAGTTCTTCTGCAGTGTCACTTATGAAGACATTAAAAAGGACTACTCCCAGTACTGAGCTCTGTGGCACCCCACTGGTCACTGTCCCATCCTTAGAGTGAGTGCCGTCAAACACCACCCTCTGCTTCCTGTCTGTTAACCAGTTTCTAACCCAATTCACCATTTTAGATCCCATCTTTAGTCTGCTTAGTTTCTTTATCAGTCTCCTGTATGGCACAGTTCAAAGGCCTTGCTAAAGTACAGAAAGGCCATGTCCACTACCCTCTCCTGATCTATTTTCCTGGTCATCCAGTCGAAGGAATCAAAACAGATTAATCTGGCATGACCTTACCCTTCTGAATCCATACTGCCTGTGGTCCTCCAGCCCACTGGATTCAATATACTCTACCAATCTTTCCTGTAACAGGGTTTCCATTAATTTCCCCACCACTGAGATAAGACTGACAGGCCTGTAGTTGCTAGGCTCCTTCTTGCTGCCACTCTTATGTAGAGGGACCACATCTGCACTCCTCCAGTTCTCCAAACCCATACCTATTTTCAGTGAGCTGTTGAACAAGGACATCAGTGGGGCAGCTGGCACTTTCCTGGGTTCCTTTAATACCCCTGGGTGTATCCTGTCTGGTCTTATACCCTTATCCACTTTTAGAGGTGCAATTACCTTCAGGACTCTTTCCTCTGAAAATCGACTTGTGTCCACCCCCACTCTGTTCCTGCTGCTTCTTGGTGGTCCATCTATCTCCCACTCCCACCTCCCCCACTGTGAAGACTAAGTAGAAGTGCCTGTTCAGATTGTCTGGCATTTAATTGTCCACTTCTGCACAATACCCCACCCCCCCCGGCCACCCTCCTTATCCTCACTATCCTTCACCTTGCCTTCCTCTTCTCACTTGTGTACCTGAAGACAGTCTTATCTTCTTTAGCTACTCCTTTGGCTATCCTTTCCTCTGTCACAACATTGCTCCTCTCACTGCCTTTCCTGCTTCTCTCTGCTATGCTTGGTACATTTTCCTATCTTCCTCCACCCCTATACATTTCATTATACCTCCTAAGTGCCACCCTTTTTCCTTCACCACCTTAGCCAGTTCACTAGAAAACCATAACAGCCTCTTTTTCCTTCTGCTTTTACTCCCTTCTTTCATGCAGAGCTGATTGCCTTAATTATGCTCTCCCTTATTTTTTGCCACAGTACCTCTACCACTCCATGTCAGTCCTCACCCCAAGAGGCAGTTTCTGTGGCAATCTCCCCTTTCTTCAAAATCTGCTCTGCTAAAGTCCAGGACCTTCATCTTTGTATGGTTTGCTTCTGTTCCTGTCTTAATTTAAAACCACAATGTACAGTGATCACTGGTACCTAGGGGACTGCCCACTGTGACGTGTGTAATGCCATCCCAGTTTCTAAACACCAGATCCAGCACTGCCAATAACTAGGGGGTTCACTGACTAGCTGCCTAAGAAAAGCCCCAAGTATGGAGTCAAGGAATGCCTTGCCCCTTGCTGCAACTGCATTTGGAAGGCTCCAATTCACATTTGGCAGACTGAAGTCCCCAACAAGCAGCACCTCTCCTATACTTGCCATCCTGATGATGACTTCCGCAAGTGCCTTATCTAACTCCCTCTGTACTGGAGGTCTGTAACAACCCTTGTAAGGACAGCAGCCCCACTGCCTATCTCCAGGATGACCCACAGCACCTCCAGCACTTCCTTTTCCTCCATGTGCCTCTGCACTCCCATGGGCTTGATTCCCTCCCTTACATATATACAGCCACTTCTCTCCTTCTACCTTCTCTGTCTCTCCTGAACAGTGAGTAGCCTGATGTGGCTATGTCACAGTCATGTCTGTCAGTGCACTATAATTACATTATGACTACCAAAGCAAAGCTAGCCTCTATCGTGATGGACTGCAAGTTCAGAATTTTATTTCCCAGATTCTTTTCGTTGGTGCACATGGCTTTCCAGACATTACACCCTCCCTGTTTACTTCCCTGTTCCACCCCTCCTGACTGTACTGTACTGTACTGTACTCTGAACCACTTATTCCCTTGTTACCTTCTCTGTTACCTGTTTCTTTTACTCCTTCCTTCTTGCTTTCCTGATTTATAACCCCCTTGTCCTCTGCTTTACTTTGTCCCCAACCCTCAGGCTCTTCCTCCCTGCTGCTTTATCATCTGCAGGGGCAATTGTTGCCTCCCTTAGTTCTACAGTCTTCACTCAGGCTAGTTCCATATTCTCATCCAAGTGGCAATTATACCTCCCACTAAGGACTGTGGTCCCCTTCCTGGAAGGATGCAGACTGTCTCCCCTATAGAGACCCATATCTTCCTATGTTGATCCCCCAGTTCCTTATATAGCCAAAGTCTTCCTCCATGCACCATGCCATCAACCAATTGTTATAAGCCCTGTTATGGAGTGTCCTTTCCTTTCCCAGGCCATATACAGGTAACACCTCAACAAGAGCCACCATGCATGCCACCTGCTTGTGGCTCCTCCCAAGCTCTCTGAACTTTACCTGCTCTGTCCCTGCCTTGTCACTTGTCAGGCAATTTGTCCAAAGGTGGACAGTGATATCTAGCTCCCTCCTGTCTCTTGCTGTCCTAGTGTTCCTCTGAGTCAACTCTCCACCCCTCTAAGCTGAAGCACCTTTCAGGTACTTCACCTTCCCCATCCTTCTTTACTCCACTTCCAAGTCTATCTCTGTAATAATAGAGTAACCCACTGCCAGCTGCTTCCTCCTTGGATGGGGGCCTCTTCCTTCCTCCTTGGGGCCTACCCTTCAGAGGACCCCCACTTCCTCCCTTCCCATTGCAATGGGTGCCTCCTACAGGCTGCCTTTCCTGTCAGTACAGCAAAAGAATTCTGCAGTGGTACAGGCTGAAAAGTGTGTACCCTTCCCGCCACACCAAACCTACCAGAGCCCATCATGGTGCAACTAATCTACCTTTGCCTAGGCATCCTCTGGGGAATGGCAGCAGACTTATTGGCCTCTGGTTGAGGCAGAAGATTTTTTGCACCCTTGCCACTTTGGCCTGGAGTTCAGCAACCTCTGATCTCTAGCCGGAGAGGTGAGTACAAATGGAGCAGCATCTTGGTAGCCTGTCAAAACAGCGACTCCCGAATGGCAAGGAGCCAAAACAGTGCAAGATTACAGCAAATGTCAATATTATCAGACTCACTGTAACCCCTTCCCTGAGGTCCACTCCCCAGAGTTGCTATATTTAGTAAGGTAAGAAGTTTGAAGAAGGACACTGAAAAGAACTAGCCTGCCATGCATACAGTAAATGTACAGCTTCGCTCTAGCAGTGAGTTGTCAAATGTTTTCAGCTTGACGAGTTATGCCATATTTTAATAACAATAGACAACCAATCCATGTTCTGTCAAGGAAATTTCTGAAGATGTGACTGCACAATATGTCTGACTTCTATGTTCGCAGACTGCCATTTTTAACAAACACAAAAATGACAGACCATTGACTTGAAAAGCATACTTGTGTAAGCCGTATTCTATATTTGTCTTACTTCTAAATGACATGTACAACTTCTGATCTAGGTCAAGAGGTAGACTGTGGCATTCACAGGTAATCGAGAAGTAAAATGTACAGTTCTGCATTTTGGGAACAAGAACCCTAATAAAAACTATCATCTCAACAATACTCATCTTTAGACATCTACTAGCAAACATGATTTGGTATTGTAATTAACAAATAAACTTTCTTCCACTGACCATTGCATCAAAGTAGCAAGTGTAGCCAATGGCATACTAAAACAAATTAGAAGGACATTTATTAACAAATCAGAACACTGTTTGGTCCCCTTATACAGGGCATATATTAGACCTTATGCTGATTATGGTTCTCCATATTGGAGTCCGTACCTTAAGGGTGATATTCACCGAATCGAGCAAGTTCAAAGACGTATCACCAAGATGATTCTGAGGCTAGCATTAAAAGATTACCTGATGAGGTTAAAAGGAACAGGTCTTCACTCATTATATAACAGAAGATGTAGGGGTGACATTCTCTTTACATTTAAAATGCTCCAATCACTAGAATTAATGCATCATGTGGACTCATATATATTAATAAACAAACAGTCGATAGACTACATAATAGACAGTTGGCTGTTGAGTGGGCAAACACAAATAAACATGATCATTTCTTTACTATTACAGCTTCTAAATAGTGGAACTTACTCCCACAAGACCTCGTGGACTCAAGCAGCTTCAACATTTTTAAAAAGAAGCTTGATAATTGGCTTAGTTTCACTTGAGCTAATGACTGATGTCCCACATAGTGTGGAGGACAATCTTGATGGGCCTTGAGCCTTCTTTTGTCCAACATAATTCAGTAAACTCAGTAATCTCAGTAAAATAAACAGAAGTATTACAAAAATAGCCCCATTGATATATGTGGCTATCTCCACTAAGGTCCCAGTTACAATTTGACTTAAAGAACTTTGTTGTCCTGTTTTTGGGTCCTCCATAAGAAATATATCAACACAAAATTTCTTTGGTGGTATAGTAAGTCCATAGACTGGCGGTCTTTTTTATAAGTTAACCACTGTTCCTATAGGACTTCGTCCTTTGCTAAGACCTGTCTGCAGCTACAGTAGACTTATTGTAGCACGTTTGAGCATGGCAATTAGTGGAATTTTCTTGACACAGCAGGTCCTGACAAGGACATGCCAAGTCTTTTGCGTACCATCAGGAACTGCAAGAACCAATCTGAACATATGTTGCATGCATATGAATGAGAATTTGATTGACAGTTTGACATATCAATATTTTAAGCATCCATTTTTTTTTGTATCTTGCTAATGGTGTCTAGCTCTTTGGATTTCAAAGCTTTTGCTGCAAAATGTAGATAACTGCGTAACCGGTATCCTGTGACATGCGCTATTGGAAAGTGGGTGCCTACCGAAATGGTGACTCACTTTCTGCAGATGTCGACAGGGTGATGGCATAGAGAAGGCGACCGGATTGGGGGGTGTACATGAATGGTGATGGAATGTCGCTGTATGTACATGTGCTGGGGAGAGCATGCTGAGCAAGGGGTGGGAGGGGGGAGAGTTTGTCAGGGTGGTGCCGCTGTGAGCTGCTGAGCCAGCTCCATGGCATGGTGTTTGGGTGCTGAGCTGGGGTGGCCAGGATGCTGGGTCCGGGAGTGGGTGTATTTTGTTGCACCCAACCCGAGTATTGGTTTTTATTTTGGTAGAATTTACACACACCCCCGACATGTACCCCCTGGAGTTGAGAATCCTAAAGTAGGAGGGTGTGGGGGGTAATGCCCCCCCCCGCATGATATAAGAATTCCGTGTCCATTGCGCCTTTTTGTTCTACACTGTAGTACATCATCAAAATTGCATTTAGGGGATGTACACTTGCCATAAAGATGATCGCCTTTCAGCAATCGCCCCTATAACATAGAATCGAGTAACCAATTAATTATTTTGAAGAAAAATGGCATATTTGCTCTGTCAGCACTGTTAGGATCATGTGAGGAGTTTATCTGCAAAGGTCTGTTTTTATAAATCAAGCCCCCGATGATCACAGTGGTATGTGCATTAGCTGATCTTTTAACTCTTTTTAAGCATTTGCTAGTAGAGCATCTCCCAGGTTCTACAAAGCCTCTATATCAGGATTAATTGTGTAAACCCCAATTAGTTTAAGGGTTTTGTAAAAAGATGCAGTGTAATATGCCTGCCATCTGGCACAGAAAGGGTTAAGATTGTTTACCTGCAGTGCCTGCTATAGGAGTTGAAAGGCCCTAGCTGCAGTGTGATAATGCACAGAGGAAATGTGCTATAGAATTCTTTCTGGTCAGCTCAGAGAAAGAAGAAGCAGAAACAGAAAGATATAAGCAGAGAAAGATCCATCCAGTTTGCCTCACATGTCCTAAGTGCTGTACTAATTAATGCACTAGCACATTCACCCATTTTAGGCAGAACATCCTGTAGACACTCCCTTACTGGGGCCAGGACAAACCCTTTGGATTCTGCCCTCTAGACTTCCCCTAGACCTTTCAAATTATCACTGCCCATGTTGAACGTGGCTATAGAACCAACATTTACCGCATTGTTAGCTAGGCAAACTGTTCCATTTGTCCACCCCCTTTCCACGAAGAAGTACCTCCTCACATCTTACCTGAATATACCTTCCCCCAACTTGTACTTTTGTGTCCTGGTGTTAGAGTTCCCTTTCACTGTAAACAGCTCTGAAGTATCCACCCTATTTATTGCTTGTGGAAACCTGTATCCTTCAGTCTTGTAGCCTCTTTCTCTCATACCTGTAGTTTCCAGTGAGTGCATGTTAAGATTCTGCAGTGTCTCCTCACACAGTTTTCCCTGCTAATCCTCAAAGTCATCTTTGTCACCTGATACTGGACCATCTCCGATCTGTTACAGTCTTTTTTAAATGTAGACTCCAGCACTGTATGCAGAAAGCTGCCTGTCTGCTCACACAAGTCCCTGAAGCTGAGGGTCTGTCTTTTTCCTGGTAACAGGACTGAGAGCCACTGAGAAGGTGTGCTAAAGTGGTGCAGGCCTGGTCTAGTAGCCCTCAGTGGCTTGAAAGGTTGGTCACCCAGCTGGGTGAACCCTCTCAACCACATAAAGGATGACAGCATTGTGATCAGCCACTGGAATTCATAGACTATATGGATTTGATAAGGGACTTCCTGCAAGGCAAAGCACTGAGAATGGGTGTGGGTCCCTTGCCTAGGCTTTCCCGAGAGACTGCACAAGAAAAAGATTTGTGACGTGGGGAAAACTGAGGCAATAATGGTAAACTGGCTTTGAACATCCCCTGATGGGTTCCCCAACTTAAGTAAAGTATCTTGCCCAGATATGTCATATGCTCTTGTTGCAGGGCTGTGGGTAAGGATAACATGGGACACAGTAAATAGGGTACAACACACCACAGTGTGGTTTTATTTTATATAAAGATATCAAAAAATAAATAATAAACTCAAAAACAACAGCAAAACAGAACAATAGTCCAAGCTATTTTGAGAACAAGACAATACTGTCTTTCCAATATTCTTCAGCGTTTCCTGCTGTTTTTCTGCCAGGACCTATTCAGAGCATAGGTCCTACTCTTGCCTTACCCTCAGACAAGTGAGACTAACCACTCAACTAATCTAATCTATGCCTGTTTCTGGAGAGTTTTTATAGCCCTCCCACTTGTCAATAATCCCACCCACAAAATGCAATTAAACATTTCTCATCTCTCCAAGGCTCACAACCATGCCTATACTTAAGAAATAAGAAAAAATGATTGTTTCTAAGCCAGGGTTATAGACAGCATTGTTGTCTAGAAACACCACAATATTATTAGGGTGGCCAATTTTTAACATTAGGCAGTTTTGCACAATAATTTCTTCCTTATAAGCACTAGGCACTTGCATTATTCTTTATAAGTACTTCAACACTTTATTACGTTGGTTATGCTTGAGCAAACCAACGTATTGTAGCAATACGGGATTTCGTTGGGGGGTCACTGCCAAGCCCATAGCAGTTCACAGAAGCAGGGGCCTGGCAGTCTACCTCAATTACCACTAGGTGTAGTCCTGTCACAACTCTCTCCTGGGTGAGCTGAACAGTCATGCACTTCAAAGGACTGAAGCAGGTCTAATCCAAGAGAGCTTTGGCCTTTTGATTTGCATGACTGTTCAGTCCACCTGGGGTGCTCAATCCCCATGTTAGTGATCCCCCATCCCCCCATAGTGTCCTACATCAGTGTGCCCAATCCCTGTGCCAGCAATCCCCTCAGTACTGTCCAACATTGGGGTGCCCAGTCCCCATGTCAACGATCCTCCAGCACTGTCCCCTTCCCCGTAGTGTCTGACATCAGTGTGCCCAATCCCCATATCAACAATCCCCTCAGTACTGTCCAACATTGGGGTGCCCAGTCCCCATGTCAACGATCCTCCAGCACTGTCCCCTTCCCCATAGTGTCTGACATCAGTGTGCCCAATCCCCATATCAACAATCCCCCAGTACTGTCTGACATTGAGGTGCCCAGTCCCCATGTCAACGATCCTCCAGCACTGTCCCCTTCCCCAGTGTCTGACATCAGTGTGCCCAATCCCTATATCAACAATCCCTCAGTACTGTCTGACATTGGGGTGCCCAGTCCCCATGTCAACGATCCTCCAGCACTGTCCCTTCCCGTAGTGTCTGACATCAGTGTGCCCAATCCCCATATCAACAATCCCCCAGTACTGTCTGACATTGAGGTGCCCAGTCCCCATGTCAACGATCCTCCAGCACTGTCCCCTTCCCCGTAGTGTCTGACATCAGTGTGCCCAATCCCCATATCAACAATCCCCCAGTACTGTCTGACATTGGGGTGCCCAGTCCCCATGTCAACGATCCTCCAGCACTGTCCCCTTCCCCGTAGTGTCTGACATCAGTGTGCCCAATCCCCATATCAACAATCCCCAGTACTGTCTGACATTGGGGTGCCCAGTCCCCATGTCAACGATCCTCCAGCACTGTCCCCTTCCCCGTAGTGTCTGACATCAGTGTGCCCAATCCCCATATCAACAATCCCCCAGTACTGTCTGACATTGGGGTGCCCAGTCCCCATGTCTGCAATCCTCCCTGTACTATGGGACACTGGGGAGCCCACCCCCAGTGTTCCCAGTTATGTTACTCCCCACCACCACCAGTGTCCCCAAACACTTTTTATTCATGAAAAAAAGAAAACAGTCCCGTGACATTTTTAAAAAAATTAAACCTATAAAGAAGAAAATGATCCCTCATCGTCGCCCAACCAGTCTCCCCCATCCCGGCCCTCCTTCTACACACCTACCTCCCTTTACCCCCCCTTACCCCATACTTACCTCTGGAGGTTGGCAGCTGGCATCTTCTGTGACCCAGGACTTGTTTGCACTATTCAAAGCTGAACGGTGAACTGAAGAATTAAGGTAAGTGCTGTATAATGGCAGTCAGTGGTGTTTTGAACTTATGTTGATATCACGGCCATTTTTAGTTCTTTTTGCACTACATTTTCAACATGGGCTTTTTGGGACCCCACTTCATGAAGACTGGCACTGTTGTTTCATTACTCAGTCCTGAAAGGTGATTTCATGGTCCCTGTGCAGAATCACCTTTTGGAATTGAGTAATAAAACAACAGTGCCACTGCTCATGAGGTGGGGTCCCAAAATGACCATGTTGAAAATTTGGAAAAAAATTCCCAAAAATGGCCATGTTATGAGTGTGCATTTTGCAGTTTCTATGTAGGTGCATAACTTTGTGAATTTTTTATATAGTCACTCCAGATTGTCAACATACAGATTTTTTTACACCACCTCATGAACAGTACAGCTGTCATTCCTCACATCCTGCCTGAAATGTGTTTGCACACCTGTCACATGGAATGGCACAATCCTTGCACAAAATCACCTTATAGGGCTGAATAGATCCAGAAGCAAATGATTTGATACCTTTTAATGGACCAACATAGATGTAACAACAAGAACAAAGTGCTCTAGCTTTCAGACCAACCAGTCCTTCTTCAGAAGCTCATGGCAGTTGTTTAGAAAATACAATACTTATAACAGCTAGATAATGCAGAGAAAAACAGAAAAAAATCCCCATTGGTTTAAAATACTCATTTAAAAAAAAAAAAAAAAGGAAAAACAGAAGATGATGTCAGGGAAGTTTAACAGTACAATACTGCCTTCAGCCAGAAAGAACCTTGGGTTCAGATGTGCTTGGTGGGACACACATACAAAGAATCCTACTGCATATAAATTTAATTGACATAAGATAACACTGCTGAAGCAGATAACTCCTAAATCAAGCTATGAGTGTCACAGTTAGTATAAGGATGTGATTACTGAAAGGCAACCCCCACCCAGATTAAAGACAAACTAAGATTGTTATAGGGCTCATGAAAAATCAATGTTAGCATTATAGACAAGAATTTACCAGTAAAGTTGTCTTAAAAACATCAGTGTACACTGTGATGTGTAAAACCTAGCTGGACATGTCACCCAGCTGTATTCTAAAGCTAGATAAAAGGCCCAAGAAATTTCAAAACCCCAGGACTATATAAATGATAATTTAAATATAAATTGATAATATTAGTGTCAAACAAAAAACTCTAGTCAAGGAACCTCAAGGAATTAAGACCATGTAGCCTGATATGTACTGATGTCAATATATATTGAGAATGTAGCAACTTGATGTACCACAAGTGTCTAAGGAATCTGAAAAAGAGATAAAAAAGTAATTTCTCTCCTCCTCTTCATACAAACAATACATCCTAACCCACCCCACATCACAAAAATGTGGGTGGGGGAGATATATAACTTAAAGGAGATGTTGTCTCTCTCTCCCCCATATAGGGCTGAGTAATGAAATGGCAGTGTCACTGTTCATGAGGTGGGATCCCAAAAAGGCCATGTTGAAAATTTGGAGCAAATATATCAAAAAACACCCAAGTTACATACACTGGTTGACATTTTCTTATGCATGTGCGTAACTTTGTCATTTTCTCATATTTTCACTTCCAATTTTCAACATAGTCATTTTTTCACACCACCTTATGAACACTATAGCTGTCATTTCTCACATTCTGCCCAAAATGACTTTCTGCATCTGTGGCGAGGAATGACGTTTTGCCATGGATTAAGACATTTTCACCTATGGGGTTTATGAGATAAAGTGATAAGAAGACTATGTCGAACATTTACTGTCAAAATGTAAAAAAATTTAAAAGTTATCATGGTAACATACAAGCATCTGTTTGCTGTGCCTACTTCCCAGGTTCAGAGACGGACTCAGGAGTTGGAGGGCCAGCCAGTGGCAATAGGATTGAGTGTCCCAGGGACTGCTCTCCTTCTCTGAGGGGAGGGGGAAGAGTATCTGGTGTATTATGCACCTCTGGTGAAGGCTCAGGGTAACACCACTGCTGGCGTCTCATGCAAGGGGATTGAGGCAGATGATGGCATTATTGCACATCCTCGCCCTCAGGGATCTTCAAAAATTATCATACAAAAAATTCGGGCCCCATTCCTGATGCCTCCACCTCTGCCGCTGCTCCTACAGCAACTAATAAAAGACTAAGAGAGACTATTGGAGCCAAAGAGAAATGTTATAACCACAGAAATTGTAATTAAAATGAATTCTTGGCCCCAGTGTAACTGTGTCTGTACACAGGGCAAGAACAGACTGGCAAAATAAGTATTTGACTTGTGCCACAATCCATAGGAGAAAAAGAGAGAGAGAGAGACCATTGGAGGCCAAAGAAAAATGCTATAGTCACAGAAATCACAAATAAAGTTTATTCTTTGCCCCAGTGTGGCTGTGTGTGTGCACAGAGCAAGAGCAGGCAGGCAAACTAAATCTTTGATTTGTGCCACCATCCAGAGGAGAAAAAGAGAGAGACAGAGAGACTATTGGAAGCCAAAGAGAAATGCTATAGTCACAGAAATCATAAATAAAGTGTATTCTTTGCCCCAATATGGCTGTGTGTGTGCAGAGGGCAAGAGCAGGCTGGCAAAATAAATCTTTGACTTGCGTCACCATCGGGGGGAGAGAAAGAGAGAGAGAGAGAAAGACTGACTACTAGGGGCCAAAGAGAAATGTCATAGTCACAGAAATCACATATAAATTTTATTCTTGGCCCCAGTGTGGCTGTGTGTGTGCACAGGGCAAGAGCAGGCTGGCAAAATAAATCACAAAGTTATGAGCCTGTGCTTGAAGTTTACAATGCAGGCTTGTAACTTTGGCAATTTTCAATATTTTGACCCCAAATTTTCAACATAGCCATTTCTTCACAGCACCTCATGAATGTGACAGCTGTCATTTTTCATATCCTGGCTAAAATGTTTTTTTTTGCATCCCGAAAGGTGATTTCGCAGTTGCTGCATGAAATCACCTTTTGGGCAGGAGTTGAAATATTTCTCTGCACTTGTTCACGAGGGAGGGTCATAAGAAGGGCATTTTGTAAATTTGGAGCAAAAATATTCACAAACAACAAAGTTATGAGCCTGCATTGAAATGTATGAACGCAGGCTCGTAATTGTGGCAATTCTCAATATTATAACCCCAAATTTGCAACATAGCAATTTCTTCACAACACCTCATGACTGTGACAGCTGTCATTTTTATGTTTGTTTGCACGCATACGCAAGAAATATATTGCAGCAGCTTGCTGTAGTAGTGAGTTGTGGAGGTGCAGCAGTATTGTGGTGAATGCCAGCTGTCCATTTTTGGGTTGGTCTCTGTGGTGCCAATAGAGGAGAATGCTGTCCATGACAACAGTATTGTAACCTGCCACCAACTTGAAAGAAACTCACCTCTACAATCAGGGAGCACCCCATCATTAACAATCAGCTGTTTTTGCTGCTTGGGCGGTCCCTGATTCCAGCAGCGAATCACAGTTTGCCTTGTCTGGTGTCCCATTTCAATAAACATGGTGGCGGCTGTCACTGTCCACCTCTCACAGTCCCAATGAAGCTGATGGGGGTGCCCAATCCACCTTTCAGCATGCCCTCTTCCAAGTTCATTTGCTGACAGGGAAGCCTAATCCCCATCGGCGAATGCCCCATTTGTTTTAAAGAAACATGGCAATGGCTATCACCATCCACCTCTCACAGGCCCCATGAAAGCTGACGGGGGTGCCCAATCCCCCTGTCAGCATGCCCCCTCCCAAGTTCATTTGCCAACAGGGGAGTCCAATCCCCATCGGCATAATGTCCTCCCGATGTATTGTGTGCCGGGGGGGTGCCCAGTCCTCCTCAGCTCATGCACCCCCCAAACACTCTGTATGTGCCAATGGGTACCCAATCCTGTCGGTAACAGACCCCCCAAAGAAACACTCCTGTGGCACACTGGGAGCCCACCCCAGCATGCGAAACCAGCTGTAAATAAAGAAAATCTTCCATCGTTGCTTGGTATCTTTTTAAACCTGTAAATAAGAAAATGGTCCCTCGTTGTCAGCGGTGCCCACCTCCCCCAACCTGGACCCACCCTCTGTGCACCCCACCTCCCCACACCCCTCTCACCCCATACTTACCTCCAGAGCCCAGCACGACAATCTTCGGTGGACTGGGAACACATTTGCACTCTTCAAAGCCAACCGCAAACTGAAGAAATGCTAGTAAGCTGTATAATGGCATAAATGTTTTTTTTTTCCAACTTATGTGGATATCTCAGCCATTTTTCTGAATTTTGCCACCAAATTTTCAACATGCGGTTCTTGGGACCCCATCTCATGAATTCAGTGACTGTCATCTGGTTATTCGGTCCCGAAAGGTGATTTTGTGGTTACTGCGCTGCGGGACCGATTAAAGAAACAACAGTGTCACTGTTCATGAGATGGGCTCCCAAAAAAAACATGTTGCAAATTTGGTGAAAAAATTCCAAAAAATTACTGTTATGAGCATGTGTTATGCCATTTCCATGCACACTCATAATTTCACAAATTTGTAATATTTTCACTTCAGATTTTCAACACTGCCATTTTTTTACACCTCCTTATGAGCAGTACAGCTGCCATTTTTCACATCCTGGCTGAAATGTGTTTTCGCACTTCTGGTGCAGAATAGCACAGTCGCTGTGGGAAATCAGTGTTTAGACAGATTAAGAAAATCACAGTGACACTGTTAATGAGCAGAGGTCCCAAAATTCCTATGATGCAAATTTGGTGACAAAAGTCCCAAAAATGACTATGTTACGAGCATGCATTGCACAGTTTCCACGCACACTCATGACTTTGAGAATTTGCAATATTTACACTCAAGATTTTCAACATTGTTAGTTTTGCACACCTCCTTATGAACAATGCAGCTGTCATTTTTCACGTTCTGCCCCAAATGTGTTTTTGCACATCTGGCACACAATGGCGCGGTTGCTGTGGGAAATCAACATTCAGGACAGAGTAAGAAAATCATAGTGACAGCATTCATGAGCAGAGGTCACAGAATGCCTATGTTAAAAATTTGGTGAAATAATGCCACTAAATGACTGTCACGAGGGTGCCTTGCGCAGTTTCCATGTATGCTCGTAAGTTCAAGCATTTTTTTTTTATTTTTACTCCAGATTTTCAACACTGCCATCTCTTCACACCTCCCTATGAATGGTACAGCTGTCATTTTTCACATTCTACCTGAACTGTGTTTTCACACATCTGGTGCAGAATGGCGCAGTCACGCCATTGTGCGCCAGATGTGCAAAAACACATTTTGGGCAGGATGTAAAAAATGATGCATGGAACCTCCTTCCTGAGGAGGTCATGGGGTAAAAAACAGTGGGGGAATTCAAGAATGCATGGGACAGACATAAGGCAATTATAGTGAAGGGTAGGAAGAAGTAGGCTGTTGGTTAACTAGAATCTGCAGCTTATCTAATATGTAGGAAATGGGCAGACCAGGTGGGCCAAGCGGTCCTTATCTGCCATCAAAGTCTATGTTTCTATGTTTCTATGACAGATTAACAAAGTCACATTGCCACTGTTCATGAGCAGAGGTCCTGAATGCTTTCATGAGCTGTGATCATAAAAAAGGCCATGTTTAAAATTTGTAGTGCAAATACCAACAAATGCCCAGGGCGTTAGGGTTTCTTAACAGCATGAGATTAGAGGGGAGTCAATTAAGGGGTAATGTGAGGAAGCTCCTTTTCAGAGAAAGGGTGGAGGATGCATAGAATGGCCTACCTCAGAAAGTGGTGGATATGAATACAGGGCAGGACTTCAAACAGGCATGGGATAGGCATAAGGGAGCAATGTAGTTGAGTATGAATAGATAGGCCATTGACAGAGTAAAGGCCAATGGTACATTCATAAGGTAGAAAAAATGAGCAGACTGGATGGGTCTTGTGGTCCTTAACTTCCCTCAACTTCTGTGTTTCTACGTAACCATAATGTCCCACCCTGTACAGACTGACAGGTGTCAGGGGTGTGCCTTTGGACTGCCAGCTGTAATGTTTATGCCCTTCCACCCCCATCCCCACCCTGAAGCCAGTGACAGGCATTGAGGTGTGCTTTGTGCTCTTCAGCCCCAGAGTTCACCCCATTCTTCTATGCTGCACCCATTTCAGCATATGTCCTTATGAAATGGGCTGACTATAAAGCCAAACACCCCAAGGCACACCTCAACACTTGTCAGTGTCTGCAGGATAGGGTGAGGTGAAATGCTGTGAGCTTTATGGGCGGTGACCCAAAGGCACACCCCAATACCTGTTCATCTCTGCAGGGTGGAGGTGGGGTTAGCGTGAGTTCAATACTTCTCTGCCATTCCTATTCTGCATCTGTCAGACTCCTGCATGTACAATGCTAATATCAGCAAGCAAACATTCAACATTGACAAATGCTTGTTTAAATCCTGGCCAAAATGTTTGTTTACACCCCAAAAGGTGATTTTGCAGTTGCTGTGCAAAATCACCTTTCAGGCAGGTGTTGACAATTTTTCTCTGCACTTGATCATGAGGCGAGGTCATAAGAATGGTATGTTGAAAATTTGGGGCAAAAGTATTATATTCGCAAACAACGAAGTTATGAGCCTGCATTGACATTTGTGAACGCAGGCTCATAACTTCGGTGGTTTTCAGTATTTTGACCCCAAATTTGCAGCATAGCCATTTCTTCACAGCACCTCATGAATTTTACAGCTGTCATTTTTCAGATCCTGCCCAAAATGTTTGTTTTTTTTTTTGTATCCCGAAAGGTGATTTCTCAATCGCAGCACGAAATCACCTTTCGGGCAAGAGTTGAAATCTTCAAAATTTGGGCTCAGAATTGCAAAAAAAAAAAAAATGTTTAACAAGCAACCAATGTTCAGCATTAACAAATGCTTGTTTATGTTACAGTAGCCAGCTAGCATGCTAGATGTTATCCAAAACATATATTTTGCTTTATTTTTTACTTACATTGCTCTGGGAGGTCATGGTGAGGGATAGATATAGGAACTTGAATTAAAGAAAGTTAGAAACAGATTTAGGAAGCATAGAGGAAATTGACATAGGTGGCCAACCTACATCAGGGCTAGAAAAATAAAACAGAAAAGGTAAAAGGGATACTGTTGTGCAATAGATTTATAAAGAGGAAGTACAGAAGATAGGAAAGTCATCCCTCCACCCTGGCATTCAGACTGGTAGACTGCAGTTCTGCCACAGCTCTATGATCCATGGCAGAAGAAGATAGTGTTCAATTGGAAACTTCCAACCATTTGAATATGGAGCTCAGGGGGAATGCTAAGCCAACCTGGTGTTGAGGTCACATGTATGCAGAGCTTCATACAATGACATTGTTTCCTGTTACCCAGGGAGGTCCCATGAAGCTTGTCTGCCTGGGAGACAGTGACTGAGAGTAGTATGCAAGTGTAAAGATTGGATCAGGACAGCAAAGTATCATCTACCTCCATGAAGTACTGCGTAAAGTACAGAGCTGAAATGTGCTCCAAACCTGTCGCATGTAGTCTTGCATGACTGAGCATTTTAAAAATGAATAATGTACTGAATGATGTGTGTTTCGAGCTAAAAACACACTACTGCTTGACGGGACAGTTTAGTGAAGACAGTAACTTTATGAGGACAGTACTTTTTTGAAGTGATTAAATTGATTTTTACCTTTCCTATAGCATTTCAGTTGCTCCGTGGTCCCATTAAACCTACAAGGACTCTACTCAGATGTCTTTCATGGTGTAGTGCCCTGTAGCACCTGACTACTGGAGGTCAGCTACAACTGTTTTTTAAGAGGCTTTTAAGAATAACATATTCCCAAATACTGTATTAGGAAACTAGTACACAAGTTATCCAAAGGGGACCAGAAGAATCGAATGTACACATGCCCACACACTTTGCATTAGGAACATGCCTTGTGCCTAGCCAATCGATACAATATACGTAAGAAGCAGAGGTTATGAACTTAAATGGGCTACCACGTCATGTTAGTACCTTTCAATCTGCCACTGTCAGGATACTTCATAGCAAAACAGTAAATTCATATGCCAGGAACATTTGTCATTTAATTTGTAGTTTTACTCAAGCCAACAGCCTTTGTCTCTTTATATTACTTAATCCAAGTCTCCCTGTTGTAGAGTTTGTTTTGTTAGTATTGATTTTCAATACCTTAGCTCACTTTTATGTTTATGATAGCATTTAGCCTCTTCTTAATGAATATGTAAGCAATAAGACATGACAGAGTGTGTCTTGAACAGATATTACCACATGCCCAGGGGCGTAATAAGGCACGAGGCCCAGCCGAGTGCCTTCAGCCCCTGGAAGTGCGGTAATATCTATTCAACACACACACCCTGGAGTGTTTTATTGCACTTATAAAATGGGCATCTTTTTTAAAACAAATTTTGCTCCTACAAAATAGTACATCTGTAAACAGCATAAGGCAATTTTTATCAGAACTTCTGATAAAATAGTCCTTTCACCAGCAAGAAAATGATGTCATGGTTTTAGCAGGCAGGACCCCTCCCAACCACACACACACACACACACACACACACACACACACACACACACACACAATCTCAGGTTTGGGGAAAACCTGGTATATTTGCTTGATTTTCTTTTTATTTCAATGATGCAAGACTGAGCAGTGTCTCTCCTGAGCACTGTTGCTGAGCGAGCCGGAAGTGTTTATTCGATGGAGTCTTTCTGAGTACAGAACTGACCACATGGAAGAAAAACAGCCCACTATGTGTTTTTAGTTGCTCATGAAGTGAGCAGTGAGTTGTCAGGAGCCGGATTTTGAAAGGGGAAATATACTGCTGCCTTACCAGAGAAGAAATGGAAACAGAATGGCACCAGTTTCTTTTATAGGGATGAGCTGCCTAAGTGGGGGGAAAAAACAATGGCAGCATTTCAAACGCGAGCGTTCTAATTGCTCACTGATTTTTTGTGCAGTGCAGTCATTGATTAACTTGTTAGTACTTTTTTTTACTATGTGTAAAACGTATTTGACACTTCAGTTTCAGCCAATCAAAATGTTCAATTTTCCTTACCCATTTTATAAAAGAAATTAGGTTTTTTAGTCTCAGATCAGGAGATGTTTCATTCTTCCCGTGTATGGTCAGGACTCAATAACCCAGCCAAGGACAGTTCTGGTAAGATTAGTACAGGTGGCAACCTTCCTATGATTTATGATGCTCGACCTATCTCAATGCAGAAATGAACAAGAGGCAAGTGGAAATGCTTTTGAAGTGCTGCAGATCTCTACACGTGTGAGCAAGTCTGTGCTCTAACTACAAGCAGAGGCCTCTAATGCGTGGGAAACCTTTTTGAAAAAGAGCCCAGTTCTTTGTATGTGGCTTGATTCTATTATCAGATAATATTGGAATTTACCTTTCACTGAAAGATCAGTATCCTGTCTACTCCGGAATCAGTGAACAGGATGCAGCAACAGTCATATCTGAGCGGTTGCATGCATTCTTGATCCTAACTGAAACAGTGTGTGTGTGGGGTTGGGGTAGGGGTAACCTAGCTTATGTACAAACCTTGCCTGTTTAGACTGACAACTATATACTTTAACTGTAAGGATGGAAGCTACTGCTTTGCATTCTACTGCAGCCCAATGATATTTATAAAACCATTTGCATAAGCAAATTTTCAAACAATACCCACTATTTTTTTTTGTTTAACAGACTTCTGTTAGCAGTATTGCATTACCACTAAAAACACAAAATTGTTTAAAGAAGTGCCTTTGTAACCTAACTTACAGAATGTTTTTTGTCTCCAATAATATCGTTACTTTTTGAGATTCTTTCTTTTAGCTTCAGGAAATGTTTTAATAATCTAACATGGAAACTAAGCCTTGTAGAACTGACAGCTGAAGTTTAAGGCTTCAGAGCAAAGTGTTTTTAGATAAGTTGTACAGAAGCTCTAACACTTCCTGGAGCCAAACTCATCCTAAGTAGAAAATGCTGAGGTAGCACTTCTCAGTGCTAAAGATTCACTGCTTGTATTGCTGTGTCTTGCTTGTGCTCATTTTTACTATATATTTACCCAGGATAGACCAGATGAGATACAATATCTCATTTTCAGTGGTGTCCTGACTTTACACATTTTTAGAATGTATTTAGCAAGGATTGGGCAGTTGTCATGCTCATGAGGTGGTGTGAAAAAATGCTGTGTTGAAAATCTGTGGCCAAAATATAGAAAATTACCAAAGTTACAAGTGTGCATTGAAAAATGTCAATGTACATGCATAACTTTGTTGTTTTTCAATATTTTGACCCAAAATGTTCAACGTAGTCTTCTTATGACCCCACCTTGTGGACAAGGGCAGACAAAGGTTAAAATCCTGCCTGAAAGGTGATTTTACTCAGCCAGTGTGAAATCACCCTTTGGGATGGATTTGTATAACTTCACTATCCTTGTTCATGAAGTGGGGTCCCAAAAAGGCAATGCTGAAAATTTGCAGAAAAAAATATTTAATAATAACCAAGTTATGAGGACACGTTCAAAACCTACTGAAACACTTTGAACCACATACTTAATTTCCTCAGTTCCCGGTCTGGCATTGAAGAGTAAAGATGTGCCTCTGGTTCTGACAGGATTATGGTGTTGGACCCCCAGTAGGTAAGTAAGGGCTAGGGTAGGCTGGTGGGTGCTGAGTGGGAGGGTCTTGTGGGGGGGGGGGAGTGTAATGGTGACGGTGGGCCAGTGGCGGCAACAGACACCGATGGGTAGTTTTATTTTTTACAGGGTGTATAAAGAATAAAAAATACTGTGAGGTTTTCTTTATTTCAGGGACTGACACTAGATACTGGCAACCCCAGTGATGGTGTTATGTTTGGCTGCACTGGGAGTGGGTTCTCCAGTGTCACACAGTGTAAAGGGGTGGAGTAGGAGCCCACACTGGAGATTGGGCACCATGATGTTGGAAAATTAAGAAGGAAAAGGTGGGAGGGAATGTTTCTACACTGGAGAGGGAGGACCACAGCAGGCTGACCAGGATGCTGGTTAGCCCTGCTTGCTAGGCAAGAGTTATGTAGATGAAAGGAAAGAGCCATCCTCTGATTCAGGTGGCTCTTTTCTTTGAACTAGACAAAATTTCCACCCAGCAAGACCAGAAGTGTGTCACGATCAGTCTGGCTGATGACTGGTCTGATCCTGTTGAGCCCCTTGCAAACTGCCCTGCACTGGACCAACAGTGACACTCCTCTAAAAATCCTCTATTATACCAATATGTTCACACTGCACAAGAGTAAGGGCAAACAAAAAAAACAGCACAATTCTGGCACAAATGGAAATGGCACTGGTATGTTTTCATTACTTTAACTTGTACCAAAACTGAGCATTTCAGCCATTTTATAGCTCTTTCAGGTGGCTGATGTTTTTTAGGTATAAAGCGGCAGCTCCTGTCAGTTAAAATGTTGAACTAAACATCTTTTATTCTATTTTACATTACCTTTTCTCCTGACCTGTAGGATACCCTTTCCCCTTTTTGAGTCTGCTTTCATTTTTTGTTATCTGAAAATAATTAAAATAACATTCTTTCATTATGGCTATCCCTCAGTTTTCAGCAGTATTTTCCACTGTTTTTGAATACGCAGGGCCCAATTTGTAATCACAAAGGACTGTTGCAATACTGTGTGGACTAGTTTTGTCACAGTCCCTTGCCTGTGGCCCCCTCGAATTATGCTTGGGGAGGGTTAGTGGGCCTTTCCATATCAGTCCATGTCAGTGTGCTGCTATGTGGAAGGGGACAGAGTTGGCATATAAATGCAGTTCACATTGCTATCTATAGTTGCTGCACCAGATGCAGCAGTTTTGCAATGCCCCCTAACTACTGCCAGGAAAAGATGGCAGTAAGGGGTCATCATACTGTTGCATCAGATCTGCATAGTCATGGGGACAGACTTCTGACATGGAACAAGATCAATGATAGGCCATACTGGGCATGTGTGGAGAGTGAAGATTGTTCCACTAGACTACCAGGGATAAGCTACAGCAAGGAATTGCCATGTTTGCATACAGTAACAGTTATCCTTTTTTTTTTGTTTAGCTTTTTAGTCCCGGCCACCTCCTCCCGCCAACTGGCGACGGGTCACATATGCAAATTTTTTTTACAGATTTTCTCCTCTGACCCCTCCTCTGGCACATGGCCGTGTGAGCATGTGGAGGTATGCTATGCACCCTGTGGCACCAGATCAGCCCCTTCCACCTCCTGATACTTTGCCACCCCCTCTCTGCCTATGCTTCCCACTGGACCTGCACCAGGTGGGAGCAGAACTATGGGGGGGGCATGCCAACCTATCCTCACCACCCTTAGGAGAGGAGAGGAGAGCTGCCCACCAGCATGCTGAATCCTGCTATGCCCCCCCCCCCACACCAGCACCCTGGTGATCTGAGGTCATTTCCAAACCTGGGTCACCGGCATAGCACGAGGGAAGGCATCCAGCACCTCAACCCTCTGAGCCACCAGACCAACTAACAGTTGTATTTTTTTTATATCTGCACGGGGGAGTAACTATCTCTGACACAGATTACTTTGTCTCAGAATAGCAATTTTATGCACTAGCAAAAGGATGTCCCAATTCCAAGCAGATAAGAGTGTGGCTGAGAATTGGCCCCCTGTTCTTTACTATCATGTTGGTTGTGTCTATGGGATCTAGCATGCAACAGACACTGATCCATGACCTTTTGGGACAATGGTGTTTGGCACAGCTGGAGTTGGATTAAGAAAGCTCAGAGAGACTCCTAAATAAATTATTTGTTAAGGCAGGTGACTCTAAGGACCCAAACAATTATAGATCAATATTTATCATTTGCTTATTTAGTTTTTGTTGACCGAGAAAGGAGGGCTAGGTGTTTCTGCCTATTTGCAGGCTTATTCCAGGTAGGGAGGGGGGCATACAGGTGGAAACCAATTGAAACTGAACCAGATTAAGCTGTTGGTGGTACTTTTAGTGGATAGGGAAAATTTGGCCATGACACCGGGGAAATTCCCCAACTCTGTAGATAGGTGGCGCTGTCCATCTGTCTGCAGAGATGGCGGATCTCAGTCTGACTGAGGGAGTAGAGGAGGATGGTTGTGTCTCTGAATCTCTAGAGCTTTTGATACGGCCTTCTATTTCTGATGGAGGAGGCCAGCCTGATTTGGGCTGTGATCAAGTATTGGCTTTTGCTATGGAAGAATCTATCGCTATAGAGATGAATGATCTTACTGTGGAAAGGCAGTTACAAGCTGAATTGGACATAAAAAAGTCACTATTATTAGATTTAATATCTGTGGCAGAACATGATTTTCAGACGTGTCGCCAGAAGTTGGAGGCAGAACGTAATAAACGGAAATGTTCAATGACGAGCCCGACACAGGATGTGAGTAAGCGGCTTCCTTTAAGCAAACCATCCTGCACTATAGCTGGGGCTCAGATATTACAAAATGAACCAATAGTTTTGCAAAAAGACTCGAGTATGGAATTTTTATTACTGGATTGGTCTCCTGGCACAGCATTGCAGCAAGTGGGATGGCTTTGGGAGGATGGCCGTTGGATTCCGGATCCGGCGAGTCCTATGCTAGGTTCTGTGAGTACTGATACAGGTTTACAAAAGGCGGTAATGATGTCTTCTGTAATTTCTTCTGTTACAAGGTCTTCTGGTGATGTACAGCCTCAGTCTGTTCTGGTTACGTTGACGCATATTCAGAAGGAGGCTAAGGTCGAGGTTTCCACGCCTGAAGTTAATGTTGGCGTGCAGGACCAAAGCTCTGCTGTTTTGGATTCGCAAACTGTAAGTTCATCTGATGTTTCTTCTACTAAGGAGAAGGAATTGAATTTAGATGAAGGGGTTATTGGAAAAACACAATCCACCGGAGCTGATGGTAAAACACAAGGTTTAGAAGAAGGACAAGGGGGAGGAGGGGATTCCCTTCCTAAGCTGACTACAACAGGTCCTGTGTCTTATGCAGGCCTCTTCTATTAACCTGTGGAGGCAGCTAAATGCAGGTTCTTGGTTCGACTTCATTACAGAGGCAAAGCCCCTGTTGTCCCGGATAGGGTTTGGGTTGGGAAAAACCTTTTGATGGATTCGATGGGTTTTACGCCAGCGGAGGTTTACACCTTTATTCATCCTACTGGGGATCATTCATATGATGTTAGTTTTGTGACCATGAAGTCTTTGGATAGATTTTGGAAAAAATATTATGAGGTGAAGGATGCTGAGGTTTTGAGAGATTTTTTGGCTTTCCCCATCACCAAGCCAACAATTAAAACAGTAACTATTCTTTTTCGTAACGAGGGTGTGAATGTGGCAAATATTATTTTTTGGTTAGAGAAAAGGTGTACTATATATGATCATCCTAAACCCATTATGGATGAGAATGGATTTTGGACTGGTGGGTGGACAATACGGGTCCAATTGTCACATACAGAAGAAGGTATTCAGCATCTGCCCAGTTCTTTTTTTCTGGGAAGGGACAGAGGTATTGTTTTTTATGCAGGTCAGCCCAAAAGCTGTTATAAGTGTGGTTATTTACAGCATTTAAATACCTCCTGCGATCAAGTTAAATGTTTTCAGTGTGGAATGTTAGGTCACACAGCGGCTCACTGTGTTGCTCCCCCAGTTTGTAACTTGTGTGGAGATGAAGGTCATTCTTACGCTGATTGTACATGGGCTACTCAGGATTCAGAGGACTCCTCTGATTAGGAGTATTTTCTGTTTCAAGCTAGGAGGCCCTTTTTTACAGAGTTTGAGTCTGGGAATACAGGGAGAGGTGGACGTAGGGGTAGGGGTTCTAGAGAGAGAGGAGGGAATGATAAATATTATTTACCACCATGACTGATTTCTAATTTAGAAGGGAGTAGGCCTTCTCAAACAGAGAGTCAGAATATTGCGCAACCCTTTTTAGACAGTGAGGAAATGGTATAAAAGGAAACCCCTTATGTTATCCCGCTTGTTTCCCCTCAACGGGAGTCTAGAAATTTATTGCAAGTATCTCCATCTGGCCCTAGTCAAATTAAAGGTTCTCCTTTGCCTTTAGATAAAGGACTGCTTCAACAGATTAGTTTACCTGACCAAGAAAGGATTCTGATGAATTTGGGAAAGGAGGGTGGGGAGGGGCCAAGCAATGGGTGTTTAACATTGTCCCCCTTACCCCTATCCAACAGATTTACTTTGTTATCCTCTTGGGGTGACCAAATGGAACAGGATAATCTGTTATCAGATTCGGTTGTTAGTCAGGAGGTGGATGTTGCTACAGTAGGTGGCTTAAAGTTGCCCCCACAGAAGGCCAAGGTTTTGGATAATTCAAAACGAGTTACTCGATCTAGTGGGAAAATTATAAAGCCTCCTCCCTGAACCTACTTCTCTTAGTGTTGCTAGTTTTAATGTTAACAGTATAAAATCATCTGATAAAAGATTAGCAACTGTTGGGGTGTTGTCCTAGCTAGATTATGATGTATTTTTACTTCAGGACACAAGGCTGCACACTTTAAGTGATGTGGCGCAGGAAACTAAAGATTGTCCCTGGGGTCAAAAATATTGGTCTGTGGGGGAGGATGTTTGTTGTGGGATTGAGTTTTGTTTTAAGACGCATGACATTCAAATTTTGAGATTGGCAGATATAGAACCAGGGAGAAGCTTATTGCTGGATGTTATTCTCCACGGTTTACATTGTAGATTAATTTCAATATATGGGCCTCAGTTTAAAGCACAGAGAATATCCCTGTTGAAAAAATTACAACCTTATTTGTATACAACATAGATACATACATAGATACATAGATACATAGACAGTGTCGGCAGATAAGGGCCTATGGCCCACCCAGTCTGCCCATTTGAGCTTGTAAGTTCAGTTTGTTTTCCTAGAAGTCTGTTTCCCCTTACCCATGACCTCTAGAATTCCTTTATGTCTATCCCATGCATTCTTAAATCCCATGATTGTTTCAGCCCCCACCACTTCCTCTGGCAGGGTGTTCCACTTGTCCACCACCCGTTCTGTGAAGAAATTCTTTCTCATGTTTCCTCTGAATCGTCCTCCCTCCAACTTCAACTCATGCCCTCTAGTCCTGGAACATCTTTTTCGCTTAAAAATAGTGTTTTCCTGCACTCTGTTTCTCCCTGTAAGATACTTGAATGTCTCTATCATATCCCCTCTCTCCCTCCTCTCCTCCAGGAGTACATGTCAGTTCCTTCAACCTGTCTTCATAGGACTTGTGATGCAATCCATGCACCATCTTTGTTGCCCTCCTCTGAACCTTCTCTACCCTGTCTATGTCCTTACGTAGGTATGGTCTCCAGAACTGTACACTGTACCCAGGTGGGGCCTCACTAGTGTCTTGTATAGCGGAATTATGACCTCCCTTTTCCTGCTGGTGATGCCCTGCCTATACATCCCAGCATCCTATTTGCTTTACCTGATGCCTTGTCACACTGTTTCCCTACCTTGAGGTCATCAGAGATGACAACCCCAAGATCCCTTTCCTGCTTGGTGCATGCTATATCCTCACCCCCAACTGATATATTGTGCCAGGTTTTTGTGCCCCATATGCATTATCTTGCACTTCTTTGCATTGAATTTCAACTGCCAAACCCTGACCATTCTTCAAGTTTCTGCAAGTCCCTTCTCATTCTGTCTACACCCTCTGGTGTGTCTACTCTATTACAGAGCTTTGTGTCATCAGCGAATAGTGAAATTCTGCCTTCTAGATCCTGCATAATGTCACTGATGAAGATGTTGAATAGGACCGGTCCCAGCACTGATCCCTGTGGTACCCCACTGGTCACTCTTCCCTCTGTGGAGTGACAGCCATTTACCACCACCCTCTGTGTCCTGCTACCCAGCCAGTTACCTACCCACCACACTACTGTCCTGCCCACACCCATATTCCCAGTTTGTGTAATAGTCTTATGTGGCACAGTGTCAAAGGCCTTGCTGAAGTCCAGATAGGCCATGTCCACTGCCCTCCCTGATCCACCTCCTAGTCACCCAGTCAAAAATTAATGAGATTGGTCTGACATGACCTCCCCTGGTGAAACCATGCTGCCTTGGGTCCTGTAGTCCATTGACAACCAGATGTTCCACTAATCTCTCCTTCAGAAGTGCTTCATGATCTTTCCCACCACTGAGGTGAGGCTGACTGGTCTGTAGTTCCCTGCTTCCTCTTTGTTCGCTTTTGTATAGGGGACTACATCTGCTGTCCTCCAGTCTTTGGGTACCTCCCTGTTTCCAGTGATTGGCTAAACAGGATAGCCAGAGTTCAGCCACCACCTCTCTTAGTTCTTTAAGGACCCTGGGTGCACCCCATCTGGCCCCATTATTTGTCAACTCTTATTACTTTCGTTCCTTCCAGGACCCTTTCTAGTGTAAAGGACTTGTGTCCATTTCTGCACCATTCTCACCCTTGTACTCCCTTCGGACCCATTCCCCCTCTTCCTCAGTAAAGACTGAGCAGAAATACCTGTTCAATATGTCAGCTTTACTGTTGTCATCCTCCACTGACTCCCATCCTCCCCTTCAGTCTCACTATCCCTCCCTTTGTCTTTCTTTTTTCACTTATGTACTTGTAAAAGGTTTTGTCCCTTTAACCACTGATTTTGCAATGTGTTCTTCTGTCTGAGCTTTGGCTTCCCTTACTGACTTCCTGCCTCCTTTGTTTCTCCTGGTACTTCTCCCTATCCCCTTCTGCCTGTGTCTTTTGTATTGCCTGAATGCTATCTTTTGGCTTTCACTTTCTTTGCTACCTCTTTGGAAAACCATAATGGTCTCCTCTTCCTTTTCCTCTTGCTAACCTGCTTAATGCATAATTCTGTTGTTCTTATAATCCCCATTTTAAATACTGCCACTGTTCCTCAACCCCTGATTCCTGTCCCATTCCCTTAATGCCTCTTTTCAAGTATTCCCCATTTTCCCAAAGTCTCCCCCTAAAATCCAGGATACGTGTTTTTGTGTGGTTTGGTTCTGCTCTTTCTGTGATTTCAAACCACAATGACTGGTGGTCACTGTTACCCAGGTGCTCCCCACTGTTACCCCCATCACACTGTCCCTGTTTGTGAGCAGAAGGTCCAGTATTGCCTTCTGCCGAGTTGGTTCCATGACCAGTTGCTTGAGGAAGGCACCCTGAAGGAGTCCAGGAAAATCTGCTCTAGTTGATGCTGCTGCTGGGATGCTCCAGTCCACGTCTGGAATATTGAAGTCTCCAACCAGTACTACCTCACCCTTGTCTGCCATCCTTTGGATGGCTAGCATCAGCTCCCTATCTGTTTTCTTCCTCCTGGGCTGGTGGTCTATAGACCACACCTGTGCGGATGGCTGGCCCCATTTTCCTTTCCAGCTTAACCCACAGTATCTCTCCCCCATTTTGTTCCTCCTGGATCTCTGTGGCCCTTATGTCATTTTTCACATACAGTGCCTCCTCCTCCCTTCCTGCCTGCTCTGTCTCTTCTGAATATGTTGTAGCCAGGTATGGCCATCTCCCAGTCATGGTTATCATTACACCAGGTTTCAGTGATGGCCACAATGTCCAGGTCTGACTGTACCATGACAGCCTCCAGATCTTCCATCTTGTTGCTAAGGCTCCTGGCATTTGACACATGGCTTTCCATGATTTGACCTCCCTAGTCTACTTCACTGTTCTACTCCAGCCCCTTCCTTGGTTGTCATTTATCCCTGGTTCTCCTTGCTGTCTGCCCTTCTGCTGAATTTTGCCCCTTTTCTGCTTATCCACCTTTTGGACACTAATCTCCATCTTTTGCACACCGCTTTGGAGAGATAGCCACTCCTCTGGTTCATTGGTTCCACTGCTAGCTGTGGGGGGTGAGCAAGTAGGTAGCCTCCTTGCTGGCCTGCCACCCCCCTTTGCTAGTTTAAATGCTTGTCAATGTAGCATTTAAACTTATCATTGAGTACTTGGATTCCCCTCCAGGATGGATGCAGGCCGTCAGGCTTAAACAAACCTCCATCCCTCCAGGTGGGTCCCCAGTCACCAATGAATCCAAACCCTTCCTCACAGCACCAGTTCTTCAACCATGAGTTAAAGTTCCTGGTGCATGCACTCCTATGCTCTCCCTTGCCTCTCAGGTAGTACTTCTGAGAAAGTGACAGAAGTAGCTACTTGCTTGAGACCCTTCCCCAGTTTCCTAAACTCTTCCTGAACTTCCTTTGGCTCCCCATTTGACAAGTCATTAGTACCTAGGTGGATAATGACATCCAGCTCACCCTCCCATCTTGCCTTCCCAGTGATCCCCAGTATCTTCCTTCCATCCCTCCATGCCGTGGCACCTGGTAGGCACCTCACCTCCCTGTCCTCTCCCTCCTGTGTTCCTAGCTGGATCCCTCTTACGATGGAGTCTCCCACCAGGATTCACTTCCTCCTCCTCTGGGGTCCACTGCTTTCCCCGCTGAGGTCACCTCCTTGGCTAACCTCCACATCCTTTCCTTCCACTTCTCTGGGTACCTCTATTTGGTTGTCCTGATTTTCCAGGGTGGGATATGAGTTCTTGAGAGGAATAGGATTTGGGATGTGCCTCTTCCTGACTGCTCTAACCCTCCCTGAGCCCACTGTCATCCAAGTGCTCCTCGTTCTCGGCATCCTTTGAGGCAGCTGCATTGAACTGGTGGTCCCTGGATAGGGTGATGGTACTCCTGACCCAGTTTACTTCCGCTCTGAGTCTGGTTACCTCATCCCACAGTCCAGAGAGATGCATGCAGATAGGGCAGCACCTCAGTGTCAGAAGGGTCTGCCTGAATATGGCTGCACCACAGCCACTGCATTGCACCACTCCCCACATTATACTGCAATTCCACAACTTGTCTGCTACTGAAACTCTCTTAGTTCTCTTTTATTAATTTACAGTACTAAAAATCCTGTAACTGATCCTCAGATATTTTTTTTTAAGGAAAAGAAACCAATAAATAAATAAATGAGTGAAACACTTGTCGTGCTGAGGGTGGGCTTCTTCCCCTTAGGCCCTTCCTACTTCACACCTCTTACTATACCCTGTGTTTTAGCTCCTGTCAATCAGATTTATCAGGGCATATAATTAAGAGTTGGGGAAGGGAAGGGAGGGGTGAAAATTGGAGCAATTAAAGACAGCACAGAATTACACCACCACTATGTTTTAAATTTTCAACAGCCCAAAAACAATTATAAGTAAAGACAACAAAGAAAGAAAGTATAGTGTCACTACAAGCTCACAATCTAAGTTTAAAAGAAAAATACCAATTACCAGTTACTCTAAAGCACTGAATTGAATATGTTTCCTTCCTTCTCCTTCTGGCTTCTTCTGAGAAAATCAACCTCTGTTTGCTACTTTAACTCTGACTAAGCCCCACCTCCAGTTATCACGTAGCTGAGGTCAGAGGCCAGACAATTAACACCCTTCACCCAGCTACAGGACAGTCAGACAAGCCAAGATAAAATTTGCAGCAATTAAAGACAGCACAGAATTACACCACTACTATGTTTTAAATTTTCAACAGCCCAAAAACAATTATAAGTAAAGACAACAAAGAAAAAAGTATAGTGTCACTACAAGCCCACAATCTAAGTTTAAAAGAAAAATACCAATTACCAGTTACTCTAAAGCACTGAATTGAATATGTTTCCTTCCTTCTCCTTCTGGCTTCTTCTGAGAAAATCAACCTCTGTTTGCTACTTTAACTCTGACTAAGCCCCACCTCCAGTTATCACATAGCTGAGGTCAGAGGCCAGACAATTAACACCCTTCACCCAGCTACAGGACAGTCAGACAAGCCAAGATAAAATTTGCAGCAATTAAAGACAGCACAGAATTACACCACCACTATGTTTTAAATTTTCAACAGCCCAAAAACAATTATAAGTAAAGACAACAAAGAAAGAAAGTATAGTGTCACTACAAGCTCACAATCTAAGTTTAAAAGAAAAATACCAATTACCAGTTACTCTAAAGCACTGAATTGAATATGTTTCCTTCCTTCTCCTTCTGGCTTCTTCTGAGAAAATCAACCTCTGTTTGCTACTTTAACTCTGACTAAGCCCCACCTCCAGTTATCACGTAGCTGAGGTCAGAGGCCAGACAATTAACACCCTTCACCCAGCTACAGGACAGTCAGACAAGCCAAGATAAAATTTGCAGCAATTAAAGACAGCACAGAATTACACCACCACTATGTTTTAAATTTTCAACAGCCCAAAAACAATTATAAGTAGACAGATTTTTTTTTGTAGAGACTTTAATATCAATTGTCACCAGAGAACCGATTATGGGAAGCAATATTGTGATAAGGTATATTTAAAAAATATACTTTATCAGGAAGGTCTAGTGGATGCACATACTAAAGGTGGCTTGAAAGCTAAATCCACCTTTTCAAAAGGTCTTTTGAATTCTAGAATTGATTTCATTTTTGTCCATAAGAACTTGGAAATAGCAAAATGTATGAATTTGCCGGTGGAAACATCTGACCATTCTCTGATTGGGATAATTATTGAGAACCCCCCGAGACGAGTAAGAGTTTCTGGGATATGGAGGCTTAATTCCTCCCTTCTATCATTATCAGGAATAGAGGATGATTTAAAGATTGTAATTAATGATAAATTAACCACGATAGATTTATATGAAAATATTGGATATTGGTGGGAGGATTTTAAATATTGTTTGATAGGCTTTTTTCAGGCTTTGGGTAAATCTAGGGCAAGGATGAAAAAGGAGGAATATCTTTCTTTTCGACAGTTGTTGCATGAATTAGTATCTAGGCAAGAGGAAGGGGAAACAAATCTGATTGAACAGATTTTACAGACAAAGAGTACAATGTCTGAGTACCAGTATAATAGATTTTTGTCTTTGCAAAAAGACCAAATGTTTGGTACACAAGGGAAAACAGCTTATGCTAATCCTTTCTTGGCATGTAAAGATCAAAGAGAAAATAGGGTTTTTGAACATTTGATTTCCCCAGCTGGTGTAAAGGTGTGGGATAATGTGGGAATAATGCAGATAATAGATGGATATATAAAACAGAAATTTGGAGAACAGGTTATAGACTCAGATTTTCTACCACAGATGCTACAGGCAGCTGCTCTCCCTCATTTATCTTTAAGCTGACAGCAAACATTAATTAAGGGATTTATATCACTAGAGTTGGACAGAATTATATTATTGTTAAAACAAAATGTTTCACCTGGATTGGATGGTTTGCCGAACTAATTATTTAAAGTTCTTTGGAGATTAATGCCAACAACATTGTTAGCTTTATATAATTTTTTTAGATGAGATGGGTTTACCATCACGAATGTATGAAGGGTTAATGGTATTTTTGTACAAATCTGGAGATCAGGCTGATATTAGTAATCGGAGACCATTAACGCTATTGAATGTAGACTCTAAGACCCTGTACACATTACAGCTGAAGATTTGTACCATTTTAAATAATGGTTTAAAAGCATTTTCAAACTCACCACAGCAGCCCGTCCACATTATTGTTCACCGAGTTTGAACTCGATTGTAACATGGTAAACTCCTGTCTGCATCAGCAGCGAGTAACATTTTTAAACCCAGTAATCCTCTGCAATTGTAGCACAGTTATGTTGGGGGGTTCAACCCAGGATGCATCTGTGTTACTCCCAGCCTGCATCTCGGCAGTATTGTAAACAAACAATGCAAATTGCCATTCAGGAAGTGCTTTAACTGGACTGTGTCTTTGCACATTAGTGCATCAGTATTGTGTGCTAATTTGTGCTACAGCATTGTAAATGGCCAAAAGACTGCTGAATGCTAAATTGTGACAGCCTGTCTCAGCAAGCAGTTGACCCTGTCACATGATCCACGTCAAGTATCACCTTGGTGATCATTTGTTTACACATGGAGTTCTGCAGTGGGGGCATGTATACTCTGTTATTATGCTTGCTGGCAGCTCATCAGACTCTGTCAGCACCTGCTCTGGAGAGGAGAATTTATGAGATGAGGCAGAGATCACTGCTCAGCACAGCACGTTCCAGAATGAGACGGCAGCACATTATTAAATTGCTAGCTGTCATGCAGAGTATTCTGACTGCTGGGTATGTCTCAAATTCCCTACATAGGCATGTATGGTGTGTGGATTGTTCCTCATCTCGGTGGAATGATGTTGTCTTGACCCATTGGGATGATGAGCAGTGGATATGTAACTTCTGTCTCAGTAAAAAGACATTCACATTGCTATGTGATGAGCTGTCACCTTACACTGCACATAGCAATACAAGATTTCGGCAAGCAGTGTCAGTTACTAAGTGTGCTGGGATCACCCAATGCCAGCTAGCAACAAATGTTGAGTACCGTACACACAGACATCTGTTTGGGGTTGGACGCTACACCGTGGGTGAGATCGTAAATGAAGTGTGTCATGCCATTGTGCAAGTCCTTCTACCCAAAGTGATTGTCATTCAAAACCTAGATGAAATAATGGCAGGTTTTGATAAAGAATGGGGTTTTCCCCAATGTGGCGGTGCTGTTGATGGCACTCATTTTCCCATTTTATGCCCACATGGTAATGCAATGGAATACTACAACCGGAATTGCTACTATTCTGTGGTGAGGCAGGTGGTGGTTGTTGATTACCGTTACAGATTCATTGACATAAATGTTGGTTGGCCTGGTAAAGTTCATGATGCTCGAGTTCTCAAAAACAGCGACCTGTATTGTAGAGGGCAGCGTGGAGATCTTTTTCCAAACAGTGATCGGGAAATAAATGGTGTGATGGTGCCTGCTTTGATTCTGGGCGATCCTGCATATCCCCTCCTATCATGGCTTATGAAGCCATATGCTGATTATACAGACCCCGATAAGAGAAGCTTTAATTATAGGCTGAGTAAGACACGTATGGTTGTTGAATGCACCTTTGGGAGACTTAAAGGCAGATGGCGTTGTCTGCTAAAAAGAAGCGAGTTCAGCCTGGAGAACATTCCATATATTATTGCTGCATGTTGCGTGCTGCACAATATATGTGAGAGTAAGGGGGAGTTGTTCGACTCTGGGTGGTTGGCTGACACAGATGGTGGTGGTGGTGTTCCTCAACCTGACATTGAACATCGTCAGGCATATGATGCAACAGTTGCATCTCAAACAAGACAGGCAGTCTTGATCCATGATGCCCTGTCTGCTTATTTTGTTACAATGCCACATGTGCAGTAACATATTGCTGAGGTGGATAATGTCATGTTTACTCACACTCCAGTAAATGCAGTAAGGTAATAAGTGCAGTGCACCAATAGTAACCTTGCTGATGCTGTGTCACACAGCCAATATTTGTAATGTGTGTTCATAATGCAGTTATGATATATATGCAGTACAAAGTACGAAGCAGTTTGTTTCATTAAAAATATTTACTTTTATTGGCAAACATTGTTACTGTTTTATAACAAATGTTGTTGTCCTATGAAAGGGAACAACAGTAATTCAGTGAGAAGTTGTATTTCTGCAAGTAGCAGATTAAAAACCTGTTATGAACTGTGTATATTTAATTCATGAGTGACACTTTTAAAATGGTCTTTACATTTTTAAAATGGTCTTTAATGTACCGTTCAATGAAAAAACATGGTGGTAACAATACAAAGGAACAGCAGTACCGAACATAGATTTGTGCAAGTATCATTTAATTATTTCAACAATAGTGAACATTTTTATATTATTAAATTAATTTGTAACAATTCTTAGCAGTTTTAATGTTTTGTGACAGCATTAAAGTTTGTTGCAAGTTTTCTGTCTTTAAACTGTTCATTAAATTATGATCTCCTATTACTGATCATAACTGTGCCTTTGACAACAGCAGCACAAACAAATATTGCTGAATTTCATCTTAACAAGTGAAACACGTGTTTATTGGCCATAACAAACAGTGGCACATGGGAAATGACAAGTGGTGCTGTAATCTATTTGAATTCAGCCAGGTGAACCTGGTAAGGGGTGAGGAAAAACACTGTCAGGTCCATGAAACAGCAAACACAAATATAACCACATGTGTGTATATGAGGAGCACACAACACGGATCTGCTCATCAGTTGCACACACCATCTTTGCTATTTTATGCAACATAACAGTTGAGATGTCACAGACTTGTCCATGTGGAATCATCAGAATTCAGTTGCTCACTGTATGACTGCACACGAGTACTGTTTGGTCTACATTGATCAGTAGCAGTATGTTGGGAAACATTACGGCCCACATAACCAACATTTCCATGAGTGGGAGTCATATTATTGTTGACAGGTTGACTGTCCTGCATGACATTCAGTTGCTGATACAATACCCCTCTACTGTTAAAAGGATGGGCAGCAGAAGTATTTTCCAAGGTCATTACAGTGAAGGGATGGTGATTGCATGGCATTGGCATGGACTGTGGCAGTTGCAACTTGCATCTGCATTGGTCGCTGTGCAACCAAAGGTGCAAACATTGCCATAATGCTATGGAACAATGATGCAGTATGTTCCATCTCCTGTGTTCTTAGCTTTTCCTCCATCTCTTTATCTTCCCTAGCCCTTTTACTCTCTTGTTGCAACAACTGATTATGCTGCTCAATCAACATTTTATGTGTTGGTTCAAAAATGGACTCAACTATCTCATGCATTTTTGTCAGTCTCTTTTTCTTTCGTAGATTGAAAAGAGGTTCAGTGCTGCAGGTTCTCTTCCCAGATGACACAGCTGATGGTGGTGCTGCATGGCTGTATCCAGGTTCTTCTTCTTCTAATGCATCTAGGGTTTCATCAGATGGGTCATGGATGGTAGTAGAAGACTCTTCCACTGATGAGTCCAGGCAACCCTCATGGTCTACAAAACAAAACACATTTTGTAATGTTAATTAATGTAAATATGTCTAATGACAGCTGTATGCTAAGTGCCAGGCAATGCAGTTCCGTGTGGAGTTGCTTTCTGTGCACTTCACCCCCCCCCCAGCACCACTGTCACCAGACACAGTGACAATATAACTATGTTATGTCATCAAAGGCAGCATGTGCATGTATGGAGAAGAGTTTGTGCAGACAAAGCAATGCACAACATCATGCTGATTTCACCAAAGTGACACTACATTACACAGACACTTCTGTGACTGCAGGGTTTGGGTGGAGGGACTACAGTGCTCACGAATAATGGGTTACATGTGTGACATCATATTGCATATACCTGACTGCAGGGGTTCTGGATCTGGGTACTCTTCTTCAATAGGTGGACATGGTGGCTCAACAGATGCTCCCTCAAGGACAAATGCAGGGTTTGAGGTTGGTCGAGTACCAAGAATTCTGTCCAGTTCATCAAAAAATGGGCAGGTGATCCTCTTGCCACCAGATTGCCTGTTGTTGTCTTTAACTTTATGGTATTTCTCTTTAAGCTGCTTTATCTTTTCCCTGCATTGCTTTGCAGACCTTTCTATGCCTTTCTCTAATAGGAAGTCTGCGATTTTCTGATAAATCTTGGTGTTTCTGCGATAGTTGGCCAACTCCTTCTGAACCCACTCTTGGGACCAGTATTCAATTAGGAGTTTAGTGGCCTCCTCTGTCCAGCTTGCAGAATGGTCAGTCATTATGACATATCACAGTCGCGCTATAATCAGCTGGAAGGGCACTATGCAGGGAAGCACTAGCATTAATTAAGTAATGAATAAGTATTCACCACACAGGCTGAGTGTGTCTGGTTAAAATGTAATAAATACTGGTAACTGCTGCAGACAGTTCGTCTGTCAACCTCCATGAGCACTTTAATTTCCCGCTGCTAGACGCTCTGTTGTATGTCAATGCTCTACAGCCTCACTGCAGCCTGCACTATGGGATTGCTTGGCAGGAACTTTCTGGTGAGACTGGAGGACGGAAGCGCTCAACATGGCACCGTAATAGACTGAGAATCACATGCCCATCCACACCACAAGGTGACACGCTTTCCTCCTTCAAACCATTTTTAAAAATGGACTTGAGACTAGCTTGCAGCAGGGTTTAAGCACAGTTTCTTAATATGCTTTGAAACCGTGCTTAAATGTGGACTGGTGCCATGTTTGCACTAATTAAAACATTTTAAGCACCTTAAAATGTTTTAACTAGCCTGATGTGTACAGGGCCTATCTGATTACTGGACCTATCTCTGTAAATGGCCATGCTCACTGTAATGTAAACACAAACAACATTTGTCTCTAGCAGCTTCAGGAAACATTTTTTTTTAATTCTTTGAATGTTAACTTAACTCAGTCTGTCCCCTGTCCTGGACTCCTGCAGCTAACACATTGGTAACACATTGCAGTGCAGCTTCAGGGATTTTGGGCATGTTCTACTACTACTGTCAATGCAGATAACAGCTTTCCTGCTGCCCGCTCTGTCACTTCACAACTGCGGTAGTTTCCATGAGCATGCCAGCTCCCAATCCCTGCTGTGTTCCTTATTACTATCACTCCCGCCTCCGTGTTTTTTAACGAAGAAAAAATCAGTTTCTGTATGTTTATTTCTATTTTTTCTTTTAATTCACATTGCCTAACGTCACCTTTGAATAGCAAGGATGCTGATTAGAAGCAAGCACTTTGGCTCTTCCAGCTCAATAATGGCACTCACTCCTTTAGAGGGAATGGGAGGGGTGACTCTGTCCATTATTTGCGGTTAACTCTAGCTTTTAAAAAAAAAGGACACAAAAACCATAGTTATGCTCGCCACTTAGCTGCTGTTCCACCCACCATCTCAAGCCTGATAACAACTGGGGGGAGGGTTGGCTCTTGGCTTGCAACAACATGATATCATATTCTGCCTGGCAGAAGGACTATTCTATCAAAAATACTGACCAAAATAAGCTTTTTGTATATATAAAAACATACTTTTTTGGTAAGTAAATTTTTTTTTAAAAAGCAGCTGATTTTATAGGCACAATAAGACACTCTGGGAAGGGGGGTGCGTTGAACAGATATTACCACACTTCCAGGGGCTGGAGGCCCTCAGCCACCTCACTACACCCCTGAGCATTGGGAAGCAGTGTAGCACAGTGGTTTAAGTCTCTGAGCTGCAAATCTAGAGACCTGGGTTTAAATCCTACAGCCCCATTTGCATACTGTGTGACCCTGAGCAAATCACCTAACTTCCCTGTGCTCCCAGGTCGCACCTGTAAATAAGCTTACAGCTTACTGTGTCTCTCCTAGTTAAATAATTGGGAAAAAATGTGGTTAATATCTGTTCAATCCAAGTCCCATCATGCCTTATTGCTTACTTTTATGCAAAAAGATATGAAAAAAGAGGCTTGTGCAAAACAGACAGCAATACCAGCAAAAGGCCTTTGCATATAATTGCACAAACTATCTAACATTTTTCATAACTGGCATTTAAACAGACAAAGCAAATTTGGCCTGGGAGTACATAACAGAAAACATTTATTTCTGCCCACTTGCAACAGTCCTGAACTGTCACTAGTTTAATTTCTTTTTTACTACAAGTGTTTATCAGTTTTGTTTTTCCACAGCAATGTCCTGAATTTTAAATATACACATCTTGGGTTATACTGTATTTATTCCAATTTAAACTAAGATGGGCGATAGTGGGCAGAGTGTGGTTTTGTGTTGAATTTGCTATTTTACTAAGAGTCAGTTGAGTATCCCTTTCCTTCACTTTGGGTATTTGTATACATGTCCTCACACATATGGCTGCTTCTATAAATCTCCCAAGCAGACAGTAAACTGGCCAGGTGAAAGTTCCAATCAGAGGCAGCCTCTACTTCTTTTTTGCATAATTTCTCATCTTCCTCCCTCTGGAGCCATTCATCTCAGTATTCTTCTACCATATCTAAGAACTATTTGGGCATATACAGGAAATAAAACCCCAGCAGCAAAACACAATGCAACAAAGTTTTCTATCTGCCTGACAGTTTTTGACCAGTGTCACTGGGACTTGCCCCCATGGTAACCAGCATTCTAGGTTGTGCTTCTCTTTTGGACACACCACTTCAAGTGTAGGCAATGATGAGAAATGTTTCACAACTATCTTAATCAAAACCCCAACCTCTTACCAAGTGTGCAGATGATTAACCATGTCTGTTGATACGGAATAGAGTCAGTGGTGGTCTGAGTGCATCTCCCTATTGGTATCTGGGTGGCTTTTCCACTCTCTACTCCTGTTTAGATTCATGTCCCCCTTCCTACAGTATGTTGGTTCATGATCTGATTTGGCATTCAGTATGGATATGTATGAATGAGGCATTGCTGATCACTATCCACACTAGGCTGTCAATCTGAATGAGGCCTCACTGGCATTGTCAGGTCATCTTTACAATGCAGAGGTCACACACAATGGACAATCATGCCCATCAGTCACACTGGGTGACAGTTCCTCCTCTTATCAGAAGTGCAAGTAAGGTCTAACTCTGGTTCTGAAGATTTATTCTAAACAGGGCACCTGTCTCTTGATTGGTATTAGCAGGGCTGACCAATACCTTCTCCAGGATCACATCTTTACATTGGGCGGATTCCGGCAGGTCAGATACAGGCCAGGTGCAGTGATCATGAACTGTTCTTGAATATTCATGAATTAGTGATGAACAGTTCAGGAACTCGGTCCATGAATGTGCATCAAATTTCAGCAATCATGTTCATGAATGTTCATGAATTATGCAAGAACAATACATGAGAAAACTGTGTTCATGAACATTCTTGAACATAAAAGTTCCTAACAGTCATGGAAAGATCATAAAGTTACTCAACAGAACTTCTATGGATTTAGCTGATCAATATTTTTGATGACCACAAATATCCTACTTTTATAATATTGGTTAATTCATCAGACAACCCTATTTTAGCCCTATTTTCAAAAGATATTTTTGTACTCTGTACAAACCAGAGCCAGATCCATTCCACTTTAATTTGTTTTATCACATTGCCTAAGCAATTTACCATGACAATTGCATTTTTTATTAATAAACTCATTTCTAATTGATGTTTTTCTTACACTGCATTTTAGAATTAATGACTTACCTTATACTTGCATGTCTTCTCTTGAACTTTAATCAAATGGAATCACTTATCACATTCTTTTTATAAGTAGAAAGGCCCAATTGCTATTTATAAGCATCAGAAACTCTTAAAAGGCTAAATATAAATGTTAATTCTTTTGAGTGCTGAAATAGTTAATTGTCCTGTAGAACATATATGCCCCACTCCTAAACTTAAAAAGCTCTGATTTTGAGAAGCTTTTAATTTTTACAGTGGAAAACTATGTATTCCAATATGCAAATCATTTGTGCAAATTCATTTTCGTCTTGGTGCATCATAGTCTTTTAAAGGTTCTGCAACTTCAAGAACTTTGTGTTGACGTACAGTTCATGAACTTGGTTCGTGAAATGAGTTGAAGAACAGTTGATGAATACTGATAGATGTTTGGGAATCATTCATGAATGTTCATCAGAGTTCGTGAGTTAATGAACTTCATTTCGCCTGGTATAGTTGCTGTCTGAATCATTCATTATGACATGCAGTCTGTGCCTCAGCTTTTCTGTAGTGCTCGCGGGTCATCACCAGTTATAGATCAATCAATCAATCCTTCAATATTTTATTCATCATCAAAGTATGAATGAACGGGATACTCAGTTGAGCAGCGCTCATTTTCAATGAAGTCCTGGTGTAGTACTCAAGGTACAAGTTTAACATGGACATGAACATATATAGGCTATGCTTACAACATGGTACAAGTTGTAGGTGTTCAATTTTTAATTCTTCACTGCACACTCCCCAAAAGGCATTGACATCAGAACCCCGATGATAGTACCTGTTGTATTTTAATGGCCAGGTACATGCTGGAGCTTGAAATAAGATGGTCTGCATTAGGGGTGCTCAGATATCCATTTATAAACTCAGATACCTGGGATTCTGATCCTACAGTTTGAATTTAGGTTTCTTGGATATAGCTACAAAAAAATCTGAATTCTAAACATTAAGATTCCATATTGGATTGGATTCTGAAATCTGAGATTAAATTACTTCAGAATCCCACCTGCAAAAATCAACATCCACCAACCTCTCCACCTTGTCATTGTCCCCTGACTCCTGATGTATTAAATAATCCCCCACTCTACCCACCCTCAAGCACCAAACATTCCTCCTCCCCCAAGCCCCCTGCAAAGTTAATTTTTATGTTCACCAAGCATGCACAGCAAACATTTTGTTAGGAAAGTGGCTTTTGAGCAGTGTGACACTGTCAGTCCAATGCAGAGTGGTCTGCAAAGGGCTTGTCACTGTCATGCCAATCATCAGCAAGGCTGGTCATGACAGTGTTTTGGCTTGCTGGTTGGAAATGTGATGTATTTCAAAGGAAAGAGCTGATCCAATCATAGGTCAACACTTTCCTTTGATCTACACTGCCCAACAAGCACATCTGATCTGTCATGATTGGCATGCTGAGGCTTATAACACTGACACTGGGGCTCCTATTCCCTCAGCGTTTCCACCTGAAATAAAGAAAACTATCCCTCATAGTTTTTTTTAAATACATCCTGTCACTGCTGTAACTGTCCCACTCTAAGCCCAACCCATGTTAATCTTCTGGCACAGGAGTGCCCAATCCCCTGTGCTGAATTCTACTCCACACCCTGCTTGTTTTGATTCTGAAACACTGGGGTGCCCACCCTCAGTGCTGCCAAATATAACACTTACACTGGAGGTGCCCAATCCCTCCGTGTTGCCATCTGAAATAAAGAAAACCATCCCTTATAGTTTTATAAATAAACCCTGTAAAAAAGAAAACTGTCCATTGATGTCTGACACCTCAGTTACTGTCTCCCCACCTGACCCCCCAACTCACACCCACAACACCCCACAACCCTTACTTACCCACTGGGGGTCCAACACTGTAATCTTCTCTGGACCACAGACATGTCTTCACTCTTCTATGCCAGACCATGAACTGAGGAAATCAAGTATTTGGTTGAATGGTATTTGGTTCAATGTATTTGAATGGGGTTTTGAACTTACTGGTGTAACTCATCATTTCTGAATATTTTTGCCCCAGATTTTTAATATACCTTTTTTGGAACTCCCCTTCATGAGCAATGGCAGTGAAATTAGGCAGATCTGTCCCAAAAGCTTATTTCATGGTCACTGTGTATTTAGAACATTTCGGGTAAAAATATTAAAAAAAAACAAAATTATGAGCCTGCATTGACATTCACAGATGCAGGCTGCATCTGTCCAGGAGGGGAACCAGGATCCTAGGTGATAGGTTTAAATGCTTCATTAGCAAGCATTTAAACTGGCCAAGGGGGAAGGCACTGAAGAGAAGCAGGGAAATTGCAGCCCCCCCAACAAAACAAGGTAGGTAGCAAAGTAGACACAAAGGTAGATAAGTCAATAGGGAGCAGAACAGGGGTAAATACAGGAAAAAGCAAAGGCAGTAAGGACAGGGATGGGCCTAAAAGGGGTAAGGCCATCAAAAAATGGAGGGTGATGAGCACCAAAGCCCATAGTCTGGGTAACAAGCTCCCTGAACTAGTGGCCTTGATGGAAGAGGGAGGCCTGGATATTGTGGCAGTCACAGAAACATGGTACACAGAGAACCATGACTGAGATGTCAACATACCAGGGTACACAATCTACAGGAGGGACAGGGAGGGTAAAAGAGGAGGAGGAGTAGCTCTCTACATAAGGGAAGGAATCAAAACAACAGAACTAAAGGGTAAACAGGGAGGAGAGGAGGCACTGTGGGTCACCCTGGAGACAGGAAATGGCACCACAATCCACACAGGGGTTGTTTATAGTCTCTGTCTCAGGGAGAGGCAATGGACAAGGAAATGATAGAAGGAATCCTTTGAATGGCAGAAAAAGGAGAGGTATTGTTGATGGGGGACTTAAATATGCCAGATGTTAACTAGAACACCTTTACTACAGCCACATTCAAGAGCAGGGTCATTCTTGATGTCCTACAGGGGGCATGCCTCAGACAGCTATTGCTGGAACCCACTTAGGAGGTAGCAATCTCAGACCTGGTGCTTTCAAATGAGGATGGAGAGAGGATCTCAGATTTAGAAGTGGGTAGCCATCTGGGAATATGCGATGACCAAACAGTGTGGTTCACAATAAACACAGTTGTAGAGTCAAACCATAGAAAAGCAAGGGTGTTGGACTTTAGGAGGGCTGACTTTGGCAAGATGGGAGAGTGCCTCAGAAAAGCATTAGCAAACAGGCAAGAAGGAGGGGGTGAGGAACAATGGGGAAAAATCAAAACTGCCATCACAGAGGCAACAAGCCTTTGTGTAAAGCAAATCAACAAAACAAAATGAAGGAAAGGTCGCTATGGTTGTCAAAAGAGGTGGCAGGGAAGGTTAAGAAGAAAAGGAGAGCATTCAGGAAATATAAGCAAACACTGAAGGAGCAGGACAGAGAACTATATCAGTTAAAGCAGAAGGAGGCAGGGAAGGCAGTCAGAATAGCAAAGGCTCAAACTGACAAAAAGATCACCAACTCTGTTAAGAAGGGGATAAAACCTTTTATAGGTACATCAGGGAGTGAAAAAAGACCAAGGGAGGGAGGGGTAGTGAGGCTTAATAAAGGGGAGGGAATGTGGGCAGAGGACGACAGTGAAAAAGCAGGGATACTGAATGAATACTTCTGCTCAGTATTCACAAAAGAAGAGGAGGGAGAGGTACCTAAACCAAACAATAGAAACACTCTGGATAGGGGGGTTGATACCAGCCCATTCACAGAAGAAGAGATTCTGAAAGAACTCTTAAAACTGAAGGTGGACAAAGCAATGGGGCCTGACTGGATTCACCGCAGAATTCTAAAAGAACTAAGGGTAGAACTAGTAACACCACTGACTACCCTTTTTAACAAATCATGGGAGAATGGGGTGGTAACTGAGGACTGGAGGAGGGTGGATATGATTTCACTTCACAAAAGTGGGAGCACGGCAGAGGGAGGAAACTACAGACCTGTTAGTTTGACCTCAGTGATAGTGAAAATGATGGAATCACTTCTGAAGGAAATAACTGTTGAGCACCTAGAGGCCAGTGGAGCACAGGATCCAAGGCAGCATGGATTCACAATGGGAAGGTCATGTCAGATGAATCTAATAGATTTTTTTGACTGGGTGATCAAAGTAGGAAACCAGAGAGGGGCTGTGGACATGGCCTACCTAGACTTTAGCAAGGCATTTGACACAGTCCCACACAAAAGATTAATATACAAGTTAGCCAGCCTTGGAGTGGGTCCCAAGGTGGTAGCCTGGGTAAAGAAATTGGCTGGACAACAGGATGCAGTGGGTAATAGTAAACAGAGTCCACTCTGAAGAAAGGGGATACTAGTGGAGTACCGCAGGGTTCAGTACTGGGACCAGTCCTCTTTAATGTCTTTATAAGTGACATTGCAGAGGGACTGGAAGGAAAAGTATGTCTCTTTGCAGACGACACAAAGATCTGCAACAGGGTCGATACAGAAGGTGGGGTGGAAAAGATGAGAAGGAATTGGCAAGGTTGGAGGAACGGACAAATGTATGGCAGCTTAAAGTCAATGTAAAGAAGTACAAAGTAATGCACCCGGGAAACAAAAACCCGGGGAAGTGTATACATTGGGAGGTGAGATATGAACAACAACAAAAATGAAAAGGGACCTGGGGGTTGTCATGTCAGATGACCTAAAGGCAGGAAAGCAATGTGAGAAGGCAGTAAGGGGGTCTGGTGGGATAATGGGATGCACAGGGAGATGCATCACCAGTAGAAAACAAGAAGTTGTTATCCCTGTGTACAGACAGTTGGTGAGATCCCATCTGGAGTACTGCATGCAGTTCTGGAGACCCCATCTCTGCAAGGACATAGACAGGATGGAGGATGTGCACAGGAGTGCAACTAAAATGATGCAGAGTCTGCACCAGAAGACATATGAAGAGAGATGGACCTTAATATGTATACCCTCAAGGAAAGGAGGGAGAGAGGGGACATTATAGAAACTTTCAAGTACCTCGAGGGAATCAACAAAGTTCAAGAGGGTAGCATCTTTCAGAAAAAGAGATATACAAGAACAAGGGGTCACAATTTGAAGATGGAGGGGGGATGGCTCAGAGGTAATGTGAGGAAGTATTTTTTCACAGAGAGGGTTGTGGATACATGGAATAGTCTTCCTGAGGAGATAGTGGAGTCAAAAATATTGGGGGAATTCAAGAATGCATGGGACAGACATAAGGCAATTCTAGTGGGGGGTAGGGGGAAGTTGGCTTTTGATTAACTAGGATCTGCAGCTTATCCATTAGGTAGGGAAATAGGCAGACTAGGTGGGTCAAGCAGTCCTTATGTACTGTCAAATTCTATGTTTCTATGTTCCTGTAACTTTGGTAATTTTCAATATTTTGATCTCAAAATTTCAATACTGCCATTTCTTTTTTTTTATTTGTCTATTTCAGTTTTTGAACCACACTCATACAGATATGAAAATTAATACCATTAGATGCAGAACCAGTTTTCACATTAGAGATTAGTCATACATTATGGACTAATAAATTCCCCAGGAAGAGAAAACTTTTACTAAGGTTTCCATTATTTCAGTATTTGCTAAATGCCCATCAGACATAGGAAAGTCCATCTCCCAAATTGTTACCTTCTGTGTTAATATTCCCCTTTGGTTTCTTATCATCCCCTCTCCCCCATGATCCCCCTTATATTGGGTCTGATCACCAATTTCATTCCACGAAAGTCTGTTACGGTTATTATCAAATCTAGTTTTACTTAAGGGCAGAAGGAGGGATCATATAGTACTTGGCTGCAGTAGTTAATCCAGGTCTGCCATTTCTGTTTAGGAGATTAACCCCTATCTTGCATCTCGATGTTAAATCTTTCTGTGACATATATTTCTGACATTATTTTCTTCCAATCCTGTATTGTTAGGATCTGGGTAGACATCCTTCTCCGTGTAATGGCTTTCTTGGCTGCCATAAAGCAAACTGGAAGTAACGGTTCCTTCCAAATTGAAGAATGGTCCAGATAAATCCCCAACAGGAAAGCCTCTGCTGTGAGTTCAAGGGGATTACTGAACAAAATATTAAGTTCATTTTGAAGGGAGAGAACATAAGGCATTAGGTAAGGTCATGACCAAAAAACATGTCACAAGGTGCCGATTCTGCAATCACAATGTCTCCAACAATTTCCGTATTTTGGGGGGAGGAATTTGGCAAAGGACATCGGAGCCCTAAAATATCGGGATCGGTATCTCCAAGTGAACTCCCTCCAGTAGGGGGACAAAATGGATTTAATCTCCTTCAAGGTCAAACCCAACCAAGAATCTAAAGAGGTATCTAAGTCTAGGTCTTTATTCCATTCTTCTAGAATAGATCTAGTTGATTCCAGTCCGTCTTTCCACAATTCTTTATATACTATACCTATAATGTGCATTCCTAAGTTATCATTAATGGCATCTATAAAGAGCTTTAGTAGGCTTGAAGTGGGAAGGGGAATTTTAGGAGGGATGGTTTTATTACGAAGAATGTGATTATGAACTTGGAAGTATCAAAAGAGATCAGAGGGCCAGAGAGTAAATTGAGATTGTAATCTTTCAAAGGGAATGATGCTCAGTGGTGAGAGGAATTGGAAGTCATGAGAGAGACCAGGTCCTCTCCAGTAGGTAAAAGCTTGATCCTGAAAGATAGGAACAAACATTTCATCTTGAGATATGAGTTGACAGTATTCATAAATCGTTAGCTTTGGATTCTTTTTTCTTATTCTTCTCCATAGCTTATAGGTTTGGGATGTTATGAGGGTTAAGGCTGAGGGTAATATAGACCTCTGGTCGGAGGAGAAGAGGATCTTGTTGATATCACAGAGGTCATTTAGATGAAATCCTATAGTCTTCCAAGGGGAAGAATAGGTCTCTGTTAACCATAATATCAAGGTTCTAAGAAAAGCTGCTTGGGCATATAGGGATAGATATGGTAGGTTAAGGCCCCCTTGAGAAAGTGATAATTTTAGGATGGAGAGTCTGATTCTCTGGCAGTTTTTGCCCCATAAGAAACTTGAAATCAATCTGTCCCATGATTTTAAGTAAAATTTTGAGGGATAAATAGGGATTGTCTGTAATAGATAGAGTATTCTAGGGAGAAAGTGTGTACGAATCATCTCTACCCTATGATAGAAGGGAAGGAACCCCGTCGCCTATTGCTCCAAATCAGACTGGATCTGACTTGTCAAAGGCTCATAATTAACTATTTCTAATAGATCTTGATCAAAGGGAAGCTGAAGACCCAGGTATGAAATCTTAGTAGATAACCATTTAAATGGATATGTTTTTTTAAGTGCCAGAGGAGGAGAAAAATTAAATGCAAGAATCTCTGTTTTGGTGAGGTTGAGTTTGAAGCCAGCTATTGTTTCAAATTGGTTTAGAATTTGCCATGTTGCTGGGATGGATTGAGAAGGGGACATCAGAGTTAGCAGCACATCGTCTGCGAACATACTGATTGTGCATTCCTGATGGCAAATTGGTATCCCTACTACTTCGGGGTGGTACATAGGAAGGAGGCCAAGAGTTCAAGAAAAAGTGCAAAAAGATAAGGAGACAGGGGACATCCTTGATGAGTTTCTCTATTTAAGGTGATAGGAGAGGACACCAATCTGTTTGTATGAATATAGGCTCATGGTGCCTTGTACAGATTGCATAAAGTTTTAATAAATTGAGTGGGAAATTGAAATATGTGTAGAGTGTCCCAAAGAAAGGGCCATGATACACGATCAAAGGCTTTCTCAGCTTCGAGGCTGATGAAGGGCAAGGGGATCTGTCGAGTCAAAATATATTCTTGTAGAAGTAGGGCCTGTCGTATGTTGTCAGAGGTACTTCTGTTCTAAATAAAGCCAGATTGATCAGGATGTACAATATGAGGTATAATCGGTTCTAGTCTGAATGCCAATATGGTCATGTAAATTTTATAGTCTACGTTAAGAATTGAGATGGGGCAATAAGAACCCGGGTCTGAGGGGTCTTTATTTGGTTTGGGTATAGGGGCTATGATAGCAAAATCCCAGGATGGGGGGGCAGCCCTCTCTGAGATATGTGATTAAATAGGTGGTACAGTTCAAGGGTTAGCTCTTTGAGGAAACATTTGTATCATTCCGAAGTATAGCCAGGATGTGGGCACTTTCCCGGTTTAAGGGCTTTGATAGTTTCCTCTATCTCTAGCTTAGAGATGGGAGCTGTCAACTCATTGATTTGGAGAGGAGTTAGAGTAGGGAGTCTTGCCCATTCCAAAAAGCATTTAGCTAAGGTTGATGCATCAAGAGAATCCGGACAGTATAAATTTAGGTAATAATCTGAGAAAGCCTTTTGAATATGGGCTTCAGAATGATGTGTTTTGCCTGAAAATGGAATTTTAAGTTTTAGGATGGCTGCAGACCTCTTGCGTTTCCTCAATCTACGAGCTAAGTTTTTTGTGCCTCTGGGGCCCCCTTCTTGGGCAGATAGGCGAAGAAAGTATAATGATTGTTGTACTTTGTTATCTAGTATCTTTTGTAGGGCTGCCTTGGTATCTTTGATTTTTTTCTGAAGGTCTTTATCCCCTTCCTGGTACAATATCTGATAATTGACTAGTTGGTCTGATAGTCTCTGGTATTCTGCTTCTCTATCCCTGTATTTACCTGCAGAATAAGTTATTATTTCCCCTCGAATAGTGGCCTTCATTGCATCTCACTGTATTGATTCTGAAACATTTGGATCAGCGTTTTCTTGGAAGAAAAGGGGAATCCAACGCCAGATAATATCCTGAAATTCCCTTTCTCTTATGATGGAGGGATTGAGTCTCCAGAGGGTTTTCTTTATCATTCTGCCCATATCACGCTTTAAAGTCAGGGGAAGATGATCCGATAAAAATGTTTGGCCCAGTGCCACGTCTTGAATCATTGACAAATGCTCACACGTTGTCAAAAAGTAATCCAACCTAGAGTAGGATTTAAATCTAGGAGAGTAGTAGGTAAAACCCGGAGAAGATGGAAATATGCATCTCCACACATCCACCAGCCCCAGGTGAGCAATGGTGTGCTTGAACTGTTTAGTAGTTGAAGTGGCATGGTGCTGGTGTGGATTCGAACATCTTTTAGTAGGGATAGAGTTAAGTTCAGGTCCCCACCCATAATCAGCTGGCCATAAAGGAGGTCTAGGAGAGTGGACAAAAAGCCTCTGATCATAGGAAATTTAGTTTGTGGGGGAAATTAAACATTAGCTAGTGTAACCTGTTTACAATATAATAGGTTTTTAAGTATCACATAGTGCCCCTGAGCATCTTTATGTGTTTGTAGAATTTCAATTCCCGTAGTTTGTGGGATTAGGATTGCCACTCCCTTACATTTGCCCCGGGGATGTGAGGAAGCCACTACCCTATATCGACCACCCCAAGTTAATTCCAGATGTTCTGATTCCGAAAGGTGAGTCTCTCGAAAGTAAATTAAATCAGCAGGATTTTTCTGTAAAAATTGCATAAGGTGGGCTCTCTTTATGGGGTCATGTAGTCCATTTATATTGTATGACAGGATTTTAACTGGGTTTGTTGACAGCATTTCTTTTAGATTTGAAGTACTGATTTATTTTTGTTCTCTCCGTCCCTCCATAGGAAGAACTCCGTGGAGAACAACCAGACCAGTCTCCTCCAAGAAGGCCAGTCAAACTCCAGAGAAAAGTTGCCTTTCTGATAGATATGACTCAATTGGTTCAATAAAATAAGTCTTAAAATTCTACTTGTTCTCTATGTGTGGTTATTTCTGTCCCCCCAACTTATCAAATAAGTAACTTTTAATCCCCCACGATTAACTCTTTCGTGAAGTAGAATATAGTTAACTGAATACTTAAAAAAATGTCATAGTCCATATGAGAAACATATATAAAAACTTGAACTTCTATGAATAATTACCAAATAGACAAGAACTATGTACAGATTGACTCCTATTTGGAGGGTGCTCTGAAAAAGCTCCCCCCTGACACATCCCTTCCACAATCCCAATGGGGGTGGGAGAGGGATGAATGGCTCTTAGGTCAGGCCCCTGAGAATTAATCCCAGGAACAGGAACAAGGCCATAAAAGGAGTGATAGGAATGCCACTCCATAGTGAAACTGGTTCAGCCAGCGCGGTGGATAAATTCACATCGCACCCTGGGCCTAGCGCCGGAAAATAATATTTCAATTCAGCAGGTGGATTATATGGTGAGAGAAAAGCTTCTGGTTGTGGGTCAACAAAAGTGATCATGACCGAAAATGTGGGTCAGTAGAGGTCTAAACATCCCCCCCCCAATAGTTACTAGTTCCAGGTTATAAATGAAATTTGTTCTATTGTTCATTGTCAAAAGGCAGGAGCTGAGGAGGAGATCAGTCCCATCTTATATTACCACTAAAGGGGGTCTAGATATCAAGGTCTCTTTGATTACCATGTATGAAAACATGTACATAGTGACCCTACATCTCACCAGACAACATTGTAATGAAGCCTCAAATAGGAGGGTAGTTTTACATCCCAGGTTTCAGAAAGTGCATCTGAGAATGTTCTTCTGGTATAGTATCAGTCACGGACATACTGGACTGTGGAACAGTTTCTTCCTCTGCTGGATTCATGCAACACTTCAACTGTCTGACTGGATCAACATTCTCAGTGTCCTAAAGAGCTCAGGGAAACCCACCACAGGATAGTAGCCTGGGAAGGGAGACGATGGAGAGGGGATGGTCACCATGGGAATGAAACAGGGAACTGGTTATAATCCTCAGAAAAGATGGCGCCCCTCAGTTAGGGAGAATCCCACCATTTTGGGGTGCCTGTTGATCCACATGACAACTCTTGGGCTAATTAAATCAGATAGGTTTTCACTTGTCTGGATCTATTGAAGACACCAGTAGCCCTCTCCCCCCCAGGACCCTCCCGATCTTCCACCCCCCCACTCCCCAAGGCAGGAGCCTGAGTTGAGCTCAATTCAGGAAAAAATAATAAGTACCTCTAGAATGTTCAGGGAGGCATGGTAGGGTTGTGGTATTGTTGGAGGCTTTCCAGGATGGCTGCCATCAATGTTTCTGTGGCCGGGGGTAAGCTGGGTCATTCTGCAGAGCAAAGTTGTTTCTGGCTTGAGCGCACCATTTCTGCAGAGTTATAGGTGAGAATTCCTTTAAGCAGGAGGTCTGAGGTAGCTTCAGCTGCAGAGGCATATGTCTGGGAGCCTGTCGGCATGGTAACCACCAGTTTGGCCAGGTAAGTGGTACAAAACCATATTTTTTGTGCCTCAGTATGAGGAACAGGGGGTTGTATGCTCTACATTGCCGTTGAGTAAAAGGGGTATAATCGTTATCAAATAGGATCCTCTATTGGCCCCACATCACTTTGCCCTTCTGCCAGGCCTTAGCAAGTAGAGATTCCTTTGTTTGGTAGCATAAAAAATGCACAACAAATGATCTGGGCCTAGCATCAGGATGAGTGGGCTTTGGACCTAGTGCTCGGTGTGCCCTCTCAAGATCAAGTTGGTAATCTGGGTCCAGCTCCAGTCTGAGACATAAGAAATAGTCCATGAAGACCCTGGGGTCATTACCCTCCTCACCCTCTGGGAGTCCAAAAATGCGTATGTTGCACCGTCTTCCCCTGTTCTCTGAGTCTTCTTGTCGAATTGAGATTGCTAGTTGTTCCGATGCCAGAGAACAAACTGTTTCTTCTAGTTTGTCCAATTGGGAATTGTTCTGGGAGATTTGGTGGTCCGCCTCCGCTACCTGGGTTTGCAGATTTTGTATTTCTTGCCTGATGTCATTTAGAGCTCCGCGGACCTCACCACGAAAGGCGGAGATCACATTCAGTATTGTTTCAGTAGCCGGCTCTGTAGATTTCTTCTGTGCTTTGGCTTTTGGTAAGTTAGATTATTTCTCCAGGCCAAGGGTTAACTTTAGGTGGGCCTCCCCTTCATCCAATTCAGGCTTGTTGATCTCCGTTAGCGCCACTACAGGCTGGAATCTATTTCTGTGTTGCTTTGCCATGTTGCTGGATCACAAAGTTCTGCTAGGAGGTAAATGCCGAACAGTTTGCACTGTTTGATTTTTTTAGTAGTTGAATTTAATCGTTATTTAGTATTTTTTCTTACATCACCAGCGGGAGCCCCTCGTTGAGTGCCTTCACACGGGCATAACTGGAACCAGAAGTTCAACACTGCCATTTCTTCACAGCATCTCATTAGTGTCATAGCTGCCATTTTTCAAACCCTGGCCAAAATGTCCATATCCCAAAAGGTGATTTTGCAGTCGCTGTGTGAAATCACTTTTTGGGCAAGAGTTGGAAATTTTCTCCACCCTTGTTCATGAGGTGGGGTCATAAGAAGACTATGATACAAATTTGGGGTAAAAATATTACAAAACAACAAAGTTACAAGCCTACATTGAAATTTATGAACGCAGGCTTGTAACTTTAGTAATTTCCAATATTTTGGTCCCAACTTTTCAACATAGCCATTTCTTCACAGCACATCATGAATGTGACAGCTGTCATTTTTCAAATCCTGACCAAAATGAGTTTTTGCACTTGTGGCATGAAATCACCTTTTGGGCATGATTTGAAAATGTTCTCTGCCCTTGTTCATGAGGTGGACTCATAAGAAGGCTTTGTGGGGTCATAAGAAGGCTATGCTGAAAATCTGGGGTAAAAATATGAGAGGGCAGATTCAACATGGCTATGAGTGGCTGCTTTTACTAAAAGCTTTGCACAAGTGATTTTGGCAAACAACATATAACTACTGTTAAGAGTCCTCGAATGGCTGATAAATGCAAACTGGTTTCCTCATCATCTTCAGAGGAGTTTTTGTCACCGAGGATAAAGCCACTTGAAAAATATTTCAAGCTTGAGACTGGCACTGTAGGCATCAGGAGAGTGGGAGTGGGAAGCTCCTTCTCTGGAGCTGAGACGCCGACTGCTGACCCGTATAGACCTACTGGACAATGCTTGGAAGTAAGCTCCCCAAAGACAGTAATAATGACCTACACTACTCCTAAATCCCCTGCTAGTGCCATTGGAGTAACACAGGAATCACAAGAACAAACTTTTAAACAGAGTAAATTAATGTCTGCAGTTAATACAATCTCGTTAGCAGCGGAGATTGCCATTGCAATGGCAAATCCATGGTTTACACAAGAGGGCTCAGATTCCGGTTTACTTAGTAGGAATTCTAATTTATTTGCATCTTCTATCATTTCTTCATTGTCCCCAATCATTTCTCCTGTGCTTGGGAGGTTGGAGATGGAGACTGTCATGGCAGCTAATCCTGGAGACATAGGAACTACAGGTGTTACAGGTCGAACGCATACAATTGATGCTATGGGAGACACTTTGGAGAAATTGTTTCAGTGGTCACAATTATTTGATCATAAATTCCATGCCCTCTCTGAAAAGGTTGATTTTCTTCTGAATAATGCTAAGCAAAATAAGGAAAAGAGTGAAACAATTACAAAGAATGTGGAGACAAAAAAGAAATTGACAAAAACTCAAACAAAGTAACAGGATTACAGGCTACAACAGCCAACTTAATTAGATATAACTATACTATGGCAAGAAAACTTAAAATACTGGAGAATCAGCAATGCTACAGGAACCTCTGAATTGTGGATAACCTAGTACTTTGAATGCAGCATTTCAAACAACTTGTGACATGCTAAAGGATATGTGCATAACGGTTTTTAAATTACTAGAGGAAAATCTATAATTTATTATCAAGGCATATTGCATAACACTGAAACAAAATACCCAAACTGTAGATCTGAATCTGATTACTTTGAAACCTGCAACACAATCAGTACACCAGAAAAAATCAACCATAATGGTGTCTTTTGCTTTTGAACTGGATAGAAACATTATAACCCTTAAAGCACCTTTGATTTACAAGTCATTCAAACTGCAAATTTTCCCTGACTATTCATTTACTACACAGCAGAGGAGACAACATTTCTTTGGCTACCACAAAGAACTTTTGGAGTTTGAGCAGAGTTTTAGCTTCTGTTCCCTACAAATGTCCGGGTGAAATACAAGGGGATACAACATTTTTTTATGATATTGATCAGCCATCCACTTTTATTTTTATGTTGTCTTGCGCAGGTGCAAGCAACTTCTTCCGGTAGTAATAGCTCAGTGAGAGATGTGTCAGTGTTGGTAAATGCAGGGAACACTTTAGTAGGTGTGTCCTTCATTCCCCAATTAGCCAGCATGCTAGCACTAATGCAAAATTTATGTAAAGTGCCACCAACTTGAAAGAAATGTACCACTGAAATCAGAGACAAGCTCGTCATGCAGCGGCAGAGATGACATGCTTCCCGTACGTGCCTTTCCTGGTGTAGCATTTCAATAAACATGGTGGCGACTGCCACTGCCACACAATCCCCAAACAAAGCCAACATCAGGGGTACAATCCACATGTTGGCATGTCCCCCACCTCCCATACCCCATTGTGTGGCAGACTGGGAGCCCGCCCCAGTGTGTTGCCACTCACAAAAAGCCAACCATGTCGGCATGATCCCCCGCCCCCACCCCATTGTGTGGTACACTGGGAGCCCACCTCAGTGTGCCTAACAATCCGTTTCATGATGTCCATGTGTGGCACACTGGGAGCCCACCCCAGTGTGCTGCTGCTTACACAAAGCTGACCATGTCAGCATGTTCCCCCTCACCCCCATTGTGTGACACACTGGAAGCCCACCCCAGTGTGCCTAACAAACCCTGTCATGATGTCCTTTTTTTTAACTTGGAAAAAAAGGAAACTGTCCCTCATTGTCTGTGGTGCCCTTCCCCCAATCTGCAACCACCCTCTGCGCACCCCACCTCCCCACATCCCCCATCACCCCATACTTACCTCCGGAGGGCTGACGCTGCAATCTTCGGTGGAGTGGGAACACGTCTGGACTCTTCAAAGCTGAACTGCAAAATGAAGAAATGCTGGTAAGCTGTATAATGGCATCATGGGGGGGTTAACTTAGGTGGATATCTAAGCCATTTTTTTTTGATTTTGGCTCCAAATTTTCTTCACCTGGAAAGGCCACAACCCTGGTATGTAGGAACAAGTGAAAAATAAGTGGTCCATATATTCTAATTTCTGGCAACATTGTGGTCTAAGTCAGTATCTCTCTGGAATGGGTTTTCTTAGTGGTTATTCCTAATGTTTAATTTGTTGTGGCAGCAAAGCCACACAGTATCCCACATTTTCCATGGAATTACATATAAAGTATATGAGTTGATCTATTAAACATTTTGGAGGAATCCTAGGTGAGGCATTGAAAATAAGGAACCGTGAAGCATTGCATAGTCAAGATATGAAGGTATAACTCCTTCCTGGATTCTTGCAAGACTTCAGGAATAGATAGTTTCCATAGTTTCAGTTTCTTAAAGAAAGACACTAAATAGTCTGCCAATCCCTCAGACAGGTTACAGTAAACACCCCACTTCCCGGAACTCCATTTCTGAAGAAAGTACTCCCCACGAGATTGCAGGAGAGGGTTCCAGGGTTTCCCAAATCCCTTCAGTATGGGCAGAACATTAGCATACAGAAAAATGGTAAAAAAGAAAACTACTGGATTATCCATATTCAGGCCACTTTGTTTGACAGGCCTATAAGTAACTGCACACTTAACAGGGTTTAGTCTACTTCCCCATAGAAGCCGGAAAAATATACTATACAGCCTGGTTTCCAACTGCAGAGGCAGTGGAAACACATAACTCACATAAAGGAAAATGAGTATAATGAACATCTTATGTAAGAACACCCTTTTCTGTTTCACCATAGACTAAGATTAGCACTTGTCTATTTTATTTTCTGCCACTTGCAGTGTTTCAATCCAATTAGGTAAGGCTGGATCAGGACCCCCATAGGTGATACAGTACCTAAAATCTTCATTGGTCCTCTGGAAATCTGTATCCTTGCAATGGTGGCAATTTGTGGAGCTCCAAACCCCGAATCACCATCCCTGAACACTTGTCCTTGTTTAAAGAAGAGTCTGAAACAGAGGAAAAGTGATGGATTATGGATAGTGCCCTTTCTCCTGAGGAATGATCTGCTACCATAATCAGCATAGGCCATTGCACAGGAAAAGGACAACCCACCTGGACCTATCATATGCACAATTTGTGCATCATGTTCCAATTTTTGCAGTAAGAGGTCAATGCTAAATACATGAAGTAAAGGGCTGATCAGAGAGCCCTGTCTCACCCCTCTGTTTATCTTAATGAGGGCACCAGGCAGTCCATTAACCATGGGTCATAAAGTTGCCAAGCTATAAAGACGATGTACCCATCAGCAAAAGTTGAAGGTGTGCCATAATGTTTCAGAATGGTGAAAAAGTAGTCATGAGAGACTGAATCAAAAACCTTTGCTTGGTCCAGGCTGATGATGTACCCTGTCCCAGAACAGCCCTCACATATCTCTCATAAAAGAAACAGATTGTCTTGGGCAATCCTTCGAGGGAAAGCACAAGTATGACTAGAAGCAATCAACATCTGAGCTGCCTGAGACAGTCTGTTTCCCAACATTTTACATATGATTTTCCAGTCAGTGTTTATGAGCCTAATAGGTCTCCAATTTGTGAAATTCGACTTGTCCCCTTTTTCATATCAATAAATCAAAAGACTTTCTGAAAGTTCCAGTGGTATAACCACCTGTCCTTGAACTATGGAGTTAAAAACCAAAGACATATGGTCAAGAAGAATAGGAAGAAGTTTTTTTTTGGTAATATCTGTTTTTGCTCCCCTGCTGGACTCGCCAACCACTCCTTTGGGCAAGCCCCACCCCCATGCTCCTCTTGTTTGCTGTCTGCTGCCCCTCATCCTGCTGTCCCCCAGCTGACCTAATGTATCCCTTCACTGGGGGGCCCCCTTCCTGTGGTAACAACCAGGAGGGGAGACTGTCAGTGCCCAAAGACACATCTTACATCCTCACCAGGGATGGCAAGGGTGCATTACAGGCAACCCATGCTGTCACAATAACAGGAGGGTGGACCATCATTATTTAGACAGCTAGGCATCCATTTTCTTGGTTCTGCTCCCCCCCAGCCCACTCATGCACACACCGCGGAATCCTGGTCAATTGTACATGTGACGTGTGGTCACCCATGCCGCAAAGTGCGATACTGAAACTGGCCACCAGGAGTCACCAAAGGGCTGTGTGCACTTGACCCTCCCTCACCAGGAGAGGGCATCAAAGGAATGCTCTTTAGCCCTCCCTGCTGGGCTCCGCTCCTATTGTCCTGGGTTCAGCCGTGAACCTGGGTTGCCAGCATGCCAGGCATTCCCCATAGCCTGGCGCCGCGGGGCCAGAAGAAGAAGTTCTTTTATATAATTCTCCTGAGAGCCTGTCAGATCCTGGAGCAGTACCTTCCTTCAAGGAGGCGACTACATTTTGAATTTCTGCTGATGTAATAGGGGCTGTTAGTTGTGTCATCAGGTCAAAAGGGAAGTCCAGTAGGAGCAGATCTTTCAAAAACACTTCTGCTGGTACTGTTGGACACTGAAGGGAATGAAATAAAGTTTCAGTATGGTCATTGGCTTACTTGGTCAATTCCAAGTTATTATTTGTCACAGACCCATCCTGACCCTGTAATTGGGCCATCTATTTTGATTCCACTCTCATGTGACATCCATCATGCTGTATGGATTAACCTGGTAGGCTTTACCTTGTGTGCCAAACTTCTGTTCCACGAACAAGGAAGCAGCCCAATCATACTGTATAGCCATCATGTCACTTTTAATAGTGCCAATTTGGGGAGAATAATCAAATCTTGTTTAATTCTAAAGAGAAATTAGTGTCTATAGCTCTTTCCGTAATTCCAAATAATGGATACTGTATATTGTTGTGTATGTTTAAGTTCACCAGCGATTTTTAAAGTATGTTTTAAATCATTTTTAGTATCTACCCACCACTGGAGTGGATTATCATACAATTCAAAAAACACTGATTTCCTCACTTCAAGGAGTTCCTGAAGGGAGAGCCATATGCTTGAATCCTCCAGTAAGGAGACATTCAGTCTCCAAATGTGGGTGACCAGTTTGTTTGGTGCAACCCCAATTTTGATAGCTATAAGGCTATGGTCAGTAGTTTCTATTGGTAAAACGGTATATCCCAAACATGGTATCCATACAGGTAAGAAGAAAAAGTCTATTCTGGAAGATAACAGCCCTTTGTGGAAAGTATGGCTTGGGGGGTGGATCCCACAGTTTACACTATCATATACTCTAGTAGTCCTAAGTAAGGATGTCAAACAATTAGAATCGCTGTGCAATTTCTTAGTTGTTCCTGTTTTGTCAACTAATGCCAATCTACAATTAATGTCTCCCCCAAAAATTACAGATTTAGTTGTAAATAAATACTGTTATATTAGTTTGAAGAGGTCTACCCTCTGTGCCTTCATTTGGGGGGCATAAATGTTGATCAGCCGAAATTTCTGGTGGTCCATGTAAACATCTAACATAAGGACTCTGCCTGGGACAAGTTAAGTAACCTGTTCACAGATATCCCAGTATCATTAAATAGGATCCCCAACCCTGAACAAGGGTCCTCCCCTAATGAACAAAAAGAGGGCCTCCCAAGCCATTCCCTGGGAGCAAGGGGCATTTCCCTGTTGGTGTGCAACTAAGTATCCTGCAGGAAAAAAATATTATAGCAAAAGTCTCACAATAAAGAGAAAGTAGTGAACCTCCTTTTGTTGTTCTTCACACTATTGACATTTAAGGAAGTAAACGAAATGCTGTGAGACATGACAGGAAAACTAAAGGGTTATCAGCATTCTATCCTGGCAGGTTTCTTTAGCTTTGATTTCTTTTTGCTAGTTTTTTTGAGTCAGTGGATGCCATTTCAGTGTCTTTCATAAGTTGCGATTGGGAAGAAGGCACAGATGACACATCAGAGTTCTCATATGTGTTGCTCCACAAATTTTATTTGGACAGGAGGGCATATTTGTTGTCAAGAGAGAAGTGTCCTGCTGAGAGGACTTCTCTGGAGGCTGGCCCTTGTTCACACAGCTCCTAGCGCTATGTCTTGTGCATTGCTGTTCCCACCATGATGTTGGTCGAGCGGGCATATCCAATTTATGGTTCACCACAGGAGACACCAGCATGGTGTGAACAGCAGGTCACTGATCACCAAGAAGCTGTTCTCCACAAGGGTCTACCATGTCGGGAAGGGGGCGTACATTACCATCCTGTGCCACCAGTGGCTCCACAGAGTGGACAGGTTGATCAAGAGAAGATGGGGCAGAGGGGCATCTGTGTTGGCATCAGTAGAGTCTTGAGCAGAAGCAGGGGGTTTCTGGGACACAGATTCCCATCTTTGAGGCTGTGCAGGTCCAGAGGAATGCTGAGCCTGAGTTTTGGTTACTACTTCTTCCTGAACATTATGTTCTGAAGCGGGTTGATTATGTGCCACCCAGGGGCAGTTAGTGTAAGTGTGATCTGTTTCATCACAAAAGTTGCAACACTGTGGGTTGGGGCAGTTAATGCTCACATGGCCTATCCCAGCACAGAACGAGCATTTCAGCTGATCACATGCACTACTGAGATGTGTATATGCCCCACATCGTACACAATACTTGGGTTGGCCTGAATAGAATATAAAGCCTCGGTCTCGTCCCAGGTAAAAACAACTGAGAAGGTGTTGTATGGTTCTATTCATTTGTGGCAAGCGGACACGAATACACCACCCACCTGTCCACAGGTGTTCTGAATCCATGATGGGATCCAGCCGGCCCAGTATTCTGCATTTGGATCTCAGCCAGTACAGGATACCTGAAATACACACACCCTCATTTTTAATCAGCACAGTTATGATCCTGAAGGCTGGTTTTGTAAATGGGATAACCACAATGGGAGACTACAGAGGGGTGTATTTCACCTCCTGATAGCATAACCAAAATGACTCCAGACCCACAGCCATTTTAAAGCTGATGTCAAAAATAAGGTCCCCTGAGTTGTGGCTCAGATCATTTATTTCAGCAACTTGGAATTCCAAGCTGTCCTTCAATAGTTTGCGATCAACATAAAATTTATCAAGGAAGACATCCAGACCCCCTCTGTACTTTATGCATACCACATTTTGTCATTTGACTGGTTAAGGAGGGGCACGAAACAACCCAGCATAAGGTCTAGGGCTCATGCGACCCCCCAGTCAGGAGGAAGATGCTCCTGGAAAATTAAGCTCAATCTTGTTGGCCACAGTGGGGGGGAGGAGGTACCAGAGCAAGTGGGTACTCCATTTCATGCAACTGACTTAGAAGGTTGGTGAGACAAGGGAGGATCTGCATTCCCAATAGCAGGAGTGTAGTCTTTTAGAACAGTATCAGGCTGTGCAGGCAGGTGCAAAACAAGGTTTTGCATTAGGTGCATAGAGGAAGGCAACTGGAGAGGGTTAAGCAGCACATGATCCCTGTCACGTTCAATTGTCCACAAATCAACAGCCGCCACCAGACCGGGGGACTGCCATGGTTGCTGGGGTGGTCCCTTAACCCACCCAGACTGTCTGGGGGCCTCAGCAATTGTCAATCCTGTCACTGAACTTTAGGAATCATATTCAGGAGAGGGGTCAGGAGAGGGGTGGGAAATATAGTCAGGGAAGTCAGAAGTATTCAGGGAAATCATGCAAGCAGCATTGGCGGAGGCCAAGTCAGGGAGAAATGCAGCAGCTGTCTCAGGCTCAGGTTCAGGTAGAGGAGAAGTCAAGCCTGTCAGTGCCAAAGACACAATAGAACTCTGATCCAGCGACTGGATAAGCCCTCCAGTGAGGTGCAACTGGCAACAGTCATTGAGGTCGCCCATCGGTGAAGTTTCCATGCTAGCAGGAAACACAAAGACATCACTTTTACTCTGGTCAGTGCGTACAACTCACACTGAATCTGATACAGTATTTGCAGAAGAACCGGAAAACAAAACAGTACCTGATGGCAACGCAAGTGTTTCTGGCGTCCCCCTGCTCCGTGGCTTCTGCTCCATTCATCGCATCCAAGTGAACAACTCCTTCTAGGACAGTTGAGTGCCCTGCACTCATTGTACATGGCAAGCCTGCTCAAAAGCATCATTCTTTGGCAGCCAATAATCCCAACAGGTATGCCTTTCTCTGTCAATAAGCTGATTCATTACTAACACCATCACACACTGGAGCATTCAGGGGTTCGAGACTGAGGCCTGAATCATTGTCAGGGCAGCCGGAAGACTCATTCTCCACATCAGTTTCATACTCCATAGCTTTCTCAGAGCACTGGGTGGAGAAGGAAACTTGCTCCTCCACCCAGGATGCCATTTTGGCTCCTCCTCACCAGCTTCCTCAACAGGAAGCAGACAGTGCCCACTCACAGAGAATAGGAGTGTTTTTATTGATAAATGCATCACAAAAACATACAAAATGATACTAAAGCAAAACAAGGATAATTTCTTCAAAACTCATAATACAAAACTACATCACATTTTGAACATCCTAGAAAGTAAAGACAGAAAAGCGGTGTCTAGTCCAAGCAAAAAAAAAAAAAATTCACCTATATCTTAATCATATTTTTCAAAAATGTAAATCCCTTCTACCACTATCACACATGTTATAGGATGAAACTTTATATAATTTCTATAAACTTTCAGTAACACCTGTTCACATATATTACTACAGACATCATATAACATTAGCTTCTGTTGAAATAAAAATTGGCATTGACTCTGCCATAAATAATATTTGAGAACAGCAAAAAAAAACTGTAACAGTTATGGAATCGTATTTGTTTAAATATAGGTTCTTCAGGCCCAATATTCCATAGGACTTGATCATATAAGTATTTTCTGGTCTGTTGAATGACCATCAATTTTGTAATTTTCCACTTCCATAATTTCTGGAAAGTTACTTTCAAGAAAGTGTCAATGGCACAAGCCCCAAATAGTTTAATGGGGTGATTAACCCACCGAACCAAAATCTCTCTGAAAGAGTACCAAAGCAATTTCTGGGGTATACTGGTTCCCATTAACAGCACCGGTTTTAGATTTGTGACCCAAAATATTGAATGAATGAAAGCAATAGGGTTAACCATTCCCACACCACATCTGGTTATGGGCAGGCATGTGGTTTCCCTCTTAACCAGATTTAGTCAGCTTCCTCACAATAACTGAAAGAATACCCTATAAGTCCATGTCTTTAAAGCCACCAGGGGAGAAAAAAATGCACCTTTATACAAAAATATTGGCAATAGAAATTGTTTTATAACATGCACAAGCTTTAATTTAGACATTCACCAACTTTTCCACCTTTCTGCCTTTTGCTCTTTGCTCTCCCCATTGTACAGCTGCCTCCCAATTTTGTATGGTACAAGTGTCCCCAACCCCCTATACTGGACACCTAAAATTGTTATGGGTTCTTTAGTTATCCGAATTCCCTCAACCCTATCCGGTTACCCTGAGTGATCTCCTATGTGCAAACCTTTGCATTGCTGTAGGTTCAGACTAGCTCCAGATACCTTTCCATATGCCTTTATTTCCTGTAACATAACCATTACACTTTCTTTATTTTTTGCAAACACACATCAATCAATCAATCAAAATCTTTATTTAATCAGGCTAACATCATTGAGCATAGCTCATTTACAAGATGGACCTGAGTGGTCAAGAAGTGCAAGTGTTATTACATTGACAAGGGTAGCATAAATAGTATTACAATGACAGGGGTAACATAAACAGTAATACAATGACATAAGTGCTAATATATAACAATATACATATGTACACGGCACATTAAAACTTTTAATCTGTGAGACAGAAGGCAATGGGCACATCAGGAGTAATATATAGATTATAGGACCTAGCAGGCATTTTGAGGGTGAATCTTGGGACTGGAAATGGGAGTTTTATCAGCATATAGGAACACGAAAAGGGGGTAGGTAGGGCAGGGGTTTTAGGCCTTGTGGAAGCAGTTGCAGAGTTCTGGGAATAGGGTGGTGAATAATCTTTTGAAGGATATTAAGGGTAGGAGGTTATTTAGCTTCATGGTTTTGGGTGAATTCCAAACAATTGCTAGTGAGTAGCTGATAGCAGCCCTCCCAAACTGGGTGCAGGCATTGGGGACCTTAAGAATGATAATTTTGCTGATCCTTAGGTTGTATGGCCTAGAAGTAATTTGAGTAAAACAGTCTGAGATATAGGTAGGTAGCTTGCCTGATAAGGCTTTGAATATCAAATTGCAGCATTCCTATTTCTTCTGTGTTGTGATGATGTCCAGTTAACTGCCTTATAAAGGGATCAATGATGGGTGCTGAAGGAAGGTCAGTAATGAATCTGATGGACCTGTGGTATAGGGTGTCCAGTTTATTTAAGAGGGAGTGAACAATGTCCATACAGAAAGTCAGCATAGTCAATGAGGATAGGAATGAAGCCTGGATTAATCTTTTTGGAGTCTCTGTTGAGGTAGTGCTTTATTCTAAAAATAAACCAAGTCTTTGTCTCAGTTTCTTTAGTAGCCCCTCAATATGGACAGAATAGTCAAGCTTGTTATCAATCCAGACTCTAAGGTATTTGAAGTTATCAACGAATTCCAGCTTCGCTCCAAGTAAGGTGGTTAGTTGTAGGGTGGTGGATGGTGGGGTAGTGGCAGAGCAACTCTTTGAGGTAAAGAACATAGCTTTTGTTTTTTTTTTTGCATTTAGAAGTAGTTTTTTATCCAGTAGGTTGTGTTGTAGGATGGAAAATTCAGATTGTAGCAGTTCACAGGCTTTAGATAATGAAGGATTGCTAACATGTAGTACAGTATCATCAGCAAACAGATGGATGTTGGATTGAGTGAGGTTAGCATCAATATTATTAATATAGATGGCAAAGAGGATGGGGCCAAGAATAAAGCCTTGCGGTACACCTCTTAACAGTGGTTTTAAGGTGGATAGGTAGTTTCCATCTTTTACCAGTTGTGACCTATCTGATAGACAGCACTTGAACCAATTGAGTGAAGGGGAATCCAACCCTAGTGAGCCAAGGGAGGTGATTAATGATTCATGATCCACTGTGTCAAATGCTTTGCTCAAATCCAGAAACACAGCACAGGTACTGTTCTTCTTATCCATAGCAATCTGCCAGTCGTTGGTTACTTTGGCTAGGGCCGAAATGGTTCTATGTCTTGATCTAAATCCTGATTGTGCTGTATTTAGGAGGTTATTGTTATCCAGGTAGTCCCTTAATTGTGAGTTTACTAACTTTTCGAGCATCTTGGATAGAACTGATAGGATGGAAATGGGCCTGTAATTATTGAGGTCCATGGGATCACCAGATTTGAGTAAAGGAACTACTTGAGCTGTTTTCCAAGTGGAGGGAATGGATCCAGTGGTGAGGGAAAGATTGAAGAGATGAGTGATACATCATCCGCATAAGCCAGTGCATGCACCTCATCTCCTGACTGAGACCCTGAGATGCCCTGAAAATCTTGCTGAGCTATGATCTTCTGAATAAACAGGTCTAAAGCAAAAACATATGAGGGGGCTCAGGGGCACCCCTGACATACCGCTTCACCCACCTGAAATTGGGTACCTCACGGTGGAGATAGAACTGAGGAAATTACAGCATTCCCATACAATAATTTAATCCAAAGTATGAAAGCTGGAGGAAGCCTATACTTTGTCAAAACCTGAAACATGAAGACATGGTCAACCTGGTCAAAGGCCTTTCTCTGATCTAGGTATAATAAATATCCCTGTAACCTCTGTTTTGAGCAGAAAGATACCACATCTCTAATCACACATAAATTTGTCTTTATGTGCCTACCAGGTATGGCACAAGTCTGTACCGGGTGTACGAGAGTAGGAGCTATTCCTTTTAGCCTGGTTTGGAAAAGAAATGCCAAAATTTTAAAATCTGAATTTAGCAGGCAGATAGATTGCCAATTTCCTATTAACGTCCTATCTCCTGCTTTATATAAATACATAATCAAACCTCTCATGAAATTGTCTGGTAATTCTGGTAAATGTACTATACATCGGTATACTTTTACAAATATTTGTGCCATGAATTTCGGAAATAGTTTATAAAATTAATTTGAGAGGCCATCCTCCCCAAGTGTGGGACCTAATTTAAGATGCTTTATTACTCCACAAACCTCATCTACGGAAATATCTTGAGCTAGATTTTGTCTTTGCTCTGGAGGTAAGGTGGGAACATGCTGGTCTTCCAAATATTCTGACATTTTTACTTCCTCTAGGTTGGTTGCACTTACTAACTGAAATAAATCTGTGTTAACTACATCCTGTATCCCTGAGAATCAGATTTCAGTACACACCCCCATCCTGTAAGGCAGAAAACTGAGCCTTATACCTTCTTTTCTTACAAGCTTGGCATGGGTTAGAAAACGATGTTTTCCACACCCCAAAACTGAGTTCAGCTTGTAATATAGTTACCCTGTCATACAGCAGAGTTTTCATTTCTTCTTTAATGTTTACTATTTGAGCCATATAATCTGTTCTGCTCTCAAATGTCTTAGTCAGTAGAGTAAACAATTGTTCTCTTAGGGAGAAATATCACATTTGTTTAACATTTACAGTACCCTTCCCATGTACCTCTAGCCAGTTAACCAGATCTGTTTTAGTTTGTAGCCACCAATGCATAATATTAGAATAAAGGTTTAATACTGAAACTCTTGCAATCAAGACATCTAAAATGCCTGCTTTAACCTCAGGTGATACTAAACTGTCTGGCCCGGATATTCAAACTGCGCCAGGCTGTGGCGCAAGCTTGGGCACAGCTCAACTTGGTTGCGCAGGGGTGTGGCCTGGGCGATATTCAGCGGAGCTGCGCTATGGCTCAGCAGCTTTGAATATTGCACCCTGGCCACCCCCACTGTGCATGGTGCAGTGGCACTGCGACAGCGCAAGTGGCCAGAGTGGGACATGGAGATGCTCTAGCGCAAGTGCCATTGTGCCATTCACAGCACCTGTGATATTGAAAAGGAGACATGCAAATGGGGCCATAATTTATGCAAGGTGCACATGGGGCCATTTGCATGTCATTATGGCCCCATTTGCATCCCATTAGCATGAAGGTGCACCGATCCCCGATGACTTGCGCCTGGCGCCCTGCCAGACAGCAGCCATCGGGAACCGATGCCCCCTGCAGCCCAATCGTGGGCAGTTGTCTAAAAACAGAAATCCTCATCTAATATCCCTGGTGCTCCAGTGGACCACTATGTGCCTGATTGCAGGCATCGGTATAATAAACCCCCCCCCCCATCCAATATCCCTGGTGGTCCAGTGGACCAAGTGCTGACCGATCACGGGCATCTGGTTAAATAAAAAAAACCTCATCCTGTATCCCTGGTGATCCAGTGGACTGCTATGTACCCGATCGCGGGCATTTGTCTAAAAAAAGAAATCCTCATCTAATATCCCTGATGGTCCAGTGGACCACTATGTGCCTGATCGTGGGCATCAGTATAATAATCCCCCCAGTCCAATATCCCTGGTGGTCCAGTGGACTGCACTCTGCCCGATCATGGGCATCTGTAAAACATAAAAAACGTCCTATACCCATGTGATCGAGGTGCCCCCTCTCCACCCGCCCACTGAGCCCCACTGCTCCCTCCCCCAGTCAGCGGCGGGCAGCAGCACCACCTGCCTGGCACGCCACGACCAACAGCTTAGTAGGATTGCATGCCCATTGGTTCTGGCGTGAGCCAATGGGTATGCAACCCTGCTACTACACAGTCCCGATATGTGAATGATTCATTCACATATCTGGACTGAATAGTATGGTATGGGCTGCATGCCAGTAGCTCACGCTGTGACTATGGTGTGCACCTACGAGCTGTCAGTCAGCGAGCGACAGGGTGGCAGGTGGGTGAGGTGCTGCTGCCACCCGGCTGGCGGGAGGTGGGGGCGGTGGGGCTCAGTGGGCGGGTGGGGAGGGTACCAGACCACCAGGGTAATAGGGCATTTATATTTTGCATACCTGCTATTGAGCGAGTCGCGATCACTGGACCACCAGATATACGCAGGGTGATTAAACAGATGCCCATGATCGGGCAGCAATCGGTCCACTGGACCAGCAGGGATATTGGACCGGGGAGGTTCATTATACCGATACCCGCGATTGGGCATATAGCGGTCCACTGGACCACCAGGGATACAGGATGTTTGTTTTTTTTATTTAACCAGATGCCGACGATCGGGCAGCACTCGGTCCACTGGACCACCAGGGATTTTGGACTGGGGGGTTTATTTAAACAGATGCCCACTATGGGGCATATGGGGGACTCCACCAGGTGCAGCAGGAAATCGGGTGGCCACCCACAGGTGGCAGCTGCCGTGTTGCGCCCTGTAATGCGGCAGCTCACCTGTAGGTGGCCATCATTTGTTCCTTTTTTTTTTGGCTTAACTTTGTTTAGGCGCAAGTAGGGGTCACGCATGCATGGCTCTGCACATCCCTGGCTGAATATCGGGCTGTACAGGTTATGAATGGGCATCCCCCACCTGTGCCTGCATACATTACTGATGCGCTCCAGGCATCAGAGTTGTCTTGGCGCACTTTTCCCTTTTGAATATCGTGCCGGGGTGCATCAGTGGGTTGCGCAGGGCGCAACACTGTTGCACCATGCGCAACCCTTTTGAATATCTGGGCCTCTGTGTTCAGTTTCCACCTGTATGTATTCTTTCTAGCTCCTGGCTCTATGGTTACCAAACTTTAATCATAATATGATCTGAAAATTCGACAGGAATTATAGTAGTTTGCTGCACATGTATCATCCTTGATAAAAAATATAATCTATTTACGAAGCGTAATGACTTTGCACACAAGTATAAGTGATAGGAGGAACTGCCATGGTGCTGCAGTCCACCAACTCTGCCATGTCAATACAGGCTTGTAAGGCCGTACAGTCGCAATAGACTTTCTTCCCTTGTTTTTGTTGGTCTACTGCCATCAAACTACAATTACAATCCCCCACTAAATATACCTGCCTAGATGTTGGTAAGTATGGCTGTATGTCCTCCAGCATCTCAACTCTGGCCACCATACTCTGTGCATGCACAATAAACCTACTCGGTGACCCCTGCCATATGCCACTTACCAGGAGCAACCTGGCAGGAATTAAATCAACTAAATTATGAAAAGCTGTACCTGAAAATAAAAATCTTACCCCATCAGCTACATCCTCCCCAAAAGACCAATAAGAGGCCCCCCACACCCATTCCCTCTGAGCTTGTGCTAAGAGAATACTGTAACTGAACCATGTTTCCTGCAAAACAAGTATGTCAACTCTAGAGTCATGTAAAAAGGGAAATATAGCTTGACATTTACGAACATACGAACATACGAAATTTGCCAGCAGATAAAGGCCTAGAGGTCTATCAAGTCTGCTCGAATGTGCAGCTAGCACCCCTTATTCTGCAGCTGCCCTTCCCTTCCACCCTTCCCCTTCATTAACCCTCCCCCTTGTCCTGTCCCATCCCATCCTCATTTGAAGCAGTCCACTGTTCTACTGCATACCACTTCAGGAGAATGCTTGCTATTCCACCCAGCCACCACCCTCTCTGTAAAAGTGTCTCCTCATCTCCTCCTGAACCTTCCTCGCTCCAGTCTCATATCATGGCCCCTGGTGTCCCTCCCTCCTTACTTTGAACAGCCCTCTGTACTTGTCTTGTTTATTCCTTTCATGTATTTAAAGGTTTCAATCATGTCACCCCTGTCTCTCCTCTCCTCCAGTGAGTACATGTTCAACTCCTTCAACCTCCTCTCGTATGATAAGTCCCCAGCCCCTTGATCATCTTTGTCGCTCTGCGCTGCACCCCCTCCAGTAACTTAATGTCCCTCTTCAGATACGGACGCCAGTACTGCATGCAGTACTCCAGGTGTGGTCTAACTAATGACCTATACAGTGGCAGAATCACTTCCTCCCTCCTCGAGGATATACCCCTTGCAATACAACCCAGCATTTTGTTGGCCTTTGCAGCTGCCTTCTACATTGTGCCAAGTTGTTCATTGACCCTGTAATAGGCACAACCAGATCCTTCTCCTCCTCTGTCTGGGCTAGCTGCACTCCCCCTAGCTGGTAACTCCTCCTTGGGTTCTTCATCCCAAAATGCAGCACCTTGCACTTTTTGGCATTAAAGTCCAGTTGCCAGGTGTCTGACCAGGTTTCAAGCTTTGCCAGATCATCCTGCAACCCCTGCCATCCCCCTAGGTCATCCACCACTGCGCCTACCTTGGTATCATCAGAAAACAGACTGATCTTGCTCTTGATGTCCCATGATATGTCTGCAATGAATATCCCAAACAACACTGGTCCCAACACCGAGCCCTGTGGAACACCACTCGTCACTGCCCTTGGGTGTGAGAGCTCCCCACCCACCACCAACCTCTGTTGCCTTCCCTGCAGCCAGTTTCCTACCCATCTCACCAGCTTTGCACCCGCCCCTGTGCCTACTAACTTCCTTCCCAGCCTTCCATGTGGCACTGAGTCGAATGCCTTACTGAAGTCCAGATACAGGACATCCACGTTTGGTACTAGACAGAATGCTATGAACATTTATAGTAGCTAAAGAGAAAAATATGGGTTAAAAAACCAAAAGATGACTCATTTCATTTTTTTTTTCTCTTTCTTTTCCCCAGTACTCGGCTTGTCCTGCTCTTAGGACTGGGTATAGGAAGAGGAAGCATCTGAGTCCAAGTCCCCTATGTTTGACCCTCCACTACTAGTTTGTGAAATGGCTTCAAAAGAGTTAGACATCTTGATATCCACTGGGTTATTCTTCTGCATCCTTAGACTTTGACATCTGAGCAGGGGAACTTTCCATGGGAGTGAGGATGGAGGGATCTCCTCCCTTATTTCCGATGTGGTAGGGATTGCATCTGGAACTGTGTCAATTGGTGCAGATTCAGAGTCTGCACTAGGGCCAGTACAAGTGGGTTCATGTGGCATCTGTTCTTTCGAGGGGCCAGATTTGTCCTGTTCAGTGCTCCCTGGGGGGGAGCATGTCCATGGGAGGGGATGAATGGCCTTGGGGTGCCATGGTTCGCCTGGATAGCATGGGAGCCAAATGTGGCTCTCAGGCTCTCTGGGGTTCAGGAGCAGGTTTTGGAAAGCTGGGCTCCAAGAGTTTGTTTTTTCTTTGTGCACTTCTGATTAATTCATCAGGATTGAGGGTGTGCGCTTTATTGTGCACAGCTCAGGGGCACCCCTGGAAATCGTGGCCAAACTCTTCACATAAATTGCATTTATCCAGATTTCCACATTGGTGGCTGATGTGGCCAATTTCATTACAAATGTCACATAGAAGTTTATCACACACATTAGCCAAATGTGTTCTTGTCCCACACTTCTTGCAGGTTTTGGGCTGTCCTGCATAATAACAGACCCCCCTATCTCTTCCCAAGCAAAAAATGTTTGGCAGGTGGAGTGTACCCTCATCTGACTGCTGCAGCTTAACTTTAAAGGTCCATGCACCAGTCCAGAAATTCTCCCTATCTAGGACTACCTCTGGAGGGCAAAGTACCTCACAATGTTGCTGTAACCAGTAGGTAATGTCACTGATATGGATCCCTTCATTTCAAAACATTATAGTCACTTGTTTAATAGTAGGTTTCGACAAAGGGATACAAACAAAGGGGAACCATAAGGGACAGCACTTTAACTGGCCATACTTTATCCAAAAATGCTCCAAGGCATGAGGGGAGCGAAAACTGAGGTCAAAGGTGTCCTCGTCCGAAACATGAATAAGGGCATACACCTCTGAAGCCATAAAGCACATTGACTCCTTAATAATGGTGCACCCTACAATGTATCTGTCTGGTCTGTTGTCCATACCTCCTCTGTATTTGAGTTGCACAGTGTTTCTACATTGTGCTAGCTCTGTTCTGGAGAAAAAAATCAATGTATCATGGTCTAGAAGATCTGGGTGGGAGGGTGCCCCTTATATCGCGGTCCGGGACCTGCACCAGCCCCTTGTCTGGATCCTCCTGGAGGTAAACATGCACCCTCCACATTTGTCCCATTTTCAGTGTGTGCCCTTTCTGCAGGCAAGTCTTTCTGCCGGTTCTCGTTCTCCCTTGGGACCCCATCCTGTGGCATCTCACTACCTCCTGCACTTTGCAGCTGGGCTGAAGAGCCCTGAGCCTCTGACCCAATTTCTTGCTTTTCAGTGCTGTTATTTAAATCCACTTGCTCTTCTCAGAGCCCCAACAGTTCAATGTCTTTCCCCCCTGTTCTTGGTACCTGCAGGGGCTCAGCCCCTGACTGCGGACCTCCTCCATCCGTCATCTGGCCGTCACCCTCCAACAAGTCCTATTCCATTTTTTCCTCACCTGCTACTCTCTGCGAGTCTGAAAAGGACAAATCTGTGTCGGGCAGTCAGTTCCCTGCTGTCATTTGTCTCCAGCCCGCCTTGCGAAGGGCACATTCCAGAGACCATTGTTGCACCAGGGGAGCCGATTTCATGTGGAAAGCCAACCAGAACAGTTCTTATGCCATCATTGACCTGGCACAGTCTGCTCCCACAGGTGACCATCCAGCAGCATTCACTTCCTGGATGGAAAGTTCCCCATCCTGCACCACACTAGGCATTACCTCAGCATTTTCTGGCATCTCCTTGCATATAGACTACCTGGAGGCTATCTTTCATTGAGTATAATGCTCCTCATCTTCTGCAAGCAAGATAAACAGCACAGTTCTTCATTCATCTACTTCTTTTTGTAGCTGAGCTTCGGCGGATGAAATATCGTCCTCCCTAGTGTTGAGGTCAATACTGCAGATTGCATCCTTGATGATAGGCTAGTTTTCCTGATCCATGTCCACATCCTCATCTCCTTCTGATAATTCAGTATCTAGCTCTGTTACTGCTAACAAACTTTCTTCTTCATCCTCCTTATTATCCCAGGCTGGGACAGAGGATAAACACCCAGCCTGCTGCTCCTCCACTGACTCCTCTGGGTCTGGATACTTCATCAGGCTGGCCAGCAGCACCCCCACCTGACAGATTAGGGGAAATTTTTAATATGACTTCACAACAAATGCACTCAGAAAATAATGCAAAGTTCAAACGGTGCAGGAAAAAAACAACAACACAGTATTTCAATCATATCTATCAACAAAACCAAGACACTTAGAACATTTACCATATAAAATAAAATCACTAGAGAGAAAAAATAGATATACAAAAAAACAAACAAAAGTGAAGTATTCATTTAAACTTATCTCCTCTAAAAACATTCTTCGATACTATAACCATTACAATGACCGATTAAACCCTGAAGATAAACTAATCATTATGTATTTTAGTCATACTGTGTACACTAAGTAAACTCCCTTCCCCCACCCTCCCTCCACCCCAAAGGAGTGGGGAGATTTATATCAGAGCATAAAAAAACAATCAGAATCTTTATGCAAGAAAAGAAAATCAAATAAATTCTCATACTAAATGTTATACCATATATGATACATCATTTTTTTCTGATACTAAGACAGTACTAAGAGTGAATAAAATAGTCAGGAACTTGACGTTTTTCCATCTTTTTCTCCAGTATATCTGTGTACTGTGATTCTTTTCATACAGGCATTGAGTTTTTAATTCATTTTCCAACTATTTTATTACATATAATGGGGCTAGATCTTGTTGCTGGAACAACAGTTTACATCGGGTTTGCCACAAAATAAACTTAATACTATACAAAATAAACTTATATTAATCTGACCATGCCAGGCTGTAGTTCCAGGACCTGTGATGAAAAGCCTCCTATCAATTCCTCCTATGTAGCATACCCCCACCTTGGATCCTGCCATCTTTGTACCAGTAAGGCCCAAAAGGATTTTGCAAATGGACAGTGTATCAAAAAATGCTCCATAGTCTCTACCATGTGACTGCAGGACTGTCTAGGGCACATTCTTTCATCATGACTTTTGTGTTTTGCCTTACCCCAACCCCTAATTGACCATGGCAGCAAAGCCACAATGCATCCCACATTCTGGGGGAGGGGGGTTCTTTTATCCTATAAGGTCAGAAACACTTCCTGGTAATGTGTAGTGGGGATTCCTTTAAATTCTGAGTGTACTTTAAAAGCTTGATCTTGTATATTCAAATATATTTGTTTTCTAGGTACATGCATAATCTGGTGGGGTTGTAGTTTCCACTTTCTAAGTTTTAAAACTAGTAGTTTAATATAACCTGGCACAGTATGCACATCCTTCAAAGAAAGCTGATTCTGATTCCAGTTACTTAAAAGTTGTGTCAACCAGTTATTAATAATTAATGTCCATATAGCTGATGTGGGCACATCAGTGTAGGCTAGGTTATTAGATAAAAAGATACCATACATAAAGGAAATAGGGTTGTGTAAATTTAGACCGCCATCTTTAATTAATTTATTTATTTAGTTTTTGTTTACCGCATACATGCACTAGCCATAAAATGATTATTTTCAGGCACGACCCGGGAGAGTACAACAAAGTATAACAGACAGGTAACATTTCATGAGTGCAGGAACAATTACATGTAGGGTAGGTCAAAACAGTATAAATGACTAATAACACAAGCATTCATCATATTACTACATCAGGTAAAGATACCAAGAACAATACTGTACATAATAGAACAAATAATTTGTGTAGGGGATAGGATAATGCAAGAATGATGTAACAAAGTAGGAGGGAGTCAGTGAAGGAAGAAAACAGGTGAGGGCAAACCACTTTACACAGTACAACAGGGAGAGAGAAATAAAAATAATAAAAGCAATGTAGGCCCCAGTAGAGGGAGAGTTGGTATGGGCTAAGGGATAATAGGAAGGATTGTAGGGAGAAGGGGTGGGGGAGGTAAAGTACAGTGGTAGGTAGCAGTAGAAGCAGTAAGAAGGTTCATTGTAGAAATGGGGAACACAAAGGTGTAGTGGCATCAACTGGGGTCAAAGCAAGTGCACAAGTCACCAAGAGATAAATATCAGCGCAGCTCCTTTTTGAAGTAGAGATGGGACTTCGACTGCCTGAGGACTAAGGGAAGAGAGTTCCATAGCTGAGGGGCAGCATATTGGAAAGCAACAGAACCTTTAGTAGTGTAACATCTCGATATATTGACTAAAGATTTACCAGCTGATAGCAATCCATGGGAGGAATTTTGGGGAACCAGCAACACAGTAAGCGAGGACAGAATTTGCTGTCTGATAATAGAATCAATGAGTGAGCCAAGAGAGTATTGCCTTCAAGCAGAGGGAGAGAGCCATTTAAAGTCACTGTAGAGTTGACAATGGTGCTTGAGATGAGGAGACGATGAGACGTACCAACATGTATTATTGTAGATAACATTCCCACTTATGGAGGGTTGTTTTATGAGCTACAGCAAAATGGGAGCACCATAAGTAGGGCAGGGAGCTAGGATACCTCTGGCAATAGCCAGCTTGGCTGAAGGCGTTAGTAAGTAGCTGGTTTTGTAGGCAACACCCAGTTTCACATTTACATTTTTGCAGTTGGATTGTATATGAAGATTGAAATCCAGGGATTGATCAAGTAGGACTCCCAAGTAATTAAAAGACATAACACACTCAATTTGTGTGCCGCCTGAGTAACATACCATCAGGGACATAGAACAAGCCTTTAGTTTTGGGGCAGAGCCTAGAAGCATGGCTTTAGTTTTCTGTGCATTTAGTACCAGTTAATGGGCATAAAGCCAGTTTTGAACACTTTTGAAATCTGCAGAGAGAGATATGTGTTTATGCTGGCTATATTAGTGAAGATGGTGTAGAAGACCAGGTCATCCACATAAAGAATAGATGAGCAGTACTGATAAACATCTGCAATATTGTTTATAAAAAGTGAAAAAAGAAGAGGGCCCAGGATAGAGCCCTGAGGCACACCAATGTTGATGGAGGTACTGTCAGATAGGGAGGAGTTCAATTTCACAGTTCAGGTCCTATTAGACAGAGAACTACTAAACCAGTCAACAACTGGGGGAGAGAAGCTCAATTTTTGAAGAGTGGAGAGAAGCAGGGGGTGATTCATTAAGTCAAAAGCCTTAATGAGGTCAATAAAAACAGCCCCTGTAAGTCATCCAGCATCCATATTAGAAAGAGTATCAGTAATGAGTTTGGGTAGAGCCATCGATGTACTATGGCCTTGTCTGAAGCCATGCTGGGTTTCAGAGAGGAGACTGAACTTGGTTAGGTAGTCAATTGTTTGGGTGGCGACAAGCTTCTCCAGAATTTTGCTCAGGACTGAAAGAATGGCTATATGCTTATAGTTGATGATTTCCTTCTGGTCTCCTTTTTTGAAGACAGTGACACAGTGACACACACTGTTGCTTGGCCAACTCTCTAAAACTGGTGTTGCCCCAAACACCCTGAAATGGTTCGGAAGCTACCTCAGTGATAGACTGCAGAGGGTGAGGATATCAAATGTAGTTTCGGAGCAGAGGGCTGTCCAATCATGGGTAACTCAAGGCTCAATCCTGGGTCTCTTATTGTTCAGTATTTTTCTGAATGACCTTCCAGCTGTCTGCAACCAGCGTACTCTCCTCTACGCAGATAACGCGGTCATCTTTACTAGCCACCTGGATCCCAACACTCTTGAAAACAGTCTTCAACAAGGCTTCACAGAAGCAGAGAGATGGTTTAATAATCACAAACTAGTGCTAAACTACAAAAAAACTAAAGTCCAGCTGTTTTCGTCCTCTCGGAATAAGTTTAAGGCCCATCAACTCACTATCACCAACAACTACGGAGACACTCTTAAACAAACTCAGCTTTTCAAATACCTAGGTCTAACCCTGGATAGTCACCTTATCTTTGTGCCTCACATTGAAAATGTTGCCTGAGATGTTAATACCAGAATTGGGCTCCTCTTCAGACACAGACGAAGTTTTACCCAAGAAGCCCTGAAGGTTGCAGTTCATAGCTCGGTCCTCTCGATCATTGATTATGGTCTAATCATATACTGTGCTGCAACCTCCACATATCTTAAATGATTCACAGTGGCTCTGAACAAAGCCTGTAGGTTATTTACGGGTGCTGCATGCCTCACTCATACCTGTGAGTTATATGCTGAATATGGCTGGCTCCAACTAAATAACAGGATCAAATATCAAACCTGCTTCCTGTCCAAAAATGCACTACTTGGATTACTACCCCCGAGCATTGGTTGCCTGCTAAACAAATCCCCTAAGACCCAACACAGATGTACCTCAGTTTCTGACCTCCTTCTAGTACCCCACTGTCGGACTGCTCAATACCAGCGATCCTTTCAATACAGCGCCCCCCTGTGGTTTAATAATCTAAGCAACCAACTGAGCAGTCTTTCTAGTCCGTCCCTATTTAAACTTATGCTTCATTAGCATCTCCTAACCGAAAGCACTTGTGATTGTTATACCTAGTTTCCCATTTCTGCAGACACCCTTATACCACTTTTTTCACTCTCTGAGGCTCTTACCTGGCTTCCTGTTTCGTTTCACCTCTCCTGACAGAACAATTTCCTCTTTCCCCCTGTCACCTTCTCCCTTACCTCACCCCCTCCTTGCTCTTATCCCACTGACCCCCCTCTTCCTGGACCTGTCCAGCCCCTCTGGTCCCCACTGTCTCTTAGCTTCTTCCCCTTCATCCGCCCTCCTTTTCCCATCTTTTATCCCTTCTCCCACCTTAGCCTCCCTTCCCTCTCACCTTATGACAAGGCCTCTGGCTGCCATATTTTCTTTTCCTTCTCTATCTGGACTCTGCCCTCTCATCTCTCCTACCCCTTCCTTACTCTTCCCCTTTCCCCCACCTCTGATTAGCAGTGTTGCTTCAAATGTACCTTATGGTTTTCTATGCTTGCTTGTTATCATGAGTGTGTAGCACTGTTCTCACTTATTTACCAGTTGACTTGCTGTGCTCTGATGATACCATGAATGTTGTCTGTATCTCCGTTGATACCATGAATGTTGTCTATACCTCCCTACCTTATTGTAACCCTTTCCTTTCACGTGGAACCTTTGTAAATGAGCTGCCCCTAGCTCAAAGGTATTTGTTATCTGAGATTTAAATAAATAAAAAAATAAAATAAATTGGTGTTATGTGAGCAATCTTCTAGAGGTCTGGAACTACACTGGAGGAGAGAGACAATGTGTAGATTTTTGCCAGTGGAGAGACAATGAGTGGAGCAGCAAGCTTCAGAAGACATGGTCTATTAAATCTGAGCCAGAGCTAGTATTGTCCAAGATGGTATTCAGGAGTTTCAGGACCTCTGACCTTGATACAGCCTGAAAGTAGCATGGTGGGATGTTAGATGACTCATAGGAAAGGACTGAGGAGGTGTCCACTGGTTTGCAGGCAAGATCTAAGAGTGCAGTATGGCTGGTAGGAATGAGAAGGTATACTGGGATAAATCAGAGAACATTCGGTTGTAAGAGTTTGCTATGGTGCAAGAGTTATTGCAATAAATACCATTTAAAATTATATCACCAGGGGTGACCAATTGAGAGAAGCCAAGAAAGGTTTTAACGTGATCCCCAAATTTCCTGGGGTCACCAGCTGAACTTGAAAATAGGTCTTTTCAGTATTTACTCTTCACTATTCTGACCTGTTTTTTACATGAGTTCCTAAAAGCTCTATAGGTATTGAAATCTGATTGCAGTCCAGTACATTTATAGTGCTTCCTGTGTTTGTCCCTGAGGCACATATTTGCAAGCAGGTCTTTATGGAGCTACCTTGTTTATTTACCTCTGACCCATCTAGTAAATGTTTAGATATGTTTACACTGAATAGCTAGGAATTAATTGAGAAAAATATGCAGGGCATCCTCTACATTACATGAATGTTAGATACCCGACCAGTCAGTTCTGGAAATATCATTTAGAAATGCATCAACATCAAGGTTAGTAAAACTGGTGAAAGTGATGAAATACGGTGGTGGGGATGGAGGTGCACCCATGGACCAAAAGCAAAAGGTTGGAGAGTGGTCTGTTAGCACATCTGCCAGGATGCCAGAATTAGATTCATGCTCTACACAGTTTACCAGTACCCAGCCAATAAGGGTAGATGATTGTAGCAATGGTGTAATTCTTGTCGGCTCAGTTATCAGTTGGTGAAGGTTATAACTTTGTGTCAGAGACAATAATGAACTTTAAGATGTACCCAACCAGTTAAGGTTAAGGTCCACTAAAATTACCACCTCATTCCAGTTGAATGTTTGGGAAGTTTGGTCAACCAAGCCCTATAACCCAGCTAGGACCACAGAAGGAGAGTTGTAAGCACAGACTATATGGAGTTTCTTTGCACTTAAAGCTAGAGTTGTACACATGGATTCACAACCAGAAAAGGAGGCAGAGGCAAGGACAGTCACAATGTTTAGGTGGTTTTTATGGAACAGAGCAACTCCACCACCATGCTTAGAGGATAATCTTTCACAATGAATCAAGGAGTAATTGGCCAGGGAGCAGAGAGAGAGAGAGAGAGAGAGAGAGAGAGAGAGATCAGGTACCCCCAGTTTAAGCCATATTTCTATAAGGCATAGAATGTCTGGATTGTAATGGGGAGATATAGAATTTCTCTCTTAATGGGATTCAATCGACTTCCCCAAATTACTTGAAACTCTAAGTTAAGTAAGAGGGTTTCAAGGTTCTATGGAACTGGATAAATTACACTTAGAAATGTAAATATGGGTAAAAGAAAGGTTTTCACCAATAATACTTTCTTTTTTTTTTTGATTGATGACAATTTTTCCAAATAGAGACTTTTTGTTGTCCTAACCCTAGTTTCTCCTCCCAGTTCAAAGTATTATTGTCCCCTCATCCAGATCGAACTCCTAATATTTTGATTGGATCAGTTTAAATTGGTATCCTTTGTAAAGTATCTGTCCAAACAGTAGAATTATTAAGCGCATACCCTCTTCTTGTCTGTATATTCATTGATGCTCCTGCTACTCCAGAATAGTTAGTAACTTGCCTCATAGCATTTTGGCTAGACATGTGATCAGCAGTAAAAAGACAGACATTGTCTGCATATGCTGCAGCCTTTATTTCAAGAGATAGGTGTTACGGGTGATATACCATGTATAGAGCTAACTTGCTGCAGTGCTCTGAGTAAAAAATCTATGCAAAATACATACAAAAAGGGACTCATTGGATATCCCTGTCATATGCCCCTGCATATTGGTACGCAGGGCCCTTGATGTCCATTTATTAGTGGTATTACTGTTGACATTCCATAAATTAACAAAATCCATCCACAGAATTGAGATGCTAGTAAGACCTGTTTCATGAAATTATGCGACACCTTGTCTAATGCTTTTTCTTGGTCTACTGATATAACAGACCCCTGAAGTATGTCCTCCTTACCTTGTTCTACCAGTTCTCTTATTAATAAAAGATTGTCTGTAATTTTTCTGCCTACTACTGAGCAGATTTGAGTAGTGGAAATCAAATCTGGTGCTACCTGAGCTAATCTGCATGTCAACATTTTCATGAGTTTTTTAAGGTCTGTATTTAATAGACTTGTTGGCCTCCAGTTATTTAAGTCTGCCCTACAATCTTTTTTAAGTACTAAGACTTGTATGGCTATCCCTAAATGAAAAGCCATAGATTTATTTAGCAATATCCGGTTAAACACCACTTCCAAAATGTTTATCAATTCTGTGTGGAATTTCTTATAAAATTCAGAAGCAAGCCCATCAAGACCCGGAGCTGTGTCATTCATTAATGCTCTAATGGCAGTTCTAATTTCTTGTGGCGATATTGGTGTTAAGGAACTCACTTTAAGCTGTGTAAAAAGGTGGTCTAGGGAAGGAATTTAAGAAGATTCCTGCATCTGTCGCAGTTGTGGAGGGTGCTGCACAAAGATTACATAGATGCAAGTTCACTACAATGAACATATCTGTTGGAGTAATTGCCAAGGTCCTATCTTCTCTTAACAGTTGCCCCATCGTTCTAGCTTCTACCCAAGACCTGCAGCTTTCAAATATATTCCCAAACCCTGTTATATCCAGGATACAAATTCTGAGTTCGTGCAAGGAAGACAGAGCTCTAGAATATTGTAGGGATTCCATTTCCTGTTTTATGTTAGCAATTTGATCATTGAGTCCTTGTCTTCCTTCATTAACATATGAATACAGTTCAGTAAGATTTTCTCCAAGGGTTAAGTATTTTTTGTATTGTGCTGTGTGTATGCCTATGGCATTCTGTATAAATACTCATTTTATTTCAGCTTTTGTTTCTACCCACTATTGGCTTAAGTCCTCCATCAGACAGGAAATAGACATTCTAGCCTTAAATACATCCACTATTTGGAAGAAATATTTGTATTTTCCAATAATTTTTAATTCAACTTCCAATACCCTTTCCCTATAGGAATTTTATATTGTAGGCCTCCCTCTGTAGCTACTAAAGCATGGTCCGAGGTTTCAATGGGGAAAGTTCTGGCATTATGAACTGCAATCCCCTTTGAAGTAAAGATTAAGTCTATCTTAGTATGCAACTGCCCTTTATGAAAAGTGAAACCCCCTGATGTGTGTCTGAGTCTATATAAATCTTGTAGACCTGCCCTTCTAATGATAGATTTTAAACAATTTGTATCTCAGAAATCTGAAGAGGGTTTTGCACCTCTAACAGATTTAGATAGGACACAATTAAAGTCTCCAGCCCAAATTATATGTCTGGCTGTGAGCAAGTAAGGTTTCACTAAGTTAAAAAGATCTACCCTGTCTTTTTTTGATTGAGGTGCATAAATATTCAGAGATTTCCAGGCTGCACCATTATAGAAAAAATCCACCAGAAAGGCTCTGCCAGGCTTAATGTCAAGGGGACCGATTCCAAGACGAATGGCGTAACTCACAGGGAGCTGTGAGTTACACCATTTGCCACTATGCTAGGGACCCTATGCCACATTCCAAGAGCAGCAGGGTCCTGATACTTGCAACATGTGTGATACACCATGCATAGGCTAATGCCATGCACATGGCGTATATGCCCCGAATGTTGCACATCGCGGCCTGTGACAGGCAGCCCCCCCAAAGCCTCCCCCACCCTGGACCACCACGGCACACACTGGGGGCAATGGAGAGCAGGACTGATGGCACATGCATCCGGGGGGTGCACCATGGATTGGACCCCCGGGGGGCCAATGTTGATCAAGGGGTTGGGGGCATAGGCATGCTTGTGGGGGCCTGGGGGGCTGTATGGTGCCATTTTTGTGGTGCTGCATGGTGGCATCTGATGGTGCCAGCCATCGGATGCCACTTAGGACAGCATTGTGGTGCTGTAAGTACACTACACCACTGCGCCTTTCAGAATTGCAACTGCAGGTTACGACAGTCGCCCACCTGGAATTGGGTGATATTCTTGTCATAACCTGCACTTGCGCCATGGCACTGCTGGCTGTGCATAGTGGGTGGCATAACCCACAATTGTTATAGCCCACAGCTGCCATAGCACGAGTCACAACTTGGAATAGGGGCTGGTGTAATGCATGACGTAAGTTGCGAGATATGCCATGGGGTTTGGCATATCTCAGCTTACGCAGGTGTAGCCCCTCTTGGAATTGGGCCAAAGAATTCTTGATACCCAAAATTAGACCCTCGAAATAAAGCACCCAACCCATCATGTGCATCATTGCCAAATGAGAAATAAGAAGGACCCCAGCACAACAGTTTTTTTTTGTATTTTGTTCTAAAGAAATAGTGTTTAATTGAGTATCCTGAAGGAATATTAGGTCAAAGTTCATATCCTTCAACAGAGAAAAAGTCACCAGTCTTTTCCTAGCATTTTTAATACTATTGGTATTAAGGATTGCTATAGAAATAATTAGTGTGGATGTCATGTGATGACCGTAGAGGTGGTTTTCCCTAGTCTAGCACTTCTACGTTATCCAATCCCTAGGTTTTTCTGTCACCCTTTAGTGGTCACTTGGGGTGCAGAGTCTTCATCTGGGTCTGTGGATGCCATATGTTGGGATGAAAGAGTAGAGGACATCTCTGAGTCACCCCCCTTGGTCAGAGTCTCAGGAGTCTGTATACAAAAGTTCAAATTTATTCTGTAAAGGAACTGGAGCCACAACAGATTTTGCTACCTTTGATTTTGGGTTATTGAGACGTGAGCTCTTTTATTTTGATACCACCATCATGGGGGGGGGGGCATTGCTTCAGATGGTTCTGTATTATGGCAGTCCTCAGTATTATCTTGAGGAATTTCAGACTCAGAGTGAGGTACTGGAATAGTCTTGTCTGAGGGAATAGGATCTGTAAGAAGTGGAGGTGGAGAGGGTATAGTCTGGTCTACCAGTGCGATTGGATCATTCAGAGGCTGTATAACAATATCCATAGGTTGTACTCCAGTAGTCTCTTCCTAATTCTCTGGATGACTAAGCCCAGAAGTAGATGTGCTGGACTGTTTCTGGGCTACTATGTCTCTCTTTCCAGCATTGATCAGAATTGTGTCTTGATCTGGTTGGTCGGTTGTACTGTGTGTTGCCCATGGGCAGGTTCTGTAAAGAGTGTCCAGTTTCATCACATAAGTTACATTTCATATCATTCTCACAGTCCGCACTCGCATGGCCATATTCTAGGAAGAGATTACATTTTATTTTATCACAGGCAGAGCTGAGGTGCATAAAAGACCCACATTTGAAGCAAGTCTTGGATTGCCCTGGGTAAAAATAGTGGCCATTGTCTCTCCCTAAAAACAGGCTACTGGGGAAGTGGGTAGGTCCCATAGAGATCATGCGTAATTTTACTTTGAATTTCCAGCCACAGTCCAGAAGTGTTCTGCATCAAAAATTGGCTGCAGTGGTCTCAAGAAATCACAGCATTGTTTAAGCCAGTGGGTGATGTCATGAATGGCTAGACTCTCATTTCAAAATAATACAGTCACATTCTTAACAGCTGGTCTAGTGAGGTATTGCCCAAAATGGTAGCCATAAGGCTGAGTATCTCAGTTTGTCATACTTTACCTAGAACCTGTCCAGACCTTGTGGCAGCTTAAAGCTTATATCAAATAAATTATCCCCTAAAGCATGAATGAGGATATTGAACCAGATTCTAGAAGGGCTACGCCAGGCGTAATGCCACTTGCGCCAAAAGTAATGGCGCAAGACGCATTTGTGACATGTGGTATTCTACAACAGTGACATGCGACATAGCACAACACCTTGTGCCAACATTCACCGAATGCTGCACTTGAGACAGAACCACAGATATGCAGATGCATAGTGCGACATGCGCCAAACAAAGCAGGTAACAGTGCAGAAATGGTATTCTGCAAGGCAGGGACCAACAAAAAACGCCAAGAGCAAGTGTCGGAAGTTACACCAGGTGTGAGCAGGTGTATCTAAGTACAGTATGAAAAGCAACCAAGGAGTTTCACTGGGGCAACACAGTACTGTGCAGCAAGCAGAGGAGACTAGTGAGCAGGAGAGTAATGGCAGCCCCAGTAACCATACTGGGCATACTGCTGGCAGCATAGAGGCAGTGCCTGCAGCACAGGGTGTGTGAGGGCAGGAACCAGAGGGACAGGCAGCCACAACAGCAACCAGGAAGAGCCAGACACATGGCAGCACAGGTATACAGGTTCAGGAAGTCTTAGCTGGGCTGCACAGAGGAGCAATGTATTGCACAATACTGCCTGCCCAGTGCAATTATAGCTGAGCTCTGCGAAGAAGTTAGGGAAGAGCTCCAGAGCACCACCCGTAGGGGGAACCCTGTCCCTGTGGAGGTAAAGGTGACCACAGCACTCTGCTGCCTAGCCACAGAGACCTTCCAGACCTCCACAGGCGACACAGTGGGCATCTCGCAGCCTGCCATGTCATGATACCTCAGGCAGTTCCATAGATGTGATGGTGCGGCATGTGAACACATACATCCAGTTCCCATAGGATGAGCATCAGCAACGGTCCGTCAAGCAGGCATTCTATGACATGGCACTGTTTCCACATGTGTTAGGTACACTAGACTGCACACATGAACCCATCAGGGGACCACCAAGGCAGGCAGACGTGTATGTGAACAGGAAGGACATACACACATTGAATATGCAGGTCATGTGTGATGCACAGTGCCATATCCTGAATGTCATGGCACAGTACCCTGGTTCCTGAAATGACTCATACATACTGCAGAACTGTGGCCTGCACAAGGCATGGGAGGCAGGACACATCAGAGGAGGTTGGCTCATTGGTAGGTATACCTGGCACATGTGTCCACACACCACACAGGCATGGCGGGCACCCACAGCAGAGCACTAACATTGTACCTATACTGCCAACATGTGACAGTGGATATCCACAGCTGCCATGTGTCATGACACCTCTCCGTGACCCACAGGCAGCAGCAGACCAGAGCTACAATGATGCACACATAACGACAAGAGCCGTGATAGAATGCACCTTTGGCATCCTGAAGGCATGGTTCAGGTGCCTGGACAGCTCTGGTGGCGCACTCCAGTACAGTCCAGAGAAGGTCTGCAGGATATTCCTCACATGTTGCATCCTGCACAACCTTGCACTGAGGAACAATGTGCCCCTGCCAGACATGGAGGACAAGGATGATGACATGGATGGACAACAGCAGGACAGGCCTATGAGACAGCTGCAAGCACAAGCTGCACTGTGCCATGCAGGACAATGTGCCAGATGGGCCCTAATTGAGCGTCACCTTACAGAGGGCCAGTAACACCATGCAAAGTGCACTGGCAACACTAAGGAGGCAACACAGCATGGGAGGAACATCACATGGCACTGCTGCCCGGTGCTGGGGACATGCGTGGGTGGCACTGTACACTGCTGCCAGTGCTCCAGCCCTGGGCCCAGTGGCAGGTGGACAGAACACACAACCAGGACATATGGGCACTAATGCAGTGCACAACCTGTCCACACAGCCTAACCACCCTATGCAGTGTGTGTGCCATGACACAGCAGACCATTGCAGACATGTGACAGGGGGTGCAGAGCACAGATGACCTGACAGCACTGAAGATGGGACATGCACAGACCACTAGAGGCCTGCCAAGAGGTCACACATTCAAGAGTGCATATGCCTGTAGGAATGATGCAGATGAGTGGATCCCAATAACAGGCATTGCAAAGCACTATGCAGGTGCTTCACAAATGGGCACGCAGTGCCATTACTAATGTACATGCAACTGCAGCATAATGAAAACACACCATGCAATGCATGCCACAATTGTGTTATGCAGCCTGTGCAATACGCAATTGAGGCCTACACATGTAGTGCATGCAGCACATGTGGAAGCCATGTGAGGTCAAATGATACTGATGCCAGAGGCCTGCAGAGGTACAGGGGGAGCCTGCACACAGCAATCACTGGCCACTGACAACCTGCAATACGTCTGTAAGCCTGTAAGAGACTGAACAATGACCACATTAAGTGGAAGGGCACCCAATTACAGTGCAGCTGAGACTGTTCAGCTCATCAACCTGGTACAGCAGTGGCACACCACACTGCTCCCACCAGGGTGCAGGGTCCACACAGCTAGGGAGAGGGACAGGGTGTGGATGGCCATCAGCAGGTGCCTGCAGGGGTTGACAGGTGTGAGAAGGACCCTCAGGTAGCTGAAGCACTGCTGGCAGGACCTCCATAGGTGGGACAGGCCCATCCTGGTGCACCTCATGGACATGGCTGCCAGGAGAAATGCTGAGATGAGAGGCAGTGGTACACCCAGGGGAGGTGAGTAGTGCCCCCTGACCATACAATGGCACCCAGCAATGTTGCACTGCTGCGTGCATGGGTGTGATAGTCAGACTGACCTGTGTTCCCCTCTCACACTGCAGGTTTGGGTGCTACAAGTCATGGTCCAGCAGGAGGTCAGCACAGACACCACCACCACCAAGGTAGGTATCGACCACATGCACTGGTGGACCTGTGTACAGCATGTCACAGGGACACAGTGCCAGCACATGTAACAAGACAAAGTGACCCCTGCCATGTTAGTCTAATACATGTCCTGTTCCCCTGTCACAGGTGGGTGACCAGTGGTCCCAGAATGCTACAGGGTCCTACTCCAGGCCATGGTGGAGCAGAAGCAGCAGTACGCCATTGCCTACAGGGCACAAACAAGGCAGATGTAGAGGAGAAGGAGGGCATGGCCACTGCCACACAAAACATCGGAGTCGGATGGGGATGATGGTCATCAGGTGGTGGATGACTCAGCAGAGGCAGTGCCCATAGCAGTGTTGCCTGTGGTGGCAGTGGATGCAGCCTGGACACCTACAGGATGCAGCATGTCCAGGCTGCTGTCCCCACTGATGCTGTGGTCATCCAGGAGTGAGGCCACCAGCTTCTCTGTGGCTGTCAGGAGCTGTGTCTCGGCTGGTCCTCCCCTGGTGCCCTGGGCAGCCCGAAGATTGTGTGCCAGCTTTGCTTCACCACCATCTTCACATCGCTGTACTTTTTCTGCAGGTCACGGACCATGCGCCTCTGTGGGGCCACTGCGTTGACCTTTCTGGCCAGCTTCTCCCAGACACCCTTTCTCTTCTCTCTTATTGCTTCTCACCACCCCTGATGAGCAGGAGGGCTGCCTTGGCGTGCACCCCTTCTATGAGGATGTTGGTTTCCTCATGGGAAAAGTTATTTTTCATTTTATGTGCCCTTGTGGCCATTTGAGCCCTTTCCTGACCCCCTGTATGCACTGCCTGCTCCGCCATCACATTTGCTATACTCCAGCCGCTGTTCCTGTGCCTTGCACGCCCTTTTATGATGCATGTCATAACTGCGACATTGCGTTTTGTGACTGTCACAACTGCTCTGTTTTGTAGAATATGGCATATTTCCTTTGTCTTACGGTGTCGTATGTTGCGCATTTGCATACTTCTGCATGTCACAACTGTGTCTTCTAGAATCTTGCCCATAGATTTCATTAGTAAAAAAAAAAACATATATGCCGGCCCGGTGGCACTGAGGGTTGAGTCGCTGGATGCCACACCTTGTGCCACATTGGCGACCCAGGTTTGGACACGAGCCTGGGTCACCAGGGGTCAGCGGGGGGGGGATAAGGATTGAGCATCCAGTGACGGCTTTCCTATCCCCAGAGAGGGATCCAGGGAGCCATTGCTCTGCAGCGGCCCCCGGTGATTATCAGGGGTACTGCTAGAGCTGCCATAGAAACACGGGGGTGCTGCAGATGTCGGCACGTACGTGCCCTGACGTCATTGCACGCTCACACTCCTGGGGCCAGAAAACCGGAAAAATGGAGCAGCACAGACCGCGGCAGCTTGATAGCCACACTCCACCAGCCGAAGATGCCTGGATGGCACGGGGGCAATGGGGGGTGCCCCTCTCGAAGGCAGAACTGCATATGCCAGCTGGGCGTGCAGACTTCAGGATCGGAGGTGGAGCTGGAGCAGTGGCTGGAGTATAGGCAGGTCAGTGACTGCTCAGGGGAAAAATATGGCATGATAAAAAAACAACATATATTCTTTAATGAGCTTTCGGCCTATGTACAGTCTATCAGGGGGTTATCAAGGCCTCCAGTGTATTGCAAACATACAGCATTTCTACGCTGTGCTGGGGGTGGTTGGTGAGAAAAATTATCCCTTTTACGAAAGTTTGCCTATACATCACTTGATGCTTCTTTAGCCTCTGACATAGAAGGGTGTAAAGGAGGTTCAGCATCCATTCTTTCGCTGCAAGAATTTTGTTGAACATTAGACTCTTCATCCCCAGAGTCTCTGTCAGTATCTGCAGGTGCCAATTGGGGGGGAGGGGGGTTAGGGCTCTTGAAGGTCATAAACCACATCTTCTGCATGTAAACCTAAATCCAATTCTGTGGCAAACTGAGCAATTTCCCCTACTAAAAGAGTGGGGGTTGGAATTGTTCCAAACATTAACAGAAGAAACTGCACTCAGCAGCAGCAACATTTTGTACCGGAGACCCAGGAAGGGGACTTTGTTTAGGGTCTGGCAACCACTGTCCCACGGGTGTTTTTTTTCCAACCAGTACTAACTAAAGAATTTTTAACTGACCAAGGTGTTTTCTTTTTCTTTAAGGCATCTTTAGGTTTAGTCAGTGTTCCCAGTCTCCCCCTTCTGAGTCCCAAATTAAACGTAGTCGCAGTATTCAGAAGCGGCTGAGAATTAGCAGTTTCATTAAGTTTAGAGGTACTCACAGTAGCTACAGAGCGAATAGTTCTTGCAGAGGAACTCCGCAGTGTAGCAACATTCATAGGTTCAGGGGAATCTCTGGAGGCTTTGGCTGTCTGTGGACATGCTGTGTTCAGTGGCAAGGCCTGTATGCTGCTGCATCACTCACAGCTGGGTGCGGCTCACTGACAGTTTCGTTCGGCTCGTCAGTGCTTCCTTCCATACTGTTCGGTTCCTGTTCAGCACTAGATTGCTGCCTTGTCTCATTTTCAGGCAAAAGAATCTCTTCAACTCTTTTGGAAACCAGAGGCTCACTCAGTTCTTCATCTAATAGCAGCAGGAGAAGTGGGTATTTTCTCCACAATATCTCCCTGAGCCAGTCGTCTTCTTAGTTCTGATTGCCCTTGTAACAGGGTGTCTGGTACAGACCTTGCAGGTACAACAGCAGTTTCCCAAAATTCTGAGCTGTTTTTAGGCAAAGCTTTGATCTCCTGGGCTAGACCTGCAGGAAGGGAGATCAGCTCTCCTGCAGGTACACCAGCAGTCTCTGGTCACTCCGGACTGTCCGACATTACACACAGTGTCTCCCCCTACAGCAAGAGTAGGGGAATTTTTTATTTAAAATCAAAAACAAACTTAATTTTCATATCATGCATACATATTTTGATTGTTCCATAATACAAAAGTATATTTTTAAAATTATATAAACAATAACAAACAAGCATTTGTCAATGCCGAACGTTCGCTTGCAGGTATTTGTAGTGGTGCTTGGCATGTGTGGTGCTTTACCCTAATGCCCTGTGCGATTGCTGATATTTGCACAATAAATTGTCAGCATGACCTTTTTGTTACCCCCATTGTGTGCTACATAGGTGGAAACACATTTTGAGCAGGATGTGAAAAATGACAGCTGTACTGCTCATAAGGAAGTGTGGTAAAATGTCAATGTTGAAAATCTGGAGTGGAAATATTGAAAATTCACAAACGTACGAGCGTGCGTGGGAACTGTGCAATGCGCGCATGTAAAACAGACATTTTTAGGAATTTTTTCACCAAATTTTCAACATCACCATTTTAAAACCTCTGCTAATGAACAGTGTCACTGTTATTTTCTTACTGTGTCCCATACATTGATTTCGCACACCGACTGCGCCATTGTGCACTACATGGGCGGAAAGATGTTTTGGGCAGGATGTGAAAAATGTCAGCTGTACTGCTCATAAGGAGGTGTGGTAAAATGGCAATATTAAAAATCTGGAGTGAAAATATTGGAAATTTAAACTTACGGTGCCATGAACTGCATAACGCACGCCAGAACAGCGTTATTTGTAGGAATTTGTTCGCCAAATTTTCAACATAGCCATTTTAAGATCTCTGCTCATGAACAGTGACACTGATTTTCTTAATGTGTCCCATACACTGAGTTCGCACACCGACTGTGCCATTGTGCACTACATGGGCGGAAACATATTTTGGGCAAGATGTAAAAAATGACAGCTGCAATGCTCATAAGGAGGTGTGGTAAAATGGCAATGTTGAAAATCTGGAGTGCAAATATTGAAAATTCGCAAACATAAGAGCGTGCGTAGGAACTGCGCAACGCACGTTTGTAAAACAGTCATTTTTAGGATTTTTTTCACCATATTTTCAACATAGCCATTTTAAGACCTCTGCTCATGAACAGTGTCACTGTGATTTTCTTAATGTGTTCCATACATTGATTTCGCAGACCGACTGCGCCATTGTGCGCTACATGGTCGGAAACATGTTTTGGGTGAGTTGTGAAAAATGACAGCTGTACAGCTCATAAGAAGGTGTGATAAAATGGCAATGTTGAAAATCTGGAGTGAAAATATTGAAAATTCGCGAACTTATGAGTCTGCATAGGAACTGCGCAACGCACGCTCGTAAAACAGTCATTTTTTGGAATTTTTGCACCAAATTTTCAACATGGGGTTTTTGGGACCCCTTCTCATGAATAATGTCACTGTCACTATGTGGGGGGTGCTGAGGAGCTGACGGGGATTGGGCACCCCTGTCGACAAAAGAAAGCGGATGTTTGCCACGCTGGGGTGGGCTCCCAGCATGGCAGCAGGATAAGGCAGGGGCCTTGCAGCGAAGGGGATTGGGCACCCCATCAGCAAACAACGCTTGTGGCAGCAAAGCTGTGGGGGTGTGACGCGCTGGGGGGGTCAACGCGTATCGGAGGGGGCGCTGCGGATAGCGGTGCTCAGTATGGCAGCGGTGCTTTCCTTGAAGCAGAGGACCACCGCTGTCATACTGAGCTCCTGCACCCATTGTTGCATGACCACCACACCTGCTCAATGGGCAGTGCATTGGATGGAGGCACACCTCCAAGTGTGCTACTCTTCCAAAACGTTCCTTGCGCATGCGCGCAAGCGAACGTAAAAAGGAATTAATGACCTTAGTGCCTGCTTCTTTTTTCCTGACTTGCTTCTTATCTGACCCAATGTATATTTTTCCACATTTTTTCTCTTTGCACTTCCCCAAATGCCTTTAATTCATAATTATAAATAGCATCCAATTCTGCTTGTAACTTAAACATCCTATTTTCCAATATCAAATGTTATTCTTGTAGAAATCTTTGACTCTGTACTTGCCATATAGTCCATTTTATACAGGCAAAAATTACATATCCCATTTGTCCCATTCATAGGAACATAGGAACATAGGAAAGTGATGGCAGAAAAGGCCCACCAGGCCCACCTAGTTTGTCCATTTGCCTAGCATCCTCTAGGCTTGCATGCCTTTGAGAGTTGCCCATAAACCAATTGTTCATATGTTATATTCTTAAAACATTTGGTATTCCACATTCTGGCTAATTTTTCCCATAAAGTGCTAATAAAAGAACATTCAAATAGAAGATGTTCCATAGTTTCTATCTTTGCTGTCCACTGTCCATTTAAACACATTTTTTCTTCAATCAGTTTATGTTTATGGTTGTTACGTACATTTAGTTTTCTGTGACTACATAGCCATATGGTTTCTTTCATTTTCTTTGGAATCCTACTTTCCAAAGTAACTTCTAAAATTGGGTTTTCCTTACGTGATTTGGAACCTTAAGAACTGGATTTTCATGATAATTTTGTTCCACAATTTCCTTATATAATTGCTTTCTAGTTAAAATACCTACTGTTTCATTTTGTAAATTCCAGTGCTTTACGCATTTTCTACTGATTTCAATATATTCTGGAAACTGTGCATCTTTAACTTTCTTTGTAGTACCCCATGTGTCTTGAAAATCCCCCTCCACCCACTTACTAAAGGGGTTTTATTCCTCACCCATCCAGAGTTTAATAGTTGTATTAAAATAACTGTTTGAAAAAGACAATTGGCTGAAACATGTTTAAAGCCCCTTCTTTAACTGGTCTATATGTATGATTTCTTTTAACAGGGTTTAACCTGCTTCCTCACAGTAATTCAAAAAAGATACCTAATATTATTGTTTGCAGATTTTGAGGGACGGAAAAATATATGCTAAATATAAAAAAATCATGAGCAAGTAATTTTTAATTAAATTCTTTTTTGTTTTTACGTATTCCATCCGTTCCATTTTTTCACTTTTTTTGTGCTGTATCAATTTTCTCCTCCCAGTTTTCTTATATAGCTGCCTGTTTACCAAATTTTATTCCTAGAATTTTTACATTGCCTGATGCTACAGGTATTACTTCTGAGACTTCTGTTGATACTTGTCCTACCGGAATGATCATACTTTTCTGTTTGTTGATCTTGATTCCAGTATAACTCACTTCTTTTCAAATACCATAATTGCTTTATTCCCTGATTGTGTTTTTCATGTAAAGAACACAGTCATCTGCAAAAGCACTCATGTTTTTGTATTTTAATGGCATTTGTAGTTTCCATAGGTTCTATGTTCCTGTTTTCCTCTATTTTCCTCATAATAGGATCCACGCATAATAGAGGGCTTAATGGACACCCTTGCCTTACGCCATTTTGCATAAACATTGGTATATCAATACTATTACTTACCATAGGTAACAGTTGTGCTTCCTTATACAATGCTTTACATAATAATAATACATTTCTTGGGATGCCATATTATTCCTGCAGTACTGCCCACATATAATTATGTTGCACTGCATCAAAGGCAGTTTCTTGATCTAGTGTATATATGTACCCATCTAATTGTTCTTTTTCTCCCATTTCCATTACTTCTCTAATGTATATTACGTTTTGTTTAATGTCTCTACCTGGAATAGCACAAGTTTGAGTATCCAATTTCAAATTTTGGACTGCCATTGCCTACCTTTTATTTATGATTGTTGGCTAATATTTTGTAGTCTGAAGTTAATAATGAAATAGATCTCCAGTTTTTTTATGTTAGATTTATCCCCTTTATTAAAAAGAAAAAATGTTATCCCTTGTTTCATGCTGCTCCCTAGTTCCCCTATCTCAGATACATAATTGTATACTTCTTTAAGCATAGGTGTTAGAACAACTTCATATTTTTTATGGAATGCATTAGGTATTCTATCTATACCCAGGGCAGTATTATTGGATAGGGCCTGAATTGCATCTCCAATTTCTATCTCTTTAATCTGTTCTTGTAAAATCTGTTTATCATTTTCTATGATTTTTGGTGTTTTTATTTCATTAAAGAAAAGGGCATCCTCTACTTGCTCCCCTTTTTGAATTTTTTTCATGTGCCGTTGGACAATTAACTTCATTTGCATAAGTTCTGTTTGCTTATACCCTGCTTCATCTATTAATTCTGTCATTACTGTACTCTGTATTCTTACCTTATTACAGTACCTGGGGCACTGGAAAATTGTACCCACAATATTTCTGCAGTTTCTGCAATTTTCATCCTTCTCCACACAAAAGCAGCAATTTCTTACATTTATTGAATTTTTGACTGAAATTGCATAAACATATATAAATTCTCAAGGAAATCTTCTAATATATGCAAACAATTTAGTACACAGGCTTGAATTTGACCAAAACAATACAGTGGGAGGCAAGGAGGGGTCCATTGTGACTCTGGTTTAATGTGATTCACTTCCCTGCTTTGGTTTAAAAATCCTCTGGCCATGCATATGTATACTTCACCACTTAAAATATGTGTTAAAGCAGACTGTCAGAGAACTTTTTTCTGACATAGAAACTGAAACAATAGGTGTGAGAAGATGTGCAAATTGCACCATTCACCTAAATGGAGCATTGACTGCAATGCTTGCTTTTAAATGGTAGGGTAGGTTTTCCTTGTATACATACTTTCATTCTGACAGGATTTTGCTTTAAATGTGTGAGGACTTTGGATGGCCCTGCTGATTATAACATTTAATGTGATTCTGAGGGGGTTGGTGACCATGATCCCCTACATGTCAATCTACTACAACTGCATACTCACATACAAAGCCTACAAAAAGAAACAAAAATTTCTGAAAACATGCTGAACAGGTTAAATATATTTAAACAGTTACCTTCAAATAGGCAAAATCATTGCAACCCGAGTAAAATCACTGCAAATCGAGTAGAACAAAAGTATCATGCATTAAAAAGTATTGCATGATATAATACGGACATATAAATTTGCCAGTAGAGAACACAATTGGTATGATTTGATACTTTTATCATGAGATTTTAAAATGTGCTTACAGAGCTGATTAAGTACAGTAATTATTTTAACAAAATAAACATTTTTTACTAGAACTTTGTTAAGCACCCTGGTAATCTGTTTATTTGTTTCCTGCAACAAAGCAAACAGCTGTTAAACAGGCTTGATTATTTAACATCTAGAAACTGGCAAAATATGTTGTTTCAGGATTTATTCAACACAGACTGACTGACTTGCTAAATAAAATCTAGTTAGCACTGCATGAGTTATATGTCTTGATTTTTAGAAGATATGCTACATAATGATTAATTTGCAATGCAGTTCAAAAACACAAACCTTACTTCATATTGAAAACATTAACAATTAACAATACATTTATCTTACAATTTACATGATCAATACATGCTGCAGCAAACAATAAAAGGTTTACTAGGTGGCACTGGGGATGTATAGTGAACCCCCACAATTTTCCCACAATTTCTGCCAAATGTCTGCATTTTTGGGTAAAATTTTGTGCAATTGTCTAGGGACCTTGCTTATTACTGTCATAAGGATTTACCTGAAATTTTGTTCTCTGAGTACCCCACCTTTGCTCCATAATTAAGGACTTAGCCCTATTGTATTGAAATTTGTACATTTCCTCTTTAATTGCTTTTATTTCTTCTGTTGAATCTATTTTTCTTGGTAACTTGGAGAGTTAAAAGTTTCAAGTATTTGGCTCTTAAACTTCGATATTGTGTATAATTTGATCCTTCTCTCTTTTTTGATTCTTCCAACAGTAGTTGCTTTATGTCCAATTTTGTGTCTTCCCACAATTCTAGCATGTTTTCATACAAAAAGCATACAGATTTTCTTGCTGGCATTATATTTTTTATTTCTTCTTGTGTACTTTCCTCCTGCAATAGTAATAGATTAATTTTCATGTATCCTTGCCCCATTTTTGTGTTTTTATGCAAATTTATATTAAGTTTAACTGCCACATGATCTGATGTTTCCAAAGGAATAGTATCTATCATTTGGATTTTAGTATCTTTTGGTAAGAATCAGAAGTCTGTTCTTGTTGAGATCTTACCCTTATAGTATGCATGTTTTGGTTCTTTTTTGCTTATTTTATATGCATCCTCTAATTCAGACTTTTTAAGTATTGTGTTTAATTTATTTGTGTCACAGAATATTTTCCTTGTTTTCCTATCCCAATCCTTTTGTGTTAATCCACAGTTAACCCCATAATAGTATCTTTGAGATGTGTAAGAAAGGCTGTTTTTTGCATGAGATCATTCCTTTCCATTTTAACTTGTGAATTATATATGTTAAGCAACCTTATGTGCAATTTGTTATATTGTGCATCCACTATCAAAACCCTTCCAGGACATAAATCTATTACTTTTCTTATATTGAAAACTAAACTGGAAAACAGTATGCCTACACCTGAACAGCTTTCCTCCCCTGTTGACAAAAGTGATGGTCCCAGCCTCCAATCCTTTTGTGCCTGCTGCATTTCTAGCAAAGTATGTAGTCTGGTATCTTGAACATACACAATGTCCCCTCTTAAGTCCTTTAGAATTGAAAAAGTAGTTAACCTCTTATTTCCGATTTGAACACTATTTACATTGCATGTGATACATTGTAGATCTGCCATACTCAAAAAGGACAAGAGAGAAATGAAAAAACAATCTATTATATGTGCTTTGTCTTTGCTTTCCTTTTTTTTTAAAGCTGCATGCCTGTTGACTCCTACTCTGAGGATTGTTCCTGTACCGATGATACTATTGGAGAAGAGTCTGACTCTCCTGAATCTGCTGATTCTTTTTCTTGTAATACTCTGTATTTGTTGTGCAATGTTATTATTCCATGATCTCATTTTCTTAGTTTTGTTTTTGGTTGCTTATTTAATTTTTTGACCTCGTGACCATTTGACACAGCGGGCCTGGTGGCACACTTGACGGAGGCATGACTTGTCTTTCTGTTTGCAGCATGTCCTGGTTTATATTTGTTTCCTTTGCTTCTTTATGTTTTTCTTTCAATTCCATAGTCACTGTTATATCCTGATGGTTTGATTCTACATTAGTTTCTCCTTTTGGGGGTGAGGGGTTGGGGGGGTGTTTTGTAGTTTTTCCTGATGCTTGGTTATTTTTTGGAAGTTGCATCTTCTCCTTGTTCTTGTTTTTCTTTTACCAGTCTGTCTCTTAGTGTCAAAGCCACATAAACATCCTATTCTGCTTTCTCTGCAGGGTCCAGGCTATTGTGCATAGCCCTTGGACAAATTTGTAAAATTATGGCCATTTTCCTCACAAAGACTACATTTTATTTTATTTCTACATGATGCTCCAAAATGGCCTGTTTCTCCACACAAACCACACTTAATTTTATCACACACATTATTTAGATGTCTTCTGTCCCCACATCTATAACATGCCCTTGGCTGTCCTCCATAGAAAGCCACTCCTCTGTCTATGCCTAAGAAAAGACAGTTTGGCAAGTGTTGTATTTCTCCATTGGTTTGTCTCAAGGTTACTTTGAACCTGCTCCAGCCACATGTCCATAAATACTCCACATCCAAAAGTGGTTCTGGGGGACCATTCAGATCACATTGTTATTTTAGCCAGAAGTATATATCGGCTACATTGACTCCTTCATTTTTAAACAGTACAGTCACTATTTTGTGTGCAGGTTTAGTTAATGGAATTGCTATAAATGACCTCCATACTGGCATTTCTTTTAAGTGATGATATTGTTTCCAGAATTTTTCTAGGCCAGATGGATGCTTAAAATTTAAATCAAAAACAATGTCCCAATGAGTGTGAATTAATGTATACATTTCATATGCATAAAAATGCATACTATCATTAATTAAATTCCTACCCATGAACAGTCTATCTGGTACTTCTGAGGTTTCTCCCCTATAGTTCAGCCTAACCACATTTCTCCTTTTAGCCGGTTCATTTGTTCATTTTAGATGGTCTGGGAATAATTTATCTTAAGCATTGGGGCCCCATGAAGATTCTGCTTTTTGATTTTTTTTCCTGCTCATCATCACTTATACTTTTTTCCACCTGCGTGTTTTAATCTTCCATTTCAAAGGAAGATTCTATCTCTCCTTCAATTTCATCACTCATTTCTTCATCCTGTAAATCACCCTCCCCTTCATTATATTATTTTTGGTTAGGCATTTTAGCATTACATTCATTATTATTCAGCCCCTTTTTCATTCTGTGACTGACCTGCATTTGAGGAAACCTGCTCACTGCACTTCATAATGTGTATGTCAATGCCTTTCTTTTGTTGTTGCTCCTCCTGCCCTGTCTTCTCTGGGAGATTTGGATTCCAGCCATTTTCTGTTTTCACCCACCCTGCTCCTTGCAAGGCCTCCATAACCCAGCTGGGCGCATCAGGAAAAGGTATCGGTTCCAAGTCCTTTGTGTTTATTTCTTTTGTATTTATGCATTCTTTGGTCCTGGAAGCATGCTCCCCAATTCATGTTGCTCTTTAGCTGGGCTTTCTTCCTCCGGTAGCTGAACCTCTTCTATTTTTAGCGCCCTTCTTAGGCCGAGTCGTTTTTGATCCATTTGTGCTATTACCTTCAGGGTGCTTTTACCTTTTGCAATTTCTTTCTTTTTGCCTTTCTTTTTTTTCTCACAACTCTCATTTTTCTCCAGAAGTACTGTCTATGACTCACCGCATTTGACAGCTGCAGTATGCTTTGATGCTTCCATGTCAGCAGCTTTTGATGTGGAAGCCTGGGCATTGTCCATTTGCTCTCTTTTCATTTCCTTGACTGTAGTCTTTTTCCTACATTCATTCAAAGCAGCTTGCAGTTTTCTCCATTCATTTTTGTGTCATTGCTCCTCTGCAAGCAATTTTAGCACAATTTCTTCTTTCTCAGAAAACTCAGGGATTTCCATACCTTCAGCTCCAGCATCCTTCATTGTTGTATTCTCCTTTAGCTTGCATTTCCTCAGTTCCAGCTCTTTTTTCCCATTTATTTCTATTTTATTGGTCTCTAGCAAAATCAAGACCAGAGAGGAGACTTGCTCCATAGTCCCCTGTATGTCCGTTTGCTCTGCAATCCTCTTGGGACTGGCCATCCTGAGCACTCCTGTACAATGACAAGGGCTCCCCCTACTACAAGAGAAGGGGAAGTTTATTTAGCACAAAAATCAATATACATCCTAATGCAAAGAAGGTCTAGTAACTAATCAAAAAAGGAAAGAAAGAAAGGAAAAAATACAAAGGGGAAAGTAACAGGCAAACAAAAGGTCACAGTGCATATCATAAGGCAACATAGCAGTTAGGAAATTGCAGCATCAGTATTAGTAATCCATGGAAGTCCCTTATAGAGTTCTGAGACATCTGGATGTGGTAGCGGATTGCACTCTAAGTCATATATATTCGGCAAATCCTTTACTATTTTCCCTATCAGTTCAACATAAGTGCTATCCTTTTGCTGTAGACATCTGGCCATCTAAATATTCCATTTGACCACTGTGAAGAGAAGATATAAATTACTTGAGATCCATTTATTCCAATGTTGGGAGAAATTCCCATACATTAAATTATAATAGGTAACTGTTGCAAAAAAGAGGTTCTTGCTACTGTTGTGCCAAGTATGCCCAAAAGGATTTAATAAAGGAACATTTGAAAAACAGGTGTTCTATTGTTTTAATGGCGTTAATACACTGGAGGCAACTACATATCCTCTCTTGTACCTGTTTATTTTTGTAATTGGCTTTAATATTCAGTTTTTCATGGCATGATAACCAATGAAAGTCCCACATGTGGGCAGTTATTCTAGGGTTTTTCAAGAGGGTCCATAGAGATTGTAAGTAGGGGGTTGGGCATTTCTCAAAAGGTTCTGGAACATCACAGAGGGTTGATAAAATGTGTCTGTATAGAGTTTTATGCGAGGAAGAAATGACCAGTTGTGTAGTGACAGTCCATTGTTTAAGTCTAAGAAAGGTCTCTCTAAGATAGACTGGGGTCATTGCCATAGTCCTAAGCATCTTCAGTGAGTTAGTCTCCCATTGGTGAAACAAAGTCCTGCAACTAGTGGAGAGCCATGGTTCCCAGCCCTTCTGTGCATTAACAAGTAGTGGTTTCAGATTGGCTATGAAAAAGATACTATTAAAAAACAGAATGGGGTTTACCATAAATAGACCACCATCCTTAATCTGTAAATAGGTAATATTCCATTTAAGGGGGTTGAGGTGACTGCCCCACAGGGTCTGAAAAAAAAACTCAAGGCAGTTGTTTCTACTTTCTTAGGAATTGGGAATACATAGCTGAGGTAAAGAAATATAAGAATTAAAAAATTCTTGATCAGAAAGAATCTTTTCTTTTTACCCAATTTCCCTCTATTCCATTGTAGCATGTTCTGCTTCCTAATAGTGAGTTTCTCTTCCCAGTTTAACATCTCCAACCCTGAAGGACCAAATTTGATACCTACTATAGTAACTGGATCTTTTTGAAGTTTAACAGGTCCTATATGTGTAATGTGTGTAGAAAGATTTCCTAAGGGAAACCCACACAGTTATCCATGTTGATCACTGCCCCTGAGAGGGTACCAAAGCTGGTACAGAGGGACAGGGAGCTATGGTCAGAGGCCTCGTCTGCTACTAGACATATATCGTCAGCATATGCAAGAGCTTTTGGGCAAGGTTAGCTGGGGAAGACACTTGAATAATAAACTATAGTCCATTAATTGTCTGAAGTAAAGCGTCGATAAAAAAACATATAGGAGGGGACTCAGGGGGCATCCCTGTCACACTGCTCACTTAATTGCTATCAAAGGGCCCTTCCATCCTGTCATTGAGGCACAGGTCAGGAAGCATAGAGAAAATCCAGGAGATCAATATTTCTTTTTTACAATCTAAGAGTATTCTGCCTGTCTGTAACAAAGTATTAAAGACAATAGTCAGTTCATCCCCTAAATGTTCTCCTAGAATTCTATGCAGTTCACTAGGGAGGCCATCAGGACCAGCTGTAGTTTCAGCTCTTAAAGAGTGGATTGCCTCTAAAATGTCAGAGGGGGAGATTTGGTGACATGCTGTAGAGGCTATGTTGGGGGAACCACCAGTGGCTAAATATCAGAAAAGTAGTCCTGAAACTTAGAGGTATCAGACTGTGTGGGGAGACCAAAGTTAAAGAGAATTCAGTGACCAGCTGTAATATAGCAGTCTGAGAACTATGTTGAACCCCAGCATGATTAGTGAGGCAGGTTATATCTTTCTGTCCCACACTACGATAGTTCTGGTCAAAGGGGCAGACCGTGTTCATATTCCCCTGTGTGCCAGATTTGTGTTGCTGATAGAGCTGTTTAACTTTCTGCTTGTGAAAAGTTATCATTTCTTTCTGTATTATACTAATTTGTTGGGTGAGGTGTTGTCCAGTGGTGCTGGTTATTAACAGGGTTTGTAGATGATGGCATTGTTGTAAGTAAGTTAAATATGAGGCACAACATTTATTTTGGCTATATTGCTTCAAGAATTTTATCAGGTCAGATTTTGTGTCCTTCTGCCAGTTAATAGAGTTCTCAAAATTAATCATGACAGATTTCCTGGCTAACAAAAAAATGGTGCAGAGAAGCAAGGACGCTCTCATCCTTTAACAAGTCTTTATTAAATTTCCATAAACCTGGGCTTTTAGAGAGGGGTGGTGGGTGGGTACCAAGTGTGACAGAAACCATTTTGTGGCCTGAGACTCTAGGGATTGAACCCCAGTAGCTTCAATGGAAAGATTCTGAGATAAAAAAATGTAGTCGATTCTGGTCGTCAGAGCACCTTTCTGGAATGTAGGATTATGTTGTTTTGTATACTCTAAGTATGCATCCCATAAATGGGATGTATGTAGGATCTTTAACTGGGCTTGTGAATCACGATACAGTTTATGTGTTCTTGCATGTGTACTTTTGTCTAGTAGGCTAAGACAACAATTAAAATCACTGACAAAAATAATGTGTCTGTTTGGATTGTAGTGCATATTGATTAATGAGATGATAAGGCACATTCTGTATGAGGACATCTAGGATAAGGGCTGTACCCGGGGCAATGTCAAATAGTTTAATGAGTTTAAATTCTGGCATTGTCACCGAAATACCTACAGTATACCCAAACAGGTGTCCTGTCCAATCGACCAAAAAGAGGGCCCAAGAAGCCAGTCCCTGTGGCCTTGTCTTATCTCATGAGTGCTGTGAAACCTGGTATCCTGCAGAAAAATTAAACCAAGATTTAAAAGTATGAGAAAGGAGAACACACTGTATCATTTCTCTGTTCTCTTAATATTATTGACATTAATAAAATAACAGGAAAAGGTGTCACTCATCTTGAGAGATGTGTGGGAACTAGTGCTGGGAAAAATCCTATGGGGAAATTATTGTTTTCTGCTAGCAGGAGCCTTTCCTTTCATTTTTGACTTAGCTTTTTATTTTTGTGAACCAGTCTCCCTAGTACAGACTTCTGTTTCAGTAATCCCCTCAGGAAGTGAGTAGGCAATAGAGGAGGAATCTGAATCTTCTCCTGAGTCTTCAGAAATCTTCTGTAATATTTCATATTGGTTAGCAAGTTCAGTGGTGGAAGTTTTGGTTGCTTTTTGGGGAAGGGGTTGATTTCAGCTTAGTCCTAGTTGAGCACCTGTAGCTACTTTGTGCGAGACCCTTGGGGGGCATCTCAGATATTATGGGGGCGTCACTTCCCAGAGCCTCAATGGAAGTAGATGGCTGGAGTTGGGGGGGAGGTCCACAGAGTCCTGTGGAGGGGAGGTTCCTCATTGGGGGTAAGAGGTGGGGCAGAGGTGTCTGCAGGTACCTCTTGGGGTGGCCCTGGTTGAGCTGGGCCAGGTCTGTTCCTAATTCTAGCCTTCTGTGCTTGTGTGATCACAAATTATTGGTCTGCCCCATCATCATGGTGCTCTTGATTGTGAGTTGTCCATGCACAATTTTGAAAAGTATGGCCTAACTCATCACGCAAGTTGTATCTACATTCATTAAGGCAGACCGTACTAAAGTGTCCCTGCTCCCCACAAATATTACATTTCACTTTATCAGAGGCACTGCTTAAATGGGTAGTGTGTCCACGTCTATAGCAGGCCTTTGGCTGGCCTGGGTAGAAAAGAATGCCCCTGCCACTTCCCCCCCAAAAAAGGAGTTGGGGAGATGCACAACTCCTGACTGTAGATTTCAATAGCACCTTCACTTTCCATCTCCCTGTCCATATATTCTCCGAGTCCAAAATGGATTCAGGTTGTCCTATAACTGTACAATGAAGGATCAACCAATACAATACATCAGCCATATCCACCCCCTTATTTAGTGCGTGTCTTATGAGCAGGTTTTGTGAGGGTTATAGCTAGAAAAGGGGTCCATAAAGCAGTTCTTTTCAAAGAGTGGTATTTCAACCAGAATCTCTCAAGGCCACGAGTTGTTTTAAAACTCGCATCAAAAGTAGTCTCTCCAGTGATGTGTATTAAAGCATAAATCTCGTGGGGGAAAAACTTCACTGAGTCCTTAAGAAGGGTCCAGGCTATGAAAAGGTGGTCTGAAGTGTTGGGCATACTACCCACATAAGAAAATTGTATGGCATTGTACCACTTCACAGGCAGGATGGGGAGTCTAAATAAAAAGGAAAAGTATTTTTCTGTGTCTCAGGTTTCTTGTTAAGAGGGGAAATGGCCTGTTGAATGGGAAAAGGGGGGTCACCCATGTTTTGCTGAGGTGGAGAAGTAGCAGGCCATAAGTTAAGAACTGGCTTCTGGGTGAGGGCCAGATCTTTTTTGTATGATGGTATCCTTTTATATGAGTTGTTTTCATCCATTCAAAAAAGGATTCCTTTGTGCAAAAAATCATTTGGACAGTTGTTATCGGATTCTTTTTTCACATGAAAGGATCCTTTTTTGTGAGATTTTTTTTGTTGTTCATATAAAAAAGGACACCTTCAAACAAAAACAGAATTTGGACTTTTTTTTCAGATTCTTTTCTGTACGAAGGGATCCTTTTTGTGAGGTTGTCTTGTTCATATGAAAAAAGTATCTATTCACACGAAAAAAGATTTGGGACTTAGTTTTTTTTTCCACATTTCAACTTCAATAAGACATAACTCTGTCAATATTTGGAATTAATGGACAATCTATATATCAAAATAAAGCCACAATGAGTACTACAAGAACAACACATTATCCCCCCCCCAAAAAAAAATTAGGGTCCATATAAAAAAAAAATTAAAACATCCAAATTCACAGGCCCTGCATGTCCACAACAACATGGATGTATGCATTTATGGAGGAATTTAAAGCTTTTTAAGGCAAATGGATATGTTCACACAGGAATGACAATATGAATAAACAATATCAAAAAGTAAGGAAATTCAATGTAAACAGCTTCATTAATGCACCTGTTAGGGTTCAGATTAAAGTGACGAAAGTAGGGAAATGTGGTATTAGGGTTCCTAACCCTAACACCCCACCTCTACCCTGCAGACAGCCAAAGGAAAAAACATTATGGTTTGGACTGTCCTAAGTCTTTGCAAATCAGGACTGGGGTGTTCCTTGGGATTGTCAGCCCTAACACTCACCCCATTCTCATATACTCTGCACATCTAAGCTTCTTTACTTATGGCATGGGGTGAGCATTAGGGTTGACAACCACAGTGAACACCCCAGACCTGATTTGCAAAGATTGAGGAGAGGTGAAACCACAATGTTTTTTCCTTTGGCAACCTGCAGGGTGGGGTGGGGTGCTAGGGTTGGGAACCCTGACACCACATTTTCCTACCTTTGTGGCTTTAATCTGAACCCTAGCTGGTGAATTAATGACTTTTTTTGCAATGAATATATCATTATAAACATAAAAGATGGTAGTTTAATTGTGATACAAAAAATGTGTAGAAAATTAACAGTCTGTCTTATCTAATTTTTCAGTTTAAATGCTGAATGAGTCATTGGACCTCTTCTTCCTTCTGCCCTCCTTGTTGTAAAATTTAGGGGAAGAAACAGCCCCTTGAAAAAAACAATTTATGTATTTCTCCTCAGCTAGGGTATCCTGGGCAAAGTGACTAAAGTAGCAGAATATGCATTTGATTTTATTTTATTTCAGGACATACAGTGCTTTGTGTTGCTGAGGCTTCACAGTGATTATCATAGAATACAGACAAGTTTTCAGTCAATCAGATTGTAAGTTTCCTTTTCCTGAACATAGGTTTATAATTATACAGAAATATGACTAAACAAACAAAGACTAAACACTGTGAGAAACGCATAGATTGATACCCAGACACAGCAATGGTCCATTAACTAGCCTGCACAGACTAGAAAAGAAACTCCAACCCTGCATGCACACACACACACACACACACGCACGCACGAACGCACGCACGCATGCACGCACGCACACACACACACACTGGTACATCATTAAGCTCAATAATAGGCATTCCAATTACACATTGTGCTGTGTTAGGATTCCTACAGTATATGTAGAAATGTGTTAGAGTCTGTCATTGATAAACACCTCCAATGTTACCCTGTTGCTTTGAACAAGAAATGGACAAACACATGATCAAGCTCTGTAAATAAACTAAACTCTCTAGTGGTTAATCAATTCCCCCTCATGTCTGGTATCTCTGGAATTTGATAAGCCACCCACTCTGTTTCCCCTCCTTTTCCATTTGTGTTATGTCTCTCCTCGGCTCTCTTCATCATTTATCCCCCTCTCTCTAGTTTCCAAAGGAAAGCATCCATTCTTAATGAACTGGTGACATGATACAAACAGCTTGGTTCTTGTGAGTGGGGATGAGGCGAAAGCTTTTCACTGGGATTAGACAGTTTTTCAAGGCCCAAAGGAGTATTGTAGGTTCTCTCACAGACAGAGTAATTGGATAATTTTAAACTACAGAGCAGAGCTTATTTAACTTGGCCAGCACTGCAGAAGGCAGGAAGGCTCCAGGTCTTCATTACTTTTGGTGTTGAGCTCTGTCCCTTGGACTGAGCATTTCCATCCCAATAAAACCTGTCACAAGTGATAATGAAACCTGCTGACCTGGCCAGTGGCACTGACTGGTAATGCACTACACTCCTTCTACTCCCACATACTAATGACATCCTTTACAACTGTATGACGCAAACCCTTATTGAATCTTGAGCTCAACTCCAACACTCATTGGAGCAGCAAGTTTGCCTGCTCTACTAACACCTCCTACTGGGTTTGGGATGGGGCAAAAGGTGGCATGGTGTCATAGGTGGTCTCTTGACATCAGGCACCCATTACCTTCAGGACAGAACTATGGTTACAAGGCCAGATTAGGAGAAGAGAGAGACATTAATGGGGGGTGGATACTGCTCTACTGTGAGTAATAACAGAAAATGTCTTCAAACAGGTAGAGCACTACACTGCATTGCATATGGCTTCGTGATTTCACACTCTCTCTGGCAGACTACCTGCTGCATATCACAGGAGATGGTAATCAGTTTCCCTTAGCTCCTTTTCATTGGAGCAAGCTGTGAAGCCCTAGTTGTTTAAGATCTTAGGGTTGAAGCAAAAATACTTTTCTGTGTTTCATTTTCTTTTTATGTTGCTTGCACGCATGTGCAAGAAACATAGTGCCATCATCCGAGTTTTTGGAGGTGTGACACCCATGTTCTAATTCAGTCAGTGTGTTTGCAGGCACGGCCCCAGTTCCCCAATCACTGCTGCAGCTGTCTATGACAGCAGTTGAAAATGCAGTGGTCACACAGTTGAAAGGGAGAGCTCCGCTTCAGTGAGCGAGCTCCCCCTCACACACACTACGCGCATGCACTTACGCATACTGCGTGCTCATGCCTTCCCTCCCCCATGCACACAGTGTATGTCTGACTGAGGTGCCCATTCCCCGTCAGCTCCATGCCCCTCAAAGCTTCCAGCTGCCACGCTAGAGCCACACAACGTGGCAAAATTTGTTATGGCAGACGGGGGTGCCCAATCCTCCGTCGGCTCCACGCCCCCCCAAAAGCATCCAGATGCCATGCTGGGAGCCCATCCCAGTGTGGCAAAATGTGTTATGGCCAACGGGGGTGCCCAATCCCCTATCGGTTCCACGACCCCCCAAAACATCCAGCTGCCACACTGGGAGCCCACCCCAGTGTGGCAAATGTCCCTCATCATCTTGTTAAAAAAACAAAACATCTGTAAATGCAAAAACTGTCCTCAGCGCTTCTCCCTGCCCCTCCCACAACCGCTTTAAACCCACTCACACTTTCCCTCCCACCCCACAGCCCACACCCCTATGCCCTCAGGACCTCGGTGCGACAATCTTGATGGACGGTAACACGTCTGCACTCTTCAAAGCCGACCGTGAACTGAGGAAATGCCGGTAAGCTGTATAATGGGATAGATAGGGTTTTCAACTTTGCTGCATATGTCAGGCATTTTGGATTTTGGCACCAAATTTTCAGCATGGGGTTTTGGAACCCCTCCTCATGAATTCTGTCACTGTCATGGCATTAGTGGGCCCAAAGGGTGATTTCATGGTCACTGCATAAAATCACCTTTCAGGACCAATTAATGAAAGCTGACTGATGCCAGTAATCATGGTGGGCTCTCAAAAAGCCTTGTTGCAAATTTGGAAAATCCTAAAAATGACTTTTACTAGTGTACGTTTTGCAGTTCCTTGCAGCTCAGTAAGTTCACAAATTTTGATATTTGCACTCCAGATTTTCAACATTGCCATTTTACCACACCTCCTTATGAGCAGTACAGCTGTCATTTTTCACATGTCACCCAAAATGTGTTTGCATGCATGTAGCGCAATGGTGCAGTCGGTGTCTGTAATCAATGTATGGGACATATTAAGAAAATCACAGTGACACTGTTCATGAGCAGTGGTCTTAAAATAGCTATATTGAAATTTGGTGAAAAAATTCCTAAAAAATGACGCTGCTTCACGAGGTGTCGTTTAGCAGTTCCTCACATGCGCTTGTAAGTTCACAAATTTTAATATTTGCACTCCAGATTTTCAACATTGCCATTTTATCACACCTCCTTATGAGCAATACAGCTGTCATTTTTCACATGTCGCCCAAAATGTGTTTTTATTTCGTTGTTTAACCAGAGTAGCACACTAGCTGAAAGCTTTTTACAGGAGCGACCTGGGAGCACAGGGAAGTTAAGTGACTTGCTCAGGGTCACACAGTATGCAAGTGGAAGCTGTGGGATTCAAACCAGGTTTGGCCTGCTGGATGTCACCAGATTTGCAGCTCAGAGCCTTAAACCACTGCACTATACTGCCTTGTTCTCGTGCATGTAGTGCACAATGGCGAATTCGGTGTGTGCAGTCAATGTTTGGGACAGATTAAGAAAATCACAGTGACACTGTTCATGAGCAGAGGTCTTAAAATGGCTATGTTGAAAATTTGGTGAAAAAATTCCCTTCAGACATTCTGCAATGTTACTAATGAAGACACTGAACAGGACTTGCCCCAGGACCAATCCCTGCAGCACCCCACTGGTGACCCCCTCTCCCTAGACTGCACACCATTTACCACCACTCTCTGCTTCCTGTCTGTTAGCCAGTTTCTAACCCAGTTTACTACCCTTTTCCCCCATGCCCAGCCTACCCAGCTAGTTTATCAGCCTCCTATATGGGATGGTGTCAAAGGCTTTGCTGAAATCAAGTTAAGCTTTGTCCACTGATCCACCCTGATTCACTTCCTTTGTCACCCAGTCAAAGAAATCAACCAGATTTGTCTGACATGATGTCCCCACTGTGAATCCCTGTTGTCTATGGTCCTGGGCTCTGATGGCTTCTAGATGCCCCACTATCCTTTCTTTAAGCAATGTCTCCATGATCTTCTCCACTACTGAGGTGAGGCTGAACGGCCTGTTGTTCCCTGCCTCCTCCCTGCTGCCGGACTTGTGTAGAGGGACCTCATGTGCCTTCCTCCAATTCACTCGTGTTGAATGACTCAGTGAACATGGCTGCCAGAAGTACTGCTATCTCCCTTGGCCGTTCTCTTAACATCCTTGGGCGTATGCCATCTGGTTCCATCGTTTTGTCCACCTTCAATTTAGTGAGCTCCTGCAGGACTCTTTTGCCTCAGAAATGGACTATTGTCCACCTCTTAACCCCCTTGGCAACTGCTGTACTGCTGTGCCCCTTGCCTCTCCCATTCTTCTGTGAATACTGAATGGAAATGCACAGTGGATGTCTTGTGAGGAAGGCACGGAATTATCACTTCCAAATACCTAAACAGCACATACAAGCAAGCAACATTCGGCATTGACAAATGCTTGTTTTCTTCTGACCTGAGGTGCTTAAATCAGAGAGAGGGGAAGGCAAAATCTTCAACCTGAACAGTGAGCATTTCAAAAGGTATAACCTTTTAATTCCTAATAAGCTCCCTCCTGCTGAAAAGAACATATAATACTAATAATAAAACATTATAATTATAATAGTACAAATATTAATAATGGCAAAGAAACTAAAATATGACTCACTCCCCTGCTGTCTCTTAAATCAATAGCCAATTGAGGGAGAGGAACAACATCACTATTATCGTTTTTCCCTTATCAGGAGATATTTGCAGGCCCTTTTCTTATCTCCTCTATCAGGGAGCTTCCTTTTTTTTCTGTAAACTGTCTTTCTGGGTAGTGAGCTTTTACAGATTGTTTTGTCTGTTTTAACACCTATAGAAGAACTGAAGAAAGCAAGATCAAATGAAGCTAGAATAGGTAACTATAGAGAAGAGGGAAGTGAAGTCATTGGGCCAACAGGGGACCAACTCCTAGGTCATGCAGGAGTATTGTTGCGCCACAGAATAAACAGGAAAGAATAGAGAAGGATAGAATAGAACATTGTTTTTATTTGTCTAAGATTGGGGGGCATAGTTGTGGTGGTCCCACGTACTACCAACTGCCTTCAACCCATTTCCTGTGATGGGGCTTCCCCACTTTGTCACACCCACATGTTTTGCATGTGGATTGTGGAAATAAAGTTCCTCCTACTGGCATTCCTGAAGGAACACTTGCACCCAAGGTTGCCACAATTTGCAAAGCATGGGACATGAGTAAAGAGTTCCACTCTCAGAGCCTTCACCCTGTTAATGAACAACCCAAATGGCTGCACACAGAGGGAGCAATAACTGAAATCCCACAACTAGGTAGATGTGAAAGTGCTCATTTATTTCTGCTTTCAGACTTAACATAGTCAGGGAGCACAAAACAATACCCCAACATTTTGAGGAAGCTGAAATTTCTCTTGGTGGGGGGGCAGTACTCATGGCCACCTTATATATGAAGCAATTAAAGTGATATCCTGTTTTGATTCAAAAATACAATTCATAGTAAAGTCAGGCATCACATCAAGAGACAGAAGGATGATAGTTATATTTTATTTGAAGGAGGCTAGTAAGAAACCAGATCAAAGCCAGCTAGGATTGCAAACTTTAAAGATACAAAAGTATAACTTTTTATGACACTAAAGCTTTAACAAATCAGCATTGCGTACAGAAGAGAAGAGCACTGCAAAGGCATCCTACGTCCCACATCTGTTGCAGTGGACAGGTACAAGGTGGCACACATTGCTACATACAATGTAACTGAGCACTTCTTTAGCATGCTCAAGATGCTTTTCAGATGCCTTGTCCATTCTGGTGGTACCATACAATACAGCACTCAGAAGGTCTGTGCTATATTCCGTGCCTGCTGCATACTACACAACATGGCACTCAACCATGCCAGCCCCAGAGGGAAACACTGCAGCAAGTACTAAGCCAGCAGACCAGGGGATGCAGGAGCAGTTCAATAGGTGTGACCCCATGATGGTCAAGAAACCAAGAGAGTAAAGAGACTGCCCTTTTTGCAGACATCTACAGACCCATATGGTGTGTGCAGATCACACAGGGGGCAGAAATGGTTTAACAAAATGTATTAGAAATGTAAAAAAGTACAGGTGAAAATACAGGCGTTCAAATAAAAACATAGCCATCCAGGCATGGCGGGGGTAAAAAGGGGAACTGAAAGAACAAAACAAAATAGCCGTCCAGGCAGGTGGGAGAAAGAGGAATTGAAACGCAAATATAGTCATCCAGGCGGGGGGTTGGGTGGGGGAGAGGATTAAACAAAAACATAGCCATCCAGGCATGGGTGTAAAAATGTGGATTCAAACAAAAGAATAGCCATCCAGGCAGAAGGGAGGAAGATTCAAACAAAAACATAACCATGCAGGCATGGAGGTGGTTCAAACAAAAACATAGCCATCCAGGTGCGAGGAGGTGTAAAAGGGGATTCGAACAAAGAACAGCCATCCAGGCAAGGGGGTGGGGTAAAAAGAGGGACATAATATATAATAAACCATCCAGGGTGGGGGGGGGATGGTTATAGGGAAGGGAGGAATGAGATGGCAAATCTGGGGTAGGGTTCAGGTTTTACTGTCACCCTAGGTGTGGCCCATACCACCACCATGTATCTGGAGCTAGCACATGCAATCTGTCCTGCTGAGTAGCATGGGGTACATCATCCATGCAATGGGAGATCGGTGTGGGGACAGTGTGAGCTGCCCATAGCCATGGCCCTGTGTAGTGCTGCCCCCTCTAAGGAGCAGGTCATGGCCAAGGATGCATGGTATCTGTATGCCTAGTGTCAGCATGTGTGGTATGCTGGGTGTCCTGGGCATTTGTTTACCTGCACTGTAGAGGGTGGCAAGACACTGAGGCACCTGCTATAGGGGTTACACTCCCCCTACTAGAACTGCCAGTGCTGCAGCTGGCACCTGCATTGCCAGAGACCATGGCAGCAACCTCCAGCATGGCAGTGGCCACCTTGTCAAGCAGGCAACAAGTGACTGTTCCAGTCTCCAGAAGACTATGTCCAAGATGACCAACAGGGACTGCTCCAGATGCACCTGTCTTTATGTAATGTTTTGCACTGTTGTAATGTATTTGTCTAACTATCTGTTGTATTCTCCTGGGTCATGCCTGAAAATAGTCATTCTATGGCTTGTGCACTTACCCGGTTAACAAAAACTACATAAATAAATATCTAAGGCCACCGTGTACTCCACATGGCAAACCTCCACATGTAGCTAATGGTCCATCTCAGCCTACAGGCCATTCTAAGCTCTCACAGTGCACTGCAGCAGGTTCCAATTGACAGTTCTCTGTAGCCATCATCGACCGCCCCAGGGATAGGGTAAGTCTATACCCTGACCCATTGTGTAGGCTTGGAATACACCACAGTTGGTGCTGTGCCTAGAACATGTGTCCTGGGCAGCACAGTGGTGGATGGGCCAGGGGGATTGGCCTGGGGAGACAATGCAGTGGCTTGTCCAAGGGCATGGGCCCGGAGCAGCACACTAGTGGCTGGGTTGGGGGCATCGGTCTGGGGCAGGACAGCGGTGACTTGGTAAGGGGCATTGGCTGAGGTTTTGGCTGGGGTTAGCACAAGGATAGCTGGTCCAGGAAGGGGGTGACTGGACCTGTCAGCAAGGGGGGCTAGCAGGGATGACTAGGTCTTCTGGGTCCAAATTAGCCTTGGAGATCACTTCTCTTCTCCACTGCTCCACAAAGGTCTCATCACCACTATTTAACTTCAGTTGGGCCCCAGAACAGGTCATCCTCAGGGGCAGCAGCCATATGGCTATTCCTGGCCATTCCTCCTCTACTGTGTCCACCACCATAGACTGAACTGTTGACAGAAGGTCGCCATATTACTGAATAATGAACATATCTGTAGCCTGACTTTGCCAACAGACAGGCCCAGTATACTGTGTATTGTCACACACATGCTACTCATGCAGTACAGTGCCCCTACACCCACAGTTGCTGTACACAACACACACATTCCTTCACCAGTGATCACATAGTATACAATACCCATGTGGCACAGTATGGTATTCCTTCAGATGTTGACACCATCAGGATACCTGGGGGATGTCATGAGGCCTACACCCATTGTATAACATATCCAGCAGGTACAGCGTTACTGACAGACCATGCAGCAGCGCTGGCCCACATGGGTGGTGTATCGAAGCCCATGCAAGATGCACCCATAGAGCTATGATAGGACATGCCACAGAAAACAGATTTGTGCTGCACATCCTGTGCTTGCCCTCTGTACTTGGCTGTCCATTGCCCTGGCACCATGGCATGCCCCCTCCAAGCAATGTGGTGGGGCTACTGCAGTCACTCACATGTTTGTATCAGTTCAGCTTGGCTTTCAAAGCCACCTCCTGGGACTCTACTCTCATAAAAACATAGAAGCTGACAGCAGATAAGGACCACAAGGCCCACCCAGTCTGCCCATTATTTCTACCTTATGAATATGCCTTAGGCCTTTACTCTGTCAATGGCCTATCTATTCATACTCATCTGTATTGCTCCATTATGCCTATCCCCATGTCTGTTTGAAGCCCTGCACTGTATTCATATCCACCACTTCCTTAGGTAGGTTGTTTTATGCATCCACCACCCTTTCTGTGAAAAAGAACTTCCTCACATTACCCTTAATCAGCCTCCATCTCATCTCATGCTGTGTCCTCTTGACCTGCTATTTTTCTTTTATTGAAACATGTTAGACTCTTTGACCATGTTAATGCCCTTAAGATGTTTGAACGTTTCGATTGTATCACCTCTCTCCTTCCTTTGCTCTAGGGTATACATATTGAGCTCCGTTAATCTGTCCTCATATGTTTTCTGATGCAGTCCCTGCACCATTTTGGTTGCCCTTCTCTGGACTACCTCCATTTTGTTAATGTCCTTGTGCAGGTGCAACCTTCAGTACTACATGCAGTACTCCAGAAGGGGCCTAACCAGTGTTTTGTAAAGATGGATTATTATCTCCCTCTTATGACTTGTGATACCCCTACTAATGCACCCCAACATCACCCTAGCATTACCTTTTGCTTTAGTGGTCTGCTTGGATGATTTCAGGTCATCTGTGATGATGATGCCCAAGTCTCTTTCTTCCCTGGTGTTTGCCAGCAACTCCCCTCCCAACCTATAGGTAGCTTCAGGGTTTCTTTTCCCTATGTGCATGATCTTGCACTTCTTTACATTAATCCCCAGTTGCCACTCTTCTGACCATTTTGCCAGTTTATCCAGATCTCTTCTCATTTTGCCCACTCATCTGGATCATCTACTCTGTTGCAGATCTTGGTGTCATCTGCAAACAGGCAAACCTTACCATCCAGTCCATCTGCAATGTCACTGATGAAGATATTGAAGAGGACTGGCCCCAGGACTGATCCCTGAGATACCCCACTTGTGACTTGTATCTCTTCTGACTGTATATCATTTACCACCACTCTCTTTTTTCTGCCCACCAACCAGTTTGCCACCCAGTTGACCAACCTCTGACCCACCCTGAGCCTACACAGCTTGTTAATCAATTTTCTATGTGGAACAGTATCGAAGGCTTTGCTGATGTCATGGTAGGTGACATCAACTGAACCTCCTTGGTCCACCGCTCTGGTTACCCAGCCAAAGAAATCTATGAAATTAGTTTGACAGGACTTTCCTGTTGTAGATCCATGCTGTCTTAGATCCTGTGCTCCGATGAATCTCAGGTATTTCACTATCCTTACCTTAAGGAGTGCCTCCATGATCTTGCCCACTACCGAGGTAAGACTGACTGGTCTGTAGTTCCCTGCCTCCTCCCTGTTGCCACTCTTGTGGCGCGGGATCACATGAGCCTTTCTCCAGTCTTCTGCGACCTCTCCTGTGCTCAGAGACTCACTAAACATTTCTGATAATGGCTCTGCTAGTTCCACCCATAGCTCCTTTAGTACCCTGGGATGTATGCCATCAGGTCCCATTGCCTTGTCCACCCTGAATTTAGCGAGCTCTTGTAGGACTGTTTCTTTTGTGAAGGGACTTGTGCACACCTCCCTCCCTACCTCATGTCCATGGTGCTGAGCTATGGTCCCTGTCCTACCTTCTCCTCAGTAAATACTGAACAGAAGTATCTATTTAGTATAGATGCTTTTCCTTGATCCTCCTCCTCACACTCCCCCATATCCCCTTTGAGCTTAGCAATACCCCCACTGGACTTTCTCCTTTCACTAATGTATCTATAGAAAGTCTTGTCCCCTTCTTTTACTGTTCATGCTAGTGTTTCCTCAGTTTGCACCTTTGCCAGTCTTACTGCCTTCCCAGCTTCCCTTAGGGAAGTTTGGTATGCCTACCTATCTTCGTCCCACTGCGTTCTCTTATATTTCCTGAAGGCCAGCCTATAGGTTCTGATCTTTCCTGCTACTGTTTTTGAGGACCAAAGTGGTTTCCTCCTTCTTTTGCTCTTGCTTTTCTCTGTAATACAATGGGATGTTGCTTTAAGTATTGTATCCTTCATGCTTGCCACTTTGCCTGTACCCTCTCATCTGTATTTCATCTTGCCAGGGTTAGCTTAACTCCTTTGGACATCTTATCAAAGTCAGCTCCTCTGAAGTCCCATATTTTTGTCTTGGAATGGGTTGATTTAGTTTTAGTGGCCAAATTGAACCATACCACATGATGGTCATTGGCCCCCAGGTGACCTTCTACCTGGATATCTGTGATCCTTTCACCATTAGTTAGTACTAGATCCAGGATAGCCCTGTCTCTCCTGGGTTGTTGCACCAATTGTTTGAGGCCCTCCCCCTTTAGGGAATCCACTATATGTCTAGTTCTGGAGGATGTTCCTGCTGGTATTGGCCAATCTGTATCTGGCATGTTGAAGTCTCCCTTTAGCAGAACCTCCCCTTTAACTGTCATGTTTTGTATATCTTCTGTAATGTGTCTATGTCCTTCCCTTGGTCTGGAGGCCTGTAGACAACCCCAGTTCACATGGTTGTCCCATTTCCTGTTTCCAAGGTGACCCACATTTCTTTTGGCTCCTTATGTCTATTCTGAATTTCTGTAGCTTTGATATTTTCATGGACATAAAGGGCCACTCCACTCCCCTTTTTGCACCTCGGTCTTTTCTGAACAGTGCCCAGCTGGGTACTGAAGTTTCCCAAGTGTGGTTACTGGTGGACCATGTATTGCAAATGGCTACTATGTCTAGTTTAGCCTCTGTTATTGTTGCCTCCAGGTCTGGAATCTTGTTTCCCAGACTGTGGGCATTTGTGTACAAGATTTTCCATTGACCAGATTTCAGTGCATTAGTTGTTGAGCGAGGTCTGGCTTTTCCACTGCACACAGTATGCATGCAGTAAGCCAGCCATCAGCATCTCTGTAGGGCCTAGCGGTTTGCTAGTTTTGAGCCCATCACCTGTGACCTGGAGGTTGGGATTCCATGTCATAACAGTGACTGTGGAACGGCGATGCATGATAATAGTGCTGAACCCACATTGCGACCACATCTGAGAAAGTATTTTCTTGTGATGGGCTTTGCCCCCTACACCCCCTTATTATAGATACTAACTTTGGGGAAGGGGGGGAGTTGGGGATGGGAGGGAACCAGTGGTCACCAAGAAGTGTCAGCACTGTGTTTCAGTCACTGTGTTCATGTGTCACCGTCCTTCAGTCACAGTCTTCACTGGATACCGAGGTTGGTCCGTGTCTTGGCAATGATCTATTTTGTCAACCTCTTGTGATCAGTAGCCCATTTTCAGACCTCTTCCACCATTATTCCCCTTCCACTGACTGCATTCATGGACTACATGATTGAGTTCCATGCCTTGTTCACCTTTACTAACCTACCAGGTCCTCCCTGACTATGTAGGCCTGGGCCAGGGCCAATGTCTCCTCTGAATACTGCCTTTTCCTCTCTTCTTCTATCATGATACCTGTTGGAATGGGTGCTTCCCAATCTGATGTGGTAGCAAGACTGCAGAAGGACTTCAACAAGGTTTAGCATTTGTTCCAATTTATTTATTTATTGAAATGTTTCACCAGGAAGGCACACTGAGCAACAAGTCATTCATCTTCTGCTGTGACCTTGGAGAAAGAGGCACAATTGGAATGAGACATTAAACATTCAAATTACAAGATCAACATTAACATACAGTTGTAAGACAGATGTTACAAACAGTGTTACAACAGTGTTGCGCATAACATGTAGAAAGAGTGGACAATAATAAGTGCCAGTTTAATAAGTAAACAAATGCTTATGTGAAAGAAAAGGTGGAAAGGGGAGGGAGGGGAGAGGTAGGAGGAGGGGGGGGAAGTGTCATGACCCTGGAGACCCCCTCAGGATCCAAGGAACCCTGCAAAGGGACTGGGGGGACCAGAGAGAAGGGGATAAGGCAGTGTCCCAGAGAGACACATTTAGGATGGTGGGGAAGGGAGTAGATGAGAGATACAAGCCCCTTGAGGGGGACAGGAGATGGACCCATGGAGAACATTCGGGGTCCTTTACATTCTGTGAGAGATCAAGGGAGGCCAGTAAGGGGGAGAAATTTAGGGAAAGGGGAGGAGAGCTAGAGATTTGGGGGGTGGGTGTGCACAGGGTAAAATGAAGGTGAGGGTAGAGGGGTAGGATTTGTCCAGGGCTTAGAGGATGGAATTAGGGAGGGAAATGGCAGGAGCAGCAAGGTACAAGGTAATTATTGAGGGCAGAGCTGATGGAGTAGGTGGAGGATGAGTGTCGGATTTGAGGGGGGAGGGAATACCAGATTTTTGGGAGGTGGTGAGAGTAACTGGATTGGCCGATTTGGGTGGATCTGTGGGGGACAACTAGGGTATGGAAGTCAGTTGATCTAAGGGAATGGAAGGGTGGGGGCTGTTATAAAGGAGGTGGTGAGGTAGGAAGGGAGCTTATCCAGCCAGTGCTTGGAGGTGAATTTAGCACAGGGGGAGAGTTATCTATCTGAAAGAGAGGGGAGGGATAGGGCATGATAAAGAGCGCAGTGATGGGTGTGGGGGGGCATTCAGGGCAAAGAGGCAGAAGAAATTGAAGAGGGTGTCCAGTCTGGCCAGGGAGGACTTAGTGGCTGCACCATAGACTACGTCACAGTAGTCAAACGTAGGCGGTATCATCTTCTGAACAATTTCACGCCTAGCCGTAGGAGGGATGCAACTACGGTTCCTGGACAGGGCACCAAGCTTGGGGCACAGTTTTTTCTGGATGGTGTCAATATGTCCTGAGAAGTTTAGGTGTTGGTTCAATGAAACACCTAAATACCTGAAGGAGGATGTGTCCTCAAGTAAAGTCCCATCTAGGGTGTTAAAAGTTGATATGGAGGGAAGCCTGAAGAGTCTCTGCCTTGTGCCAAAGGTCATGGAAACAGTCTTCTTGGTGTTGAGGGAAAGTTGATGGTTAGCAAACCAGAGCAGAACTTTGTTGAAGTTTTGCTGTAAGCTGGTTGTAACCTCATCAGGACAGGAGCCAGATGCATATAGGACTGTATCATTGGCATACAAATGTATAGCAGAAGATGGGGAGCAAACAGAGGTAGGTCATTTAAGAAGATGGAGAATAGGAAGGGCCTTAATACCGAGCCCTGGGAGACTCTAGTACTAATTGGGAGGGGAGGGGAAGTGGCGTCCAAGATCTTAACTGATTGGGTTTTGCCATTAAGGTAGGCCTTGAACCAGTTTGTGGCAGAGGGAGATAGACCAGCTGCCGGGAGTGAGTTGAGGAGATGGGAGTGAGAGACACTGTCAAAGGCCTTGGCCAGGTCAACAAAAATGGTAGAGGTAATTTGACCATTGTCCATCCCGGTTAGGATGGAGTCTGAGCCATAGAAGAGATGTGGTGGTTGAGTGGTTTTTCCTGAAACCAGACTGGAAAGGGGTGAAAAAGGAGATCTCAGATAGAAAAGAGGTGCGCTGGGAGAGGACAATGTGTTCTTGAAGCTTGGCAAGGGTAGGGAGGAGAGAAATGGGGCGATAGTTGCCTGGGGATGAGGGGTCACCCCCTTTGAGTAGAGGGAGGACCACAGCATGTTTCCAATCCAACCAGCTGTTCCTAAATGCCAAAAAGAAGATCTCTATGACCTTTGGCACTACGCAGAGACTTTCTCAATCCCATCCCCCACTATCTTCCACACCATGGATGGAACACCATTAGAAAACATCTCCTCCTTCAGATACCTTGGAGCCTGGTTACACCAGCACCTGAACTTATCTATACATGTGAACACAATCCAAAAGAAACTGCACCCCAGATTGGTGCTCTATACAGAAACCATGATTGCATTCCACTACTGGCTTGCCGCAAAATTGTACAGAAAATAATCCTCCCCACATTTGACTATGCTGAAATAGTCTACAGTGTGGATCCCAAGTCCACCCTTGCCAGACTGGGCACCCTCTTTCAATCTTTCTGTCATTTTGCTCTGTCCTGTCACCCCCCAGATACATCACTGTGACCTCTACAAAGCCTCTCCCTCACTTCCCTTGAATCCAGATGCCTCTTCCACTCTGCTAGCTTTGTGGCCAAATTCTGGTTCAGGTCACTACCTTCCTACCTCACCTTTACTCTCTCTACCCCCACCCTTCCCCCATCCCCTCCTCAACCCCCCCAGACACATCACTGTGACCTCTACAAAGCCCTCTCCCTCTCTTCCCTTGAATCCAGATGCCACTTCCATTCTGCTAAGCTTGTGGCCAAATTCTGGTTCAGGTCACTACCGTCCTACCTCACCTCTACTCTCTATACCCCCACCCTTCCCCTCACCTCCTCCCTAACATCAGCCATAGATCCCTGGCTCTCCCCCACAGATCTGCCACTGCTGGTCAAGAACCTTCTCATATTGTTGTCCTAAGCTGTGGAATGCCCCCCCAATTTGAAATGCTCCCTCCCCTGCATCCCTTTCCTCCCTTCTCCACCCCTACCTGTTCCTGCCTCTAATTCTCTTTCCTCCCCAAACCTTCTATACTGGGAGGTATATCTACCCCTACTTAGCTATCTAAAAGTGCACAGGCAACTCACATAAGCTGGCAATCCCATCTTTCCTCTCCATACCCATTTAAAAACTCTCTAGTCTACTCCCACCACACCATGTTCTGTTATGTATCTCATTCTGATGAGCCTAGAACCTCCCAATCAAATCAACTCTTCAGCATTTTTCTCCATTTCCTCTAATGATGTTGTATTCTACCAGTACTATTTGCCTTTAATTGTGACAGGGGCGATTATCCACAGCATGTACTTGTATCCAAAGAATAGTGCTATGTCTCGGTCTCCAATGATAAGGACATCTGCTATTGCGCACTTACAAAAAGGGTGACTCAATAGCGGCACCTGTTCATGGGGCTACTGGAGAGGGGGGCGAATACGGGAATAGTGACATCCTGTTGCTATATGTATATGCACTCATGGGGGGAGCGAGCATGCCGTGTGACGGGCGGAAGGGGAGGGAGGATTTGTGAGGTGTAGAGTGACGGTGGGTTGCCGAGCTGGCCGTGTGGTGTGGTGGGTTCATGGTAGGCTAGGGTTGGGAGGCTGCTGGCTTCGATGCTGGACGTGTTGGGAATTTTTGCGCCGGTTCATGAACATTTATTTTTTCACCCCCCCAACATGCTCCCCCTGGAGTTGAGAATCCTTTAGTAGAGAAAAAAACTGTTTTTGGTGCCCTTTCAGTTTGCACCTCAAGTATACATCAGCAAAATTGATTTTCATTGATGTACATTCACCCAAACAGCAATTACCTTTCCATGATTGCCATTCCCCATGGAACGTAATGCCTGCTGTCCCATATTGTGACAAAATGTTTTTTTTTTTTGCTGTAACCTGCAATGCATTTATTCTGTGTCAACTGCTATATCCTAATTCTGTATTTCCTGCATCTGTTGTGTATTGCTGTTCTAATTGCTGTATATATTGTTACTTATTGTCAACTGTTATCTCCATTCCCCCCTCCCCCCAGGATGCATCTAGAAACCAGCAATTTGCTCAGTATGCCTTCCTGGTGAAACTTTTAAATAAATAAAGAAATAAAATGTGTAGGGTGGAAAGCACTGAGCATTGTATACACACAGTAGAGTAAAGAGCACAGGTACAGTGGCATGCAGGCCCCAGTGCCCCTTAGCCAGGGCATGTACATGTCCTTACATAGCAAGGTTGATCATACATTGAGCTGCCTGTCTATCACTGTCCTTGACCATGTGCAGATACAGCAAAAGTACAGTCCTGATACACCATAAACACAGTGCTATCGCCCTTGTCTCTCCTGTAGGCCATTTCACAATACATTGGTGGAAGACTAGGTATGCTGGCCAAGGCACCTAACTTCACCTGAGCTCTTTCCTTCTAGATTGCTTGAAAGGACAGAGCAAAGAACATTACCAGAGCGAATGGAAAGGATTAAGACTTCATTTGGCTAGGCAGAGTTACTGTGTGTTTTTATTTGTATTTTGTTCTCACAGGGATTGTTACTGTTTGTTGTTAACATTTTATTGCTTTATTTTTCACTGATTCAAATTGTTGTTGCTGGGTATACCTTCTGCTGCATTATTACAAGGTGTGCCTACAGGTGTGTGCAAACAGATTACTGCTGTAACCTTCTGATTCAATATGTCTTTTGCAAGGTATATAGGATTCATAGGTTAAACAGAGCCAAAAAGACCAAGGTCCATATTGCTCGCCAATTTATTAATTATACCCCTTAATTAAATTTGTGCACAAAAAAGCATCCAATCAGGTTTTGAATAAATACATACTCTCACTGGCAACCACTACAAGTGGCAGGCCATTCCATATTCTAGACTCTCTAACTGAGAACCATGAGCTTCTCTGTTTTGTTCTGCAGCGTTCTACCATCAATTGTAATGGATGAGCCCTGGTTTCATAAACCACCTCTCTAAAGACCAGCCCCAAAGTATCCCACAAACTATCATCTTGTAAGGTGCGATACACCAAACATAGATCTCCCCTCAATCTGCAGTATTCCAAACTATAAAGTCCAAGTTTTTGGAGTCTATCATCATATTCTAGTCTCCTTACTTCATCCATTTTTTTAGTTGCCCTTTTCTGGACTCGCTCTAGGGTATTAATAGAACCCTTATCTCCTGGTGCCCAAAACTGGGCACAGTACTCCAGGTGTGGCCTAACGAATGAGGAATACAAAGGGAGTAGGACTTTACTGCTATTACTTTTTATATGTTTATTAATACAATGAAGAATACCCCCAGCCTTTTTGATAACTTGTTGGCAGTGTAGTCCAAAATTTAAATCATTTTTTACCCTGATTCCCAAATCACGTTCATCTTCAACTACTTCAAGCAATCTACCACTCATTTTGTAATTTGCTTTTAGATTACTCTTTCCAAAATGCATCACAGTACATTTATCTATGTTAAACGTGAGTTTCTTTACCTTTGCCCAACTTTCTAATTCACTTAAGGCATATTGTAAGGTAATTACGTCTTTACATTTATTAACTGTGAAACCTATATGGGTGTCATCAGCAAATTTGGTTAACCAAACATCCATTGATGTAGTTAGTGAAGAAATATAGATATTAAAGAGACAAGGGCCCAGAACAGATCCCTGAGGGACCCCACTGGTCACTTGTTCACAGTCTGAATAAGAGCCCTTTATACACACCCGTTGAGTTCTCCCAGTTAACCAATATTCAATCCATTTGGTAATATTACCCTCTAGACCCATTTTTATAGTTGCATCAATTAATTCACCATGTGGTACCTTGTCAAAGGCCTTAGAAAAATCAAGAAGAATAACATCCACAGCTTCACCTTTATCCAATGACTTACCGACACCACCATAAAAATGTAACAGGATTGTCATACATGATCTAGATTTTACAAAAACACGTTGTGTGGTGTCTGGTTGCATAATATTCCCTATATGACTTTTTACTATGCCCTCAAGAATCTTACCCAGGACAGATGTTAAGCTAATGAGTCTATAATTAGCTACATTCTGCTTTGATCCTTTTTTAAAAATGGGAATAACTGTGGCCTGTCTCCACGCTTCTATAACTAGTCCTTCTGTTATAGATTTTGTAAAGAGAGCAGCGATGGGACCTGATAAGGAAATTGGCAATTCTTTCATTATACGAGGGTGGAGTCCATCGGGACCAGCTGATTTATTGGGGTCTAATCTCAGGAATAATTTTTTGACTTCCGTTTTCTCTACCATATATTGTTTAAATGTTATATGATCACTATGACTTTCATTTGGTCTAGTTTTTTTATTAAAAACAGATGAAAAATAGTTATTACAAGCTGTAGCCATTTGGGATTTATCAATCAGTAAGTCACCATTTTGGTTGTTTATTGGGCCAATAATAGGTATACCTCCCCTCTTTTTATTTATATATGTATAAAATGTTTTATAATTATCTTTTACATTTACAGCTAACCTGTACTCATAATCACGTTTAGCTTTTCTAATACTATTTTTGATAACTTTAATTGGTATTTATAATCAGCCCAATTTGTTTGAGAACCACTTAATTTGGCCTTCATAAATGCCCTGTTCTTGTTTTTTATGTGCTTTTTAACTATTGCATTCATCCAAGGTGATTTAAGTTTTTTACTTTCTGTTTTCATCATTTGAGGTATACATTTTTTAGTGACAGTAGTAAGTTTAGTGTTTAAAATCTGCCACATTTCCAAAAGTGGCTTGTACTTGAAATCTGATTTCCAATCCCAATTTGCTATTTCATTTTGAAAATCCAGAAAATGAGCCTTTTTAAAATTATATATTAAGGTACTACTAGTGTCATATTCTGGGTTGATTTAATAAGTAAAGCTAACCATGGAGCGATCACTGCAGCCAGGGGGGGGGGGATAACCTTACAATTTATAATATTAGTACCCAAGCTGTTCAATACCAAATCTAAAAGGTTTTCACCTCTAGTATTTATCTTCACTATTTGTTCCATATTAATCTCTAGGAATGTTTCCAAATAAATGCTTTCAGCATGGGTATTTGTTTGTAGTGTATTCCAATTTATGCCGGGTAAATTTAAATCACCCATAAGAATAGCGCTAGTTGCTGACGAAAACTTATTTATAAATTCTAATAGTTGGGCATCGTCACTCTGGGTAATAGATGGAGGCATGTAAACAACTCCTAGGTTAATACATTCACAAGTCTTAGGAAGAATTTTAATCCATAAGGGTTCTATACTAGGCCATTGGTTTATTTCAATTTTTTCGGTCATTATACTGTCAGAAACATAAAGTGCTACTCCCCCCCGAACCAATTCTATCCCTATGGAACAGTGTATAACCCGTAATATCCTTTTTCCCTGGTATCAACATCCTGCCACCATATCTTCTGTTACTTCTTTATTTTTCTCTGTAGCAAAGTTTTTCTTACAGGGTGTATCTTCTGTGAAATTATTACAGGTGGTGCTTTACAGGTTTTATAGTTTTATCTATCATTAGGATAAGCTTTCAGGGTTACTGCATTTGTTGCTGGCTGGTTGTTTCTGCTCTTACCTCCTTGTTTCTTTCGTCTGTAGTTCTTTTTTTTCAGCAGGGAAAGGGCCCGGTCACCCACCCCCATCCCCAACCACCCCACACTACACTCCTTTTATAGGGTAGCACAGTCATGACATTTCCTATGGCAAAGCAGGAAGGGGCAGATCAATGGGTTATCCACACGGTGACCTCATTTACAGGGGCACTAGCAATTTAGCTTGTTATAACAAGTTATACAAAAAGCAAACAAACAAAACACAAAATCAAACTTTTGCTTTCATTTTCTTCCTTCTAATTACTCTGACTAAATTATAAACCCAGCAAATTATCTGGAATGGATATCATTAACTGCAGGTACTGCAAAACACTTTTCAGAAAGGCAGTTTTATAGGATTCAGGACACTGTCCTACATGCTGGGCCATTGGAGATCTTAGGACTCAGCTCCAGGCAGCATGGGCAGGGATTGCTTGCCTCAAATTTCATATTCAAGAGGAAATATATTGTAAGACCCACCCGCCATTTTCCCAACATCCAACAGAAGCACCTCGACTGCAGAAGGTAATTGGTCCAGGAGGTTGTCAGGTGGTTAGAAGGGGAAAATCGGGTGCCCCATCACTCAGTGCTCTCCAACATATTACCTCCACAAACCATATAAAAACTACAAGCAGGTATCTGCCTCTATCTCTGAAATCAAACAAAGGGGCAGAAGACACTGCAGAGCAAGACACTGCAGCACAGGAGCTAGCACAACAAAACTCACCCAAAACAGGAACCAAAACAAAAAAAGCAAAAAGGAAATCCAAAAAACTTCTGATCATAGGAGACTCCATGATTAGGGGAGTTGATAATTATCTTCAGTCAGGAGTAATGGTCAGATGTCTCCCAGGTACATCAGCATGGAGAGACACTGACTGCATTGCTAAAATTGTTCAGAACGCAGGAGAAAACATTGGCATCCTCTTACACATAGGGACTAATGATCTCGCCATCCGATCAGTTTTAGAGAGCAAGGAACATCTCCTTCTCTGAGATCCTGCCAGTCTGGGAGAGGGGGCAGATGGACGGAAGGTCCAAGAAGGTGAGATAGGGGAGCTAAACATGTGGCTCAAGGGCTGGTGCCAGGAAAAAGGACACAAATGTGTAAGGAACTGGCAACAGTTTTGGGAGTGAAAGTTCTTTAAATTTGATGTACTGCATCTGACTAAGGAGGGAATCAGTGCATTGGGGCAGAAGTTTGATGTCTTTGCAGAGTATTTGAAGTAGCAAATGGGAAGAGTGGTGCAACACCCCATATGTCAAATGGGAAGAACACCCCTCCTCCCTCAGCTAGTGGTCAAACAGAAGTTCAGCATGTTTGCAGTTCATTTGCATCACCAGGTAAGGAAAAAGGTCCAGCTCCCCATATGATGCACAGGGGAAATACCAGATCTCACCCAACAACTAACACACTGAAATCTGGCCAATGGAAAATCATGTACACAAATGCTCACAGTCTGGGAAACAAGATCCCAGGCCTGCAGGCAATAATGACAGAGGCTAAACTGGACATAGTAGCAATTAGTGAGATGTGGTTTACCAGTAACCACACTTGGGGGACTTCAGTACCTGACTATGTACTGTTCAGAAGAGACTGAGGTGCAAAAAGAGGGGGTGGAATGGCACTGTATGTCAATTAAAATATCAAAGCTACAGAAATTCAGTTTACACATAAGGAGCCAGAAGAGCTATGGGTCACCCTGGAAACAGGAAATGGGACAGCCATAAGAACTGGGGTTGTCTACAGGCCCCCAGACCAGGGGAAGGGCATAGACATATTACTGATAGAAGATATACAAAGCATGACAGCTAAAGGGCAGGTTCTGATAATGGGAGACTTCAACATGCCAGATACAGATTGATCAATACCATCAGGAACATCTGCCAGAACTAGACACGTGGTGGATTCCCTGGGGGGGGGGGCTCAAACAACTGGTACAACAACCCACAAGAGACAGTGCTATCCTAGATCTAGTACAGACTAACAGGGAAAGGATCACAGATCTCCAGGTAGAAGATCACCTTGGGGCCAGTGACCATCACATAGTATGGTTCAATTTGGCCACTACAACTAAATCATCCCATTCCAAGGCAAACTTATGGAACTTCAGAGGAGATGACTTTGATAAGATGGCCAACAGAGTTAAGCTAGCCCTGGCAAGAAGAAATACAGGTAAGGGGATACAGGCAAAGTGGGCAAGCATTAAGGATGAAATACTTAAAGCAACATCCCATTGTGCTAGAGAGAAAAGAAAGTGCAAAAGAAGAAGGAAACCACTTTGGTTCTCAAAAACAGTAGCAGAAAAGGTCAGAGCCAAAAGGCTGGCCTTCAGGAAATATAAGAAAACAGAGTGGGATGAAGACAGGGAGGCATACCAAGCTTCCCTAAGGGAAGCAGGGAAGGAAGTAAGGCAAGCAAAGCCCCTAACTGAGGAAACACTAGCACAAACAGTAAAAGAAGGCGACAAGACTTTCTATAGATACATTAGTGAAAGGAGAAAGTCAAGAGGGGGTATTGCTAAGATCAAAGGAGTTAAGGGGGCATATGAGGAGGAGGACCATGTAAAAGCATCTATCCTAAATATATACTTCACTCAATATTTACTGAAGAGAAGGTAGGGCAGGCCCATAGCTCAGCACCATGGACACGGGGAGGGAGGCAGCACTAGTCCTGCACAAAAGAAAGGGTCCTACAAGAGCTCGATAAGCGAGGGGTGGACAAGGCAATGGGACCTGATGGCATATCCCAGGGTACTAAAAGGAGCTAAGGTGAAACTAGCAGAGCCATTATCAGAACTGTTTAGTGAGTCTCTGAGCACAGGAGAGGTCCCAGAAGACTGGAGAAGGGCTTATGTGATCCTGCTCCCCAACAGTGGTAGCAGGGAGGAGGCAGGGAACTACAGATCGGTCAGTCTTACCTCAGTATTGGGCAAGACTATGGAGGCACTCCTTAAGGAAAGGATAGTGCAACACCTGGAATCCATAGGAGCACAGGCTCCAAGACAGCATGGGTTTACAAAAGGAAGGTCCTGTCAAACTAATCTCATAGATTTCTTTGACTGGGTAATCAGATTGGTGGACCAAGGGGGAGCAGTTGATGTCACCTACCTTGACTTTAGCAAAGCCTTCGATACTGTTCCACATAGAAGATTGATTAATAAGCTGGGTAGGCTCGGGGTGGGTCCAAAGTTGGTCAACTGTTTGGCAAACTGGTTGACAAGCAGAAAACAGAGAGTGGTGGTAAATGGTATGCAGTCAGAAGAGATGCAAGTCACAAGTGGGGTACCTCAGGGATCAGTCCTGGGGCCAGTCCTCTTCAATATCTTCATCAGTGACATTGCATACGGACTGGAGGGTAAGGTTTGTCTGTTTGCAGATGACACCAAGATCTGCAACAGAGTAGATGATCCAGATGGGGTGGGCAGAATGAGAAGAGATCTGGATAAACTAGCAAAATGGTCAGAAGAGTGGCACCTGGGGTTTAATGCAATGACGTGCAAGATCATGCACATAGGGAAGAGAAACCCTAAAGCCACCTATAGGCTGGGAGGGGAGTTGCTGGCAGTCACAAGGGAAGAAAGAGACTTGGGCATCATCATCACCGATGACCTGAAATCATCCAAGCAGATCACTAAAGCAGTAGGTAAGTCTAGGGGGATGTTAGGGTGTATTAGTAAGGGTATCACAAGTCAGAAGATGGAGGAAATAATCCCTCTTTACAAGACACTGATTAGGCCCCATCTGGAGTATTGCATGCAGTACTGGAGGCCACACCTTCACAAGGACATTAACCAAATTGAGACAGTCCAGAGAAGGGCAACCAATATGGTGCAGGGACTGCATCAGAAAACATATGAGGACAGATTAACAGAGCTCAATATGTTTGTCCTAGAGCAAAGGAGGGAGAGAAGTGATATGATCGAAACATTCAAACACCTTAAGGGCATTAACAAGGTAAAAGAGTAACATGTTTCAATATAAGAAAAATAGCAGGTCAAGAGGACACAGCATGAGATTAGAGGGAGGCCGATTAAGGGGTAATGTGAGGAAGTTCTTTTTCACAGAAAGGGTGGTGGATGAATGGAACAGCCTACCTCTGGAAGTGGGGGATATGAATACAGTGCAGGGCTTCAAACAGGCATGGGATAGGCATAATGGAGCAATACAGATAAGTATGAATAGGTAGGCCATTGACAGAGCAAAGGCCAATGTCACATTTATAAGGTAGAAAAATAAATGGGCAGACTGGATGGGCCTTGCGGTCCTTATCTGCTGTCAACTTCTATGTTTCTATATAGCCACCTGCAGTACCTTTGTGTAATCTGTGTGGTGCTCTTTGTTCCTTTTCTTTATGTTTCAAGCACAATTAGGCATGCAAATGAGTGAATACTTTCTAGTAATGACATGCACCAGTGGGTTCGGGGCATAGACCATGAAATTAGATCATTTGTATGCACTTTTTGAATATTGCAACTTTATTCCTAGCACTAGCACTATGTCCAGTGCAATGCAGACATGACACACACATCGTTTGCAACATTGTAATGCTGCATACGCATGCAAGTTATGACAATGTGCAATGGCACTGCACATGTACAGGGTAGTACTGCACATGCACATGCACACTATCACATAGGTATCTCCATGCTGGCTATCCACCACCCAGAAACAAGCATACCACTGTGCCATTTGACAGTATCACAGTGAAAGAGCTGAAACGAACAGCGCTACTGGCTGGCCTACTCAGTAGAGCCAGTGCAGTCCTGACAGCAGCTGGAGGGGTGCAAGAAACTAGAGTTAGCAATTTATTACTATGGCAGTCAATCACTTCAGGGTCAGAGGGGTACAGCAGAGGGACACCAGGTGGTTGACCAATGAACTGGCCAACCTGATCAACCTGGTGTTTGACAGGGAGGAGCTGCTGGGTGAGGGGGACGAAGCAGGTATGCATATGCCATGTACTGCATGGTTTATAATTACACTGGAGTGGATATGCCAGTTTAGGACCAGCCATCATGTTTGGTTGCACCTACGGTATGAAATGCACCCCTACTGTTGTAATTGTATAATTATTATGCCCCTGTTGTATGCGATCTGCTACACGCACCCTACTAAGTAATATGAGGTGTGCATGGTGTGCAACTGACATATATGGGTATCTTGGACAGGGGTGGTGAGGGAAACAGAATTGGGGCACCACACGGGCCTTGCATACACAGTGCTAGGTCGTAATTACAGCACTGGTATATAGTGTGGAGGCTATGCCAAGTCCTTGGTCACACCTATCTGTGTGGTGTGTTATGGCTGTGCATACTGGTAAGACATGTCCCTGCATGATCTTGTCTATCCCTGCCATTCACGTGTGGCTGCAGTGGCACATTGCTGGTATATATAGGCATGTGTACTGTTTAGGGCTTATGGTAATGTGCCATGTGTTTCACTTCATGCTATTGAGCTCATGTTACCTTTGTCCCCGCTGCAGACAATAGCACCCTGATGCTGGACAGGAAAGATGGGACTGACAGGATACCAGATGATGGAAGGGGGATCCCGGCTATGAACGGGGAAGGCTGGAGACCAGGGTGGCTGATGGGTTCTCAGCCATGCATCCAAATAAGTACACTGCATAAGCATGTTGCAGTCTGTGTTGCATGTCTACACTATGTCACAGGTTTCTGCTGTGGTAAGGGGGTGTCATGTGTGTCTCACCAAGTTGCATTCATGCCTGTTATGGAAGCACCTAGGCAGTTATGATTCAGGACATACACCTAGCCCTTAAGGCAATGGCCCACCACTGACACTGTGCAGTTGCAGGGTCTGTAGCATCTACTCTGGTTTGATCATGTTTGTAACCGGCATGCTGCCCTGTATGTGCACTTTGCCTCTGCATGCATTACACCATGCACTGGCATGTTCCATGTGCCACAGCTCTGGTATACCAAGGTGGTGACAGTAATAGTCACTGCCCTAGGTGGTATGCCTGTCATTGTTTGTCAGGTGTGTTATGCCACATAATTGGCCCAAGGTATGTGTATCTGTCTGGCAATGGTAGACATTTATTACTCTTCTACTGGTATGCCCTAGTGGCATTCCATGTGTGTGGCATAAACTAGCTGTGGCAGCCTGCCCACATCTGTGTCATCTCCAGTGCCATCTGCACTAGTTGTCATGCCACTGAATTTCACCAGAGTTGGCCTTATGTGACATGGGGTCACTGGCAGACACAGTCATTGATGGGGATCTAATGTACCTTACCATGTATTTGTTTGATGTTCGGATGTATAGTGGGTAGTGTCTTCCCAACACAGTGATGCCCATAGTGTGATTATTCCATAGAACACAGGCAGTGCAATACAGACATAACACAGCTGGGTCATCACAGGACTGATGACCTGCACAAGGTCTGTATGGGGGCACCCTATAATTAGGGTGGGACCAGGGTTTATTGGGATGGAGGTTGCCTCCAGGTTGCTCTGTATCTCACACACTGGTGTTATGGTGATTGCAGTACAGTCTGTCAGGCGTTCACTTGTTTACCACACCTCTACTCTCACCTGTTACCCTGCCTGCTGCACACAGTGCTGCATGATAGTCCCATCCATAGAAAGCTGTGCTGTGTGTACCGTGTGTGTGTGTGTGTGTGTGTGTGCTGTCATTGGTATGCTGCCATGCACATTCAATTGCTGCTGTGTGACTCAGTACTTCTGTTTGTGGCATGGTGGCCCTTATGTTGCTAGGCTGTACATTTGTTATTCAGGTTATGCCACTCCTGTGTGCCACATCCTGTGTGCCTATCTGGCTGAGTTCAGTGTATTTCTTATTCCTTTTCATATGTGCCCAGACTGTCACAGGAAGACAGCAGGATACCATTCATTGGGAGGGGGGGGGTCAGTCTGCTCTGGCACCAGGAATGACTGCTGAAAATGCCAGGTGTGTGGAGGAGAACACAATGGCAATCTAGGACCTTTGGCAGTGATACAGTGCCAGCTGCAGCCACCACCAGCACTACCACCACAGCATGCAGCCCCTTGATTTTGTTGGGCATTGGACTGTTTTTGTTGACTGGCAGTTGCCCCTTTTTTTAGTTTTTTTTTTTAATGGGTAGGTGTCTTTTTTGAATGTTTTATAAGGGGTGGGTGCCTTTTATTTTTAATGGGCAGGTGTACTTTTATAATGAGTCAGTGCCCTTCTTTTATTTGTTTTATAATGAGTGAGTGAGAACAGCTAATATTCCACCTAGGGACAAATGACTTGGCTCATCATGAAATTCGAGCAGTGCAGGAGGACTTTGTAGAGTTGGGGAGGGGCCTAAGACAAGTAGCACACACAGTATCCTTCTCAGAGGTGCTGCCTGTCAATGGAATGGGTGAGGTGAGGGTACTTTGCACCATGCAGTTTAATGAATGGTTGAAAAAATGGTGTGGAGCACAGGGGTTTGGCTTCATTGGGGACTGGGGTTCCACCTGGAAGGACACCAGCCTATACTGGCAGGATGGTCTGCATCTGTCCAGGAAGGGAACAAGTCTTTTGAGCAATCGGTTTAAATGATTCATTGGCAAGCTTTTAAACTAGTCAAGGGGGGAGGCACTGATAAGCAGCAGGAAAATCCCAGCCTCTCCGTACAAAACAGAGTACTAAATGAGAAAAAGACAGAGGTAGAAAGGTCAGTGGGGGATGCTGCAACAGAAGGTAAAGCCATCAAAAAATGGAGAGCAATGAGTACCAATGCCCGTAGTCTGGGTACAAGCTTCCTGAATTAGTGGCCTTGATGGAGGAGGAACATCTGGATATCATGGCAGTCACAGAAACATGGTACACAATAAAACATGACTGGGATGTAAACATACCAGGATACACTATCTACAGGAGGGACAGGAAGGGTAAAGAGGAGGAGGATTAGCTCTTTACATAAGGGAAGGAATCAAAGCAACAGAACAAAAGGGTGAACAGAGAGGAGAAGAAGCACTGTGGGTCAATTTGGAGACAGGCAATGGCAGCACAATCCACACAGGGGTTATATACAGACCCCCCTCTCAGGGGGAGGAAATGGACAAGGAAATGATAGAAAGTATACTTAGAATGGCAGAAAAAGGGGAGATATTGCTGATGGGTGATCTGAATATGCCAGATGTTAACTGGAGTGCAGTTGCAGCAGCCACTTCTAAGAGTGGGGTTATTCTAGATGCCCTACAGGGGGCATGCCTTAGATGACTAGTATTGGAACCCACTCGAGAGGGAGCAATCTTAGACCTGGTTCTCTCAAATGGAGATGGAGAGAGGATTACAGATGTAGAAGTTGGTAGCCATCTGGGAACTAGCGAACATCGAACACTATGGTTCACAATAAACACAGCAATAGAGTCAAGCCATACAAAGGCAAAAGTACTGGACTTTAGGAGGGCTGACTTTGCCAAAATGGGTGAGTGCCTAAGGAATGCACTAGCAAATGGGCAGGAAGGAGGGGTGGAAGAACAGTGGGGAATAATAAAAACTGCCATCACAGAGGTAACAAGCCTTTGTGTGACGCAAATAAACAAAACAAAACAATGTAAGAAACTACTATGGTTATCAAAGGAAGTGGCAGTGAAAGTTCAACAGAAAAAGAAAGCATTCAGGAAGTATAAGGAATCCAGAAGGAGCAGGACAGAGAACTGTATCAGTTAAAGCAAAAGGAAGCTGGGAAGGCAGTCAGAACAGCAAAGGCCCAAACTGAGGAAAAGATAGCCAACTCAGTTAAGAAGGGGGATAAAACCTTTTATAGGTACATCAGGGAGCAAAGGAAGACCAAGTGAGGGATAGTGAGCCTTATAAAGGGAAGGGGGGGTGGACAGAGGGTAACTGAGAAAAGGCAGAGATACTAAACAAATATTTTGCTCAGTATTTACAAATGAAGAGGGGGAGGTACCTAAAACAAACAACAGAAACACTCTGGATACAGAAGTTGAAACCAGCCCATTTACAGAAGAAAGGGTTCTGAAAGAACTCTTAAAACTGAAGGTGGACAAAGCAATGGGGCCTGATGGGTTCATCCCAGAATTCTCAAAGAACTAAGGGTAGAACTAGTGACACCACTGACTACCCTCTTAACAAATCATGGGAGGATGGGGTGGTACCCGAGGACTGGAGGAGGGCAGATGTGATTCCCCTTCACAAAAGTGGGAGCAAGGCAGACGCAGGAAACTACAGACCTGTTAGTTTAACCTCAGTGATAGGGAAAATGATGGAAACATTTCTGAAGAAAAGAATTGTCGAGTATCTAGATGCCAGAGGGGCACAGAACCCAAGGCAGCATGGATTCAGAGCGGGAAGGTCATGCCAGACGAATCTGATAGATTTCTTTGACTGGGTGACCAAAGTAGTAGATCAGGGAGGGGCTGTGGACATGGCCTACCTAGACTTTAGCAAGACATTTGACACAGTCCCACACAAAAGATTGCTATACTAGTTAGCCAGCCTGGGAGTGGGTCCCAAGATGACAGCCTGGGTAAAGAATTGGCTGGAGAATAGGACACAGAGAGTAATAGTAAATGTAGTCCACTCTGAAGAAAGGGGGGTTACTACTGGGGTACCGAGGTTCAGTATTAGACCGGTCCTCTTCAATGTCTTTATGTTTACATTGCAGAGGGACTAGAAGAAAAAGTATCTCTTTGCAGATGATACAAAGATCTGCAACAGAGCTACGACAAGGTGGGGTGGAAAGGATGAGAAGGACTTGGCAAGGTTAGAGGAATGGTCAAATGTATGGCAGCTTAGATTCAATGCTAAGAAGTGCAGAGTAATGCACCTGGGAAACAAAAACCCAGGGGAAGAGTACACAATGGGGGGTGAGATACTAACAACAACAAAAATGGAAAGGGACCTAGGGGTATTCATATCAGATGACCTAAAGGTGGGCAAGCAATGTGAGAGGGCAGCAAGGAGGGCTGGGGGGATACTGGGATGCATAGGGAGAGGCATCACCAGTAGAAAACAGGAAGTTGTTATCCCTCTGTACAGACAGCTGGTGAGACCCCATCTGGAGTACTGTGTGCAGTTCTGGAGACCCAATCTCCACAAAGACATAGAAGCTGTCCAGAGGAGGGCAACTAAAATGGTGCAGGGTCTGCACCGGAAGACATATGAAGAGAGACTTAAGGAGCTTAACATGTACAGTATAGCCTCGAGGAAAGGAGGGAGAGGGAGGACATGATAGAAACTTTCAAGTACCTCAAGGGAATCAACAAAGTCTAAGAGGGTAGCATCTTTCAAAAAAAGAGGTGTGCAAGAACAAGGGGCACAATTTGAAGATAGAGGGGGGGCGGCTCAGAGGTAATTTAAGGAAGTATTTTTTCACAGAGAGGGTTGTGGATGCATGGAACGGCCTTCCGGAGGAGGTTGTGGAGTCAAAAACAGTGGTGGAATTCAAGCATGAATGGGACAGTCATAAGGCAATTCTAGGGGTTGGAGGTAGGAAGAAGTAGGCTACTGGTTATCTAGGATCTGCAGCTTATCCATTAGGTAGGGAAATGGGCAGACTGGGTGTGCCAAGCAGTCCTTATCTGCCGTCAAATTCTATGTTTCTATGAGTGCCTTTTTTTTGTTTGCTTTATGTTGTTTTTGCTTTTGTTGTTTTCTATGGGCCATTGTCCATGCTGCTTGCTTATAATAAATGTTTGTGATACATTTGCTGCTGTGTTGTGTGCCTTTCATTGGTGCCCGGCTCTACCACCCCCCCAAACCCACCCATTCAGTGCTATGCTTGTGCCTTGTGCTGCACTTGTGCTGTGCTGTTACACTGTGCATGTGCAGTCCACTGTAGCCCAATATTCAGAGGCATTAGCATGTGTGTGCTACTTCTGAACATCTCAGTTGCAATGTGCTAGTGCAGGGGTTCTCAAATGGTGAGGCCAGCCTCCCTGGAGAGGCTCCAACCTGTTCCAGGGGAGGCTCAAGCAAGTCTGAAAAAGTACTGTATTTAAATTTTGTGTTTTATATATTTTGTGTGAAGAGATGAAGCAAACTGAAAGAGGATAATAACAGTAGGTGAATTTTATGTATTTATTTTCTAATAGGTGACAATGAAAGGTGAATGAGCCAAGGCTCATTTCAGGTGTACCCGGGGAAGGGTAGGGAGTGAATACATTTCAAAAGGTAACTTCAAAACAGTCAAGAAATACACAATGAACAATAGTGCAAACAAATATGAACAATATATTAATAATGAGTGGTGGTAATTGATCAATTTGTAAAGTGATGGCAGAACAGCCCAAATACAAGGGTTGAGCATATAAGTGCTGAGAGCAACAGCAGGAAGGAGCAAAGTAATCCCCGAGAAGTTGCTTTGGAGCAGGGAAGAAGGGGGAGAGGCAAAGTATGTAGCAAGGTTATTTCATATAGAGAGGAAACAGAGGAAGTAGTCTGACCCATGAAGGTAGTGCAACAAGGTGTAACAATGGTTCAAGAATGAAAATAGTGGAGCAAGTAGGTTGGCCTATGGGGTGGGTACAATAAGCTGAATAATAATATTTGTTTATTTTATTTATTTGTTATTCTGATAACACCTTTGAGCACAGGAGCTCTTTTTCAAAAGTTCCAAGTCAGTATAGGACAAAGAACTGAACGTGAGCAAAGTACTCAAAGGGGTTTCAATTTATTCATGGTGTACTGCGTAAAGTACAGTATGTTATTTTTCTTTGGGGAGGCCCAAGAATATTTCAGTTTTTGGGGGAGGCTCAAAATCTTTTCCATGGATTTAGGGAGGCTCACTGTGACAAAGTCTGAGAACTATTGTGCTAGTGCGAACAAAAATGCAAACACAAGGCAAGTGTGGTGCAATTGTATGGCTGGCTGAATACGCGGCCCTCTGTGGTTACAGATGAGGAAAACTGCAAATCAGTGACTATAATCTCACCAATCATTATAATTATCTTCCAGTGTTTTAGGAGGTGTAGTCTGTGACAGCATTGGAAAACTAGGGATTATTCAATGAAAATGAAAATTTTATGTAATGATATTTGGCCACCTTGAAAAAAACTGTGCCATGTCCATTTGTATGCCATGCCATTACTCTTTATTTATATTGCATATAAATTAAAAATCACAAAATGTTGAAATGCTTTTTTATTTTTTTAAAGACTTTTAGATGTTTTCATTAATGTATTATATTGGTACATAAACATACTGAGTACACTGATGTAATTTATTAACTAGATAAGGAAATGCTTGGGATCTGATTGGCCAAGCATGTCATAAGACTGTTCTGTTATCAGACAGCATCTCTACTGAATCAGGTGTAGTAGATGCTCTCCTGCCAAATCTTTTTTTGGGTAATCCTAAAGATTGATGGATCCATTACTGGGGATCGCAGAACAGGCATATTTGCTCATGTCTTCTATAACAAGCAACAGTGAGGATTTTAGAGCAGTCAGAATCAATTAGACCACCACAGGCCCTGAGGAAGTGGCCTTGGGCCATGAAACATCAGCGTTTGTATATTAGGTAGCTTGTTTATCCACAGTTTGGATTAATAACATATGATTGGCATAATTAATAGGAGTTTTAATCTCCTTCTCTTTCAAACTGTTATCAGAGTACATCAGGACATTTAAGATCCCATGGAGGATTTTTTCATTCAATATGTGTTGTTTTTTTTTGTGTGACTTTTTATTAGCACAGTAAGGTACTTCAGCGTGTCCTATGACCCTAGACACTGTGTATGGACTCATCCAGTTGTTGAACGCCTTCAGCTGAACCATGTGCTTCACAACACACTGGAAGTGTCCACGTAATAGAATGTTTAGAAAAGAATGGAACAGGCCATACAGCAGAGCAAAAGTAACTTCTGTAAGACTATGTATGAATAGACAGTTGGTAGACCATGCCACTTCTAAAAATGCATTAAGCAGTCCCTGGATCAGAATGCTATGTTTAACACCCCCCCACACACACTCAAACACATACACTGATATAGACACTGAAGGTGATAACTGTAATAGTAGTAGCAGTAGTACAAAAAGTTTGGTTCAGCAACATGAATAAGGCTATTCCCAAGCATAAGATCATTTACAAGAATTACCATCACAGCAGTGCTGAAGCAGAAGTAGCTTGGCTCAGGTAACTTTGTCTTTCTGTTGTTGGTAACTTTCTGGGGTTTTTTGAGCTACCCTCCGGTAGGATCACATTCCAGGTACTTGTGTTAATTTATTGTGTGTTCTTCTCCGGGCAGTAATTCCTGAATTTGTTTAATACAATTGTTTTTGTGATTTTTATTGTGAGTTTGAGATTTATATTTCAGCAAGCATTGCTAGCAACCTTCTGGATGCTTCTGTGCTTCCCCCTCAGCTAGGATCAGTTTATAGCTAATTGTGTTTAAATACCTGTGTGTTCTCTCACATAGCAGCAGTGCAGAAGCAGAAGTAGCTTGGCTCGGGTAGCTTTGTCTTTCTGTTGTTGGTAACTTTCTGGAAGTTTCTAAGCTACCTTCAGCTAGGATCACATTCCAGATACCTGATTGTTTTTTTACAGCAGACAGGCAGGAAAGGAGACACCCCACAACCATTCCCACCCTCCCCCGGGTGCTCTGCCTTAATAGACATTGACAGAGTCACACCTACTTAAAGGCACAGGGAATGTTTGGCAGCACCCTACAAGATCGGGCCTATCTGAGACAACAGGCAGCAATACAAGAGAAGAGCAGTCAACTAGGTTAGCAAAGGCACTTGAAGCAGAAAGCAGATGAGTAATTTAGCTAAAAGGAGAAGAAAGGAAAGAAAAAAAATAACTGAAAAGGAGGGGTGGTAGTAGTAAGCAGGTTCAGGATGATGCAGGGAGTGATGCACTGCTCTGGGTGTGGTGCAGCAGTCTTCAGATGAAGATTCTGGGTACTGCAGTACTGCCCCATAGGCAAGCACCTCTCTGGGCTGAGGGTGGAGGTCATCAGTATCCAGGCTGAGCTGGCAGGAGTACTGTAGAGCTTCACCTCCACCCAGAGGCCACAATGTTCCCAGCCACTGCCACAGCGGCTGCCCAGGCAATGACAGGGTGGACTACGGTGGGCTCAGGGAGATTCAGGGGAGGGGCCGAGACACATCCATTATCTAGTTCAGCTCAAAAAACTCCTTCACTGTTTTGGAGCAGTGGTAGAGTCCTGCAAAGGAACCTGAGGCTGAAACCAAGAAGGATGTGAGGGTCCTCCAGCAGGGAGAACCAGTGACGGGAGGAAGAGAACCCCAAAGGAGGAAGAGGTTACTCCTGGTGGGGGACTCAATTGTCCAGGGAATGGGTCTAGGCACAGATAGGAGGGAGGAAAGGGAAGTCAAGTGCCTTCCAGGAGGCACAGCTTGGAGGAAGGGGGAGAAGATCCAGAGGATCTCTGAAGTAGTGGCAAGGAGGGGGGCTGGATGTTATTGTCCATCTGGCAACAAATTACCTATCCAAGGACAGGGCTAGCTTGGAACAGGTGAAAGAGGACTTTGTAGGTTTGGGGGGGGGAGCCTGGGGAAAATAGCAAGCTCCATGACATTTTCAGAGATGATGCCAGTCCATGGCAGGGAGGGGGGATAGGAATCTCTGCGCTAGCAACTTCAACTCATGGTTGAAGGCCTTGTGCAACGAGAATGGGTATGGCTTCTTTGGGGACTGGGGTCCTACCTGGAATGATGTGGCCCTGTACAGTGGGGGTGGGCTGCATCTTTCCAGAAAGAGGAAAGCAGCCCTCAATAAATGGTTCAAACGCTTCACTGATGAGCATTTAAACTAGCCGGTGGTGGGCAACAAGAACAGGCAAACTCTTGCAGCCCACCCCCACATGGTAAAGACACCAGAATGATGTTGCCAAGGTCACCTGGACCAGGCAGAAGGGGAGAAGCAAAGAAATTGGGCCACATCTTAAAGTTAAAAGGGAGGGGAGGAAACTGTAGAGGACCAAAACCAGGAGTGGTGGGAGGACAGGCAATAATACTTGGAAGGTCATGGTGACAAATGTCCACAGCCTGGGAAATAAAATCCCAGACATGGAGGCTGTCATAGCTGAGGCAGACCTGGACATAGTAGCAATAACTGAAACCTGGTACACTGGCAATCATGGGTGGGAAGTAAATATACCAGATTATACTCTGTTTAGGCAGGATAGGGGAGGAAAAAGGGTGAGGAGTTGCCCTGTACAGTATGTCAAGGAGGGTATAAAGGCAACACAGATACAGGGTAGGCAGAGGGGAGGCTAAGGCACTGTGGGTCATCCTTGAACCAGGAAATGACACAGCAATATGAACAAATGTGATATACAGGCCTCCAGGTCAGGTAGAAGAAGTGAACAGGGACCTTGAGAATGAAATACACGAAATGGCAATAAAGGTGAGATTCTGCTGAAGGGATATTTTAATATGCCAGATGTGGATTGGACCACCCAGGCAGCTGCTTCAGCCAGAAGCAGAGGCATCCTGGATTCCCTACAAGGGGCAGGACTCAGGCAGCTGGTGCCTTGATCCCACTACAGATAGGGTGATTCTTGATCCAGTAATGCCCAATGGGGAAAGAATCAATGATGTCCAGATGGAGGAACAACTAGGATCCAGTGTTCACCACATAGTGTGGTTCAACATACAGACAGGGATTCAATCAAGTCACACTAGGGCAAAGGTTTTCGATTTCAAAAAAGGTAGACTTTGCTGAAATGGGGAGAGTTATCAAAAGTGCCCTGGGGAATAGGAGAACAGGAAGGTAAGTGGAAAATCAGTGGGAGAACCTAAAAGGAGCTATAGTGGAAGTAATAAACAAATGCATCAGATTGGTATCAAAAGGCAGGAGAAGGAAAAGGCCACTATGGTTCTCACAAGAGGTAGCAGAAAAGGTAAGGGTTAAAAGGGCAGGGTTCCAGAAATATAGGAACACCCAAAAGGAGTAGGATAGAGAGGTGTACCGAGAGTGTTTAAAGGAAGCAGGGAGGGTGGTGAGGAGAGCAAAGGCACAGACTGAGGAAAGTTTAGCACAGATAGTAAAGAAAGGGGACAAGACAATCTACAGGTACATCAGCGAAAGGAGGAAAACCGGGGCGGAGGGATTGTAAGACTTAAAGGGGAGGAAGGGGCGTGTAAGAAGGGTGACGTGGATAATGTGGAAATACTGAATAAATAGTTCTGTTCAGTATTCACGGAAGGGGGGAGGGACAGGGACCATAGTCGAGCATCAGATGCCAAGTGGGTAAGAGGTGGACAACAGTCCATTCATGGGGAGAACGTTCTGCAGGAGCTCACTAAATTGAAGGTGAACAAAGCAATGGGATCAGATGGCATATACCAAAGGATACTACGGGAGCTGCGAAGAGAGCTAGCAGAACCTCTGGCAGCATTGTTCACCAAGTCACCTAACACAGGTGCCAGAGGATCAGAGAAGGGCACATGTCATCCCTGTACACAAATCAGGCAGTGGGGGGGGGAGGAGATGGGCAACTATAGGCTGGTCAGCCTCACCTTGGTAGTGGGGAAGATCATGGAGACACTACTTAAGGATAGGATAGTGGGACATCTAGAAGTCATTAGTGCCCGGGCCCTAGGCAACATGGGTTCATGGCAGGTAGGTCATGTCAGACAAATCTCATAGACTTTTTTGATTGGGTGATGAAGGAAATAAATCAGAGGGGTGCAGTGGACATAGCCTACCTCAGTTTCAGCAAAGCCTTTCACACTATCCCTCATAGGAGGCTGGTTAACAAGATGGGTAGTCTGGGCATGCGAGACTTAGGAACTGGCTAACAGACAGGAGACAGAGGATGGTGATAAATGGAGTACAATCTGGTTAGAGGAGGGTAGCCAGTGGAGTACCTCAGGGATCAGTCCTTGGACCAGTTCTGTTCAATGTCTTCATCAGTGACATTGCAGAAGGGCTGGAAGGAAAGGTCTACCTGTTTGCAGATGACACAAAGATCGGTAACAGGGTGGATACTCCTGAAGGGGTGGAGAAAATGAGGTGGGACCTGGGGAAGCTTGATAAATGGTCTGCAGAGTGGAACTGAGGTTTAATTCAAAAAAGTGCAAAATTATGCTTCTGGGACAAAGTAACCCTGGGGATGGGGAGAGCGAGAGGATTTGGGGGGGGAAGAGACCTGGGGGTTACTATTTCAGATGACTTGAAAATGTCAAAGCAGAGCACAAAGGCAGCAGGGAAGGCCAGTGGCATACTGGGGTGCATAGCAAGAGGTATCACCAGCAGAAGGCGTGAGGTAGTAATGGCATTATACAAAACCCTGGTCAGACCTCACATGGAGTACTGTGTGCTGTTCTGGAGGCCACACCTTTGAAAAGACATTAACAGGCTGGAGACAGTCCAGAAAAGGGTGACTAAGATGGTAAAGGGCTTGCACCACAAGACTTATGAGGAGAGATTAAGGAACCTCAATATGTACTCACTGGAGGAGAGGAGGGAGAGAGGGGACAAGATAGAAACATTCAAGTACCTCAGTGGCATAAACAAGGTGTGGGTGGGACTTCCAATACAGGAGGAGTGTAAGAAGTAGGAAGCATGACATGAAATTGGAAAATGGCAAGTTAAGAGGGAATGTGAGGAGGTATTTCTTCACATAAAGGGTGGTGGACACATCGAATGGTTTGCCACAAGAGAGATGGGAGTGAGCACTGTGGTTGGATTTAAACATGCATGGGATAGGAATACAGGAACCATAGCTCACTGCTAACAGACAAGTTTTAAATGGAGTAGCTATCTATTTAAGGGAAGGGATGAAAGCAACAGAACTAAAGGGTAAACAGGGAGGAGAGAAGGCACTGTGAGTCACCCTGGATACTGGAAATGGCACCACAATCCGCACAGGGGTTGTATACAGACCTCCATCTCAGGGGGGAGGAAATGGACAAGGAAATGATAGAAGGCATCCTTAGAATTGCAGAGAAAGGGAAGATATTGCTGATGGGGGACCTGAATGTGGAGCACCTTTGCTGCAGCCACATCCAAAAGCAGGGCCATTCTCAATGCCCTACAAGGGGCACGCCTCAGACAGCTAGTGTTGGAACTCACTTGGGAGGGAGCAACCTTAGACCTGGTACTCTCAAATGGGGACGGAGAGAGGATCTCCGATCTAGAAGTGGGTAGCTATCTGGGAACAAGTGACCACCAAACAGTGTGGTTCATGATAAACTCAGCTGTAGAGTCAAGTCTTACAAAAGTGAAGGTACTGGACTTCAGGAGGGCTGATTTTGTCAAATGGGAAAAGTGCCTCAGAAAAGCACTAGCAAACAGGCAAGAAGGAGGGGTGGAGCAACAATGGGGAAACATCAAAACTGCCATTACAGAGGCAACAAGCCTTTGTGTGAAGCAAATAAACAAATCAAAACAAAAGAAAAAACACTATGGTTCTCAAAAGAGGTGGTGGGGAAGGTTAGGGAGAAAAAGATAGCATTCAGAAAGTATAAGGAAACACAGAAGGAGCAGCTACAAAGAACTGTACCAGTTAAAGCAGAATTAAGCGGGGAAGGTAGTCAGACTAGTGAAGGCCCAAGCCAAGGAAAAGACAGCCAACTCAGTTAAGAAGGGGGATAAAACCTTTCATAGGTACATTAGGGAGCAAAGAAAGACAAAGGCAGGGATACTGAGGCCGAATAAAAAGAAGGGTGGGTGGGCAGAGAGAGACAATGAAAAGGCAGGGATACTGAATGAATACTTCTGCTCAGTATTCACGAAGGAAGGGGGGGTACCTAATCCAGTCAATAGAAGCACTCTGGATAGGGGGATCGATATCAGTCCTTTCACAGAAGAAAGGGTTCTGAAAGAACTAAAACTGAAGGTGGACAAAGCAATGAGGCCTGATGGGATTCACCCCTGAATTCTAAAAGAACTAAGGGGAGAACTGTTAACATCATTGACTACCCTTTTTAGAAAATCATGAGAGAATAGTGTGGGGCCTGAGGACTGGAGGAGGGTGGATGTGATTCCCCTTCACAAAAGTGGGAGCAAGACAGAGGCAGGAAACTACAGACCTGTCAGTTTGACCTCAGTGGTAGGGAAAATGATGGAATAACTTCTGAAGGAAAGAATTGCTGAGTACCTAGAGGCCACTGGAGCACAGGACCCAAGGCAGCATGGATTCACAGTTGAAAGGTCATGTCAGATGATTCTAATCAATTTCTTTGACTGGGTGACCAAAGTAGTAGACCAGGGTGTGGCTGTGGGCATGGCCTTCCTAGACTTTAGCAAGGCATTTGACACAGTCCCGCACAAAAGATTAATAAACAAATAAGCCAGCCTGTGAGTGGGTCCCAGGGTAAAACATTGGCTGGACAACAGAACACAGAGGGTTATAGTAAACGGAGTCCATAGTGAAGAAACGGGGGTTACTAGTGGGGTACTGCAGGGTTCAGTACTGGGTCGGGTCCTTTTTAATGTCTTTATAAGTGACATTGCAGAGGTACTGAAAGAAAAATGATATCTATTTGCAGATGACACAAAGATCTGTGACAGGGTTGATACACAAGGTGAGGCAGAAAGGATGAGAAGGGACTTGGCAAGGCTGGAGTAAGGTCAAATGTATGGCAGCTTAGATTCAACACAAAGAAGTGCAAAGTAATGCACCTGGGGAACAAAAACCAAGGGGAAGGGTACACAATGGGGGGTGAGATACTGACAACAAAAATGTAAAGGGACCTGGGGTAATTATATCAAATGACCTAAAGGTGGGCAAGCAATGTGAGAAGTCAGTAAGGAGGGCTGGGGGGATACTGGGATGCATAGGGAGAAGCACCACCAGTAGAAAACAGGGCGTTGTTATCCCTCTGTACAGACAGCGGGTGAGACAGCGTCCAGATTCCAGGGTTCAGCATGGGTGCAGCTGGGGCCATCACAGAACCTGCAACTCCATTTTTTGCTTTTTTTCCTTCCTGACCCCCCTACCCTCTGACATCATGTAACGGCTGTGTACCTCCTGACTCATATCTTCCTCCAGCTGCCACTAAAAGGTGATCAGTGGGTGGGATGGCAGTCCCTCCCTGCCCAAGAGAGGAAAGCAGTCCTCTGGATGCTCAATCCTCTCTCGCCCCTGCTGACCCTTGGTGGCCCAGGCTCATTCCTGAACCCAGGTCACCAGTGTGGCACAAGGTGTGGCGTCCAGTGCTCCAACCTCCAGCACTACTGGGCCAGCCTGTACAGGAGGTTTCATCCTCCATGACCACTAAACCACTGTGGTATGATTTAGAAAGCCTGATTATTAAACCCAAAAATATACTGGACATCCTGTATGTGCCTATGGCTTCAAATTTAAGGGATAACCCATGCTTGATAGCTTCCATCAATACCATTAAAAAGGCTAATGGTATCTTAAACCCTAATAAGACCTCACTTATCAGCATGCCTCTGTGGTCAAATCTGATACTTAAATATAATAATAAATGATTATCTAAGCCCTCATGGTCAAAGGCAGGAATGTTAACAATAAAAGATGTAACAGATCAAACTACAGGAGTTCTACTCTCATTCACAGACATACAGAAACAATTTGGAATAAGCAGATTGCAGTTCTACCAATACTTACAATTAAGGGATTTGCTTTCAAGACAGGTCTTGACCACAGACCTTCACATGGCTAAAGAGTATGTAGCTACAATATCAATTTTTCTCTAACTTTGTGTATACTAGGTATCATCTCAGAAGGTCATGAACTCAAGTTATACAAAACATTTTTAGTAAACCTTGCCTCATTAAGCCTGAAGAGGATCATCTTGAGGAACTGGAAAACTAAACATAGTCCCTCTTTGGGTGAATGGTTCAATCAAATAAGTTCATTAGCAAACAACAAGAGGATAAGTTATCTTATAATGTATGGGGAGCCCTTATTATTAACTGAAATCAAGCAGATTACAACCTTGTTATGCCATCATTATGACATCACTCAGTTGTTAATCCTTCCTGAGTATGTCATATCAATGGTATAACAAAACGGAATACTCATAACAATCAGTGTTCCATATAGAAGATAATGCCTGATGTACAGGTGATAACCATGATGTAATCACCTCGAGTGGTTGCTAGGGCATCAGTAAACCTCGAGAGCACAGCTCAAGAGGTTTACAATTACAAGTACAGAGGGGCTGTTCAAAGTAAGGGAGGGGAGGGACACCAGGGGCCATGACATGAGACTGGAGTGAGGAAGGTTCAGGAGAGAGATGAGGAGACACTTTTTTACAGAGAGGGTGGTGGCTGGGTGGAATGCATTACCTCCTGAAGTGGTATGCAGTAGAACAGTGGACTGCTTCAAACAAGGATGGGACAGGACAAGGGGGAGGGTTAATGAAGGGGAAGGGTGGAAGGGAGGGGCAGCTGCAGAATAAGGGGTGCTAGCTGCACATTCAAGCAGACTTGATAGACCTCTAGCCCTTTATCTGCTGGCAAATTTTGTATGTTTGTATGTTCGTACAATTGCCCTGGCAACCACGAGAGGTGATTACACCATGGTTATCACCTGTATGTCAGGCATTGTCATTTATAGTGTATGGGCCTCGACATGAGAAGTTACCTCCCCAAACACAAGTAATTTAGCCTTACCTTATTAATGAATCTGTACTACAGCTATATGATTGTGTAGGAGAACAATTTATTAGGATACATGGACTGAATGACAGTGGGCCAAAATAGCACTAGAGTTAAAATGTCTATCAGACATAGAGATTATTAGACTCAGTACAGTAAACTGAGACAACTGGAATGTTATTTGAATACTGTACTCAGGCTAACAATCACATTCTGGATGTGTAGAACACTGAATTACACTGGCATTCTGTTTTGTAAACTCACTGTTGTGACATAGATGAGATGGGTTTATAAGATTCTGACATCACAACAGTGGGATTACAAGGCTGTAGTCTGCATGATTTTAGTGGGTAATAAGGGCTACTCATACATTATATAGAGGATAATGTATGGTCCTCTATCGTTAACCGGTCAGTTAACAGTCGAGAGGTTGCCCGGGCGACCATGTAAACCTTGAGAGCGAAGCTTGAGAGGTTTACATCACCATGGCAACCTCGAGACGGTTAAAATTGACCGGTTGCCGATAGAGGTACCATACATTATTTTTTATAGCGTATGGTCTCACTATCAAGAATTAAGTGGCTTACGTTTTTTAAAAAGTCACCCCCACGGCCCTTCAGTTCTTCCCCGTCGGTTTCCCTTCAGTTGGTTCCCCGTCCGAAAAAAGCACATCATGCAGACCACTTCGCATGTTGTTAACCACTCATCGATGTGATGTAGGATCGATAGGTTAACAACATATCTACGTCACATCGATAGGTTAACAACCTTAGGAAATTATGATTTCCTAAGGTTAACAGCGTTCTAACATACATTATAAAGTAGTTCAGTAAATTAAAGTAATTCAATCCACAATTACACAATCTTGGTAGCCCATACACTATAAAATATAATGTATAGTCTTTGGTTAAGAACCACACTGAAAACACTTCTCGAAGTTACCATTACATCTGTAAGCCTCTTGAGCTACACTCTCGAGGTTTACAATGATGTCATAGCAGCCTCTTGAACTGTTTACAGCATGGTTATTACCCAAAGACCATACATTATCCTCCATGTCATAGATAGATTGGAAGTTTTCCATAAAATTTGGGATCCCTTTCTTAACCTTAGGTGAGCCTACTTACTTGATTATCTTATAGTGCCTCATATTAAGCTAAGGATTTTATCTTGTTAACTGTGATTGGAATACCGTCAGACAGAACAAAAGTTTACGTTGATAGACAATTTTTCATCTATAGTTACTGAATTTTAAGTGTTTGTAATTCTTCCTGACATTTGATTTGTAATTTGTAATTAATAATTGTACAGAACCTGAATTAACTTGTAAGTCATGTAGCATTCTCTTAATCAAAAACAAATAAAAATTTATGATAGAAAAAAGGTTCATTAGCCTCAAGTTGCTGCTTCCCATGAATGAGCAGGCCCCCTCCCTTTTTATTCCTGTCCTTCCTCCATGTCTGATACATATCTGGGCATCAGTAATCTTAAAGTTCAGCCAAGTTTCTTTTTATTACTATGCTTTTTTTGTCCTCCCCCAATGTCGGGACTTCTACCCTGGTCACGGTCCTCACCACCCTCCGCTCCCATATGGCCGAGACTCCCCGGTTGCCCCCTTGGCTTGGCCCCTAAGGTGGAGCCATGGTACCGGCCAAGGCGCCGTGGACATAGATCCGGTCTGGGGAGCCGGCTGGGAGCTGATGAAGATGCAACGAGGTGGGCATCATGGAGACGCTGGCAACGGTGTTTTTTCCCCTGTAGGCTTGGGGACTGGGATGTGCAATGATGGCCTGCATCCGCCCCACCCCCAGATGCCCAGATACCGGCTGCTTGCGGTGCCCCTGACCTCCACCAGGGGTCCCTCTGTGCACCGGACATTCTCCCTACCCTCCCCCCAGAGAAGGAGAGCAGTCAACGAGATGCTTCATCCTTGTCCCCCAGCTGGCCCTCCGATGACCCAGGACCATTCCTGAATCTAGGTTGCTGGTGTCACAAGCAGAAATCCAACTGCTGAGCCGATGGGCCGGATGTTCATCCAAGTTTCTTAAACTTTTAGAATGTCACACTTATAATCACTCGCCCATTCCCTTAAGGGTACAGGAAATATGTGCTAATTGGCAGCAGTTTGTAATGCTCATATTTAACAGATACATAACTGACACCACTAAATGATTCATATTTAACTACACCTAAATTCGCATCAATGTAAATAACAGTGTTGTAAATCTTCTTTTTTATGGACAACATTCTTCACGGTTCTTGCCATGGAACCAGTAATTTGGAGTTTTTACAATGCATTTGCATACAGAATGCTAAGCATGAGCTGTTGACCTATCAAAACCATGCTCAGAGTTCTGTACACAAACCATGGCACAGTTAAAATTCAAGATCACTGGTTCCATGAAGAGAACTGTAACAGAATGCTACCCATGAAAGCAAACAAGTGCAACAAACAGTTTTTCACATTACGTTTTTATTCAAGAACAGTTAAGCATGTATCATTATGAGATAGGAATATAATTTTTGAAACTAGTAACAATATAAACACATTTCAATTAGAAATAATTTACTGTCCTCTATAAGATGTCCATTTTGGATGTTAAACTTCTCACACTGAAGTGTGCTATTGCAATACCTTTTCCTCTTAGAATTTCTGCATTTAAAGTCTCATTTCCATGGGCTCAGGGCATACTAATCCATCCACCATTTCAAATGCTTTCAACCATATCTTCTCTGACCTCACAAGTTATACCAAGACCCTTCCCAAATCCCTGGATTACTAAGTACCTCCTTCTTTCAAGTATTGAATCAGTGCAACATCCTCCTTTCTATTTTAAAAGCGTTAGGGTTTGTGAGGTGTGCACATTCCTAAAACACATTTTTGAAGCTAGGTCTACTGGCTCAGATGATAATGATCCCAGACTTCTAAAGATTGTGGCAAATGAACTGACTTCCTCAATCACTAGAATTTTTAACCTGTCACTCTCATCACAAATTGTGCCAGATTGCTGCAAGATTTGTACTTGTCTTCAAAAAAGGAAATTGTAAAAATATATGAAACTACATACCCACTGTCACCCTACCAGTTCTTAACAAGGTAATTGAAAAAATTGTTGCCTCCCAACTCTCCAAGTACATTTCAGCCCATGACCTCCTTTCTCCTACTCAACACGGTTTCCACCAAAACCATAGTGCTACCATAGCTGTACATACACTCACCAACAGTATTGTAACTGCAATTAACAAGGGTGAGTTAATGGACACTGTCTTCATTGATTCAACTAAGGCCTTTGACCTGGTAGATCATGCCTTGCTTTGCAATATGATTAATGGCCTGAGCGTTTCTGACACTGCCATTCCCTGGTTTTAAAGTTGTCAGATAGACTATAATAACTAAGGTTTGGTCATGGTTTCTTGGACTCTGCTCCTGTCAAAGTTGGGGTCCCACAGGGCTCCATATTTGGACCGCTCCTTTTCTCACTACATATTAGCTCAGTAAACCACTGTCTTGCATATAGCACATTTATTCTATATGCAGATGACCTTGCGTTCTTCTCTAGTGCTCAAAATTTGCTTGACATCAACATGAAACTATCAGCAGAACTTCAGGATGTCCAAAAGTGGCTCAATGAGAACAGACTTCTTATGAATGCTACAAATTCACAGGTCATGCTGTTTGAAACTGTTGCCCACCCAAAGAGGAACTCAACCCCGCTACCTGTGATATGTGGTAATGCTACTCCCTTTGTCAATGTCTCTATCTGTAATTACTTTGGTATGCTTGAGCCCTCCTTGGACTTCTCACTCCACGTGGCTTCCATCTGTGAAACTGCCAATACCAGATTAGGGATGGCCTACAAGGTTAGCCACAGCCTATATCCTAGATCTTATTTTGCTATAGCCTGGGGCATTCTGCTGCCCAAATTCACCTTGCCTGTCTTTTCAGTTGCTCCTAAAACCATATTACAGAAATGGGATGTTGTATATAATATTTGCCATTTTGAACTGACTTTAACTTGACTCACCCACCATTGTACATTGTACACGAAACTTGGGTGGCTTCCTCCATCTGCCACTCATGACCTCTTCTTGGGAGGAGTCATCTACAACACTTCACAGAATCAGATGCCCTGGTCTCTTACTTCACTCCTGATGCCCTGCAAAAATGCTTATTCTTTGAGAGCTATGGACCTTGACTACTTAGCTATATCACAGATCAGAATATAACATGGTCGCTCCTGAAAAAGGGACCTCTGGTCTCAGTGAGCTTACCCGGCTATCAAAATCTAAATAAATAAATATATGGGGATATGGATTTCTTGGTTTCTGACCCTAATCTATGGAATACCATTTCATCTCAGATCAGACAATGTCTTACTGCCCAGTCCTTCCAAAACAACTGTTGGTCTCATCTTGTTGAAACGACTGTATGTGCCTGTTTGTATTTGTCGAATTTTAATTTGGCTTTTGTTCAAGTCAGTGGTCACTTCTACACTTCTCATCTCATTTACCTGTTATGTTGAATGTACTCTTTAACTACTTACCTTTGAATTGTTAATTAATTTCACTGTATAACTGACTTCCCTTTGGAACCGGCTATGAAAATTGTATACCATATTTTTCCCATTATTATGCATTCTCTCACTGTATGTTTGAGTTTGTACTCTTGAATTTGTAATGATTTCAATTTACCTGTCATTGTCATAAGTCTGTTTTGCTTTTGGTTGTAATTCTCCAAGGTCATGCTTGAAAACAGGCAAATGTTTGTCTAGTGTACCTTACCTAGTTAACAATAACTACATAAGTCTATCTTAGCACAATGGTATAATCTGTGTGTTACTCCTTACGTATACTATACTTGGATTTTTTAGTTTTCATAGAGATAACTTTAGATGCCAATATCTCCATATCCGTGCCTGCTCAAAGTTGATATTTTGACCTGTAAAAAAGGTAATGGCCAGATCTTTCTAAAATGCATGAGACTTTAGCTTATATTGTCTTAATGATATTTGCTTCTAAAGTTGCATTGTTTTCATCAATTTTATGATAATACAGTGATGCAAATGCTAATGTACTGATACAAACACACTGCATCAACCTGCCACAACCATGTTGACCTGACACAAGGCATTCTTTTAAAAAATAATTAGCTCTAATCACTAACTGTAACTGTTCCAATGTACTTTGACAGGATATTTTGGCAGCTAGGAGCACCAGAAGCTAGGCCCTAATAGATAAATTGCAGGACCAAATGCTGATGCAGGTCAAGGAATGCACAAGATAGGCTGCCATCCATGACATGGTGCTCAGCAACTCAGAAAGGGTAGGTTGAGTGTGGGTTGGGGAACCACTGGGGTCCAGTGACCATAATAACACCATATGGGAAGTCACATGATGCTCTGCTGGAGGTAGCTGCATTTCTCGAATGCTCCCTTCTCCTTGCACTTTAAATTTTAAATTTTGCTCTTCAATCACCTTACCTGGATTAAAGAATTAGCTTGTTAAAGTCTACCACTGCTTATCTCCACAACAAATTGAGCTTCTTGTTCTTCAAGATAGACACTGAGATGAAATTAGCACCTCTGTGGCACACCCTGCCAGCTACTCCTGAATGGGATAAAACAGCCAAACTCTCTAAGGCCTAGTCTTCAACTACCACCCGGACTGCCTCTCCCTCACCAGTTTGTACTGAGGAGAAGTTTGTTCAGGAGTTTGTGGCACTCAAAGAAATGATTGCTGGTTTAACAGAGGAGGTTAAAGCTATGTGGAGCTCTCTGGATTCACTTACTCACTAGATTGGGGACAATGAGGTCCACACCAGCTCCCTTGAGGACTGGCACAACAAGATAGACTCAGACATCATTTTTCTGCATCAAAAAACCTCTAAGCTGAAAGCTCATCTGGAAGACCTTGAAGGATGCAGCAGAAGAAATAATGTGGTCACACTGGGTCTTCCAGAATGAGTGGGGGAGGGCACCCAACCAATTATTTTCACCCAGAAGCTTGTGGAAAAACTAGCCAGTCCCTCTGCAAATGGTCTTGGACACATTATAGAGAGGGCACATAGGACTATGAGAGCCATGCCAGTGGAAGGAGCCCCACTCCATCATTTTATTTTTTAATTTTTTAATATCTTGGGCCACCTACACTTGATGGCTAAGGTGCAGGATTTAAGAGAAATACTCTGGGAAGGTTGTGGAATCCGAGTAGTCCAGGATCTTCCATCGACTGTATGACAAGACAGAGCAGCCTTCCATCCTATAGTCTCCAAAGTAATTGCTATTGGCATACATTTTAAAATGCTGTACCCGGCCAGACTGCAAATTCAACATTAAGGAAGCTGGAAGTCTTTTGATACAGTGGAGCAAGCAATGCCAAAACAGAGGAATCTGCTACCTGATCTTTTTAAAGCTCCATAAGACTACTTGAGATATGGCTGGGGTTGAGATTGCTTCAGTTTGGGCATCTGGTTGTTTTTTTTTTTTAATCCTGACATCTTTCTTACAGGTAACCCATGATGGATTGTATGGCAGTAAATTCTACAACTAAAGCTGATTTGGATCATGGAGTTCTAATATCCATAACCAGACCACTCAGCAATTTTGGCTGTTCATACTGGAGTACATACTGGAGTTGTTTAAGACAGCCAGAAGGCAAAGCTCATGTAGGCTATCCCCACTTTATCCGTGGAAGCAGCCTTGGTTACCAACCATAATATACTGGTCCAAACCTGTTTCAAATGCATTAAAGTTATTTAGCTCCACAACGTTTGTTGGTAATTTGTTCCACAGCTTTATTATTCTACACTTAAAACTATACTTCCTTATGGCTGTCCTGTTGGTGCTAAAGGTTGAGGTGCTGGATGCCACACCTCGCACCACACTGGTGACCCGAGTTCGGGAATGGACACGGGTTGCGGAGGTCGAGGGGAGGAGGATGATCGACATCCCAATGGATGCTCTCCTCCTCCAGGAGTGGGACCTATAGATGCTAGTGCACCCGATGCTCTGTTGCTGGTGGAAGCTTGTGGGCACAGGGCGTGGCTCTCTCTGATCGGGAGGGAGGACATCTGAGGCATTTGACAATGGCGTGCATCATGACGCCATCTGTCTGGACATCAGTCCTGCGTGCTGACGTCCTCAGGGGTAGAGGGATTAACAGGGGAGAAAAATGGAAAAACACCCTCCTAACCCTGGATGACAACTGGTCCACACCAAGGGAATTCATACCCATGGGCAAGACTCCACTGTGCAGGCACTCCGAGAGAGGGGGACGATCGAGGTAGGAGTTGACCCGGTACTCTAGGGGCAGATACTGTGGGGGGGGGTTCCACTAGGGAATTGACCAAGTCCGAAGGAGTAGGGTAAGAAGGCAGTAAAGATGGGATAAAAAGGAAAGTAGAAAAAAAAAACTATACTTCCTTATATCTATCCTTCACTTCTCTCCTTCTAACTACTGACTGTACCCTCTTAAATCATACTTTTTTTTTTACCAATTATTTTACACATCCTAAATCCGTCATTGAGTCTTCCTGTTTTAGTACTTTGTACAACAACAATGGATCACCCCTAGAACATCTAATATCCAGTGACCACAATCCTAGCATTTTTAACCTATCTTCATATGGTTTTTCCCTAACCCCAGATATCATTTTGATAAAGGATCTTTGTGGCTTCTTAACCATAGTTATGTCCTTCCTCAGTTAAGGACTCTAAATGGTAGAGCAATAATGAAAGCATTATCTGACATATAATTTAAAAAGTGGAAGAAGCACCCCTTCATTTCTTGATTGAAACCCCCTTCTAATACAATTTGCCAATTGCATTGCTTTGTTTGAAGTAAATTTACTGTGGGTCCCACTTTTCATATCATTCTGGATATATATGCCCAAGTACCTCTCATGATCTGAAACTTTTAACCTTGATCCTTGAATATGATAATCTTGCTGGATGTTATATCTCCCCAAATGCATTACAATACACTTTTCCAATTCAAACCCATTTTATTTTTTACTACCCATTCAGAGATGTACAGTATATCAAATCCTGACTGAAAGTGAGTCTGTCCTCATAGGTGTCCACCACCCCTCCCAGCTTTACATCATCTGCAAATTTGACTCACTTGTTTCCACTTTGTATGTTTAAGTCACTAATAAAAATGCTAAACAATAGGGGTCCCAGCACCGATTCCTGCGGCACCCCACTTGTCACCCTCACCTCTTCCGACAAATGGCTTTGTATCCTCACCCGCTGTGTTCTATCCATCAGCCAGTGTTTAATCCACCTGACAATGCTGGTATCGAGTCCCATACTTGTAAGTTTAGAGATTACTATCCCATGTGGGACTGTAACAAAAGCTCTACTGAAATCTAACATCACCATGTCCACATTTCTATCTTCAGCAATACATTTACTGACATAGTTATAAAAGCTAACAAGATTAGTCGCATGCAATCTATTCTTAACAAAACCATGTTGGGTTTTATCTATTAACCCTTTTTCTGTAAAATAGTTTATAATCTCTTCACTAAGGAACCCCTCAATTATTTTACCAGTTATCGAGGTCAAACTCACTGGCCAATAATTAGCTGCCTCATTCCTGTTCCCCTTCTTAAATATTGGCACCACATATGCAGTTCTCCACTCACTTGGTACATAACCTTCATTTAATAATTTTTGTTCTAATAGGGTGATTACTGGTGCAAGATTTTCTTCAAGTTCCTTAAAAAATCTTGAATGGATTCCATCTGATCCAGCTGCCTTATCAGCCATAAGTAACCTTATTCTTTTAAGCACTTTATCCATTGTTATTAGTTTATTTAAATCTAGGTTTTCTGTCTCAATCAAGCAGTTTTCCATACTGTGATCTTGCTTGGTAAACACTCTACTGAAAGATTTACTGAATTTGCTGGTCATTTCTTCTGGTTTAGAACTCATCGCTCTGCCAATATTTAAGGGGCCCACAGTGTTATTTCTCCCTTTTTTATGTTCGTTTGCGCGCATGTGCAAGGAATATTTTGGGAGAGTAGCACACGTGGAGGTGTGCCTCTCCCATCCAATGCACTGCTCCCTTGAGCAGACATGGCGGTCCTGCACCAATGGGTGCAGGAGCTCAGTATGACAGCGGTGTTCCTCTGCTTCAAAGGAAAGCACCACTGCCATACTGAGCACCGCCACCGTCCCCCCTTGCATCACGCGCTCCCCCCGCGCACGTCACGCCACCCTCCCAAGGGTTTAGGTGCTACGCTGGGAGCCCACCCCAGCGTGGTAAACGTTGTTTGCGGCCGGGGTGCCCAATCCCTGTCAGCTCCATGGCCCCCAAGCCATCCTGCTGCCATGCTGGGGAGCCCACCCCAGCGTGGCAAGCGGTCAGCGTTTGTTTTGCCGGCAGGGGTGCCCAATCCCGTCGGCTCCTCGGGCACCCCGTGTAGTTTGCAGGCGGGGCAATCCGTCAGCTCCTCAGCCCCCACATCTTCTGCACGCTGGGGAGCCCACACCCCAGCATGGCAAGTATCCAGCATGTTGTCTTTTTTTAAACCTGTAAAATAAAAACGGTCCCCACGGCGAGTCTCCCAGCCCCCCTCCACAACCCGCACCCACCCATTGCGACCCAGCCTATTCACACCCCTCACTCACATACTTACTCTGGACTCTGGCGCGGCCGATCTTTGGTGGACCGGGAACACGTCTGCACTCTTCAAAGCCGACCGCGAACTGAGGAAATGCTGGTAAGCTGTATAATGGGCTAGATAGGGGGGTTTCAACTTTATTGCATATCTCAGTCATTTTTTGGAATTTTTGCACCAAATTTTCAACATGGGGTTTTTTTGGGACCCCTTCTCATGAATGATGTCACTGGCATGGCGTTATTTGGCTCGAAGGGTGATTTCGCAGGCACTGCGCAGTCACTGTGTTAAATCACCCTTCAGCCTTGAATAGCACCATGACAGTGACATCATTCATGAAAAGGGGTCCCAAAAACCCTGTGTTGAAAATTTGGTGCAAAAATCCTAAAATGACTGTTTTATATGCTTATGCTACAGTTCCTACGCAGGCTCTGTAAGCTCGTGAATTTTCTAATATTTGCACTCCAGATTTTCAACATTGCCATTTTACCACACCTCCTCATGAGCAGTACAGCTGTCATTTTTCACATCCTGCCCGAAATGTGTTTCTGCCCATGTAGCGCACAATGGCGCAGTCGGTGTGTGAACTCAATGTTTGGGACACATTAAGAAAATCACAGTGACACTGATCATGAGCAGAGGTCTTAAAATGGCTGTGCTGAAAATTACGGAAAAATTCCTAAAATGACTGTTTTATGAGTCTGCGTTATGCAGTTCCTACGACTTCCTCAGAGGGTTTGCAGAATTTTCAACATTTTCACTCCAGATTTTCAACATTGCCATTTTACCACACTCCTTATGAGCACTGCAGCTGTCATTTTTCACATCTTGCCCAAAATGTGTTTCCACCCATGTAGCGCATAATGGCACAGTCGGTGTGCTAACTCAGTGTATGGGACACATTAAGAAAATCACAGTGTCACTGTTCATGAGCAGAGATCTTAAAATGGCTATGTTGAAAATTTGGTGAAAAATTCCTACAAATAACTGTTTCTGACGTCGTTGTGCAGTTCCATAGCACGCTCATAAGTTTGCAAATTTCCAATATTTTCACTCCAGATTTTCAACATTGCCATTTTACCACACCTCCTTATGAGCAGTACAGCTGTCATTTTTCACATCCTGCCCAAAACGTCTTTCCCCCATGTACTGCACAATGGCGCAGTCAGTGTGCGAAATCAATGTATGGGACACAGTAAGAAAATCACAGTGACACTGTTCATTAGCAGAGGTTTTAAAATGGCAATGTAGAAAATTTGGTGAAAAAATTCCTAAAAATGACTGTTTTACGAGCGTGCGTTGCACAGTTCCCACGCATGCTCGTAGGTTTGCGAATTTTCAATATTTCCACTCCAGATTTTCAACATTGGCATTTTACCACTTTGCTTCCTTATGAGCAGTACAGCTGTCATTTTCACATCCTGCCAAAACGTTGTTTCCGCCATAGCAGCACACAATAGGGTAACAAAAGGTCAGTAAGACAATTTATAGTAAATACCAGCAATCGCACAGGGCATTAGGGTAAAGCACCATACATGCCAAACACCACTGCAAATATCTGCAAGCGAACATTCGGCATTGACAAATGCTTGTTATTATTGCTATAAGCATAAAGACTTTTAATATTGTTTTTTGACATGGCTAGCCTAAATTCTATGTGTTGTTTAACTTTTTTAATTTCAGTTTTTTAGATGCCTTAATATCTGCTTATATCTATTCCTACTATTCCTGGTTTTCAATCTTTTCATTTTTCCAAACAACAGTCTCTTCTTATTACATAATTTGATTATCTTATTGGTAATCCAAGTTGACTTTTCCCCCTACAATTATATGCATGCTTTTTTGGAATATGGCTGTCTACCAGCTCATTTATGATTTTGACAAACAACTCCCAGGATGCTTTGGTTGACAACCCATTCATTATATTATTCCAACCTAATCCATCCAGCCTTTCCCTTATTGCACCATAATCTCCCCTATTATATAGAACTTGGATTGTTTTACCCTTGATTGATTTATTTGTCTTATTTATTATAAATGTAATAGTGCCTAGATCACTTGTACCTATGGGGGAACCAATATTTACATATTGGATATCATCAGGGATGTTAGCAAGCACCACATCCAAAATGTTTTCTTCTCTAGTGGCCTCATATACACACTGTTGAATTCCTGCTGATGTTAATTCTTCTTGAATCCTGACTGCCAAAGAGTTATTTGTATTTTTCTTACTCCAATCAATCTCTGGAATGTTTAAATCTCCCGTTAGCAAAATGTCATAATCCTCTGCTAGATTAGCAACATGTTCAACAAATACTTCTGTCTCCCTCATATTAGTATCAGGTGACCTATAGAATACCATCAACTTAAGTTTCTTCCCCTTCAACCCCAGCAAATCTACACTAATGGCCTCAATACTGTATTGCCAAAATCATTACTGTCACTGTCAACTAAATATTCTATCCCCTCCCTAATAAACAGAGCAACCCCTCCCCCTTCTATCTGACCTATTTTTATTTATTAGACAATACCCAGGGACATGCTGGCTCCAAGCAGTAATCGTGTTCCACCATGTTTCCACTACCCCTATAATTCCTATTTCATCTTTTTCCAATATTATCTCAAATTTAACCATATTGTCTTTGTTTCAGGTACTTTCTCATTATTAGAACACTGGATCCTTGTATCTACCTTGCTTTGGGGCTTTGACTTTACTGCATAAAGTATTGGTCCAGTGGCTGAGTTTCATGTTCATGGAGGATCTACTTAATTTTGTTGATCTCGATCCCCTTATTTGAAGTTCCGAAGCTTCAGACTGATGGGTTAAGCTTTTTAAAATCCTAATGCTTTGAAGGTTTCTGGTAGTAGTGCTGGATAACTGGATTTACGGACTTTAGGCTCTGCCCTCACTTGTTTTTCACTATGGTTTGAGGGACCTGCTGTTTTAAATCCTTCACTACTACCTGTTGTATTTCCTGTGGACGGCTCTGGGGCATAGGATTTTCTTATTATATACCATATGTGTTCCACTAGGTAGCCTACTTTATTAATTCAGGACTCAAGATATCTACCTGTGGTTCCTGTTCCTTTTTTTTTCTTTTACTAAGATGCAAGGACATCGTGATTGAAGCCTGGGACTTAGGTTCATCTGTGGTACCTGGCTCATTAATGTACCTAACATGGTTTTCATCCAGTACAGAGGAGCTGGTCAGGATAACCAACTTTATTAGCATTTTGCTGGGGATAATATCTAACCGTGTGCCAAGTCTTTTTCTTTGTACTATTTCACTACATTGGATATTGGCATTTGTTCAGGGTCCACCTCATTACTTCTTTGGCAACCATACTGGGTCATGATGTTGCATGCTGAATAACGTATGGCATAATGGAGAACCAGAACTTGTGCTCTCCCTGAGTTGGACCCCCCCCCGGAGTTGAGAATCTTTAGTGGGGGCTCCGGGGGCACTGTCCCCCATAATGGGTGGTGTGAGGGGCAAAGCCCCACCTCAGAACAAAGACGTATGCCTCATGGCATAAATTGTCCAGCATGATTGTGCCATGCGACACTACGTCTTGTGACATAATGACCCCATGCCCTTTGGCAGCTGGCACAGGTTTATCTCCTGTTCCGTCCATATAGACGATAACTGCGGCATTTGCCCTTGACCTGAGTTATATGCATGCCATTTATTTGGAAATCTCCAAGTAGTAAAACTTTAACATCTTTATTCAGTCTCCTGGATCTGTGACCTCTGTTTTTATTTTTTTTAGATTAACCGTTTCCCCCATTTCTTGTAGGACAAGTGTCGGCTGACATTTTTTTTTATTTTCAGGAGGATTCTTCACTAATGGAAGTGTTTTGGATTATTTTGGGGGGCCAGAGGGGGAGTCTCCCCATAGACATTCACTATGTTATGCTTTTTACTTTTGATGCATCCAATTTATATATGTTATGTATACTATATGGGAGAAACTGCTTTTTCTTTGAATAATCTAGCTGGGGATATGCCATTATGTAGTATATAATTTTATCTTATCATGAGCTAGTTTATAGCATCTGAGATTTGTTGCAGAGGGTTTCTTTATTGGATGCTATCGGGTATATGGAATTTTGAGATAAGCATGGTGTTATGCTTTATCAGAGAGACTAATTATTTCCTTCCATTGCAGAAGCTCCCACTCAATGTTAGTTTTTATTTTTGTTTTAATCTTGTTTTTTTTTTTTTTAATTTTATCCTTACTCTTTTCTTTAATCTCTTTTTTTCTACTCTAGGTTCCAGTTTGTTCTTAGATGTTTGTGGGCTATTTTATGGCCCTTATTTTTACTGTCATTTATAGTTGGTTGAATGACTCAGTACAGGGACCTGTTTTACAACATTAGGAGTTGGATTATATTGATTGGGGGTAAATCATCCTATTTCTAAGATATTTTACATTTCATTGTCATTGGATTCATCTCATCCTTTTAACAATATTGGAGATTTGATATATGGAGTGACTTATCACTTTTTCTTTGGGATGACAATAGGCTCCCTCTGAATTGTTTCTTTTCTTTTTTCACTTTACTAGTTCTAAAGGTAGTAGTTGATACTACTATGCCAGGGCTTGCTATTCTATTAGGCATATTTTTCTTAGATGAGGTAGGGCGTGGGATGGGGGGGGTGTTTTGTGTGTCAGTGACCAATTAGGGCAGGGGTGAATACATCATAGATTGGGATTTGCCAGGAGTTTGGTCATTAGAACCAGGGATGAGGTTGCTTGTTTGTTTTGTTTGGGCTTTGGCAAAGGGGTGGGAGGGAGGATCCTCCCCTTAATTACACTTTACTGGTCTCTGGTTTAGCAATCAGTGGGTAGGGGAGTTCAAATGAAGGAGTAAAACTTCTGTGATTGTGTCCAACATGTTCTATCCAGTTAGAGCCCTGTAGTCTCTTTCCTTTGGGGTAATCTGTATGTGTCTTTAGGTGCAAAATATGTATCTTGGAATGTAAACAATGCCCACTCCAGAGTCAAAAGGTTTCAAATCATAAAGTATTTAGAGCATTTGCACTGTAATATCACTTTTTTACCTGGGGAATTTGCCGGGGGAGGTAGGATTGAGCATCTCCAAGAATGATCTCCTCCTCCAAGGGGGGGTTACAAGGGCAGTGATGCCCACATGCATTGCCACAAGTGGAAGCATGGGCAGTGAGGCATGACATCTCTCTACAGGGGAGCTGAGGGAGGGGAGGGTGCTGTGGACTCTTGACAGCAATGTGTGTAAGCATGCTGCCTGTCTGGACTTTGAACCTCTGTGTCTGCACCCTCAGGTGGTTGGGACTGGGAAAAAACCAAAGGCAAAAAATCTCCCAGTCTCATGCTGAATGACACTGGGTCCATGCTACTTTGGGGCCCAGCTGAAGAGACCCGAGGAAAGGATTCCTCAGGGCAGAGATCTGGAGGAAGTAAAAAAAATCACTTTTTTAAAAGAAACCCACTTGTTTGCCTTTGAAGGGCTTCTCTTTTGGAAACAATCAATAGGGCAAGTTTTTGGAGCTGGCAATAGCACCAGTAAAGGGGTAGCTATTTTGATATCCAGGGAATTTAGGTTTCAATCTTTACAGAATCTCGAAGATCCACAGGGGCATTATATTTTTGTTAAGGGTATTTTGGACTACTCGGAGGTGTTGTTGGGTAGTGTATATGGACCAAACACTGACATGCCATCCTGTTTTACTGAGCTAGCCATTCTTTTGGCTCCTTTCCTTTCCCTTCCTATTATAATGGGATGGGTTGGAATGCCGTGTTCAACCATTACCTAGATGGGACCTATGGGACACATGCTGAGCTGTCTCCTGCTGAACACTCTCTCCGTGATGCGGTTGACACTGTGGGGCTTTGTGATCCTTGGCGATATTTTATACCCATCTGCCCAGGATTATACATATTATTCACTGGTTCATGGATCTTACTGCTGTATAAATTACTTTCTGATTAGCCGGAGTGTCACGGATGGAGTGCTGGGCAGTGACATAGTGCTGCAGGTCCTATCAGACCATGGCATGGTTGAATCACAAATTGTTTTCCAGCACTCAAAAAGACACAGTTTGGAAGCTAAACACTCAGCTTTTAAAAGATGAGAATGCCATAATAAGGATTAAAGAACTGATAGAGGTTTTTGTCACTCAAAATTGGGGTACGATCAGAAAGATTGATATAGAGCGGCGTGCCCTTAAATGCTTCCTGTGTGGTGAATTTATTTGGTTGGTAACTAAAAGAAAGCAAAGCAGGGAGACTGAAACATTCCTCTTCTTGAACCATATTAGGGAGTTGAAGAAAAAGCTATCTCCTACATATTCGGAGGAGGACTGTAGAGACTTGATCACTCCCCGGGACAAGTATGTGGAGTGTCTAAATGAGAAGGTTGAGTATGCCATTTTTAAGACTCACTCCACATACATCAATCAGGAGGAGAAGGCAGGCCACCTCCTTGCCCCTCCTCTCCAGAAGCACAAGGCATCTCAAATTCTTTCATCTATAATCTCAGAAGTGGATAATTCATCCAGGACACCTCCCTGGGACATAGGTCAAGAGTTTGAGGCTTATTACCATTCATTTTATGGTCCTCCAATCTATCCACCCTCAGTTTCTGACCTTCAAGATTATTTAGACAAAATACCCCTCCTGGGGTTAACATTAGCACAGCAGGCATTTTTGGAGCAACCCCTTACCCAACAATAAATCCTAGATGCCGTCAAATGTCTACCTGCTGATAAGGCCCCTGGGCTGGATGGCTTCTCTCCTAATTTTTATAAAGTTTTCTCCAAAGAACTGGTGCCTTTGTTACACCATCGCTTTCTTTCCCTTTGTGAGCATAGCCTAATGTACTCTTCTCTTTTTAAAGCCATGATAGTTGTCTTGCCCAAAGTGGGTAAGCCCCTGAACAGGATTGTAAGCTATTGGCCCATATCCCTTATAAATTACAATGTTAAAATATTAGCCAAAATATTTGCTACTAGGATTACACAAATATGTGAAGGGCTTATTAGTGATAAGCAAGTAGGTTTTATGTGATCCAATTCTTCAGCAGACCATCTTTGTAAAATGCTTCAGATATTCTCTGTCTTGCAGGAGGCCCAGACTGCTCTGGCTCTGGTCTCTCTGGACATTGAGAAAGCTTTTGATAGAGTGGATTGTACCTTTCTGTTTGGTACCCCCCAAAATTTGGACCCTCAACTAAATTTATTGATTGGATTAAGGTTCTCTACTTTTGCCCCAGTGTAAAAATTTATTGTAATGGATTTTTTTCTGTAGTTTTTCCCTTATGTTCCGGAACTCATCATAGATGTCCTCTTTCTCCCCTTTTATTTAATCTATATTTAGAGTCTTTGTTGCTCATACTCAAGGGGTGTCCCCTTTTGACAGAGGTATGGTTAGAGTCTTTTGAAATGAAACTTTTTGCTTACACAGATGACAGATTATTGCATGTCGCTAACCCTAAAACATCTATCCCAGCAGGTCTGTCAATTATTAAAGAGTTTAGAAAATGTTCAAATTATAATGGGGCTTGCTATTAAAAGGTAGGCCAGGCTGTCTAATGGCCCCTGCCAGAAATAAGGTAAAGGGAAGGGGGAAGGGGGATAGGAAAGGGGAGGAAACTGGTGACATCAGAGAGGGTCAAATGACCAGGGGTAGGAGAGAGGTTTCAATTGGCCAGGGGAGGGGCTGGAAGGGCTGTGGAGGGACTGGGGAGATACTTAAAGGCTTGCAACCCTCTGGGCTTTTGCTAGGAAAAGATTCTCAGCACTTCCCTGGTAGTTCAGTAGGTAAGGCACTACCCAGGGACCCTTGGCCTTTGGCCAGGGGGCCTCCCTGGTGTGAATTGAGGTTGAGAAGTATATATAGACCATATAGTAATAGTACTGTTTTGGAATAAAGGTGCCTTCAGTCTGAAATTTAAACATAAAAGAGTATTTGCTTTGTTGTGATTATATCATGACTGGTGTGGAGATTTTCTAGCTCAGTAATGAAGGAGAATTGCTGTAAGACAGGACTGAAAGTATTGACTTTTACGGCATTATGCAGGGCTAGGGGTGAAATGGGAAGAGCACCTTAAACAGTAGTTTTATAACGAAGGCTGGTTCAGAAAAGGCAACGTAGATGGCTTAAATTGCTGTAAGGAGATATTGCGGGCTGGTGCTCAGTTTAATCTGGTGAGCTCAGCATAATTTAAAGTGTTCAGAATGGTGAAGTCTATAATTTTTCAATATACAGCGAGGACGCAGAGTGTTTGTGGCTTAGAAGATACTTATACAGTTCAAAGGTTTTGCTATACATTGCTGCAACTGCTTTGGTACAATACCTGAGGGGACCTGGTGAAAGATATCGTTGAGGTGTGCTGGAGGTGCTCTCTATAGGCGGGTGTGCTGGCTGTTGGTTTGTAGTTGGTTTGAAGCACCCAGCAGGTGGGTCCTTGTTGGACTGGTGCCAGTTGGCCGTGGCTGCTGGGGGCCATCCTGGGAGGTGGGCACTACATGGATTGTGAGGTGCCACTGGGTGGTGTGTGCCATGTGGGACTGTGGGACAGGCTGCAGCCTTGGCAACTAGTGGAGCATTGGGCTCACATGAATCACTGCAGAGGTACTGGTGGGAATGGGAAGGTAGGTGCGGATGAGGCAACAGTCTTGTTTATCCTGGGTGACATGGGCCACATGGGCTGTGGGCCAGGCTATGACCTGGGTGCCTTGTAGAGCCTTGGGCCATGGGGATCACTATGGAGATTCATAATTTCAAAAAAAAGTGATGGACTCTGGCTGAAGCCTCCTGGGGCCTGCCAAGTCTCAGGGATGGAGCAGTTGGGGAAGGAAGTGGTGTGCTGGTCACCGTGAGGGAAGGCACCAATATTTGGTTTTGTCTGGCAGGTTGAGTAGGACTGGAGCTGGCGATCAGGGAAGATGGGTCATGTGGGTGGTGGGCCTGTTTGATTGGACATATGGCTCAGTCAAGGGGCTGCCAGGCTAGTGATTGGCTGGTGTTTGCCAAGCAGGTTGGGCCTGCAGAGAAGGACTGCTTTTTGCTGGTAGGTCCGTTCACCATGCAGGAAGGGTCACCGAAGGCCCAGGACCCAGCAGGAGGAAGAAGCAGGCTGTGCAATGAGCTGGGGTGAGACGATAAGAAGCAGGACCTTTTTTGTTAAAAATAAAAAACTAAATAAATGTGTTTGGTGGGGTCCTTTAAAAAAAAGGGATTCATCTGCTTAGAGTACAGATGAGGAATGAGTGGCAGGGTGTGCAGTTGGCTGCAGGGAAATTTTAAACATCTCGAAAATTTAAGTTAAAAGGGAAGTCGAGTGAGTGGGAGAGTTTGGCTATTAAACTGTTTAGGTGGTAATGGCCTCAAGAATCTTGTCCTTATGGCCAGCTATATCCCACCAGGAAGACAGGATAAGGGTCTGGATCTTTTTGTGGATACTTTCAGCAAAACTGAATAAGGATAGTCCCTGGGGAATTTTCTGTTAAATGTAACACAAAAACCAGAAAAGGCCACGAGGACTGGATAGTGCTTATGTTTTAATTCAAAAGTTTTTGGTGGGCAGGGAACTGCTTGCTTAATGAGTATTTGAACACCCAAAGGGCTTGCAAAGTATTAAGTGACAAACATATCTCCCACCTAGATAATTACACCATCCAATGCATCCAACAAATACAGGGTTAGGAAATTGCATAGTACTAATCCAGTTTGGTGATATACACCAACTTTTTTCCTGAGGCATTGGACAAAGGTGGTAGGGTGGAGCAATTTACATTATCCTGAAAAAGCCTTTGATCTTGCCATCTATACACTCCATCTTGAAATTAGTTGATTCCGGGTCTGGCTATGGACACTGTATCTTGGTTTGAGAGTCACTCGACTAAGCAAACCCAAAACATTAAAATTAGGAGTCTGACCTCCATGGAGAGAACTGTCTATGAGGGAATACCTCAGGTTTCATTTGGGCCCAGTGTTAGTTGGCCTGTTCAAAGTGACTGCTTTAGACTGTCAGTCGTCCAATGTCCTGTTGCGAACAGATGACACATTCAGGTTTTTTGCAAAACAACCCAGCAAGGACAATCTGTTTTACGTTCGGCACGTAAATCTAAATTTGGGAAAAGGGTTCTCTAAAAATAGTTTGATAAGTATAGGAAGTCAAGACTATGCTTTTCAGTAGTGCAAAAAAAGAAGTTGCCCCTTTGGGCATCTACTAATATGGGCTAAAATTACAGCAACTAGAAGACATTACATACCTGTGATTTTAATTGGATGGCAGTCTATTACTTGCACCCCAGGTGGGTAGCTTAGTTAAGACATTCAGTGGTAGTCTGGCTGCCCCATGCTGGCTTGCTGGAACACAGATAACTTTACCCCAGAGGCACGAAGCTTAATTGTGTCAAGTTCCATCGTAACACTGTTGACCATGGCCTTTGTGTCTACTTTACGACCTGGGAGTCAATATTGCCAGGGTTGGAGTTATCGGTAGCAAAATCTTGCAGACTGGTCCTGGTGGCAAGGTTAGATCAGTTGTTTACCTGCTGTTGTTGCAGTATTGATATCCTCTTTCAGGGGAGGAGAAGCATAACGGGACCAAAGGAGCAGTTTCTCAGAACGGGGGCCTGGCCGCACTTCAGCATAGGCCGGTGGGTGGGTCATAATAGCTTCATTTAGGTTATTTCAGCTAGAGTGGTGCGGTGCCCCTAACTGAAGGATAGCAAGACATCTGGGGCCTTGCAGCAGGATGTAGAAATGGAAAGAGTACCGGTTCAGGGTACCTGGAATGCTGCATGTAAAAGGCATTATTCTCATGAGAGACATGGGGGGCAAAAAATAGTATGCAGTTGAAATTCAAGGTAGGCTGCAGGCTCAGGGGTGGAGGTTAATGTGTCATCATCCCTTACCTAGAAGGGAGGGAGGATATAGTGGGTATCTCATGAGAGGTGGCTGCGTGAGCTTGAAACCCTTGGCAGCTCTGGTATGCATTCGGTGATGCTGCAGAAAGGGGCTGGCTAAAGTTGGGGTGGGGAGATAAGCAACACAGTGGCATCATACCAAAGGGGGGTATGCATGCAGAATGCATGAGAAAAGCTGAAAGGGGGGGCAAGGGTACACTCATGGTGAGGCTAGGAGGGTCAAAATATGATGGGGAGAAATCATACTGCACATTGTGATAAGTCTGTTGGTACATGTTTGTGTAGTCAGGGTTTGTAATCCAGTTTAAACAAGGGAAGAGAGAGGGGGAAGGGCTCCTGAGGGAGGAGTCACAGCACGTAAGGAGAGATGAGCCGGGTTATGGCCTAGGCCACGGAACCTCCACTCAGAGGGAAGAGAGCTTGAGCATGGAAGGGAGCAAGGTCAGGGGCTAGTGAGTAATGTGACATTAAGAGCACAGAACCTGGGCCAGTGGCTGGCAGTTGGGGCAGTAGGCTGACGGTAATGGTACTAGCATCCTAGGGACCTCTGAGGTAGGGCCAGTCCCGGGCAGACCCAGAGGCTGGAGAGGCCCCTTGAGTCCAGAAGGTGGTGGGGGCAAACCACTGGGGGGGGGCCCAGGGGCATGGGAGGGTGCCTGGGGAGCACCCAACATGTCCCCGGGGAGAGCGGGTTCACCTGAGGCTGTCAGCTGCAGACTTCAAAGAGAAAAGGGGGGGCAGATGGGAGGGAAGCTGGGCAGGAGGAGAGAAGAAGAGCTGGAAGGGCTGAGAATGGAACTCTGGTTGGGTAATACTGGCAGAGAAACAGCTGGGGGACCAGGTAATGTGGGTTAATAAGGCACCAATTAGAGGGGTGCCGAAGGGCATGGTCCTGTAAAGGCCAGCTGGCCAAGGCAGTACAGGGAGGTGCAGCTCCTCTCGTAGGGTCAGGATTACCTCTCAAAAGGAGAAGGAAAAGGTCACAGCATCCAGGCCTTGTGGGGGGGCATTCCTGAGCCCCAGGTGGGTTGACCACAGTGACCAAGCAGGAGGCACAACAGGGGCTGCAGGTTGGCCTTCAGGAAGTTTTCTGGGAAGGAGGTCATGAACAATTGAGGAATCAATGCCAGCACAGAAGCAGTTGGCTGAGGGGGGGAACAATGGGAAATGGCTTATCATGGCACAAATTGGGGGGGCGCTGAAGAGCAGGGCCCCCAAAAAAAACAGCTGGCCACAGCTGCAGAAGGAGGCAGCCCCTCCCATAGGTTGGGTTTATCTCTCAAAAGTAGATGGGGAGGTCACAATCATCCAGGCCTGGAATTGGGGGGGGGTGCCACTCCCTGAGCCCCATACTGTTTGAACCACAGCAACCGCACAGGTTGCACACCAAGGAGGTAGGCCTGATAACAGGAGGTTGTGGTGCAGGGGGCCATGAGCAGACAGGGAAACCAGGGCAGGGCAAATTGGGTCAAACAATCTGAGGTTCAGTGGCTGGCCTACAAGGGTCCTGGTTGATCTGCATAATGGTGTCCGGGCTCCATGGCAGGAGTCTGTACAGAGGATGGTTGCAAGGTGTGGAAGTCAAGGGAGATGAGTGATGGTGCACATCACACCCAAGGGAGATGGCCAGCACAAGGATGGGAGCCACAGAAATTGCCTAAAGGGGCCAGGGTGGGGGCCAAATAATGGGTGACCAATGCACCTTGGCCAGACTGAGGGAGAGAAGGCAAGTGGCAAGGATGTGAGGGGCACCTTGGGGCAGGGTACCCCTGTGAGGCCTTGTGGGGATGGGGGTGCCATAGGAGGTAACCAGTTTCCCTAGCCGCATGGGGAGCCCCATCATCCATTGCAAGCTGGGGATGGGTCAGTGGAAAGGGGAGCAGAATGGGAAAAGGGGGTTAGGAGAGTGGGGAGAAAGGTAGGCAGCATGGGCTGGGTGCAGAGGAACTTACACATGGAGATAAGTGGGGAAGGGGATAGAAAACTAGGGATCAGATCACATGTCCGGACCTAGTGGGGTATGGACCGGGAACTGACCCTGTGCAGGTGTGGCCCGGGTAAAATGGTGGTACGTGATGGGGGTACCTCATTCTGGTGGTGCCTAGTGGGGGTACCTGGATCTGGTGGTACCTGGTGGGGGTACCTGGTAATGGTGATGGTGAGGGGGGCTGGATCCAGTGAGTCTGGACCCCGAAGTGATACAAGCAAGAAGAAGATGATCACGTTGGAAGAAGAAGCATACTGAATTTTGTTTGTACTGTACTGTGCTGTATACTGTTGAAATATGAAGTTGGGAATGTAAAATATAATTGGTGTGCCCTAATAAATATTGCCAACATGCATCCAACATAAAGCATGTTTGGAGAGATTTATTTCTGGTGGTGGAGCTAGGGACAAACTTAATATTGACAAAACTGCTGTGATGCCTTTAACCTCTAGTATCCTCAGGTCAGATATATTAGAAATGGGACTAACTTGTGCTCCTCATCTTAAGTACCTTGGAAGTATTCTTATGAAGAGCGTTGCGCTGCTTAAAAAAATGAAACTTAGATGATCTGATAATCACTATACAACAGGATTTAAAAGATGGGCATCCCTGCCATTGACCCTCTGGGGCAGAATTAATATTATTAAAATGAATGTCCTTTCCCAAGTTTTTTACCCTCTCCATTCTTTAAATATTAAGCTTCCTTGATCCTGGTTTAAATGTACACATTAGTTGATTTCTGATTTTATCTGGCAGGATAAACCTCTGAGTAGGGCATATAATCATCTATCAGCACCCAAGATCCTCGGGGGACTCAGACTACCCAATTTGTTCCTCTGTTATTTAACTAATCAAGCCGGCAAGTACTCAGTTAAGGGAATACCTGACCATTTCAGGTTTTAAATCAGAACTCAAAATGTATTTGTTTCACCGGGCTTTTCCCTAGGATTTTTAAATATTCTGTTGTTTGTGGATGTTATTATTTGTTTTAAATTGTTCTGTAGTTATTTTTAATTGTACAGCTCCTTGGTATTGGAAATGTGCTTTATAAATAAAGTTTTACTATACTTTTTTACTTACTTCACATTAGATGGCCCACTCAGGTTTTAGCAGAAGGTGCAACTCCCTGTGTCCTTGTCTGGTTGAAATTAGAGAGAGCCTTGATTAGAGAAGCTGGACTGTGTCTTTCTAATATGTTTTGCATTTCTCCTGGGTCTTTGTCAGTGCATCTCTGAGACTCTGTAGTGCACACTTCCCTGTGTTCAAGCCCAATTGTGTAGACATTTGCACTATAACCACCTTAAAGTTCTATCTCAGCTGCTTTGTGTTATCCTAACTTTAAATGAGGGGGAGTAATGTTGCATGTGGTCTAGTTCCCCAGTTTGGCTGAGAAGAGGATGTGTGACTTGTTCCATAATGGTCATCTCAAATCCTGCGTGGACATTCTGACTTCTTTACAGTTAAATAATAGGTTAGTGCTTAAGGTTTTCCAACTTCATCATATTTTAGCTTGTTGGTTTGATCCCATTCCTTGGGAATGTGATTATGGAGAGTTCTTAAAATCACTAGTGAACTTGGCAGTGCAGCTGCACTCAGTGTCCCAGGTATCTGCCTTTCTCTTCAATAAACTTTATCCTGATATTTCTGGCCAGTTGGATTATTGGTCCTTAGCTTTCCCACACACAACCTTTGACTGGGATAAATTTGGGAAGATCTTCATAGATATATTTTCAATGAACGGTTTCACCTTACTCAGTTTCATATTTTACACAATATATATTTTACACCTCTAAAGCAGCAGTATTTTTTAGTTGGTGAAACAAATCGCCATATAGTTTTTTTTTACTGAAAATGTATTTCTGACTACCTAAGATTCATGCTCAGTATATTTTTTGTTTTCTCAGATGTGTTAGGACTTTTTTCATAGCTGATTTTGTAATAATGACTCAAAGCCATTAACGATGGCCGCCATTCACAATTTTAAAAAACTCTCTTCCCCGGTGTTACTTGTTGAATGTACATGCTAGATTCATGCTGTAGTTGCATTAGGATGGTTCATCCACATGTTTCTGATAGTAAACAGCACAAAATATTAATTTTTTTTCTTGGTGGGTGTGGCATGGGTGTGGTGTGGTCGTGGGAACTTTTAAAAACATCAAGACTCCATATCTTGGTTCAGAAATGAATGACAAGGAAAAGAAAAATGTGTATCTTGATATTTTTACCAGATGAACCTTATTACTGAAAAATGCACATGGTTACTAACAAATACTGCTGTTTTAAAATTGGCCAAGATGGGTAGATCAGACTCCTCTGTTTGTACTAGATGTGGGCATGCTGAGGGATCATTACTTCACATTTCTTGGGACTGCTCGAAAGTTGCACCATTGTGAGAGCAGATCTAATCTAAGGCTGACCCCTTTTAGGTTTAGATGGGCTTTTTATACCCACAATTTGTATTATAGGGAACTACAGGAGGATAAATGTAAGGGAAAGGGAAAGGAAATGCCATGTACCAGCCCTGGACTCTGAAATTGACAAGGAGCTCCTTGAGACCATTCACTCATTGGCTGACAAAGGGGAGCTGCTACTGGTTGGGCACTTTAATCTACCAGATGTAGTCTTGTCCATGTGCACAGCTTCTACACAAAAGAGCAGAACATTTCTCATCACTCTTAAGGCAGCTGGGTTCAACCAACTAGTGGACTCACCCACCAGGGATGAAGCAATTCTGGACTTAGTTTGCACTAATAGCCCCAGAATATCCAATGTTCATGTCAGCACTAATCTGGGAGCCAGTGATCATAAGTCTGTCTGGCTACAAATCAATAATATGGTGGTCCCAGTACACACCAGATTAAAGGTTATTGACGTCAACAAAGTTGACTTCAAGAAAATGAGATCCAGCATTAAAGCACTGCTAAGAGACAGATGAGCAGGGGATGTAGAAACTCTCTGGAAAGACTTAAAAGACTCACTGAACATGGTAACAGCAGACTGCCCAAAGCTAGTAACTAAATCTAAAAGGAAGAGAAACCCCCTTTGGTTTACTAGAGAGATAACATTAAAGATTAAAGAAAAAAAAAAAAAACAAGCCTTAAGGCAGTTCAAGGAGTCACAGAGTGAAAGGAATAGGGAGCTGTACAAGGAGAAGCTCAAGGAGGCTGGGACGGCTATCAGGTTAGCAAACACTCAAATGGAGGAAATAATAGTGCTGGGAAACAAGAAGGGGAAAACATTTTTTAGATAAATCAGCGAAAAAAGGAAGAGCAAAGGGGGAATAGTCAGAATGTCAACAAGCAATGGTCAGATAGTGGAAAAAGATTAAGGCAAAGCTGAAGCACTCAATGCATTCTTTTGTTCAGTCTTCACAAATGAGCAGAACGGTAGCGGTCCGGCACTAAACAGAACAGAGCACCCTGCACGGGAGGCAGACACAAGCCCCTTCACAGGGGAAAGAGTGCTGAAAGAACTAGAAAAACTGAGGACAGACAAAGCCATGGGACAGGATGGAATTCACCCTAGAATGCTTAGAGAGCTTTGAGAAGAAATAGCTGCAACATTGGCTGAGCTATACAATGAATCTCTGGAAAGAGACAAGGTACCACTTGACTGGAAGAGGGCTACCATGGTACCCTTGCATAAAAGTGGCAGCAGAGAGGAGGCAGGAAATTACCACCCAATCAGCTTGACCTCGGTGGTGGGCAAAACCATGGAGACACTCCTTAAAGGAAGGATAGTAGACTTCCTAAAAAAGGCAGGAAAACTTGACCCCAAACAACACAGATTTACCTCAGGTAGATCATGTCAGACTAACCTGATTGAATTCTTTGATTGGGTGACCAAAACAGTGGACCAGAGGGGCCAGTGGATGTGGTGTAGCTGGACTTCAGCAAGGCCTTTGACACTGTCCCACACAGGAGGCTGATCAATAAACCTGAACACATGGGTGTCAGTTATAAGATAGCAAGATGGGTAGTGCACTGGCTGCAGGATAGAACTCAGAAAGTCACAGGAAACAGTGTTGTGTCTAAAGAGGATTTTGTGACCTTCAGAGTCCCTCAGGGATCAGTGCTGGGTCCAGTCCTCTTCAACATATTCATCAGCGACATTGCTGATGGTCTAGAGGGCAACGTCTGCCTGTTTGCAGACTATACAAAACTATGTAATAGGGTGGACAATCAGGAGGGAGCCTACAGTATGCAGGAGGATCTCAAGAAACCTGAACAGTGGTCCAATGACTGGCAACTTAAATTTAATGCTAAAAAATGCAAAGTGATGATTGGGGGGTGGAGCTACTTGGTAGGAGATCCACGATGGCGTCTCGGAGTTAGTTGTATTCTGGACTCAGCTGCTCCACTGTTTTTGTGCTTTACTTCGCCGATTCAGCTAACAAAATTGTATGCCTCCTAGCAGAATGGTGCTATTGTGTGTGGACTCAATGCAATGAACTTTGTATTCTGGTCAGGGGTAAGTGATGCCGGCAGCCACTGATGATTGCTGTTACAGACACTAGTTGCACACTGTTGGCTCTGTATTAGTGGTGGTTAATTTAAATTTGCTGCACTGTGGATGGGGTGTTTTATGCTCTTCTATGTTTACTCTGTGCTTCTAATAAGAAACCCCCAACAGACTTGGGGAAGAAAAAGAAAAAATGATGGTGTGTTAAACAGTTAGCTTGTATTATGGAGCTGGACATAGGGGACTCTACTCGGACTGGCCATATCCAACTGCAGCAACAACAATTAAATATTTTTTTAGGTTCTCCTTTTATGTTTGCTGCCAAACCATTGTCTCCCCTACCTGTTTCTTCAACTACAATGAAAGCTACTATGGCAGCTTCTTCTAACTTACTGGGCGAAGCGGAGGAACCTGGATACCTGACCACAGAAGACGAAAGTGCTGAAAATTCTAATTCGGCAACTACAGCTAGGAAGGTCATTGCTAACCTTTGTCTATCTCAGGTAATGACTCTCACTGCAGGGTGTTCTGAAATACCTGCTATGGAAATTCAAGAAGATATCATAAACTCTCTTAACAGTGCTGCTGTGGTTGTAGCAGAACCTATTAAGTCAAAATATGGGAAAGGATTTAGCTAATAAGGCCTCAGAACCTGACCAAAATACTGCTGAGTAAATGCAAGCTGGAGAGGGAGGGCAGAACTTTATGAATATGGCAGAAGGGGTGCAGCAAACCACTTTTTTCAACTCCGGGAAGTTATTAAAAGTGAAATTAAATATGGTTTGGCCTCCGTGACTGCAGTAATAGGAGAGGTTACTTCATTACTCGAAGGTTTGCAATTAAAGATAGAAACATTAACAACATGTATGTTAGAAGCAGAACAATAAATTAGCAACCTGGAGGACAAAGTAGATCCTCTGCTGCAGAAAAATTCATTACTGGAGAAAGAGTTGTCAGCATTAAAACAGAAAGTCATAGATTTGGAAGACAGGTATAAACATTTGAACATTACATTGTTTCAGATTCCTGAAGGCACCGAGGGTTTAGGGGATCCCTTCCCCTTTTTTGAAAAATTGCTCACAGGCACTCTTAATAGAAAATATCTGGAAGAGCGCATAGTTTTGGACTGAGAACACAGGGGTTTAAGAAATTCATCAACATCCCTCCCTAATAATTATCCACCTCAACCTGTTTTCATCAAGCCACACTGTTTAAAGAATCAAGACGAAATATTATGTCATGCTCAAGTGAACAGAGGTTTAACTTTTGAACACTGTCATTTATCAGCATTTCTTGATTTGTCAGTGAGCACAGTCCAGGCACGCAGACATTTGATAGATGTAGGGACATTCTAAAGTCACACCATATCTGTAGCTCGATTCTGTACCCAGCTAAACTGAAATTTTCTATTCAAGGCAAAACATGGATGTTTCAGGAGGCTAGTAAAGCAGCAAAGTTTCCGCAACCGAGTATCAATGGGATCCAGGCAATGAATAACTCTATGTTCTTCTGTTTTGCCATATCTATGATCTGGGTTATTAAGGATGATTTTGCTATGCTTCAAATATGAAGATTAATAAAAGTTATATTATCCAAACATTTTCGCTAGGACGCTTTGGGCAAAGAATACTCTGTGTATTCTACTAAACTGTTGGCTGTTTGCTAGGATTCATTAGCTATTTCACGTGTTTAATGAAGTAGCCATTTATTTATCAAATATTTTGGCAACTTTGAGGCTATGGCTAGCCACTGAGCCTGCTAATTGGGATACTTAGTGAATCTGGGGGGGGAGTTGATGGGGGGATTATCAGGATACTCAAATGCCCTGAGCTGTAAGCCTCAGTTTTAATTTTGTGCCACAGCGGGGATTGCTACTTTGCAAGCCTTAACAGTTTTTTTTGTAATCTATATTGATATGGGCATTATAAATATTAATCCAGATATGTTGAACTATGGTAATCAATCTAATATGAAATGTCTTAACCTAACCAATAAAGACAGTTTAATGGAGCATTGGGTGGGAGGGGATTATTTTGGAAACTTTTAATGGGATCCATACAGTTGCCCAGCATGGTGTTGCCTGACAACAAGAAACATGACACCAGTATCCCATCATAGTCATTTACCGTAAAATATAAGCCAGCTTGACATTTCCCTGACTTTAATTTTAATGGCACTCGCTGATCATCACCAAGATTAAATAGTGCAGATTAAAAAAATGTGCAAGTTTGTCAACAGTGTTCAGGTCTTGCAGAGGAGATCTGGTTGTGTTTTTTGTGTGCATTCAGACAGCTAGCAGTGGCATTGGTGGGATAACTGAGACCCCCCCACCCATTCAACTATGGAGACAGTAGAGTCCTGAGATATAAACTAGGTATATTTTGCACTGATGGAGATTGTGTCCGGATAACCATTGGCAACTAAAATGAAATGATTACACTGCGATCATAGAGTACAAGCTTATATATTGTCTCCATTCAGATTTTTTGTAGATAAAAGAATTTTAATATTTGGGGCATTTGCAGCATACATTTGAGGGTACAGTGAGATTGCAATGTTGGCTTTTGTATGTTGTGGCACAATACCTTCACAATCACATCCCTTCTTCAGTCTTCCATTTTTATTAGCTTCAGGCATTAATCAATTTAACAGGGTTTTTGATATGTTTGCTACATCTGACAGCCGAGTAAACAGTAATCGAGAAAACATCATGTCAGCAAATTGCATTGTGGGAAACAGATCGCTGGCAAATTAGCATCGGGAAAACTTATGCCGGGCAACCATACTAGACCCCTTTTAATCCCTCTTTGTGTCACTACAGTACTAATTATTGCACACCCAAAGTATGTTATGGGGCTCTTTTCAAAGCTATATGCTCATATGCTATAATTTTGGAATACAGCATTTTATAAATTTATTCATGTTCAGGTTGGAACTTTAGGAGTATATTTTGGGGCTTATTGGTCTCTTTCTGTTTTTTTTTTATAAATTCTTCTTTTTGCTTTGGATAGTTTATGGCAGTCAGATGGAACATAATGTCCTGGAATGTTAAGGGGATGCTAAATAGATCAAAGGCTAAGCACATTTTCCAAATTGCTGACCGTAAGGCAGTTAATTGTGTTTTTCTTTTCAGGAAATGCATTTGAGTGATTCAGAGTATTTATACAATTCTAAAAGATGGGGAAATGGCATAAATGTTCCTTTCACTATTGTATCCTCAGGGGTTGCCATTTTATTTTTAAGAAAACTTTGAACATTCAGATAATCAGACATACTACTGACTTACGAGGTCGATTTATTATATGTCAAGTAATTCTGCATAGGCAAACATATACAATTTGTAACTTGAATGCCCCTAATTATAATTCTGCCCCTTTTCACTACTTTGATCCTTGAATTAGCTAAATATCTGGCACCTTATATTGTAGCCGGTGACTTTAATTCGGTGTTAGATCCAGGTATTGCTAGATTGCCTTGTTGATCCGATACCCATAATCCAGTAACAGATACAATTTTACAGTTTGTTACTGATTATAATTTGACAGATATATGGTGATATAAATTTCCTGATAAAAGACAGTATTCTTTCTTCTCATCTCTGAACTCATCATATTCTGGTATAGATTTTTTTCTGATATCATCTACTTTGATACATTATGTAAAGGAAGTTAACTATAACAATATTCTGATATCTGATCATGCATCTGTTCAACTTGACTTGGAGATATCTAGAGTTAAAGACAGACCACATTTCAAGTTGGACCCCATTCTCCTTAAAGAGAGTAAATTTGTTAATTTCATTAACCAAGAGATTGATTTTTTCTTTGAATGAAAAATGATTTGGATATGTCCTTTATTAATATATAGGAAACATTCAAGGCCTATATACAGGGCTGCATTATAGCATATACATCTAAAAGGACAAGATAAATAAAAACAAAATGAGAACACTTGAAAGAGAAATTAAGGATATTGAAATGCTTCATATGTCCGATCAGGATAATGAAATGTTATCAAAACTAACTTCTCTTAGAGCAGCATATGCAGAGCTTATTTCTGAACAAGTGAAGAGACAATCTATGTATGTCAGGTCTAATTATTATATTAGGGGAGATAAGTCTGAGAAACTTATGGCCTAGCAATTAAAAACTACACAACAAAAAATATGATCATTCAGGGTGTGGACGAAGAGGGCCAAGTTCACACATGTCCAAAAAAGTAAATCAAATATTTCATAAATATTATCAAGATTTGTATACCTCAGAAAATAATGTTTCTACTTATCAGCTAGAATTTGTGTTGTCACAGGTAAAATTTCCAACTCTTATGGCTGTACAGATTCAGAATATAAACCAAGGTTTAACAAATTCAGATATCATTTTGGCTATTAAAGCATTACCGGCTAGGAAAGCCCCGGGTCCAGATGGGCTTACCATTGATTTTTTCAAAACTTTTTCCCCTAAATTAATTAAATATCTTTAAATATTATTTGCATCAATTTTCAATTCATGTTCTTTACCATCATCTTTTAAGGAAGCAAATATTCTACTTTTTCTTAAAAAAGCAAAGTATCCATCTTTACCTTCATCATATCACCCAATTTCCTTGATTAATACAGATGCCAAACTCTTGGCTAAAACCCTGGCCACAAGACTTGAAAAAATCCTACCTACATTAATTCACCCTGATCAGAATGGATTTATTAAAGGGAGGTCATTAAGACATAATATTTTTCAGTTGATAAATGCTCTGGAATATTTCCAACATTCAGATCTCTCGTTGATGCTTTTAGATTCTGAGAAAGCATTCAACAGAGTGGAGTTACTGTATTAAAATATATTATTAAAAAAGCAGGTTTTGGCCCTATATTTTACAAGTGGGTGGATATGTTGTATTCAAGTCTGGTGACCAGGGTCAATACCAATAATTATTTTTCACTAAACATTTTTTACAACGGGGCACCCATCAGGGGTGCCCCCTCTCTCCTTTAATTTATGCTTTGGCTATCAAACCTCTGACAATATGGGTTTGCTCTTCTCCCCTAATTCAAGGTCCTGTTATAATAATATGGAACACTGATTAAGCCTATACGCAGATGATATTCTGTTATATTTGAATAATTTGACCCAAAGTTTATCTTATATTTTAGAAATTATAAATCAATATGGGAACATCTTGGGTTACCAGATTAACTGTCCCAAGACTGAGGTAATGGAATCCCCTCTGCATGTTGACCCTTATGTTCCCTCATTTATGTTGAATATTCAGAAAGTTTCTAAGATAACGTATTTGGGTGTCCAGATTGACAATGAATTAAAACAGCTGTTTTCCCTAAACTTTGATCCTGTGATTCAGGATGTTCAGTCACAATTAAGATTATGGGACTCTTTACCATTTACATTAATAGGCTGTGCAAATGTAGTAAAGATGGCCATACTCCCTAAATTTATGTTCTTTTTTTAGACATTGCTAATTATTTTTGAAGATAAGTTTTTTAAGGGACTTGATGCTATTATTAGGAGATTCCTTTGGAAGGGCAGAAAACTGAGGCTCGAACTGCAGAAACTATATCTATCCCCCTCTGAGGCTGGCCTGGCATTGCCATGTTTTAAATATTATTACTATTCTGCCAATGTAAGTGTCATTGCTTTATGGCATAGGGATGATCATCAAGATCCCACATTTAGTATTGAATCTTCCTTTTCATGTTACAAACATTTAAGTCATTTGTTGTATTCTGGCCCCTTTAAAAATAGGACTATTCAATTAGTTCTGACTACTAGGACTACTTTGCATATTTGATATAAGATACTTTCACCTAAACAGTGTAAGCCGTATTTTTCTGTTTATTCCCTGTTATACTGTAATCAATATTTTCCCCTGTCACAATTACAATATATGTTTGCAACATGGTTTGCTGAAGGTCTAGTAGAAATGGGGCAATGTTTCGATCAGAATCAAATAATCAAGTTCCATAGCCTTTGTGATAAGTTCAAGCTAGATAATTGAAACTTTTTGGGATATCTCCAGGCTCAGAACTTTATTAATAACAATCAAAATATGGGTAATTATCTAATGCTTGAGATGGAGAAGGTTTTGACCCAACATATCCCTGTCAAATTGATGCCCATAATTTATAGATTTATTTTACCTATCCATAGGGAGTATCTAAACTATCTTAGACTAAGATGGTTCCAAATATTAAATGTTATTATACCTCTAATGTCTTGGAAAAAAATGTTAGACATTGGGTCATGGGGCTTTAGATCTGTCACATTTCAACAGATAATGTTTAATATCTTGCATATGGTCTATTACACCCCTTGTTCTGTTCATAAAATGAATCCCTCCATTTCTCCCAATTGTCCAAGATGCTGTTCTCAAATTAGATCACTTGAGCATATGTTGATCTCCTGCCCTCATTTGGATCTATGGTGGCAGGAAATACTGACATTTATAGCTGATATAGTACAAAGTAATATAAGAAAACATTCATATTGGATGCTGCTATGCAACTACTCACATCGTGTAGGTTTAACTCAATCTCAATTTTACTTTGTGAACATCTGCCTTACAGTGGCCTTTAAGAGTATTTTATTGAGATGGAAGGATTCCCAACCTCCAAATTTTAGGGAAGGGCTTAACTCACTTGTATGAGTTCATGCGTTAGAACATATTCATTATACTTCTGTGAAACAGAAGCATAAAGTCCAAAAAACAAAATAAAACAAAAGCATGCTGTTCTCGGTCCCACAGAACAAAAGGAATTTTGGCCATCTTTGAATTCTGAACCAATAGGGTGCCACACTTGAACAAGTCTCTTCATTTAAATATGTGGGTGTTTACCTTGATGACACTCTCAACTTCTCCCACCACGTTGATCAAGTTGTTAAAACCACCAACATGAAACTCGGCATCCTCTGCAGAAACAAGCACTCAATGACACCTGCGGCCCTCAAATTAGCCACAGGCAGCACAGTATTATCATCTGTTGATTATGGCTTACCAATATACATTGCAAGATCAAACACTGTCCTAAACAGGATACAAAAACTTGTGAACAGGGATTGTAATCTGGCACTTGGGGCAGATCAATGGACTTACACCTGTGCACTCTACTCTGAGATAGGCTGGCTCCCACTGTACCTAAGAGCTCAATACCAAGCATGCCTGATCATAAAAAAAGCACAACTAGGCCTCATGCCAGAATCCATAAGAAGTCTGTTCAAGAAGGCTGTGCACACTAAACAAACAAGAAATGCGACAAGAGGAGGACTACAAGTCCCTTTCAAGCGCACATCACTGGCCCAAAAATCCATTACTTTTAAGGGCCCCAAATGGTTTAATGAGCTGCCCGAAATGCTAACAGAAAACACAAAGCTGTGCCTGTTCAAAAGGGGGCTATGGTCCCACCTTAAGAATGTAACCACCTGTAACTGTGCAAGAAAATAATCTGACATATTCCTCCTGCCTTATCCCCCACCTCCTCACCTTTTACCCTCCCCACTTCCCCCCCTTCGACTTACAACCCTCCTACACCACCTTTCCCCTTTACTGCTGTCCCACATCACCTCTAGATACTTTGACAATGCCAGTCTGGCTGCTTACATTTTCCCCCACCATCCCCAAAGCTTAACACGGACCTATTATTCACATGTCTGACTATTCCCACTGTATCCCTACCCTGCAACAACTTGATGTAATGTAATTTACTTTACTTTTAAGATGTACCTGAAACTAGAAAGTCTTGTACCTCATGTGCCATTTTAATGATGTTCATGATGCCTACCATGTTTTTCTTTTTCATTGTTATCTTTAATTTGTACTTATTGTATTGTATTGTATTTGTATTGCTCTGTTTTGTCCCTGACTTGGAACCTTTGCAAATGAGTCTTTGACTCAAAGGTATTAATCCCAATCAAAATAAATAAATAAATAAATAAAAACAAATGATCAAATATATGCAAATCTGGTCCCCTTTTTAAACAGAATTGAGGGTCTGAATGTTGGTTAGAATTGATTGACTCCAGCTATCTGATTCTCAAGCTGTCTTCAACAGTTTAAAAGATGGAAATATTTAGATATGAAATGGTATGCAATATTTGGGATGTGTGCAATGACAAATTTTGTTGCTCAATTTTGATGTCTATAACTTTTGTACTGTATTGATGTACTCTCTCTCTTTTTTGTATTATGCAAAAAAAAAATGCAAAGTGATGCACCTGGAAAAACAGAACCCAAGAACTCAATACCTCCTAGATGGGCATCGACTTGAAGAGATCAGGACTGAACAGACTTAGGCATAATCATATTGGATTACCTTAAAGCAGGGAATCGATGTGAAAAAACGGCATTAAAAGCAAGCAGTATCCTCGGATGAATAAGCAGGGGAATAACTAGCAGGAAACAAGAAGTGATCATTCCACTCTATAGATCCCTGGTGAGGCCACACCTGGAGTACTGCATCCAGTTCTGGAGGGCCCCACCTGAAGAAGGACATAGAGCACTTGGAATCAATTCAGAGGAGGACCACAAAGATGGTGCAGGGCCTCCATCACAAGCCATATGAGTCTAGACTCCAAGACCTAAACTTGTACTCCCTGGAACAGAGAAGGGACAGAGGGGATATGATAGAAAATGTTCAAATTCATCGAGGGTATAAACACTGTTCAGGGACACAAACTCTTCCATGCAAATGGAGAGGCACTTACAAGAAGGCACAGCCTATGCCTGAGAGGGGGAAGGCTCAGATGCATTATCAGGAAGTACTTTTTTATGGAGAGGCTAATAGACAGATGGAGCAGCCTGCACCCAGAGGTGGCTGCAGCAAAGATGGCGAATGCATTTAAACACACATTGGACAGGCACTATAGTATAAACAAAAACAGCAAAATATAGGGGTGGGGGTTAGGTTCATGGGCAGGCTAGATGGACCTCTCGGTCCCAATCTACTGCCAAATTCTTATGTTCTTATGTAACTATGCTTTCCTTATCGGTAAAGCATGTTGTCCACTACTGGACGGACCAGACTTTAATCTCCTACCATGAGTGATTGCAAGAGCTCTTGTATAATCTTCATCTGGAGAAAATGATAGCTAGTTCTGTCTTTGTACAATAGGAAGTGGAATAAGTTGCACACCTTGGGCCTGATTCTAAAATGGGTTACGATGTCACAAGGTGACTTGCCCCAGACCCAATGGTGCAAGTCACACTTTGTGACATGCGTTACACCATTTACAATTCCAGGAGGTGGTCTGTGCCATGGCATGGGCCGCCTGCACCCAAGAGGGGACTTCTGCCAGCTGGAGCCCCTATGGCATGGTGGAAGGGGGGGTTATGGCAACAACTGTACTCTATTCTGAAAGGGCTGCTGCTGTAACCCTCTTATGCTATTCCAAGCCACACTGCAGCACTGTGGGGTTAGACCAGCTGTTAGCTGGTCTAAGGGGCATCTGTCCTGGCCAAATTGTGGTTGCCCCCCCACAGTGCCATAACATGCAAACAGCTGTGCCCCATGGACCCACCATCACTGTGATGCCCCCATTCCAATACCAGATTGGCACTCGTTGGCACCTGGGTCCATTTTTTTCCGGTGCCACCCTTGCGCCTCTGCCACACTGCCAATGGGGGGTTGTAGGCTGTTTTCATGGCTGGGGGGTTCAGGGGGGGGCTGTTCTCCACAGTTGGTGGCTTTCAGCACCCAGGTCCATTGTGTCATTCCTGTAGTGCAACCCTGCGGCTGCCACAAGTCACAAGGCATAAGCATTGGGGACCCTGCCTGTCTTGGAATAGGGTGCAGGGTATCTGGCATAGTGGCACATGTCGCAACTCACATACATCCATGAGTTTCGACATATATTTTAGAATCGGGCCCCTTATATTCTGTTTAACTACTTATGGATCGGCACCGATGGAGCTTTTTGCAGTTTTTTCTTTTTTATATATACTGAGTTTAGCTTTAATTTGTCTTTGGGGGTCCTTTGTATATTTTATTTTTTTTAATTGTCATATGGGCATTCTATCTGAATGTTATGTACTCCGTCGGGGGGGGAGGGGAAACTGCGGTTGGTTATTTTGTTGTTTTGTGTTTGTTGACTAGTTATGTATAGTTGTAAAATGTAATAAATATACTGAATTTAAAAAAAAAAAAATAACACCATATGGTTTGAGCTGCCCTTGGTACTAGTAACCCTCATCAAATGCAGAAGTGCTGGAGTTCAGAAGGGCCAACATCACTAATATGAAGGATTAGTCTGGGATAGGTTAACTGGCATGAACACTATCAGAGGAGTGGAGGAAAGATGGGGAGAAATGAAAGACTGGTCTACTCAGAGCCAGAAAAGACCACAAATACATTATAATACTATCTTATTTATTTTCAATAATCTGATGTTTCACCTTAAAAGGCATCTTCTGTGGAGAACTGCAAATAATAATAAAATAACTCAAGGTGACTATTTGTTAAATTAAATTCTATTCAATTCCTAGCATTGCTGATACTAACTTAAAAGGTCACGTACTAGTATTATATATAATTAGTGGACTTCAAAATTCCTGTCAGATTCTTAAAATCTCATATATCAGTCTAACAGATTCAAATATTGCAACAGTCCATTAGTTCAAATACATTATCTTTCAAGAGCCCTTCACCATACCAGTGTACTGTTTCTTAAAGTACCAAAATGGTACAACCCTAGTGACCCACCTCATAGCATACTTGCTGCTCAGAAGTGACAGCTTCTACTGCTATCAGGCATACGTTATCTATAACCAAATAGGATTAAATTATTTAGTGCTTGCTGAGTGCTGAGATAACTTAAATTTATAAATAATCACCCTGTTAATACATATGTAACCTGTATCTGTCCAGGCTTGGGCCCCCTTAAATCCCTGTACAAATAAAGTGAAATGATTTTAGTGACTTTTATCAATCTTCTTTTTACCTTGCATTTTATTATGATCATCCATATAATACACAATTTCAACCCAATGTTATGGTGTGCTCTCTTGTAAAAGTTTCTTCTAACTTTGTTCATTACATGGCTTAATACGATCTTTATTCATTAAACTGCTGTCATTTTTCATATTGTGCCACATTTTACTTTTCAGTTAGTTAGGATATCATTTCAACTTTTGTATAATTCACATTATCTCTGCCTTATGGTGTTGAAAATGTTCCTGTGCTATGTTAGGTTTGGCAGAAACGAGATTCGGTGTGTGTTTACCTGCTCCATGGAGTTTGTCTGGCAGTGCTGACAGCAAGAGGAACTGTGGAGAAGAACCTCTTAAGGCCTCAGGGTAGCCACATGCTGACATCACAAGCACCACTAGGCATCACAAGGTACACTGTTGCTATGCAGCCATGGCTTTCCTGTGAGCATTAACTGGAATTTCAGCTTGAGTCCTGGATTCTCAACTGAATGTGAATCCTGTAGGCCTACAGTTTTCCATCTAATGGAGTTATCATTTTTAGCGAGACTTCGCATTATTCCAATAATCACTGACTGTATTAGGTTTAGCTATACTTATGAAAAAAATAATGGTTATCTGGCCTTCCAAGTTAAATTACACAGTACACGTAGTATGAGTTTGGATCACCATACTGCACGGTCTATCACTGAATGAATTAATAATGTCTAACATGACTATGTGAGATATCCATTTTAATGTGGTACAATGACATATTATACACATATCTGCATACATACTATATACATATTTCCATACATACAGTACATACATACATTCACATAATCTGCCTGGGGGAAAAAGTGGGAGAGATTTGTGATTTTTCGGTCTTACAACATTGTGCCCAAATTATAATGTAACAGAGCCCAAAACGTATGTGTGATGGTAGTGGGGGTGGGGTGGGGGAAGTGATAACTGGGCTTAAGACAGATATTTTATCCTGAGTTCCATGAATACAGACAAAGGGGTGTATAATTTGAAAATTAAAATTAAAAGTTAAACATGAGAAATGCAAAAGCCTGATGAAATGGTAGCATTCAAAAGAAAAGTGCATACCTTGACCTCTCAAGTCATGCATTGACCTTTACTTTCAATTGAAATATTCAGGGAAGAGTATTGCCCATCTTGTGGAGTGTTCCAAATCCAAATATCATTCTCAGGCTGCTGACTATGCAATAACTGACAGTCTAACAGACCCAAAGCCATATTGTACAACAGTTTCATGCTCAAGTCCCACACAAGTTCATTAGTGTGGTCATACATTGTTATAGTCTAGCAATGGCTTTATAACCATTTAATACTCAGGTCCTACTCTGATTCATTAATGTGGTCATAGATTTGTTATAGCCTACCAACAAGCCTGCTAATTGGCTTCCTTATTTAGTCCCCATGCACTATGCAGAGTCCGTGATTTGAAAATCCACCTCAACTCCTGCCTTTCTACTTGTATTATAATCCCCACCCCTTGATGCAGGTTCCTCTTTCTCCAGGTTCCAAAATCTGAGCTGTGCCACTGTGTACCCTCTCTCTTTGAAATGTACTCCAACACTTGAATTTTTGTCCTGTTGTGTTATACTTTTCTGTCCTGTTATTTGATTTTTTTTTATGTTCTCAGTTTTTTGCACACATATATGGCTGCATAGTCACTGAATTAAGTAAATTACTCCCATGGTGTTGCTGCAAGTGATGTGTGATTTTATTTTTATACTCCTTCACTGTGTATGGGTGTTTAAATACTTCTTTTCATGAGGCATTGCCACACACTGCACATCTTCCACACAGGTACATGCCACTCCTCAATGGTCCAAAAAGAATTTGACCAGCCCTGGTCTGTTCTTGCTTGTCTTCTATGTGCACCAACTTAGATCTAATGGTAGCTGCTTTAATGATGTAACAAAAGCCCTGTCTGTGAAAGTTTAGGTCATACTTGGGTGTAGGAATGTGTGAAGTTAGCACACTTCATTCTGTGAAATAATTCATGAAGTTTTCCAGATTTGCAAAGTGAAGTGAAGACTTTGCAAAGTTTTTTTTGGGAGAAGTGGCACTTTTTCAACAGAAGTTGTGCAAATTCATGGGAGAAGTTGCAACTTTGCCTTAACTTTACCTTAACTCCACCTGACTTCACCTGAAAAAGTACCATTGCCCCAGGAAAACTCAAGTGAAATGGCAAAGTGGTGAAATGGGCAATTCATGCAGTTATTTGGAAAAGTGAATTTCACAACTTTGCTGGAACTTCATCGGCAAAGTAAAACTGTGTAACATCTGTACTGGGAAGCATTTGTAAGATCACCAAATGCATATGAATTGCTGCTCAAATGTTTGGCATTTGGGCATAGTGGGTGGTAGCGAACACTGCTCTATTTTTATTTCTCTTTTCTGCCCCCCTTTGCTGAAGGGTCTGCTCCCTGAGAATGCTGTCAACTCTATTTATTGCCTTGGACAGTACCAGCCTGCCATAGTCTCCCTCCTCAAACCTGATGGTAATAATCTTCTTCTCTTTATCAAAATTTTTCTCATGGCTAAAGTTAGGCTTCAATCTTAGTAATTGTGAGAATGGTATGCAATGTATTAGTTTAGTGGGATGAAAGAAGTTTGCATGGAGTATAGCGCTTTTGTTTCTTTTCTGTATAATGTGGTTTCGGGTCTAAAGCCTCTTTTAGTAATGTTGATATCCAAAAATGCCACTTGTTCTAAGCTGGTGTTAGCATTAAAGTGTAAATGTGAATCCCTCAAGCTGATGTATTCCAGAAATTCCTGTAGCTTTCCTCTGTCCCTTTCTAGATTAGCATCACATCATCAGTAAATCTTTTCCAGAAATTTTATGCAGTCCTTATACTCATTTTCTGGCTCTTGTAGTATATATCATCTTTCAAATTGGTACATAGAAGAGTTGGTGTAAACTGGTGCCATGGTGCTACATATTGCAATCCCTATAATTTGACTATAGAAAGTGTTGCTAAGTTTTAAGTATTTATTGTGGAGCACCATGGCAGCCATTTCCTGTAGTAGATGAGTGGGTGGTTTTGATTCTGCTGGCTTGGTATTTAATGTCGCTCCCACAGCTTGTACCCTGCCATCATTTGTAACAGATGTGTATACCTCCTTAACACTGATGGTTGCTAATATCATGTCTGTTATGTCTATGGTACTATTAGCCTGTTCAAGTAAGTGTAAGACATGGGTTGTGTCCTTTATGTATGTGGGGGATATTTTCATTTAGTGGCAGCAGATGATAAGTGACTAATGTGCAGAGGAGTTCAAGGACATAATCTGGCTTGGAAGCCATGGGTCTTACAGCTCAAGGTATAGGACCTGTTCATCTATGCTTGAACATCTCTTACTACTTAGGTTGAATTTGGCTATCTGCCCCATTCTCTTTGAGTGAGAGTTTTTGATTTCTGCTTCAGCTTCCTCCAGTTGCTCCTTCAAGTTCAAGTTTATTGTCTAACAACAAAAGTCATTACAATATCAGTTAAAAACTGTAATAAAGTACATTGTGAATTCATAGTCCATATAAAATCCCAAATCACAATTATAATTAAAATCATGTCTGCAACATACGTATAATTCTTTGAATCATTTTACACCTTCATAATGCCAATGCAATTTCTTTTTATCTACAGTTTTTAGAAAGGAGGCCACAGCATCCAGAGATGAAGGGAATGTGAGTTCAGTAAAAAAGTTACTTGATGCATGAGTTCTAACTCTACCCCAACTAAAATGTTGCCAATAATTTTTTTTTCCTATAAATGTTTTAGAAAGTGCATGAAATCATTATATGTGTATGGTCATGCAGTCCCACATTACATTTATAGTACATAAAGCTGCAAACATGTTTTTATTACAGAATAAATTGAGTCTGTGCTGATAGTATTCAAAATTAATTTCCTTTTCTTGGGATTTTTTACTATCTCCAAGTACTTTTCAATGCTAGATTTCTTTTCTTCATTACTAACCATTTACTGATTTTGAACTGAGTGTATAGACTGATTTCATTTTGTGTGCATATTCCCCTAAATGTCTCCTTGCTTAATCATTTTATTTCATTGAATGTTTTTGCAAATGTATCTGATATACATGTAAGTAATCTATTGGGTTTAATATGATCCATAATAAGTTTCATACTTGGAAAATATAAGACTCATACGAGGTGTGGCAGGTTCATATAGCATTAGCCATTATTGACCTGTTCTATTCGTGCAAGGAATTGATACCAAGGTCTTATGCAGTGTTCATCCAGTGCATGTTTGAACTGGTTCATAGTATCACATGGTACTACAGACTCGGTTAATGAGTTCCACTGCATCACCACTAGCTGTGAGACCCAACCTCCTCTCAGATTTCTATTATAGTTCTTGCCCCTCATTTGGAACTGGTGACCCCTATTTGTAGTAGTGTCTAAACTGCTATTTAAACCTATGCATTCCCAAAGGTCAACATCCCTAAATGCCCTATACACCAGGCACAACTCATCGCTATATCGTCTATATTGCAATGAATACAAGCACAGGTCCCACAACCTTGCCTCATAAATCCTGTCTCTCAGCTCATTTAATAGCCTAGTTGCCCATCTCTGAATGTCTTCCAGACTCCTAGCATCTCTCTTTAACTGAGGCATCCAGAAAATGCCTCCATATTCCAAATGGGGGTGCCCCAGGGAAACATACAATGGGACCATCACCTCCCTGGCCCTACGCTTTATGTTTCTCCTTATGCAAGCCAAGATACTGTAGGCATTTTTGTTACACTGTTGCAGTGACTGGTAAAGACCATATTTTTAGAGATTTGTATTCCCAGATCTTGCTCAGATTCTGTCGTTAGAATATTATGCCATTAATGTTATACTGCTACGGTTTTTCTTTCCTAATTGCATCATTTTGCATTTATCCATATTAAATCTGGGTTTCTTTATTCCAATACTTTTAGCCAATGGCTCTATATTTAGTTGGAATCATTTGGCATAATTTTCATTCAATACCACCACTCCAATTTTTATGTCGTCGGCAAACTTTGCCTTCCATGACTTAAAGTTACAATTTAGGGACTCTACAAGGATATTGAGCAGAGTAGGTCTGAGGATGGATCCCTGTGGGACCCCACTTGATACAAGGACCCATCCAGAAATATATCCCTTTATACATACCTTCTGTTTCCTGTTTCCCAACCAAGCCATAATCCATTGGATAATACACCAGTCTAGACCTATTTTCCATAGAGTATTTATTAGCTCTTGATGTGAGGCGCTATCAAAAGTCTTCTCAGAGTGTATATAACATATATCCACAGGTTGATTTTTATCCAGAGCTTCACTTACTGGGTCAAAGAAATAGAGTAGCTTAGTCAAACAACATCTCCCTTTTCTGAACCCATGTTGTTGTATATCAGTACTGTAGATCTTTCATCCTGAATATGTTTTTCAATAAAATCTTTAATAAAGGATTCCAAAATCTTGCCAATGATACTTGTCCGGCTGATAGGTCAATAATTAGAACATACAGATTTTGAGGCTTTTTTATGTGTAGGGACAACATGGGCTATTGTCCAGTCCTCTGGTACTAATCCCTCCTCCAAGGAATTTAGGAAAATAGCCTGGATTGGGTAGCACAGGATGGCTGCCAGCTCTTTTAAGAGTCTTGGGTAAAAATCATCTGGCCCTGCTGACTTTGTCGGGTTCAAACTGACCAATATTTCCTTAACCATTCTGGATGTTATTCTTAGGGTACAGTGTGCATTTCCTGTGGTGTTATTCACTATTGTTTCCCCTTTGTGGTAGATACTTTTGAAATATTTATTACATTTCTCTGTCATTTCCTGACAGTCTGTTATTACCTCATCCCTCTGAACTAGTGGACCTATACTGTTATTGTTTTGTTTCAGTGCACCCACATAATTATAAATGGCTTTCTTATTGTCCGTGACTTTATTAACCAATTTATGCTTCAATTCCCTTTCTGATTTTTTTTTATTAAGAACATGTATTCTTATTTATATAAAGTATTTCTTCTTCTTCTACACATTTTTGGGTATTCTGTGTTCATTTGTAGTATAAGCTTTAAGCCAATATGTAGATATTCTTTTTTTTATTAGAAACTCTGCTGGAAATTGCCCTAGCTCTGCTCTGACAAATGCAGAGAAGACACCTTGAGGAAGCCCTAATAACTTCTTATAATATGAATTAAGGCTTTTATCAGTGTTTTGGACTTTGTTATATCCCCAGACTTCTAAACCTTACAATCATTGACTTTTAAGTTTTGCATTAATAACTTCAAGACAATCTTTTATCAAATTGCCCCATACTTGTATGTAAAACTAGACGTTGCTGGATTTTTTCTCCTAAGTTTTTCTAAGTGTCCGTTCCAAATTAAATTCTTAAAGAATGTTATTTCTAAATAGCAAAAGGATCATACTACCTCTAAATTGTGCTTATCTAGTCTGTATTTATATTTATTTATTTTATTTATTTAGATTTTGTTTATCAGGTAAACCCACTGAGACCAAAGGTCCCTTTTTCAGGGGCGACCCGGGGTGAATACACCACCAACTTTACATTAGGTACAGTATACAGCTTTGAAAATACATTTACAATTTGTATATAAGGTACAGCATACAGATACAAAAGGAAAAATAAAAAAATAATATATATACAGTTCATACAGGAGGTTGCATAACTGTAAGGCAGAGACAGAGAGCATGTAGGAAGTACCAGCATTCAGATAAAAATTGCATTGCCCAGGGGAAAAAAAACAAAAGTCCAAGGGTCATTCAAAGAGAAGAACATAACAAAGTTTGTAAAGAGTATACAGTTGATAGAGGTTAGTTGGTACCAGGGGCGCCACGGATTCGTAGATGGTCACATAAGGTCATGAGGGGTAGGGAGTTTATCTGTTTTTTTGTTTCCTGCAAATACCATTGCCTTTGTTTTCTCATAGTTAATTAACAAATCTGCCATGTTACATTCTAGGTAGGATCTCTCTAACATTATTTTTACCCATAACTAACTTTTTGATATTAATACTATATCATCTGCATACACAAGGTACAGACAACTATAATCCACAGTTTCTGGTGGCTAAAAATCCATATTATCTAGTTTTCACAGTAAGGTATTCAAATAGAGGTTAAATAGTAATGGAGATAAAATGCAACCTTGTTTAACCCCCCCCCCACCCATTTGTGACAAACTGACTAGTCCTATTGCCCCATGTATCATATCTGAGCTGTGTAAAATTATCCAAGTATAAAGTTTTAATCATGTTTAGTAGACAATTATCTACCCCCATGCTTTCTAAGGCTTTCCATAGAAGTGATCTAGTTATACAATCAAAGGCAGATTTTAGACCTACAAATACACAATGTAGTTTAATCTTTTTAATAACTTTATATTTATAAGCAAAGTGGGACAAAATAAAACACTGATCTATCATAAAATGGCTGAATCAAAATCCTACCTGTGCTTCATCTAAAATTTTGTTTTCTTCAGTCCATCTTCATAGTCAATTATTTATTTTTTATGATAAACTTTCCTTAGTATTTTACAATAAACTTTCTGCATGCAATCTGTAAGGCTAATTGGTCTATAACAGCAAGGATCTCTCTTATTCCTCTTCTGTTTTAAAATTGGCACTACTACATTTTTCTTGTAAGATGCAGGTATTTGGCTAGTATTATTTATATGATTGAATAATAACTGTAAGTATGGTATCATCATTTGTCTTAAAATCTTTATCTCCACTGCCTCAGTTCCCTCTTGTTGGAAGTCCACCCACATCCTTCCCTTATTCAAATCAGGAGACCCATGTGACTTAAATAACTATAGACCCATCTTTATATTGCCCATCCTATCTAAAGTCTTTGAAAAATTGATCTACACTCAATTAAAGCACTACATTGAAACCTTCTCACTTATTAACCCAGCACAATCCGGCTTTTGGCCTAATCATAGTACAGTCACTGCATTGGCAAAAGTCACCTATGAATGGGTCTCTGCTATGGACTCCAAGAAAATTACTGGTGCAGTATTCCTAGACCTTGGTAAAGCATTCGATACTGCTGACCACAACCTATTAGTTAGAAGCCTTATCAAAATAAGCGTCACCCCTTCTACTGCTCAATGGGTTACCAGCTACCTTTCTGGAAGGACTCAGAAATTCAAAGCCGGTGGCCTATTTTCTGCCTCTTTGCCCATTGTTAGGGGAGTTCCACAAGACTCCATCGAAGGTCCCATCCTCTTCTCCCTGTACATCAACAATCTTGATGCTCATATAGCCAATTCCAGGCTGCACTTCTTTGCTGATGATGCAGTACTGTACACATCTGGTTCAACTCTGCCCAAAGTAAGGGATATCTTACAAGCTGACTTTGCTCAGCTGGAACTTAATCTGATTAATGCCAAACACTTCCTCAATGCCAATAAAACCAAGGTTACCATCTTCACCCTTGACACCTCCTCCACTGATCCACCTATAGACTTTGTTGTCACCTCCCTAGGAGAACTCCTTGAAGTCATTTCAAAATTTAAATATCTTGGTATGTGGCTAGATAATAAGCTCTCCTTTAACAACCTTCTCAGTGACCTGTCCAGGAGATTAAACGTCAGGCTAAGCTTCTTCTTCCAAAATAGGTCACTTTTTCCACTTGGGAGTAGAATCAGGCTTGTTCAAGCCACATTCCTTCCATTACTCAACTATGGAGACTTAATTTACACTTCCTCAGCAGTTACAAGCCTAAACAAATTGGACTCCCTCTATCATCATGCTTGGTGGTTTATCACAAACTTACCCTACCAAACCCACCACTCAGAACTGTACTCAGCCGTTGGCTGGACATCACTTTCTACTAAACGTATGCTCCATGCTGATATCTGGACTCTTAAGATACTCCTGAACAAGCTCTCGTGTTATCTAAACTCTCTTATCTGCATTTACCATAGTTTGTACTAACTCAGGAAATCTGACTTCATCCTCCTTGATATACCTAGGACTCACACCTCCTTTGGCAAATGTGCCATATCAACTGTCCTGCCAACCCTTTGGAATCAGCTCCAGTCCACACTGAAACTCTCCAGCACTGTTTCTGTCAATTTTTTCAAAAGGCTGGCTACATCTAAAATAAAAGATAATTGCAGCTGTTTCTAAGCGACCTCTCCACCTTTCCTACACCTTATGCCTTCTCTACTAGCTGTCACTAGCTCTATCACATACGGAATCTGCTCAGCATTTGCCATAGCCCATTCTGCTCCAAAAAAATCCTCAAGACCAACCCTAATGGTATCTATATCCTTTCTCCCCATTCTTCTCTGCCCCATCTTTTTATATACCATATCCCCTTGCTCTCTCACCTCCCCTCTTCCGCTACTACATCCCTTTCCTACACTATATCCTATCCCCCCATTTAATTCAGCCCTCTGGCCCCCTAGCCCTTTTTCTTGTTCCCCCTGTATTCTCATTTATCTTATTTTGGCAGCTGGTAACCCCCCATCCCAATGCATCTTACCGTTCTATGCTCCATGTACCCACCTTTTCATTTCCTAATTTGAGCAATATATATCATACTGCTTGAAACTGTTTTTAATTACTGTGATATATGTTATTATCTACTTAATTTCTGTGGTGTTTGTTATTATGCAATATGTAATTGAATGCACACATGTCACAGGACCTCCTTGTGAATGAGCATGCTCAATGGAGTTTTCCTGCAATAAACTTGAACTTGAACTTGAAAATTATGTCTATAGGAACACCATCAGGGCCTGAAACTTTATAAGACATGAAGGAGAAGACAGCATTGCCAATTTCATCCAAGGGAAACTTAGGCTTTACTGGGACAGTTGCTCCTTCAATTTTTCCTGATTGTCCTCCTTTGTTCTGCAACTCGCATCTGCATACTACTGTCCCTGGTTGGGAATCTGGTGTCAGATCTTGCATGCCTTCATGTGTTTTTTGTTGCACCGGATGCCTGTCTAAAAAACTTTGCCTATTGCCACTCATATACTGCTTTCAGGAATATCTGTCACAGCTGTCAGACCCTTGGCTGGAGTATGTGCTTCTGTTTGTGAACTTTTTGCACATGTACACCTTACTGTCCCTGTAGTCCATTGATTGGTCTGGAATTTGCCTAGGTTTTGGTGCCTAATGGATTGTACATACTCCTTAACTTTATTTTTAGTGTATACCAATCACTTTCTGATATCATCTTGTTGCAGTTGGGCATTTAATAGTTCTTGTTCTCTCTGTATCTCCTCAATCATGTTGCTCTTTTCAGTAATAATGGACTCAGTTAGGGTATACATAAAATCTTCGCTGCAATTTGTGTGTGTACCAACCCATCTTTTTTTAATTCAGTAAGCTTTATTAGTTTCAAATAACATAACAAAACACAAAACATATTCCCCAAGAGGGATGCCAGTAATATTAATACACGCATACATAGTTTAATTCCAAGGCAATCCCCCACCCCCCAACCACCATTTACCGTCCCTCCCTCCATCCCTTCCCCAATTCTAATCCTCCTAACCCCCTTCCCCCAGCCAAGTGTTACATGTCCACTGCTCCAACAAATATGCGCACATTAATCTATACTCAGACCTATCTGACAACCGGACATCTAGCACTCTCCATCTACTCTGGAAGGTTGCATATTTATTGTGCATCAAGCAAATGTGTTTCTTCAACTGGATGGCCAGCAACATTTCTTTATGCCATTCCAGAACAGAAAGGGGAACACTGTCTCTCCAATGCCACAATATAATAAACTTTGCAGTCATTGCAGCCAGGACCATATGGCTCTTCCAGATCTTGGGCATACCCAGAGGGAAGTAGTTCAGTAGGCAAACTTCTGGGGTAAATAGTGGATCTAACCCAAGAAAAGGATCTAGAGATCATCTAGTTGCCTGCCAGAAAGTCTGCACTGTCGAGCATGTCCATATCATGTGAAACAATGTACCCAGCTCCCCACCACATCTGGTACAAACAGGGAAAGAAAGCCACCCCAAAGAGTAAAGCTTCACAGGAGTCAAATATAAGTTGTGCATAATATTAAACTGGGTTAGACGCAGTCCATCTTGCTTAATGTAAATATGTGAATTGTGCCACAGTCTCCTCCAGAAGTCAATTTCTGTGTTTAGTGACAATTCCTGAGTCCAGTAATAGCAAACCCCTTGAGGTAAGTTATGCTGCATTGCCTGTAACTTCTTGTAAACCAGAGAAATGGCATGAGGTTGTCTAGCCAATCTGAGAATAGAGGGAAAATCAATATTCACAGCATCTAATCTTGGGGTTTTACCTATATGGGAGACAACAGCCTCCTTGAGCTGCACATACTGAAATATAACACTCATCTGTACATTGAATCTACTTTGGAAAACAGTAAAGGAGATTATTCCACCATTATCGTACATATCCGCAGCTTTCTTCTCCCTCAGATTAGGCTGGTAGGACAGTGGGATAGGCCGATGCCCTATTTTAAAATGTGGGTTGCCCAAAATAGGTTGATCTAGGGAAATATGCCAATTAGTGGCTATCTCTACTTGCAATTGATGCAACACTTTGATGGACCAGCCCAACGGGGTAGATCTGAGGGACCTGGGAATGACCCTAGGAGTCACATATAGGAAAGCCTGAAGAGTACACCTATGCTGAGATGCCAGATGCTGTTCTATTTCCAACCACTCTGGTGAGTAGGCAAATGGGTCCAAGGCTGGTGGTTCCTGCACCCACTGGGTGAGTTTACTCAGGTGATGGGCACAATAGTACATGAAAAAGGAGGGAACCGCCAGGCCACCTTGCTCCCTTGGGGCAGTTAGTTTGAAATAAGACCTCCTAACCTTCTTACCCTGCCATAGGAATGCGTTCAGCATTGCTTGCAATTTAGCGAACAATCTGTTGGGAAGAAAACAACCCATCATGACCATTGGGTAAAGGATATGGGGGAGCACATTCATTTTCACCATGGAGACTCTACACCACAGCGATAAGGAAAAAGCACCCCATCTCTCCAAGTCAGCTTTGATCTTGGTCAATAGGTCCAAAAGGTTAGCTTTCAAAATGGAGGTTCTATCCCTTGCCACATGAATTCCCAAGTACAAAAGGGATTTTGAGTCCCACGACATAGCAAAGTTGGTCACGTCCTCGCGAGAGACACGGTTGTTCAAGGGAAATACCTTGGTTTTGGAGATGTTAAGCTTGTAGTATGAAACCTTGGAGAAGGCCCCAACCTGGTCTAGCAGCGCAGACAAACTGTCTCTTTGGTCTTGCAAATGCAGTAACAGATCATCTGCATATGCAAAAAGTGTATATCTCTGGCCTCCAATTGAAATCCCTCAGATGTTTGGAGAGGCTGTCAAGTGCCGGATAAGGGGTTCTAAATATAGATTAAATAAAAGAGGGAAAAGGGGTCAACCCTGCCGGCTACCTCTGTGAAGCAGGAAAACCTCAGAGTGAACTCTGTTACATCAAATTTGGGCAGAAGGAGAGGAGTATAGTAACTTGATCCACTGAATGAAGTCCTCTGGGAACCCAAACCACGACAAGGTGGTGAAAAGAAAGTCCCATCACACCCTATCAAAGGCCTTCTCGGTGTCCAGTGATACCAAGATCATTGGCAATTCTGAGTCATTGGCGACCGAGAGGAGGTGCATTAGCTTCCGCATATAGTCCCCAGAGAACCGACCTGCCATGAAGCCAACTCATTCTTTACTTACTAGAAGAGGCATAATAGGCCCTAAGCTCTTGGCTAAGATCTTGGCCAAGAGCTTAACATCAGTATTAATCAGTGAGATAGGTCAATAACTCTCTGGATATTGCAGATCTTTACCCTTTTTAGGAATAAGCGTGATTATTGCTCTTTAGAAACTGGGGTCAGATAGCCCTTTACTGAACCAGTGGTTATAAACCTCAGCCAATATGGGGGCTAACTGTGGAATACAGGCCTTATACAGACCATTAGGAAGTCCATCTGGCCCCGGGGACTTATCCATTGGGAGGAGTGTCGCAGCACTTGTCACCTCTTCAGCTGTGATGGGGACGGCCAGAGAGGAGGTGTGAATGGGCGACAGCTTGGGCAGGTCAACTGAGCTGAGATAGCTCAGAATATCTGCCATGGAGGGATGAGCATCTGTTTCCTCAGCATACAACCTCTGATAATATTGCCTTAGTACCCCTGCTATAGCACGCGGCTCGGTCTCAATGGGCGCATCCTTATCCGGCTTGATACCCGGAATGAACCGAGATGCATTCTCTTGCCTGAGCTGTAAAGCCAGCAACTTGCCAGCCCTTTCCCCAGACTCCAAATATTGAAATTTGGTACGTTTAAGTGCAAGCTCAGCTTTTTTGGAGATAAGACTGAAATACTGAGCTCGCAGTCTATGCAACTTGGTCCAGTCCTCATCAGGAGATGAGCGAGAAATAGTGGATTCCAATTGGCTAATTGAGGAAAGCAGGGAGTTCATTTGCAACTTGAGTTGCCGGAACTTTGTTGAGGATAACTGGATACACTCCCCCCGCAGGGAACACTTTAAAGCCACCCAGACTATGTCAACCCTACTAACTGACTCCCTGTTGTTTCTTATGAAGTCAGTAATGAAGTTTCGTGTATGTTGCAGGGAGTTAGGTTTGTGCAGTAATTGGGTGTTTAACCACCAGAGGGTGTCCCTTTTCACCCCAGGTCCTACTAGGAAAAAAAGGGAAACGGGCGAGTGATCCGATATAACCCTGGCATGAATATCGACATCAATTACTCCAGGGAGGGCAAAGGAGCTGATAAGGAAAAAGTCGATTCTCGAGAATGTTTTGTGTGGTGGCAAGAAAAAGGTATACTGGTGCTCCTTCGGGTGCAGGATACGCCAAACATCAATAAGATCCGCCCCCCTCATGAGCTCATGAAGGGCCCTCTGTGTAGGGGAAAAAACCCTTCTTCGGGAATCAGACCTATCAATGTGTGTGTAGGGGGTGATATTCCAATCCCCACCCAAAATAGTAAGTTTAGGGGGGTTAGAAACAACCAACCTCAATAAGTGAGCAAAAAAATGGGGGGATTCAGCATTTGGGCCATAGTCTGCACCCAGCATCAGCTGGTGCGATTCTAGTAGACCAGTCACTATAACGTATCTCCCATCAGGATCCCAGACTTCTTTTCCTAGGGTGAAGGGGATCTTTTTGCTTATCAGGATAACCACTCCCCCTTTACTGGTGGAAATGCCTGCCCCATAAACATAACCGACCCACTGTTTACGAAACAGTACAATATCCTCGCGCCAGAGATGCGTTTCTTGAAGGAGAGCAATTCCAGTGTTTAGGTGTTGCAAGTGTCTGAGAATAATGTGTCTTTTGCGATGATCATGGGCACCCTGAATATTCCAACTTATAAACTTATATGGGCCACTCATAAAATAGCTCCAGCTGTGTCCTTAACCCTGTCACCACTCAGAGACAGAGTGGGACGAGAACACTTGTCCCCAACTCCTCCCTCCCATAATACCCCCATCCAACCCTTTATACACCCCAAACTCGTAACAGTACACATAAATTGACATATAAAAACAAAATTCAACTAACTCTAACTACTTACACACTCTATCTCCCAGTTCTAACACTGCACTGCACTGCACTCCTGCCTCTGGTACATGATGTTAACGCAACCTACTTCTCATATCACCCCACCCGCTTCCTCCCACCTCCGCTATTGCCAACCCTGAACTGAAAGCAGGAGGAGAACCCCCCTGCACCCTTGATACTGCCCCACCCTCTTGTCTTTGTGCCATTATTTATATATATATAAGAGCAGTCCCACTGAATCAAAGATCCCCCCCTCGGAAGAAAAAAAGAAGATTAAAAAAAACCCCTAGGTTTCTAGGAATACATGGCAGGCAAGTAATCCCCTTATTATACAGGCGCTGCCCACTAGATGATTATAGCAGTGACAACGAATGACAGGCAGCCCTCTGGGTTGAAACTGATCCTTATCTATAAACCTGTCAAACTGACTAGTGAGGCTGTTGACAACAACAATGAACATAGTCTGCCTGCCCTGCACACCCGTTGCCCCTGAAAGAATGTAGCCATGTCCATCATATCTTATCCATGCTAACCCAAGCGATTAGATACAAGTCCAGTGACCAGGAGTCCTGATGAGGGCATGGGAAGATCTTGTATGTTTTTGCTGAATCAGAGAGGGGCAGACAAGATTTAGCCTGCTATAACTTGCTGAAGTGGCTGATCCCCCGATGAGACTCTCACTGCAGAGGGGGCTGCTCAGTACAGGTAAGATGGGACTGCAAGATCTCTTCCAGCTGCCAAAGGTGGGCTCCTTCTGCCAGCCTCAAGTAGTAATACCATAGAGTAGGGATAAACTATATGTCCAACGAGAAAAACAGCTATGCGTGTAAGCACTTAACAAGGAAGATACAATGCCACTCTGCCCTCATTTGAAGAGATCAGGGAACAAAACCTTAAGCTCCTTCTTTGCCTGATCCTGAGACTCCAACTAAAGCCATTTCTCTCCAGATTTGACTTGGAGCATTGCTGGATATCGAGTACGAAATGGAAACCCCTCAGCGATCAACTTGGACACTGTTGGAAGCAACTCCTGCCGTTTTAGCCAAACAGACTGTGGGTGATCCTGAGTAATACAAATTTTATGCCCTTCCCAAAGGATTTCCTGCAAAGCCTTGATTTTATTCAGAATAAATTGCTTGTCCTGAAAACTGAGCAATCTGAAGATAAACAGCTGAGGGGGGGCATCAGAGGGCTGAGGAGGGCTCAGAGCTCGGTGGGCACCCTTAATGATGTAAACTGTGTTATTTGGTGAAGGCCTGGCTATCTTCTCACAAAACTTCTGGGCAAAAATGACCCAGTTGTTCCCTTCCTCCTTTTTGGTTAAGCCAATCACCAGAAGGTTGTTCCTTCTGCTTCTTCCCTCTAAATCTTTGAGCTTCTCCTCCAACCTCTTCACCCTGTGGCCCAGCTGAATAGTATCTTGCTCCATTTTCCCCTGTTTGTTCTCCAAAGAGATAATGTTAGCTTCTGAGTCCCCCACACGCACTGTTAGTGATTGAACCGATGTTTTGATTTGCTGCACATCATCTGAAATATCCAGGATTTTTTCTTGCAGGGGCTGCATAATTTTAAGAAATCTCTCCTCGGAAAAGGCTGTGGTCGATGTAGTTGAATGGACTCCCACCACAGCTTGCTGCTTCGGCCTCTTTGCGGCCTTGTCCTTCTCGGATGTCGGCAGGGAAAAGTGCTGCGGAGGAGCTTTCTTCATGAAAACATCCATTTTTGGCTCACCAGATCCGAAGCCCAACAAATGCAGAGCACTCTTACTTTTAACTGGGACCACTTCTCGGTTGTGAACTATTCTCGATGTGGATTAAAGTACGGGAATTGTTAGTGGGACAGTGGAGCCACGAGTGAGAGCTGCTTCTCCTCAGGCTGCCATCACGTGACCCACCAACCCATCTTTTTGTTAGAGCTCCATTATTGATACCTACATTTGGCTCTATAGTTCTATAACAATTGTCAGGCCTCTATGGATCATATTATATACAAAACATTGGACCAAAATCAGCCCATGCCACTCCAGATGGAGGTCTTTTGATCTTAGGTTCTTTACTTTTTGCCTTATGCTTTTAACACTGTCAGTGCCAGTCCTAGTTAAGTCTCTAGTACCTTTCATAATTTTTAATAGGGTCTCCCTTTTTGGGTGATTGAATTTGCTAAAACTGTATTCGCTGTCTACACTGCCTCCAGCATCTGCAAAATCCTCCATTTTGGTCTCCAGTATGTACTGCAGAGTGTGACACTTAACAATATTTTGTGTATTGAGCTAATCTACAGAAATATTTACACTGGAACAAACATGTTTATACAGTATAACAGGTAGGTGACAAAAAGAAAGTACTACCAGGACTAATATGTCCCTTGTGTGCTTCTGCACTTCTTACATGCTTTTAGCAGGTGCACATCTGCAGGTGGTGACAATGACATTATATGTCAAGTCATTCATAAACTGGTCAGGGTTTTGCGGGTAGTCACTGTAGTTCTTAATTCAATATGTGGTGGAGCCAGACCTTAAAGAAGTGCTAAAGTCAACATTTGCAAAAGCTTGTTGTGCAGAGTATCTTGATTTGTGTGTGTGGTTCTGGTGTGTTGTTCTGTTTGTTTGCTAGTAGGATTTTTTTCTAAATTTGCCTACTAGTTTTATGGTCTCTGGAGATCTCCAAGTTAGCATGGGGTATTGTTCTTCTTTTTCCTGCAGTGCCTCCTTTTCCATGTGACAGTGATGCATTCAGAGCCACTGATTCAGTGAGGGAAAGTATAGCAGCAGTAATCTGCAGATAGGATCCTGATGTTCTGGCCTTAGCTAAATAGCGCTAATTCATTAATGTTGTTTTCAATGCATTTGTCTAGGTCTACCTTGCAGAACTAAAGGTTTTGCTTTTAAAGCTTTAAATTTAATCAAATTACACTCAACCATACAGAGTACTCAAACCACCCTAGGTCATCAATGCTATAATTAGTAAAATCTCTAGCTGTTTTCTTATAAAATACCCACTCAATTAGATCTCACATGTTTGCTAAACTGTAAGTGTAGCCTTCGGTGCCCACAGGATAAGGAACGTGACTTAAAATCACAGCTGTACTGCTATGAAATTGGCTCTAAAGCAGTACTAACCCCCTGACCCCTCTATACATGTCTTCCCCTTCTTTCACTTTCTCTACCTCTTCCATGAATTATCTCCTTCCCCCTTACTCTAACTTCTCACCATAACTCCTGCTGCTAATCCTTATTTTCATCCCTGTTCAAAAAGACTCTTCTTGAAAATCTACAGGTTAGCTTCGCTACCACCTGCCTGCATTATCTGAAGTCTGCACTTTAATTTGCATCCTCTTCTTGTCCTTGGGATGCATCCTACTGTATCCATGCCAGTGTACATATTTTGCTTAAATGCCTTTCGATGTTGTTAGTTATATGATACTTAGTTATGTTTTTACCTGCTATTTAAATACTTTTTAAATTGTTATTCATGACCCTCCTCTACCCCACTCCTCCCAGGATTCAGTTGGAAATGAGTTGTTATCTGCTCAGTATGCCGTTCCTGGTGAAACTTTTGAAATAAGTAAACTTGATGAATTTATGATCCCAGATGCATCACAGTCACATTGGACAGGAAGCAACGTAGGAAAAAGCAGAGCAATAAACTATTCTAACATGAAAATCCATGGAAGCCATAAAACTGGTAGACACATTTAGAAAAAAACTCCTAATAGCAAACAAAGGGAAGGACACACCAGGACTACACACACAAATCTAAACAATCTGCACAACATGTTTTTACAAATTTTGACTACTACTCCTTTAAGTAAACAATAATATACGAGTAGGTGGGCTTAACCCCCAAAAAGGCCATGGTCACTTACATTTTATTACTGTCTAATTTATTCAAAAACCCTGACGTTTCAACTTAAAAGCCTTTTTTCTGCGGGGAACTGCAAATAATAAAGTAACTCAATGAGATTACTTGTTGTTATATTCACTTCCATTCAGTTTAATTCAATTCAATTTTTTGGCTCTGGGCAGCCCACCTACTGCTGTACTAGACTGTTCCAGAGAAAGATTGTGAGAAAGAGAGGGAAATTATTAACAACAGGTTCCAGAAGAGAGGCGATGGCAGGCAGGTACTGTCCAAGGCAATAAGGAGAGTTGTCAACATTTCCATGCAGCCATACCCTTCAGCAAAGGGACGGACAAGGGCAACAACAGCAACAAAAAAAGACTGGTATTTGCTAACACTCACTGTACTCAAATGCCAAAGATTAGAGCAATAATTCATTAGCACTGGGAAATCTTGCAACTGCATTCCATTACAACTGCCAGCACTTTCACAGACAGGCATTTTGTTATATCAAAAGAGCACCTAACTGTAGATCAAAGGTGGTGCACAAAGAATGCAAGCAAGAACAGAGCAAGGCTGGCAAATGTATTTTAGGACCATCAAGGTGTGCCATGAATCCATGTGGAAGATTTGTGGTGTGTGGCCACACCTCACGAAAGAAAGTATTTAAATACCCATACACAGGGAAGGAGTATAAAATAAAATCACATGTCACTTGCAATACCATGGGAGCAATTTACTTAATCCACTGCCCATGTGACTACCTACATGTAGGCAATACCCTAAGAGAACTTAAAAAGTAAATAACACAACACAAAAGTACAGTGAGACAACAGGATGAAAATGTAAGTGTTGCAGTACATTTCAAACAGAGAGGACACAAGGAAGCTCAGCTCAGATTTTGGGGTCTGGAGAATGGGGAACTGACATCAAGGGGATGGAATTATAATAAACATGTAGAAAGGTGGAAGATGTTGTGGGTTTTAAAATTAGGCACTCTACACAGAGCATGGGAACTAAATGAAGAAGCCAATTCACAGGATTGTTGGTAGGCTATAAAAATGTCTGACCACACTAATGAATTTGTATTGCAATGGTCAGTAGCCTGAGAATGATATGTGTATTTGGAACTTTCCACAGGATGTGCAATACACTCCCCTGACTAATTTGACAGAAAGGAACAGTCAATGCCTACCTCATCCCAATGACTTTTTAGGCTCCATTACATTTTAATTCGGCCATGATGCTATAAGACAAATACAAAAATCACAGTCTCTCCCACTTAATACTTGGACTGATTATATGAATACAATATACAAAAATGTATATAATATGGCATTGTACCACATAAAAAAAGGGTCTCTCACATGGTCATGTTAGATATTATTAATTAATTCAGTGACAGATCATGCAGTAGGGTGATCTCCACACTAACTGTACTCAGTAATTTAACTTTCAGAGCCAGATAACCTTTATTTGCATTTTGCAAACATAACTAATCCTAATAGTCAGTGATTAGTAGGACTAATATGAAGTCTCACTAAAAAGTATAGCTCCATTAGACAAAAAAATACAGACATGCAACATTCACATTAAGCTGCAAAGCCAGGTATTGAGCTGATATACCAGAAATGCTCTCAGGAAGGCGATGGTTGTATATCAACGATATCTCTATGTGACAACTGCTGACGCTCATGACCTCAGAACATGGCTATCCTGCTGGCATAACAAATTCTGCTCCACAGTTCCTCTTGCTGCCAACAGAGCCAGACAAGTTTCATAGAATAGGTAAGCCTGCTGAATCTCTTTTTTGCTAAATTTAACATAGCACAGTAATATTTTCATCACCACAAGTGTCAGGCAGAGCTAGAGTGAATTATACACCTATATATATTACTGTCTAAGGAGGCACTATAGCTTAGTGGTTAAAGGCACTGAGCTGCAAACCTGAAGACATGGGTTTGAATCCCATCAGCTCCCACTTACATATTGTGTGACCCTGAGTAAGTCACTTAACTTTCTTGTGCTTCCAGGTCATACTTGGAAACAAGCTATGGCTTAGTGTGCCTTTCCTGGTTAAACAATTTTCCCTTTCCATACAAAGTTAAAACAATATCAACAAATTGAACAGTAAAATAGGGCACAAAATGAAAAGTTGCAACACTTTAAAGAATAAAGGTCATATCAAGTTGTGTCATGAACAAAGTGTGAATAAACATTTACAGGAGAGGACGCCATAACATCAGGTTGAAATGTTGTATAATAAGACAAAAATAAAATACAGCATAAAAAGAAACACAAGAAAACTAATAGTCATTGAACTTTGTTTATTCAGTGATTTAAGAAGGCACCAAGCCTGAACAGATACAGGTTATACATGTATTCATTGGGTGATTATGTATACATTTTAGTTATTGTAGCACTCAGAAAATGCTATATAATTTAATCCTGTTTGGTTATAGATCATTTATGTCTAAGAGCAGCAGAGTCTGGCAGCCGTGAGCAGCAAGCACTCTGTGAGATGGGTCACTAGAATACTAACCATTTTTGCAGCTAAATAATCAGTACAGTGGTGTGGTGAAGGGCACTTGACAGATGATATATTAGAACTAATGGATGATTGCAATATTCAGATCTGTTACAGATTGATGTAACATAGAAACATAGAAACATAGACTATGACGGCAGATAAGGACCGCTTGGCCCATCCAGTCTGCCCATTTCCCTACCTACAGGATAGGCCGTAGATCCTAGTTAACCAACAGCCTATTTCTTCCTACCCCCCACAAGAATTGCCTTATGTCTGTCCCATGCATTCTTGAATTCTCCCACAGTTTTAGACCCCACAACCTCCTCAGGAAGGCTGTTCCATGCATCCACTACCCTCTCTGTGAAATAATAGTTTCTCACATTGCCCCTGAGACCGCCCTCCTTCTATCTTTAAATTGTGTCCCTTGCTCTTGCAAGTCTTTTTCTGAAAGATGCTACCCTCTTGGACTTTGTTGATTCCACTGAGGTACTTAAAAGTTTCTATCATGTCCCCCTCTCCTTCTTTCCTCAAGGTATACATATTAAGCTCCTTTAGTTTCTCCTCACTGGCTTCTCTTGCAGACCCTGCACCATTTTAGTTGCTCTCCTCTGGACTACCTCTATCCTGTCTATGTCCTTGTGGAGATGGGGTCTCCAGAACTGGACACAGTACTCCAGATGGGGTCTCACCAACTGTCTGCACAGAGGGATAACAACTTCCTGTTTTCTGCTGCTGATGCCTCTCCCTATACATCCCAGTATACCCCAGCACTCCCTACTGCCTTCTCACATTGCTTGCTAACCTTAAGGTCATCTGATATGATTACCCCCAAGTCCCTTTCCTTTTTTGTTGTTGTTACTACCTCCCCACCCATTGTGTATTCTTCCCCTGGGTTCTTGTTTCCCAGGTGCATTATTTTGCACTTCTTTGCATTGAATCCTAGCTGCCATACTTCTGACCATTCCTCCAACCTTGCCAAGTCCCTTTTCATCCTTTCTACGCCTCCTTGTGTTTCAACCCTGTTGCAGATCTTTGTGCCATCTGCAAAAAGGCATACTTTTCCTTCCAGTCCCTCTGCAATGTCACTGATGAAGACATTAAAAAGTACTGAACCCAATACTGAACCCTGTGGTACCCCACTAGTAACCTCTCTTTCTTCAGAGTGGACTCCATTTACAATTACCTTCTGTGTCCTGTTGTGCAGCCAATGTTTTACCCAGGCTACCACCCTGGGACCCCTCCCAGGCTGGTTAATTTGACTATTAATCTTTTGTGTGGGACTGTGTCAAATGCCTTGCTAAAGTCTAGGTAGGCCATGTCCACAACCCTCCCTGGTCTACTACTTTGGTCACCCAGTCAAATAAATTTATTAGATTCATCTGACATGACCTTCCACTGTGAATCCATGCTGCCTTGGGTCCTGTGCTCCACTGGACCTCTAGGTACTCAACTATTCTTTCCTTCAGAAGTGACTCCATCACTTTCCCTACCACAGAGGTCAGACTGACAGGTCTGTAGTTTCCCTCGTCTGTCTTGGTCCCACTTTTGTGAAGGGAATCACATCTGCCTTCCTCCAGTCCTCAGGTACCACACCATCCTCCCATGATTTATTAAAAAGAGTAGCCAGTGGTTTCACTAGTTCCTCCCTTAATTCTTTTAGAATTATGGGGTGAATTCCATCAGGACCCATTGCTTTGTCCACCTTCAGTTTTAGGAGTTCTTGCAGAACCCTTTCTTCTGTGAAAGGACTGGGATCAACCTCCCTATCAGGAGTGCTTCTGTTAATTGGATTAGGCACTTCCCCTCCTCTTTTGTGAATACTGAGCAGAAATATTCATTCAGTATCCTGCTTTTTCACTGTCCCCCTCTGCCCACCCACCGTTCATTCTATTCAGCCTCACTATCCCTCCCTTTGTCTTTCTACGCTGATGTACCTATAAAAGGTTTTATCCCCCTTCTTAACTGAGTTGGCTATCTTTTCCTCAGTTTGGGCCTTTGCTATTCTGACTTCCCTCCTTGCTTCCTTCTGCCTTAACTGGTACAGCTCTCTGTCCTGCTCCTTCTATGTTTCCTTATACTTCTGGAATGCTATCTTTTTCTTCCTGACTTTCACAGCCACCTCTTTTGAGAACCATAGTGGCTTTTTCTTTCATTTTGATTTGTTTATTTGCTTCACACAAAGGCTTGTTGCCTCTGTGATGGCAGTTTTGATGATTCCCCATTGTTGCTCCACACCTCCTTCTAGCCTGTTTGCTAGTGCTTTTCTGATATGCATGACTGGAAATAAGTCAGAGTCATCCCAGTCCTGAAGTTTGGTGATCCTACCATAGCTGACACATACTGCCCCATCTCCATTTTCTCCCAACTGAGTAAAATCCTCAAGAAGGTGTGTACCAGCAAATCTCAGTCCATGTGTCTAAGTAAAACCTCATCTTTCCCCAGCAGCATGGCTTTCGGAAAGGTCACAGTACCACCACTGCACTGGCTTACTTCACTGACCACATATCCAGTACTGGTATGTAACATGTTTAGTTAGTATCAGCAATGCTAGGAATTGAATGGCCTCAAATGTAACAAGTAATCTAATTGAGTTATTTAATTATTTACAGTTCCCCCCAGTAGAAGCTTTTTAAAGTGAAACATTGGGATTGTTGTACTAAGAGTACTGAAATCTAAATGTCTGTCCCCTTTAGGGCTTTGAGCAGCCCACCTACTGGTGTACTAGACTGTTCCATTAAAGGCTAGCTCCACCATACTGAAAGAAAGACTATAGTGATTGCCTGCAGGATCCCACAACAGAAATAAAAGGGACCATTCTCAAGGTGAGAAAGACATGCATGAGAATGGTTACCAAGAGAAACAGGTACAAGAGATCAATATGTTTTTGGAAAAAGGTCATGAAAACACTGGAATCTAAAAAGAAGGCCTCCATCAGGTATAAGGAGAAGCAGAGGGTAAAAGAATGGGGAGAGTATCAAATAAGAACTAGGGAGGCCAAGAGGCAGTCAAGGATGCAAAAGACTCAGAACTGCATATTGTAGGGTCAGTCAGGGTTGGGAAAAATAGTTTTCAGGTGTGTAAGGGAAAAAAGGGAAATTGGAAGGAATTATTAGGTTAACAGAAAGAGAGAGAGGCAAAGTAATAGAGGATACAAGCAGAAAGCAGCCATTCTGAATGACTAATTTAGCTCAGTATTCACTAGGGAGAGTGACATAAAGGCTGTTGAAAGGGGGGCGCAGAAATGAGAAAGCAAGTATTTACTAGTAAAGGGGTCAGAAATGTGTTGCTAGTTCTGAAAATTAGTTAGGTCCTGGGGCTGGACAGGGTGCACCCACAAGGGCTCAGAGAACTGGCAACTGAATTAGCTGAACCCCTGGTATAGATATTCAATACCTCTATTCAAACAAGGGTGGTTCCAAAATCCTGGAGGGTAATGGACATAGTTCTACTACATAGGGTGAGAACAAAGAGCATGCAGCAACTACAGACCTGTCAGTCTTACCTTTGTTGAGGGTAAAACTAATGGGAACACTAGTCAAAAAGGACCTAGTGAACTACCTGGAGAAAAACAAGCTCCAGGATAGTAAACAGCATGGGTTTGTGGCAGGGAGGTCTTGTCAGACCACTCTGATAATATTATTTGACTGGGTAACTAGGACAGTGGACAAGGGTCATGCAGTGGATTTACTCTAGCTCCACTTTAGCAATTCATTCTACGTGGCATCACAGAGAAAGTTGCAGAAGAAGCTAGAGTGTCTAAATGTAGCAATGGTCATGATTAGATAGGTGGAAAGTTGAGTGTATAGGAGACTGCAGATGGTAGTGGTAAACCTAAACAGAATCAGAGCCTTAAAGAGGGAAGTGACCAGTAGAATAGCACAGGGATCAGTCCTGGGTCCAGTACTTTTCAAAATGTTCATTAGCAACATATGAGAAGAAATACAGGACAAGGGTGTGCTTCTTCACAGATGATGTCAAGCTCAGTTGTAGGGTAGACAGTGAGGAGGGGGCAGGGAGATGCAAAGGGACCTGCAAAGGCTGGAAAGGTGATCCAGGGTTTGGCAGTTGATATTCAATCCCAACAAGTGCAAGGTGATGCAGATAAGGAACAAGAACTACAGGGCAGAGTACTGGATTGAAGGAGCTAAATTGAACATCACTTCTGAGGAAAGGGACCTAGGAGTCATCATAAGTGACTCCCTTAAACTATATAGCCAGTGTAATAAGGCCAGTGTTAAGACCAACATGCTAAGGTGCACTGAAAGGGGTTTTGGCAGCAAAATGTAAGAGATATTACCACCTCTCTGTAGAGCGCTGGTGAGATCACAGCTAAAGTACTGTGCCAGTTCTGGGGTTCTCACCCAAGGAAAGACAAGGACAGGATGTAGATGGTACAGCATAGGGTCACCAAAATGATTCAGGGCCAACAGAGCAGATCATTTGAGAATCATCTTAGGCTGCTGAACATGTACAGTACTTGCTCAAGGAAAAGCAAGGCAAAGCAAGAGTGGCATAATATGATAGAGACCTTCAAATTCCTGAAAGAAATGAACAAAGTGAACTATGAAAAACTATTCGACAGGAGTAGCAAATCTAGAACACAAGGTCACAAGTGGAAGCTGCTTGGGGGGGAGGGAATTAGGACTGTGAGAAGGTTTCATCTTACCGATAGAGTAGTCGAGCTATGAAATAGTCTGCCAGAGGAGGTGGTTGGCACCAAAAGCATTCACAGTTTCAAACATGGTTTGGACAGAGATAAGGACTTAAGTGTTACTCAGGGAGGAAGAATAAGTAAAACAGGGAGTAAGGAGGTGGATAGTGTAGACTAAGACCCTGTATTGACAAAAGGTCTTGGGGTATGATAGGGTTTTAGTGGCAGACTAAATGGACAAATGGCCTTTTTTTTAATAGAATTGTCTATGTTCTATGTTTCTGTGTTGACAATCAGGCTGTAATAAAATATGAGTATTAAAAAGGTTGCACGATACTGCCACCGTAGTTAGGTTAAAAAGACACTTCAATGTTAAACCCTAATTTTTGTGTTGTAATAATCCAGCAGTCATAATCTGAAGAATAATCTGAAATTTGGCATGTGAATTCTTGGAATCAAACTCTTTGAATGGTAATGAGCAGTTCAGCAGTTTAAAAGTTCTAGAAGGTTGACATCATGAAATAAATAGAGGATAATGTATGGGCATCGATGAACAACAACTCTGTGTGAGCTTCGAGTGGTTCCCTTGGCAACCCATGTAAACTTCGAGAGTGCAGCTCGAGAGGTTTATCAAGGTCGCTAAGGGATCCACAAGAAGCTCACACAGTGTTGTTGTTCAATTGATGTCCATACATAGTCTTTTATAGTGTATGGGCATCATAGGCAGCATAGTCTGTCGATTAACAAAATTACAGAGTTGTTTTTCGTACCTTACACAGATGAGATTGAGAGTACATTGTTCATTCAGGGGAAAACATTTATTCAAACTGCTATTAGTAGGTTACATTTAGTCAAAAAAGGAGTAGATTTACTAAACAAAAGAACATCTATGTTAGATACACACTAAAACGCATTGAAAGAAAATGGAAACAGAGATCGGGGTCAAGTGTCATGTAATGTCCAGACGAGCTTGCTGTAAAGTGGCTGAAAAAGGTAATGCTGTGAATAGCTGACGTTTGCTGGACTGACTGGTGTTTTGGCAATCAAACCAATGAAGAACTGGGAGAAACAAGAGAAAACATGGTTAGATTTTCTGATTTTTCTGAATTGTGGATGTGCTACAGGCGTTGCTAGATGGACACGGGTTGGGGGGAGAAGAAAAAATAATGTAAAACTCACTGAATTAGGACCGCGCGCAAACAGTGCTACCTTGGAAACAGAAGCGTCACAGTTTTTTTTTGTTAACCCATTGATGTGACACACCATCGATGGGTTAACAACTACACCACGTCACATCGATGGCATAACAATGTGGGGAAAAGATGAATTCCACTACATAACAACGTTCTACCATACACTATATATGCTTTTTAAGACTCTTCTTTTACTCACAAATACAGTAGCTGAAATATGACTGAGAAATAAAGGCTGAAATGTTCAAGTTTGTTCAATTTAGGACCAAAGGCCAATCTTTGCTATTTGCTTTAATGGCAAAATATGTAGGATCTAAATTATTAACAAAATAAGATTGCCTTTTTATGCATGCACAGTTCTGTTTTCACAATTTTTTCATAAGGTGATTTTTGTGAAAACCATAGAACCATTTTTTGTGACTCAATGTCCATTTTTTAGAAAACAAAAGCTTCATTTTCATGAGTGTATGTGGTCAAAAAAGCAGAACAAAGCAGTTTGTGGACAACATGGTCATTTTTGATCCCTGTTTGGTAAAAATGGCTGAGAACTTAATTATGGAACATGAATGGTTGAGACAGTAGAGTCAACGGGGTTGCCGCTACTATTTTTTTTAAATTATTAATGACAAGAAATAATTTCATGTTGTTAAAGAAGGGTGTTCTTTGTGTGCAACCTGGTGACTTGAAACCTGTTTTTGTAAGACACAATCTCTGAGTTTTTTTACATGTTTTTATGCTCTTACTCCCAGCCTGGGGCTTGGTGGTGGCTATGCCGACCATCCAGGTTGCCATCCCCCAACCCCCAGGTTTTGGGGAATCATGTTGCACAGTAATGGGGGATTTTGCCTTAGTGTGTAAGTTGGGTTGTAGTTGCATTGTGGTCCCTAAATCCAAAGAGGGCACGGGCACAATGACTGAAGTCCAGGCCATGGACGTGCTGTCACACATGCTGATCAAGCACCTAACAGCGTCCTCCGCCTCCCCACACTGTATCAAAAATGCTGCAACTGCCCTCCCCCCCCCTTGGAGGAGGAGAGCATCCTATTAAACACTCAAGCCTCCTTCCCCTGACTAACCCTCAACAACCCAGGATCATTCCTGAACTCAGGTCACCCCTTTGGAGGCAGTAGCACTACCACTGTGCCAGTAGGCTGTCCCAGTCTCTCTGTTTCTGTTAAACTACATGGTCACAAAAGCTGAGAAGAAAGTTATCAAATAATGCACCTAGATCCATTTGAAAAGCAGGTTATATATATATATATATATATATATATATATATATATATATATATATAAGATCAAGGATCTCCTTTGCAGATGAGTTTGGAAAGTATGCTGTAGGCCAGGAGCTCTGCTGGACATTTCAGGTGCATGGCGAATGGCCCTGGGTGGCATCACAAGGCAAGCTATATGTCCAAGGCAGCATGTGATGGGTCACTCATGTGCTTTGTGAATGGTCCTCAGGGCCTTTCACAAATAAAACCATAGGACAGTTGCACCCGTACCGGGTCATAATGTCACACACATAATAGTGTACATTATTGTGGTGAACCCGGACCTGTGCGCTGTCTGAGTTGGACCCCCCAGAAGTTGAGAATCCTTAGTGGGGGGAGTCCAGGGGGTGCAGCCTCCCATAAAGGGGGGTGTGAGGGTGGAGACTGCCACAGAACAAAAACAGGCAGAAATTGCATAACGCGCTGGTGCCTTGTGGGATTCTGCCATGCAACATAATGACCCCGTGCCACAGTGCACTGTGAGGTGTAACTTTCCTTATATATCTTTTCCAAAAAATGAATAAATTAACGTAGAAAAAACTACATTAATGCATCTGTTAGAGTTCAAGCACAGATCATAAAAAAGTAAAATGCAATGTTAGCATTAAACATTACCAAAGCCTTGGTGAATATGTGGAGTGGCATTTCTTAGGGTTTGAACAATCTTGTGATGTAGTGCTGGAGTTACCCTAGCTTTAGTACCTTCTCCCAAGCATTTTTGTATGACTAGGTGACTTTATTTCTGGGCCAGACAGACCAGGCCAAAGTTAGGGCAATGCCAATGCCATACTGAATGATCATTTAATTCCTTGGAAATGTCACTCTAAAGACTCCACACTCATTAGAGGGCATTTTACCCTAATGTCTCCTTTCCTTTTGCATTCTATATTCAAACCCAAACTGATACATGAACACAGCTCTTTAAAATTAGTTATAGTGGAGCAGCGGTTGCATCACTATAATTAAGGCTGAGAAGACACTTTTATGTTAAACTGTAATTTTTGCACTGTAATGCTGTAGCCATCCTTAAATATAATAACCTGAATTTTGTCATGCATATTCTTGTGTTCAGAATCTCTGGATCCTGAACATTTGGTAACATTTGCTGTGGCAGTTTGAAAATTCTAAAAGTTGAAGATGTAAAAAAAAATGTTTTAAAAAGTTTCTTGCTCATAGTGGCTCAGAAATTGCTTAGAGTTGAATCCTAAAACTTTCAGGTTAGTCAGCATTTGTGCTAGGTGTGTTCTTTCACTATCAGGTTTAGCGAGAAATGTGTAGATTTTAAATAATTAAAATTATTGTTTTCCATTTCTGAATATGCAGAATTCTATTTTTCAGGAATTTTTGATAAGGTGTTCTTCACAAAAGCAGATTCCCCACTTTTATCAGTCACAAAGTCCTTTTTTAAATAAATGTATGACTCCTAGTGATCATGAAAACAGTGGACCCTACTTTTCCTGAAAACATCTTCCCAACGTGAATCAAATGTTGACCCTTGCACGGTCATGAGGAAGGGTGCTAACTAGAGATTTCACAGTGGTTAGGAAAAAAACTTTAAAAGCCTTCAAGTCATAAATACAATTAAACTTAAGAGTCATATATGTGCCATTTACATTGTTTCATAGTTTACTTTTGCATCTCTTCTATTTAAAAACACACAAAAATTCCCAACGTCCAAAAACTTGCAACTGTGTATGCACAATCTTGTATTTTATTTTAGTTATATCTTTATGTTTTTAATCCTTTGTCACACAAACTATTGCAAATTGTCAATAAACACCCACCGCCACCAGAAAGGCCCTCACTCTCTCCCCCCCCAATCACAACATAATAAACACTTATACAATGTAGTCTAGTGGTTCTTCTTCTACCCAATACCAATGCCACCACATAGTTAATATATTATACATGATAGTCTAGTGGTCCCCTTTGCTTCTAGAACCCACTGCTACCACAATGAACTGTCTTGATCCTACTAGTCCAGTGGTTCCTCCTCCCACCTGATCATTGTGCTACCACCACGTAACATACTGTACAGTACATGGTAGTTTTGTGCTCCCCCTTCTCTTGCTTGATCCCAATTTAAATTGTAAGTTCTTTTATTCCCTGGTGTCCAGTAGTACCCCTTTTAGCCAAGCACCTCCTACCCCCACCAACCCAAAGCTGACAGCTGGCACAACATTCTGCTCACCTCTATGGCCAGTCACCATTTGCCCTGAAAATCCATTACTGTCAATGATACAGTCACAGGAGAAGTGTATATCGATTGTACACTACCTACATGATGCCACCTATTACCAAGAGCAACTAGCAAAAAGCTGGGGAACAGGAGGCACTTTTGGAATAACATTAAAACCCTGACCAGGAAGGAATCAATAACACCACCAGATCTTATTGTTATCCCTTCTGGCCCACTACAACACCCAAAACACCTAGCAAATGCCTTTAACTAAGCATTCATGGACCTAAGCTCAGTCCTACCCCTGGACTACCTAGACCATAAGAGGAAACCCATGAGCCCCAATCTCCCACCCATCCTAAATGCCAACCAACCTCCCTTCTACTTCAAACAGGTCACCTGGTCGGAATCTATCAAATATTTGAAAAGGGTCTTAGGCAAAATCAGGTGACACAGTCGACATGAAGCTAGTCACACTCACACTGGACGAAATAACCTATCCCCTCACAAAGTTATTTAATATATCCCTTAGAACTGATATATTTCCTGATAAGTGGAAATCTGCCCTCATCAAACCAGTCTTCAAAAGTGGTGACATAACCAACTCGGGCAACTATCGTCTGATCTCCATCTTACCACCACTCGCAAAAGCCCTAGAGAGAATTGTGTTGGACCAACTCATGGAATACCTGAACAAACATAATATACTCTTCTCCCAGCGGCATGGGTTCTGAAAGTTCCACAGCACTATCACTGCACTCACTGACTTTACCACTTACATCTATGATGCCCTTGATTCTGGAAACACAGTGGGGTCTATTTTTATAGATTTAACCAAAGCATTTGAAACTGTCAATCACCAGATTTTACTTGACAACCTATTGACTCTAGGCCTGTCCCTCAACACAGTTTCTTTGTTCTCAAGCTACCACACACATAGGAATCAGAGTGTTCAGATAAAGGGAGTATCTTCTGAACCACAAAATGTAACTCTGAGGGTTCCCCAAGGATCAGTTTTAGGGCCCCTATTTTTCAGCCTATTTATCAACTCACTACCTAGCACATGTCCTTCAAAAATGCTGCTCTGCGCAGATGATGCAGTGATCTCTGTCTCTGGGAACCATCTGCCTAAGATAACTACAACTCTTCAAGAAAGCTTTTCCAAACTTGAGTCATGGTTGTTGCATAACAGACTCCTCTTAAACTACAAAAAAACTAAATCTATGCACTTCACTATTCAGCACTCAAAAAATAATTCAGTTCCTCTAATCATCCACAGCCATAATGGAGACATTATTGAACAGGTTTCTACTTTCAAATATTGCAGTATCCACTTAGATGACATCCTCGCTTTCACTTTCCATATTGATCATGTCATAAAATCAGCTAATATCAGACATGAGACCCTATATCAACACAGAAAAGCCATGACCCCAGAGGCACTTAACCTCACCACTCGGTGCTCTATACTGACAGTTATTGACAAATATACAAAAAATTATTGACTATGGCCTAATCATTTATGGAGCAGCCACTGAAACTGTGCTAAAGTGTGTAAAACTACTCCTCAACTAGACTTGCTGGCTTGTGCTATGTGCTGATCACCTTACACACATGTAGTCTATATTTCTCCTTTGGTTGGCTCCTCCATACCTCACAATTAAATATCAAGCATACCTAATTGTCAAAAAAGCACTGCTAGGGCTAACACCTGAATCAACAACAACCCTATTCCAATGTACCTTAACCTCCAAAACCACCAGAAGTTCAGTTAAGGGCATATTGTGTGTCCCACTTAAAGAAACCTAATTTGCTCAGTGGTCCCTCTCATATCGTGGCCTTCTGTGGATGAATGACCTGTCCCCACTCTCTAACAATACAAAAAAATAGTCTCCTTTAAAAAAGTTCTTCACACCCTCCTAACCAAATCCAAACCTTGTGACTGCTATTCTTAATGATTAGCTTTTCTTCACTCTCTCTCCTTGCTTTCTTTAAATTTATCCCATCTCTCCCCTTCCCTATCCCATTCTCATCCCTTCATGTCCCCAGACTAACAATCCACTTTTGCCTCCTTCCTTTTACTCATCCCTTCTTGATTTTTTTTGTTTTTTTTTTTAGTTGTTTAACCAGGAGTGGCACACTAAGCCGAAAACTTTTTAACAGGTGCAACCTGGGAGCACAAGGAAGTTAGGTGACTTGCTCAGAGTCACACAGTATGCAAGTGGAAGCTGTGGGATTCAAACCCAGGTCCGGTCTGGTGGATGTCACCAGATTTGCAGATCAGAGCATCAAACCACTGTGCTATACTGCCTCCCTCCTCTGACTACTCCTACACTCTACTCCAACCTACTATCCCATTCTTTTCCTTTCTCCTACACCATCCTCACTGATAATGCCATTGCAGGCTGCTACCTGCCACTTTCCCTTCCTATTTCCCTTTTACCTTTTCTCACCCTTCCCAGACAAAGCCGGTAGTGGCTGCTACTTTCCTTACTTACTGCGCTTGGTTATGGGACACATAGACTGCTTCTACTTATTGGAGTTCTGTTTACCCATTTTTTTTTTTATTTGTGTACCTGCTTTTTTATACAAATCTCCCTCTACTGTAAGTTGTTTCAGCATTCTGCTGATAAAACCTTTACCAGTCACTGTTATAATTGCTGCTTTCCTTGTCAGAATTGCCTTGTTGTTTGCTCTCTGTATTTACTGTTGTGTTCTAATGACTTAGAGCCTTTGTTGAAGAGCCGGCTAGGTACAAAGGTTGTAACTCTGAAACGGAAATAAATAAATGATGGTATTATTGATAATACTGAACTTGTAGATCAGATGGCAGTCAGACATGGGGGTAAGCAGACAGAGATGCCAGCAACCATTTTCAGGTGGGCAGTGGGTGGGGATGGGAGGCATTTGGGGGTGGGCATGTCACTGGACACCAAGAAATATAATAATTTAATAGTTGGATTTAGATTGTGTGTGGGGAGGAGGGAGGGGTACAGTATCACTAGTCAACCAGACCTCAATGGCCATGTATGGTCTTATGATGGAAATGTAGATCATTCCACTGTTAACTGGATTTCAAGGGAAGCTTTAAGTAAGCAATAAGACACAGCAGGGTGATGGTTGTTATGTGATAACCGCACACCTAGGTGCATGGTGAGGCACAAGGCCGAGTGTCCTTCTGCACCCTAGATGTGTGGTTATCACATATTCCACCTACCCTGAGTGTCTTATTGTGCTTATAAAATGGGAAATAACTATGGAAAAAAGGACACTGACAAGGTGTTTATATTTTGAAAACTTTGTAACATTTATTTAAATACGGAATAGAGAATTAATTGAAACATTGAGATAAAACAGTCCCTTGGTAAACTTTTTTGAATGGTAAAAAAATAGCAATTACCAACAACATTAGCAAACAACAGTCTACATGTTGTAGTTTATGAATTGCACTTTACTTCACTGTGATTTTCTTAATCTGTCCCGAACATTGATTTCACACACCGACCGTGCCATTGTGCACTACATGTGCAAAAACACATTTCAGGTGAGATGTGAAAAATGACAGTTATACTGTTCATAAAGAGGTGTGGTAAAATGGCAATACTGAAAATCTGGAGTGGAAATATTAAAAATGCTTGAAGTTCTGGCGTCGCGCGGAACTGCAGATACGACGCTCGTAAAACCGTCGCTTTGGGGAATATTTTCCCCAAATTGTCAACATAGCCAGTTTAAGACCACTGCTCATGAACAGCATCGCTGTGATTTATTAATCTGTCTGGAACATTGATTTTGCACACCGACCGAGCCATTGTGCACTACATGGGCAAAAACACATTTTGGTTGAGATGTGAAAAATGATGGTTCTACTATTCAAAAGGAGGTGTGGTAAAATGGCAATACTGAATATCTGGAGTGAAAATATTAAAAATGCTTGAAGTTACGAGCATGCGTAGGAACTGTGCAATGCACACTCGTAAAACAGTCGTTTTGAGGAATATTTTCACCAAATTTTCAATATAGGGATTTTGGGAGCCTACCTCATAAACTGTGACACTGTCATTTTGTTAATCATTCTGGAAAAGTGGTTCTGCGCAGTGACTGCGGAACCACCTTTCGGGACCAATTAATGAAACAACAGTGTCACAGTTCATGAGGTGGGGCCCCAAAAACCCCATGTTGAAAATTTGGTGAAAATATTCGCAGAAATGGATGAAATATGCACTAAAGTCGAAAAAATCCATTTATGCCTTTATACAACTTACCGGCATTTCTTCAGTTCGTGGTCGGCTTTGAAAAGCGCAGACGTATTCCCGGTCCACCAAAGATCGCCGCTCTGGGCTCCAGAGGTAAGTATGGGTTGAGGTGGGGGTGAGGTGGTTGTGTGGGGAGGTGGGTACGCAGAGGGTGGGTGCGGGTTGGAGGAGGGGCAAAAGAATCAACGAGGGAAGGGTTTTTTTTGTTTCAGGTTTTTATTTATTTATTTATTTACACACAAGGGACTTTTGCCACATTGGGGTGGGCTCCCAGCATGGCTGGGGGGGACAGTGAAGCAGACAGGGGATTGGGCACCCCCGTCGGCTAAGGAAGTTTTTTGCCACACTGGGGTGGGCTCCCAGCATGGCATATGAACATTTTTTTGGGGGGGCAGTGAAACCGGCAGGGGATTGGGCACCCCTGTCTGCAAATGAAGTTTTTGCCATGCTGGGGTGGACTTCTTTAACTTTTTGGTGCTTACCATCATGCACCGCGCACTTCCATCTCGGGAAGCGATCAGCTTATTTTTTCAATGCCTCTCTGCACTCGCATTGCGTTGTACGTTTGAGTTAACTGATAGCCTGTGTCACTGGCTGATTACTTCTATGGACTGTGAGTTACATCAGTGCCATGATAAGTATCAGTTTCTTTTTTTTTACTGCTGCTGCGGCGATTCACCTATACACTCTGACTACGAATGTGAGCTGTGTGTCGCAGTGGGGACTGGCGTGTGGCATGACAGGGATGAAGCTAGGGCTGGATTGCACTACAATTCCTACATTTTATCATGTGTATGCTGAAGAGAGAAAGTACTCAGCGAATGTGGGAGAGAAGCGGTTTCAATTATTTGTCAGTGCTTTGGGATAGAAGGGTGAATGAGCGTGCAATCAGCTGTTAGGACAGTTTTCTGAAGCTGAGATTGGATGTGCAGGTTGTTCATCTACTGCGAACAGCGGGATATGTGGCCTACTCAAAAAAACACTGCAGCTCAATTCAGGAGAGGGACAGTGATGCAGCTAGCAATGGCCACTAAGGTTTACTTGATTTATTGTGTGAGATTTTGTTCTCGTTTGTGTTATGGGATCATGTCATTTTCTAAATTCTGATGATTTCACTTGCCAGTCAGATTCTTTACTAACATGGAGGTCAGGCATTCCATTACAGAATGTGGGGAAAGCATTTATTTCGGGGTGGCCTTTGCACAGCTGGCTGGAAAATGTTCCCAACCCGGTAGTTGTTATTTCTTACACCACTGAATTCCAAGCTCTGTTAATCAATCAAGAGACATGATTTTTCTTGACCATTTTATAATACATTACACCTCTAAAACATCTAAAAACTGAAAAAAGGAGTACCTATTAATGCATAAAATAGGATATGTCAGCAATAGGTTAACTAGCATAGTACTTTGCAGTAAAAGTATTTATTAGTAGAATTGGTTGAAAATAAATAATTTCGCTGTCACATGTAAATTTTATCATATAAATACACTGTAACATTTTTAAATTTGTAAGACATAAGCTGTGTTTAAAACTTAATTTTCATTACACTGTACTGTAGTTACATAGTCTCATTGAAGGCAACCTTCTCTTTATTTTTGTTTTTTACTTATGTGCTGTGGTCTAGTACATAAAAGGAAAACTGCTTTAGGATTGAGGTGAAAGGTTAGTAAGGAACAAAAAAAAAAACTTTAAACCTGCCAGGTTGCCTTTTTTGGTGGGCAAGGAGGGTAGATTTCACCTGAAAACTCCACTATATATGATTCAAATGTATGTGCTTTTATTAACATTAGCAATGTATTTGGGCACTTTGGGTTTGCCTCTGCCTATTTAACTGTGTTTTCCCACCTTTTCTTTTTGTTTATAAAGTATTAATTTATTGCCTACTTTCTTCATCCTGTTTTTTGTTTTCTGTTTTTCCCCACACTCAAGACATAGAATGTTTATCATGGAATGTTTACCATGGAATACAGGGATTCAAAATTCTGCTCTATTCCGCTTGCAGAATGTTACTCTCCTGACATTCTGTACACACAGACAACAAAGGCGTGTTTTAGAGCCAGCAGCTCAATTATATCACTGTCAAGGCAAGCATAAGAGATTTCCCTGATGAGCAGATAAAGACAGAAGGGGAATTTTTCACTGTTAGTAAAAAAACAGTTGTAATGAAAACTATAAACAATACTTAATGTTTCTAATTTGTTTATGTGTGTAAGGAGAGTGTGATGATCCGGGAAACAACATGTAATTAATTTATTTAATTTTTAATTTAAGGTAGTTTTATTTTTAGGGCCCAGTTGAATGTTTTCTTACAGTGTAAAGGCAACAGCCTTGTTTATAATGGAAGATCAGTTCTGGTTGAAGGGGGACTGATGAAAGATAGTTCTGGTTGTATGAGGACTGATTTGCTCATTGTGTGATGTGGTTTAGGACCAGGATGACTGTGCATATATAGAGATTTAACATACAGTCAGCTGATGTCTCTTGGCCAATGAGATTTCTAGATTTTTTTCTCAACATTTTATAAATTTGAATAGAGCTTTACAGGATACTAAGGTCAATCAAGCTGGTAGTTATTTAATGGAGATTCTTGAGGAATTCTTGTTGTATGCTTTGAATGGGAGTCTAAAAGGGGACAAGGGGGGCCAGTTCTCATATTTTCTCACTGTGGCACCTCAGTTACTGATCTATCTTTATAGGGTGGAGAAATTGGTTGGTGAGAATCTATTAGCTTTCTGAGTCATGGAGAAAGTGTACATATGCCTGTTATTATTTACAGAAATAGCTCAATGGTATGCTTTCAAAGCCAGGCTGTGGAAGAACAGCTTGCCTTCAATAGTAATGTTAACAAAAAGTGACTGACATGGGATGTTCTCCTGGAAGACGTAATTGTCACTGATTTACTACTGTCCTTGGATAACTTTTTTTGTTTAAATGCAGCAGTTGAGTATACTAATGTTCTGGAAGTAGTATTTGAAGTTATCAGACCATTACTATGCATCCTAAGAAGAAAGGTGCCCTCTAGGGTGGAAGGGTAGTTTAATAAGGTGTATAAAAAAGAAAAGAAACATGCAAGCAAATGTGAGTGGAACTAAGAAACATATCAATAAGGGGAGCCATAGATATTTAAATCAGTGTAGAATATTGTATAAAACTTTATTCCCAGTAAGGAAAATGACTATTATAGAGGTAAATGGGTTAAGATGATTGAAGTTATTGAAATGAATGACCCAAAGGGCTTTTAGCTATATTGATTGCCAAGTGCTTTACTAACTGTAGCAACAAAACTGATAATATATCAGTAGGAAAATGGGTCAATTATTTTCAAAACTTTTTTTATGATGAGTGCAGTTTCCAGTACCTATAGGAATTTAAAGTTATAAGTGATAGAGGGAGTTTCTGTCCATTTGTTGTTATTGAAATCTCCACTGCTAGTAAAGTATTACAATTTAAGAATGCACAAGGGCCAGATCATATTCCAGCTGAAGTTTATGCCTCAAAGAGTCATGGAGCCCTATTTCTATGTTCTTCAATAAATGTAGTGTATATTGGATAAAGATATCCCAAAGTCATAGATCGGAGCTAAAATTGTCCCAGTATACACAAAAGGGATAGCAAAGATCTGTGTATGTATAGATCAATCAGCATATTGGACATTCTTATTAACATTTTCTCAAAAGTTCTTCTTGGTAGGCTATTAGAACAGATAGATGATTTAGTGGGTCTTTCTCTATTTCATGCTGATTTCAAAATGGGGAGGAGTACCATAGACATCTTGATAGGTTTTATATATCTTTTTTTAAGTAATCAAATCTATTTAAAGCATACACTGATTATAGTTCAGCTTTTGATTTAATATCATGAGAGTTGTTGTGGAAAATCATATTTGAATAGAGCATAGAGCCTGATATGATAGGTATTATAAGGAATTTATACTCTACAACATGGCCAAGGGTACAGGTGGGGGCAAGGGAACAGCTCTCAGGTACATTCTCTATGAATCAGTGAGTGAGATAGGACTGCTTCCCTGCATTGATGATTTGGTGTTATTTTCATTTATAGATGAAAATTGACATTTTACTAGTATTTCAGAGACTCTAAAGATAAAAATTGATCATAAAAACGAAAGTAATGACATTTGGAGCCAATAAGGAATGGTATAAATGGAGACTAGGAAAAGAAAGTCTGGGTATGGTCCATGAGTTTGTTTATTTGGGCATGATTTGTTTGGCACATTTTCTATGGACCAATCATATAAGGAATGTAGACACAAAATTGAAGAAAATAATTGGTTTAAAAAAATCAGCTATAAATTTGGAGGGATCTCTATGTCTCCTGCTTAATGGCAATAAATGATAAATGCAATGCACAGGCTTTAAATAGAGTAGATGTGTAGGCTGGCAAACTAAATAATATCTGGGATAAATGAATGGCTCAATTTATATGTTTCTTAGTGTGTGTTCCAAAATCAGTGCCTGCTATAAATCTTAGGGTCAAACTGGGATGTACAAATATTATGGAATTAGCAATTATTAGGAACATAAATTATTGGATAACACTCTAAGGAATGTCTAATGATAGATTAGCAAAACACTGTTTGAATAAGAAAGTATACTGGAAGCAATCTCACAGTCTTTTTGGATGAAGCGCTTGAAAACTATACATCACAAATTTGATCTTATGTTGATATGGAATTATAATTAAAAAAAAATCATGAGTAGTGTGAAATATAAAAAAATATATAATACAATCCAGGGAGCAGAGGCTTGTATGGACTTAGAAAGGATAAGTGCATTGCAATATCCTCCCTGGTTAATTTCAAATAATAGATGCCAATTAAGATCTTACTTATTCAAACTTACAGATCCTATTAAAAAGAAGTTATTCACAAATTTTAGATTTGAAACTTTTTTTTGCAGTTAATCTTTTTATTGAATTTTAAAGGCATAAGTGCATTGACATTGTACAAATACCATTATACCATATTGATGTCAATGTTACTATAGTTTACATCAGCACAAATGGTATGCATAGAAAGCACAGATTCATGTGCTCAAAATTTACAAAAGACATAGAATTAAAACAGCATAACATGATTAACAGCATATACATAGTACATAGATAACACCATAGCAACCAGAAATTCAGTACAAATGTATTCCTTTTGTAGCTAAATTATTTTTATTGGGTATCATGGACTATGCCCCCTTCTCTCACATTATCAACATAGATGATCAGCTGTCACCCAGCCTCTTGTCATCTGGGATAGCGTTAAATCCTATGCAGTTACTCTGCCATAGTATATCAATGGATTTGGAGGTTTCCAGAGGTGTGCTAGCCAGGGCAACCGATTAGAACTAGCTTAGTATTCAATTACAGCTGCTCAGTTTTTTTTTCTCCTATTTGTCTAATTGTCATGTATTCACTCTTTAATGCCTAATGATCAGGCCTCTGTAAACACTGAATATGTGTATTGTCTTATTGTCCACCCTGACATGGAACCTTTGTAAAAGAGCTCATGCTCAAAGGTCTTTCCGAAATACTAATTAAACAATTAAGCTATATTACTTAGCAGGAGAAATGCCTTATTTTAATTAGATGGAAATCCCATATGATACCCTCCCTTGAGGATTTACTAACTAGCTTTACTCAGGCAGTTTCTTTTGACAGGCTTACTGGCTTGACCTCTAATCTGTTAAATGAGTATAAGACTTATTGGCATGCATTTTTCAATTTTTTTACAGTCCTTTAACCCTGGGGCTCCCTAGGTCTCCTTTTAATGTTCAGCATCAATCTTTATCATATAATTTAGTGTGGTATTGATTTGAAACCGTTATAAGTAAGTGTGATTGTCACATAATAATGACTCTGAAAAGCATGGAGATAGAGAATGTAGTTGTATGAGTTGAAGGACTGCTTTTTTATTACATAAGGTTTTGGAATGGCCTTGGTATGAAGAAATGAGAACATTCTGGTTAGGCCAGATAACAGAAGGTAATGATTTAGGGAACAGAAAACTGCTAAATATTCTTATGATTACTGAAGATGAGTATTGAATTGGTAGGGTTGTAAAATTTTTGACAGCAGTAACTAAAATTAGAAATAAATGATGTCATTCCTACTTTGTTCCTGTCTGTCTACTTACTGGTTCCAAAGATGTTTTTAGGGAATTTTTTTTTGCAAATGTGGAAGAAGATGGTAATCAAAGATAAAATAATTTTTTTTTGTTTGTTTTGGTTGTTTTACTAGGTTTATCTTAACTTAAAGAATTTTTCTTTTTATTACTGTATTTAATGATTATGTATATGTGGCTATTTTGTGATATAAAATGTATATGCCATGTATGTGTCCTTTTGTACTGTCTTTAGACTACACAAAATGAAACTGATGATGATGAGACAAACCAGGAATTTCTCATGTAAAAACTAAGTTATGACAATTATACTGGGATTGGTGTGAAGGTGACCACAAGCCTACCAAGTATTAAATAGTGGTGAGTGATGGCATCAGGTGGTAGGGAAGCACTAGACTACCAGGAAACTATGTTATATATTTTATAATGGGATCAAGCTGGGGTGGGGGTATTATACTATCTGACAAAATAGGCTTTGTAACTGTGAGGGGCCAAATGCTTTGGAATGACTTGTGGGCCATTCTCAAAGCATGTTATTGGCCTGGGGCAATGCATGACATGTCAGGAAGGCCATTTGCAAAGCGCATACTATACCCAATGGAGGTCACAGGTTAGGTACTTTGATAATAGCCTGCAAGGCCATTTGCTAAGCATGATATAGGCATGGGGAACTGTGAGGGATCATGTACTTGTCAATGAACTCAATTAGTGTTCATAGACAATGTGCCAAAAGTAAGGAACTGCAAATATTAGGACAAAGTTCTCTCAGCCATGGTGAATATATGCACTGTTGTCCTATGTCCAGGATTTAAGTGATCATGCTATGCATCATTGGCAGTACACAAACTATAGCACCTTCTCTCTAAACATTGGTGTATGACTATTTGCTATGCCTAGACAGATAGTGCCAAACATAGGAAAGCACCAGTGCTGCCTCACATGATTGTTCAAACCCTAAGAAAAATGGCATCCTAGATTCACCACAGCTCAGGTAGAATATTAGGGATTTCTTTTAAATGTGCATGTTTGTACAGTTCTATATATAACAGCAATCACCGTTTGGTGATCTCCATTAGAGCAATTGTACATCACCAAAAATGAAAATGGCGATGTAGACTCACGGTGAAACAACAGTGCCGACATGGATCTATGTTTATGCGGGGGACTGTGCCCCCTTGCACCCCCCTAACTAAAGATTCTTAACTCCAGGGGGGCGCATTTTGGGGGGGACTTGCAAAAAAAATGCCACAACCACAAAAAAACAGGTATGCCTCCCCAGACCTGAACCCTGCACCCTCTCAACTGTAGCCAGCCACCTTCACCACCTCACTATATTGCCAGCTTGGCAGCCTTCCACTGCAGTGCCTCCCACATACCTTCCCTCTTCTTCTGTCCCCCATGGTGTGGATCTAGTCACCTTCATCAGCTTCCTTTTCACCCATTAGTACCCTTTCAGGGTAGCTCAAAACACAGCGCTGAGACTGAGTCACTCATATTTAAGTCACTCAATCTCAGTCACCCTTTTGATGGGATACCTGTTTGTACAGCCCCATGATGAAGTTCCTTTGAGCAAAGCACCAAGCTTTGAGTGGGCAGCAGTTCTGTATGGAGGTAGGTTGACTTTTGCAAGTATATATATTACACTGTGTTCAGCTCTACATGAGACTGATGAGATTTTGTCAGTATTACATCTGTGCAATAAAGTACCATATATGGCACTTTAACCCATTCAGGAGGGGCATTTGTTCCAGTATATCTACTGTTGTCAGCTTTCTTTATTTGCCTATTTGAGTACACTTCTTTTTGGATTCATAGCTTAAATTGGGATTTAACTTGCCCTGAAGTGCACTGGGTCCCTGCAGCACTTTGTGCAGCCTTTCATTTGGATTCTTGGTATAGTAATATGGAGTTTATATGAGGCTGGAGACCAAGCTTGGTTTTATATCTCCTTGTCTCAGAAACTTCCTTTCTTGATTTCTCTTCTTCATTAGCTTTTTTTAAGTTTTGCCATCACCTCCTCAAATTGCCTCCACTCCTCACTCAGTATAATACTTGATACCTCTAGCTGCTGGTGTTCTTGGCCTTAGACATTCTTTTTTCTATCATTCTTCACCTTTCTCTTATGCATTTGATTCCTCATGACCCTCCTTCTTTTGTGCTTTTTTCCCCTGCTCCTCCACATGTATGTTCTCTTCCTGTTCCATCTCTTGTACTTCTTCCAGTGCCTTAGCCAACACCCTATTACAGGTTTCAACCAAGGAATCATGGACAATGATTAATCAGACTTAAGGGGTGGAGTTTTTAAAAATGTGCATGCAGCACTTGTGTCTGTATTCCAGATGCATGCTGCATCCATGCAGATGTGTCCAGATGCCTGTGGTCTATTCATAGATATCTGGATGCATTTGTGACAGTTTCTGTAGTTTACAGCAGTTCTGCTGCAAATGCTGAACTCACAACCATGTTTTGGATGCAAGTGGAATTCCAACCTGGTATTTTGACAGACTTTTTCTGGTCCAACTTCTCAGACAGAATTCTGCACTTGTGTCCAAAAAAAGGATGCAAGCAACACAAAATATTACCTAATGTTTCCAACAGAATCATGAATCTCACAGAGTTCAAGTCTCATTTTTCATGAAATTATAAAACCTCTGCCATTGGATTTGGCCCTTTAGATCGTGTTATAATATATAGGTAGTCATTGTTTCCCCAAAAGAGAATTAGTGATATTAAAAACTAATATCACCATTGTTCTGACAACAGACTGTCATAAAACAGTATTCATTTTCCGACATCAGATTAATTATAGTATGATATGGAATTTTCACAGAGTTCCATATACTACAAAAAATAACACCATTGCTTGTATTTGAATTTTTTATTTTGACCTGTTGCTTGTATTTGATGGTGGCTTGTATTGCAAAATCCTATTTTAAGTGTGAAAAAGAAAATATTACATATCCTGAATATGATCAAATATATTGTTACTGGTCTACTGTATAGCAAAATAAGAACAACAAACATGAACTAAAGTCAAAATTTTAAAAAGAAATATCATAATCACATTTACAGAGATAAAAATCATAAAGAGTCCCACCTATAGAGTTTTATCTGACATGACTTCAACCCTGATTAGAAGTTGTGGCTTCTATTTGAGGGTGGCTTTTATTAAAAGCATTCATTATGACTTGCGGCACTTGTATTTGAGGGTGGCTTCTATTCGATAATGTACGGTAAGTAACTATCAGTAACAAGACTTGTCACTCTGGGTCTAGATCCTGGTGACATCATAAACCACTTGAGCTGTATGATTCATCAGACTCCCACGGTTAAATTGTAGCCTTGCAAGTGATGATTTCCTATATATTATTTTTAAGCACTGATGTGCTGTATGACCTGAAGCTAGATTACCATTTGTTTGCCTAACCCTAGATGACTTATGAGGTATGAAATGAAGAACAGTACTATATGCCCCTAGGGTTAGAATAACAAATGTAACCCACCCCTGCAGTGCCCAATCACTTGAGGTGTTTGGGCATAAAGAGGTGTCTTGCTGTTGTAGCTCACCACTGATCAGCCAAAAGTATTACAAGCATATTATTCAATTAAATGGAAGACATCCCGGCAGAGGTCTAGGGGAAGAACTCCACTCTTTAGAACAGAAAACTCAAATCAACCAGTCTTTTTCATAGTTTTCTAATGCAGTGTGACTGATTCTTACTGTTTTTTTGCAAAGCAGTCAACTCAACCTTGCTGTGAAGCACACTCACAGTTGTGGAAATAATGATACACAAGCTTTCAGACTTTATAGGTCTCTTATCCAGCTTATAATGCATACATAGTTGGCTGCTGGTGGGTATAATAAATATTTTACTAGTAAGACAAATTTGTGTTAATGAAGAGAAGTTAATGTCTGGCAGCTTGTAAAAGGCCTTTTACAAATAAACTTTCTATTCAAGGCTTTTCTTTGAAAGTGCAGTAAGTAGTCATTAATAGGGAATAACATCAGAAGGAATCACAAAGTCATTAATAAATACCATCAGAGACTAGATTAGAATTTTGTTGATATTAGAACACCAAATCAGTTAACCAAAAAAGGCATTTTACCCTCCAGCTAGAATATAGTCCATGAAAATAGAAAGCATGTCCCATCATATCACTTATTTAAATCAAGGCTTTAAAATCCCCTCAACATTCCCATTTACAGTCATAAGCAATGAGTGTACATATTAGACAATACTGTTTTTATTCCTTTTTCTTAATTTTCATTGTAATATATTTTTGCTTTATATGATATATTGTTTAATTCTGTAATGTTTGCCACTGATGATGCTGTTTGTTTCCTGGAGACACTCTTACAAACAAGATGTTACACCTAAACAGGCTGTATTTGTGTTGAAAACAATAAATAACTACATAATAAATATGACAGCATTGTCAGTAACTAGAATAAATACAGTCAGTTATCTTATATTTAATTGGGAAGTATACAAATGCTGGATATATGCAAGTTTTCCTCATGCTCAAGTTATTTTTATTCTATGTTGCTTATGTTTTGACTGTTTTCATAGACAATTTCTGTTGTGTCCAAATTTTTACGTTTTCCAGGTATGCTGACCAAACTGAAGTGGTAAATGCTCAGATATCTGGCGAAATTAGGTACTAAATAATGCTGTAGGTGCAGCTTAAAAAGCATGAGGAGACCTGTACACTGTGCTTTTCCTGCCAAAAAATTGAAAAAACCAAGAGAACTATGCTCTCCATAGAGCATTAAGTACAACTGCATTGTGGAGCAGTAATAATGTAACATAGTTATTACCCAGAAGTTGATGAATCTATGTGTGCATTGTATACTGAGGTATGGTAGCTTATGTTGTAAATTGCCTTTTTGCATTGCATTATCTTTTTATGTTTGCTTGCACGCATGTGCAGGAAACATACTGCCACCTATATGAGTTTTCATAGGTGTGCCTCCCCCACTTCCAATGCCCTGCTCCCTTTTGCAGGTGCGGCTGCACCATGCAATGAATGTCGGAGCTGTCTATGACAGCCGTTCAGATGCTGTGATGTACAGTTGAAAGCAAAAAAACCACTGCAATCAGTGGTGGTAATGTGTAGGCAATTTGCAGACTGCCATTGGCAGGTAATTTACATTCTACCATCAGCAGTATGCAAAATGCCTACACACTGCACTGCATCTCTATAGCTGTCATAGACAGCTCCATTTTTGTCTACTCTCCCCCCACAAGTATCACATTTGAAGCCCACTCCAGCATGCTCATGTGCTCCCCCCCTGCACACCGTATGGCCGACGGAGATGCTCAATCCCCTATCGCCTTCACTGCCCCCCAACAGATGTCTGGTGCCATGCTGGGAGCCCACCCCAGCATGGTAAAAGTCTGTATGGCTGACTGAGGGTGCCCAATCCCCATTGGCTTCCCTGTATGGTTTGTACCCCTCCCAAAACCAGAGTTCCATGTACCACGCAGAGAGCCCACCCCAGCATGGCAGAAGTCCATATGGCTGATGGGGGTGCCCAATCCCCAATCGGTTCCACTGGCTCCCCCCCAAAAAACTTCCAGCTGCCCACTCCAGCATGGCAAAAGTCCCATGTAGTCTAAAGAAACATAGAAACACCTGTAAAAAAAAAGGTCCCTCATTGACTATCTCGCCCCCTCCCCAACCTGCACCCACCCTCTGTGCACCCACCTCCCCACACCCCCACACCCCATAGTTACCTCCGGAGGCCAGCATGATGATCTTCGGTGGACCGGGAACATGTCTGCACTCTTCAAAGCCAACCGCAAACTGAAGAAATGCCGGTAAGCTGTAGAAAGCAATAAATGGTTTCTTTTCAACTTTGGTGTATATCTCAGCAATTTTGGGGAATTTTTTCACCAAATTTTCAAAATGGGGTTCTTGGGGACCCTCCTCATGAATTCAGTCACTGTAATTTTGTTTTTCAGTCCCAAAAGGTGATTTTGCAGTCACTGCATGGAACCATCTTCAGGACTGAGTAACAAAATGACAGTGTCATAGTTCATGAGGTAGGCCCCCAACAAAAACCCAATGTTGAAAATTTGGTGAAAAAAATCCCCAAAATGACTGTTTTACAAGGGTGCATTGCTCAGTTCCTACGCACTCTCGTAACTTTGAGAATTTTTAATATTTTCAGTCCAGATTTTCACCATTGCCATTTTACCACACCTCCTTATGAACAGTATAACTGTCATTTTTCATATCATGCCCAAAATGTGTTTTCGCACATGTAGCACACGTTAGCATGGTCAGTGTTCATAATCAATGTTCAGGACACATTAAGAAAATCACAGTGACACTGGTCATAAGCAGAGGTGGTAAAATGGCTATGTTGAAAATTTGGTGACAAAAGTCCATAAAATGGCTCTGTCATGAGTGTGCATTGTGCAGTTTCCACGCACCCCTCATAAGTCCATGAGTTTGTAATATTTTCAGTCCAGATTTTCAACACTGACATTTTCCCACACCTCCTTATGAACAGTACAGCTGTCATTTTTCACACTCTGGCCAAAATGTGTTTTTGCACTTCTGGCGCACAATAGTGCGGTCACTGTGAGAATTTAGTGTTTGGGATAGATTACAAATATCAAAGTGACACTGTTCATGAGCGGAGGTGCAAAAATGCCTATGTTGAAAATTTGCTGTAAAAAATCCCCAGACTACTTACATTATGGGTATACTTTGCGTTGCTCCTATGCACACTCGCTATTTCACCAGTTTTTGTATATTTTCAAGCCAGATTTTCAACAATGCCATTTTTTACACCTCATCATGAACAGTACATCTGTCACTTTTCACATCCTGTTCAAAATGTGCTTTTGCACCTGTGACACCAAATGGTGGAGTCACTATGCAAAATCACCTTTCACGTAACAAACTGATATTGTCACTGTTCATGCTGTGGGATCACAAAAAACCCATGTGGAAAACTTGGAGTTAAAATACCAAGAAACTCCCAGGGTGTTAGAGTTTTTGACCATAACGCCCTACCTTGTAGGGACTGACAGGCATCAGGGGTGTGACTTGGGATTGTTGACAGTAATGCTCATGCCATTTCACCCCCACCCCCACCCTGCAGCCAGTGACAAGGCATCAAGGTGCACCTTGGACCCTTTGCCCCTACAGTTCACTCCATTCTCCTATACTGTGTCCATTTCAGTGTATTTCCTTATGGAATGAGGTCAATGTAAAGGCGAAACACCCCAAGGTGCACCTCAACACTTGTTGGTGTCTGAAGGGTAGGGTGAGATGAAAAGTCATGACCGTCATGGGTGACGACCCAAAGGCATGCCCCAATGCCTGTCCATCTCTGCAGAGTGAGGGGTGGAGCTGGTGTCAGTTCAATACTTCAATGCCATTCCTATACTGCATCTGTCTAACTCCTGCACTTCCACTGCCGATGCCAGCAAGCAAACATTCGGCATTGACAAATGCTTGTTTAATCTAGCTACAGTACAAATCCCATTATACTGGTACGTCAATGAGTTGCTTTAGCATTTCTGATTGAGCTACATAAGTGTTACTGGATTCAGTACAAAACCTTGCACAAATTGTTTCATGGGAGTTACAACTCACTTTTGCATTGCATTATAATTGGGTGTAAGGTGCATGCCAATTGAGTAGCAACAATATTTTTAAAAATTGCTCTAAAGCTGAATAGGTGCTGGAAAACAATGCAGTATGAGTTGCCAGTGCATTACCAACTTAAAAAAAAAAACAATGCTAAACTAACTCATTGGTGTTACAGTTTAATGCAACTTGCATTGTATTTAGTCCTGGGGATGGATTTTCAAAGCCCCGAGAATGCTGTTAGCCATGGGTGGTCTGATCATTTGGTGCATGGGGCTTGCAGCATTGTCCTGGCCAGTGATCGGGATTTTCTATCCCTTGTACCAATAGCTACAAGCTTTTTGCTGGTCTACCTTGCATCAACCCCAGGTACTCTTTTCAGGGGGCTTGCACCATATATTTGGCACAAGCTGCCATAAAGTGGGGAACTGTCAGAACTGCACCTGATGTAATAAAATCAGGCACTGTTGTGGCAAAGGTGTTTGGCACAGCTGTACCAAAAATTAAATTTGACTTAGGGCTTGACAAAAGCCCGGCATCACCTTTTGAAAATGTGGCCCATGATCTTCACCATCTCCAATTCCTCCCTTTCACTCCCTCCAAGTCAAATCTGTTAACAAGATTGCAGTCCTCTGTATGGTTTACTTGGTTAAACATTTTCAAAATTAAAAAAGTGACATTTATACTTACATAAATGTTCTTGAATATGGCTGAATGATCAGTGGATATGCAGTTGGAACACACCTCTCTGGTTATCATCCCAACAAGAACAATATAAACAGAGATTCTGGTTTCAAATATTGTGAACCCTGGCCATCTTTAATTTAAAGGGGAACTACTATCTACAGGATTTCTTAATATCTGAAAGCCCATAAAAAAGCTAATTTGAGTGAGCCATTGTGTTTATCTATGAGTCTTTGCAGTCCAGAGTTAGTCCTATGTAAATCAGCCTGTAATTGAGGGCTGGGGCAGCCATGTGTTTTAGGCTCCTGACAGGAAATGATGTCATAGAGGGACTTGGCTCTCCTTTGACTGTAGAAAATCCAACAGGTTAAATAGGAAATCATCTGTTTTATTAAATACATTTTAAGGTGTTATTATAACACTTTCTACATTTATAATAATTGTTTTGTATGTGCATTGAAACTAGTGCGTTATCACTTTTACATTTCAATCTGTTAGGAAAAATAATCCATCTTCAGTATTGCTTTAACCTCTAGGTTATACTGCCAGCTCATCACCAAAAAATTACACGTCTCAAGGCTGGCTCTGTGGTGCCAACAGGTATTGGCACCCCATATCAGGATTTCTAAACCTTGGCCGTGTTCATGTCAGTACAGATTTCCGGGGCTGCCATGGCACCAATTTTTGTCTTTTTCTGTTCCCTCTCTTATAGCCTTTTCTCTTACAATTTTGGGTGTGAACTCAGGTCTACAAGATGCAAATGTGGCTATATACCTACTGGCCTGGCATCATGGGGCCAGCCTTGACATGTGTAGTTTTTCATAATCAGCTGGCAGTACAGCCTAGAGGTTAAAGCAAAGAGCTGTTAACAAGCTTCAACCATTCAGCAGAATGAGTTTTGATACCAACATGCTGTACATGTATATTGTGTTTTTGCAATTAATAAACAAGTAATTGTGTCCTATTGTTTTCTTTTCCAAGTCAAATCTAGATAGAAAGAGCATATTAGTCAGAATCATAATGCATGCTCAGATTGTTTTTACTGTCTTTGTCCAGAAAAGGCACACTGAACTACAGCTTGTTCCCAGGTGTGTTTTGGGGGCAGAAGGAGATTAAGAGACTTGCTCTGGTCACACACTATACAAGTAAGGGAAAAGACTGTAAGAGAGGGAAAAGAAAAAGACAGAAATTGGTGTTGGGGCAGCCACAGAAATCTGTATTGACATGAACACAGCTAGGGTTTAGAAATCCTGATATGGGGCTCCAATACCTGTTGGCACCACAGAGCCACCCTTGAGATGTGTAGTTTTTGATGAACAGCTGGCAGTATAGCCTACAGGTTAATGCAATCCTGAAAATGGATAGTTTTACTAATGGTTTGAAATGTAAAAGTGATAATTCACTAGTTTCAATGCACGTACAAAACAATTATTTTAATTGTAGAAAGTGTTGTAATAACACCTTAAAACACACTTACTAAAACAGACAATTTCTGATTTAACCTGTTAAATTATCTACAGTTAAAGGAGGGCCAAGCCCCTCTGTGATATCATTTCCTGTCAGGAGCCTAAAACACATGGCTGCCGATAGGCCTTAATTATAGGCTGACTTACATATTAATATCTCTTGACTGCAAAGTCTCACAGATGAACAAAATGGCTCACTTAAATCAGCTTTTTATGGGCTTTCAAACATTAAGAAATCCTGTTTGTAGATGGCAGTTCTCCTTTAATTCTGCAATACCTTAACAACCATTTAAAAAAGAGAGTAAAATTACAGCACACTTCAAAATGCTATAATTAAATTATAGTTCTAGTACTGATCATCTGTCAAAATTCATCAATTATCCCCGGCAACCTTTACAGAGCTTTGGAATTCCTTACATATGGCTTCTCCTCCATCCATTCTATTGGTTGCTGCACAAAAATAAATCTTTTGGACAGCCAGAGACCAAACCTCCAGCTACGTCCATAGAATCCAGTTTTCTTCATGCATGCCTGGAGGTCAGTCACTTTTGGCACTTGTTCTCTACTCTGAGGTAAAAAAAATCCCTTGTTACCATTTCTTAACCCCTTTTTTCCTTTTTTGGCTTATGCTGTCAGCTAGGGACCATAGAATCACTTTGAGTGCATCAGTAATAGGCTGCTTGCTTGCTAATTCTCTTTTCTCATGAATGTAAAAAAAAAAAAAAAAGAAAGAAGAGTTTTAAAAAATGTTGTTTGCCTGAACTGGGGTATTACAGAGTGTGGTCTTGGGCTGGATGGAAGGAGTAGGGTAGCAAGCAGTACAGAGTCTCAGGTAGTGTCTATCCTGTCCCCTGCCCCAGTTAGGGACCTTCACGTAGCGTCCCCAGGGTCCTCCAGTGGTGGGGAGCAGACCACCCTGTAGTGTCTACTTCTCCCTTGTAGCACACTGCCTCAGGGACAAGTCTGGGGGCCCTTCTGCCTTAGAGAAGCCCTGAACAGGCTCCCTTCATACAGGGACACAGCTGTTCTCAGAGCACATTTGCCTGAGTGGGCTCTCCAGCTGAGCGGCCTGACCTCAAGCCACCACTGGCCCTTCCACCTTAGGGAAGTCCTGAACAGGCTCCCTACATACAGGGACACAGCTATATTCTGACCAGAATTTCCCAAGAGGGTGCTCCAATGGCAAGGCCAGACAACAAACCACTGCTGCTCCTTCCTCTTAGGGAATCCCTGAACAGGCTCCCTACATACAATGACACAGCTGCTATCAGACCAGACTTCCCCAAGTGGGTGCTCCAGCGGCGTGGCCTGACCACTAGCTGCCTCTTGCTATTTTGCCTTAGGAAAGCCCTGAACTGGCTCCCTACATACTGGGACACAGCTGTTCTCAGGCCAGACTTGCCTGAGTGGGCACTCCAGGGGTGCAGCCTGACCACAAACTGCCACTGGCCCTTTCACCTTAGGGAAGCCCTAAACAGGTTCCCTACATACAGGGGCACAGCTGCTCTCAGACCAGGTAAAGATTTTCTGCTCAGCCTCTACGGCATTCTGCCTGGACTTTGGTGCATTTTTCTTCTGCTGAGGATTGGCTGAGTTTGACCCTTGGAGTCCAGCCATTGGTTAGTTGCTCACCTGCCCAAAGCTGATTAGTTCTTTTGAGAACCGTGCCAAATTCAAGCTCTGGTATGGCCAGATGGCTGATTTTCCTGCTCTTTTCCACCCTCTAACTCTACAGTTACCTACAGGACTCTGAAGTGTTAAAACTGCCTGTATTTTAAAATTAATTTCTGTACTGTTTTAACTTGCCTGTTTAGGACCTGGTTTAAAAGGCTGCTGCATGAATTTGTGTGCTAGTCTAGTGCAGGGTTAAATTTTGAATTTTAACAGCTGTGAAATTGACCACAAAAGTGGCCACTGCTAAACATTTGCTAAGGGCTATACATTGTGGCCCGGATATTCACACTGTGCCGGTCAGTGGCGCAAGCCTAGGTGCAGCACAACTGGGCTGCACCAGGGTATGGACCAGACGATATTCAACAGTGCTGCGCCATGGCTCAGCACCATTGAATATGGCACAGAGGGCATGCACGCTGCACACAGCACAGTGGCACTGTGCCAGCACAAGAGACTGTATAGGAGCAGGGGGATGCATCAGCACAAGTGCAGTTGCGCTATGCACATGGCCTGCGATATTCAGCATGGGGCATGCAAATGAGGTCATTATGCATGCAAGGTACAAATGGAGCCATTTGCATGTAATTATGGCTCCATTTGCATGCGATGCACAGATCCAAGGCGACTTACGCCTGGTGACCAGCAGGCTGCAGCCATCAGGGATAGACACCCTTGAATCCTATTGCAGTCCCCCACTCATGTATGCCCGATCACGAGCATGAGTAATAGTAGACTCCCTAGTGGTCCAGTGGTACCCCTTCCCCATTGCCTGATCATGGGCAGATATAGCAGTGGACTCCCTGGAGGTCCTGTGGAAACCTCCCCGCCTTGTCACCTGATCACAGGCAGATATAGCAGTGGACTCTGTGGTGGTCCAGTGGAAACTCCCTCCACCCCATCACCTGATTGCTGGCATATGTGAAAGTAAATCCCTGGTGGACCAGTGGCAAGCCCCACAATGTCCGATTGTGGGCATATGTATGTGTAGAATCCCTGGTGGTCCAGTGGTAACCCCCCCATCGCCCAATCATGGGCATATGTAATAATAGCCTCCCTGGTGGTCCAGTGGAGACCCCTCCCCACCCGCCCACAGAGGTCCCCACTATCCAGCACCCCCATCATCAGCAGGCAGCAGCACCCCACCCACAAGCAGCCCGGCCACCCGCCAAATGACAGAGCACAGTATGGACTGTACACCTATTGGTCCACTGCGTCGACCAATGGGCTTGTATACCATACTGTACTACACAGGCCCGATATGTGAATGATCTGTCAGCACAAGAGAAGACTGCAAACACTCAACACTAGACTTCTGAGGGACCACATTAGACACCTTCTCCTAATACTCCTACTGCTGTCAGGAAATATACTGCACATCTGAACCCAGGCCCACCCCTTAACTCAAGCATCGAGTCTATAATAACTAATGGTCTTACTCTGGCATCAATCAACATATGCAGTCTCCTTCATAAGATGAACAGACTAAGTGTATGGGTCACAGGCACAACCCAGACATGCTGTCTGTGGTAGAATCTTGGCTAACCCCCCTAATACCAGATGAAGCCATAACTCTTCCTGGGTACACAATATTCAGACAGGACCACCTATCTAAGAGTGGAGGAGGCTGTGTGCTTTTTATGAGAGACTCCTAACTGGTGCATATCCTTCCCCTCCCTACAGGGAGCGACAAACTTCAAATACTCACCTTAAAATGTGATTGTGCTCACACAACAAGAGCCTTACTGTTATCTCAGTCTATATTCCACCTAAGCAAACTACAGCAGGCTTTGAGGCCCTGTTGGAGTGCCTAAGTACACTAAGACTAAATAGACTTGAACATCAACTGGCTCTCCTCTACCTCGGCCCCAGTCAAAGATGGTTTCTCAGCTGTTCACTTCTCACAATTGGTAAATGAGCCAACCAGACATAACTATAAAACTGGAACAGGGACACTGCTGGACTGGGTGCTCTCAAATCACCCAGAACATATCACAAACACCATGGTTCTCCCTGATACAATGAATGACCACTCCCCTGTAAAATGCCGTTGGTCCAGTAAATAGAATAATAGATAGATAAGTGTGTATTACAAGGCAACAATACCATCAAGAGGTTTTGGAGACTTGGAACCTCGAGAGTAAAACTTGAGAGGTTCCCAAAGTCCCCAAAACCTTGAGATGATAATACTGCCTTGTAACACACTTATCTATTTATCTTTTGTAATATATGAATCCAAGGCAGTTTTATTTCTTACCTTGTGTTGCTGGGTGCATCTGGGGCAGTTGCTGCAGGAAGAGGAACTGCACTAAGTAAACAGAAAACTAGAAGTAGGAAATTAAACTATGAACTGGAAGCAGTGAGATGGCTTTCTGCCAGGAAACAGTTTAAGTGAAAAACTGGCATGCTCAGTGCGTGCTGGTAGCTGTTCTCATGCTGCTGAAGTTACTTGATAATACTACAGTTGGGGATGACCTTTGAACTGTACTGTTATCAACAAAAATGATAGTTTTATCACTTCTCAGGATAGTATTATTGAGAGAGCAGAAGTGTATTACTGCCAAACTTTTGTATTATTTAGTATACTATTATTGAGGCTTATCCATATATTACAAGTACATTAAACCTTCAAACAAGTTTCTAACCAACCGGGTGCTTCACAGAGGGCACCTCAAACTGCTAAAATCTGACCTTAAGCACCAGGACTGATCGAATGTGTATTCCACCAATGACTTGAATACTGCTCTAGAGCATTTCATTACCAAATTTAATTCGGTCTGTGACAATCATGCACCACTCAAAACAAGGAAGATCAAAGGTGTCCACAACCCTTGCATCACACCCAACCTACTCGACTTTCTCAAGTCCATGGACCAACTCTGGTACAAGTCACAGGCTCATGGGACCCAAACTAATATACAAAGCTATAGGAAAGCAAGAAATGAATGCACCAGAGCAATACGGTATGCAAAAAGCTCCTACTACAAGGAAGCTCTAGCCAGAACATTGAATGACTGCAAGTTATTCTGGTCCAACCTCCAAGACGTCTCTGGAAAGACCCAAAAAACAGCCTCTTCAATGCTCAACAGTGAAGGCACACCAACACTGGATCATCAACACGTAGCTAATGCCTTTAAAGATGCATTTACTGACGTGAACAGCATCCTCCAGTCTGACTTCTTTGACCCCCCTTCCCCAGCTGACCTCCCAAAACTGCCTGAACATACCTCTGGGCATCCACTGTTCTATTCCAGGATGGTTTCAAAAGGAGGAGCCAGAACCTACCTAGAAAAAGTCCTAGGGAATTCTAGATATAGTGGGAACTCCCTGGACCTAAAACTCATACACCTAACCTTGGATGTAGTCCTTGAACCCTTGACTAAGATAATCAACGTATTCCTCTGTCACTCTCAATTCCCTCAAAAGTAGAAGTCTGCAACTGTAACCCCTGTGCACAAGAAAGTAGACTGGACACTGCACAGTAACCATAGATCCATCTCTATCCTCCCTCTACTCTCCAAGGCACTTGAAAGAATAGTGGCAGACCAACTGGATGAGTACCTGGACCACTACAATCTCCTAAGAAACCAGCAGCATGTATTTAGGCAAGCACACAGTACTGTCACTGCCCTTCTGGAGTTCACTGGTTTTATCCGTCAAGATCTCGATCAAGGAAAACTGGTAGGGGCTACCTTCATAGACTTATCCAAGGCTTTTGACATTGTGCATCATGCACTTCTCCTCAATCAGCTTACTATCATTGGGTTCTCCACTGAGGCAACAAGTTGGTTTTGCAGCTACCTAAGTAACAGGTCACAACAAGTCAAGATTGGAGATGTCCACTCGGATCCGAGACCAGTCCACTCAAGTGTTCCACAAGGGTCCATACTTGGCCCGCTTCTCTTCAGCATATTCATTAACAAACTCCCAAACTCCTACCACTGTCACTTACTCCTGTAGGCTTATGATGCTGTCATTTTTACCAGCGACTCTCAGCCCAAATGTCTGGAGTTGGCCCTGCAACAAGGTTTTACATCAGCAGAAAAATGGTTTGAGCAACACAAGTTAGTGATGAACTACAAAAAAATAAGTCCATGTTGTTTGCCAGTTCACAAAGCAGACATGCAACTTTCTCGCTATCCATTAAGAACAACGAGGGTGCCTTCCTTGATCTAGTACACCACTTCAAATATCTGGACATTGTTATTGACTCCAACCTGTCTTATGCCACGCACATTGCCAATACCGCTAAAGTGATTAATGTGAGAATAGGCATGCTCTATCGGCCAAAACACTGCCTTACACCTGATACCCTGAGCATGGCAATACACAGCTCAATATTTGCCCTCATTGACTATTGACTAACAATAACTTGCCTCTATGTACTGTACCTGTAATGCTCTGTTCGCACTGTACTTGTCTTTGATGTGGAACCTATGTTTATTTATTTATTTATTTATTGAAGAGAATTGGAATTACAATCCTTTGAGTCATAGACTCCTTTGCAAAGGCTCCACGTCAGTAAAGAGCTGTTGCTCAAAGGTATGAATCCGAGCTCACAATAAATAAAAATAAATAAATAAAAATGAGTGGCTGTTACTTTGCTTGCCCCCCAACCTCTGCTTTTCTCCCATCCCCTCCACCATCCCAGGTACCTTCAAGACCCTCAAGCACTGTGAGGGGGCTGGAGGGCAGCTGCTAGTTGGCACTTCAGTTCTTTGGACCCCTTCGGCACTCTCCACCTCCAGGGCTCTTCTTTGGGGTCCAGGCTGCTTGTGCTTTTTGCACCATATTGCCCTGTCGGGAGGAGAGACAAGAAGTCTCTCCCATACATTCCAAAGCCATCACCATGTTTGCCTCGAGTCTCGAACCCATGTAATATGATGTCTCTCACTAGACTCAGGAGGGTGGGACTTTGGATCGTTTCTGCTCCCACGCATGAAATAATGAACCTTCATCATCAGGGAGAGATGGCAAATATGGGGGGAGGGGTGGGTCCTGGAGAAGAGAGCCACTGAGAAGTCATACCCACTAGCTGAAGCCTATTGGATGGTGTGGTATACGGTTTCAAAAGTAGACACCCCGGCATCAGCCCTCGCACTGTGCACAGTCATCCTGGCTGAGAGCACTGCAGCTGTAAAAGAACCCATGGACAAAAAAGTGGAGGAATCTTTAAAGAAGGTCCATGAGGTCACCGTATTGGCTCTGTCTGCGGATAGGGAAGTGTGGTATACCAGCTGGGCATTGCCCCGATGGGTGGAAGTGGTCACTTATGGACTACCAGAGGACTTGCCACTGGTGGGACAGGCCAGCTGCATCAAGCAAGCAGCATGGTACATTGCAACATAAATTTGGAGCCAGGGCTACGGTCCTGACCAACCGAGCCAGACGGGCCCTATGGCTAATACTGTGGTAGGTGGATGGATGCTGAGTCCAAGGCAACACTGATGAAGTTACCCTGCAAGTGTGGCCATTTGTTTGGTGGTGCTCTAACCCCTTTCCTCAGGGACTGGTCAGGGACGAAACAAATGGTGGACAAAAAAGACCTGTATATGCCATCAGGACATCCATTTTGCCCACGATTTTGAGGCAACAAAGGCCAAGTAAAGTCAGACTCCAGTCAAAATCAGAGGGGGAGCCCAGCCAAGTCCAATTTCCAGTCAAAATTCAGCCAGTCCAAGAATAAGGCAACTGCAGAAGAAAATACAGTTTTAACAACAACCAATCTGGCAGTGGTTCATCTAGTAAAGCTCAATGAAAGTGGGGGGGGGACACGGCAGACAGCCCTCCAGTGGGAGGACGTCTTTGGCTATTCATCACACAGTGGACCCACATCACCACAGACAAGTGGGTCAGAGAAATAGTGTCCCAAGGAGATGCCATAGAGCTCACTCAAAAGACACTGCCACACAGACTGACAATGTCCTCCCTATCCTGAGATCCCTCCAAACAGACTGTGACTCTGACTCTGCAGGCCATAGACAGCCTACTTACCAATAGGGTGATAGTCCCCACACCACCATCAGAGAGGGACAAAGGACTGTACTCTGTGTTCTTCATGGTCCTCAAAAGATTGGGGGGGGGATTCTGCTTGACCTCTAGTTCCTCAACCGGTTTGTGGTCTACAAAAAGTTGAAGATGGAAATGCTCTAGCCAAGTCTGACAGTTGTTCAGCAGGGGGATTTTCTAACATCAACAGACCTCAAGGATGCTTACTTACACATCCTGATTCGCCCTTGTCACCACCGCTATCTCAGGTTCCAGATCAACGGGGCCCATTTTCAATTCAGGTGCCTACAATTTGGGCTGGTGTTGGCCCCCAGAGTGTTCACAAAGACTCTGGTGGTGTTAGCTGTGGATCTCTGCAAATGGGGGGTGCACATCATTCCATACCTGGACATAGACTTGGTGCTTCGTTGCCTGCAGCAACATGGCTGGGTAGTCAATTGGGGCAAGAATCATCTGCTGCTGTCCCAGGAGATAAGTCACCTGGGGGCCAAGATCAACATGGAGCTGGGTCTCATATTTCCCATGGAGGACAAGGTGAGCAATATAATTGCTCTCAAGGAAGACATATGAGCCTGGCCATGCTGGCCAGTACAGACATTCCTTCACCTGCTGGGGCTGATGGCATCAGTGATTGCTATGGTGCCATGGTCTTGCCTTCATATGTGCCACTCCAGCGGTACGTTCTGGATGCCTGGGACTAAGTCACGCAAGACTTTGAGTATGTACTCAATCCAGATTCCAATGTTCTCAGCAGTCTTCACTGGTAGGGGGACCACCACAATCTACTGCAGGGTGTCCCTCTGTTGCTGCCAACAACAGCAATGATTACTACGGATGCCAGCCTCTTTGGGTGGGGCACCATGCTGAGCCATCATGTGGCACAAGGGAAATGGTCCTTGGAGGAGGCCAGTCTTCCCATCAGTGTCCTGGGAATGAGGGCTGTACTACAGGCATTGACCTTCTTCGCCCCACAGATCCAGGGCCAGTCAGTCCTGATCTGGATGGACAACCAGGTCACCACGGTAAATATCAACAAACAGAGTGGCACCAGAAGCAGAACCATGCTCAAGGAGGCCCTGAAGGCCATGCGTTGGGTGGAATGGCATTTGCTAATGCTTTCGGACACGTATCTGGCCAGGAAGCTGAATGCACAAGCAAATTGGCTCAGCTGGTTGACGCTCAACCAAACAGAATGGAAACTGCACCCTCAGGTGTTTTGACTACTTGAACAGAGGTGGGGGCCATTTCAGCTGGAACTGATGGCTTCTGCCTACAATGCCCAGTTACCTCTGTTTCATTCCCCAGCTCCAGATGACAAGGCAGAGGAAATTGACATGGTCCTTCGACAAGGCCTACATCTTTCCACTAATTCCAATGATTGCCAAGGTACTTTCCAAAATCAGAGCCACAACATCAATGGTTCTGATGGTGGCTCCAGACTGGCTGAGGAGGTCTTGGTATTCTCTGCTCAGGGTAATACTGATCGACGGTCCCCTTGCACCTACCCCAGCACCCAGACCTTCTATCTCAAGGGTCTATTCTTCACCACAATCCCCAGGTTCTGTCTAGGACAGCGTGGATGGTGAAAAGTAGAGACTGTTAAATGAAGGATACCCTCCCAGGATGGTAGAACATCTCCTGCTGTCTAGAAAGACCTCTATGAACAAGACTTATAAGAGACATTGGTAGATTTTCTGTAAATGGTGTACTACAAAAGGCTTGTCACCTTCGGTGGTTGGCCTCCCACAGATTTTGGATTTTCTTAATGATGGGGCTGATAAGGGCCTGGCCTGTTCCTCACTGAGAATTCAGGTTTCTGCCATCTCAACAGTATAGGGTCTTCTCCCCAAGGTGGGTCAAGTTAGGGCACATTCTGATGTGGTTAATTTGCTCCAGGTGATTCAGCTTGCCTCCCACCTTGGCAACTAAATTTGGTCCTCTAGGGTCTGCATAAGCCCCCTTTTCTACCTCATTCATCTCAATGGGTGACCCTCAGGATAGTGCTCATCACAGTCCTATGTTCTGCAAGATGGGTGGGTGAACTGCAGGCTCTTTCCTTTTGGGAGCCCTACCTCACCTTTCACGTTGGCAGGGTGTCCTTGGCCACTGCTCCTTCTTTTGTTCGTCAGATGGTTTCTGCTTTTCATCTAGAGCAAGCTATCCATCTGCTGACCTGTCTTGAGACTAGTCAGCATGAGACAGGCCACATGCCCTGGACATAGTTTCAGTCCTTAAGGACTACTTGATTATGACTGAAAGCTTTCAGCAATCAGACCAGTTGTTTGTGTTCTTTTCTGACAAAAAGAAAGACCAAGCTGCCTCAAAGGAAGTCATTGCCCACTGATCAGAGAGGCGATTACTGCAGCCTATCCGGGAGTGGGGCGTGTCCCTCCTCAAGGCATTCAGGCCCATTTCCCTAGAGCTCTGTCGGCTTTGTGGGCAGAGAAGGGGGGGCGCTTTGGTACAGGATATCTGTGCTGTGGCTACCTGGTCTTCGGTCCATACTTTCTTCCGCCACTATAGGCTGGATTTGGATTCAGCTGACAGAGCTTCCTTTGGACAAGTGGTGCTTTAGGCTGCATCAAGCCTGGGCTAAGCATTTGGGTTTGACAGTCCCACCTGGAGATTATTTGTTGTTTTAGGGTACTGCTATGAAGTCCCATATGTGAGGAATTCCTGAGCACTATAAAGGTTGCTGGGGATAATGGTATTTACTCATCTGGTAAAGATGATTATACCTGCAACCTTTAGAGTGCTCAGAGCCCCTCCCTATTTTTTGCCAAACCTGACTTTGCTACAGCTAGAATCATTGTAGGTTCAGCTTTGGATTCCCAAGCTGGTTCAGTTACTCTGGATCTTATTTGTGGCCCATACCTCATATAGAAGGGTAGTTGGGGGCTTATATATGCTTATACAATATATACAGTTATGTTTTGCATTTTTACACCTGCTTGTTATTTTTCCCTGCATGTGTTACTTTTATATGCTTCACCTTTTTATATGGCCTGGTGGGTTTATATAATCATTTGTGTGTATGTGCACCTTTTCTTCTTGTCAATTTGTTATACACTATAATGATGGTTTTATCAGTAAACCTGTACTTGTTTGCATTTCTTTGGGGTGTTATCTGGTATCTTGTGTTAATTTTTTTTCTGCTAGGGATGTTATCTTACTGGATTCTATGGACCTAGCTGGGGGTTTTGTCTCTGACTGTCCAAAAGATTTATTTTCATGCATCGTTCAATGGGATGGATGGAGGAGAACCCATATGTGAGGAATTCCTGAGCACTCTAAAGGTTGCAGGTATAATCACCTTTACCAGGTGAGTAAATACCACTTCATGATTTTTACAAAATTCACAGAATTCAGACCCATTGTTCTATAGAATGTGACAAAATACCACAGTTTACATTGATACTTATTCTATTCTACATGCTAGATAAAACCAGTGATTCCCACAGCTTATTTATGGGCAGGATTTTGTGGGATTTATCAATAAAATGACACTGAACATTTTCGATGTAGAATGGCAGTGTGTCATTCCACACACTTCTATAAAGTTCATGTGCATGTGATGTAGTTTTTTTCTTTATTCCCCCTTCAATAAATATTAAATCTTGAAGAGACTGTTGTTTATAACTGGAGCCCCCCAAACCACCCATTCGTACTGTTAATGCATACAGTGCTATCACAATCTTTTGTTTATAGCATCGCAGTAATATTCATGGTCAACAGAGTACAATGTCATAAACACAGAATTTTTTTTATCGTATAATATTTTATTGATTATTTCTTTTTGAAATTACAAAGACAGTCGGTGCAGTCTTTATACTTATACATAGCTACTTAGAACAAGGATGCATATACTTTTCTGTGTTCATGGTACATACTCCATCCAGTTACATATATTATCTAACCATAGCATGTCTTTGTCTATCACTAATGTTCAACGGAGCATTATGGATATAGACATACAAGGGTCGATGCTCTCACCTCCAAATTAATTTCTATTCCCAATCCAGGACAAAAGAGAAAATGTGATGAAGAAGGGAATGGGATAAGTGGGAAGGGGGGGAGAAGGTGGTCCCAACATTCCATTTCACTAACTTACCCAAGAAACTATGTTCAGATAGTGGGGAGGGGGGGTTCTGGTTGGTTTGGAATTTTCAAAAATTCAGAGCAAAGGTACGGCCCACACTTTGCTTGGTATGTGCTCATGCTATTATTCTGCCAAAATGATATTCTTTCAAAAAGGGATAAACGAGCCACAGCTACATGCCACGTAGTTCTGCTAGGTATTGTGGGTTGACGCCAATGCATAGGTAGGAGACGCTTAGCTTCTAAGAAGACCAAGAGAGCCCAATGCTATATGGGTTTAAGGAGGGTCCCAATTGAGGAGGTATCACCTAATAATGCAGTAGGGGCATTTAAGGTGATCGGAGTGTTTACAACCCAGGATATGGGAGGCCTTATGGGTCACCTTATGATCCCCAGCAGGAGATAAGGTCAAGCTGGGAGTAGCATATAGGCCCCCCGGGATGAGTGATGTTCTAGAGGATGGTTTGCTGGACAACATCATTGCCCAGTGTGGTCCAAAAGGGGAAGGAGTGGTGTTGATGGGGGACCTTAATATGCCAGGTACAAACTGGGGAACCATGTCCTCTAAGGTGGCCAAGGAGCAGAGGCTGCTGGATGGCTTCCAGGATGTGTTCTTAACACAGCATGTGATGGAGCCCACAAGGGAGGGGCATGTCCTGGATGTGGTTCTGGCAGATGGGGATCTGGTAAGGGATATGGTTGTACAGGACCCCCTGACTGGGAGTGACCACAATACTGTCTGGTTTCAAATAAGCATGGGGGGAGTGGGGTGAGATCTAGGACACTGGCAGTGGACTTCAGGGGGCAGACTTTATGGGCATGGGAAATATTCTCAAGGATCACTTGAAGAGGATTACCTCAACGACAAGTGTGGAAAGGAGATGGGAGGTCATAAAACGGGGACTTCATGAGGCAGTCAGGATCTGCGCTAAGTTGAAACGTAAGGGAGCAAGGTCACATAAACCATGCTGGTGGTCCAGTGAGGTCCAGGTAGCAGTCAGAGAAAAGAAGGCTTACAAAAATATAAAACAACAAGATGGGATAGGGATAAGGAAATGTACCAGCTTGCATCTAGAAAAGTCACCATTATGGTGAGGGAGCAAAGTCCAGTAAAGACAACGGCTGGCGCAGAGGATACATGGAGGGAAAGGGTTCTTCTGGTACATTGGGAGCGGAGAAAAACTAAGGGCCATCTCAGCAGACTGAGATCAGAAGGAGGGTGGTGGAAGAGGTGAGGGACCAGGCAGAGGTATTTAATGAGTACTTTGCCTCTGTGTTCACTAGGGAGGGATGGGATATCTACAAAGCAAGGCACAAAGGGATAGAAGCGGCAGGGGTGGGATCAGGAGCAACAGAAATGGAGCAAAAGGGAGGGAAAGGTACCCAGGTGTCACATCTGGATAAGGATAAAAGACCAGTAAGGTGGAGGGGACAGATGATGCCATCCCCACCAAAGGGTGTGGTTTGCCCTCAAGGCCCTAAAGAAAGACAAATCTCCTGGGCTGGATGGCATTCATCCGAGTACTATAGGAATTGGCGGACATACTGGCTACACCCTGGGAGCTTTTCAACAGGTCACTTGAGACAGGGAGGGTACCTAGGGATTGGCGAGAGCACATGTGGTACCAATCCATAAGGGGTCGAAGGAAGTACCAGGAAACTATAGACCCATCAGTTTAACCTCGTGGTGGGAAAATTAATGGAGAGTATACTAAAGGAATGATTGGGGTTTACTTGGGGGAGGTGGGAGGTCTGGATAGTCGGCAGCATGGGTTTGTGCCAGGTAGATCATGTCAAACCAACCTTGTGGAGTTCTATGAATGGGTAACATCAGAACTGGATGGGGGTAAGCCTGTGGATGTATTATTCTTGGACTTCAGCAAGGCGTTTGACTCTGACCCCCACAATGGTCTGGTGGAGAAACTGATGGGATTAGGAGTAGGCCCTTTGATGGTCAGCTGGATTGAAAACTGGATAGCCGGACGCACTCAGAGAGTAGTGGTCTGTGGGGAGCTCTCAAACCCTACAGAGGTTGGTAGTGGGGTACCACAGGGCTCGGTCCTGGGTCCAATCCTGTTTAATGCATACATATCAGACATCAGGGATGGTATAGGTGTGAAATGAGTCTCTTCGTGGATGACTCCAAGATGGGAGCAGTAGTTGAGGGAGAAGGGAGGTTGGCCCTGCAAGGACCTGGACACCCTGGAAGCTGGGCTCACACATGGAAATTAAATTTCAATATCACCAAGTGCAAGGTGTTGCATCTTGGTCGGGAAACCCTAAACACAGGTACACCCTGGGAGGAGGTGCTGGAAGCCTCAACAGGGAAAAAGACCTAGGGGTCATGGTGGATACATGTATGAATAACTCTGAGCAGTGCAGGAGAGCAGCTAGCAAGGCAACAGGATGTTGGGATGCATCGCAAGGGGATCACCTCAAGGAGCAAGGAAGTGATTCTGCCGCTGTACAATGGACTGGTTAGACCACACCTTGAGTACTGTGTACAGTACTGGAGACCACACTTGAAGAGGGACATACAGCTCCTGGAGAGGGTACAGAGGCAACAAAGATGATACGAGGATAGGAGATTTGACTTACGAGGACAGACTTGAGGAGCTCTGCCTGTTTTCATTGGAGGAGAGGAGAGACAGGGGGACATGATTGAGGTCTTCAAGTACCTCAAGGGAATAAATAGGGTAAACATGGAGGGATCTTTAGACTAAAGCAGGAGGCATCACCAGAGGGCATGGTTTGAAGTTGGAAGGTGGAAGGGTGAGGGGGAAAGAGGAGGAGGTTTTCACTGAGAGGGTGGTGGACCCTTGGAATGCTCTGCCTGGTGAGCTGGTTCAGAGATCCACAGTGGAGGGCTTTAAGAGGGGTGGGACAGACACAGAAAGTGGATGTATCAGATGATGGCCTGTCCCGGGGGGGTGGGGATGGATGATAGGGGTTTCTGGAGCACAAGGGATGGGAGGGTCTCTGCACCCAACTAAGGATCTAGGTTCGAGCAGACTTGATAGACCATAAGGCCTAATCTGCTGGCAAATAGTATGTTAGTATGTTAGTATATGTCGCTGGTTACCGTGCTCCAAATTACAGTAAGAGAGGGGCAAGACCAAAGTATATGCTCGATGTGGGCATTGGATTGTGAACAATGCCAACAACAGCTATGATGAAGTAACCCATGGTTATACAATACTTCAGGGGTACGGTACCAAAATAATAACATTTTTAGCTGAATAAAATGACTATTTGTGTCTTTATGGGCTTGATGTATAGACTTACAGCAAGAGTGCCATTGTCCTTCTGTTATCACTACATCTAAGAGTTTTCCCATTTCAGTCTGCATGCCTGCATGGGGTCATTCTGCGAGTCCCTCCAGGTGCTACAGAAAAGACCCATGAGGCCTCTCCGAGTGTTAATGGTGTACAGGCTATTAAGCCATTACCACTGTTTGGCATCTGCACTGGCGCTAAGGAGAGGTGACAGAGCACTATGAAGTTGTAAATAGCACCAAAAATCTTTGTTTGGTAATGCAAATTGTCTCTGCAACTGTGCAAAGGGGACCACATGTTTGGTGCCCTGCATGATAAAATCAGAGATTGATCTAACCCCAAGATGTTGCCATGATGGCCAGTTTACCACTGTTCCTTCAATTTGAATGAATGGATTATTCCATAATGGGACAAATTTAATCGGGATGGTACCATACCTGTTTTGGTGTGTGAGACTTAGCAAATAAGATTTTCCAAGACCTAGCAGTATCTATAAGTGCAGTAAGTAAGTTATATAGAGTTTCTGAGCCCCCCAATGCCATTTCCAAATGGACCCAGAGGGGAGCTTCCGGATTCTGATCAGTGAACCATGTGGTTGCTTGAGCTGCAAGGCAGGCTAAATGGTATCCAAAGAACCATGGTGCATTAAAAATGCCTTTGAACAGTGTGCTCTGATTTTTTGTCTACTCCATCTTGGTGCCTTATTATCCCAGATAAAAGTTGGAGGCCAGTTTATCCAGTGACTGAGATAGTTTCGGAGAAAGATGTATGGGTAAGTTGTTAGATAAAAATATAACTCGGGGAAGAAATAACATGCGTATCGCAGCCACTCTGCCCAGGAGTGATAACTTGAGCCTGCTCCACCTTTCCAGCTCAGTGGTCAGCTGTGTATATAGGGGGCAGAAGTTGACAGACTCAAGCACTGCCCATTTGTATGGGATTTGGAACCCCAAATAGTTGAAGCTCGGGCCTGCCCATGTTAGCTCAGTGCCCGGTATACAATCACTCATGCAGTGGGAGTTTAGAGGGGCTATAGTGTTTTTTGTCTGGTTGATCATAAGGCCAGACAACCTAGCAAACTCACCCAGTACATGCAGGACCTTGGGAATCACTTGCTGTGGGTTGGTCAATGTCAGAAGGAGGTCGTCCACGTAGGCCATAGCCACATATGATTGCCCTGCCACCTGTATCCCTTGTATCAGTGGGTTAGTAGTTATAACCCAAATAAGAGGACCCAGAGCAATCAGAAATAAAAGTTGGGAGAGGGTGCATCCCTGCCTAGTTCCCCTATGAAGAGGGAATGGAGGGGAGATATCATTGTTCATAAGGATACACTCCTTGGTCGAGTTGTACAGCGTATGTATCCACTGTTTGAAAAATGTCCCAAACCATGTTTGCTTAGGATTTCATATATATATATATATATATATATATATATACATATATATATATATATATATATATATATATATAGCCCGATGCGAATCAAATGCCTTAGCAAAATCTATTGCTAGTGCTGCCATGGGTATGTGAGCCTTATGTGCAAACCACTTAATATTAAGTAAAAGACGTGTGTTGTCCACTCCAGTTTTCCCTGTCATAAAGCTCGCTTGTGCAGGGTGGATAATTGATGGGAGCACCTCCCTCAGTCTGGTGGCTAATGCCTTAGCCAGTATTGGGGTATCCACTGACAGTAAGGATATTGGGTGAAAATGTGCACATTCCAGAGGGTCGGTAGATTTTTTTGGCAGGAGTGTGATGAGCACATCTCTCATAGATGGTGGTAGGAAACTCTTCTTACAGAAGTTTTGCAGGGCCAGTTGAAGCAGAAGGAGAATATCTGAGCTAAGGCCTGGTATAACTCTACAGACATGCCATCAGGTCCTGGAGCCTTCCCATGTGCTATTTTAGATAGTGCCAGTCGCAGTTCCTCACATGATGGGGGGGCTTCCAATTGAGCCACTTGTTCAGGTGAGAGGGATGGCAGCTGAGTTTTCTATCAAAACATCAATAATCATTGAGGCAGGTCTGTAGGGTTGTCCGCAGAGCGAGATAAATACAGGGATTCATAGAATATGTACATCCTGTGATTAATATCTTTTGGAGTAGATGTAATTGTTCCAGATGCAGTGCACAATGAGTGAATCCACGTGGCAGCCTGCTGTTTACACAGGCAGAAAGCCAGCAGCTTCCCAGACCTCTCTCCATTGGCCCAGAAATTCTGCTTGGATCACAAAAGAAGCCACTCAGCTTTTTGGTGGAGCATGTTATTAATCTGGTATTTGAGACTGAGAATTTTCCGATAGAGAGTGTTATCTATATTAGTCTGAGAGGCAACCTTAAACCTTCATTCCAAATTGGCTAGATCAGCCTGCAGCCTTGCTGAGTTGGCCTGATGGGCTTTGTCACGGGCTGCCGAGAAGGCAATGATGCGCCCATGCAGTATTGCCTTAAAGGCATCCCAAACTATGCTGGGTGATACCCCACAATCAAAATTTAGAGCAAAGTAATCCTTCATCGCTTCTGATAACATTGAATGAAAGGCTGGGTCTTTCAAAAGTAGTGGATTGCAGTGCCATCACACTCTATGGTTGGGATGTTTAAAGGGAAGGTATGAGAGCCATATGGGGGATGGTCTGAAATTACTATTGGGCCAATCTCAGTGTCCGTTATGTCCCTTATGGTGATGTCATTGGCCAGCCAGAAGTCTAGGCGACTGCATTTGATGGGGGGTGAGAATAAAATGTTTAATCCCTCTTTGTGGGATGCTTCCTGCGCCAGACATCTACTAAGGCCCACTCTTCCTGCAAATCCATGAGAGACTGTCGGGCTTTGGGGGAGGTCTGTCGTGTAGGGGTTGATTTGTCTAAGAAAATGTAATCTACTAGGTTAAAGTCACCTCCTAACAGTATAGAGAGGGGAGGGTCACCTGGCTGAAGATCAGAAATTGCCTGACTTACAGCCGGGAAAAAGTCTGTGTATTCACCATTGGGGGCATACAAGTTGCCTAAAATCATGGGTTCCTCAGGGGTGACTAGACATACTAATACCCATCTACCTTGACTGTCATTCTTGACATCATTTAGTTTCCATGTGGAAGCATGGTGAATGAGGATGGCAACTCCTTCAGACTTAGTAAGGGCCGAACTAGCCATGACTTCACCTACCCAGGCTTTCTTCAGCCATGAAGTCATTTTAGCTAAAAGATGCATTTCTTGAAGGAGAGCTATGTCTATCTTAAATTACTTTAAATGCTGTAGAACCTTTGTTCTTTTGAGTGGGTGATTGAGCCCCTTGACATTCCAGGATACCCACCTATGGGTCTGGGGTGGGGGAGGTTCAGCACCATGTCGTCACTGAATGAAAAAAAGATGTACTTACTGCGCCAATGGAAGGGGATAGGGGACAATAGTTATGGTGTGGTGGAGAGATGCAGTACCCTACAGAGAGCAGGACAGCCCATCCAAGCAAAGATGTGAGCCAAGGTGAGAGCATTGCCGGGAACCAATCAACAACCTTATCTTTGATATATGGGATGACTGCAAGAGATAATCAGAAACACAACAACAGTTAGTTAAGTGAAGTGTATAAACAAAACTTAGGTCAAATGGCCTATAAAAAGTTAACCTACTGACACTAAATGTGCGCTATTAAAATGTCTTGCTATGAGAGCAGAGCTTACTGTAATAGAGGGTGTAACAAGCACCCTTCAGCTATCCTAGCTCCAGTACTCAGTACAGGGTTAAATAGTGTGGGTGATCACTCAGGTAGTGTTAGCCCAAACCAGGTGACCATCCATGGTCAGCCGCACTGACTCCGTGGAGGGGAGGGGGAAGGCCCAGCACTAATTCATTAGCCAATAAGTAGTTGCAGGTAGTGCCAAGTTGGGGGGGCCTACCACCAGCTTCTTAGCTAAACAGTAAATTCAGAGTGGGTTACCTTAGCAGATTTGGTATGGCCTGGGATAAGAGGGGGTGGGGGAATTGGGAGGGTGAGGACACCCATCTCCCAGTTTTTAGAAGAGTGTGATGTCACAGGTCCTAGGAGTAACATATTACTCTGTCATGTAAAGTAAGTTGCAAACATGGGGGACTGCAGATTCCCTGGGGAGGAGGGGGGGAGGATGGAGAAAGTCCACCTCTGATTGGCTCACACCACAGCATAAATCACCAGAGCATAACATCTTAAATTATGTTGAAGAGCATTCTAACACATAGCATTTATGGATCAGTTCAGGTAATGTGACCCTCGGTCAGCTCAGGGGATCCCCAAGGGGAAGTTGTGGAAATTGCAGAGGACTTCACTGCTGCTGTAGCATATGTGATAATCCCAGGTTTCACCTAAAAAATAGTGTCCATCACTTCCATCAGCATTGTGTCAGGAAAGTCAGCCCCTTCAGTTGGATGATCAGCCACTGATTCACAGCAAAATGTTCCTTCAGTAGCCTCAAGATCTAGTAGGTGTGGTGGATCATCTCTGGCAGTTTTAGCAGGTGGGTCCTTGTTTGGCGATTGCTGGGGTCCACTCCTTGCTCGCTGTCTGGCTTTAGAGAAAGATGTATCTGATCGCTGGCTCGGGTCATAGGCAGGGAGTTGTGCTGTTCTGAGATCACATGATGCCATTTCAACATAGGGGATTGCTGAAGGAATGCACCGATCCCACTGAGAAACAGCCTGTAGGAGTGTCACACCCAGCATAAGAATTCCTAGTTGGAGGTGGAGTTTAAGATGGTTCCCAAAGCCTTCTGGGAGTGGTAGTCGGAAAATGTAGACTAGGCCAGGTATCATTGAGCCACCGCTTCAACTCAGCAGGATGTTCCACAGAACCTTCATGACCACCTTTGGATACCCAAAGTCTAGTAAGATTTTTACATTTAGAACAGAAATCATGTTTGTACAAACACCTCTTAATAGGACCAAAACACATCTCTTGGCTGCAGTCTCATGAGTAAAGTCCCTATACATCTGGATAGGTGTACCCTGACATTGAAAATCTCCTATATCTCTAGCTGCTCTCAGGATTCTCTCCTTAGTTGAATAGTGAAGCAAGTAAGCCATGATAGGGCAAGGATGTTCAGCTTGCTTGTTGGATCAGGTAGCAACCCTGTGGACCCTTTTAGCTTCAATGGGGCCTTGCCATCTCTCCCCCAGCATTAGTGGGATGGTTTGGTGTAAGAATTTCTCCATTGATTGCCCCTCTGGCCCCTCTGGTAGGCCAATAATCTGTAGATTATTACGGCGATTTCTGTTTTCATGGTCCTCTGCCCTATTCCACAATACTGCCAGGCGTTCCTCGTGCTGCTGCAGCCTTTGCCATACTTGTGACTGATGCGACTCACAGGTTTCAGCTTTCTGTTCAAGCACATTCACCTTGTCATGTAGTTGTCTAACATCCTTATCGGTACTCGAGAGCGGCAGGCTTATGTCATTCACTCTGTAAATTAAAACCTCCAGCAATTTTGTTATGTGCTGCAGCAATTCCCTCATGGTGATCAACTGGTCTTGGGTTTTGCTAGCTGCACCTGGCGCTGTAGTAGTCTGCAAGCTCATCCTTATTAAGAAGGTGAATGGAACCTCTCCCCAAACAATATTTTGTCTCAATTAGATGTTCCGATCACATCCACAGGTGTTTTCTTGTAGCAGAAAAATAGTGAATAGCATTAAGACCGCAAACTAGGCCTGAGCGGCCTACCAAAGGCCAGGAAAAACTCGGGAAACACAACACTAAATATAGTTGCAAAAAAGCCTGAAATCCACTTAAAATCTATGCCACCCAGAAGATATGGTGTCACCTGTTCATAAAGTCATAGTCTTTGATAGGGACTCCATGGGATCATGCCGATGGAGAGTGGATGCTCACTGTTCAGGTGAGAGCTCTCTTTTTAGGCTGCCATTTTCCCGGTGGCCAGACCATGCCCCCATAGGCACAGAATTTTGATGTCAAGGCATGATCAAGAAGTAGAATTAGTAGTAGACTGATGTACCCAACCCCCAGTTTTGGGACATTTATTTATTTATGGAGTTTTTGTACTTGGGTTAGATATGCCTAGGCTAAGAAAGTGGCATGGACTTACTGTATATGGTCCAAATGCAGGCAAATATGCATGCGGCACCCAGGAGTCAGTAGTCTAGACTGAAAATCTAGAGTGAGGGGGAGCTTGTTGATAAAGTCAGAGTATAGCAGAGGCTTGAGGCCAGGATGGCCAGTGGTGCCTTGGCTGAAATTGAGTTTGGCCAGGAGAGGGTCGTAACTGGAGCCTGGCATGTTGTACACCCCACCCAGTTTTTCCAGATGACCCTTTTGCCATGTACCAGCCTCCAGGTCAATCCTGGTCCAGTGCTTTAGGAGTTACTTGCCCCACTCTAGATCATGTCTTACCAGATCACCTGTGCCAGGTCTCTTCTCTCTTTATTTAAATTCATTTTTTATTTTATTAGATTAATACATAAATAACACAACTGCATAAAAATGTACATACATAGCAGTGACTGTTCTTCCATAGAGAGATTTCAAAGAACATATTCAACTTAACTATTACAAAATTCATATATCCTAATTTTATACTTTTCTTATAGATGCTGGTACTGTATCTTTTCAAATACTACTTCCTTTAAAATTCATGTTTGAGCCATGATGACTTCCATTTGATAATTCCATCTCAGGTCTGGGGAATATAAGGAATTCTATTTTATATCACCAGTGTTATTCACTGTGATATTCCTAGTTGTTATCCCTTCTATCCACTTGTTGATTCTTAAGTGGTTAAGTAATGAACCTAGTGACAAAATTACCAATAGGGGTGAGAAGGGACACCCTTGCCTCACTCCACTGGACATAAATAGGGGTTCTTATTTGAAATAATTAGTTCTTAATATTTCTTTAGGGTTGATACATGATGCCTTGACTACTGTTTTCCACTTCCTTGGAACAGTCCATTCTTTTAAAGTGTTAAACATATAAGGCCCCTATAAGAGGTCAACAGCCTTTGATGCATCTAGTGGGGTGACCAAAGAGTGATGAGGGAGCTCATGGAGGTACTATCTGCACCTCTAACAGACCTACTGTATTAAATAGATCACTGAAGTCCGGAGAGGTCCTAGAGGATTGGAGAAGGGCAGATGTTGTAACATTTTACAAAACTGGTTGCAGGGAACAGGTGGGCAATTACAGGCCTGTCAGCTCGACATTAGTAGTGGGTAAGTTAATGGAGACAGTACTAAAGGAAAGGATTCTGGAATATCTGGAATCCAACAGGTTACAGAATCCAAGGCAGCATGGATTCACAGGGGGGAGGTCATGTCAAACAAATCTGATAGATTTATTTGACTGAGTGACCAATGATTTAGATCAGGGTGGAGCAGTGGACATGGCCTACATGGATTTCACCAAGATATTCAACACCGTTCCACATAGGGAGACTGGTAAGCAAGTTGGATAGCCTGGGGGTGGACAACAAGCTAGTAATCGGGGTAAGAAACTGGTTAGGGGATAGGAGACAGATGGTAGTGGTAAATGGAGTTCACTCTGGAGAAAGGGAGGGTGACCAGCAGGGTTCCTCAGGGTTCAGTGCTAGGACTGATCCATTTTAATGTCTTAATTAGTGACATACCAGAGCAGCTGGAAGGGAAGGTCTGCCTCTTTGCAGATGGGACTAATATTTGCAACACGGTGGATACTCCCGGTGAGTATGGAAAAGATGGGCACTGATCTGAAGAAAAAAAAACTGGAGGAGTGGTCAAGGGTGTGGCAGATGGGTTTCAATGCAAAAAAGTGCAAAACAAAACATTTCAGCCATACAAACCCAAGAGCAAAGTACAAAATGGGTGGAGAGATATTGACGATGATCAAGCAGGAAAGAGACCTCTGAGTATTACTCGGTATTAGTTGGTTGTGTAAAGGTGGAAGGAAGCACTATGCTCATCTAGACCACTTCCCTACACTTGTAGGTTTAATTGTAACAACTATCTCAGTAGAAGCCAATCCAATTCAGCTTTAAATGTTTGAAAATTGGTAATATTTACAATGTCATGTGGCAGTCCATTCCAAAAAGCACCTGCTCTGATTGTGAAGTAGTGCTGACGTTTGCTAGTCTGCAATCTTGGAATTCAGATCTGTCTGTTATGACACCTTAGGTTTTCTGTTTTTTCAGCCAAAATGATACTACAGTCTTTCATAAGAGATTTGTCACCCAATACTTGATATAGGAGAAGCAAGTCCCCACAGTCTCTTCTCAATTGCAGATCGTATAGGCCAAGAAAACTCAAACATTCTTCATAGAGAAGATTTCTGACTCTAGGTATTAGCTTAGTCATGTTTCTTTGCATGCTCTCTACAATTTTTATATCTTTAATTAGGTGTGGAGTCCAGAATGAAACAGCATAGTCTGTGCGTGGACAGATAAAATATTTATAAAGAGGAATGATACAGTATTCGTTCCTGGTTATGAAAGACCTTTTTATAGCTGATAGGATACGGTTGCCTACCTGAGCCACCTTTCTGCAGTGGTCTCCTGCTGTAAATGTGTTATTGACTATGATGCTAATATATTTTTCTGTTGAAACTTGTTTAATAAGTTTTCTATTTAAATAATAACTTGTGAGTACATTGTTAGCACCAAAACAGAGTACTGTGCATTTGTCCAAGCTGAAGTGCATTTCATTGCTTACTGCCCATCTTTCTATTTTAGCCAGATTTTCTTTAAGAAGCGATCAATTTAACTGCTGTATCTACTTTCATGGAAACATTAGTATCATCAGCAAACTTGCTGATTTTGTTAGAAATTCCTTGATGAAGGTCGCTAATGTAAATACCAAACAAGATAGGCCCAAGTACCGAGCCCTGCGGTACCCCACTGGTGACTTGGGTCTCTCCAGATGTAATGTTTCCAATCCTTACACATCATGATCTGTTTATGAGCCAGTTACTAACTCAGGCAATCATGAAGCTACTGAAGCCAAGTTTAATCATTTTGTTTATTAGCAAGTTATGTGAAACTAGATCAAATGCTTTCTGGAAATCTAGATATATAACATCAACTGGAATGTTCTTATCCAGGCTGTTACTTATTGAGTCATAGAAAGTGACCAAATTTGTAGTACACAATTTTCCCTTAAGGAAGCCATGTTGGGTCACGTCCATGATACCTAATTGTTCGATTTCAATATCTATTTTATTTTTCAGTATTTTTTCCATTACACACAATCGATATTAAACTGATAGGGGGATAGTTCTCACGTCAATTTTATATTTCCCTTTTAAGGTTTGATTGTGTTCGCAGTGCACATGAAACATATTGAAGTTAGTAAACCATTGTAGAGGCATGGCAGTGCTGTGGCTAATGCAGGGGACTCTTTAATGGGCACATCCCTCAGCTACCAATCAACAGGGAAGCTGCCAAAGGTGGTAGTTTTTAGAGTTAGCATCGGACTTGAAAGAAATCTGCCACTCCAATCATGGACAGTTTTGTCATTGCAGCAGCAGATCCCCCCCCTTCTCAGCAACCATGCACATTCCAACCATGCTCATTACAGTGCATAGTAATGCACATGGCTGCACTTATGAGCAACTCATTTGCTCATTGTGCCTTTTCCAGTGAACATATCTTTTGCCAACAACGGGGTACCCAATCCCAATGGTGGCATGTCCCCTACCCCCACTACTGTGGCACACTGTAAGCCCACCCCAGTGTGCCAAAGTAATTCTTTATATTTTACAGCACCGGGATGTCCACTCCTGGTGTCAGATGCACCCCCCATGCCCCCTTTTTATCAGCCAAGATCAGGGTGCCCAATCCCCGGGTCAGCATTGATCCCCCCCATCCTCTAGTCTGGCACACTGGGAGCCCACCCCAGCTTGCCAAAATGTATTTTTCATATTATTTCACCTGTAAAAAAGACAACTGTCCCCCGAGGTCTTTTATTTTTAAACCTAAAGAAAAGGAAAATGGTCCCTCATCATCCTAACTGCCCTCTCATCCATCTCGACCCTCCCTCTGCACACCCCACCTTTCTGTGCCCCCTTCACCCATACTTACCTCCGGAGGTCTGATGCTGCAATCTTCTGTGGACTGGGAACATGTCTGCACTCTTCAAAAGCTGACTGCAAACTGAAGAAAATCACGATAAGCCCTATAATGGTGATCAAGTGGGGGTTTCAACATAGCTTGATATCTCAGCCATTTTTTGGAGTTTTGGTACCACATTTTCAACATGGGGTTCTTGGGACCCCACTTCATGATCACTGGCACTGTCATTTTATTTCTCAGTTCAGAAACATAATTTTGTGGTTGCTGTGAGGAATCATCTTTTGGGACTGAGTAACGAAATGACAGTGCCACTGTTCATGAGATGGGGTCCCAAAAATCCCATATTGCAAGTCTGGTGAAAAAACAAGCTGTGTTTTCCACATTGCCATTTCTTTATACCTCCTCTTGAGCAGTGCAGATATCATTTTTCACATCCTGCCTGAAATGTGTTTTCACACCTGTAGGGCCAAATTGCACACTAACTGTGTGAAATCACCTTTTGGGATTGAGTAACAAAATGATACTGCCACTGTTCATGAGGTGGGGTCCCAAAAAGCCCATGTTGAAAATTTGGAGTGCAAATACCAACAACCGCCAGGGGCATTAGGGTTTCCAATCATGATGCCCCACCCTGTACAGAATGATAGACATCAGGGGTGTGGCTTGGGGTCATCAGCCATAATGCTCACATCATTCCACCTGACCCCCACCCTGCAGCCACTGACAGGCATTGAGGTGTGCCTTGGGGTCTTCGGCCCTAACATTCACCCCATTCACCTATACTGCACCCATCTCAGCTTATTTCCTTATTTAATGCGGTGAGCATAATGGCCAAAGTCCCCAAGGCACACCGTAACACCTGTCAGTGTCTGCAGGGTGAAGTGAGGTTGAATGGTATGAGCATTATGGCCAATGACCCAAAGGCACACCCCAACACCTGTCAGTCTCTGCAGGGTGGGGTTGGGGGTTAGCATTAGTTCAATACTTCACTGCCATTCCTGTTATGCACCTCTCTAACTCCTGCAGTACCAATGCCAATACCAGCAAGCAAACAGTCAGGATTGACAAATGCTTATTATGGATAGGCACAACTAGTACTCTGTGCCAATCATCTGGTATTTCTCCATATTTAAAAGATTTGCTGAAAATAATAGTTAAGGGGTTCAAAAGTTGGTCAAGAGTTTGTTTAATTAAATATGTGTCTGTTCCAGGTGCTGTGCTATTTTTCAAAGATAGTATTGCGGTTTTAATTTCCCTTGAGCTGATATCTGTGTATCTGTTCGTGCTGATAATTGGCAATTGGGTAGCAACAGTTTTGGAAAAAACAAATCCAAATATACTTATTAAATGCAGTAGCAATTTCTGCTTTGTTATTAATTTCAGCCCCATTATTAAGCAGAGTAGAGATGGAGTTGATGCTGCATTTGCTTGAGTTGACATGCATAGAATGCGTTTCATTTTCCTTTAGCCATTGACAATTTAAATTCATTTGTTTCCTTTACTTTGTAATTAAGGATTTAGTTTTCTTGACCTCTCACCTGAATGAGGCAATTGATTCTGCACTTTTTTTCATTTTTTTAAATGCTTTTTTCTTTTTTTCTTATTTGCTTTGTAATTTTGTAAGTTTACCACTAAGGGATTCTCTCTTTTTATTACTTGTTTTCTTTAGTGGAATGTACAAGGTTTCTAGCGTGTGTATGGTGTTCTTAAAAATATTCCAGTACTCATTAGTATGTAGGCCTGATAAAATATTCTCCTAGTCATACTTACTTAAAGCCACTTTTATTTGACCATAGTCCCCTTTTGGGTAATTGAATCTAAATTTTTTTGTATTTGTGAAGGATTTTTTCAAATTTAGATTAAATAATACCATGTTGTGGTCGCTGTTACCAGGTGGTTTAGTTATTTTGATGTTGTTAATGATTGATTGGGTGTTCGTGAGTATCAGATCCAAAATGTTCTTGCCCCTGCTGGATTCTGAGACCAGTTATTCAAGGCTGAGAGTGACAAAATTATCTAGAAACATTGATTCAGTTTTATTACTTGTTGTAAGGGTATTCCAGTTAATTCTGGATAGATTTAGGTCCCCCACCAGTAATACGTTTGACTTCTTAGTTAGATCTGTGATGGTTTTATTTATTATCTTGTTATACATTAAGTCAGCAGATGGGGGCAAGTAGAGGTTACCAATGATAAGTTGTTTTTTTCACTATGGAGTTTAATTTGTAAATAGCATCCTTCAATGTCATATTCTGGGTATAAGTTAATTTCGTTTGCTTCTATTGAGTTTTTAATGTATAAACAAACTCCCCCCTCTTTCATATCAGTTGACCTAAAGGTGATTAGGCAATGTGACAAGGCAGTCAGGAGGGGCAGTGGGATACTGGCATGCATAGGAATTGATGTCAGCAGGAAAAAAGGGAGGTGGTGTTGCCCCTGTATAGATCACTAGTAAGACCCATCTGTTAGTACTGTGTCCAGTTCTGGAGACGCATCTCAGAAAGGACATAGACAGAGTGGAGGCAGTCCAGAGGAGGGATAACAAAATTGTGCAGGGTTTGCATTAAAAGCCCTACCAGGAGACGCTAAAGGAGCTCAGTATGTATACCCTGGAGGATAGGAGAGAGAGAGAATTTGACATAGACCTTTAAATACCTCACAGGAGTTAAGGTAGAGGAGGGAGTATTTTTCAGAAAGTCCTCAACCTGTAGCTGCACCTTTCTACCTACAGGGTTGTGTGTGTTGCACATATGTGGCAGGTGCCAGGGCTGTGCCCACTTGGGGCCATGTTAGTGTCCATCCCTGTCAACCCCCAAGAAAGTGGTCCCATCCTTATCGACTGCATGTCTTTCCACATGACAACCCCACCATGTGCAACTGCACAATGCTGGCAGTGCTGATGTCTCCCCAACACCCCCTAGGGCACCCTTCATGCTCCTCCTGCCCTGGTAGCCCTCCTAGCATGCAGATTCACCCCCCAACCTTTGCTGCCCCTCTAGTGTTGAGTTTGGGGGGGTAGGATGCCTGCGTCAATCACTGCAGGTACACCAAATGTTTGGTGCAAGCCTGCATCTGCAGCAGCTCCTGGGTCTTTGGTGAGGGAACCCCCCCTTTTATAAAATTGAGCATAGGGTCCCTGATACACACAGAGTTTGCTGCAGCTCCTAGAGTGGCACAAGTTGCGTTGCTCTATGGGCTGTTTTAAAATCAGGTCGTATACAGTATGTCTATGTTTTTTAGTGCTAAGGACATATATTCCTCATTTTCCTATTTCACATTTTTTTTATACCTGCCTGGACTTCTTGTAGGCCTTCAGAAATCAACCCACTTGTTATATAACCTCTTTGATCTGAGTTTATCGCCCTTTGTAGTTGACATTCCATTGTATTTACTACTAATCTAGCAGTGATCTTATAACCAAAACTTTGAAGAGCCACTAGGCAATAATTTTCAGTTTTCATAAGATCTCCATTCTCTTTTGGTAACAGTATCACCTGTTTCATTAAAAGGCATAGGTGGATCTCTTCCTGATTGAGTTTCTTGCACTATTTTAATAACAATGATGATATTTCTTTTCTATACTTACTGTAAAAGTCTACTGAAAAACCATCATTTCCATGTGTTTTCCCTCTTTTAACACTACTTATTGCATCTTTAAGTTGAATGGCAACCATAACATGAGAGAGCACTGTATTAAGCTGGAGGGGGGAGGTTTAGGAGGGATGTCAGGAAGCACTTCTTCACAGAGAGGGTGGTGGACACTTGGAAAGCACTGCCAGAAGGGGTGGTCTCATTGAGGACAGTGGGCAGCTTCAAGAGAGGCTGGGATAGGCACACGGGGAAGGGAAAGATCATGGATAGGGATGATGGGAGGAGTTGGGGGGCAGGGACAGTAGCTCAAGCTGTGGACCCTACAATATGAGCAGACTAGATAGACCAAATGGCTATCTTCTGCTGACTTCTTCGTATGTTTGTATCTTTAACTTCTTGAATGGTAACAAAAAAACAAGTCTGATTTAATTTCCATTTTTTAATCTGCTTCTTTTAGAAGTGCTACCAAGTTCTATTGATGAACTATGAGTAATATATTGTACTGTAAATAGTTTTGTAATAGTTCACAAATCTTCTTGCAGTTTCACTTTCCTTAACCAATATTGTTCCTTCTTCATATTTTATACTACAAATCTGTTTTCTTTCCTTCTGTGTTGACAACAGTTTCCTGGTCTTCTCTCCATTGTTTTATATATTGTATCTCATCTTCGTTAGGATTTTTATTCAGTTCCCCTTGCCAATAAATTTATTTTTCACTTATTTTAGTTTGTTTATCTATTAAAGAATGTAAATTTTACTGAATTACTGTTTGATGCAGTAACTCAGTTTTTGCATATACTATTTCAATTTTGTTCTTAACCTTTCTGTTCTCTCTTATTTGATAAGTTACAGTAACCATTCATAAAGTGGCTTTCATGTCATCTCATAAGTCTATCATGTTTTTTGGGGAGGTCACATTAAAATCCCAACATTCATTTATAGATCTTTTAGATTAAATTCACAAATTCTACTTGTTTCAGAAGAGCATTATATAATTGGCACAATTTTGTTCTATGTCTATCTAGAGATGGAATGAAGTTCATGATAATTAAGACATTATCTGATAAGCAACTATTGTCCACTGTACAGTCTCCAATTTTTAAAATTATATGCTTTGAAGACAAAATAAAATAAATTCTGAATCCACTCAAACTGATTTGAGTAATAAATGAACTTTTTAACCTCTGGAAACATAGCTCTCCAAATATCACACATTCCCTGTTCATACAGAAATTGTTGCAATAGTAATGTATTATTTCTGTCCTTGGATAAAGCCTTAGATTTATTTTTTCAATAGCTGGGTCATGCAATACATTAAAGTCATGACACAGAATACAGTGGTCTCCCTGTGAAGAACTAAACCATGTGCAATGTTAGTAAAAACCTTTATGCAACCTACAGTATGCCAAAAATGTATTGCATTCCACAAATGGGTCATATACTGAACCAGTTATTATATTAAATCATTTAACAAAGAGATTAAAGTAAGGATGGTATGTATAATGAGGCTTTACACACACCCGAGTTATGGGATGCTACATAAACCCAGAGAGCAAATGTATCCCACAATGAGGGTGCATGCAAAATCGAGTTTTACACAACCACCCCATTTTTTATTTTATATAATTGCTGGCATGCACTTTTTTTGCCTCAGCAACTATTCAAAATAAATAAGCAAATAGACTGCTGTTCAGGCAGCCATAGATCAGTCAGAATTCTGCACCATGGTCTGCCAAGTTACAGTGCTCCACTTGTTTGAGGGAGAAAGAAGTCGAGATGCACTAAAATAAGTTATTTAAAAACTGCAGAATTTTTGTTTAATAGTTAAAGTTGATGCCAAGTGGCAGTTTTGGAGCTGCAGCGTCCATCCTGTATGAAGAGGTGGGGAGACTTGCTGGCTTGAGCATGTGGACAGGGAAGCCTGGCACATGTTTAAAATGTTTCCCAATTTATTTTCCTATTTTGTTTTTATTTTTTGCTTAAAGATCAGTCATGGAGAAAAAAATCAAATTACCACCAACTGCAAGGGGCAGTGAAATCTGTGGCCATTTGGAGCTGATCAAGTGAACATCCCAGTGTAAAGAAAGGCTGGTGAGTCACTGGTGCATGTGTGATCCAAGGAAACCTGGTGCATGTTTGCCATTATAACCAGCTGGTTATAATGGAAAATTACAACCGGGTTTTCCTATGGGAAAAAGCACACCCCAGTTATTATATAGAGAATAATGCATGGGGTCCTGAACATTATGAAAATTTAATGCACACCCGAGGTGAGGGATGCATCATTAAACCCCGAGAGCGAAGCTCGAGGGGTTTATCAATGCATCCCTCACCGAGGGTGTGCATCAAATTTTCATAATGTTCAGGACCCTGTCTTATTTTATATAATTGCTGGTGCAAATTTTTATCCTCTGGTAAAGTTAAGGCATGTAGAAACAGTAGACATAGTCATAATGTGCAACACAACTTATTTCAGAAAATAAGCATTTTTAATTTATTTTACTTAGTTATTACAAACACAACTGACATAAATAAGATCTGTATTAGGAGGTTTCAAGTGATGCATCACATGGAAATGCTCAGTGGCTACTTTTGAAATTAAATCTGTGCAAGTTTATTGAAAAAACAGACAAACGCTAAATTAATATCATTGGTGAAAAAGAAAACGGAGCTCCATTTGTAATGTTTGTACATGCAGCATGTTACTTCAATCTAAAAATAAATTACAGAGCTGAGTCCTCCATGGGAAGTTCGTATCTCCGTGTGCTCAGTGTCAGTTGCTGCACAACAGTTCGTTGCCATGGATACGGAGGTCATATGTTGAAGTCCCTGAAATGAATTAAGGGACAGTGTTGAAAATCTCAGATAGATTCTAACGGATATCAATGTTAAATCTCAGTTTTTACTTTTGTTTTGCTTTTTTTCACTCTAGGAGGCAACTAATTAACATATGGATTGTAGTGTATCACTAGCTATCTACCTCTAGTCTGAATCTGATTCAATTACTGGACGCCTTCGGTTGATTTTGTTTCTTTCTTAGGGAGCTGCATGGTAGAAATTTATTGACACCCCCTGGTTGATCACACAGTTTGGACCAAATATTGTTTGAAGAGAGTTTGCTTTTGTGATTTCTTTTAGATTCATTTGACCACTATTGGGGTTTGTGAACAGACAAGTCGATGTTGAGGGCTGCTGGTTTTCTTGTGTCTCAGGTAGGTACTGTAGGAGACTTGATATTTTACGCTGTTTCTTTTCTGACAGGATTGAATAATTATTTATGCTCTGCAGGTTTCGATGGCCAGAGATTTGTTGCACCTCGGTGGGGGGCACATCACAGTCTATTAACCTCTGTATCGAGGTTTTATGGGTCGAATGGTTTGTTATTTGTTTACAGTTAGCTATGCCTGCAGCAGTTTTCATTGTGGACATCATTGTTCTGAGTTTGTTCACGCCCACGTTCATATTCCTGAACCAAAGTGATCCTTGGGCTGCGTTTGTGTTGGGTGCTAGATAGAAGGGAGACTGTTCTGATAAGCAAGATTGGGGCCTGTTTTTTTTGTAAATTTCATATGCCCTGATGATGTCTCTCTCTGGGTTTGTTACATTTTGGTACAAATGTGGTTTTACTGGTCTAACATCCCTTGGATTATCGCCCGATCGGGTCTTTGTTTGCCGTTCAGAATATTCTAAAAAATTATTCCTTTCAGTGTCGATACCTTCAGTTATGTCCCCCCATTGCAAGTCATAGTGTTCCTTGGTTCTCAAGGCAAACTGTATGCCTATGTTAAAAAATAGGAAGTTCAGTAGTCCAGTGGGAGTGGTTGTGTTTATCGTCCCGAACTGTACAAAGGTTAATGTCCTCATCTGTTAGTGCTTGTGATTTCAGTGGCCTGTTACCTTTGCCCATCTTCTTGAGGTGTTTAATTTAGCTCAAGGTACGCTTGGTTTCCATAAAATCTGTCTTATACCTTTGAAAATGGAGTGCGGGTAGTGCTCTTTCACTAGGTACCTGTCAATTGATGCAATGATGCCACGGATGGAGCTGGGCTCATATTCTGTGCCATCATTTTTTTTACACAAAACAGGAAGTTGCTATTAATTCATCTAGTTGCTGCATTTTTATAGTTTTTAGATCTATAGTCTGACCTGTTTCACTGAGGTAGCTAAAGAAGAGCGGATGTCGCTTATTCGTTTATGTTAGTGTTTATGCTTTGTTCTTGTATAAAACGCTCTCTTTGTTCGCCTTGAGGGTTTGTGAAACGAGTCGTTATACTATCCATTACTTTTTATTTTTTACAGACTTTCCGATTTTGGGAGATGTGTGCCGACGCTGATGATGAGGATGTGCTTACAGGTTGGTGAAAAAAATACTGTTTTGACTGTCGCGCTTTCTAACTGTTTACTTGTGTGTGTTCTAACCCTCTCGACGAAATCATGTGTGTGCGTGAAAGTTGTATCAACTGACTAGTTATTACGGGAAATATCAACTGCTTTTTCCCATAGAGAAAAATTTGCACCAGTAATTATATACCTTTAACTAATTGTGTATTTCCATCCTGGTACAAGAAACAATCTATATATTTAAAATATAGTGATTTGTTTAACAGCATACTAACCTCTCAGCTATTCTGAGAACTAAAATTATTCCAGGTTTGTTTGACCCATTGTTTATTTTATTTTCTGTTTTTTGCTGTTAAATGTATCTCGTGGAAACTAATAATATTGATGTTTAAATTCCTAGCATATGCTAGTACTGTATTCTATTTGTATTTCTTTTTATCATGTAGACCATTTACATTAAAGACCTACCCTAGTAGGTAAATATTATTTTGTATAAATCATTATATGATTCTTAATGTCTATTAAATAGCTATCTATTAGATAATGTTCTTCTGAAACAAGCCTACAATATGTAGTGGGAAGGAGAGCCTTCTCCTTCCGAGCTACCACTCTGTGGAACTCTCTACCTCAAAAGATTCTTATCTTCCTCATGCTTACACAGTTCAAAAAGCCTTCTCCTGGGTATTAGCACACTGAAACTGTAATCACTGACCCACTGCTCCTTTGATTTAACCTTATATGAATTGTTACTTGTTGCTTTATTGTCTACTACTCTGTAAATATTGTGCCATTTAGTCAAAGTGCACTCCATGATCTCTCAGTCTTTAGTATACATTATATGTATTATACAAGTTACTTTATATGTCTATTCTCTGCAAATATTGTGCAACTTAATCACCTAATCTATGTAACTAATACCATTGTACATTGTATGTTTTCTATTTGATATGCTTTCCGTAAATGTTGAATATTTTATTCTCCTGCTGTATATAACTAATTCTGGGTCACCTCTGAAAAAGGGACTGTTTGTCTCAGTGGGCCAACCTGATCATCAAAATTCAAATAATGAATTAAATAAATATTTAAAATTAAAGATGTGGTACCAGTGCATCCCATATCACTTCTTGATTTCCCTTGCCTTAAATCTATTATCTCTTCCTACAAACAAAAATGTGCAGTTCTGTGTCTATTTTATTATAATAGCACCTTCTCTCTAATTTCTCTATAAAATAACAATAAGACACATCTCCATTAGACCATTTCCTTTTCTTTCTTCCTCTAAGGAGGTATCTAAATATTTAGAATCATCATTCTGGTCACAGTTTATTTCTAGTTAATGCAACCAACATTATCACTACCTGTTGGTTTATGGTTACTGGTCAATGTAGCAGTCCTATAAAATTATTCTAGCATTCTGACCCCAGGTGCTCCACCCTCTTTTCCTCAAAAACAATACTATCTAATTTTACCAAAAGCTATCTTCATAGTATATCGTTCTTTTTTCTAACGTCACTTACGGACAAAGTATTTATTAATTATTTTACCTTTCTCCTTCACCCACACTAGTCTTAACAATTCTCCATAAAAGTTTTTTTATTCATCTTTATGGGCTATCCTGGGAAGTAAACACATCACAAATGGAATACAAAAAGAAGAATGAAAAGCGTATTTAAATCCACAGCAATTCAGGTCAGGAGCAATAAAGATTTATGTATTTGTTTGTTTAATCTAAACAGTGCTGTGTTCATTAATATATTTATCAATTCTTATTTTCCCGTTCTGCACACATTTCCAAACTACAAATTTCTTAGTTCAATTTACATAGCAAAAATATAAGGTATCCTCTCTTTTAGTTCTTCTTCTGCTTGTTTTGTTTCTTCAAAAGTCATCAGAACCCCATTTAGATATATTTTTAGCTTTACTGTCATTAGATCACTAATCTGTGTCATGTTGCCACAGTCTCTTCCTAATTGGATTAAAAGTCCTCCTGGCAAAGATAATATCTCCTGATAGATCCAGGTATAAAACTACACTGTGACCTTTGCGATGTATATGTTTTTTCTGATATATGTTTTATATCACTCTCTTTTTGTCTGTAGAACATAAGAATTTAAAAATCACAGCTCCAGAATTGGAACCATGAACTCCTAATGCATGGTGATATCGGTTGGTTCCCATACTTAATTCTTTAAATTTACAGTCCCAAAGTTCCATTAGGATTTCTTGTAATGTATATTTTAAAATACTTGTCTCATCTCAATTTCTGGTCTGATATTTTTTCTTGTAGATTCCTAATTTGGTTTCCTGGTCCTTTTCTTGTTGTTGAATTTGTACCATATGATCTTCCAGATTAAAACTCTGTTACTGGATGTCAATCTGTTTGCTATTTACAGTTTACAGGGTACTTTTAACTTCTTTGACTTCGGTTTTATTGTTTTCCACGTCTGAGGCCCAATATTCAAATTCAAGCAAAGCACAGTACAACAAATTTGCACTGTGCCTTGTGAATGCCAGGTGCCCAATGATGTTGAATAGTGCACCAGTGCTATTCTACTGAATATAGGGCCATGTTAGCACAGTGCTACGTCACCTAATGCTGCCGCAACAGGGCTCCAGAAGTACACAGCCAGAATGGATAGAACCAGAGCATTATCTGCAATATTCAATGGGACCCATGCAAATGAGCCCATTGGGCATTCAGGGTGCACTGGGGCCATTGGAATGCCCATTATGGGCTCATTTGCATGGGTAGCAAGGCAGGTTACAGTGGTGCCACTCTACCACAATTGCAAGGTCCTATAGTGGTGTAGAAATCCCTGGCACTAGTGGTCCCAACACCTCCAATCACCAACCCTTATGTCACAGTCACAGTCCCTGGTGCTTGTCATTCCCCCTGCCTCCAGTTGCCAGCCCATATGTCACAATCAAAATCCCTGATGCTAATGGTCCCCTCAATCACCAGCTCATATGTCACAGTCACAATCCCTGGAGCTAGTGGTCTACCCACTCATCACCAGCTGGTAGTATAAGTTCCAACACTCCCTGGGGGGTCCAGTGGTCCCCCAGCACCAATCCATGGTACTGCCTGCCACAACTCCCCACTCCCTGGTGTCTAGCAGCCCCTGCATTGTGGCACTGAACATCCACACCCTGTCACCTTACCAGTATCCTCTGTGCCATGGGTACATATAGTGACCAGTGCAGCTCTCAGCACACCTCCTCAGCCAGCCACCATATATCCAGGTATGGAGGGTACCCCTTATTTATTGGACAGAGTGCATTAGCCTGCCCTATAAATAAGGGGTGCATTCCATAACTGGACATACAGCAGCCAGCTAAGGTTACTGTATGCACTAGTGGCACTGAGGATATTGGTAATGTGACAGGGTACTCAGTGCCACAGTGGGGGGCTGCTAGACAGCAGGGATTGGGGAGTTGTGCCAGACAGTACCATGGATGAGTGTTGAGGGGAACCATTGGACCCCAGGGAGTATTGCAACCAATACTATGGGCTGGTGATTGGAGGTGGGACCACTAGCACCAGACATTCTGACTGTGACATAAGGGCTGATAATTAGAGGGAGAGGGGGACCAGTAACACCAGGGATTGTGATTATGACATACATGCTGGCAATCAAAGGTGGGGCCATTAGTACCAGGGATTGTGATTGTGATATACACACTGGCAATCTGAGTTAGGGAACCACTAGCACTAGGGACTGTATTTGCATGGTAGTGGCTGGTGATCAGAGGGGCAATGACAGGGAACACAGAGGGCGGGTGTGCTCTGTCAGCAGCCAACTGGCTAGGTGGCTGCATTACCTCTGGTAGTCACAATGGTTGCCTGGATTAAGTAGGGGTTTTGCTAGGTTGTATTTGCACTGCACAAAAGGACCATGCTTCAATTTTTTGTGCTGCTCCAAGCTGCTGAATATTGGGTAGTGTGACTATTCATGGCCACATCCCTCCCCTTGCCTACCCACATACAATATGTTTTGTGTGGGCATTAACCCTTTATTCCCAGGCAATACCCCCTTTTGAATATAGGGATCTGGTGCAAATGCTGGTTTGTGTGGGCAAAGACCCATTAGTGCCCCTGCAAACCTTTGAATATCAAGCCCCTGATGTCAGTTTCTCAATAACCATCATTTTATATTTTATTAAGTAGAGTTATTTTAACATTTGTTTTGCCTACAGTGGTGGAGTTGCCCCCAAAATGTTTGAATAAATATATATAGCTTCTGGAATTATTTTCCTCTTCATTATTTTTCCCTCCCATTGAGTCAAGTACAGGGTCTGTCTCTGAATGGGAGTTTACTCCCCCATTTCTTGGCTCTTGGTTAGAGATGCAGTGAATTTAGATTCCACCAGTGAAGCACCCACAAAGTGGGCACTTCATGTTGTCACTCTGCTGTGTGGAGTGGCCAGCATGAAATGCCCACTTCGCCTTGTTATTGTGACTTTACATTGTAATTCTGCCTTAACACAAAGTAAGGCTGAGTAATAACAATATTGGCAGTTCTGGCACCCCCACACATCACATGGCTTACAGTACTGTAAGTCACATGCTGTACAGGAACATGAATGCCTGTGCCTGTACTTCTCTGATGACCTGTATCACAAAACTCTCCAATTTGAAAACTCATATCATTCAGTACAGTGGTGGAGCCTGGAGAGATACTACAAAACAGGCTTACATGCAAGTAACTAGTAAAAAAAAATAATTCTGTGATACGTGATGTGATCATGAATCATGACTGCATTCATGACTGTGATGATGAAGAACGTGAATTTATTTTTCTTAAGTTGGAGTTGATGAGTGTCCGGTGTGAGATAACCAATTATATGAAACTATATGGGAACGCGAATGCCTATGGCTGTACTTTCCTGATGACCTGTATCAGAAAACTCCCCAATTTGAAAACTCATATCAATGACTACAGTGGTGAAGCCTGGAGAGATATTCCAAAACAGGCTTACATGCAAGTAACTAGTAAAAAAATAAATTTTACGATTCATGACGTGATCGTGAATCATGACTGCATTCATGATTATGATGATGAAGAACATGATTTGTATCATGAGTGACTCATGACGATGGCCCTGACTTAAAAACACATATTAATGAGCACAGTGTTCATATAGAGATATGCACCACACCAGTACTCTGAAGAGAAGCCAAAGAAACAACTGTGACCTAAGTTACAGATGGAGATTGGGCCCTAAAGAGCTGCAAATGCACAGACAGATTAAGATTGTGCTGTGCACTAAAGAAATGCAGATGCAAAGGCACAATAACATCTAACCAGTGCTCACCATCAGAAATTCAATATGGAAAAGAATACCTTTGATGGTTGGGGTGGGGGGGGCAGTGTACTCTCTGCAGTAACAGTCCACTACTACCAGTAAAGATACCAGAAAGCAGTACAAAACAAATCACACAGGTACTGTGGATAGCAGGTTCTCATTGCTGTAATTACTTTGTGACACAATAAAATGTGTTTCATTTGATCATGGCACACGTCGCAGAGACACTGACACACACACACTTTAAGTAATGAGCAGCAAAACTTCATTAATATAACCAAATCTCTTAAATACAGTGAAATTATGCACTGCTGCACCACAACAATCATCAAAAAAATGGCAAGAATTATTGCAAATATTACTGTGTCTACATTAAAACAGTTATACAAGAAAATCACCAAAAGAGAATGAACTGCCTTTTCTCCAAGTTAATCTACCCACACCACAGATACACCCCTCCCCAAAGCACACTTCCAGTGTCTGTCAGTACACAGAATGAATGTTCTATATTAATATTCAAAATCCACACACAAACAATAAACACTCGACGATATGAGCACTGGAGGGTTTCCTACAATCGATGCACTAAATTTTGGGCAAAAAAATTACTCAAAAAGGCTCTTTTAACAGATTTTAGAGGGTTTGAATCACAAAGAGCTCTCAGATCAAACTGTCTCCTACAACTACCTACATATACTACCCAGAACTGAGGCTGTGCAGAACAATCTAGAACCCATGTGACCTGCAATCCCATGAACCACTGCAAAATTTGCCTTGGCGCTCAATAACAAGGTGAAGTGATACGAAGCACATTGATCTCTATGTACTTTACATTAAAATTGGTGGAGAAGTGGTTGGGGGAAGGCGAAGTAACTCGAAGTCAATGGTTTGAATGAACTTTGCTTTCCTCATTATGATGTGAAGTACTCCACTTCACATTATGGATTATTTTGCTGATTCCACATTACTCCGCAAATCATTCACGGAGTGAATTATGGCTACTTTGTCCACCACTACTCTTGTTTCCTATTTGGCATACTTACTTATTTCTATCCCCCTCACTTATATCAGCTTCCTGAAACTGGTTTCAAAACCACATCCCCATTCTTTTGATCATCACTCAGTTTAGTTTTTCCTTTATTACTTTTTAAAATATCTGGAATGGTCTCACTAGACAACAGCATCTCCATGGATACCTCTTGCCATATCCAAAATGATATGGTCTTTTTCACCTTGCTGAACCATTTGTTCAATTTCAGGAAAAACTGAGCACAGGATTTTCAATGTGTGGCACAGGGCTTGCACCAAGCCCTGTGCCATGACACTTAGATTCTGGTGGCATGCCAACCCCATTGCCAAAACTAAGCTTGATTGCACAATCTTGGGCGCAGTTACAACAGTTTTCATGATTTATGGCAGCTTGTGACAAACATCTGGTGCAAACTCCTTAAAAATATCCCCCAGGATTGCCACAAGATAGACCAGAAAAAGTTGTTCTAACTTGTGGAAATTGCCTCACAGGATAGGAACTCCAATTAGATCACTGCAAGCCCCATGTGCCATATTGCTGATGCATCAAGGTTTGCAGTGATCTAAGCTATTTGAATATCCTGCCCTAGATCATTTTCCCAGTTTTTTTGGTGCACTTTTCTTTATTTCCTTCGTGAATATTCTGCAAAACTCTTCTTTGCTTCAAAAATCGAGCATAATCGGGGGGGGGCAGACAGTTCAAGGAGGTCAGATAATGGCGGGGTAAGACAATTCAAGGAGGTCAGTTCTTTCTGAATATTTATTATTCTGAGTCTATATTCATTCTTTTTAACAGTGGAGCTGTTTTTAATTCTAAATGTTCCTGGTTGTTCATTTTTACTATTCACGTTTAGATTTTTTTCTTTTACTGGGTCATGTCTCCCTTCACTTTGATATGGATCTTTTTTAGGGCAAAAGCTTTATCACTGTATCTTACACTGCCCAGTCTCTCCAGTACTTATGTTTTACTTTGAAATAACGCTGGCCCTACAACTGTTATTTGTTTCAGACACATTGGAACTCAAACTCTCCGACAAAAATCTAGTACCACATATTATAATCAGTACTCTCCCAGTCTCTATAAAGTGGTTTTGTCGATATTCTGAACTTCATCTTTTGTCTTCTGCATGTGGATTAATGTCAGCATTCTGTCATGTTCCAGTGTGTTCTCCTCAGTGTTACTGCAGCAATTCTTTAACCAGGTTTCTTTGTCTTTACCTTTTTCACTGCACCAGCATCTTAGTCACACCAAATGGAATAAATTCTACTTTTGTTTTGTTAGCCTTCATACATTTTTATTTTAGTTTAATGCCCTTTCACTATGCTGCTACTAAAATTTTCTTTCTCCCCTTCTTGATTTCCCTCACTTTCCTCCCCCTTCCATCTACCCTAACCTCACCTTGTTCAGCAGTCTCCCTTCTTCACTCTCTCCTATCCTCCCTTCCTCCAGTCTCCTTGCATTACTTCAGTCTCCCTTGCATCCTGGTTGTAATCTTCTCTCATTTCCTTGATTTCATCATGAAATCCTCAGGTCCTCAGTTTCCTCCAACCCTCCTACCTTCCTAAGTCTTATTCATCCTGCTCCCCTCTCCTCTTCCTCTTACCATTGTTTGTTTTCCTGCAAATAAACATGAAACATAAACATCTCATAGTGTTTTTTAAGTTCCTCATCTCCTTGCTGCTTGTAGTTGTAGAAGATATTGAGCTCAACCCTGGCCCTACTCTGTCATCCTCTCTCACCAAAGGTTTGAGAGTGGTTTTGCAACCACTCATGATTAACCTCAAACCTGATGTGTTGGTTATCTCAGAAGCTTGGCTATCCCACAAGATCCCTGATTTCTGTGTTGTCATCCGCAGTTTCACCATTGTTCTACAGGATCAAGCAAAGAGGGGTTACAGTGTATTCATCTATATCTCCTTCAACATCCAATCTGAGTCTATGCTGTCCATCTCTGTCCTCTGTGCTTATGAGATGTGTCTTCAGAAACTTCCTTCCCTTCTCTGCCCCCACATTTATTGCCAGTGTCTACTGCTGCCTGGCATATCCCCACCTTTAGTAACTGAGTTACTTGCCACCATCTCCTTCAAGGCCTCCTCTTGAGAGTTACTCATACTAGCTGATTTCTACTTAAATTGGCTCTCACTGTCCCTTCATAAATTTTGTCTTAATTGGAAGTCCCTCTTTTTAACTCCAACTCACCTCTGTCCTCATTTAACATAATTTCAAATTTCTAACTCAGTCCCTCTTAGACTCAATCAATCAATCAAAATGTTATTGTTTGACCATTATAGTCATAAACAATACAATACACTACAATACTTCATACAAAATTCCAAAAACACTACAAATTGGACAAAACATTACACTTATGCAATAACACATAGGACATTATATATCATAAATATCATACCTATACCAATCCTTATTTCCTGTAACTGTAAAATTATATTCTCTTATTATTATAAATGTATTAAACTTTCAATGCTATTCATTCTATTGCACATTTCTCAACTTTAGCCTTCTTTTTTAATCGCAATCGTAAAATATTTGTCAAGACGATCAGTCGTCCAAGTATCTGCTGTATGGATTAATATAATGGATAATAATTCCAGATTAATATTATATTGCTCATTAAGAAAGGGTTTAAGCCAATATGCCCTTTTCATTTCTTACCATGTGCAGTTCCACAAAACATGGTTCAGGTCCTCTATTCCTCCTTCTACACATGAACAATTTTCTAAACCTTTATAAGATTTATCTTGTCTACATTTAAGAACATTACTGGAAAATCTTTCACATTTGTAGATATTAAACATTCTCCTTAGTTTAGGATCTGTTAAATAGCTAGGTGAGGTTTGAAGCCAAAATAAGTGTTGTTCTTTGCATACCACTTCGAATAAACTAAACAAGCAATACTTTCCAAATCTTTTTGGATCCAAAACTGAGCTGTCATTTTTGTTATATGTTTATTATACTTATGACTGATCACTATCCCTTTTTATATATATTTTAATAAATTTCCCAACTGATGTTTTCTCACAAACCGAAGTACATTGTTATACTATAAGTCTCTTCCAATGCTCCTGAGATGCCATCCCTGTTTTTTTTTAGGCAAATATATGTTAATCTACTCTTTTCTTGCTTTAGAAGATGTAGCCGGCATAACACTTTTCTTGTTCTATTTTGGCATTCATATCTATCAGTCCTAATTCTACTCTTAAATAGGAGGCTGGGCAACCTGGACCTAATCCCAGGGTGTTTCTGAGCAACTTATTTAATGGAATACTTAGCCGTTCAGTATTAGTGATTTCCCAGATGTCTGCCCCATAAAGGAGCTGAGCTCCGTATTTTGCATTGATTGCTTGCACCAGCGGTCTCACACTAGAACCACCATATTTATAATTAGAACTTATTTAAACCTATTGTTGTTTTTTTAATGTTGACTAAACTTTCATATGGCGTCCATTCAATTTAGTATTAGCACTAATTTCTATCCCCATATAAGTATATGTATTCACTTCCTCTATTCTCTCTTCGCCCATCTACCAGTTTCTTTTTTTCCTATTCAGATTACTCTGACCAAAAGTGATTATCTTAGCCTTGGTCAGATTAATCTTCGGTGTCATAGATTGTGATCTTTTATATAGATGCTTAATCTGTTTTTGCAGACCACTTTGGGACTGAAAGAATTAGACCAAGTCATCTGCATATGCCTATATTGTACATTTGTTTTGTTTAATATTTGGAGCATCAGTATCCAGTGAATTAATATTCCATATTAGCTTATCAATACATAGGGCAAATAAGACAGGTACCAATATACACCCCTGCCTAACTCCCCTATTTATCTTAATTGGTTTTGAAGGCTTACCTGATAGATCCAATCTAATTGTGGCAAAATTATCAGAGTAAAGAGAGGAAATAATATTAATAAGTGATTTTTCAATACCTTTATTGAGCAATTCAGGGCATGGAGGATAGGACCTATGAGGAGAGACTGGATGAACTCAATCTGCATGCATTGGTGGAGAGGAGGAACAGATGGGACATGATAGAGACTTTTAAGTATGTAAAGGAGATAAATAAGGGCAGGACCAGGGAAGTGTTCAGGCTTAAGAAAGGAGGAACTACCAGGGGGCATGAGTGGAAGCTGGAAGGGGGAAGTACAGTGAGGAATGCAGGAGACACTTCTTCACAGAGAAGGTGGTGGAACCATGGAATGCACTGCCCCGGAGTCGGTGGAAGAGACCACAGTGGAAGGATTCAAGAAGGGTTTGGACAGGTGCAGGGGGAAGCTGAGGCCAGAGAGGGCCACCTCTGTGGCTGGGGGGTGGAGGAGCGAGCTCCCAGTAGGGGGCTAGCTTCTGAGCAGACACAATAGACATGGGGCCTATTCTGCTGGCTTTTACTATGATACTATGATACTATGAATTCTAGCCATAACTGATTCCAATCTATAGAGTCAAAAACTGTGGAATAATCCACAAAAAGTGCAAATAGTTTTTGTCTACGTATTTTCACATACTTTTCAATTAGGTGATGCAGTACGTAAACATTATCCATAGTGAAAAATTCTTCTCTAAACCCAGCCTGTGAAGGAGCCAAACCTCCATTTTGAATACTCTGTAATTCTAGTTTTTCCAACAAGATCTTAGTGAAAATGTTCAAGTTTACTTCTAGTAAACTATTTGGCCTATACATGGCTGGGTTAGCATGATCACCTTTTTTATAAAGTGGAATAATAACAGCTCCTTTCCATGAAACTGGAAATTTATTTTTGCCCAGACACTTATTGAGAAATACTGTTAAAAACCTACACCAAAGTCTAGAATTGCTCTGATAGGCTTCAGCTGCAACACCATCTGGACCTGGCACTTCATGGGATTTTAAGGAATTTATGGCTCTGTATACTTCCTCTGTATTGATAGTTATTCCAACCCTATCACATTGTTCCCAAGTATTAACAACTGTGGATCCTCCTTATTCAAAAAATATTTTTTCATAATAATTTATCCATACTACCTCTGTAATGTAAACATCTTTCAAGTTGCTATAGTTACTCGTTCCCTTGGCAACTAACTGCCAGCATTCTCTGTTATCATTTTTAGTTACTGCATTGAGCATTTTCTCCCATTGTTTTTTTATAATACACACCTTTTTCCTTTTATTAAAATTTTATAAACCTTTTTTAACTCCTATTTCTTTTAATAGAGTCCCATCAGTTCCTGATATTTTACAGGCTTTATATAATAATCTAATTTCTTTTTTGAGAAGTCTACATTCTCTATCAAACCATGTAACTCGATTTTTCTGTTTTATAGTCCTATTAACAATGATCCCAAGCTTTTCACTTATTTCCTCTACTAACTGAGAAAGAATATTATTCAGATTATCCAGGGAATATTCGTGTAACTGTCTATAATCCATTGCTATTATTGAGTTGACCAATAATTCTGTAATATCTAATTCAATTTCCCCATTCCATTTAGGTATTTTCTTTGCTATAACTTCTACACTACCATTGGTCTCCTGAGGGTTTCTCATGACTTCCCCTAAACCAAACAAGGCAATTGGGAAATGATCACTTTCAGTTCTTTCAAGTACTTTCAGTTTTGTCAGCATTGACTGAAATTGACCAAATGATCAGTCAATCAGTGAGGAATCTTTAGGTGAACTAAAGGTATATTCCCCACTTTCATCACCACTAAGTCTTCTGTTTAAAATAAACAAGTTAAATTCCCTTAATAAAGTGGATAGTTCCTGACCTGATGCATTAATTTTAACATCTTTTGTTTGTCTTGTAAGAACTGATTCTCTATTCCCTACTGCAGAGAAAAATGAGTTATCAATTAAGCCATCATAGGTTCCAATTCTTGCATTAAAATCTCCCACCATTAAAATTTCCTTTTCAAGGAACCTTACAGTTAGTTGCTCCACTATATTTCTGAGCTCTACCCATACATCTAATTTAAAATACTTATAATTTTTGGGAGGAATATAGCCAGTTATCAGCAAAATGTTTTAATTTGGTGCTGAGATTGCTACCACCACACAAAAAGGGAGAGTTTGCATACATTCGGATTTATAAGGTGTATCTACTTTTATAAAAGTTATAATGCCACCAGAACATCTCCCTAATTTACCATTTTTAATACCCGGTGTACTGAAAGCTTCAAAACCATTTAATCATATAGTTTTTATATTTTCATGTCAAGTTTCTTGGAAACAAAGTATATCAAAATGTACAATTAACTTCACCAATTCATTATCCTGCATTTTATTCATTAGACCAGAAATATTCCAATTCAGAAGTGAAACTTCACTCTTGCCTCCCTCCAGGGTTATGTCCAACTTCTCAGTCTCATCCTGTGTTTCTGTTAGATCTTGGTTTTGTTCCAAATTTTTAACCTTCAATCCTGGGTGCGTACCACCAGATTCCTGTTGACACAACTCAAAATTTCTCCATTTTAATCCTGTTCTATAATTTCATGTTGTGTGCTGGAGTCAAGCACCTTGGAGTTGACCAGATGAAGTCCTAAGAGATCCCAGATTCCTGCATTGTGCAAAATCTTATCTGCTATATTCCTGTTTTTCACTATTATATCAATCTGGCTGTCAGTGCCCAACCTTTGTACTGATTTTACCCATTTCTTTCCAAACTCCACTTTAAGGCAATTCCTTATCAAGTTACATAATGTGCCTTTTAACTTATAATTACTTTCTCTCCTTATAGCCTCTAACCCAAACAGACTTAAACTGACTGGTTGATCCTGATCTAGTCAGCATCACTTTATTAAATTGATGTCTGTTTGGAAACATTATCACAAAATCATGATTGTCATATTTACTTCAATTCAGGCCATTTAGCCAGGCATAATTTGCATATCTAGGGGAGAAGAAATAAATATCTAACATTGCCGCCTCTAAAAGTGGAGTTAGTTTAATCCTTTCTATTTCATTTAGGTCCAAATCCAGATCCAACTCCTCATTAACCTTTTTTATCAAACAAATTTGCCTCAGTTCCTTTCAGGAGCTGATAGCTCCTATCTTGAGATAGCCATGATGGAGGACCAAGCAATCTAATCAGGGGAAGAAACTCCTTTTCTCCATCATCCTGCTTTCCTATTAAGGACTGATTAGAGGTACTGCTGGAAGCCACTCTAGAATGAAGGTGATCTAATATGTCTACTTGGGACAACACTTGAGACACAACTTTGTCCCTATTTTCCAAATGTTCAGGCCTACTAACTTCATCACTCTTATTAATTCCTAATTGATGGTTAAATTGTGCAATCTCTGTTTCTAATTTGTTGAGACAGGTAAGAAGTGAAGGATAATTGGACCTTTCACAATTCACCTCTCCTTGATTTTCTTCAACATGTGCTATATCATTGTGCTTCTCTAACAAATCTTTTTCTTGGTTCATATTTACAAGAGTGTGTTTTTCTTCCCAGTCCAAAGATAAGCTCCTCATTTATACCTTCTTTTTTCTGAGTGCTATCGCGCTGTTTCTTTTTCTTTTTTCCCCTTTATGTTTATTCTGTTTAATCTGTTTCTCTTGTGCATTCCATTTTCTTCTTTTGTGCTTAGTTACTTCTACATTTCCAGAAAACAAAATAGAACTGAAATCTGGCCTTTTTGGCTCAGGTTCCTTTGTTTCTGCCTCCACCATAATTTGCTGTTCATGTTGTAAATTGTAGTGCAGATCATGCTGTAAAGACTGTCCTAGATCATTATCTCTGTCTTGATTTCCTTAAATTTTAAATAACTTGCTTGTTAACTGAACCACTGTTTCTCTTTTAATAGTCACATCAGTTTTAAGGATTCCAGAATGTCTTTATTCATGATTATTTATTCTAATAGTAGTATGTTTGCTGAGTGTTGATTCCTAAGTGAGTTCATCAAATCCCTGATTAATAAGCATGGTTGATAGCCATCAACAAACTGCAGATCTCCACTATCCTCAGCACCATCAGCCACTACACTCCCATTAGCTTTTAATTGCTGCGTATGACAGCAGTAATTACATTTATTCCTTTAATTATTTTCCCTTATTTTAGCTTCACATGACTGTAACCCAAAAATAACATTCTGGAGATCCTCTGTTATCTCCATTAAAGCATTTTCCTCCCTCAAATTTCCAAGAAAATACTGAGATCCATCCAAAATCCCAAACAGATTTAGAGTCCTGATGGGCCTCATTTTCCTGGAAATCACAAACAATAGGTAAATAATTTATATCAGAGTCTTGTATACAGGCTATGTCATGGTTCATTTTTGGTTTTTTACCCAGCACAGAGGAATTTGACTCACTTGCTAAAGAAACCATAGGTAGGGAGATCTCTATTACACTCTCTACATTTGTACTTGTCTCATAACTATTCAATTTCAGTGTGGAAGTTATATTAACCAGTTCTTTGTGCTTTGTTAAATGTTCTGTTATCTTTGTTTGTTTTTTCTGATGTTCTGTTTTACCATCAACACCCCTTAAACTTTCTGCTGATGGTGGTGTAAGGCTGGAATTTTTTGGCCTCTGTAGCCTCGTGTTCACCATTTTAAAGATAAAATGTTGGCTACACAATGGTAGCTGCTCAATGACAACACTCAATAACAACACCATAGCAGCACAGTAGCGGCACAATAATAGCAGCTCTATAACACACACTTCCCAGAATATACTAGAGGAAGAAAAGTATACTAATAAAATTTATATGCAGGACAGTTCAAACATTATTCCAGGTCCAATGCGATCTTATCACAGATAAAATTCAGCAAGGTCAACAGGGTCAGTGACTTCATTTAGTTCATTCAATTCCCATCAGCTTTGTTTAACTGCACACAACTCCTTTACTTTCCAAACCTTTAAGCTTTAGATTTTTATGTTTGGCACTGTTTGGTGCTGTATTCGTTTTCATCAAACACACCAAGCTAAAAGATAATAATGAGGGGAGAGTAGCAAATTTTTCTGAGTTCTAAGTTCCAAATCAGTTGCACATTTCTATTCAGTAGGAGGAGAGAATTCTTCTACAGACCCTGAGCTCCAAAAGTCCAAGTGCAGTCCTATATCCACGAATCCAACTTCCAGCTTTTGGAAACACCTCTTCAGGATAAACCCAGAAAAGAGTGAAATAAATGGGTTTCAAAAATAAGCTTAAAAGGCTTGAAAAGCTTATAAACAGTTGTTTTAAACAGATACCCACTAAGACTAAATTAAAAGGTACCAAATAATTCATAAAACACTTACTTGAATGGAAATAATACATAAATACAGATACAGGGAACAGTATGCTTCATGCTGCTTTAGGTGAAGAATCAGTACCTAGGCACCTCAGAAAGTCTGCTCATCTAATTAGTCATCTCTGTCTTTAAAGAAATATCTCAAAGTGAATTAAATTCACTCGACTTGCAGAACTGTTACTCCGATTCTTTGCAAGCCAACCAGACTGCAGAGAAGTGACAACTCCATCTGGATCACCCTACACAGCTCTGCTTCACTTAAAGCAGCACTCACGTGGACTAAAGCAGCCAATCAATAGCCAGAGATACGTTCTGGCTCAAATTTATAAAATCAATAATTCTTGAAAAAACATACAAAAATACAAAACCATTAAACAAAGAGCCATAAATTCCTTAAAATGATAACCAGAGCTAAACAGAATTAAGACGATAAAATAAAAAAGGAATACTTTTCATTAAGCTCATTCTCTTATGCTTATGTACTCAGTAAGCAAATATGAATAAATAAAAGTTCAAATGTTCAGATGTGCTAGAATCTCTTTGCCTTTTACGTTTTCTCAAGTTCACAGATTGCCAAACTGTTATCCCCATTCAGTTTCAATCAGCAAACAGAATTATTTGATGAAGCAGCTGAGAGTTAGCAGTCTTAAACATTCATAGGCCTCAGCACAATCCATGGACTAAAATCCTGTCCTGACCAGGAGCTTTTCTCCCTTTTCTCCCTGATTCCAGCCTTTCTGAAGGGCTGCTCTGGCCCCAGCAATCCACTCAGTCTGATGCCTCTGGCTCCACCAGATTTTGCTTCTACCTGCTGGAAGCAGAGAACACCGGGGAGCACACAAAAAGGCAAGAAGACACAGGACAGTCTGGTAAGGTTATCTAATAAATAACAACTGGTGGCATACCTTTTATAAGGGAAAATAAAGCTTTTAGATAGCCCTGCTATCGCAGCTCCAAACTTGCTCAGCTTGCAGTCTCCTCCAGCTCTCACTACCTACTCCCCTGTTTGACTCAGTCTTCTCTTCCTATCCCCATCTTAGTGTAGTTGCTAGTACCCTCCTTGATGTTGTCAGTGACCACTATATGGTCTACTGAGTGCCTTAGAGTCATCATCCCAAAGCTCTCTCTAAATTCATCTAGATGTAGTCTTCACAATCACTGGTCTTTTCCCACCTTCATGCAGACTTTGTAGCCACTGATTGATGCCTTATTTATACAGATGGAACTGTTGATAAAGCCTCAAGTTCTTTACCTCCAAATTCATGTCTGTCTGGGATCATCATGTCCCCACTTAGAAGAACCATGGTCCTAGAATCTTACCCCCGCACATGGATCTCAGCAGGGTTGCTGGCTTGTCATCATGTACATGACCTACTCTGGAAGATCTACTAGTCCTCCGGCTCCACTTCTGACCTGACAGATTATCAAACCCTTTGTAATACCTGCAATTGAGCTACTAGGCTTGCAAAATCTGAACACTTTGCATCCACATTCCAGAACAACCTTAAGCATGCCTCTTGATTCTGGAAAGTAATTCATGCCCTTTTCATCTCTCTGACCCAATCCCTATCCCTGTTCTCAAGATGGGAGATACTCCTGTCTCTGACCCCACTGCAATTGCTTCATCTTTCATTCATTTGTCATCTCCTGTCCCCACTCTGTCCTCTCCTCCTCCTCCTTTCCTCTTCTATTTTTTCTCTACCCTCTCACTCTTCTCTACCTTTCCTACTGCCCACCTTCCCCCTTTTTTATTCTCACCCACTAACCCTGCTACCACCCTTAAGGCCCTGTTCACTCTAAACCCACACAAGGGTGGGAACCCTGATCTTCTTGACCCCAGATTCCTGTATCCCTCTGCTCTTGCCATTGCCCTCCCTGTTTCCTTCCTACTCAACCTCTCTTTCTCCTTATCCTGTGTCCCTAACTCTTGCAAATTGGCTACTGTCATTCCCCCTCCTATAAGGGGTGACCTCTCTTACCCCTGTAACTTCCATCCTATCTCTCTCTCTTCCTCACACTGGCTAAACTCCAAAAAACCTTTTTCTCTCCCAACGCTGTCCATTTCTTGACTCAGCTGCCTTCTTTACTCCTTTCCAGTCTGGCTTTCTCTTCTGGCTCATTGATACCATCCTCTTTAGCATGGATCAGGGTCCTGTATCCTCCACAATCTTTGTCAGCTTAGACAAAGCTCTTGACACTGCTGCCCAACCCTTTCTCCTGAACCAGCTTAAGGCAGCTGGAGACTCTTACCTTGAGGGCAGGTAGCAAGCAATCTGTAGTGGAGGCTTCCTAACCCCACCTCCCAGTCAACTCAGGCATCCCCCAAGGATCTGTCCTTGGCCCAATTCTTTTCTCCATTTTCCTAATTTATGTCCCCACTGACTGCTCATCTGTGTCCATTCATAGATATATAGATGATACAGTATTCTTTATCGCTGGCTCCTCTACCTCAGACTTCATGAACCAGCTTCAACTGGACTTTAACAACATCCAGTACTGGTTCTGAGAAAATCAGTTATCCCACAATGCAAAGAAAATGGTCTCTGTGACTTTTGACACCAGGCAGAGGCTAGCTAGAGTCTTCCCCTTCCTTCCTTTCATACCCTTGATGTTGCAACTATTAAAGATGTTTTCTCCTTCAAATACCTCAGTGTCTGGCTAGATCATCACATTTATTTTGCTGTTCACATGAATGCAATCTACAAGAAGTGGCACTCTAAACATGGAGCACTTTGCAGGAATAAGAGAAGCATCCCACTTCCTGTACACAGAGGAAATCCTCACCAAGATGATTCTCTCCATTGTTGACAATGGTGACATTGTTTACAGTGTTGCTCCAATGTCTACTTTAGCTAGACTGGGCCCCATCCTTCACTTCTGCTGATTTGCCCTTGAAAACCATCTTCATACTAACCACAGCTGTTTGTATATCTTTCTTTTCCTCCTCATTCTTGATGCCGGGCACCTCATCCACTGTGCCTCCTTTATCTCCAAATATTGGTCTGTTGACTTCCTCTCATTACTTGCTTCTCTCCTCTCCCCCTCTTACCTCTTACTCCCTTTGCAACACTAGATTTTGCTCTCTTGCTCACCCACCAACAATGAAAAAGCTGCCTTCTCATTTCATTTCCCTAAACTATGGGGCTGTTTTGCCCCTTCCATATGATATGGTCCTTCCCATCTTACTTTGAAATCTAACCTATATGATTTCTCTATTCACTCCTTTAGTTGCTTCTGATATTGTGGTGGATTTCTGTCAGCTGCCTTCAACCCTTCACAAACAGTAGCACAGCCCCTCTACCCAGTCATCAGTCACTGCTTTCCACACACCACATATTATTTCTTTGTTGCTCACTGTTAGATGTACTTTTGTGTGTTCTGCAATTCACTATGTGGCAATTTACTGTATGACAATTTTATTCTTGAAGCATTTCTTGTAGTCTATTTATTTTATTTTTTCCATGTTACAGTATTGTATTATTTTTGTGCACTGTACTTTCTATGCATTTGGTTCTCTACTCTTCCCTCACCCCCAGAATGTATCAGGAAATGAGGTGTTACCAGCCCAGTGTGACTTTCCTGGTAAAACTTTTGAAATAAATAATAACTAAATGAATAAACCAACACCTTATTGAACTCTTCTTCCCCAGGATAAAACCCTGTGAGGCAAGAGAATCTCATTTTAAAGTGGCTTAGGGAGAATAGGGTACAAGAAATGTAGACAGATTGAATGGAAAAACATTAATTATTGCATACAGATATTGCAATGTTAAGCAACAACAGGAAGGACATAAAGGAGAAGCAAATTAGTTTCTATTGAAATACTAGCCTATTTTTAAGTTTTCCAAATGGTGCAAGTTCCTCTTTCAAGTTAGTCAGATGCAGCATCACTAGGATTTGCTAGCCTATGAAACAGATGCAGTGTACACTAGAGCTTTAGGAATGCTATTTCTTCAGTTTCAGACTGTTAATCAGTTAAGAACTAGCCATTCATCTAGAGTGGATACTGAACTATATAAATACATTATACAATGAAGTGGCTCAGTGATGGTTAGGTATCTTGATAGTTCTTTTAGTGTTATATCCACATAGTGTTTATGTGCTCCTCCCCATCACATATAAAGAATTTCTTTTTATAACTCATCCCTCCTCTAGTTGGGGGGAACGCTTGAATTACAAGGCTACCAGTAGTCCCTGTCTGTCTGTCACCCTTGAATAGTAATGGAGAGCTTCAAGGGTACTAATTTTGTAGTGGAGGATCAGCAACAGACAGAAAGGTTGTGCACAGAAGGTTCCAGCATTTTTATAAGATGTAACTCCAGGGGAAAAGAGGACTGCTGGTCTATCTCTTTACTTTAGGCACCCTGAGGGCCCATGGGCATGGGCTGATTTACAGTGGGGGATATACTGCTCTATTATATAGAACAGCTACAGGGTTATGAGATATGGGAGCTACTCCAGGGTTGTAACATCTAAATTGTGAGTACTACTATACCATATGGTAGAAGTAAAAGACTGAGAAAGAATGGTCACTATTGGCATTAGCAGGGCCCCTACTTTTCTGTGGCACAGTGGGACCAAGTTCTGCGGCAAGACTACCATTTGCCGCAGAACTTCTGAGGTGGTGGTTTGTAATTTCTGCAGAAGTTCTGCGGCACTAACAAACTACCACATCACAGTGACAGCTTGTCATCCTGACTTCACTTTCATGGCAGTTTTATAGCAATCAGGATGGTGGAAAGCACAGTAACACTAGTTCAAAAAATATTCAAAGAATTATAAAAATAATTTTATGCCTAAAAAAGCAAAACAAATGTCTCTCCGTTAAGGTCCTAGCCTGTTAAATAAATGACATATGCAGAGGGTATCTTATGTGATAAATAAGGTATTTCTATATGCATGCTATCTATCCCAATAATGAAGTTTCCACTGTCTATCACTTATAGATTTGTATGTGCTTTCTACACCACTCATGAGGTTCCCACTGTGTATCACTTATATATTTATATGCAATCTGTAACATACATATACAAATGTGTGTGTGTATGTGTGGTGAGAGAGACAGAGATAATGTGTGGTGTGTATAAATATATATATATATATATATATATATATATATATATATATATATGTGTATATATATATATATATATATATATATATATATATATATATATACACACACACACACACATATATATATTTTGTTTTAATTTCCATGAACTTGCATCCTCATTAATACAGGTCCCATTAGAAATGGAATAGAGGAGTTATTGGAAAACTCATTTTGATGTCAACCTGCTTTCCCTGACACACTGTTAACACCATCAGTCCATGACATGCATGTGAACTGATTGTGAGATAAAACTCTCAGACCAGAACAATGTGTCCACCATGTGACAGAACACTGCACCATACCTTCCCAGGCTCAGAGCAATGATGTGTTCCACTAAACCTTGAAGCAAGCGAGCTGCTCCCAGAGGTAATCTCGGAACCCGAGTTGCCAGCACGGAAACACAGCATGCTACCCTCTGGCCCAACAGCTGTCCCTGCACACAACATTTCTCCATAACTTTTAGATGATTCTATCAACCAATGACAATATGTAATCAATAACCCTGGCAAAAATGCGTATAGTGCAATTATTTATTTAACAGGTCTATTCTTTCAACAGGTCTACACATTATTATATTCCACTTTTCTGGGCATAATTACTTTATTTTTCTTAAAAATGACAGTTAAATTAATTTTACCAGTTATTCATTTCAGATGGCATCTCTATACCTTAAAGGCACAAATAGGTTTGTACAAAGTGAGGTATGGACTTAAGAGCTCTGTGCTATTGGCAAGGTTTTGTTTAAGCTGGCCCTAGTACAATAATGTAAGACTGAAAATTGTATTAGGCTGTAGTGCAGGTTGATTAAATATCACCATGCCTAATGTACTGTGCCACCGTCTTTGGCAGTGGGAGCTGTGGTAGATAAGTGGCTGTTCATTTCTGTTGCAGATTGCAGCCATTTCATTAGCTAATGTATGATTTTATAGCAATGATAACATCACATTCTGAGCATATAGAGGGTTTAGGATATAAGAAGAGGGGAAGGAAACCAGAGCCTATGGAAAAACAGAAATATTAATAAAAAATCAACAAGAAGAGTGAATTCTGCGGCAGATTGCAAGTTCTGCACAAAATTCTGTGGCCGCAGAATTCTAGGGGCCTTGGCATTAGGGGACTAGTGCTGAGTCACTGCTATGGGCACAAATCTCAGATGGAATAGGTTGAGGAGGCTTGGGCCCAGGAACACATGGGCAGGCCCTGGAGCCTGATGTTTATCCTCTTGGCCAGAGGCATACTGGTTTATTTGTCATGTAGGTTGGGAGGATCTTTACAAAGTAACTGAGTTTGAGGCATGAAAGAAAATGTGTCAAACAATGGCCTTGGAGGCTTGAGATATATTGTATAAAGAAGTGATGTAACAGTACATATTCATTTGTGTACTACTTCCTTACTTTGAAGTCTATATTTTAAAAGTGTATGTCCACAGGGTGTGCTTTCCTAGTGTGGATGGTGGCCATCCAAATCTCACACATTTTTTTTTAAATCCCCACAGCTAATCAATAAACTAGACAGGAGGGTTACATTGGGGGCTCATTCAAGTTTGGGGCACTGCAGCAGCCAGGGTGGAGCATCAACTTGCTGCTGCAAAATTCATACAGCATAAAGAAAAAACATTGCAACAGTTTTCTATTTCCCACACACAATTTGCTAATGAAGCATTGCAAAAGAGTTCTGGGAAAAACATTTGAAGATGAAATCCCTCTCATGGAAAGGGGCAGAGGTGAAATTTGCATGCCCCTACTGATTTGCCAATTATCTAGGTGAAGATGGCCTCCTGGACTGGTGTCCACCTAATGGGTGGAATAAGACTCATGTTTGTGGAATGCAGGAGAGAAACATCTCTGCTTTCACAAATCTCAACCATATTCTCCCCCCCAACTTCTTCAAACCTCTGCCAGCCCGGGACCACCTACCTCCCCTTGCTCCCCTCTTTCACCTTCATATTCTCTCCCCTGCAGGTGCCAAACCCTACCTAGCCAAAACCCTTAGCCACTCAATTAATTGCAGCGATTCCCTAGACCTGAAACTTCTTCACGTTACTCTCCCAGAAGTCGTCAGCCTTCTCACTGATGTTCTAATTCGCTCCCTTTGTCAAGGGAAATTTCCCTCTCATTGGAAGCTGGACAACATTACCCCTATCTTTAAGAGTGGGGACTGCACCTTCACCAACAACTACCATCCTATATCCATTCTCCCCCCATCTAAAGCCTTAGAACATATAGTTGACGGCCAAATCACTGACCACCTCACAAAATACAATCTTCTCTGTGACTAACAACATGGCTTCCATAAGGGGCATAGTATCACCACTGCCCTCCTCGCTATCACTTCACATGCCCACTTTGCTTTGGATTGTGGCCACCTCACAGGTGCTATCTTCGTGGACCTCTCTAAAGCTTTTGACACTGTCAACCACAGCCTACTGCTAACCGCTCTCGCCTCCAGTGGCTTCTCCAACGATGCTTTAAACTGGTTCACCAGCTACCTGCCAGATAGAATACAACAGGTCAAGGTACTGTCCTGTCCCCTTGCCTCCCAGTCCACTCTGGTGTTCCACAGGGGTCAATTCTTGGCCCCCTACTTTACAGCCTATACCTAAACTCCCTCCCATCGGCCATCTCCGGAAACCTGCTCCTCTATGCAGATGAAGCCGTAATGTTCGCCTCCGACTCGACCCACTTAAACTCTACCAAACACTCCAACATAGCTTCCATGAAGCAAAACATGGGTTCTCCACCAGGTGTCTAGCTATCAACTACAAGGAAACAAAAGTCATGATTTTCTCCCACCAGCAGAACCCCCACAAGAACCTCTGTCCCCCGTTTCTCACTGTCAACCACACCCCACTCCAGCAAGTTAGCAACTTTAAATACCTAGAGATCACTCTAGACCCGGCCCTCAACTGTAAACAATACATTCTCCTCCTTACCTCAGCCCTAAACTTGAGATTAGGTGTGCTTTATAGGTACAAACATTGCCTCACCCCGGAGGCCCTACTGCTCACCGTCAATTCCTCAGTCCTCGCCCTCCTTGACTATGGTATTACCATATACAGTGCTGCCCCAAACTCCATGCTAAACAGACTCTACCTTGTATTCAACAAAGCCTGCCATCTCAACCTTGGCTGTGATTGCCTCACCCACACCTGTACACTCTACAACTCCTCAAAATGGCTAAACCTAGATAGCAGAATCAGGTATCATACATGCCTTATGACAAAGAAGATATTCTTAGGTCTCGCCCCTCCCTCCCTCTCTCTCCTCTATTATTGACCCAGCATCCCCAGCCAGATCCACATGAAACTCGAATAAGCCGTGCCTATGGGTACCCCACCCTCATACTTCCCAACTTCAAAGTACTTTCAGCTACCAAGCCCCTAATTGGACTAACTCTCTTACTATCCAAATAGCCAAAGAAACAAGGTAAGGTCCTTTTAAAGCTAGACTAAGGGTACTCCTCCAAGACTCTAACGTATATGATTGCCCCTGACACAGTCTTGCAGCATGCTGTCCTATTAGCACCCATAACATTCTCTGTTTCTGGTGCAAATTCTCTCCTATCTCACTATCAGACTATCAGCCGGTTACAGTCTTTTCTGCAACTATGTGGCTGTGCTAAAATATGACTCAAGTACTATACTGACCTAGACCTCCTCCTGATCAACCCTTGACTGCCATGTAATGAAATGTAATGTAATTCTTCGTTATGCATTATACTGTACTGTCATCTCTTTTAGCAATTGTTTGCTCTGTGCCTTAATGTATGAAGTGGAACCTTTGTAAATGAGTCTTTGACTCAAAGGTCTTTCTGAATATTTCCCAAAAAACAACAATAAACAATAAACAAAGAGAATAGATGCTGCAGTGAGCAGATGTGAGTAATGGATCTATTCACCTGAGCAGCATCTGCCGTCAATGAGATTGGAATGAGATGTGACTAGAGTTGCATTAGGTCCATGACATTTCTGTGGCAATCCTGGTGGGAGAGAAGGAAGATCCCTCTGTGTTGCCTTGCAGTGTGGAATTGCACTGTGGGGTTGTAGCTGCAGTCTCCAGACACTGTACATCAGAGGGAGGCCACAAGCACTGTGAGAGGAGGTGAAAGAGTCCAAGTGAAAGTGAGCAGTTGTCAGAAAAATGGGAGAGAAAGGGCATTCCAGTTTAGTAAGCAGCAGGATGATCACTCAGGCAGTGAGGAACTGAATGAGAATGCAGTGACTTAATACCCAGAGTGACTGAATTAAAGTTGCAGAAAGAGTGAAGCAAGTGATTGAAATACAGAGTATGAGACTCAGCACCACCCTACATAGATGGCGTTCACTACAACTATTACAACACAAAAGAGAACCTAATGTCTCTTAGGAACATTGAAAGAAATCAAGTGAGTCTTGGCTTAATTTTGCAATAATCATGAAATGTAAAAACAGAGGGATGAATAGCCCTGATGAGCCTGGGTCTTCGCTACTCCCAATGGCCACTCCACCAGTACCACCTGATATTGATTCACCTGAACTGCTCCCCAAACAATTGTTGCTGCAGCCCCCACTGGAGCAGAAGCTATGGGTGGAGACATGCTGATGGATTTCAGAACATGTGGGACTCACAATTGTGGCCTCTTTTGAAATCTACTATAGTCAAAGCCACTTATAACATACCCACTTATTGTGGACAGCTGCCTTTACTTGTCATATATGGTAAACCAAAACCAAAACCCATTGATTCCTATGTTAACTGTTCCTGATTGAATGAACAATGCAGCCATCTATAGTGTACAGGTTCTTGTCTGCCTGCCGGTGCACTTTTACCTACTCATGGTCATCAACGTGTAGTTAAAGGGCATTCATTGACTGTTGATTATGACTGCTTTTAAACAGCTCACTGGCAATAATCTATGTATGTGTTTTCCTACCTGCTGTGATTAAAGGGAGTTCATTGACTGCTGGTTATGACTGTTTTTAAAGAGCTCCTTGGCAGTAATCTACGTGTGTGTGTTTTCCTACCTGCTGTGATGGCATCCAGATGTGTTGCACACCTGTTGGCTCAGAAAGTGGAGATTCTTAGAGAATTTGAATCTCTCCCCAAAATGAGCTACAGAGATTTAGCTGCTCATTTTCCCTCCCCAAATCTATGTTGTCCAACTTTTTCATGGTAATGAGAGCATTCTAACTGAACAGCATACAGCATGGATTCATAATGTGGCAAGACATTATAACGCATGGCAAAATTACGCTGCCAGCACAGAGCGATTTCTGCCATGAGGCATAAGCCTTTTTCTACACCCCGTTATGGAGGCTATACCCAGACTCCCCCACTAAAGATTCTCAACTCTGGGGGTCCAACTCGGAAGCGCACAAGTCATGCAAAATATAATCTCTGGGACTGGAAATCAAACCCGGTCCCAGACGTAGCACCTAGGTTCCTACTGCTGTGGCTCAGTCCTGTGAGCCACGGCAGCTGCACATCGGAACCCGCTCCAAGCAGAGGTCTCATACTCTGCCTGGGAAACTTTTGCTGGTGCCATACCAGGTACAGCAGTATACAAGGTATTGCACCAGTAGTGGTAGCATACTGCACTGCACTGGGTTAGCCATAATGTCATATGCCAGTAAGAATGTGACATTATGACCTGGTAGGACAGCATACAAGCCAAAACCCCAACAGTAAATGAACTAGGGATGAAAAAGATGGAGACATGCTTGAGGCACTCCTGCGTGGTTCTCAAGCATTAAGGAGAGGGAGGCATTGGTGAATGGGCCATAATTTTATATATTTTTAATTTACTTTACAATTTTTGGCCAGGAAAGACACAGTAAAATGAGACTTGTCTCATAGTGCATCTTCTGAGCACAGGAAAGTTAAATGACCTGCTCATCGTCACACAGTATGCAAGTGGGATTCAAACTCAGTCCTCCAGGTTTGCAGCTCAGTGCTCTTAACTACTATGCTCTACTGCCCTAATTAATTAATTAATTAATTAATTAATTAATTAATGCAGAAAGCTAAACAGATTGCAGCAGGGATGTGGAAATCAGATTTTAACCATTACAAGAGTTGGCTTAAACACTAGAAGGGAAGACATAACATTTGTTTCAAAAGGGCACACTGAGAAAAATTTAATGCAGATGACAGTAGTGCAAGTAACTGTTTCAAAGATGTGCTTCCTGACATCCTCGCAGGCTAAAGCCGTAACAATATTTTTAATGCTGTTGAAATCAACCTTTTTTTCAGATATGTGGACTATGACAACCTTACTTTTAAATCAAAGAGGCCACAGGGTGAAAGAAAAGGCAAAGACTAGATCTCAGTTTTGGTCTGCTGCAACATGTTAGGAACTGCAAAACAGCCACTGTTAGTGAATGGTAAGTTGGGTACTGTGCAGCTGTATGCTATTTTGTTGAGAAGCAAGCAGGAGAAGCAGAGATGCTGATATGCTCTCCCTTTACCTTTAACAGGTATGCCACTGTTGTCTGTAAAGTTTGGAAAAGCATTACAGAGGCTTGGTAAAAAGTAAAGGAGAGCCCTTGGACTTGCAGTCAGTGTCCTCTTCAGGCCAACTTGTACTGACCAAGGTTCAGTCTAGTTCCTCTGGTTCTGTGGTCCTGCTACCAGTGCTGGAGTCTAGTTAGGTGGTGGAGCCTGCATCTGCAGCTGAATTCAGCAGGGCATCTGTGTGAAGGGACTGTTACTGCAGGGATACAGCTGTGAGAATTATTTAGCTAAAGAACTCTGCAAATAGCGGCTTGCTCGAGCTAATATCTTTTCATCCTCCAAAACTCTCTAGATTCCTCCCTTCCCTGGATGTTCCTTTCCCCCTTCCTCATATGGTTAACTATCTGTACAAATGCTATAATGCCAATGGGCTTCAGCCCTGTTGATTTCTGTATTTTTATTTGGAAAATAAAAATGTTACAACAAAAAATTCAGTAAATTCTAGACTCTCCTTTCAAAAGGAAAGAATACATATTTGGACTCAGTTTTATGCCCAATGGACAATGTTTTATACTATAATGTTTTGGGGGGTTATTACTTTTATTTCTCCTAGCCAGCTGACCTTTGGAGGGTGCCCCAGCCCTGTTCCCTGGTGTCAACCATCCAGCGCTGATCAGGACTCCCAGGGCTTGCCCCCCCTGGCAGAGCCAGCAGGGTTCACAAACCCCCATCAGAGAACAGATTCAATGGGCCAGAACCGTGTCGGATGGGAGTGGAGCATGCGAGGTGCCCACTACCATAGTTCCATGGCTACACTTTTTCCTGGTGTTCTCCCAGCAGCTAGGGTTTGCAATGATGCCCACGGAGAGGAGCACACACACATCCACATCCGTGCCCTCCAAGCATCTGCCCTAACTCCTCCCCATGCTGTAGCATGGTGCCCTTGTCCCCCAGCCTCCGCTAGAGCAGGCAGAGATGCTGACCACAGAAACCCCCTCCACAGGGAATGAGCAGTCCATCAGATGCTCAGTCCTTCTCCTCCCCTGCTGACCCCCAGCGGGCCATGCTCATTCCCGAACATGGATCGCCGGTGTAGCGCAAGGTAAGGCATCCAGCGCCTCAGCCTTTTTCACCACCGGGCTGGCCTACAATTTGTTTTGAAAAAAAAACTGTAGGAACCTGGTGTGAGTCACTTGTTTGACATGTTTAGTTTCTGTGACTGTGCCTTTGTTTGGTGCTGCACTTAATTTGTTTTGTGAGTTGATTAATAGTCATTGTTTAACAAATGCTTTGGTAAACACTTTAGTAAAAGCCACACAAATAATAGAGTCACACCCTTTTCTCCTGTTTCATGGAGAGGTGACGTAGGATCAGCTGGCCCTATATTATGAATTGAATTACACTGGATGATTAGAATTTTGCCTTCAAAAGCACTTGTATGGTGTTTTTATTTTAGTTCACCACTGCAACGTCAAACTAGCACTTGGCAGAACAGTGTGTGGAGTTGCCAATGGAAAATAACATTTTACTTAGGTAGTTTTTTGTAGTTTTTGGATAAGATCCTTGGTGAAATGCATTGCAAATGCTCTGTTCCAAGCTGAAATCCCCCAACAGTTAATCTGCTGGACGATTTTCATAAGTTGTAAGCGGTTGTAAAAGGTTGCTCCCAACCATGGCTGCTGCCTACTGTTTAAGTTATTTTACAAGCTGCAAGCTAAGGCAGAAGACTGCCTTTAGTTGCTAAAGCTGCTTCTGGTTATGACTGTAGCCTGCAGAATATTGTACATCTGTCAGGAGAACAGTAAGTTTGCTTTGAAAAATATTTTTTTTCTTTCCTTTTTTTCCCTTTGGCACTTTTACTTACATATTTAGCCAAGTAGTTAAAAGGTTAAAACCTAAAGTGCACTTTACTGAAAACTTACTCAGGATATGTGACAATTATTTAAGGCTAGGAGTCAGTTGTTTAATTGTTTTTGAAAATCAGTAAACTAGAAGGGTTTGTTAAACATTTATTAAATAGTCAGTATCCAAATTCTGTTACTTGGTCTTTTCTTTAACTCCACAGTGTGTCCTCCCTATTCTGAACACCAGATCATCCAGCTGGGTTATCTGCACAAACTGATGGGCAACTGGACTATTTGGTCTACTTGGTCTGAACTATTTGGGCCTCAATGTGTCATTTTCTGGAAGCTAAGATGGAAAGACTTTTTCAACTGGACAGTGATATTTGCTGGCATTTCTAAACTGCTTATCTCCCTGAAGAAAGATGGTACGATTATTCTTCAAAAACCGTGACTTGGTTCTTGTATATCTCTGCCCTTTAAGACAACCAGAAACACATATCTTTACAAGCTAAAGAGAAGCAGGAAGGAGCATTATCCAAAGAACTTATACAAGCATCTTATTATTTCTTTGGGAGCAGTAAAGGATTTTATACCTTAGAAATAAGCCTGCATTAGCTTCTGCCTATTTTGGTAACTACTTTTCAATGCCCAGTGTACTGGTCATATTGAAAATAGCACATCGACATTAAGGATCTGTGGTGTGAAAAAGTGAAACAACATTTCTTAGAACTTGCTAGCTAATAGACTAAAAGCAGTGCATTTTTTTTACTTATGTTATTTATTTTTTGAATCTTTTTATTGTCTGTTGGTTAGATAATTGGATTTTTATTTTTGATAGCATTTTCTTATGCTGTGCTGTATTTTCAAGCATTGGCAAGCTTTTCACTTGTTGCACTGTATGCTATTGTGGTAAGGGTAATTTTCATAACAGAACATATCTGAGGTCGGATTTGAATTAACTTATGCTCAGATCAGTGGCAATATTAAGAAATAGTAGGTTAGATAATATAGGACTGCTGTTTGAAAAGAGCTAGAATATTTAAGATCTTATACCTAAATCTTAGTTCTGAGTTTCCTTACAGAAGGAATATAAAGATATATAAGAAATTTAAAACCACAGTGTGACCTCATGGTTTAACTGGGTAAGTCATAAGTTGTGGATACAAAAGTAATACACAAAATTTAGGAAGGTAACAAAATCTGTCTGGCCTTTGCTAGGGACCTTCTTAACATTATGTAGGATCCCATTCTGTGTAATACCTAAGGGGTTACTGATTTTTCACACCTAAAAACTGAACCAAAGATGGTTTTAATGAAAAGTGGGAAAAATAGCTCACTAGTTATTGACTCTAATATGGGAGATAACGTATTAAGCACGACGGCAACAGATAAGAAAAATCTGAAGAAATTCATGGATAGGCCAGCTAAAAATAAGAAAAATAAGAAAAAAAGGAGTGAAACAGCTGAAAATTACAGAATTATGGAGTGAACAACTAGGAACCCCAGTACATTTATCCACTCCATGTGTATGAACTAATAATGTGAATGAGGAGGAAGAGGAAGAAGCTCCTGAGTCAGATTTAAATTCTTCTGAGGGGAAGATGTTAAATTTAACAGCAGAATCTATGGAAGGAATTGCTATAGCAGCCTATGGTTGGGACACAATGGATTCGGACCCCAAAGGACTGGATAATCCAAACTCGAGTGGCTCACTTTTGGTTTTCTTACCATAAGATATATCTGATTATGAAAAATTCCCTGAGCTCTCTTTCACCTCTATATCACCAGGACAGATGTCCAAAATACATTCATATAGGGAAGAAACTATACAGAGAGCATAGGATCCAAAATAAAGGAACTTAAAATTTGTATCAATAATTCAAGAACTTGGCACAACCATAGAAGAGTGAAACAAACTAGAGGTTTGCCAGGGGGAAGAAATTAAAATGAGACTAACTGGAAATAAATCCACAATGGGGACTCCATCTACAAAATCTAATCAGATCAGAATAAGTTACTTATAGAAAGTAACAAAGAGTTTTGTTTTTTGGATGAGGGAGATTTCACTTCCTGTTCTACTATTTCTAAACAGATGTTAGAATTAATTAAAAACCCATATTATGTGAATATTGTGATTTTAGAAAATGTTACTGCTATTATAGATGAGATATCAAGTTTGAGAACAGATGATTTTTATAATAAAGTGCTATTGGGTAAGTTAGGTGATGACAAATGTAAAATAAATCACTCTTTAACCTTTCATAATGAAATTAATGAAGTGCAATTAGTGGAGAAGGGGAATAAAGCTATACAAACACATTTACCCTTCCCTTTTGATAAAGAAAACATATGTGACTGTTACATAAAAGTAACTAAAAAGAAAACAGGATTAGATAAGTCATGTAAAGATAAACAGGCCAATCAAAAAAGAGAGCAGGAAAAAAACTGTAGAGAAGAAAGTCAGACAGGAAGCTGACACAGAAACAGAAATTGGGCAGAATCAAGTGGTTTCTAGGGAGAAAAGGAGAACTGTGAATACCTCTATAGGAAAAGAAACAGAAGCCAAAATTGATAATGATTTTAGTATTGTCACCCAAGAACGGAAAATGTTAAAGCGAGAAAGACCAAGACCACCAAACATCCACTAGGCCTCGATAGGGGAAATCTGGAGGAACTGAATGGGAAATCTACCAAGGGAGATTATAATAAGAAGACAGATTGTAATAAGGAGATAGGATCCAATAAACTACCTGCATGCCCATTGGGTTCACAACAGGGGTAACTGAAAGGCTCAAACAAAGTACATAATGAAGAAGCAGATCTTCACAATAGATTTACCCTGTTTGGGAAAAATGCTAGTTTAAACCATATTGAAACATAATATCTGGTAGAAATCTATGGGATACCCAAACTAGGAAAAGAAAATCAGGGAAGTTTGAATACATGGATGAAACATCTGCTTCATTTATCAAATAGGGAAGGAGAGATTCACTTTATGAAACCACCAAATTTAGCCTATCAGGTCTATGGATGGCAGCTCAAATTCAATGCAAAGAAGTGCAAGGTAATGCAACTGGGAAATAAAAACCCAGGGGAAGAGTACACAATGGGGGTGAGATACTGACAACAGTAAAAATGGAAAGGGACATGGGGGTAATTATATCAGATGACCTAAAGGTGGGCAAGCAATGTGAGAAGGCAGTAAGAAAGGCTGGGGGATACTGGGATGCATAGGGAGAGGCATCAATAGTAGAAAACAGGAAATTGTTATCCCTCTGTACAGACAGTTGGTGAGACCCCATCTGAGTACTATGTGCAGTTCTGGAGACCCCATCTCCACAAAGACATAGACAGAGTGGAGGCTGTCCAGAGGAGGCAGCCAAAATGGTGCAGGGTCTGCACCAGGAGACATAAGAAAGACTAAAGGAGCTTAATATGTATACCCTTGAGGAAAGAATGGAGAGAGGGGACATGTTAGAAACGTTCAAGTACCTCAAGGGAATCAACAAAGTCCAAGAGGTTAGCATCTTTCAGAAAAAGAGATGTGCAAGAACAGGGGGGCACAATTTGAAGATAGAGGGGGGACAACTCAGAGGTAATGTGAGGAAGTATTTTTTCATGGAGAAGGTTGTGGATCCATGGAACAGTCTCCTGGAGGAGGTCATGGAGTCAAGAACAGTGGGGGAATTCAAGAATGCATGGGACAGACATAAGACAGTCCTAGTGGGGGGTAGGGTGAACTAAGCTGTTGGTTAAATAGGATCTGCAGCTTATCTGTTAGGTAGGAAAATGAGCAGACTAGGTGGGCCAAGCAGTCCTTATCTGCCATCAAATTCTATATTTCTATGTTCTAGCATATTGCCAATCAGAAGATTTAACCTAAGCCATATGGGAAATGGAGCCAGTACTAAAATTAAGTGGTATCTGTGTATGACCACCACAGAAAGTATCAATTATTCATATAGAAGAGAATCAAATAAAAAGAGAAAAGGAAAATGAAAAAGGAAAAAGAAGGGAAAATACTGACAGGGTAACAGAAACCATAAGAAAATATGACAAAAACAATAAAGGAAGCAGGGATGTAAAACAGTGACTATTTCTGGCTGGGAACCAAAATAGAAGATATATTGAATTTTATAAAGAGTGAATTGCTGTCCTTTTTTTACACTGTCTGCCCATAAGGATAGCAAGGAACTACATAGATTCGATCAATTTCTATAAATGAATTTATGATATCTCCCAAATAGATATCACATTTAAAAATTCTGTAATAACTACAGTGTTATTGAAGGTGGCCCCCAAACTAGATGGACTGGGTATATATACATATATATAATAACCCTGCAAGAATTGCACACAGAGAAGCAAAAGATAACAGGTACATCAAACCATAGCTTGGATAAGGATAGCCACAGCCTTTTTAGAGACCAAGAGGCACCTCTGAAGCGAGATGGCTTCCTTTGCTTAAACTCGCTGAAAATGCCTGACAGATATTGGACCTAAATAAAGAGGTGTCTGGAAGCTAAGAAGCAAAATGTAGTCAAATTAAGATTATATCCCAGAATACAGAGGGATTACACCTTAAAATAGCTGACCCAGAAGTTAGAGAGTTTCTGGTGTCAAAAGAGATTTTATGTTTACATGAAATGTGGTGTGTGGATAATAAATTTACCTTTACTACGAGGTTATACAAATTACTTGATACCAGCAACCAAATGAAAGAAATATGGTTAGTATATGGGAGGATTAACAATTTACATTAAGGCCTCATTAAACTTTAAAATTCTTGAACACAGTACTCCATCATAATATTTCCTAATGTTACTCTTGGAAAAAGATTATATGAAATCTAAACTTATTGTTCTTCATGTGTATTTACCTCCCAACATAAATGAAACAAACAAAATACTTATACAATTAAAGACGTTTCTTGAAAATACACTACAAACCTGGGGCAACACAGTGATGTTGTTATTGAGAGACTTTAATGCAAAACTTCCAGTTTTACATCAGAAGGAAACAATACAAAACTAATTGTCACCATATCTATCATTGATAAATCACAGAATATGTAGCAATAGAGAATCTAGAGATCTGAAATGTAATGTTAGAGGGAAAGAATTACAAAAAATCATGGCAGATTTGAATATTAGCATACTAAATGGGCATCTACCAGGAGATAAAGAAGGTAATTTTACATATTGAGTACCTTAGGGTCTTCTATTATTGACCAATTTTGGACTAATTTGGAAGCTTTAAAAATAGTATATGATTTAAAAGTCACAGATAGATCACAATCTGCACATACCCCTCTGGAGGTCTTGATTTTGACTGAGCAAAGGGAAAGCGAGGCTATCAGTACACACATAAAGAAGGGAATGAAAATTATAAATCAAAAAAAAATTAAATGGCACTCTAAGACAGGTTGGGAATTTAATGAACTATTGCATCTGCGTCAATTGTATGACATTCCCACTAGGATTATTGAAGGTGTAGACTACAAAGACACTGTCAACTCATGACAAGAACTAAACACCTTAATTAATCCTCACTGTACAGTCAATCAACTAATAGAGCCCAAATTAAAAATGTCCTGCTTCAATAACATTTGTCAGAAAGCAAAACAAGATCTAAATAAAAACAGGCAACATAAAAAGAAGATCAAACCCACACATACACTTCTTAATACAGATATAAATAAAACCAGGAAAGAGTATAAAAAAGTCCTGGAGTTTGAACGAGAAAAGTACAAGATTGTTTTATGGACAAGGTTAAGGAAGGCAGTGCTTAAGAGCGACAACAAACAATTCTGGAAGTTACTCAGTCAGGGCTATAATAAGTATTCTACAAATATAGCAGTCTATATTCCTCTGGATATTTGAGTAAAGTATTTCACTAATATATATTTTTTGATGTAGGAAGAGTCTTCCTTAGATGAATTAATAAGTCATAAGGATGGAATGATTTACCCTTTTCCAGTCTACATTCAAGAAGAGGAAATCTGTGATGCTTTGTTGCAGCTTGCCTCCAATAAAGCACCGGGCTCCAATTTAATTATTAGAGACATATATAAATCATTTATATAGTGGTGGCTGCTTATCTTCAAGGATGTTTTTAACATTTGTGTTGCAAGTTCACACTTTCCCAAACAGTTGGTTGGGTAGTGTGTTGTTTCCCATATTTAGAAAAGATAACTCCTGGCCGGCCCAGTGGTGCTGAGGATTGATGTGATGGATGCCACAGCTCACACCATGCTGGTGACCTGGTTCAGGAACAAGCCTCGATCATCAGGAGTTAGCAGGTGAGAGGATGCCGAGAGATGGATTGAGTGGCCACTGATCTGCTCTGCTCCATGGGTTGGGACCCAGTCATGACTGCTGCAAGGCTGCCCCCTAGTGGAGGCCTGAGGCTAGTGCAGATGGGAATGACTTGAATAGGGAGGGTGCCATGGATCACTGCATGTGCATGCCTCCACATGCACTCGGTCGGCAATGGCAAAAGGGGAGAGGAAAAAAGTGAAAACTTGGAGCTGGCAGGCTCCATTATGGCCCTGTAGCTCTCATGCCAGCCTCATGGAGTCTAGATGTAGGTCTCTGGGGGGGTTGATGCCCTTCACCCTCGGCCCTGTCATGGGGGAAAACCCATGAGGGATCAACCGGATAGGTGGTAGCAAGAATCAGGGACCAGAGACTGAGCCCCTCCAAGGGAGGGCCTGCAGCCACATGCCAGCCCTGCTGGAAGGGAAAAATGTGGATTGAAAAAAAAAGGGTAACTCCAGTGAGACAAAGATGTACAGCCCTATAAGTCTTATTGACGTATCACAAAAATAACTTTCAAAGATTATATTAACCAGACTATTAGACTGCTTAAATGAACATTCCATAATTAGTGAGTTCCACAATGGATTCAGGAGGACTAGGTCCACAGTTCAGCACTGTTATGTGCTGAATTTTCTAATAAGAAAATATGTGAAAGTTAAAAACAGCAAATTATTCTGCTGCTTTGTGAACTTTTTGTCTGTGTTTGATAGCATTAGCAGAGGCTTACTGTGGAATAAATTGGGAAATATGGTCTGTATCAGGCGTTACTTGATATTTTGATCAGATTACATAAAAACACATGGACTAAGGTTCAATATAACCAATATGGTCAAACATCTTTGGATTTCATAACTACCCTTGGCATACGCCAAGGTTGTTTATTGGCACCAACTATATATATATATATATATAAATGACATTTTGGAAGGGCTTTTCAATTCTGATTTCTGTTTCCCCAAAGTAGCTGATCAAAGCGTACCATGTTTGGTGTATGCCGATTATTTGGTTTTCATTTCTACATCAGCATTAGGTCTTCAGAGAAAACTAAAACATTTTGCAGTCTTATGTAAAAATCACAAATTGAGTAAAAATAAAGAGAAAACCAAAAATGTAATTTTTGGAACTAAGAACTGAATGGTGTCAGATTCTCTCAAACTAATATCTGGAGGGAACATTTAAAGTTGATATGAGCTAATTTAAGTGTGGACTCTAATGCTTTTAAAATCTTTCATGCGAAGATAGGGAAAAGTACGATCACTGGGATATTAAAGGTTTTGAATGCAAAAATAAACATGAGTGCCCTATACATTACAGAAGTTTGGGGTTCTACTGATTTAAGGGAACTGGAGGTTACACTGAATAAACTATACAGGTATATTCTAATGGTTCCTCAGTCAGTCCCTTTAGTTATTTTGAGGATGGAATTGGGATAGTTAGCAATCTACTCCTTGGCTTTAGAAAGACGTATGTTATTTATATATAAATTATTTTTACTACTAGAATCTCGAGTTCCACATTGGTATCTAGAGAAAGAAATTAAATACTCCACTGAAGGCTTCAAGTCCCCCAGTGTTTAGTTTATTAAAAAGAATATATATTTATCTAAATGATATGGGACACCTTTTGTGGGATACATACTTGAAACCATGGGAATACATAGTCTCTCAGGTTAAGTTTAGACTAACAGACATATATATATGGTAAAAAATAATATTTGACTAGCTGATCTTAAGCTATTCATTTTGTATAAACAAATGAAGACTACGCAGCTGTTAGAATCTTATCTGAGATATCTGACTAGCCCATAGTCACGAAGACTCATGACTAGATTTAGATTGGAACTATTTGGATCAAATCATGTACAGTTCAAACAAAAGAGATCAGGAATAACTTCAACCTTCTGTAAGTGTGGAAACAATGTGGAAAATGACCTAAAGCAAATTATATTAATGTGCCCTTTATATAAGAAGAATAAGGCTAAATGGATAGGGGATGTTTTGGGTGGTCTTGGTCTTTCTTCTGAACAAATTGTGATGTTTCTTTTTACCACAAATGATGATAAAATACTGCATAAATGAACTGAGTTCTTATCTACCATACATTTGTGATAATAGGTAGATATATTTTCTTTAATGAAAATACTTGTTTGGTGTAATACGATATTGGGCTAATATTGTACACATGTACATAGGTGTTAAACTGCATAGGCGCAATTACATGTATTAGTGTATCAGATACTATTTGTAAGTGTGTATTTATTCATATATTTAAGGGAAATGTCAAAATGTTGTTCTAGTTTTATACCAAGTGAGAGATGTTTTATTTTGTGTTTTTACTCCATGTCGCATATATTGATTGCAATGGCATTTTTGATAAACAAATAAAATTCAAACTTAAACATAGAAACATAGAAGTTGATGGTAGATAAGGACTGCAAGGCTCATCCAGTCTGCCCATTTCTTTTTCTACCTTATGAATGTGCCATCGGCCTTTGCTCTGTCAATCGCCTATCTATTCATACTCATCTGTATTGCTCCCTTATACCTATCCCATGCCTGTTTGAAGCCCTGCACTGTATTCATATCCACCACTTCCAGAGGCTGTTCCATGCATCCACCACCCTTTCTGTGAAAAAGAACTTCCTCACATTACCCCTTAATTGGTCTCCCTCTATTCTCATGCTGTATCCTCTTGTCCTGCTATTTTTCTTATATTGAAACCTGTTAGACTCTTTCACCTTGTTAATGCCCTTAAGGTGTTTGAATGTTTTGATCACATCACCTCTCTCCCTCCTTTGCTCTAGGGTATACATATTGAGCTCCATTAATCTGTCCTCATATGTTTTCTGATACTGTCCCTGCACCATTTTGGTTGCCCTTCTCTGGACTGCCTCAATTTGGTTAATGTCCTTGTGAAGGTGTGGCCTCCAGTACTGCACGCAGTACTCCAGATGGGGCCTAACCAGTGTCTTGTAAAGAGGGATTATTACTGCCCTCTTCTGACTTGTGATACCCCTACTAATATACCCCGACATCCCCTACTGCTTTAGTGGTCTGCTTGGATGATTTCAGGTCATCAGTGATGATGATGCCCAAGTCTCTGTCTTCCCTTGTGACTGCCAGCAACTCCCCTCCCAGCCTATAGGTGGCTTCAGGGTTTCTCTTCCCTATTTGCATGATCTTGCACTTCCTTGTGTTAACTTAAACTTCAATGGTAAGCTGACTCAACCAAGATGTTTCCATGGAATTGGTCATGTGCCAGTTGTATACAACAGCAACTGAACCACCTGGATGACTAGTGACATTTTCACTAAATGGGTTAGGCAATGGGATAAGAGTCTTTGTGGCAGAAAGATTGCTCTCCAGATTGACAACTTCACCAGTCATCCAGATATGCAGTGCTTGACAAATATTCAGCCAATTTTTGTACCCCTAAATATGACATCTTTCATACAATCACTCGAACAAGGAGTGATCTACTCTCTTAAACACCACTACATAAAAGCTATGAGGCAGAGAGCGTTGGCCAAGATGGACACCAGGACAGAACTGACAGGGACCACTCTCCTTGATGCTGGTCCTCCTTTGAAAACTATCTCAAAAGCAAAATTCTTATTTTCATCCATAAACTCACCCTTGGTCATCTTCCTGATGGTGTCATATCACTCTTCCCTAAGACAGTCCACCCAAGAACCACTAGGAGATCCAACTCACTCTCCTTTTCCATTTCCTTCTGCCGGACTTCCCACGGCCAAAACACCCTGTCTTTTAAGAGCCCTAAACGATACAACTCTCTCCCTCCTGATCTCCTACATTATCCCTCTACTTATTCATTTAGGTATAAGCTAAAGAAGCATCTCTCTACCCCTATCTCTTGCAGTTGTTCCCCACTCTAACACTCACCCATTTTCCCTCTTCTTTGAGTCCCTCACATTCTTTCCCCTTACCACTCTTTCCTCATTGGTGGTATACCTAGTCCATCTCTATTTTCTTAATCCCTGCCTGTATTTGATTTTCTTATACATACAGCACTTGTAGCTTAGCCCTTACTAGCTCAAATCTCATTTCTCCATTCCCTCTTATTGACTGTGTGTATTTTTTTTTGTCCTACATTTACCAGCACTTTTATTTACTCGGTTTACTCGGTAAGGCAGAAGTAGGCTCTGGGCCCATTGGGACTGCCTTCCCCACACCAGTGGGGGGATTGGTCTTATTGACCCAGTAATTATATTGCCCAATCATTTACCCACATGTACTCTGTATCATAGATTCTTACACTGTGTATTTTTTTGTTCTTCTTGTACCAGCACTGTTATTCACCAGCACTTTTTTTTAGTTGTTTAACCAGGAGTAGCACACTAAGCTGAAAGCTTTTTTACAGGTGTGACCTGGGAGCACAGGGAAGTTAAGTGACTTGCTCAGGGTCACACAGTATGCAAGTGGAAGCTGTGGGATTCAAACCCAGGTCTGATCTGCTGGATGTCACCAGATTTGCAGCTCAGAGCCTTAAACCACTGCACTATACTGCCTCCCATCAGCCTTTTATCTGTCCCGTACTCTGTATCATTGTTCATTAAACTGTTAGAATGTTTCTGCTCCTCATGTAAACTGTACCATTGATTGTTAATCTGTTGGAATGTTTTATGCTCTTTATGTACTCTGTTACTTTCATGCAATCTCTGTTTGTAATTCCTAACTGAACGCTTGTGAAAACAGGCAATTTTGTCCACATGCCATTCCAGTATAGCAAATTAACTGAACTGAAACTGATGCAGTCCAGTTCCTAAAAACAGCCTTGGAAAGTGTCACGAAGAAATGCCATTAAATTGCTTCAGAAAAAACAATTTTTTTCTGCTGCTACATTTACTGACCCTTCAGATGACGTGCCCACAGAAATGAAGCAATCTCTCCCCCTGAAGTCTTGTTGGTGACTGAATTTGAGATGCTGTGCCACTTGAGGGATTTGGACCCTGTCCTGGATTTGAAAGATGACATTATGGGAGTCCTTGAATTGGTCAATCCAGCACCAGAGCCTGAGAATGATGACACATGCAATGTCCTGTGTTGAAATTCGCAGTGCAGTACTCATGCTCTAAAAAGCAATAGAACAGTGATCTGACATTCAACCTGACTGGCAGCTAATGAAAAACACTGAAAGGAGGTTCAGTAAATACACTGGCCTGCCAACAAAACCATCCACCATAACTATATTCTTCAAAACTGTTCCTAGAACATCCTCAGAGAGCGCTTTTTATGAATCAAATAAAGTCCAGAAAACAAGCACTAAGACTAACAAAATCATAACCCCAAACAACTAAAATTATCAGTAAACATAAAATAAGCTGTGAGGCATAACCCATCATATCCCAAACCCTGGAAATCTTCAGCAAATATACAATACAGTCATAGCTCCATTTCCTTTTTTGAAAAACCAGCTATCACCACATTGGATAAACATTAGGTATAGCAGTCAAAATCTCTGTGCACTAATAAATCCACTATAAGTGGCTTTGACTGTATATGCCATTAACACCTTCTGAGGTCTTTGTCCTACTTCTCTAAAGGCCCCACATCATCTGAGCCACAAAATCTCATCATTTTGTTGCATTGGATGGGAAAGTAACGTGTTTAGTCCTGGCTGAGCAAAGGGCCCACTTCCTACCTGTGCCAGGAAACATCAAGCCAAAAAGAAAGTAAAGGAGATGTGGGGTTTTCATTTTCCCTCTCTTACCCACTAGACATGGGACTTTTGAGACTGAGAGCAGTGGCTGGTGTAGAAAGCCTTTTCCTGGCTGAGAAATGATGACTTGGGACTCCAGCTCATTGAGACCATTTGAGCAGTTTCCTCCAGTATGGAAAGCTGCGCTACGCATCTGAGTCAATCAGCCCACTGAGAAGAGGTTGAAGTTGCTGCAGTATGTAAAAGCAGATCTGGATACAGCCAAGCACCAACTGCAAATGGCTGTGGATGTTAATGATACAGTAACCAGAAAGTATGCATAGTAAAGAACAACAGGTTTATATATGGCTCTACAGAATAAAGCTTCTGACTCCCTCCTTGAAAGTACATCGCTATTTGGAGATCAGACCGAGAGCTGCATTAATAATGTAGATGAAAACAAAATTAGTTTCTAAAACCTTGCAGGAAAATCATCCCTAGGGTACTACAGACCCTATAGCTGGGGAGTCATGGGAAGGAGTACTATCACAGGTAGTACCATTAACCATACAGTGTAGTGCACCAGAGATTCAGATAAAGGCAGAGGTGAAATTGACAAGAGGTAAGATTCAGTACCAGTTCATCCACCACAAACAAAAAAATAACCCTTGATGAGTAACAGGTCACTACATCTCAATCTCCAGTAGAGGAACACCTTTCTCACTACTTCCAGCACTGGCAGTCTGTTACAACAGACACATGTGTGATGGAGATAATTTTTATTTATTTATTTAAAGTTTAGTAATCAGACGAGGCACACTGAGCCAACACTTATTTCTAGGTGTAACCCAGGAAGGGGAACAATGAGAAAAGGTTACATAAATAATTGTCAGGCTGCTTACAAAATAGCTTTGGAAAAGTACAAGGATACAAAGTATTGTCAGGCGGGTTACAGATAACCTGGGTGGAGTACAAGTTACATGTATAATGCAACAGTTAAAGAAATACATTTGAGGCATAGATATGTTTTAAACACTGTGAGGCCTTTTGGGGGTGTGGGGTATTATGAGGTTGGGCCAGGATTTGCATGGATGTCTCCTGCTAATCAGAGGAGTAGGTAGAGGAAGAAAAGTTTATTTCTAGTTTTGAGAAGTTTGGACTGAGTGTACTGGATGGGTTTGTATTACAGTTGGCAGGAGAGGCAGAACCTGTGGATGAGTTCTAGGTTGAGGGGAGGGGGAGCACAAAAGACTAGGTAGTAGAATTGGGAGAGGTGTGAGAGGAAGGTGAAAAGTGTGAAGATAGAGGGGGGCTGGTAGTGCATGGTGTCCATGGTTAGTAGTTCATGGATAGAGAGAAGGGAGTGGAGTGGGGGTGGGGTAGTATGTTGGGGAAGGGGAGAAGGGGAGAGAGGTGGAGGGATAGGTTGATGGAGGCAGTCAAGTGAAGGAAAGAGGGCTATTGCATGGAAACACAGGGTAATGTGTTTCATTTTGAAGTGCATTTTTGATTTATTTTGCTTTGCTTTATTAATAAACAATGTTTTCTAGGACTATGTGGGAAATTATTGGTGAGTCATTTATCAGTGAGATATTATTGCTATACCTATGCTTTGCAGAGGTGCGAATCAGTTGCAGAGGATATGTAGTTGGGATGTTTCAAAACAGGCAGGTGTGTTGTAGGTGTGCTAATGACTGACAAAATTATTGTGAAGGATTAATTGTTGGGAGGGGGAAATATGTGGGAGAGATGAATAATGATTATGAGATTATGAGTGAAGGCTTCAGTCTGTCTTTTGTTACAAATCTTAAACAAAAGAAATTCAAAATATTCAAGTGATAGCCATCAGAAGAGATGCAGCAATTAACATTGAAAGTTCAAAAGCTACATGCTCTGAATGTAGTGGAAAAGGTACTAGTAAAAGGAATGGTATTTTTTTTGTCTCAAGGAACTTCTGAACAAAGAAAAAAATCAGGAAATGGTGACCAATACGTGACATAAGGTATCTGAACAGACAGATAAAGAACGAAAAATGTGAAGTCACCTTGCAAACAGTAAGTCCATCTCTACAGCAAAGATGACTTTGCTCACTGAATCTGAAGGATGCCTATTTCCATATTCCAATAAGAGCAAACCAGAGGAAATACCTATGCTTCAGAGCAGGTATGGGTCAGTACCAATACGAGGAAATGCATTTTGGAATGATCTCTGTCCCAAGATTGTTCACAATATGCATGACTATAGTAGCGGTACTTGGAAGGAATGTTGAGGCAATCCATCCATATTTAGATATCTGGTTAGTGGGTTGAAGAACCAGGGAGGATGAACCAGGGAGAATGTTGTGTCATCAATGAACCATACAATGCTCCTGTTGGCAAAGCTGGGATTCATCCTAAATTTGAAAAAAAACAGACTTGAAAGGCACACATCTGCCTTCATGGTAGTAGAACCCAATGTAATTTAAGCAGGGTCTTACTATCACAAGAAAGGACCCAGGACCCATACCATATGAAGCCTCATTCCACTTGGGGGCAAGAAGGATTGCACAAGATTTTCTCAGACTGTTATGTCTCATGCAACACACAGCCTCTGTGTCACCATGTGCTAGGCAGCACATGAAAGAAACTCAATGGTACCTGTAAGAATACTGGTCTTGACTCAAGGATTCCCAGACTTCCCTAATACTAGTATGAAAAGCCTTCTAAACTGCCTCCAGTGGTGGCAGCAGGCGCAGTGCCTAAGGAAATGTGCTCTTTCTATATCAGCACAATTTAACTCTGACCACATATGCCCTTCTTCTAGGATCGGGACAATGTATTTCATACAACACAGTAAAGGGAGCATGGAGCCTGGCAGGGTCTGATAAAGGCAATCTGGGATTCCAGGCAGTATAAGAACTATGGGCCCCCTGTCACTGTGACCATGTCCTTTGCCCCTTTGCCACAAAGGGACCCTGTCACAGACTGTAAGGGACCTTGGGAATCTATTTACATACAAACTGTATCCTGTGTTAGGATACAGTTTGTATGTAAAGAGCTACAGACAACAGAATACAAATCAAAGTTCCTACCCTTCTGTTTCCATCTCTCAAAATCGTATTAGTGACAATGCACACAATTCTTTCTTCTCCTTATTTCCCAAGTGGCACATACTGTTTGATTTCAGTCTGATAATCTACAGTGCAATCTCAATTATCCACCCATTTTCATACAAGCAAAATTGGGCAGATAAAAAAGGGTATGGGATAAAAAGAGGCAACAAAATAGCTAACATTTTGTACAAACATTTGGTGGATAGTCGAGACCACTGTATGTGCAAGACTACTCTAAGCATGCATATTGCCACCTTTCTTACATTACTTAACTTACGGCAAGTACAATCTTACTTCCTGATATAGCCCCACGCACAAAACCATATAGGGAAGGGGTTGTAGTGCTATAGATAGACTTAATAATGGTCAAAGTTAGCAGTGGCCTTCAGAAACTATTTGTTTACTTTGCAGACAATTGTACATAATGGGGTTGGGGGGTTAGTATTGTATGAATATAGCTCCGTAACATGAATAACCACCTGCAAAATAAACAAATATGATCTAAAGGCCACTGCTGCCCCTTATGGCATTGTAAACCTATCTATGGCACCATAGCCTCTTCATTACTTTGTGTCTTTAAATTTTGGTTTTAAAGGTGTTAAAAATCAGGCTTAGGCATACTGTTTGTGAATTGCAATATAGTATTGTTAAAGGACTTAGAAAATTCAGCCCCCCCTCTTTTTTTATTCACAACTTTGATGATTATTCTTGTGACACTCATTGCCCCAACCTAAACTCAACCAGGAACCACCCCTACTAATTTTCCTGGAGAGAAGAATTGCATTTAATAATGATAATCCACTTCAAGTTAAGGAATGTGAAAATTAATTAATACATTAAACAGCATAGCCTAGTAGCTACAGCTCCAAGGCAAGAACCTGGAAAATATGTGCACTCAGAACACTTGGATTTGAGAACCGCAATCTCTACCTGCATACTATGTGACCAAACAGCAAAGGCAAGTCACAGAGCATCCATGTACTAATGATAGGCACCTGGAACCTAGAACAGACTCTCTAATAGGTAAGCTCTGCTGACTCTCCAATCCTTCCAATATAAATTATAGAGCTCCATCAAATGCACAAGATCAGGCAAGCAGTAGACAACCTACTGCAGGGGGCGCCCCATTTAAAATTTGCACTATTCATTCTCCCTATCAGGAACACCAATTGGGGGAAGTAGGGATCTTTCTAGCCCCTTCTCCTCACTTGGGATACCGGGGGGGGGGCAAGCAAAATAAATGGGTCTGTTTACACCTTAAATATCAATCTGGCGGGAGCCCCCCTTCAAGCTATTAGCTCTACTTAACATCTAATTAGGGAGTTGAGATTCACCTCACAGTTCAGCTCCTGCCTTGCTCAGATTACTCAGCAGCCAAGTCCATTACAAAAGAAATGCAGCTCAGGCAGAAAGAAAAGGGTATGTAGTAAATATTGTTTGGGGATTGCTGGGGGCTTCCTGGCAGGTGGGGGCTCTATGCTAGTGGCTATGTTGTCTATGCCTTAATCCAGCCCTGGAGCCTGGCAGAAAGATATTAACCTCCTAGAGCTCAGAACAGTGTTTCTCTCAGATAAGTACAGACCAGAGCCTCAATACTGGGCATGAAAACACTAAATATTTGGGATCTGGCATATACTCTTACAGTACATACCTCTGCTGTTCATGTGGTAGGGAAGGGAAGGACAATGTCCAGGCAGACTCATTTAGCAGGATTGGTCATGTCATATGAATTGTCCCTGAAACTGTGTAATGGCCAGTTTTTAGGAAATGGGAATTTTTGAGGTGGGTCATTTTTGCTTTGAGGAGAACAAGAAACTACATATTTTCTGCTGCATAATTCCATGTCTAGGAACAGTCCCCTAAAATGTTTTTAAGGGATGGGAGAACCAGTTTACATAAGTGTAGAACCACCCGAAACGTATGTCATTTTCTGTAAAATAATTTTTTAGAACCCTGTAAAGGTTCTAAGAAGTTTTAAATCTCTGATTGTGGAGCCTTTGATTGTGTATACTCCCCCAGCATATTTATCTAGTAAGAAGCTTCTGTTGGTAGCAGAAAGACCCAAAAGGCTGTGGGTACTTTAGTATCAACTCCAAGTTTTATTTATTTATTTATTTAAAAGTTGATGACTAGGAAAGGCACCATTGAGCAGAGGTTTGATTCCAGATGTGACCCAGGTAAAAGAGTTACAGAGGGAGAAACAGTGGCATAAACAAAACAAAACTGCAGTTTGGTAAATCCACGGGTCATGGTTACAAGACCCAGCAACAAAGACAGAAGCAGCAAATCAGCAGGTTAGTGAAACATGAGTCGCAATAACAAGACCCCAAAACAATCATATGAACAACAATAAGCAAGTGAACAAAAATAGAGGGTCACGTTTACAAGACCCTAAGCAAAAAATGAAACAGCCTGATTCAGGCATACAATAAAAAACACAGCTGTAGCCTCAGTCATAATACTAGTATAGAGACAGGACCAGCGGTAACACAGAGTAAGGATGGAGTCAGGACGATTAACTGCAGGAGCCTGAGTAATTGGTACAAAGGCTAGGATCCCCTATGAGGTGGGAAGCTCAGGAGTAAGGGGAGTTGATGGCAGGTGGGGGACAATTTCAGATATTTAAGGAAACGAGGGTTGGGTGCACTAAGAACACAGTGGATGGGATAGGAGTCTGAGGAGCCATTTGAGAGAGAGAACTGGGAAGAGGATAGACAGTGGTCAGGAGGGGATTTGTTCCAAAAATAAGGGAAATGACAGGAGAAAGCAGATTGGCCAGAAATGGCGTGGGGGCAAGGGAGAGGAAAAAGGTGCATGGAACTTGGTGGCAACCGGAGTAGTTTGAGGTAGTGGCTTGTAAGAGACAGGAGGAGAGGCAGGTGGAGAGGTTGCCAAACCAGAACTTTGCAACAAAGGATGAGCAGTGAATCATTCTCCTGTGAGATAAAGGAGCAAGGGAAAGGGCAGAATAGAGACCACAGTGGTATTTTTTTTTGGGTTGGGGGGGGCTGTGGTGAAGTGGCAGAAGGAGTTTAGCAGGATGTTTAGTTTGGGGAGGGATGATTGAGAGGCCGTGCCATACACCATGTCAACGTAATCAAATATGGGTAGGATCATTTTGGAGACCAGTTCATGGCAGGTGGGGAGGGGGAGACTGTTTTTGTGTCGATAGAGGACAGCCAGACTGGGGCATAGTTTAGTTCAGATGGCATTGACATGGGTGGAGAAATCCAAGTAGCTATCCAACCATACCCTCAAGTATCTGCAAGCCAGGAGATTATCAAGGGGGGGTATGTCCCACGTAAAGCAACACCAACGCAGCAAACTACATCCCTGTTGGCAAAAGCGACACTTTGCCGATAGGTTTCTGTGTTGGTGTGCCCGAGACAGGGGCACACTGTCTCCCGGTCCTGCAACCCCATCCAGAATCAACTACTACTGGAGTTGAGAACCCCAAAGATGGGGGGCAGGGGGCAGAGCCCCTTGCATGAGGGGTTCAGGGGGGCAAAGCCCCCCAATGACAAAAAATGGACCAGGAGACACACAGGAATCATATAAACTGCAACTTGTGGTAGACATGATTTCTGTTGGTGAGATGCCAGTCGACAAAAGGGTTGTTGAACCTGCATCATTGAGCCCTCAAGGGGAGATCCATCCAAAGTAGTGAAGGCAGGAGTGGATTGGAGCATGGCCAGTTTTTGCCTTGTATCGAAAGTCATGGTCACAGCTTTTTAGTGTTTAATTTGAGTTGGCTGTCCTTGAACCAGGATGGAACTCAATTGAAATCTTCCTGGAAGAGGGTTTGTATGCTGATGACAGGGAGTGTGAAGATGAAAATAATAGTGTCGTTAGCGTACATGTGTATTTCAGAAAATGTGCAGACTGACGGGAGGTTATTAATAAATAAAGAGAAGAGGATGGGGCCAAGGATTGAGCCTTGGGGGACCCCGGAAAGGATAGAGAGCGGGGAGGATTTAACATCACCTATTTGAATTGATTGCACCCTGTTGAGCAGGTAAGAGACGAATCAGTTAACAGCAGGGTCTGCAATGCCAATGGAACCAAGATTATGTAGCAGAAGAGGGTGGGAGACTGAATCAAAAGCTTTTGCCAGGTCAATTAAGATGGTGGCTGTAATAAGGCTCTGGTCTGTAGCTGATAGTATTGAATCTGTGACTCACAGCAAAGAGGAGATGGTTGAGTGATGTTTCTTAAAGCCAGACTGCACTGGGGGAAACAGTGTTTGTATTGGCTAGGAAGTTGGTGAGCCTAGAGTGAATGAGGGATTCTTGGAGTTTGGCGATAGAGGAGAGGAAGGGGATAGGTCTGTAGTTAACAGGGGCAGAGGGGTCACCTCCCTTGTGAAAGAGTAGGACCTTGGCAGATTTATAGGCCTTAGGAACAGAGGAGGTAGAGAGAGAGAGAGAGAGTGTGGCTGAGCTGGGCTGAGGTGGCAGGGGCAGAGATAAGGAGAAGCTTGGGGTGGAGACCATCGGGTCTGGACTTGGTAAGGTTTAGGCCAAGGAGGGCTGAGTAGATTTCATGCAGAGAGAAAGGGGGGAACTGGAATTTAGGAGGCTGAACTGGAGTGTTCAATTGGACTGAGGGGGTTCATGGGGTGGGGGTGGAAATCGGGGAGAGCTCAAGTGGCAAAGAATTTGTTGAAAATCTTTATGACTGATGCAGGGACAGAAACAGGAGATCCATCAACATTGAGGATGGGGGAGACAAGTTGGGCAGGGTGGTCTAGGAGAAAGAGTGGGGAACCTTTCCAAAATGACACGGGTGTGTGTTGATCTTGCTGCAGGTGACACCTGAAATAATTAGCCTTGGAGAGGTGTATGGCCTTGGTACAATTATTCCCAAGAGCCTTGTAAGCTTCAGGGTCCACTTGAGATGACTTTTTATGGTGGAGACAAGCTTTGTCTCTGGCTCTGCATTTGGCCAGCAGGTCAGCAGTTATCCAGGGGTGATGGTGCCTTTTCACTCTGGATTTCTTTAGGGGGGGGCATGGTGATTCCAAATTCGAAAGAAGAAGCTGGTGAAGACAGAGAGGGCAGAGTCAACATCGACAACAGAAAAGACAGGTTGCCAGTCTGCCTCGAAAAAATTTTGTACAAGGGCAGCGATGTCTAGATTGTGTAGGGGGTGGGACCAAATGTATTTGGGGGCTGAATGGGGGATGTGGATCTTTTTTATACAGAATGTGATGCAGTGATCACTGATAGCATCAGGCAAGTTGTTTTTAGATTTAGATTTAGTTTTTAGATTCCTTTTCATTTACTGACAATAGCATACAAATGGAAAATAATGGTTAAAACAATTTATGTACTTTAAATTGACAGGTTATGAACATTCTTATAAGGTTTAGTAACTAGTAGAATCTCTCATGACTCATAAGAACATTTTAGAACCTCAGAACACTTAGTGGCTCTCCCATCCCTAATTATTTCAATTTGCACATGGGAAACAGGGTCTATTGTGATTTTCCACCATTGCATTTAGTACAGAAAGTGCTTCCAAGAGCAAGAATGGAACAGGCAACAATGATTCTGGTAGCACCAGACTGACCCAGACAGCAATGTTAAGCATTGTTACTCTGATTTTCAAAAGGATGCATACTCTGCTTGGGTGTCGAGATCTTCTGATACCCTCGAAAGGCCAGGTAAACCATCCAAACTTTCAAAACAAAAAAGTACAGTGGCCCACAAAGGAAAAGGGGAAACTGTTTAACTAGAAAAGCCACACTAAGCCTGAGCTTGTTTCCAGGTGCAACCTGGCAACACAAGGAAATTAAGTGAATTGCTCAGGGTCACACAGTATGCAAGTGAGGGTTGATGGGATTCAAACCCAGATCTTCAGGTTTGCAGCTCAGTGCCCTTAACCACTATGCTATACTGCCTCCAAAGAAGCTCATTTTAATGCAAATTTATTGAAGCATCCACAGACAATTCCCCGGTTCATCAAGGGAACAGTCCCTCTTCATCAGGGGTGGAGTCATGGAAAAATTTGCACATTTAAAGAGTGTTTCAAGTCATGACATAATTCAAACATTTAAAGCCACTTTACATACATACAAGTTCACTGTATGTGAGACAATATGTGCAACTAAATACACTTGAAATATATCCCTATAAAGTCAATTACCTTAGATCTAATTAATCACAGAGCAACAGCGAAAATTGATACATGCACACACAAAGTGAGCCTTTTTGTAGAGCACTGTGCTTTTTTATTTTGAATGTATCTGTGCCATTTTAAACAGCTGCACCAGTGAAATCCTGGATAGTGCATAGTCTGTGTATGTGAAAATCATCCAAACTTAAATGCCCTTCACCTAAATGCATGATTCCTGTGGTGATAGAGTTTTCCGAATTGAATCTCTCTATCCAGGTTTTACAGGTCATTAAAGTGATCAGAAAACCATACACATGGAAAACATACAATTCTAAATGAAACAATTTTCAATCTGTCACAGAAAATTCCCATTCAGCTGGAAATGCAGATTGCAATACATTTGGAATATATATTAAAGTACCTGGAATTAGAGCCAGCCGGCCTGATTATAGAAAGAGTACACCATGACGCAACACGCAGTTACGCCAAGAGAAATGTCGTAAGTCACAAATATACCAAGCAGTTACGACATACACTATTCTAGAAAGTGACATGTGCCATAATGCAACTAACTATGCCAAATGTGACTTACGCCGCAGTTGCGACATACCTGGAGGTACACTAATGCGTAAATGAACATACGCCAAGAAAACATAAGAGGTATGCCAAGCCGAGATTCTAGAAGCCGCCGCTGTGCTACAACTCACACCAAGTCCTGTTGGCATCACATACACCAGGTGGGAGCAGGTGCAACTTACACAGTATATAAAGCAGCACAAACAGGCAGGCTGGAGACACAGCTGCACAGCACTGTGAGAGAGAGAGAGAGGAGAGAGACAATGGAAGGACCAGCAGTAATGCTAGGTGTGCTACTACTGGACCACCGGGACAGGCACAGGAGGCAACACAATGCCTGGAACCAGAGGAACAGGCAGCAACCAGAATGGCACAGACCTGTCTGATGCCATGCATTACAGGTGTACAGGTCAAGGAAGACATACCAGGACCTGAAGGAGGAACAGTGCATTGCATGCTACCGACTGCCCCAGGCCATCATCGAGGGGATATGCAACGACCTCTGCGCAGACCTGCAGAGTGCCACCCACAGGGGGAAGCCAGTCCCTGTGGAGGTGAAGGTAACAGCAGCACTATGCTTCCTGGCAACAGGGATGTTTCAGACACCAACAGGCAACACTGTGGGAATATCACAGCCGGCCATATCCAGGTGCCTACACCAGTTCCTGAATGCTATGGTGGCCCTCTTGGATCAGTACATCACCTTCCCCCATGAAACACGACAGCAGCAGGCAGTGATGCAGAGCTTCTAGACCATCACCCAGTTCCCACGTGTAATGGGCGCGATAGACTGCACCCATGTTGCCATACGGGCACCATCAGTCAATGGGGATGTGTATGTTGACCGAAAGAGTCACCACTCCATGAATATGCAGGTAGTGTGTGACAGTCAGTGCCGCATACTGGATTTGGTTGCCCAGTACCCTGGTTCCACATGACACCTACATCCTGCGCAACAGCGGCCTACATTAGGGCTACCAGAGGGGCCGGCTCATGGGAGTAAGGCTAGTAGGTAAGGTAACACAGCACACAGCACCGCGTACCTGAACACCTGCACACCATGCACACACAGGAACATAGACTGCATAGACTGATGCTGCTCCATTAATCCAACAGGGGACAGTGTGTATCCACAGCTGCCATGGGTGATAACACCACTGCACCACACACACAGCAGCACATACAAGATACAATGAGGTGCACAGCCAGACCAGGTGCATCATCAAGTGCACCTTTGGTGTCCTGAAGGGATGATTCAGGTGCATTGATAGATCATCGGGGGCCCCTACAGTACAGTCTAGAGATGACCTGCAAGATATTCCTCATCTGCTGCATACTGCACAACTTCACAGTGCAACACTATGTGCCACCACCAGACCTGCTGGAGGAAGGGGATGAGGAGAACCAGAATGGGAATGGCATTGCACACAGACATGACAGACACCACCAGACAGATGCAGTGCTGGCACAGGCAGGCCAATGTGCATAGCGTGACCTGATAGAGAGGCACTTCACCTGAGAAATGCCATGATACCACAGTGATAGCCACCAAATGCCAAGCGGAGATGCCCAACAAACCAACACATGGGCGTGCCAGTTGGTGCAGTACACAGGCCATGGTGACACTAAATGATGGCAACAGGTCCCGTGGAATGTGGCCACTTTGGGCAACGCACACACAGCAGTGGACATGGTACAGTGCGATGAACCGAAAGACAGTATGGAGCTACGTAACAAGACCACCACAACAGGTAGGTGGTGACTGCCACAGCCCAGTCTTCTGGGGGGGTGGTGGCCATGCATTGGGCCCTACAGACCTCACCTGATGTCACACAACACAGCACACAGTAGAGTAGGGCAATGGGTAGAGGTAGGCAGCACACTGTGTGGGCCACACACCTGTGAGGCCTACAGACATACGGCACAACCAGTAGACACTGACACACAAACAGAGTGGAAACAGTGCCATGCAGTGGGCTATGCATGCAGCACACATCAACAAATCATGGGAGACAGGACAGACTCAATGGGCCAGCAACACAGTCACCAATGGAATGTGTGGCATGGGAGGCAAAGGTGCACAGAGGCCACAGGCACAGTGCTGGGATGATGGCACCACCAGGCACAATGCCCCTGCCATGGCCACTGATACATGTAAACAGTGCAACCACAACAGGGACACAGCAACAGGTGGCACAGACCTGTAGATACATGGTGGTGAGACACACCAATGCCCATGCCAATGGTGCCACCCACAGGGAACATTGGATCCCCAAGGTGGAAGGGTGCCGTACAGGCACCATGCCACCACACAGCTGGGACATACATTGTGTGGTCGCATGGGTGCCACACCATGCTTGGTGAGCTGCAGCACACAGGACACCATGCAGATGTGACCAGTGAGTAGTGCCATGGGCAGTGAGCAGCACAACCAGCACACTGACCAGATGCAGTGCAGATATACCGGGGACAGCAGGCACCACCACCAGTGAGCTCCCACGTGCATGGTGACACAGACCCACATGGCCATGCACACATGGAACAGACACACAGACCCAGTGATTAAGGAAAACAGTTTAATATACAGATATCAATAACAGAGACTCAACAATACAATGAATGGGGTAAGGGTCAGAACAACAGCCAATGGCACAATGACAAAACATAACAATGTGACAACATCCTAGTAGCAACCCACAACAACCCCAAATGCCCACCCGCACCCACGAACTACAAAACACAGGTCCCCACAACAACGACCCAAACCCACCCATAGAGAATGAAACAAAAATATACACAAACCCACCCAAATGTAATCCACTACACCCATATGTACATACCCACCCATATATACAAAACCACCCACAGACACAGTCCCACCCCCAGGATAAACAGTGCAGTACCACAGTCACTATGGCCAGCATAATTCAGCTAACAGGTCTCCCACAGATCCATGCAGGTGTCCAATATCCTCCAGGATGGCTGGCACCAGGGCCACTATGTGCTCCTGATCCAGGCCCCCCCCACAAGGGAACAGAACCAGGCCATCCAGCAGTGACGTCCTCAACCTCCCCCTGCTGCTGCTCCTGTATGATGTCCAGTGGCTGTGGCCCAGGGTCCCCTGATGCAGGTGCAACAACGCTTATCTTGGCGTCTGTCTGTGGTGCATCCTCAGCTGCCTGTGCTGCAGTATCCACCACTACGGTCCCTGAGGGAGATGCAGCCATGACCAGGTCTACCTCTCCTGCAGTATCACCCACCATGGCCAGTCCAGGAGCAGGCTGTGTTTCAGGCCCTTGGCGCCCATCATCTGTGAGGTCCTGCGCCACCACCTCCTATATAACTTCATCCACGTCATCACCAGGCACCTCTGCTGAGGAGGAGGAGGAGGAGGAGGATGAGATTGCTGAAAGGACCTGGGCCCTCCACTGCCTGCACTGCATGCACCTGCAGTACTCCACAGCATCTGAGGCCTTTATCTCCACCATTGCCTTCAGCAGGGCCCTCTGCCATTGTGATAGTTGGCTACACACACCTGTAATAATGCAAGGGATGCAGTCAGTGCTGGGCCTGGCCATGTGGCACCCACACATCTGACATGTAAGGTTGCAGCATGTGACACCATGCGGCTGACCGCCATGGCCACATCACATGGGGACCACTGCATGCACTTACCAGACCTCCAGTGTAGCGCCTCCTGCCTGAGGTTGCAGATGTGGCCATGCTGCACTCCCTGGGATGTGCCTGTTGAACCTGTGGGGTTGTAGGAAAGGGTGAGTTGTGTGCAGCTCAACACACCATGGCCCATGTGCCAGCACTGCCCCATCAGATGAACAGCCGTAGGCATACATACCTGCACCCATGTCCTGTCCAGACCACATTTCAGAGTCCCTGCACCATGCCATGCCTATCACATGTTGCAAAATTCTGGGCTCCTTCCGCGTGAGTTCCTGCCAGCTGTGCATCAGCTGGCAGACTGTCTGGCGTATGCCACTGCACTCAGCCATGCATGCACAGATGGTGTGCCACTCACGCTCCTGCTCTGCAGCTGTGAGCTTCCTGCACCCAGGTGGCAGCAGCGTCCTGCCTCACTGCTGCACCCAGTTCATGAGCATGACAGTCTCCATGGGTGTAAGGTTCGGTGCCCACCTGCTGAGGCTGAGTGATTAACCAGAGGACATGTCCGGTCACTGATGTGATACCTGCAAGGGGGGAAGGAATGGCAAGGGGGGAAGGAATGGCACACAGGTCATTACACAGTGCTGCCGTGGTTGTGTTTATGTCCCCTACTCACCAGGTGCAACACCCGCCTGCATCCATGGTGCATAGGAATGGGCCAGGGTCTCAGGTCATACAACCGTGGGGCCCCACCACTGCCGGTGCACCATGCACCAACAATATGCACAACAGGAAGCATGGACAGGCTGTGCATTGCCATGCATGTGAACAGACACACACCGCAGCACACTGAGCCTGCAGTGCACCAACATGCCACCAGCCCCCTGCATAGGCATGACACAGCCTGTCCCTGTACAGTGTGGGCATGGGCATGGAGCACTGCATGTAGCCCTGCCACATGTCTGCACAACCACTGCCGCATGCAGCAACATACAGCCCGACCTGGCAAGTGCCCCAGGTGCATCTCATGACCCACCACGCCTGACACAATGACATATGACAGATACCTACCTGGACTGTGCACTGCAGTGACAGGCGTGAGCGGATCTACTAGATCTGGCGGCACACCTGGATGGAAAAAGTGCAGGTCAACATTAGCCAGTGGTACTGACAGTGACAACAGCAACTGCAGTGGAGTGGCAGTGTGCCCCTACTTGGGCCTGTGCAGTGGCAATGAATCCTACACATGGGACAGTAAACAACAATGTCAGGTACACAGTGTAGTACACACAATGGAACAGTGCATGCTGTGCATTGGCTACTACTCAACTATGTCCTGGGTGTGTCCGCTGTGGTGCTACAGTGAGAATGGACATGGGTTAGTATGCTGCTGAATGTGTGACTGTGGCCTGCTGCCTGTGGGTGCTGCATACCTCCCATCTGTCACCAACCCATAGGTATGTCCCTGAATATGCACCAGGGCTGTCCCCAGGTCACCCTGCTGTGGGTGACAGGACCCTGCCTGTAATGCTAGCAGGTGGTGTGGCAGACAAGCTGCCAATGTGGACATGACAAGCATACCGGGAAGTACGTGGTACACAAAGAGTGGAACACATCCAGACATGCAGGCAGCTGTAATCCTGTGTGTCTGCTGCTGGCAATGGTCTGTGTTCGGCTCCCTTCTGTACTGTCTGTTGGGGCTTGTGGTAACACATGTCCTGATTGTCGTGGGACAGTTGAGACAAGGGCAGTTGTGTCCTGCACACAGGCATGTATGGTAGAATATGTTCTGTCTGTCTATCAGGAATAATAATGGTTAACAGTCCAGCATTTGTTGCAGATATCCATGGCAGCTACGCTAACACACCATACAGACCTGCAACACATTCACAGCAGTACAGTGACTACAATACAAAGCACCGACCCTAATTATGTGGAGTTTACATGTCTGATGCATTGGGTGGGGATGTGCACTGTCCTGGCAGTACTCATGTCACAACATGCCATGTACCACCCTGGACCTCTGACAGAATGGTAACCCTGTGTGGGGCCTGACCTGTGATATGGGAGGGGGAGGTATGGCCTGCTGTGGCCCAGTATGCACCAGTCTGCAGTCTACTACAGTCCTGCTCTGCCTGTCCTGTGGTGCTGCTGTCCCCCTGCACTGTAATCAGCACTCCAGCTTCTCACCTGTGACACAGTGCTGCGGCCTAGCTACACCACATGGCTCACAGCTGCACATGGTGCACGGACACGCTGCACGTGTATCGCAGCCCGCATGTGCGCGGTTGCGGCCTGTGTCAGACTGGGTATCTACGATGTGCAATTGAGGCCTGCAGTGCCAATCCCCACACTTGCATTGTGCTGAAGCCGGGCTGTGCACATATGCTATATGCCTTTTGGGCATCACACAAGTGAGGCATGCATGTAGGCATGTCTATATGTATGTACCCAGTGTTGGCTGCAGTGCTGTTGCCATGTCATGACTATCACATGCATTACTGTTTGTTGTCCCTACCTGTGACTGTTTGCTGTCTGAAGGTGTCCAGCTCCATGACACCGTCGATGCTCTGAGGGCTCAGGTGTGCAGCTATCCTCCTCTCCAGGCTACCGAGTAGCTGTTGCTGGGTGGGTCTGCCCCCTGTGCCCTTCATCTGTTCTGGCCAGCTTGCGCTTCACAAGGCACTTCAGGTCATTGCATTTCTTTTGTATGTCACGTACTGTTCTCTGTTGTGCTGCTATGGCATTGACCTTGCGCATGACCCTGTCCCATACCTTTCTACTTTTTTCCCCTCTTCTTTGTTTCCCCTCTCGGCTCATGAGGAGTGAATGGTGTTTGTCTATTTCCTCCACCAGGGTCTGGACCTCATCATGGCTGAAGTTCCTCTTTTGTCTCTGCTTCTGTGTTGCAGCTTCTGCCATCTCTCTTGCATTTCCAGTGGTGTCTCTTCTGCCGGTCTTGAGTGTCACGCCCTTTTATATCATGTATCTTTCGGGTCATGACATGCGCATTTGCGTTTGGCGTATGTCTCGCATTTTCAGGAATCTGGCATATGTCGCATGTCACAATTGCTTTGGCATACTTTACGCAATTGCATTATTTGCGTCTGGCATATCTGCCCTTCTAGAATCAGGCCCAACATCTTTGTGAAGCATTTGTCAGGAAAAAATTTCTTTTAGTCCCAGTAATTCTGCAGAATCTTTGTTTTCACATCCATCATTTAACAGTTCTTTAATGGCCTTACACATACAGTATGTATCCCCCGTGAAGAAGCCTATACCAGTTTGGGACCTGAACCTGCTCCTCACTCAGTTAATGACCCATTCTTTTGAGCCTATGGCCACCTCTGAGTTAAAATACTTTACTTGGAAAACATTATTTCTGCTAGCTATTACATCAGCAAGGAGGGTCAATGAGTTACAGATACTCTGCATTAATCCCTGATGCTTGATTTTTCACAGGGAATAAGTGGTTTTAAGAATGAATGTACAATTCCTCCATAAGGTGATGTCAGAATTCCACTTGAATCAGACTATTACATTACCAGTGTATTTTCCAAGTCCACATGACAATGAAGGGGAGGAAAAACTTCATACTGTAGACACTAGAAGGACAAATAACTAGCATTTGTTCCATATGGTGAGATGCCACAGGGACATTCAGCCTCTAAACAGTCTACATTGAGGTGGATAGCATCAACAATAAAATGTTGCTATAATGAGACTGGAAAGTACCCCAAAATAGCATTAAAGCACAGATAGAATACAGGGTAAGATCTGCCTCTTCACAGATGACATTAAGCTCTGTGGTAGGGTAGACAGTGAGAAGGAGGACCTGCAAAGGCTGGATAGGTGGTCCAGGGTTGGGCAGGTACAGTTCAACACCAAAAAGGACAAGGTAATGCTCATGTGAACAATAACCTCAGAAAGGGGTCTTGGATTGGGGGGGGGTAAACCGGACACTACTTTAGAGGAAAGGAACCTAGGAGTCATCATAAATGACTCCCCTAAACAATCTAGTAGGTGTAACAAGGCCTACAGTAAGGCAAAGAAGATGCTGGGGTGGATTGCAAGGGGTTTTGACAGAAGAAGGAAAAAGATATTACCAGGAAAAAGATATTACTACCTCTTTGTAGACAGAAACATAGAAACACAGAAACAGAAACTGACAGCAGGGATGGGCCGCATGGCCCATCCAGTCTGCCCTTTTTATTGCACTGCTTATGCTGTAGATCCCTCAAGGTCTACAGCACTTTCTCTTCCACCTCTTACCTCTCTCTTATGATTCCTTTGTGCATATACCAGGCTTTTTTTTAATCCTATCACTGTTTTTACCCTCACTACCTCCACTGGAAGTCTGTTCCAGGCATCCACCACCCTTTCTGTGAAGAAGTATTTTCTCAGATCTCTCCTGAACCCACCCCCCTCCATCTTCATATCATGGCCCCTTGTTCTGTAGCGCTCTTTCGTCTGAAAAATACCTCTCACTATACCTCCCACTTGTACCTTATTCTTGTCCATGAGGTATTTAAAGGTCTCAATCATATCCCCCTTTCAATTGTTTCTTTAGCCTCTCCTCATAGGACCTTTGATGTAGACCCTTTACCATCTTGCTTAGCCTCCTTTGGACAGCCTCCATCATGTCTATGTCCTTCCTGAGATGTGGCTTCCAAAACTGGGCACAGTACTCCAGGTGGGATCTTACCAAGGACCTACATAGTGGCAACACCACTTTTCTCTTTCTGCTGGTAATACCCATATCTATATACCGCAGCATCCTACTAGCTCACCCAATCACTTTGTCACATTGTCTGGCCACCTTCAGGTCATTCAATATGATTACCCCCAGGATCCTTTCCTGTTTGATCATAGCTAGTATCTATCCCCATTCTGTGTTGCACCACCAGAGTTCAGTGACCCAAGTTCATTATTTTGCACTTTTTTTGCATTAAACCTCAGCTCCCAAACTTTTGAACAATCCTCCAGTCATTTCACGTCTCTTTCCATCCTTTCCATCCCTTCCGGAGTGTCTACCCTGTTGCAGATCTTGGAATCATCTGTAAAGAGGCAAACCTTCCCTTCCAGTTCCTCTGCTATGTCACCTTTGAAAACATTCAAGAGTACTGTCCCTAGTACTGACCACTGTGTAACCCCACTGGTCACTTCCCCTCCTCAGAGCAAACTCCATTTACCACTACTGTCTGCCTCATATTCCCTAACCAGTTTCTTACCCAGGTTACTTTCTTATTGCCCACCCCCCTGTTGACCAACTTGTTTACCAGCCTCCTATGTGGAATGGTGTCAAAGGCCTTGCTGAAGTCCAAGTAGGCCTCCTCCACCACGCCTCTCTGATCCAGCACCTTGGTTACCCATTCAAAATATCTATCAGATTTGTTTGGCATGACTTCCTCTCCATAAAACCATGCTGCCTCAGGTCCTGCGGTTCACTGGATTCCAGGCATTCCACAATTCTTTCTTTTTATAGTGTTTCCATCAGTTTCCCCACCACAGATGTCAGAGTGACAGGCCTGTAATTTCCTACCTCCTCCTCCTTTCTACTACTCTTGTGAAGTGGGGCCATGTTCACCCTTCTCCAGTTCTCTGGGATCATGCCGGTCTCCAGTGAACTCTTAAACAGGTCTGTCAGAGGTGCAGCTAGCATCTCCCTTAGTTCCTTTAACACTCTTGGATGCACCCTATCTTGCCCCATGGATTTGTCCACCCTCAGGATAGTAAATGCTTTCCTGATCCTCTCCTTGGAGAAGGGGCTGGTGTCCACTTCCCTCCCCTCCAGTCTGTTGGTGCTTATTTATGGTCCTTCCCCTTCCCCCTCAACTGTGGACATTGAGCAGAAATATTTGTTTAAGATGTTTGCCTTTTCTTGATCCTCCTCAGTGTAGCCCCCTCCCTCCTTTATTAACCATGCAATCCCTTCCTTGGTCTTCCTTTTTTCACTGATATATCTGAAAAATGTCTTGTCCCCCTTCAATACTGTCTGAAGTATTCTTTCTTCAGCTTGCACTTTTGTGCTCCTTACTACCTTGCCTCCCTCCTTCCATTTTCCCAGATACACGTCTCTGTCCTCCTTTCTTTGCATCTCCTTATATCTTCTGAGTGCCACTGTTTTTGCCCTTACCTTTTCTGCCACTTCCCTCAAGTACCACAATGATCTCCTCTTCCTCCTCATTCTGCTTTTGCTTATTTGCCTGATATACAGATTTGTTGCCTTTGTTATGCTCTCTTTTATTCTGGCTCATTTTCCCTCCATTTCCCCCTTGACCTCTCCTCCCGCCAGGTCTTCTTAGACACATTCCCCCATCTTTGTAAAGTCAGCTCTTCTGAAATCTGGGACCCTCACCATTGTGTGCCTACATTCCTCTGTTGTTCGTATGTCAAGCCATACTGTGTGATAGTCACTGGTGACCTGATGACTCCCCACTCTAACATCCACTACACTGTCCCTATCCATAAGTATCAGGTCCAGAATTGCCCTGCCCCAAGTGGGCTCTCTGACCAGCTACCTGAGGAATGACCCCTGCAGGGAATCCAAGATGTCTCTTCTCCTGTCTGATGCTGCAACAGATAGGTTCTACTCAACATCTGGCAAATTAAAGTCCCCAGCAGTACCACCTCCCTCTTCTTAACTATTTTGACTATGTCTTCCAACATCTCTCTGTCTACATCCTGTCCCTGTATCAGAGGCATATATACTACTCCCATGTGAATAATGGCTCCATTTCCAGACTCTAGGTTGACCTACAATACCTCGACCCCCACCCTGACTTTCCGGTACCTCTGTCACTTCGATATTTTCCTTAACATAAAGCACCATTACCCTACCTTTCCTTCCAACCCCGCCCCTTCTAAACATTGTGTATCCAGGTATGACCATTTCCCAGTCATGGTTGTCAGTGCACCATGTTTCAGTGATGGCAACAATATCCTGGCCTGCCTCAACCATGGTGGCCTCCAGGTCTGGTACCTTATTTCACAGACTGCCAGCATTGGCACACATGGCTGTACAGTTTTTTGGTAGTCCTACTCTTGTCCCTCCACACATTGTCTAGTTGTTCCTCCTTCTTCTTCTTTTCATACTGCCTACTTCTCTCCCCCCCTTTCTCCCATGCTGATTCCTTGCACCCTTGGTTGTCTTTTATTTTGGTGGGTATCTTATCCCTCAGAAATTCTTTACTCTACATCACAGCCTGGAGGGCTGTTACTGCCATACCTTTACTTTCTGCCACCTCACTTGGTTAGTTTAAATGCATATTGAAGTAACACTTGAATTGTCCACTGAGACGACCCGCCCGGCGCAATGATCAAATTTCATGCGGCATGGCGACCGGGTTCGAGGACGGACCCAGATCATCGGAGGGCCAGCCGGGGAGAAGGATTGAGCATCAATGGGCAGCTCTCCTTCTCCGGGGAGGTCGCGGGCAACATTCGGCTCTGGGACTCCTGGCGGGCCGGAGAACTGCGCCGCGGCGTTCAAATGGGGGTTGGAGGTGGGGCAGGCGCTGGCATCATTGCGTCCCCGCCTCCTCGGGGAGGGCATATGGGAGGGAACAAAATTCCCACGCCTTGCGTCTCGGTGACGCTCTGCCCCAGGAAAGCCCTGATTGGCCACTGGAGCCATTCTCACAACCAGTCACAGTTCCGCGGTCCGATATGGGGGTCGGAATCGCGGCCCCACTCTCTGGGGGGTAAGCCAGGGATGACCGGGGGAGATGGCAATTTCCGGTGGCCGGGGCTCAAGGGGTCCGTGACCAGAGTCGATGGTCAACGAGAGGTGTGGGGATAAAATAGGAAAAATTAAAAAAAAAAAAAAGTGAATTGTTCACTGAGGACTGCTATTCTCTTCCTGGAGGGATGCAGTCTGTCCCCCCAGTACAAGCTCTGATCCCTCCAGGTGGATCCCTAGTCCCCAATGTAACCATACCCTTCTTCTTGGCACTATTTCTTCAACCATGGGTTGAAGGCCTTAGTGCGGAGCTCCCTCTCCTCCCCCATTTGTAGACAGGTAGTACTTCTGTAAAGGCTACAGTGTGTTCTACCTGCCTAAGACCCTTCTCCAGCTCCCTAAATTGCTCCTGCACTACTCTGTCCCTTCGAGATCTGTGTCATTCATCTCCAGGTGGATGATGACATCCATTCTGTCCAAAGGTTGATTACCTGCACTCATGGAAGGGAGTGGGGTGCACAGAGAGGGTTGCTAACCTTTGCATTGCTTCAAGTTCTGGAGAGACTGGCACCACTCAGATACCTTTAAAATAACTGTAAAATTTCTGTATTTGAGAAAACAGTGTTGAACAAGATTAGCGATCTGATGGCCAAAGAAAATAAAGGTGGAGTGGGAACTTAACTGCATAGGAAAATATAACCTTAAAAGAACTAGCTGATAATATAGCCTTAATTATTAATGCATCTGACAAAGGTGGACATTTGGTTCTCATGAATAAGACTGACTATCAGAAAATGGTAGATTTATGACGCAATACATTTAATGATAATAAACTCAGGAACAATCCCACTTTCAGTTTCAAAAGGGAATTACTAGCCCTATTAGAAGAAGCACAGGCAGAGGAAGTCATTATACAAGAAGAGTTAATGTTTTTATTTTGTGAACACACCATACTTCCTACTTCCTATGCCTTACCAAAGATTCACAAGGATGTTATGAACCCACTTGAAAGGCCCACTGTATCTGGGATGTGCTCTCTCTCTCTGTCTCTGTATGAATGTTTGGACCTCTACATGCAGAATTATGTAAGGAAATTGCCATCATTCATTAAGGAAACCAGTGATACCATCAATAACTTTACAAACATTAAATGGTTAGGAGACTATAGATGGATTACCATAGATGTAGAGACCCTATATACCTCAGTAAGACATGACCTTGGCATTAGGGCAACTGAGCACTTCCTGAGGAACGAGGACATAAGAGAGAATATACCAACTGACGTTTTGAAAAAGAGTCTGGAATTTGTCCTGACTAGCTACTTTTTTGAATTAATGATGAATTCTTTATTCAGAAGTATGAGACAGCAATTGGGGCCTCTATGGCCTCCTCATATGCAAATCTTTTCATGGGGCTATAGAAAGAGAAAGTCCTGTTTAATAATATGCTCAACCCTCACTTGAACAATGCAGTTAAATAAGGACGGTACATAGAAGACTATTTATGTATCTGGAAAGGTACAAAGGAGGGAGACAATGAGTTCATAAAATGGTTAAACAATAATACCTGGAACCCAATATTTACATCTAAAATACACAGTGAAGAAACTGATTTCCTAGACATAACTTTAATGGATGATGCTTATTCTGGGGAAATAAAAACAAGAGGTTTTAGGAAACATACAGCGACAAATTTCTTGTTACATAATGCCAGCTCACATCCATTTAAACTAAGGAATTCCATCCCATATGGAAAGCTTATAACAATTTGTTACAGTTGTACCATTGATGATGTATTAGAATCACAGACTTATGAACTAATTGGAAGGTTCAAAAAAAGAGGCTATTCTGAGCAGGGATTAATGACAGCCTATGAAAAAGTGAGAGGTATGAGACAGAAAGATTTACTAGCACAGAAACCACATAGCAAAGTAAGAAAAGATAGGCATGATGGGGGATCCATAACCTTTTCCACTGAATATAACAAACTAGCTGGATGTATAGGGAATATTATCTGGCATAATTGGAACATCCTTAAGAGTGATAATATATTGAAGGAAGTTATTGGTGACCCCACAAAAGTAACCTTTAGGAGGACAGGGACACCAAAGGATAGACTGGTACACAGTCAGTTTAAAACAACAACAAAGAGAGAGATCAAAGCACCTGGCTCCCAGTTAGACCAGTAGGATGTTTTTAAATGTCACAGGTGCAATGTTTGTCATCACATGAACCCAGGGAAGGTTTTTGTGGTTCCAAACTCAGAAACAAGAGGTACAGTAAGGGAATTCATTATGTGTACTATTACCTTTGTAGTGTATATACTATGGTGTGAATGTAGCCTGTGTTACATAGGAAAAACAGTGAGGATGTTAAAAGAACATGGGTAACACAACATATGTAGTATTTTAAATAAGCGATTAGACACACCAGTTTGAAGACATTTTTCACAGCTACACAATTCTGACACCAGCTCATTACAATTTATGTACCTTGAATGTGTAAAATTCCCTCCAAGAAGTGGTGATAAACAGAATTTATTGTTAGAAAGAGAGGTATTGGATATTTTCTCTTAACACTGTTAAACCTAATGCCCTGAATGATGCCTGGGATCTGAAACCTTTTCTGAAGAAAAAGCACTGACATTATATGATAAGATTACCATCCTGAGTCTCCCCCTCAACTTTCCTTCTAATTCTCTACTTTTTTCCTCTTTCCCTCACCTCCCTCCTTTTCTTTTCTTCTTTCCATCCCTTCATTTCAATATTCTTCCTACTCCCCTTCTACCTCCCCTACTCCATCTTTCCTGTTTCACACTTTCCCCCACTAGGGGCTTGGTTTGGATATATGGGATGTGAATTATGAAAGTTATGAATAATGTGAATTACTATTTGACCACTCATTACCTTTTGCTTGTGTTTTCTTTAACAGGATGTGCATATTCAACTGTGCATTCCTTATTTTGGAGACATGGCCAGTCACATGGACTGAATATAATCTATTATTCAATAAACTCCTTATCTCTTCTTTCCTTCTTGATTTGTAGTAGATGACTATTTATGAGTCAAAGTAATTGATGTTATATCCCAATAGATTATAGGTGATCACATTGTATTAAATAAAGACTTTAGTCATCATGTGTTTGTTATGAGTAATGTAATGAGAAGCAGCAAAATAATATAAACATTTTAAATGCTTTTGTTTTGACACCTTTAGTCTGTCCTGAAGTTGTTGCAGTTGATGAATTAAAAAATTAGTTTTAATTGTTCATATATATATATATATATATATATATATATATATACTATTATATTAATTATGGTTTTCTTTTGGCTTATGGTTTAAATTTCATTTAAATGCACAGACTCATTAGCCTAGCTTGAAGCAATTCTCCTTTGAGAGAGAGAGAGAGAGAGAGAAAACAAAAATGTTAGAAAGAAAGTCTGAATGATGTGATTAATGATGTCATGACTTCTAACATATAAAATGAAGTACTAAGTATATTGGGCCATGCCCCCTGAGAAAGGCTTGCAGCCAAAGCACTGGAACAGTGCAAGGGTGAATGTATATTTTATTTGACTTGGATTTAAACACAGTAAATCCAGATTTATTTATTGGAACTTGAAGTCTGGTTGGTGCCAGTATCTTCAGGACTGGGATGATGACATCCAGATCCCCCTTCTTTCCTATAGTTCTCACAGTCCTCTGTATATGATTTCCATCCCTTTGAACTGATGTGTCAGGTAGGTACTTAACCTCCTTCTCTACCCCCTTTCCTCTCCCCAACTCTATCCCCCTGACTATAGAGTCCCCCACTAGAAGTTGCTTCCTTCTTCTCTGGGGGCTTCCTTCCCACCCTGGGGACTCCATTTGGATGGTCGCTCACATCCTTTCTGTCCACCACCTCAGGTGCTTCTTTATGGCAGTCCTGCTCCACCATGCACTGGAGTATTTTAGTGGCACTAGATGAGGAGTGTGCCTGTTATCCCCTCCCCCAACCTTCTCAATCCTACCACACCTGCCTTCCTTGATCCCACCTTAGTCCAACTGCACCCTTCTTCTTGCAACTTTTTGGGTAGCGGTGTCTGGCTAGGTCATCCTTGGGTGGGATAGATGGTCCCCTGACTCCTTGCCAACATGACTTTGAGTCTCATAACATTCTCCTGACTCTCAGCAACACTGCCTGGAACCTCAGGATATGTTTTCTCTGCCCACAGAGGTGCATGCAGATGGGACAGCACCACAGCCTCCAGAAAGTCTCCCTGTAGACTGCTACCCCACAACAACTGCACTGCACCTGTCCCCATATTTCCTTTCCCTTGTTCTTCTAGTCTTCCCTGTTTTTGTCTGTTCCAGACCCAGAAAGCCTATCCTACTAACACCCAGTAACCACATGCCCTTTAACCCTGAAGCTCACTAATGCCTAGCAGGCTTTTAACAGCAAATTCCTACACCTCTACTATGTCTAGCAACTATTTAACAGAAGGCCCTTAATTCTTGAAACACCCTAGTACCTAGCAACAATTTACCTGCAATCCATACTTCTCAGACATACATCAATATCTGTGATCTGTTTAGAACAAACAACACAATAATTTAGACAAAGAAATGGAAACAACAGCCTCTAAGCCCACTGACACATGTACCCCCAGATTCTTAGCTAGTCTCCCAAGTACAGTCACCATTTGATACAGCCCCCAACAGGTTTACCTGGGCAGGGGTCCCCTTGGGACAGCAGGGGAGCAGAGTGACTGGCTGCCTCATTGGGCTGACTCTGGTGGGCAGACTCCAATGTCCTTTACACATTTGTCCTTCATGCAGGGAGCCACAACATGGGCAGGGCACTTGATGGCCTAGTCCTTAAGAAATCTCCTGCCTGCTTCCTGGATTGCCAGGCAGCACCTGTGATTGACTGTTGATTGGGGGAGGGAGGCACAGCTTGCATGTGATTGGCTCCTTCTAGGAGCATCACAGAGCTTCCAAGCTGTGCTCCTCTCTGCTCCTTCGGTGATCATTGGTGTCTCAGTTACATGGCAGGGGAGGTCCAATTCTTCCCCACCTTCTTCTGTGCATGGCTCTTTGTTCTGCAGAGGGGGCTATTTACAGCTCCTGGCTGCTTTCTGAATTCCCAGGCATCACTCAGGATTGGCTGTTGATTGGGAGGGAGGTGTGGCTTGCCTGTGATTGGCTCCTTCCAGGAGTCTCATGGAGCATCCAAGCTCCACTCCCTCTCCACTACTCCAGCAATCGTTGGTGTCCTCAGTTGCTTGGCAGAAGAGGTTGAATCCCCCCATTTGTCTTCTTCTGTCTGTGATGGTGATCATTGGTGAGATCACAGTTTGAGTATTATTCAAGTTCTTGAGTCCTCACCTAGACAGAGAGAGGCTGGAGATGGTGCAATGTAGTGTAACCAGAATGATTCAGGGCCACCAGGGCATTGAACATGTACTTGCTTAATGCCAGATGGGAGAGGGGTGATATGATAGAGACCTTCAAGTTCCTGAAAGGAATGAACAAGGTGAACTGTGAGGAACAATTCAACAAGAGTAGTGAATCTACAACACAAGGGGCTAGATTCTAGATGGTGGATGCAGGGCTTGTGTCAAGCCCTGCATCCACTGCAAAGTTTGACACAGCTGTGCCAAAACCCTTGGACACAATGGAGTCCAATTCTGGAAGGGCTGATGCAGTTGCGACAGTTTTTCCACTTTATGGCAGTTTGCATCAAAGGTTTGGCACAAGCCCCATAAAAAGGTACCCCCATGGATGCAAAGTTAGACCAGAGGAGAGCTGGTCTAACTTTGCAGTGTCTGGGACTTTTGGCAGCCAGCTTTCTGGAACTGCAAATTCCCCCTGTTTGATGCAAGTCACCACTGCATCAAACACCCTTCTGCAAGTTCCCTGTGGCAATCACAACCCTTTCTGGAATCTGGCCAAAAGCATCAAGTGAAAGCAGGTGGCAAGGAAGTTCAGGAAGGACATGACAGAGTATTATTTTGCACAGAGAATGATTGAGCCATTGAATAATCTTCCAGCAGGAGTGGTGGGTGCCAACACCATTAATGGATTCAACATAGTTGTGACAGAGTAAAGGCTTACTAGTTACTTGGGTGGTGGTGGTAGTAAAATAGGGAGCAAGGGGTAGTATAGTGTTAACAAAGATGCTATACTGGCTAAAGGTCTTGGGGTTTGATAATTACGGACAGACTAGATGGACATTTGTTCTTTTTTCTGCCATCGTTGTCTATGTTTCTGTATTTCTATGTTCCACTAAGAGTACAACAGCATCAGTGACAGCAAGAAGGAATTGGCCACTGGCAAACAAATGTCAAGCTACTACCTGATCCACTGTTCATCCATTCAGATTTTATTATTGCTTGAACACTCAGGCAGAAGAAGATACTAGGCTTGGGATTTCTGTATATCGGGACCTATTCTCAAAGTAATCCTAATATCCATTCTTGCCATGCCTTACTCCTTTTGTGATGTGCCCAGAGCCCCCAGGCTTAGGAGTCATAAAAATAAAGATTTTCTTACTTATTTACTCCCCAACTCAGGGTACTGCTTGGAGTCTGCACAAATTAGACTGGGGTATTCTAATTCCTTCAGTTAGAAGGAAAAGCCGCTCACCATAGTTACAGCTTTTTTTTGTAAAGGATTAGAATAGCCAGTCAAGCTAACCTTTTCCTGCCTCTGCATTTTAGGATACGGTAGTTACTGTATTTTTTTCAGAATCCGTTATTGCTATATATAGCTTGATCTTTTCATAATTGCTGTTGCTTGTTCAGTGTCATCAAAACTCACTTTAAATTTGAAATATATGTTATTGTAATTGAAATATCTTTTTCAGATTAGGTCTCAAGACATTTTAAAATCTGAAATGTATATTATTATAACTGAAATATTTTTCCAGATTAGGTCCCGAGACCCTGGCATCTTTAGCTCAAAGATTTACAACTGAACTGATTGTTAGGAGGCTCAAGACCTGTACTATGAGATAGGGTATCTTTAAAAAAATATTTTATGTTCTGTAGAACCATATCCCTCATAGAGATGATGCAGAAGTTTGACTGGTTGTTCTAATCCTTTACAAGAAAAGCTGTTACTATGGTGAGTAACTGTTTCTTATCTGTCTCCATCACCCACAGGTCATTGTCATCTCACTGTGTCTCTTTTATTCCTATTACATCTGGTTCTTCCAGCTCCAGGGAAACCAGTATCTCTAGTTCATTCAGTATGTTTTGCAGGCTTCATGGATTGGTATCAATGAAGAAAAAGAAATTGGTGTGCCCAGGTTGCAGAAGGTGGTGCAGAACAAGGCGGCCAGCCTGCTAATATTAGAAGAACAAATCTCTGCAAGTGTGAAACCACAAAGTTAAAGTACAAAAATAACAAAATGAGTAAAACTCAAAATATTATTTTATTTGCAGTTCAGATGAGGACTACTGGTTAAACCCATAACCCCAGTGCTTGAACCCAACACATGATCTTCATCAGGGGTCTTGCTCCTGTTTGATTCAGGTATAATCCATCTTTCCTAAAAGTACAGCTTTGCCCATCAGAGTTTATCCAGTCATTGTTCTGGACAGATGTGGCGCCATAGGAGCCACTAGGGTGACTAAGTAGTTCTGTGTAATGATGATGCTACTGTCCCAAACCTGACAACCTGACAACCTGAGTCTGAGAGAGTACAGTTTTCCCACCACTTCCTTTGGTCCACTGGCCTGGTGTGGTGGAAGTCAGGTTTATTCTAAATAGGAACTCAGGTCAACCTGTTCAGCTACATGTAGCAAATGGTGGTGTCCAGTGGCAAGTGATTGCTCAGAACACCTACCACCCCATGGTAGCTGGCACAGAACCCTCTTACCTCCTTGTCCAGCCAACATCTGAAAAAAAATCACAGAATCTGAGCCAAAAAAGAATGAGATTTGTATAAATAAGTTCAGATGGTAGGTGGCCAGTCAAGGAAGTGTGAGAAGTGGTCTGTGCCAGTTGACATGTGGAGTGGAGGAAGTCCTGGTGGGTTGGTGGAGATCAGCAATCTGTAATCACAATTTGGAGAGACCCAAAGTGGAGTCCAGCAGGTTGGGGACAAGGACCATATTGAGAGATTTGGGGAGCTGATCCACATGTGTACTTTGCATGTAAAAACACTTTGGTTTACTTACTGTTTGCTGTAGCATAGTAGACTGTATCAGAATAATTTTGTTATACTTCCAGGCTAACATCTTCTGTTACTAGAAATTCCAGAATCCCCTGCAGCTCCCATCAGATCAGTAGGCAACTATGGGAGATTCAATAGCTTGCAATGTATTTTAGAGTTTACATAAGCTCTGATCTTTTGTTTGCTGGTACTGCTGTCCTCCCAGAGTGAAGTACAGTCACAGAGAACTGTACTAAGTCACTGGAGAAAAGCAGAACCAGAAAACACCTCATTTCATTTCATTTTATTTTTTACCCTTGTAAGTCTGATGAGCAAACTGCCCGTTTTCACAGACGATAAGCAATACAATAAACAAAAAACAGAAACAATAACATATACAATACATCTGATCAGAGATTATAAAAGCTTTAACATGCACTGCAGGCTATTCGCTCTCACTGATTTTATTTTATTTTATTGATCAACATAATATCTTTACAATTTAAAAACATTTTCAAAACATTTTATACATAGTCTTTTAAAATACAGTCATTTTATAAATAACAATCTAGGTTACATATTTAAAAGAAGATCAAATGGAATTCTTGTGTATCATCCAATACTGTCTGTGACCAATGAATATAATATTGCAGGTACAGCGTATGCAAATTGCAGAAACAAATAATACAAAGCTTTCATACCTTGCTAGACTTCTTTAAAAGTTAAACAGTATAGAACAGCAAGGTTATGATGACCATGAATGGTCAAGATAATGAATCACCTGTTTATCTTGGGTGCAACATTAAAGACCGTGTGGCAATCAGTGATTTTCCTTTAGATAATTTCAGACTTTATTAGTCTGAAATGTAGACACTGTAGGGTTCAGGTCTCATTACCTACACTGTAGGGCTCAGGTCTCATTACCTACACCCCCTAAGCAGTGTATTGGAACTTTTAATCACTTATTCCTACATAGGGAAAACACAAAACAAAAACAAAGCTTAATTAGTTACAAAAAGTAAAGTCAATGACTTCCATCCTTTAATGTAAAAAGGGGTTTCATAGAAAGCTATTACCAGGGTTTGAGTATTCATTGATGAGAGGGGCACCAAGAACAATCAGAACATTTTTACATTAGACAAGTAAGCCAACATATTTTCCAAATTAGTATTATTTCCACAAGAAAACAAAGCAGATAACACATTATTGTTTAAGATAATATTTTCATAAGGGAGGTTTCCAGACAGCATTTCCTTTCTTTGCCATACCTTGGACATGAAAATATAATGTGTTCAAGATCATCTAGGTCACCTTGACCACAGCCACAAAATGTGGAAAATATTCCCTCTCATTTTTTTTTATAAAAGAGTTGATTCAAATAAAAAATTTAAAAACAGAAACATGTAATTAGGTTTCTTTTATCCCTGTCTGATATTTTCATCAGGTAGTGTTCGATCTGAAAAACCCTTTTATGCTGCTTATATACTAAGGCCCAGATATTCAAACTGCGCTCAAAAGTAGCGCAACAGCAGGAGCAAGCACAAACCCATTGCGCAAATGCGCAACAGGTGCGATATTCAAACATGGAGCAGAGCAAATTGCGCAAGCAACCAACGTCTCAATATCGCACATACTGCGCCATGGCGCAACCAGGTAGGAGAGGCTGAGCCAAAATGCTGTGCTATGGCGCAACCATGGAAGCTCAGCTGAGCAGTGCAGGGCTGCCATAGCGCAAGCACAGCCCCCGAGCAATGGAACTGCATATCCAGGGAGGCAGGCTGGGGCCCACCGCCAGCCATGCCACACATGGGCACCGGAACTCACTGCAGAACCCACACCACACTGGCACACCCCAAGCACAGCATCACTGGGGGTGGGACGGATGATCCACGTGCCCATGGGGACAAGCCAACTAAAGCATAGCAGAGCCATGACACCCCAGCACAACCACTGGCAGGCAGAGAGTGCCACACCCAGGGGGTTGACAACCACAGTGCACATCAGTCCCCCCTGTACGCACAGCACAGCGTGCACCGTGCCCCCAAGACACCGCTCATGTGCAGTGACAGGCACTGCAGGAAACACCATGCACCCCCCGTGCCACACGTCAACCCCATGCTGCAGAGAAGCAGACCACCCAGACCCACCCTGTGCACCCAGCAGTGGGTGGCAGCAGATGGCGAGAGCAACAGAAAGGCAATGCTATGCTGGTGATACCTCCCCATGGACACACACACACACACACACACACACACATATACCCAGGACCATAGTAGCCCAGATGGCATGTACACCCCTGCAACGGAGCACCCAGAGCCAGTTGCAAAGCAGACACCAACACAGCAGTTGTACCAAAATAGAAATCTATATTGAAACAAAAAGTGAACAATACAGTAAAAACTATGTACAATTTGGGGGGGGGACGGGTAAAAGGCAGGGGTGTTCAAGGGGGAGGGAAAAAACTTGGAGAGGGAAGGCAGGGTGAAAGGGATGGGTGAAGGGCAACTGAAAGGTGGGCTACGGCCCAGCAGGCTCCTGCTCCTCCCCTTGCCGTCGTCTCCTCCTATGTTGGCGCCGCCGTTCCCCCTGGCGCTGTAGGGCTTGCAGGACCTCCTGGTTTTCGACCACAACCTGGGTCAGGCGCCGCACATCATGCGCCATGCGCCGAAGCCACCGAGGCCTAGGAAAATGGGAACACAGTCAATGGCTGAGACTGACCACAACCCTGAACACCACCCAACCTGCAACCCATCTAACCCAATGTACTGCACATGTGATGGCATGCACCCACCACAGTGAACATGCACAAGGCCATCACAAACAGGCGGCACCAGCCATCGCACCACCGCCCACACACACTGCCCACGTCAATCACAGTACAAACTAGGCTGTCATGTGATGTTGCAGCGTGGTGCGATGCCAGTTACACAGCTATGTGCCCAGTGCATGCCTGGACCACCTGTGATGCATACACAGGCGTGTCGTGATGCTGCACTGTGATGCAGGTCACCTGTGTCACACCTACATACATGGATACATAGACAGTGTCGGCAGATAAGGCCTATGGGACACCCAGTCTGGCCATTTGGCCTTGTACGATCACTCTCTTGTCCTATAAGTCCATTCCCCTCACTGACCTCCAGAAGTCCCTCATGGCGAACCCACACATACAGATATCCGTGACCAAGTCAGCCCCACCACATCCTCTTGCAGGGTGTTCCACTCGTCCACCACCCATTATGTGAAGAAACACTTTCGCATGTTCCTCTTAGCACGAGCCCCTCCAACTGCAGCCCATGCCCTCTAGTCCTGGAACATCCTTTACGCTGACAAATATTGGTTCCTCACTCCTGTTCCCCCTGTACAATACTTGTATGTCCCCATCATATCCACACCCTCCTCCCTCCAGGGAGTACATGTTCAGTTCTATCAACCTGTCTGCATAGGACTTGTGATGCAATCCATGCACCATCCATGTCGCCCTCCTGTGAGCGCTCTCCACCCAGTCCCTGTCCATACAGGTATGTTTTCCGGAACTGTACACTGTACTCCAGTGTGGGGAGTCACTAGTGTTTCGTCTAGTGGAACTACGACCTCCCATTTGGTTGTGTCCATCATGGTTGGTGGTCCTGCCCCCCCAGCATGCAATAGCATCCATGACGTAATGATACTCACACTCCTCCAGCAGCTCTGTCTGCCGCTGCTGCTGCTGCTGTTGCTGCTGCTGATGCTGCTGCTGCTGTTGCTGCTGCTGATGTTGCTGCTGCTGTGGCCTGACGGCCTGTGGCACTGGGGCCCTGGCATGGCCCACATCAGCCTTGTCCGGCGCCCTCACCATCCGGCCTGTGGGAGACATATGGTGAGACAAACATCAGTGTGACACAAAAGCAGAGTGCCCCCTGCCCCAGTAAGACTGCCTGCCCACACAGCCATAACCATCCATCGCAGAGCTGCACACACTGACACACTGATGCACAGCCACCCAGGCACACACACCCCTACAGAGGATATAGGTGAATAGATGGTACACTCCACGTGGCTGGGCACCAGGCCCGCCTGGCACAGGGCTTGCCCAACGCGTTAACAGTTCGGGTCCCTCCGGAGATCACTGTACCGGTGCCGGCACTGCTCTGCAGACAAGCCCCGGCCAGTGACCCCCACCAGGTCAGTGGCCACTTGCTGCCACACATGGGTCATAGGTCCGGTGAGGGGGGCCTCACCATATAGTCCCTCATAGTGGGGCTCCACTAGGGCCACCAGGTTGGCCACTTCAACTGCGCTCCAGGACACTGCCCTCCTCTGAGCCATGGCCCCAACTTTACAGCAGGCAATATGGCGCCCCGCTGCGCTGTGACCCCACGTGGAGTTGTTGTGCAATAGACCAGCACAGGCTCCAATCGCGCTGTTCGCTCAGCGCCATCACTTTACATGGCGCTGTAACCAGACAGCGCAATAGGGACGTACACATGGCATGCCCACAGCGCCAGGGGTCAGAGGGCATACACAAGGTCACGGCAATGACGCAAGGCTACGCACAGCACCTTGGGATGTATAGGCATCCTGCGCGACTGCTAAGCAGAGCACCAGTGCCACAGTGGACTATCGCGCAGAAGTGCCACAGCGCCATATAGTGCCCAGTGCTGTAGCGCCACTGGCACAATGGTGGCCATGGCCAGAATCGCCTATCGCGCTCAGCAGGTCTGCAGCGCGATCGACACCTGTGTAACCTGTCTGGGCATGAGCAATGCAGTGTAGCACACAGCCACAAACATGCGCCATCGGCTCAGCCGGACCTTCCCTATTGCGCTAAGCGCAAATACGCGATATTCAGCCGACATATGCAAATCAGTCGATCAACCATGCAAAGGCGCAGTGGCGCGATTAGCATGTCATTAAAGTTGCGCCACACCTCATTTGCATGTGTTGCGCTATAAAAATGTGACACTGGGTTGTGGTGGCCAGATTTGGTTGTTGCAGCTGAGAGGTGAGTTACATGCTGTGTGATGCTCAGGACAATGCTCATGGGCAGGGGTGCTGGAGGATGTCACAGGTTGAGGGGCTGAGCATGATGATGGCATTAGAAAGGGCAGAGGGCACCCTTTCCATCAGTATCTGCCATGCGGCGAGGAAAGGGGCTTCTGCCCCCGACCTGCAGCTATGCTCATGGGGAAATGCTGTGGACTGCACAGTGACAGGTGTCCACTTCCACCCATACAGATCAGCATGACTGGCGAGAACCAGGCCGAGGTGTGGGGCGGGCGTGGAGGAGGCTGAACTTCACCACAGCAGAGACCGAGGCCCTCTTCCAGGCCTACCTGGAGGATGAGCCGCTTTGAGTGGGCGGAGGGCACCCCTCAGCAGCGTGCAGCTGCATGGGAGGGTAGCTCTTGCCGTCAACCTGCGCGAAGCCACCAGCGCTCCATGCAGGAGTGCGCCAAGAAGATGGGTCTGACCGCGGGAGGCTGAAGGAGAAGGTGGCAGCCTTCAGGGTGGCCTGTGCTGCCACTGGTGGGGACCACCAGTGGTGTTGCATGACCCCGACCGAGGAGACACTGGTCACGGCCATGCAGCCGAGTGCCATGCGGGTGTTCCTGGCGGAGGATTCCAGACAGGTGGAAGCCCATCACTGCGGTATGTCATGGTGATGTTGTGGGGGCGGCTGTTGTTCACATGCACTCACATGTACTCTCTTTCTGTTTCAGATCCTGTTAGTCTGCAGAAGGCGGTGGTGGTGGGTGCTGACAGTGAGGCAGACATGCTGGACCAGGAGGAGGGACCTTCCACCTCGCCAGCAGCCTGCACGCATTGCAGCAGCAGGCCGGCTGGGCTGACAACTCCGCCGGCAGTGATACGGGTGCAGGGGGTGCACAGCCTGTATCACAGCAGTCTGGCATGCAGGTGTGCCAGCATGCTGTGCCTATGGCAGTGGCACGCACCGGCACTATTGATGATGGCAGGCCTGCAATGGCCAGTGAGAGGTGTGTGTCCCATGAGGGACACATGGCAGGCCAGCACGTGCCCCTGGGCTGTCCAGCTCCACACCTGTGTACCAGCATGCTGGCACAGTCACAGGCTGGGCCTGTCAGCACCGGTGTGCAGCATCGGTGGCTGAGCAGGTGTCTGGCACTGTTGACAGCACAGGGTGGAACAGGTGGACCTGAGGGCTCAGCAGTTGGAGGGCAGCAGCAGCAGTTGCACACCAGGCCTGGGGGACAGCGTCAGGCAGTGGCACTTGTCCACCGCCCTTAGATCAGCCCATACCTGGTCCTGGCAGACAGCGGCCACCCTCAAGGGGTGCTGTGCACCAGGACCATCCACCCTGGGGTCACGATGCCATTGGGGCACAGTACCCTTTGGACGCCAAGACACCTGCCTGCTGCAGGAGTTGGTACAGCTGCAGGGGTGGGTTGCAAGGTCCGTGGAGGCACTGACTGTGTCCGTGGAGCGGCATAGCAGGGAGTGTGCTCGGGACGGGCCGAGATGGTCCATATGCGGACGGATGTGACCGCTGCCATCGACAGGCTGACCCAGGCAGTGGTCTCTGTGGCGACCGCATTGACCACACTGTCTGGTGACCCTGTACCATGCACCGCACAGTCGCCTCCACTCCCGTTCGGCGTCGTGCAACACCAGGCCTGTCGGCGCGGGTTCTGCTATGGGCATCCCGAGCACCCCTGGTGCAAGTTTGTTTGGCGGGATGCAGACCCCTGTGCAGGCAAGGTCGCAGTCACGCACTGGGACCCCTGGTGATGCACTAGCACCACCCGATGTGGCCCCTGCACAGCCTTCCAGTGCTGCTAGGCCATGGCGGGGCCACCCACGCATCTGTGGTGGCCGTGGGACAGTGCTCCCTGACTGAGCTGTCTCTCAATGCAGGCCCTGTCTGGTGCTGCCCTGTGTGCAATGTGTGTCATGGTGGGCAGTGCACTGCTGGGTGCTCTGCTCACCAAACTGACACACGGACCACCTGCACACTCTCCCAACTGCTGTCCACAGGTGCGTGTGGATGATGATGCCTGCATTGCACTGTACACCAAAGTGCAAGGTTGCCCAGGTCTGACACATGTCGTGGACAGTCCAGGTGGTGGTGGTTGGTGGTGCTGTGTGATAGCGTGTAATTTCCGCGAGTGCTGTGCTGCTGCCCTGTATGCTGCCTGGTGTGTGTGTGTGTGTTCATTTGAGTGCTCACCTCTCTGATGATGTGTTGGTATGCCTAGACCCTTCAACTCCCCTGACCTTCATGCACGGTGTGTTCCCCTGTGTGCCTGTGGTTTGCGCATAGACAGTGTTGCCTGCACATGTCCCCTTGACTTACCTGTGTTGGGCATAGTGCTCTTCTGCAATGGTGTCCCGGTGCAGCTGGGCCTGCCGTGTCAGTCGGGGGTCCCTCCATCCTAGGGGGGTGGCTCATCACCCATATCACTGGCGCCACTGGCGTCCCCATCGCTGTCCCCCTCTTGGACCTGTACGGCTATCCCATGGTCTTTGGCCATGTTGTGCAGGATGCAACAGGCCAGGAATATCCCACAGGCCTTTTGGGGGCTGTACTGTAGGGCTCCGCTGGAGGTGTCCAGGCATCGGAAGCGTGCCTTGAGTATCCCGAATACCCACTCTATGATGTTCCGTGTTGCGGCATGTGCCTCATTGAAACCGTGCTGCGCTGGGGTCGTGGGGCGCCGGTATGATGTGAGCAGCCAGGGACGGAGTGGGTATCCACAGTCACCTGTGTGGAGATAGTGGAGATCAGTGTTAGGTCAGGTCCATGTTGCCCATATCCTTGTGTGCCACTACCATGGCACCTGTGTCATTCCCACCCTTGCACAGAGTTTGCATTCCATACATGTGTACTCACCCACTAGATGACCTGTGGGATGTTCCACTCTCGAATCGATGGCACAGTGCAGATTGGTGCCATATGAGGCATCATGTGCTCCACCAGGGTGTGTGGCACAGACATTGATGATGCGCCCAGTGGCATCACACACCACCTGGCAGTTGACACTCGAGAAGCCCTTTCGGTTCTGATATGCTTGCCCGTCGGGCCAGGTGGCATCTTGAATGGCCACATGGGTGCAGTCTATGGCACCTAGCACGCCAGGCATTTGTGCTACCCTGTGGAACTCCTGCATGTTTGCTGTATGCTCTGCAGCGGTGCTGGGGAAATGGATGTACTCCGCAGCATGAGGCAGCAGTGCGCTGAGGAATTGGGTGAGGATGTGATGTGGCCGACTGCGTAATGCCTGTGGTGTCCCCTGTCGGCCTCTGGAAGGTGTCCGTGGTGAGCAGGCACATGCAGGCTGTCACCTTGGTCTCCACGGACAGAGCATGACTCCATCGTGAGGGTGCCTGCATCACATCACTGCACAGCTCACTGAGCTGTCTCAGTATTGCCCTGCTCAGGCGGTACCGGGCCACGATCTCGACATCGCTGTACAGCTCGTAGCTGATGCGGGCACGATACCACCTGTCGGGGGCGTACCGCCGACGGGCCCCTCCACGGCCATGTCCCCTGCAGCATGCTGTCTCACCCTCATTACAGCTTCCATGTGGAAGCTGACACTGTCCATCTCCCTGGCTTCTGCCTTCCCCAGCTGCTGTTCCTGTGTTGCCCCACTGCCCCACTGCTGCTTCCACTGACGGCACCCCACTGGCCTCTCTGTCCTCCAGAACCCACTGTCCCTCTCTGTCCTTCCTGCTCCTGTCTCTGTCTCTCTCTCTCTCTGTCTCTCTCCCCCGGTTTGTGGCCTGCTTGAGTTCTTGCGCCGCTCCCTTGAGCCTTTTTATTTTGGCTCACATCCGGTACAGCGCATCCTCCGGCTGAGCCACTCTTGCGCATTGCGCAAGTGTTCAAATATCGCATTGCGCACTTTATGCATGGACCCGCCCCCTTCGGTTGCGCATGCCTTCATTTCCATTGCGCTGTGGCTCAGCGTGTTTTCGGTGGCGCAACTGGCCCCTTCTCAATATCGCAGAATGGCGCATTTTTGGAGTTGCGCACGCCCAACCCTGTTGCGCATGGCGCAACCCTTTTGAATATCTGGGCCTAAGTGTATTTTAATGGTTTTAATTTGTTCAATATCTTGCTGTGCTGCGATAGCTCTGCTTTTGCATCTAATATAACCCACTTAGGTTGTCTGTGAGGTTCTATTGATCTCATATAATGTAAACTGAAGGGTACAGTCTAGGTTTCACAAATACCATGTATGGGAAATGCTGTTAATGAACATAACATTTGCTCTTCAAAACTCTGTTTGAGTAGTTAATTTTCAGGCATTACTTCTAAATTCATTATGAATGTTATTATCTTAGATAGAACAAAGCGCTCAATACAATATTGTCCTAATTCAGATCTAAGGATATAAGCAAGGATACTATTTGGCACTCTTAGCAAATACTCACATAATTTATTCATTAATTATTATATCAAGAGATGAATAATCTGTAAGACCCCATACTTCACCTGCATATCATGTCGCATTTGTAATTTTTGCTTTGTAACAGTAAGCAAATATTTAACTGAATAGCCAGTATAATTTCACATAAAGAGTTTGACTCCATTAACTGAAGTTTGACACTTTTGTTTAAGATATTTTATGTGAGAATTCCATTTAGTATTCATAGTGAATTTTATGCCCAAGTAATCAGAATTTATTGTTGTTTCAATAGATAAGTGATTCAGCTTTAGAGTATGTTTCCAAAAAGAAGCTGCACCAAAGATCTTCATATGTGTCTTTTCCCATTTAGCTGCAAGAATTTTCTGAAACATAGTTCTGAAAAGATGTTCAGCATTCTTTGTAAGCCTAATAAATATGTTGCTAGTAAAACTATAACATAAGCATAACTTGTATTCCAGAAAAGAAATGGGTCTATTAAAAACTTTTAATAAATGGAAATCCTGATTATACAGTTTCTATTATATATTAATTCTATACAAACTAAAAAGAAGTGGCACCATAATGCTGCCATGTCTCACTTCTAGATTTGTGTTGATTGATGTTGTGAGATTACTCTGTAGAGTATACTGAATTTTAAACCATGTGTTTCCATGTAGTTTTACCAGAATATCAAATAAATAATTACCTATACCACATGCCGCCAATATTGTCCAAAGTGTTTTCTGATTGATACTGTCAAATGCTATTTTCAGGTTCACAAAGTAGCAAAGAAGTTTTACTTTTTTGATCTTAACTTATTTAGTGATTAAATACTGTAAGACTTGACAGTGTTGTATTGTAGAACGGCCTTTCCTAAATCCATTTTGGGCTTCATCCACAATGTTGTTCTGCTCAGTCCAAGTTTCTAATCTATCTATGAGTATTGAAGATCTTCTGAGTAGTATCTATTACATTTATTGTGTGATACATTAAGGGATCGTGTAACTGTCCTTTTTTATGTATTGGGTAAATTATACTTTCCTGCCATGAATTTGTGAAATTTTAAGTTGTATCATAATATAATAGAAGAATCCACCAATGCGGAAAATGTTTGAAAAGATCACTGAAAATTCTATCCATTCAAGGTGCCATATGATTAATGGCTATAGCTAGCTCCTCTTTTCAAAACATAACTGATATATAGCAATACAGTGATTGTAATGGTTCCCTTAATATTTCTGTTATACAATGACAGTTTTGCTCAGAGTCACTAAAGTAGACTTGAAAGAAATGTTGTTCCCATTGATTGGATTGTATATCATAATTTATGGGTACTGTATATGAGTTAGTGATTTTAACCACCAATAGCCAACATCCTTTAATATTATTATTCAAAAGAGTTTGATATAACTGAAAACATAATTTGGATTAATATTTCACTTCTTGCTTAAGAATTGCAATGTATTGTTTTCCTTTTTTTTTTGGTTCAACAATTTTAAATTATCTTTAGTTTCATTCATTTCACAGTTCTTATCATTTCATTCAATACTTTTTTGTCTTGTCTACATCTTGAATTAAACCAGTCTTTATTACGTGTATTACAAAATCTGTTAGTATATAATAATGGAGCTACAGTATGTAGCAAAATATTTTGGTCCAGTTTTCATTGAAACCTTCAGTATTTGAGTTATCCATCAACCTATGTTTGTATATGTTTATTTCAGAATACCATAATAGCTGGTCCCAACTGTTAAGATAATCAGCAATCCATTTGACTTTTTTTTTTTTTTTAGAAATAACTGTATTAAAAGACAACTGGTTGCATTTCCACAAGGAGGGTGAGACATAGCCCAATAACATTTGCAGTAGAAAATGGTAGGATTCAGAATATTCTACTATTTGTAAATCAATAATTCTATCTATTGCATCTATATTGCACATGAAAAAGACTATTAAAGATGCTCCATTTGGTGAATAATAGTTACATTGCTCTTCTCTATCTGTTTGAGTCCTGCCATTAATTTCAATGAGATTTAATTCAGCAAAGAGAATATTCAGTAAAGTATCCACTTCATTTTCTTCTTGATCAGAAAATGTCCTTATGTATTCAAGACCAGGGTTAGGAGTTTGCAAATGTTCTTCTAAATCTTGGTTCAGAACTGAAGCAATTGAACATCTAGCATTAAAATCCCCACCTAAATTAGTATCAGTATCAGAAAGCAACTTAGTAAACATGAGAGTTTTACAAGTATTCCAAATTTCTAGAAATCGTGTTCTAATATGTTTTAGGAGATTGATACACATTAAGGAATACTACAACTGTTTTATTATTTTGTATCTTTATTTGTAAAACATAATCAGATTCAACTTCTACTCTTTGATTTTGCATATTGTGCTATAAATTTATAGATGCCAAAAAGCTAGTTTGTTTTCTACTCCACTTAGACAGTTTCACTGCTTTAGTTATATAAATATCGTAACCAAGCAAAATTGGGATATCTGAAGTCAACCATGTCTCTAGAAGCATAATCACATCATATGTCTGTGTGAATTGAATATATTCTATGTCTGTGATTTTATTATGTAAACCATTAATATTCCATGACACAATTTTCCAAGGTTAATAAAACTGATTTCTGTTTAATGGTAGTGGTGGGCCTACTGGTCAAGTATTCCTATGTAGGTTCAGCATTTGAAATTTATTACTGGTAGAAACCCTGTCATCTCTGAAAAGCACGTAGTCATCTAGTTGAACAGCAGACTCTCAGGTATACCTCTCAACCTCTTGCCTCGACAAGCTGTTTTGGTGATGTGACATCTCTACTCACCCAAAGGGAGAGACTACAGTGTTTTACTGGAGAGAAAGCAGAGAGATTTATGCTAGTATTTATTTAGAAAAGGTAAATCACCATTGCCTTAATTTGGTGTTCTCTCGTTTTGTCTTTTTGAATTGTATAAAGTTTCTCCAGAAGATGTGCCATTTATATTTTTATAGGATTTGAAGAAAACAGCCGGAGAAGGCAGGCCAAGTAGGAGTGAAAGAAGAGTGGGGGTTTCTGCCCCGCTCCTGGCACAATATAGAGGGCACAGAAAGTGTAAAAAGGCCAGAAAATCAGAGATTGGGGATCGGAGACTGGAGGACGGAGTTTGGCTAGAAGAAAAGAAGTGGAGTTCAGTGAATGGTTTAATGGAGAATGTGATACGTTTTTCCATGAGTAGAACTATTGATGGCTGCGATCATGGAATTGTGGAGTAGTGGAAAGAGATACAGCTATTTGGAGGAAAATACATCAAGAAAAGAGCTGTTTCAAACTTAGTCTTTATTTTTGGTTTTTTATTTTTTTGTACACTTGTTGCTAGAAATTTTTATAATTGTGTATATAGTAGCAGCTTAGTAGTTGTGGTTGTTAAAACAGTTACTGATTGGGAGGTGCTAGTGTTTTAAAAACTATAATAAAACAAATTATAAAGTTTTGAAAGGATATAACAAAATAAACGAAAAGTAATAAGTAACAAGTAATAAACTAATCTAAGGTAATTACTGGATTATTGACTTAACTAGGGAGAAGGTTGAGATGATAAAATAGATAGTTAGTTTATAGCACGTATCCTTGTAATTTGTAATTGCAATTGCATAATAAAGAGTCTTAATTATGTTATGAGTTGACAGTCCAGAGACTGGAATTAGTGACTGATGAAATACATTAAAGAATTGTCCAGGCTTTTTAATTGCTAATTAAAACCCAATTAGAGCTAAAACTTAATAAGTTACTAATAGTCAATTGCTTGTGTTAGTGTTTGGTGAGTGAAAATAATTAGTAACGTTTTAATTGCCCCTTCAAAAATTCACATTTGTTTAAGATCAATTAGTCAACAGATTGATCATTGCTCTATATAACAGAGGGATTTGGTGAATTTCACTCAGATACGAGCTGGGAGATGAGGAAGAAGCTGCATGCATGCTGGAGAGCATGCTAAATATTTCATGCACAGCCTATGTTTATTAAGTTATAAAAATCACAACGCTGCCTGTTATAAGGGCTACAGCTAGTGAAATTAGTTTAAGGTATTTGTATTTATACACATGAGGCATAAAAGTAAAAATTTGTTCTCGTCATAATTGAAGTGAGAAACGAGAAGCATACAGCCAAATCTGAGTGAGAATTATATTGTGGTACCCGTGTGTTACCAGTGGAGTTTGTGTGACTACTTGCAATAAGTGTAAGCGGTTGCTGGCCAGACAAAAAACCCTCTCAATCGGGATTTCAGATGCCAGTCAAGAGTACATTTGGATATTGGGTTGTCAACTTTATTCGAAAGTAAGTTAAATTAAATAGAGTGTAAACACTTTCAAATTGCAAAATTGCAAATTGCTACGGTTTAATGATTTATTATTTAAAAGATATATAAGAGATACCGACTACTGCAGCTGTTTGGAATTGTTAATGTAACAAATGCAACAAGTGCAATACATGCAATAGTGTAATAGTAATTACTATAGGGTTATTTGAAATATAGTTTTAGTGGGTTTTAAATTTATCTAACATAGTTTAATTTGTGAACATTTTTTGGCAAGTTGTCAATAGGATTGGAAATCAAGAATTTTTATATTTACATATATCAAATATTACAAGAAGCAGGAGTTTAAATTTAACATTTATAAAGGTTAAACATTTTTAGAAATTGTCATGATTTTTTTCTTTGTATAGTGAATCCATTATATAGAAACAAAGTGTCAGATATATTGGATGGATTGGAAGGAAGCATTTTGAGGTGGAAAAACAGATTAAAGACATCTGGGACATTTGGGACTCTCGATTTTTGCTCGGGACTTAAACAGAATATAATGTTCAAAATGGACTTCCATCCTATATTGATCTATATTGGATTAACAACTGAAGACCAATTGAAGACCAGTGTAATTTATTAATTTTTGGAAGGTGATTGGTTTAAGTGTAGATTAATATTATTTTGCCTATCTTGTCTACCTTGTTAGTTTCATTTATTATCAGGATTCTGAGCTAGGCAAGAGGTAATATATACTTTTTTCTTGTATTGTGATATAACAATTAATTTTATATAGGAAAGTTTTGAAATTGGAAATTATATATATTGTTTAGTTTAATAATTTTTGTATGTTTTTATATATATACTGCCTAGATTAAATGCCTGTTATGACCAGAAGCAAACGAGGGGTTACATTACAAGAAGCCAAATCCAAGAATAAAAAAGAACAGAAGGAGGTGAAGAAAGTGGGAGATAGCTCCTTACTAGGATTATTGGCTTAGAAAATGCCAAATAAAAGAAGGAATAAAACAAGTTTAGATAACCTAAAATTAAAAAAGAAGAAATAGTAAAGATTATGAATAACAAAGAAATAGTTTGTACTTATACTCCAAATAGAGATATTACAAAATGTTTGAAGGCAACTAAAAATACTAATATTGATCAAGGGCTAGAGGGAGTAAGAATGAATCAGATGGAGGAAATGAAAAGTTTAAGAACTAATGAGGGGGTCAAAAAAATACGGGAAAAATAATGATGATATGGAAGTATGGAATACATTAAAAGAATTAAAAAAATCAAATAATCAATGTGATTTAACTAGGAATGTTAGGGAAATACAAGACGACATTAAAACTAAAAAGTCAATAGTAATAGATGAGACATTGAGTACTCTGGATAATCAACAGACCTGGGCAGAGGAAGAGTTATCGTGGTCTCATAATTCAACTAGCATCTCTATGATGGACTTGGATTTTGAGGGAATAACAAAAGAAGTTGGAAGAGTATTTAGATATCCATTGCAATATAATGTTTTGATCTATCAACAGTTAACTGAGATTAAAAAGTAGTTGGCATTCCTAAAAGGAATAATGATTGAAAACAAGATAAGATTAGATTATCTTGTTGAAAACCAAGATAAAAATAATTTTGGAATTCAACAAGAGAGGGCATTTAAATCAGATAAGAAAGTAGAGGGAATCAAGAAATATGCTGAAAAAGAGGTAAGTGAAGGAGATGATTCATTAGAATATGTGATGCTCCCAAATAAAATATTTAGGGAAGAAAGCATATGTGTGGATTTAAAAAACATATTTCCTGATATATGGAAAAAAAGGAGAACAACAAGAAAATAAAGAGATGGAAGATAAGAATGTGAATAAAGATGTAGGAACTAGTAAAGATGTTAGAAGGTCAAAAGACAAAATGGAGGAGGAGCAGGTAATAGAAGGCTCAAATAATATAGAGAAGGGATTTGAAAATAAAGGACAAAGGACAAATATTAAATGAAGACAGATATAAAGGGTAACAACTGGAGTAATTATAGAAGGTTCAAAGAATAAGGGAAAAAAGGTTAAAATAATTCACAGAAGATAAGTAAAAAAACAAGTAGAAAGAGAGTGTTGGAAGGAAAAAATAAGGTAAAGAGTAAGGAAATAGAAGATGGAAGGAAAGTGATTGGTACAGCAGAGAATAACAAAAGACAAGGACAAAAAGGATGTAGAGAAGTTGTAAATGATATAGGGAAAGTGAATGATAATGTGGAGGAGAAGGTGGAAAAAGGAGTTTTAGGAAGAAATGATTTAGAAAAATCATTGTTAGATGGTGAAAAGAGAGACAACAAACTTGAGGAAATATTGAAACAATTTCTACCAAAAACAACAAAAAGAGATTTTGTTTCATCTTCGTACAAAATGGCATGTTTGCCTAATGAAACAGGAGAAAGTTTGTTAAAAATGGTTAAGAACTTATTAGAGAGTGTACTGAGTGGATGCAGACAAATACTGAACAGTATTAGTATTATAAGGCCTATTATGGAACTAGAATTGGTTCTGGTGGTTACAGACCAGTACTATGCTCTGAAAGCTATTGACAAACAAGCAAAAGAGCTAGGTAAAATGGAAATCCAAGCTGGAGAATTGATAACTTTGGGTGATTTATTTCTGGAATATTATGTGGTTTCAGAAAAAGGAGGGGAAATAAAGGAGGTCATTATATATGGCTTAAAGCAATTCTATATGGAAATAGAATCTTAAGAGCAAAGTGGCTGATTTATTAAATATACTATTGGGCACTGAGGGCTGCATCCACGAAGTAACACAGGCTATTCAATGTGAAAAAGATGGCCAAATATTGGTAAAGATGAAAAAGGGGATTCTTTTTGAACTATTAATACAGAGACAGTCATTGTTGGATGATCTTGGTGTATATGCTTGTATGGAACCAGGAGAGGTGGATCAAGAAGTTCAAAAGTATAAAGAATCAAGGATATGGGAAGTTATGATAGAAACATTAAATAGATATACATTATTAACTGATTTGGACCAGTGACTGTCTGGAAAAAGTAATGAAAGGAGGTCACAGACATCAGAGTATAATATAAAGACTAGTGAGATTATATATGAGAAAGACCCAAATAAGAACAAGATAGAATCAAAGAACAAGATACAAATTCTTCCTTGGAATTCCTCGGGATTACAGGAAGAGTAGGAAACCCAGATTTAGTAAAATATTTTAAAATGTTTGAGTATGTATGTATCCAGGAAACATGGATGATGAATGAGGCTTATCTAGATGGATATATGCCATATTGGAAAAAAGCCTAGAAGTTGAAAAGATATGGAAGGAATGCAGGGGTCTTCAAACTTTTTGTAAATTAAATAATAAAGTAAAAACAAAGGATATACAGGTTGATAGTAAGAGCATATTAATAGTATATATACAGGAGGAAGGAGAAGATGATTCAATATTAATAAATATCTATGCACCTCCATTTAATAGTTCCTATGGTGATAAGGATTGGTTGAAAAAGTTATCAAGGGAACTAGATAGATTGATATTTGAATATCCTAATAGTAAAATAATATTAGCGGGAGATTTTAATGTAAGATTGGGTACTTTACAAGGAATGTCAGAAGAAATTGTATCTTGTTCTCATTTGGAGAAGAATAATCTAATGGTTAAAAGGGAAGTGATGGATTATATAGTAAATAATAAGGGAATTCTTGTTCATAGGAAGTTATGTGATAGAAATTTCCTTTTATTAAATAGGAGAATTAAAGGTGATATTCTGAGTAATTATACATATCAAGGTGGTCTTGGGTCATCAACAATAGATTATGTTTGGGTTAATCTAAGCTTTTTATCAAAATGTGTTGAGATGAGGATAAAAACATTGGAGAGCCAGCATGCCTCCATAGAACTAGTGTTGGAAAAGGATCAGACAAAATTTGTTGTTGATCAAGTGGTACCTGAAGTGTTGAAATTGATAAGAAAGAACATTATAGGGTGGGATATTATAGAAGAAGGGAAACTTATCCAGTTAATGTATGATGGAGGTATATTGGACAAAATAAATAATGATATTGATGATAAAAATGATATAGAAACATTACTGGAATATAATACCATTATGGTCAATGTCAGGCAGATCATCTCCAGGCAACAAATTATAATAGTAAGGAAAGGACAGGCTTGGTTTAACAAAGAATGTACGGATGTAAAGAGGAAATTTAATGGGTTAATGAGAGTTTTAAAAGGTAGTTTGATAGAAAACAAGAACAAAGAAATGAATAAATTAAGAAAAGAGTATAAAAGGATTTTGAAAATAAATAAAGGAAGATATCAACTTAAATTATGGACAGAATTAGAGGAAGCTGTAGTATTAAATGACTCTAAGAAGTTTTGGAATATAGTCAATAATGGTACATTAAATTATGACAACAGGATAACTACATTAAATTGAGTCGGACATATGGGTACAATATTATAAAGGTTTATTTTTATACAACAAATAAAAAGAATCAAAATATAGATGAACAACACGGCAAGAATGGATATGACATTAAAAATCAAGAATTAATTAACAATAAACCATTTATGGAAGAGGATATATGGAAGGTTTTGGATTCTTTCAAAAACGTAAAGCTCCAGGTCCAGATGGGATACCTTTTGATGTTATTTTTCATACAGCTTGATTCTGGGTTCCTTATTTGATGATACTATTTAATAAGATTTGGGATAAAGAAATAATACCAACTAGTTGGAAATTAAATATAATTGTTCTAAAATTTAAAAAATGGGGAAAAAAGTCCAGAATGTTATCGATCAATTAGTTTAATAGACAGCATGGAGAAGATATTTAGTAAAATATTAAACAATAGATTGACAACATGGGTTGAGAAAAACAATATTATTGATACAGCACAAGCAGGGTTTAGAAATGGTCAATCTACATTAGACCAATGTTGGACATCGGTGCATCTAATTTACAAGTATACTAAGATTAAAAAACAAAAGCTATATTGTATATTTGTTGATCTAGAAACAGCATTTGATCGAGTGAATCATAGTATGATGTGGGAAAGATTAAAAGGATTAGGAGTGGATAGGGATATGGTGACAATGATTGAGCGATTATATCAGGACAATTATACAAGTGTAAGATATTCAACAAAGGGACAATTGACACAATGGTTTCAAACTAATATTGGGGTAAAGCAGGGATGTACTCTCTCACCATTATTATTTAATTTATAATTTCAAACAATATTAAGTAAAATTATATGATCCAGATTTTAATTTGACTAGAATAGGGAAGAAGTATTGTGCTTATTTAACATTTGCGGAAGATGTAACTTTATTATCAACAAGCTTCATAGGCATAAACAGGATGTTAATCAAATTTGTTGGAGAAAGTAAGAAGGCAGATTTATTATTAAATTATGAGAAAACAAAAGTACTGGTCTTTGGAGGGAATAAAAAAGAATACCAATATAAAATAAATGGATATAGATTGGAAGTGGTAAAAGAATTGTGTTATTTAGGAATAATTTTCACTCAGGATGGATTATGGAATAAGCATATAAACAAAACATATAGTAAAGTAAATAGATTTATGATAGTAATGAATAGATTTGTGTATAACCATGGAGGGCAGTCAATAAAAGGAAACTTGAGGGTTTTAAATACCAAGGTTAAAGCTCAAATACTTTATGGGGCAGAAATTTGGGGATTTGGTGATTTTTCCAAATTAGAATGTATTTTGAATAAATTCTATAAAGAAATTTTGGGGCTTTCTATTGGGAAGCCATCAGCAATGGTTAGGGCAGTACTGGGCCAATACCAACTGGGATGTGAAATAAAAACAAGACAAATGACCTATTGGTTAAAAGTGTATAACATGAGTAATCAAAAGTTTCCTAGACTATGTATGGAGGAGGCAATGGAGTATAACAAATATTATAGGTTATTTCCAAGTATGGAAATAGTGGAGAAAATAATAAAACCAATGGGTCTGTTAGAGATTATTACAGAAAGTATGATTTGCCCAGCAGATATAATTAAATTAAGAATTAAAGATAGGTTAGAGATTATTATACCCAATTGGATTTGGCACTGCGTAAACAATATAAAGTGAATGAATGGATGGCTAAAAACAAGAGGTCACACGAACTAGAATTTTACTTGAGAGCTAAGATCAATCCTGAGTTTAGGAAATTATTAACCAGAACAAGATTCGAGAGATTACAACAAATTGGAAATTAAATTTATATAGTAAAGAGAAAATAGTGGGGGATATACTATATAAATGTGGAACAGATAAAGATACACTTAGACATTTATTAATGATATGCTCTCTATATGAGAAAGATAGAAGGAACATTTTAAAGGAGATTTTGAGAAAACTTGAGTTAAATCCAGAAATTATGTTAAATTTCTTGTTAAAATGTCATAATCTGAAAATACTACTCACTGTGGCCTCCTTTCTAAAAATAATTGAGCAGAAAAAATTGCATGTGAGGAACATTTTAAGTTAAGGGGTGGGTTAAGCTGCCTATAATTTGTCCAATATGTTAATATTTAAATACATTTAAAAATATGGATATTACTAAGAAGAATGTAAAATTGAGGACTAATGTTATATGATGGATGTTTTAACATGGAAATTATGAAATGTGTATTTGACTGAATTTTAATGATGCATTTTAATTGTAATGACTTGACTAAGTCGATCAATAAATTACTACCACTACTGGTAGAAACCAGATAATCAGGTACTACAGACTCATCTTCTGGTAAATATTGCTGTATTGATTTTGGATCTGACATATTAATTTTATTAGCCTTATTAGTTGAAAAATAAAACATCTAATTCAACTAAGTTAAGCCCTGAACTATCCAGAGATTAATGCCTTTCCAGTACTTTGATAAATCCATGTATCTAAAGAATATATCAGTTTGAGGAAAATTACCATACACTTGAGCAATGTCTGTCCCTCTAACATCATTCCTATCTATTTTTTAAATGTAGTATTCTTTCCATAAACTCAGAGATTTATTTTTTTGGTCTTTCCTATTGGTTCTCCATTAACAAATAAACCAATCATATAGTGTTAGTAATTTAATATCTTATCTTGAATTTGATTGCAATTAAATTTTATTGTAACAAATTTGTAATAGATCATCTATGTATGAATATGTTTTATGCATTGATAAAGAGGAAACAGACGCATCTGAGTTTAATATTTGAACACCATTTGGTTTATGGAGGACATCAATCTTGTATCCTTGATTGATTAAAGAAGATTTCATATTCTAAAATGTGACTGCTTCACTCTCTGCCAAAAAGGATAGGTGGGTGCCTAATGGCTGTTTTCCTTCAAAATAAGTTAATGTTTTTACTTCAAATTGATTATCAGAGCAGTCAAGTCTTAGAAGATATTTAACATTTCTCTTAAGTGTGTCATTAGATTCATATTTGGTCCCCAGAATGTCATTAACCCAAAATACAAATCTTCCAGAGGATACATATTCCTATCATGGTATTTCAGGATATAATGTACTCACAATTATATCATATTCAAGAACAATGACTAAGCCATTCACATTTCATTTGTTGTTCCATAATTCCATTGCATGAGATAGTGACAGAGTAAAGATCCATACACTATGGTCTCATATTTTGTGCTGTTCTTTCTCAGCAACCCAGCCCTAGTTTCATTTAGATGGAATAAGTAAATAATCTTTTTTTTTTTTTAGAGTATCTGAGTTTTCATTGTCTAATTGTCGTAGTCCTCATATTATTTTTACTGCTAATTGTTCTGGAGAACAGCTAACTTCTTGTGTGGATATTAATGTTGTGACAATAGTTTCCTGATTATCAACTAGCTGCTGTACTTCAGATAGTGCAGTGAATCATTAGTTATTTTCTGTGAAGCCTCTTGGTAATCTATAGTCTTCTGAGGGTCAGATTTATGTATCTGTATCTTTTTTTTTCATTTTTTTTTACTATTTAACTTGGAGTTATTACCAAATTGGTGTGGGTGTTAGTCAGGTGAGCTACTTCCTCTCCATGAAAGGGAGGAGGGAGGTTGACCTGAATGCAATTACTAGATTTTTCCAAGTCAGTTGCTTTGTTATAATCTTTATCGAGGTAGATAACTTTCAGATAACAACCACTGTAAATATAAAATATCCATTCTCATCCTCTGCACAATACAATTTAAAATTAACCTTAACTAAACATTTGATCATAAATAAATTTTTCATTATGTTCACTGTCATTCCTAATATTTCTTCTTTCAGAAGCCATATTGATTCCAAAATGACAACATTGGATTTTTTACATAATCTAACAAGTCTCTTGAAAGGGGAGTAGTAGTTGGATATTCATTTATTTCTGACTAGGGAGGAACGTCTGATGATTCATTTCTTAAAATGGATCTTTGAGTAAAAGGTTGCCACATAAATATAGGTGAGGGTAATTATTTGATTTCAGGAGAAAGAGGAATATCGTGAACTTTATTCAGAGAGGTTTCGGAATGCAAAACAGAAGGGGACTGTGATAACTTATGTTTCTCTTGATTAAGTAAGGTTTTCAACCTATTAATGATTATAACAAGGTCATTAACTATTTTTGGTAATTCAGATATTTCATGTGAGTTTATGTCTGTCTCTCTTGTCTTCTTTATGGAGGTATAGTCCATCTGAGCTGTGGAACTAATCAAATTAATCTTTTTATTACAATTATTATGATCTGCCACCCCCTTATCATGTTGTTGCAAGGGCAAACTGCTTGAATGGGGGATAATGAATTTACAGGTTGTCCTTTAAATATAAATTTATAGTCTTTCCTTATCAATGACCTCCAAGAAATAAGATTCATTTGATCTATTGTTGGTGTATAAGGACTTTTCCCTATAAATGCAAGCATTTTAGATTGGTCTTGGTCAATTTTGTCCTCAGCATTTTCAATTTTCTTCATTTCATGTGTTTTTTTTGCGGTGGGGGAGTTAGAAGAGTCTTCTGACTGCAATATTCTTGCTTTAGCCTTATTAAGGCATTTGTTCAGATCATTAGGTGTTAACAATATGTCACAAGATTTGAATTTCTAGTTCTCATTTTTAATGAAAATGGAGTAACATAAAATTAATCACACAATTTAAAAGTCTGTTTCAAGAACTAGTCTATGTATTTTTGTTATAGAGACCCTTGAAAGCCATTTAATATTATAAGACAGGAATTTCTTAGATAATGCTCAAAGATACTTAGTGCCTCTAAGAGTCCTCAGCTTGTGAGCTTGTTATTTTATTATCTTATACTTCAGAGTTCCTGCAATAAGCTAGTCTTTGTGACAAGATTTGCTTCTAATCCTGCTTCCCTCCATCTGTGATGTGGTGATTTCCTGTAAAAACTGAAGAGATTATCTGTATACATCACTAAGAAGAGACAAGTAAAATGTCTTTAAATACACAGGGTAGAATAAAAGAGGGGACCCTTAATAAAACTGTGTATTCCTTCTGAACTACCCTAATTAATAAACATTAGTGACATAAAATATAATAAGATTTGGTGGATGCAAGAGTTTAATATGAGTCCCTCACTTTATAGTTCTGAAGTTCTTTTTTTGTTTGTTTTTGGTTTTTAGATAAAATAGCCCCAAATCAAATTATATTGTACTTAAGGTTAAATATTTTATAACTTTTTAATTTAACTTATCTATACCTTATATTCTTTAGCTTTATTAAAGTGTTGATCCTCAATAAATTGGATATAATTCAATTGATTAATTCATTAGTTCATAAAATCTTGTGAAATAATAAACAAATGGTTTTAATTTTAAACTCCCTTTCTGCTTTATTTTTATTATAATATGTACACTCATTTGAGAGCCTCCTGGTTCAATATCAATATCAGAGATGACAACATAGCCACTTTGGTCTCACCCGCAGTGTCAGTAAGCTCTCAGCTTAATAATTGAGTTTTACTCAGCCCTTTTTATAACAAGACTAGTAGCTAGGACAGTTACTGGGGCACATCTAACTTTTGTATATGGACTCTATGAGCTCAAAGAGTTCAATAAAATAGCCTCACAGTCTCCATCACTTAAAGCCCCCACCATAAAGCATTAAATCATTGCTTCATTGTTTTGTTGCTGGTTAGAAGACAACCTGTTAAAAGCTGTCAGAGATTTTTCCTGGTTTCCAAGTTTGTTTGCTTTACTTTGCTTTGCAAAACTCTCAGAATGGGCTCTGGAATGTTACATTGCTTTCCACACCAGGTACTGAGTGTAGTCTACACTTACTCTGCACTTGGGGATTTTAATAGTGGTTTGAAGTGGTGCCACCTTACCAGTCACTCTCCAGGAGATATTCCAGTGTGATTTTACCTTATATGGAAAATGCCAAAGAATAGCCACATAGAGCCCTGAGGAGAATAATTATGAAGTATAGATGTTAAAAGTTTTTTTTTAAAAAACTTTTTAATACAATTTATGAACCCTCTTTTTGTTTCCCAAATCAAATATAACACATCATTAATCAGCCACTATTTTGGTGCAATTTTGGATTTTATAGTTTCAACCATATCTCACTGCTGAATTTTGAAGTCAGTTAAAGGGAACCATCAAGCACACTCTCTGGGTTTAAGGATGTTCCGTATCTGAGTAACTGGTGATAACTATAAAAACTTCCAAGCCAGCATTTATTTTAGATGAAGATTGAGTGTATTGAATGTATTTTCCTTAATACATCAGACTATTGCTATGAACTGCATCTTTCCAATTTTGCAGCTGCAGTCTATGCTCTATATTATGCATCCAACATAACACAGCTAAATTCAATTAAGTCCTGACAGTGTAAATCTACAGTCAGTATTGCTGGAAATATAGACCTACTTGAAATTCAATAGTCTAATACAAATCTTATGTCAATCCTGTTAATCATGTTCCATACCTCCCTCTTTTCCTTAAACCCAGTACCCTTAGTCCCTGCCCAGAGTCTGTTAGTCACTTATCTAACTATCTCTCCACATGTGGACCAAAAGTATATGAAATGTATAAAGTATATAACATTTATAAAGTGCAAAAAGTTGAAAGATAGTAGTAAGTGCATGATGTTATGATGCAAAGAGAGTGCAGGAATGCTTCCAGTTGCAGTCGATGTTGTCTAGTCCACCTTTCAGACAGCAACACACTTTGCCAGTGGTTCATTACTCCACCTGAACTGTACCAATACACTCACACTGCTCCACTGCAGGCTATTGCATCTCCCACTGCTGCCTACTGCTCTGATGTCAGCTGCTGATGATTCTGGGATTTATTGTAATAGAAGATAGCCTAGAAGTAAGCCAAATTAACATGATGCACTGTACTATACCACAGTAAACAGTAAGTAAACTGAAATGTTTTTGTACACAAGGTGCACATTTGGACCAGCCCCACACATGTATGTGTGGCTCTTTGTTCTGACTATTCCCTTTAATAAACAAGCCACAACTCCCTTCTTAATAAAAAAAAACTGCAGATGATCATGTCTATTGTAGACTCCCCATATAAGCACAAACACAGATGCACATGTCGATTCTATGTTCATTATTAGTGCAATCTCTAGTGCCGAAAGGTTTGAATTAAGAGGACTGTAGAGTGAATAAAAAATATATTTAAAAAAATAAGAAAGAAAAAAGTTGTTGATTGGTCACTATGAAAGAAACAAGGTAAAGATTAGGTGTAACTGAACTTGGTGATGGTGGCAAGGGAGAAATACACTGCAAAATATCTTTTTTTAACTTTCTGTTTATCCTTCCCTAGCCAACTGCAGTCCTTCTCTGAGCTTTGGGCTAACCAACCACATCATCCCGATCATCTTCTAGGACTTACCTTCTGACAGGAGGGAAGCCCTATGGTATCTTCTCTCTACAGTGGAGGTCCCTGGGTTGGACCAGTTCCTTCAGATCAGCTTCTGTGGTGCTCCCAGTGTGAGTCTAGGCAGGTAGGGTGTGGGGTCTTTGGGGCACATGGAGCCATCATAGTGCCACAGCTCCATTTTCTGGCAATTCCCTCCCTTCCCCACAAGATGTTGGCTGGTGGAGGCACCCAAAATGTGCACATCCATCCAGCCAATCAGCTGTACTGAATCCCCAGACTGCATTGCCACCTGCACCACTACATGGCAGCACCCAGTTGGCAGTCACGTGGTGGCAAGGATCCTCTTCCCTCATCAGAGGAGAAATGCATCCTGCGGGATGCTCAGTTCTTCTCCCAAGGCTATCCCTCTGACAACCCATGATTGTTTCCAAACTCATGTTGTCAGCATCACAACTGGTAGCACTACTGCTGGCTTACCTCAAATTCATTTTAAACTTCATAGTTCACACTCCCTCGATGGTTCATTCTGCAGCACCACTAAAAAGCCATTGAATAAATTACCTATTGTATGGAAAGGACATAGCTAGCCCCCAGTTTCTAATTCTGACATGCTCACTAGGAGTGAGTTGTGTGTACTGCAAAAGACAAACAAAATGCACAAATAAAAAAACAATTAGCCTGAGATGGTATTATTTTATCGGTTACTTACATTTGATTATTTCAGCAAAACATGCCAGAACTGGTGGAAGGGGCAATTGGGAGAGGTCTTCAGCTCCTTTCCTTCTACAACCCCCTCCCAGATGCATCTGGAAACAAGCACAAGTCTGCTCAGTATGCTTTCCTGGTGAAACTTTTAAATAAATAATAAACAAATACAGCCTTCCAGCTCCTGATTTCTTTTCTTTGCATTGAATGTTATACAAAAGATTCACCTCTTACAGTAGCACATCAACCTCCTTGCAGATCTGGAGAAGCAAGTTCCCTACTTCCCCATCCTGAACAGTCCTACTATAAGCCATGTATTTTTTTCATGATTCTAAGTAAGGTCAAGCTTATTACCTGGGTCTAGATAATTTGCAACATCATAAACTGCACATCCAGCTTTAGCAAGAGCAGCTGGACCTGACAGTGAGAAACTGGGTCCCATATACTGGATTTGTACTAGTGTCTAGTGGTGTATGATGTTTTTCCTTTGGGTTTGCAGACCAAAAGATGCAGGAGTTGCTGTATCAGCATGGAGGGTGGCTTAAGGGATGGTCTGAAACATAGGTGGTTGCTGCTGCTATTACAGCTGCTGTCAGAGATGGTTAGCTTCACCTGAGACCTCCTTCTCAGTGCAGGGGTAGCTGATTCTGAGGCCATGGGCTGGTTGTGCATGGGGGACTAAGGATGTGGCTTACCTGAGACTATCTTTTCTCACTGTACCCAGGGGAGTACCTGGCCACTGCTGCTCATCATAATCACTAGTCAGTCTCCCAGCCATCACAGCTTACTTGTGACACCATGGAATATTACATCTTCAATCAATCACTCAGTTTTAGAAACTCAACTCACTGTGAATTAAACAACAAAAAAATAAGCTGAAAGTGTTGGCTCACTGCAGACATGGAGGCTGATGTAATAATTATTTTAAAAATAAAAAGTTATATCTGCCTCTCTCTCTGACACCCAGGATGGTAAGGGAGAGCTTGTCTCCATCATACAAGCACCCACCAAGCACGCCACCCCCTGCTATTTGTATATCAACTTACAAAGTTACTGAGACTGCAGCCCAACAAGTAAAGCTAGAGGCTACTAGCAGTGAACCTGGAAAGAAGGATTAAGATAGCACTTTGCCTCAGATGGCACAGCAGACATTGACTGCTATAGGGGCAGCTGGGTTGTCAAACATTAAACCTATGTGTGGTCTGCTATGTGTCCAAGGCACACATGTGCAAATAAAAATATATATTATAAGGACATGGTCATGCCTTTACAGTTAGGGTTGAGTAGGCATTTTAATGTTAAACCTCAAATTTTGCACTTTTATACTTTGCAACCATTCAATGTATTTGCACAAAATTGTGTATGCACAGCCTTGCATGTCAGGTCTCTTGATGTGCCAACTTTTGTTTTGGTTGGACTTGCAGATTTTGAGCTGCACATATTGCAAGACATAAAAATGTGCCTTTTTTGTGTTTTATTTTTTTCACTGCCCTGCACCCAGAGTGTTTGGAATTTTGGTCTGAAATTTTCAGGGTAAAAGGTCTTGACCCACAGAAATGTGTTGACTGGTTTGGTGAGAAAATGGTAATCTGTTTCAAAGTTATTTAAGTTTAAAGTTTTGGGTTCTGTGCATGCTCAGTAAAGTCTTTTGGATAGCTTCCTGGAACGAGAAAGGAATTTAGTCTCATAAAAAAGGATTCTTTTTCTTGAGGGTTCAATCATTTTTACATGAGAAAAAAATCCTTTTTCATGAGCCGCTATCTTGTTTTCTATTTTTCCATACAACAAACTGTCATAAGTCTGCACAGTGATGTCTTCTGCAGACATCCAAACATGAATCTTGCTCATTGGGAGTTGATTAGCTTCATTGTGTAGTTTTTAATAGCTCCCATTGCCCCAGAACACTTTTTTCCAGTATTTAAATCCTTTTACATGACTCACTAAGTTCCTTTTTCGTTCTCGTAAAAAAGAAAATCAGCTTGCAAAAAATGATTTTTTCATAAAAACTAAGTCTGAAATCCTTTTTTGCAAAACAGAATCCTTTTCTGCAACCATGAAAAAGAAATTGCAGAAAATGATTCATTTTTCACGAAAACAAAAAAGGAATCGCGAAAAAGAATTTGTCTGAGATTATATTATTTTATCTATATTTAAATATGGGGATCGGAGGGTTGGGGGTGCCACTAGACACCAGGGATATACAACAGGGACATGGAAGGGTGTGGGGTTGCCACTGAACACCAATGGGGATTTAAAATGCAATAAATATAGGGATTGGAGGGTGGGGACGTGCCACTAGACACCAGGGATATACAATAGGAACATGAGAGGGTGAGGGGGTGGAACTGAACAGCAATGGATATATTAAATCAAATATATACAACTGGAAGGGTGGATGGTGGCACTGGACACCAGGACTATTGAGTATAAATTATTGGTGACCAGGGAACAGTTGGAGGGTGGAGGTACTTCTGAACACCAATGAAAAATTAATATAAAATATATAGTGAAATTGGACTGTGGCAGGTACCACTATACACCAGTGGCTATTAACATTAATGGGGACTGGGTACAAATGTACAATTGGGGGGTAGTGAATACCAGCAGGGAACTGACAAATATCAGAAAAAGAAAAGCTGACAAAATGATGTATGCCTGGGAGCATAGTGTCCAAAGGACCCTGCTCTCCCACAACAAAATGAATGGGAGGACCGGATCCAAAGGGCCCTGTGTTCCCACAGCAAAATAAGGATACAATTGAACTATCTTAAAAAGTAAGCTAATAAATTGCAAAAAACTATTTATGCACCAGTAAGGGTCAAAGTGACAAATGTTGGGAAATGTGGCATTAGGTTTTATAATCCTAACCTACATCCAGGCATTGCATCAGGTGTGGGGTGTGCCTTGGGTACTCAAGCCTAATGCTCACCCTATTCCATCCATAAATAATTTCAGATGTGCACAGTGTAGGACAATGGGGTGAGCATTAGGCTTGTTTACCGCTAGACACACTGTACACCTAATGTGATGCCTGGACAGGTGGTTAAGGTTGCAAACCCTAACATCACATTTCTCAACTTTTTCACATTGATCCATGGTGGTGCATTAAAGAAGTATTTTGTAATATATAGATATAGATATATAGATATAGATATATTGATATATTGATATATATATATATATATATATATATATATATATATATATACATCTGGGATCCATGATGGGCAGGGTGGGTATGGAAAATATTCTCACTCCTGCAGACTGAGCTCTGTATTCTCACGAGTGCCGAAGGCATGAGTGAGAATGCACAGCTCACTCTGCATGACAGAATATTTTCCATATCTCACGATTTGCACATCATGTGTACGATTTATACCATGGAGGTGAGAGCTTTAGGGACATTCTTTCTGTTTCTGTGTGTTTTTTGCTCATTCTGTGTGTGGTGTTAGTGTGTGTGTGTGTGTGTGTAAATTCTGAATAGACTGGGAGTCTGAAACACAGTGGGATACAGGTGAGTGTGTTTTGCAAAGCTAATTAAGTAAGTTGCAGGTGTCAGTGAGAAAGAGAAACTGTTGCAGGTAGCACTGAGAAAAAGAAATTGCTTTTTGAAGGAGTTTCATTTAGAATTCAGGTTGTTTTGAAGCTGAGATCAACACAGTAATGGGCTAGGAGTGTTAGAAACACAATGGGATGCAGGTGAGAGTGTTTTGCAAAGCTAATTGAGAAACCTGCTGCAGCTTCAGTGAGAAAGAGAAACTGTTTTCTGAAGCAGTTTCATTTAGAATGCAAACTGCAGTGAAGATATACTCACTCTGGTGACATCAGCAGAGTGTGGATAAATGGCATTTATCCTCACTTTGCTAATGCCATCAGGATGTATCCTCAATGCAGTGGAAACAACACTGGATATTCTACTGAGATAGCTCACACCCCCATGGTATAAATTATAGTGGCATGGTAGTGCCACTATAGTTAGTGTTGCATGGCCACGTCTATGTTAAACCTCAAAGTTTGCACTTTTCATAACTTTGCAACCGTTTGTCTGATTTGCCTGAAGTTTGTGTAATGTATGTGTAATGAACTGTACAAATGCCTACCATAGATCTCTGGATCTGGAATGTTTTGTTCCAGTCGGATGTATGGTTGCGGAACCATAGCACGCTTAAAAAGTGAAAAATCATGCTTGTTGCGAATTCTGTGGTAAGCCATAATGGACTGAACAATGCATTTCAAAGGCTTCAGATTTGTTGGCCTACATGTGGCCTAGGTTGAACTGGTGCTTTTTGAAGATTTGGTGAAAAATTATTACTCCATTCAAAAGTTATTCAATTTTTTCATGTCCCATTATAGCCTACTGAAAAATGTATATGTGCATTGCAAAAACGTTTGCAATCACATTTTTGCTGTCGAGCTTCCCAAAAATGTTTTCGTGCTGCCGTCATCTTGTTTTTCATTTAGCGACAGAGAAAAAGCCACTGTAATTCAAAATATAATGCAGTTTGTTAAACACCAACAGTTGTGTTTACCAAATCGGGCCCTGAGGACATGACGCTGGCTTTAGTTTCTCTCTATCGTCTGCAAATATGTTTTTCAAGTTTTTGCCTTATTTTGATCGTGGTAACATTTTTTGTTGCTGTGCAAACATTTGAGCTCAAGAACAATAGTAGCCTTGGCAACATTTTTGTGTGCGTGATAACAGTTCCATAATAGAGATAGGAGACTTGCGAAAACATCAAAGTAATCATGGCAAGACTGTGCAAATACATTTTGCTATGTGTTGTTTTCTTTGTCACTTCATTGTGACAAGGTGGATTTTACTATTAGCCTGAAGTATTCAGGGTGGCAAGACCTAGTCCCACAGATGCGCCTTTTGTGGTTTGGTATGAAAACATTGAACAGGATCATAGTTATAGCATTCTGAAGTTCATACATTTTCCCATATGATAACATTGCGGCGTCCGTGATGGCTTTTGGTGCCCATATCTCGAAAACGTTTCAAGATACAGATTTTTTGTTGCAAAAATGCTTAGTCCTCCTGCAGGGGGACTAAGTACAGAAGTAGGCTGGAAAGCCATGAATACCATGAAATTAGATTTTTTTTCTACCTTGTATGGTTATATTTGGGAATTCGTATTCTAATTGCTCATTTTCATGTCTGTCGGTCACTATTACGCCCTCAGAGTTAGTACTCACAGTGCTTTTCGGTGCCCGTGTCTCAGAAATGATGTGAGATACAGATTCAGCTGACCATTTTGCGAGAACTACTCACTGTAGGGTTTTAAATAATTGATTAGCAGTTTTTTTCCTGGGACAGTACTAACTGTACAGAAAGTATTTATATAGGTTTTCTAGAAGTGTTATGTTTGTTAAACACAATGCGGCAAGTGCTATGCATTTTTACAATGTTTTAGCACTTTTAAGAGCAAAACACTAATCAATTTTTAGAATTAAATAAAACCCTGCACTGTCATGATTACAACACTTGAATTTTTTTTCTAGCTGCTACAGTTCCTGAGATATTGGCAAATTAATGTTACAAGGGTTCCTTGCCTTGTAGGGCTGCTGTATAGCTTCATACTTATGTGTAAGTGGGAGCGCAGGGTCCAGGGGCCCCACTCTCCCACAGACACACCTCATTATGCACTTTTGGGCCCTAAGCCCCACCGACACACAATATTTACTACTTATGTTACACTTCTTCAAAAGAAAGACATTTTGCAAAAGTCTTTGTTAATGCATCAGTTAGGGTTGTTTTCCACATGACAAAAAATTTGGAATTAAATGGTAGGGTTACACCCCACCACCCACCACCCTTCTCAAAACCCTAACTTCGCATCACCCAACCCCCCACACACACACATGCAAGACACATGCAAGATTGTAAGACACTATACTAGTCCAGCACATCTGTAAGCACAATAATCACAACCCTGTACTGATTTCACATAACAGTATGTAATGAAAAAACAAATACGGTATAATAGACTCTACACTGCCAGCAAAGTATCATAACACATTATAGCTGGCATATATTCTTCATACAATGTCACTTAGTCTGTACACATTTTCAAAATATTGATTTATATGTGTCATAATTCAACAATTGGGTCACTGCAAATATCACTGCTAACACATAGGCATGTGATAACAGGACAGATACACCTGACACATACACAGCAGTTTGGAGATACTGCTCAGGTGGGAACTACCACCTTCACATGTTGTTATACTGCTCCATTACCTGGAAATACTTATTAATAGTATATTATGGTTACCTTTGCATGTTACAACTGTTGTTTTTCCATCTTACACGTAAACTATGCTACAATAAATTACTTTTATTATTACCACTGTTTGTTATTAGGACTGACTCCCTGTATCAGAAAACAAAATGCAAACATCCAATGACTGTTGCTAGGCTCACACAAACTATTTTTCTAATTCACTACGTGTGGATAACATACTGTGTGTTTCATCAGTTGTTAACTATTGAAATACGGGCATCTGCTTAAATCTTGTTATTGATGTTTGTAACACAAAAATGCTTACTGTTAGCCATCACTCATGATTGCTCAGCTTGTGTGTGTACCCCCAAGGCACTATGATGGTAGCAAAACTCATACAGTTGGTGGACCATGATGGTGATGCCTGTGTCTTGTGGAATGTTTAGAGAGTTGTATGTTACTTCTGCTACCTGATCCTGCTTGTCTCTAGTTGGTTGTCTTGCCTTGGCCCTTCCATTGCTTGCATATGTGTGTGTGTGTGTGTGGGGGGGGGATGTGGAGTTAGGGTTTTGAGGAGGGCTTTGGGGTGGGGTGGTGGAGTGATAACCTAACACTGAGTTACACTTTAGTTGGTGTGAAACAACCTTAACTGGTGCATTAACAAAGTTTTTTTGCAAAGACACACACACACATACATATATATATATATATGTTCTTTTAAAAACTTTTTATTTGATATATATACATATATATATATATATATATATATATATATATATATATATATATATATATGTCTTACTGTGGTGCAGGTTGAGTAGACATTCAATGTTAACTGAACTTTAACAACTTTGCAACCATTCAATGGATTTGCATGAAATTTGGTATGCACCTTTCTGTGGGGTAGATTTCTTGCTTTGGCTAGTTACATTCTGATTGGATGTGTGGTTTCCAAGTTACAAAGAGGTGAAAAAAACATGTTTCTGCTCATTGACTTTGCTGGGATTTTTCTTTGAACTTGCCTACAGCCCAAGATGCTTTTGTTTTTTGCTTTGAAATTTTCAGGGCAGAAAGGGATAACCTCACAGATATGACTTTTGCTAGTCTGGTAAAAAAATAATAAGCCGCTTTTAAGTTGTTGTAATAATTTTTATTGATATTTCAGAACATAAAACAAAACATAAGGTCACATTACAAAATACAGTGATCAGTTATAAAGTACATCCAACCCCGCCCACAAGTGCTGGGATGGTATACTGATCTAGTTGTCATATGGGGGCAACCAAGTCTACCCTAAGAGTAAACTATATAAATGTAACATTTCAGTTAACAGAATAAAGACTACTGTATATCACTGGGTAACATGCTCTATTATGAATAGACATACCATAGAATTTAAGCCAAGCACTCCTGGGTACCCCAAAACCTCCACTATCAACCCTATAAGGAGTACTTACCAAAGCTGGATTGAATCAGATCCTTCACAATACTGGGCATACTACATTGCAGAAGTAATTTTATACTTGTCACCAGAGGTGTTCCTTTTCAAGGCATTCGGAGCACTGTGACATGGAGTATAGATATGTTCTGCAAGGACCACCCATTCCTGTAAAGATACCAAAATGACCCAAGCTTAAGTCCATACTCATAAGATAACTTCAGTGTGTCCATCAGACCAAACACATTCAATCATAACACTTATAGTTCTGGGAATATCACATCCCCCACAAAACATGGGGCACCATTACCTTTACCTTTGCTGGAGTCCCACCACAACTAACTACATATACAGACAACAGAAGAAACCAAGGTTGATCACCCTATTCCTGCTGGAGGAGGAACCTGCACTAAGTATCTCAGATATGGGTCCCAACAGGCTGTGAATGAGGATAATTTGGATTTCTGTAGGTGGGATATCTTATCCAGTTTGGCACAGTAGCCAAAGACCCCAATATTACTGTTACCGTAGGGATCACCACAGACCTCCACTGGCATAATATAGCCCTTTTGGTTTGTAACGCTAACAAGGCCAGCCATCTCAATTTTAATGGTGACAATTTAGGCAATACCCCCCTTAACCGCAAGATTAAAAAAAGGGGACATAGGGGAATGGTCTGTTGGAGAAACCGAGAAGCCAGAACCAGAATTTCTTGCCAGAGAGGTTGGATCTTGGGGCATGTCCACAGAATGTGCAATAAATCTCCCCCCGGCTGTTGACACCTCCAGCAATTATTCCTCTCTATTACTTTAGCTCTATACAGAATGACTGGGGTTCTATATCAAGAGTGTGCAATTTTGTTTTGAATTAGTCTCGATTTGGCATCAGTAAACCAGGAATGAACATCTATCCAGGCTTTATCCCAAGCCTCAGATGATATAGGAGTCTGCAACATCTTCTCCCATCTAATCCTCACTGTCTCAGATTGAGATGGAAGAGTATCACGCAGGGTAGCATACAACTGACCCGCAAGTCCCTTAGTACATGACATCCACTTAACCAATGGAGATGGTTGAACCCGGCTCAACGGAGAATGCAAAAGTTGTCTGATAGCATCCCTGATCTGGAGGTATCTCCAGAAATCTTCTGCTGAAATTCCCCATTGCTGTCTCAGAGACTGAAATGTCTGGATATTCTTATGATCAGGGGTCAACAAATCTCCTAACGTGGTGATACCCAATGCTGCCCAATGCCCCCACCTAATTTTGCTGCCACCTATGGTGATGTCTGGGTTGTGCCATATAGGCACATAAGAAAGAGGAAGAGGTGCCAGCTTAAGTCTACGATGAAAGCAAACCCAGTTTCTCCTGGCCGAATCTATTGTAGGGGACGTAGGAGACGTACTCTCTATCCCACCCTTATTAATCTTAGCTTTTTTGAAATTATCCTTCTGTACTAGAAGAGATAAGGGATGACACAACCCTGCGATGTCTGTCTCTAGCTGTACCCATTGCGGTGACAGAGGGGAAAGGGGTCTAGCCCAGTTGATCATTTGAGCTAACAGAAAGGCCCTATGGTATCCTTCAAACCACGGGAGGTTCCACCCCCCCTGCCACCAGTGTGATCTTAATTTAGCCCGACTGAATCTAGGTTTAGATCCCTCCCATAAAAAATCCCCAATTACTTTGTCAATACTCTGAAACCATTGTGCAGGTAAAGGGACCGGGTAAATGTCTCAGGAGATAAAATAATTTGGGAGCCGCAATCATAGATACTGCTGCCACTTTCCCAGCAAGAGTTAGTTTAAGTAACCTCCATCTATCAAAATCTGTCTTCAGTGAAGAGAAAAGGGGTTGTATATTGGCCTTCCATATAACCTCTAGAGAGGGAGTGAGAAAAATACCCAAATATGTGATCCCAACTGGAGCCCAAACTAGCTCCTCCACTCCCATGTCCTGCTGAACACAGTGCTCGTTCAGGGGGAGTATCTCTGTCTTGTGCTGATTCATCCGAAGACCAGAATGCTTAGAGAATTCTTCAAGCAAATCAAGAAGCAGGGGGATAGCAGTGTGAGCATCCTCCAACAAAAGGAGAAGGTCATCAGCATACATAAAACTTACATAGGATATATTCCCCACTGTCAAACCATTAATCTTTGGGTGATTGCGAATGGAAGCCGCCAACGGTTCTATCGCCAAGACAAAAATTAAGGGAGAGAGCGGGAAACCTTGTCTCATCCCTCTGCCCAAAGGGAAAGGTTGGGAAAGGGTCAAATTGGTATTAATTCTGGCAAAAGGGGCCCCATATATAGCTTTTATTCTTGCGAGAAAGGTGTCTCCAATCCCAAAATGAGCAAGGGTCAAATACAGATAGTCCCATTCCACTGAGTCAAAAGCCTTTTCAAAATCTACCGTAATGGCAGCCTCAGGGGTGTGAAGAGACCTGGCCAGAGGAATCAAATTCAACAGGGTTCTTAAATGATCTGAACTATGTCTGCCCAGTATAAATCCCACTTGTGATGGGTGTATCAATTCAGCCAACAAAGGACTAAGTCTGTAGGCCAGGATTTTAGCATAAAGTTTACTGTCCAGGTTTATAAGTGAAATAGGGTGATAATTTCCCAGATTCGTGGAGTCCTTACCTTTCTTGGGAATCACAACAATAGTTGCCTCCCGCATAGAGGGTGGAAAGGCACCCTTAATTTCGACCTCCCGAAAGACCTGAATCAAAGGGGCAATAATATGGCCCAGAGTCTGATAAAAATCTGAGGGTACCCATCGCTACCAGAGATTTACCTTTTTAAGTTTTGAATAGCCACCATCAGTTCCTCCTTAAAGATAGGGAGATCTAACCCCTGTGTGTGCTGGCTCTGCAGCTTAGGTAAGCTCAATGAATTTAAGAAGCCCTGAGTATCCAAATTATGCTTAGTGAGTGGAGCAATATAACTTTGTATAGAATGCAGACATAATCTCATTAATATCCCCTGGAGAAGTACGTAATGAGCCTAAATTGTTTTTAGGCCAGGGATAAATCTGCTAGCCTGCTGTTTCCTTAATTAGTAAGCAAGTACCTTACCCCCTTTGTCCCCCCTTCCCAAAACATATGTTTAAGACATAAAATAGCAGCTTCCGCTTTCCTGTTCATAATCTGATTAATTTCAAACCAAATGGCTAATATGGATTTCCCTATAGGCGAATGAATATTGGGAGAAGGCAGCGACTTAAACTTACTCTCAGCCTCAGCCAATTTCCGCTCAAGGTCAAGCAGCTGAGCGTCTCTTTGTCTGTGTCTAGTAGCCGAAAACCCCATAATGCTACCTCGCAATGTGGCTTTAAAAGCCTCCCAAGTTGTACATGCAGAGGTGTCAACAATAGGGTTTTCTGCAAGGAAAGAGAATCCTCCTTAATGAGCCAAGGGGTGAACTCAGGGTCCTGTACCAGAAGTGGGTCCAATCTCCACTGTTTAGTTGAGGGGGCCACTGGGTCCCATTGTACTAATAGCTGAACTAAAGCATGATCAGAGATACAGCAAGGGAGAATTGAAACCTCCAAAGTTTTAGTGGTCAGGTTAGCTGAGCCAAGCCAAAAATCAAGCCTACTATATGAATCATTGGAAAACAGAATGAAATGTGTAGTCTCTAGCTCTGGGGTGTAACAATCTCCAGAGATCTACTAACCCCTGGTCAGACAACATTTGATGGAGATCCTTCACACTCCTAGGATGTGCCTCTTTCCCCCCATCATTTCTATCCAACATAGGCATAAAGGTCAGATTAAAATCCCCACCAATGAGTAGCAGACAGTCTGGAGGGTTAAATTCTAGTGTTGCTTCTGCCAGCTTATGAAAAAAAAGTGGAGCATCATCATTGGGGGCATATACATTGCATACAGTAATTAAACCTGTGGGCGTATTATATGTAGCCATAACCCATCTGCCATCAGAATCTGCACGTGTCTGGGTTAACTTCCAAGGAAGAGACTTGTGCACCAAAATCTGGACTTCATGTTTCCTGGTCAAGGCATTGGAATGCATTTGCTGACCAACCCAATCCTTCATCATATGGGTATGATCTTCTCATCAAACTTAGTCTCCTGGAGAAAGGCCACTTGAGAACGTTTACGTTTCAAGTATCCGAGAACTTTCTTACGTTTAATCAGAGAATTTAACCCACGGACATTCCAGGTGTGCATCACTATATCAGCCATTTTGTTACCTTCCTCAATGTACCTTAGTCTAAACTATTAAAAGAACTAAATCTATCTATATGCCAAATATGAAAAGTCCCTGTACCGATCAGGGCAAACACGCACCCCAACAATAGGTGGGCATTATCTAACCTAATTACAACTACTCTATGCTCCTACACTATCTAAATAACAACCAAACAAACTACCTACTATTATTAGAAGAGCCGGTAGAATTAAGCCGGCTAGAAACCTAGCCAATGGTATATCCTATCGATCCTGGGGGGAACCAGGTATTTCTCAGAAGGAAGAAGATCCCTATCTACTATGGAGCATATATCAAACTACTCTGAAAGAGGACCAAAGCAACAAAGAAAGTCCGTACATGCTAGAGCCTGCAACGGACCTGCCTACAGTCCCCTCACGTGGGGAACTAGTCCTATAACCGAATCTTAGGACCAGTTATTGCTCTGCTCTTAATGGGAAGCTCAGAACCCTCTCGTACCAACTCCATGTCCACAAAAGATATTATAAGACATCTCCCCTAACTGGGCTTCTAATACTCCCTAAACATTTTCTTACTAATGAATCTTTACCAACACTCCTTAGGGCCCACCTATAACCAAGCAAAGTACTGCATATTCTGAGTAAAACTATGTGGCAGATCTTAATCATTACCCCATAGTACGAAACCGATAGAATCCCTTTGGCAATGTTAAGTTCTACATATCGCCTCTATGGACCCATTGAGTCACTTAATCCCTCCCAATAGGCCCTCAAAGCAAAATACTATGGAGGGTAAAATATTGTCTTGACAGAGATAATAAACTTCCTCCTATGGAAGACAAACAGGGAAGGAAGAAAAGGGGGGGTAGGTCACACCCCCGGGGATCTACCCTATCACAGGCAGATCTTCAAACATCCCTTAGCCACAGATGTACCACCCACATTATATGTTTATATAATCATTCCCCTTCTACCCCAGCTGATACCCCCCCGAATGTGCCATCGATGACATCTGCCATAAAACCTTCTGATAGACATTACCCCCAAGGGCTACACCCAGGTATAACCTAAGGAAGCCATACCTATTTCCACCCGCAATATTACAACAATAAACAATCAGCAGTTCAGATACTTATCTAACATTAAACAGTATAATCCAAGGAAAAAAGTCCATTTGCTCATGAAATGTTCGGCTGTTTTCCCTCTTCTCGTTCTTGATCCGTAGATTGACCTGGGGGGAACCTAGGACGGGAAAGACCGATGATGTACTAGCTGTGGTACTGACCATGCCCTGAAGGCAGTCCCTAAGAGGATCTTCTTGAAAACTTCCACCCCCATTGACCATTGCTTCACAACCTTCCTCCTCGGGGAGACAGTTCAGAATCGCAAACCGGTTTTTGGCAAAGTAAGGACTGACATATTCTATCTGAACTTCTCCTTGTGTATCTGGAGGGGGAGAAGTCAGATTGTCAGTGCTGCTCTTCCTTTCCTGAGGATGGTCCCTTTTAGTATGCGGGGAAGATGGAGGCCTCTTCCGTACATTCAAGTTCCTGGGTTCTAATCCCACCAGTGGTGCCGATTGAGGAGAGATAACTGTAGTAACAGCAGCTGAAATGGGGATACCTTGAACATTTCCGCCTGGCTAGAAGACTGGAAATCAAACTTCTAAGACAGGAATGGCAATATAGTCCAAAGCCGCCTCTGAAGATAAAAATTGCAGACTTGTACCATTCATAGAGATCTGTAATGTGGCGGGTACCTTAATGTGAAAGGGATCTTTAAAGCATGACTTCCTTGAGCTTCAGTGAAAGTTTTACATGGCGCCAATTCCCTCGAATAATCTTGAAAAATCATAATCCTATTCCCTTGCCACTGTAGCTGTCTGAGCTCTCTCACCCTAGCCTGTATTGCTTCTTTTTCAGCAAAATTCAGGAACCGAACCAGGATGGGGTGAGGATGTTCTCCCTGGGCAGGCCTAGGCTGGGCCGTGCGGTAAGCCCACTCCATTGTAATTTTAGTACCCTCAGGGAGCTTCAAAATTTCTGGCAGTACATGTTGTAGAAATGGCAAAACCTTCCCTTCCTCACAACCCTCCGGGAATCCCAATAGATGCAGATTATTTCGTCAACTCCTATTTTCCAGATCTTCCACTTTATCTTGCAGCTGATTAATCTTAGCCACCTGATCTCTCATTAGGGCCGAGTAGTTGAGAAGTGAGTCCTCCTGCGTATTTACCCTTTGCTCCACTGTGTCCACACGTACATTAATTAGCTGAATGGCGAGAGCAGAATTATTAGCTGCTAATGTGAGGTTGTCTATGCTTGCCATGATCGACACAAACATGTCCCGTATAGAGGGCTCCTCTCGCTCATTTACTAACTGCGCCATCATGTAGATCACGGAGAGCAGGGATACGAATCTCCCACTCGCAATCTGCTTTGCCGAATGCCCCAAGAGTCCAAAATTCCTGTGTTGATAGTACTGAGTTTCGGCAGCCTGGTCTGTTATTATTTTTTGTGTATATCCTCCCCAAAGGGTATAATTCCCGGGTGCTAGGCTCCGTGCGACGAGAACAACCCGATTAAGCTGCCATCTACGACGAGCGCTAACCACGCCCCCTGCTTTTAAGTTGTTGTAAATTTAAAATTTGGGGAAAAACATTTCTGAGCATGCTCAGTAAGCATAGAAACATAGACAAAGAAACAGACTTTGACGGAAGATAAGGACTGCTTGGCCGACCTAGTCTGCCCATTTCCCTACCTACAGGATAAGCCACAGATCCTAGTTAACCAACAGCCACAAGAATTGCCTTCTGTGTGTCCCATGCATTCTTGATTTATCCCACAGTTTTAGACCCCACAACCTCCTCAGGAAGGCTGTTCCATGCATCCACTACCCTCTCTGTGAAAAAATACTTCCTCACATTGCCCCTGAATTGCCCCCCATCTTTAAATTGTGTCCCCTTGTTCTTGCACGTCTCTTTTTCTAAAAGATGCTACCCTCTTGGACTTTGTTGATTCCTCTGAGGTACTTAAAAGTTTCTATCTTGTCCCCTCTCGCCCTCGTTTCCTCAAGGGTATACATATTAAGCTACTTTAGTCTCTCCTCATATGGCTTCTCTTGCAGACCCTGCAATATATTTTTTTTTATACTTAGTTTATTATCTTTCATTTGTCAGCATTTGTTACATCATTCACATGATTCACATGTTGTTCTTTGGGGAAAAAGCCCCTAGCACTGACAACATCACAGAAATATTACAGTATTTTTAGTTCACAGTAGTCAACTTTACTACAGTCTAGCTGTAACAGTAACAGTAGGTGCAACTGTCTGGAATGTGTTCCGTCATTTCACTATCTATAACTAGTTATCTCATATCCAGAACATATCTATAACAAGAGATATTTATTTATTTATTTATTAGCTTTTGGTAACCGGGTAACTGCACTAGGCAACAATCCTGCCTATTTTCAGGCACGACCTGGGAGAGTATAGGACATTGTTATACATATTACAGTAGCACATGATGACAATAAGGTAAACATAAGACAGCAGGAACAATTAACAATATACATAGTTTTTAGAGCAGCATAGTAACAATCACAATCAAATGCAGTGCATAATAAGTGACATGTAAACAAGAATAGGCTTGTGCCTGTGCCTCAGACCAACAATAGGGTGAAACAGATTACAAGCAATTGCAGTGTCCACGGGCATGCAGGTGAGAGAAGAGCGAGCTTTTGAATTCCGATGAGAGGCAGAATTTTTAACCTGAAGGGGGAGAGAGTTCCAGAACTTAGGAGCAAAGTGAGAGCATGCCTGTTCTCCCATTTTTGTAGCGCAAGGTCTGGTAGAAAGCATTAGGACAGAGGAGGACCTGAGGGTTTGGGTATGAGAGGCAGGAGTCAGCAGGTTTGCCAGATAGTCAGCGCTAGGAGGTCTAGTCAGAGAGTCAATAAAGCATCCCAGGGAGTAGGCCTGTAGATCCTGAGGTGATAACCAGTTTAAACCCGAGTAGAGGAGGCAGTGATGAGTGAGGTGAGGGGCAGTTAAGGCGAATCTGCAGATGTTGTTATAGACGGTGTCCCATTTACTGAGTATGGTGGAGTTGGCAGTATAGATAAGGGAAGGGTAATTGGAGCTGGGGTAAGAGGACACCCCTTGCTACTACTAGTCTGGCTGAAGGAGTGAGGGACTGGCGCACCTGATAGGCGCCACCTATTTTTGCATTGACAGCTCGGCAAACCGTGTTGACATATAAAGACAAGTAGAGGGAGGGATCAAGTGTGACCCCCAGGTATTTGAAGGACGCCGTGTTGGTGATGGGGGAACCATCAAGGCAGTTGACTGAGAGCCTGGGGGCAGTTGACAGCAGTTTTTTTGAAGAGCCGAACAGCATAGCTCAAGTTTTGTCCTGGTTAAGGTTTTGCTGGTTGTACGAGAGCCAGTGTTGAAGGACTTGTAAGTCATTTGAGAGAGTGGAGTTGATGTCATCTATTGATTTAGACCCGGAGTAGAGTACAATGTCATCAGCGTACATAAGGGTGCAGCTGTGTCGGGAGAGAGCAGGGATATTGATTAGGAAGAGGGACAAAAGGAGAGGTCCAAGCGTAGACCCCTGTGGGACTCCGCATGAGATTTTTATGGGGGGAGAGAGTCTTGTGGAAAGCTACTGCCTGAGTGTGATTGCCCAGGTAGCTGCAGAACCAGGTTAGGGTCGGGTCAGATGCTCCAATGGATTGGAGCTTCTTCAGCATGAGAGGATGATGAACCATGTCAAAAGCTTTGGACAGGTCAATGAAGACAGCTCCGGTGAGAAGGCTTTGGTCCATATTGCATTTTATGTTGCTGGTAAGTTGTGTCAGAGCCGTAGTGGTGCTGTGACCCGGCCTAAATCCATGTTGGGAGGGGGTTTGGAGATTAAACTTGGCAAGGTGTTCAGCTAGCTGGCGGTGGACTATTTTCTCAAGCAGCTTACTTAGAGTAAGTAGAAGAGAAATGGGTGGGTAGTTTGTCAAAAGTTTGACATCACCCTTTTTGTGAATCGGGATGGTCCTAGCCATTTTCCAGATAGATGGGACAGTTAATCGGGGGACATTCTCTAACTCCGGTGTAAAAGGTAAATATCTCTTTTAGTACAGTTCAGGCATCTCTCTCTTAACCACTGTCATGGAGTAACCATCTGGTCCATTTCTGTTGATATATCTGTGGCTTTTGCTTAAGATTGATCGTTAACCTTTTCATCAAATGTATGGATTCAACCATATCCTTCCATTCCCCTACCCATGGAGTTCTCAGTTGCAACCAATTCTTTGTGATAATTTTTAAAGTTCCCACAAGCAGGATCTTCCATAGGTATCTAGCATTCTTATCTCTAACCTCCCCTGGGATTAATCCTAAAACCAAGTGTTCAGGTCCTAGCTGCGTCTGAATTGAAAATATCTGTTCTAGATGTTTCCTAACCTCCCTCCAATTATGGAGATACCTGGACATGACCAAAAGACATGTGCCTGTGAGGCATGTTGTTCTCCACAAGCCCTCCAGCACCCAACCATGGCCCCTCTCTTCAAATGCACCATTTGTGTTGGTACTAAAAAATATCTGGTTCTCAACTTCCAACAGAAGTCCCTCCACACTAAGGAGCTAGAAGTTGACCACGTACTTCTCCACATCAGAGACCAATGTTTATCTGTTATAAGAATTACTAAGTCCTGCTGCCATCTTTTCTTTATATGCTGAGATGTGTTGGCCATATCTGCCACATAGTTATTATACAGCAACGAAATGGCATGGTCTGCCCCCCTTGCCCCCCACACTCTTTGAAATAGCCCTCTCTCTTCCAACACCAGCTCCTCCAGCATTATTTTGTTAATTTGTATATTTAAGTAGTCTCTCAATTGGTAATACCTCATTTTATCAGTCTGCTTCAGGTCATATTTTTCCTGAATTGCTTCAAAGGAGAGCAGGGTATTCCCCATCATTATTTGATAAGGAGCGCACAGACCCCTTCTAGCTTGTTTCTGATACCATTTATCAAGCATTGCAGGTATAAACTGATGGTCATATGCCCACCATCTATACCTCCATAGATTCCCAAATGTGGCCCCCCTGCTTATTACCCTTCTCCATCCTTCCAACACCGCCCTTGTGCCTGAGAAACCAAACGTTTCCTCTGTGTCCGGAGGCCCAAACATCACCGCCCGCAATGGGGGATCCCTTTGTTTTCAAAGATCTATTCGCTTCCAGTGGGTGTTGTATCCCAGGTTGCCCCACAGTAGTGCAACCCTCATCTGGGCTGCAACCCAGTAGCCCTGTAAGCATGGGAACGCAAGGCCCCCCCTCTTCCTTAGGAAGATAAAGAAAATATCTTCTTAGTCTGGGTTTTTTACCCTTCCATAAATGGGAAAAAAACATACACTGCCAAGTCTCCAGATCTGCTGGAGTTAACAGACATGGGACACATTGGAATAAGTAGAGAAGGCATGGTAATGCATTCATCTTGAGGGCTTGAGCCCTAGCACTAAGTGAGATGGGTAGAAGGGACCATCTTTGAAAATCACTTTTAAGCTGCGCTATTATAGGAGGATAGTTCAGCTCTTTCAATTGTGCATTGTTCCACCCAACTTTACCCTCAAGTATTTTACTCTCTGTCTGATCCTATAAACATGGGGTACTTACTTTTAAGCTCCTCAGTTGGGTAAAATTAAAACAGAGAATTTCCGTTTTATTATTATTCAATTTATAGCCGGATAACCCGGAAAACTTATCCAGCCGTCTGAATACTGCTGGCAAAGACACCACGGGGTCCGCCACATATAAAAGGAGATCGTCAGCATACAAAGCCAGTTTGTGGGTTTGTCCCCCCATATTAATCTCTTTTATCTCTGGGCACTGACGGATGCTCTGATCAAGGGGCTCGATGAACAGGGCAAATAATAATGGGGAGAGAGGACACCCTTGTCACGTTCCCCTTTCCAAATTAAAAGTCCCAGAGATATGTCCATTCACTCTAACCTGTGCTCTCGGAGACTCGTATAACCCCAACCCTGCACTGTTTTAGTTGCCCTCCTGCCCTCCTCTGGACTGCCTCTATCCTGTCTATGTCCTTGTGGAGATGGGGTCTCCACACCTGGGTGCAGTACTCCAGATGGGGTCTCACCAACTGTCTGTACAGGGGGATAACAACTTCCTGCTTTCTGCTGGTGATGCCTCTCTCTATGCATCCCAGTATACCCCCAGCCCTCCCTACTGCCTTCTCACATTGCTTGCTAACCTTAAGGTAATTTGATATGATTATCCCCAGGTTTCTTTCCTTTTTTGTTGTTGCTAGTACCCCCCCCCTCTGTGTAATCTTCCCCTGGGTTTTTGTTTCCCATGTGCATTATTTTGCACTTCTTTGCATTGAATCCAAGCTGCCATACTTCTGACCATTCCTCCAACCTTGCCAAGTCCCTTCTCATCCTTTCCATGCCTCCTTGCGTATCAACCCTGCTGCAGATCTTTGTGTCATCTGCAAAGAGAGATACTTTTCCTTCCAGTCCCTCTGCAATGTCACTTATAAAGACATTAAAAAGGACTGGACCCATTACTGAACCCTGTGGTTCCCCACTAGTAACCTCTCTTTCTTCACAGTGGATTCCATTTACAATTACCTTCTGTGTCCTGTTGTCCAGCCAATGTTTTACCCAGGCTACCACCCTGGGATCCACTCCCAGGCTGGTTAATTTGATTATTAATCTTTTGTGTGGGACTGTGTCAAATGCCTTGCTTAAGTCTGGGTCGGCCATGTCCACAGCCCCTCCTTGGTCTACTACTTTGGTCACCCAGTCAAAGAAATCTATTAGATTCGTCTGACATGACCTTTCTGCTGTGAACCCATGCTGCCTTGGGTCCTGTGCCCCACTGGCCTCTAGGTACTCAACAATTCTTTCCTTCAGAAGTGACTCCATCACTTTCCCTACCACAGAGGTCAAACTGACAGGTCTGTAGTTTTCTGCCTCTGTCTTGCTCCCACTTTTGTGATGTGGAATCACATCAGCCTTCCTCCAGTCCTCAGGTACCATACCATCATCCCATGATTTACTAAAAAGGGTAGTCAGTGGTTTCACTAGTTCTCCCCTTAATTCTTTTAGAATTCTGGGGTGAATTCCATAAGGCCCCATTGCTTTGTCCACCTTCAGTTTTAGGAGTTCTTTCAGAACCCTTTCTTCTGTAAAAGGACTGGGATCAACCCCCTATCAAGAGTGCTTCTGTTAATTGGTTTAGGCACGACCCACTCCTCTTTTGAGAATACTGAGCAGAAATATTCATTCAGTATCCCTGCTTTTTCACTGTTCCCCTCTACCCACCCACTGTTTATTCTATTCAGCCTCACTATCCCTCCCTTTGTATTTCTACGGTCTCTGATGTACCTATAAAAGGTTTTATCCCCCTTCTTAACCGAGTTGGCTATCTTTTCCTCAGTTTGGGCCTTTGTTATTTTGACTTCACTCCCTGCTTCCTTCTGCCTTAACTGGTACAGCTCTCTGTCCTGCTCTTTCTCTGTTTCCTCATACTTCCTGAATGCTATCTTTTTCTCCCTGACTTTCCCAGCCACCGCTTTTGAGAACCATAGTGGCTTTTTCTTTCATTTTGATTTGTTTATTTGCTTCACACAAAGGCTTGTTGCCTCTGTGATGGCAGTTTTTGATGATTCCCCATTGTTGCTCCACCCCTCCTTCTAGCTTGTTTGCTAGTGCTTTTCTGAGACACTCTTCAGTCTTGCCAAAGTCAGCCCTCCTGAAGTCCAGTACCTTCACTTTTGTATGGCTTGACTCTGTAGCTGAGTGTAATGTGAACCACACTGTTTGATGGTCACTTGTTACCAGATGGCAACCCACTTCTAGATCTGAGATCCTCTCACTGTCCCCATTTGATAGTATGAGGTCTAAGATTGCTCCCTCATGAGTGGGTTCCGAAACTAACTGTCTAAGGCCTGCCACCTGTAGGACATCAAGAATGGCCCTGCTCTTGGATGTGGCTGTAGCAAATGTGCTCCAGTTAACATCTGGCATATTCAGGTCTCCCATCAACAGTATCTCCCCTTTCTCTGCCATCCTAAGAATGCCTTCTATCATATCCTTGTCCATTCCTTCCCCCTGACATGGGGGTCTGTACACAACCCCTGTGCAGATTGTGGTGCCCTTTCCAGTCTCCAAGGTGACCCACAGTGCCTCCTCTCCTCCTTGTTTTCTCTTTTGTTCAGTTGCTTTTATCTCTTCCTTTACATAGAGAGGTACTCCTCCCCCTCTTCTCCCTGCCTGTCTCTCCTGTAGGTTATGTACCCTGGTATGTTAACATCCCAGTCATGGTTCTCTGTGTACCAAGTTTCTGTGACTGCTATGATATCCAGGCATCCCTCTTCCATCAATGCCACCAGTTTAGGGAGCTTGTTGCCCAGACTATGGGCATTGGTACTCATCACCCTCCATTTCCTGATGGCCTTACTCCTTTTTGCCCCATCCCTGTCCTTCTTGCCTTTGTCACTTTCTCCATTTACCCCTGTCCTTCTCCCTATCAACACCACTATGATGGTGTTTAACGCACTTACTACTGTGACTTTTTGCAATATAGCTGTATGAAATGAAGTAGGAATCCTGGTTTGTATGGACAAATTCATACTTTGTATTGCTGCCATCTTGTTTACAGTCTTGCCTGAAATATTCACACTTGGAACCCCCCCCCCAGAATGATGACCTGGTGAGGAACCAACACATGTAGCTTGCTTATTGGGACCCCTTAGGTGTCTTTTGCACTTTACTGCTTGAAAATGCCCTTTAAAATGGGCTTTTCATTCATCTTGAAATTCTTCTGTCATATTCATGTAATACAAAGTAGGATCTCACTTCGTATGATGAGATGCAAAGTAAGATCCTACTTTGTGAACTGAAAATAGGATTATTAATTTAAAAATACATTTTGATGCCAACATTGGGGTGCCAATCTTTGTGTTGGCACTAGACAACCCCAACCAGTTTGGGATACTGGGGAGCCCACTCCCAGTGTCCCCAACAGAAACAAATCCATATCCAAGAATGGGATGCCCAATCCCAGTGTCAGCAGTAGCCCCCCCAAGGTGGGACACTGGGGAGCCCACTCCCAGTGACCCCAGTTATATCATATCCCCCCACCAGCACTGTCGCTGTGGGACACTAAGGAGCCCACCCCCAGTGTCCTGAAATGTTTATTTCATGAAATTATTCCTGAAAAAAAGAAAACAGTCCCCAACATCTTTTTATTTACAAAACAAATCCTGTAAAAAAAAGAAAACAGTCCCTCGTCATCTCCCCAATCCCCTCCCCTATCCCAACCCTCCCACAGAGCAATCCACCACCCCACACCCCACCTTGCCCAATACTTACCACTGGAGGTCAGCATCTGGCATCTTCTGTGGACCAGGATGCCTGCACTCTTCAAAGTCAAACTGCAAACTGAAGAATTGAGGTAAGTGCCATATAAGGGCTATCAATAGTGTTTTGAACTTATGTTGATATCTCTGTCATTTTTTAATATTTTTGTACCAAATCTTCAACATGGAGTTTATGGGACCCCACCACATGAACACTGTCACTGTCATTTCATTACTCCATCCCAAAAGGTGATTTCACAGTCACTGCATGGAATCACCTTTTGAGACTAATTAATGATATGACAGTGCCAGTGTTCATGAGGTGGGGTCTCATAAAGCCCATGTTGAAAATTTGGTGAAAAAATTCCAAAAAATGGCCATGTTACAAGCATGCATTGTGCAGTTTCTACGCAGGTGCATGACTTTGGTAATTTACAATATTTGTACTCCAAATTTTCCACATTGCCTCAGTGGGTGACTGTGAAAAGGCAGAGATGCTCAACAAATATGTTTGCTCAGTATTCACAAATTAAGAAGGGGAGGTACCAAAACCAAACAATAGAAACATTTTGGATATGGGGGTTGATGCCAGCCCATTCATAGAAGAAAGAGTTCTGAAAGAACTCTTAAAACTGAAGGTGGACAAAGCAATGGAATCTGATGGGATTCATCCCAGGATTCTAAAAGAACTAAGGGTAAGCTAGTGACACCACTGACTACCCTCTTTAACAAATCATGGGAGGATGGGGTGGTACCTAAGGACTAGAGGAGGGCAGATGTTATTCCACTTCACAAAAGTTGGAGCAGGGCAGAAGCAGGAAACTACAGACCTGTTAATCTGACCTCAGTGATAGGGAAAATGATGGAGTGAAGGAACAAATTGTTTAGTACCTAGAGGCCAGAGGGGCACAGGACCCAAGACAACATGGATTCACAGCGGGAAGATCATGTCACATGAATCTAATAGATTTCTTTGACTGGGTGACCAAAGTAGTAGACCAAGGAGGGGCTGTGGACATGGCCTACCTAGACTTTAGCAAGGCATTTGACACAGTCCTACACAAAAGATTAATATACAAGTTAGCCAGCCTTGGAGTGGGTCCCAAGATGGTAGCCTGAGTAAAACATTGGCTGGAAAACAGGACACAGAGTGTAATACTAAACAGAGTCCACTCTGAAGAAAGGGGGGTTACTAGTGGGGTACTGCAGGGTTCAGTACTAGGACCGGTCCTTTTCAATGTCTTTAAAAGTGACATTGCAAAGAGATTGGAAGGAAAAGTATGTATCTTTGCAGATGACACAAAGATCTACAACAGGGTTGATACACAAGGTGGGGTGCAAAGGATGAGAAGGGTCTTGGCAAGGTTGGAGGAATGGTCAAATGTATGGCAACTTAGATTCAATGCTAAGAAGTACAAAGTAATACACCTGGGAAACAAAAACCCAGTGGAAGAGTACACAATGGGTGGTGAGATACTAACAACAAGCATTTGTCAATGCTGAATGTTGATTACTTATATTTGCTGTTTAGGTATTTGGAAGCGAAAGTATCATGGCTAAGAACTGTTATGTGCCCACCCCCCCCAAGACATCCACTGTGTCTTTCTGCTCAGTATTCACAGGAGAGGGGGAGGGGCAAGGGTCACAGCAGTACAGCAGTTGCAAAGGCATGAAAAGATGGACAATACTCCATTCACAGGCAGAAGAATCCTGCAGGAGGTGAGTAAATTGAAGGTGGGCAAAGCAATGGGACCAGATGGCATACACCCAAGGATATTAAAAGAACTGTGAAGGGAAATAGCATTACTTCTGGCAGTCATGTTGACTGAGCCATTCAATACAGGGGTAGTACCAGAGAATTGGAGGTGGGCACATGTGGTCCCTCTGTACAAATCCAGCAGTAGGGAGGTGGTGGGGAACTATAGACCAGTCAGCCTCACTTCAGTAGTAGGGAAGATCATGGAGACATTGGTTAAAGAAATTATAGTGGGGCATCTAGAAGCCATTTGTGGCCAGAACCATAGGCAACATGGATTCACAGTGGGGAGGTCATGTCAGACAAATCTGGTTGATCTCTTTGACTGGGTGACAAAGAAAGTAAATCAAGGTGAGGCAGTGGACAATGCTTACCTTGTTGTAAGCAAAGCCTTTTACACCGTTTCACATGAGAGGCTGATAAAGTAGCTGAGTAGGCTGGGCATGGAGGAAAGGGTGGTAAACTGGGTTAGAAACTGGGTAACAGGACAGGAGGCAGAGAGTGGTGGTAAATGGGGCACAGTCTGGGGAGAGGGGGTGACCAGTGGGGTGCTGAAGGGAGTGGTCCTGGGACCAGTCCTGTTCAATGTCTTCATTAGTGACATTGCAGATGGGCTGAAGGAAAAGGTCTGCCTTTTTGCAGATCACACCAAGATGTGTAACACAGTGGATATCCCAGAGGGGTGGAGAAAATGAGGAGGGACCTGGGGAAGCTTGAGAAATGATCTGAGGACTGGCAACTGAAGTTCAGTTCAAAAAAGTGCAAAATTATGCACCTGGGACACAGAAACCTGGGAAAAGGTACAGGATGGGGGGATTTGCTGAGTCACAAAGAAGGAATGGGACCTGGGAGTTCTAATTTCAGATTACCTGAAAATGTCAAAGTGGTAAGGTGGCTTGGAGGGTCAGTGACATGCTGGGGTGCATAGGCAGGGGTATCACCAGCATAAGGAGGGATGTAGTGATACCATTATATAAAACCATGGTCAGGCTTCACATAGAGAACTGTGGGCAGTTCTGGAGGTCGCACCTTCATAAGGATATTAACAGGCTGGAGATGGTCCAGAGAAGGGCGAATGAGATGGTGCAGGGCCTGCAACACAAGACTTATGAGGAGAAATTAAGGGACCTCAATATGTACTCACTGGAAGAGAGGAGGGAAAGATGGGATATGATAGAAACATTCAAGTACCTCAAGGGTATAAATGTAACTACTGAGAAGCAGAAGACAGCTGCTATAGGCATATGTGCCAGCTTCTGTGTCATATTCTTTTGTTCTTATAAATCTGTAATCTCCAATATTTGAGTAACCACATGACCACACTGCCTTCTTTAGGCAATTTTATGCTGGTTGATGCCTGGTGTCAGATGGCAGACAGAGGGATCACCAGATTGTGTTGCCATTTGAAAAACTTCATAGAGTGTTTTTTACTGGAAAGCATTTTGGAAAGCTGGTGAAGGTCTCACAATTTTTATTATGATTTTATCTCCTTATGTCTGTCCCCTTTGGTCCCCCCATCCCCACACCCCAACAGTCATCGGTGGCCACAGCTGCAGCCTTCGTCTTGGCAAGAAGGTGGGTGAGAAACATAGAAACATAGAATTTGATAGCAGATAAGGACTGCTTGGCCCACCTAGTCTGTCCATTTCGCTACCTGATGGATAAGCTGCAGATTCTAGTTAATCAACATCTTACTTCCTCCTACCACCCAGTAGAATTGCCTTATGTCTGCCTGTGAGCAGCTGCCTTCACAGTCTGTGAAGTCTGACATCTTTCAGTGCCTCTTAATTGTTATCTTCCAACACAGGCAAGGCACTGCCAGCCCAAAACTAACTAAGAACAAGCAGGTTTCAAAGTGGGGAAGAAATGGAGTGAGCAAGAATCAAGTACTCATTCAGATGCAGTGCCGATTTTAAGATCAGCATACTTGTGTGAACACTGCTAATAGAACCTCAGCTCTTTAAGCAGCCTTATGAAGAGTAAAGGCTTCTCAAAGCACTGGGGTTCTGTTTATTGTACTGTAAGTGGGCTCCATCTAATTCGGTAATTTACTGTACCTAAAATCTGCATGTATGGTAGGGCCAACTTTAAATAAACACTGCACCTGAATTAACATATGGTGCCATAGAAACATATAATTTGTCAGCAGAAAAGGACCACTCAGCCCACCCAGTCTGCCCAAGTGTTCTCTTCCTACTTGTAACTCCTGCCTGTATATGTTACTGCATGTCTTACTCTGCCTGTGTCCATCAGGACCTCCTTGTGAATGAGCTTGCTCAATGGATTTTTCCTGCAATGAACTTGAACCTACTCCACTTCCATAGCCCTATTGATCTCCGTTGACCCCCTCCTTCCCCTTTTTCTAATATATCCCTAGATTTATCCCATGCATGCTTCATACCCCCTACTGTTTTAGCTTCCACCACTTCTCCTGGCAGTCTGTTCAAGGTGCCTACCACCCTTTCAGTAAATAAATATTTCTTCACATCTATCCTGAATGCCCCCCCAGCTGAATTGTATTTCCCTTGGTTTGGGTGCTCATCCTCATTTGAAGGAAACTTCCCAACTGTGCCCTCTTTACTCCTGTGACTTACTTTGTAGGTCTTGATCATGTCACCTCTTGTCCTCCTCTCTTCCAGAGTGTACATGTTGAGCTTCTTCAGCCTTTCCTTGTAGGGATTCCTGTGAAAATTCTGAACCATTTTAGTTGCCCTCCTCTGGAAAACCTCCACCCTATGTCCTTTCTGAAGTGTGGACTCTAAAACTGGACACAGTACTCCAGCTGGGGGTATAGCAGGAAGTGATACAATGCAGCACAACATCCCCCCTCCTCATATTGGAGATGCCACTCCTTATGCATCCCAGAATCCAATTTGCCCTGCCCATAGCCTTGTCACACTGTACTGCCATCCTGAGGTCCTCTTATATAATAACTTCCACCACTTCTCCTGGCAGTCTGTTCAAGGCGCCTACCACTCTTTCAGTAAATAAATATTTCTTTTCACATCTATCCTGAATGCCCCCCCAGCTGCATTGTATTTCCCTTGGTTTGGGTGCTCATCCTCATTTGAAGGAAACTCCCCAACTGTGCCCTCTTTACCCCTGTGACTTACTTTGTAGGCCTTGATCATGTCACGTCTCGTCCTCCTCTCTTCCAGAGTGTACATGATGAGCTTCTTCAGCCTTTCCTTGTAGGGATTCCTGTGAAAACTCTGAACCATTTTAGTTGCCCTCCTCTGGAAAGCCTCCACCTTATGTCCTTTCTGAAGTGTGGACTCTAAAACTAGACACAGTACTCCGGCTGGGGGTATAGCAGGGAGTGATACAATGGCAGCACAACATCTCTCATCCTCATATTGGAGATGCCACTCCTTATGCACCCCAGAATCCAATTTGCCCTGCCCATAGCCTTGTCACACTGTACTGCCATCTTGAGGTCCTCTGATATAATAACCTCAAGGACCCTCTCATGTCTAATGAGTATCAGTACCTCTCCCCATCCAGTACCCATCTTCAGGGTTCCTATGCCCTAGGTACATGATTTTACAGTTGTTGGCATTGAACCCCAAGTAAGTAAGAAAAGGGAATTAATTTGAATGAATTGCAGGCTTTTAAGCAGATTTTCAGGAAATGTGTATGTTTATGAGTGGGGGGGGGGGCTCTGCAACTATAACTATTTGCTTTTGATTTGGTATAATGTGGGAACAGACTAACCCTGCACCCCAGTCCGTGTGCTATATCGGAAATAAAGAGCCCAAATAACTTTGGGACAAGCATTGAGCCCTGTGGCACCCCGCTTGTTATTGCTCTGGGTGCCGAGAGCTACACCACCACCACCTTCTGCACCTTCCCCTGTAACCAGTTCTCTATCCATTTAGTCAGACCACCTTCCACCTGTACCCCTCCTTCTCCTCGCTCTTCTCCTCCTTGGCCTGTGTCCCTCCTCCCGGTAGTCCGCACCCTTTCTCCTCCTTATTTTTACCGGGTGATGGTGCCTTCTGTATTACACTCAGACCACTCTGCCTGCCCCCTTCCAGGGTTAGTACGCCTCCGACTTTACCTATATCTTGGGTGGTGACCTCATCAGGCTCCCCTGCCCAGACCTTTCTACCAACCTCAGTCTTTTGGCCACTGCCCCATTTGTTTAAATATACCATAGTAGAGATATACCCCTCTATTCCTGTTTTTTAATTTTTTTATTTTTTTGCATATTTTCTCACTGGGCTACTGGGCTTGCTCATCCCGACAGACCTCCGTAGCCCTGCCCCCAACATCAGGCCAAGCTGCTCACCTCCATGGATTAGCCCTGTGGTGGGGTGGTGAGGAGCTTCCCAGGTCGACCCACTGGAGTAGCATCCAGTTGAGGAGGCTCCATTCAGGGTGGGCAGCAGGGTAGGAAGCTCATGATGCCTGACCATGGCCCATTTTCCACTTTTCTCCCCTTTGTGGAGTGCAGGCATGCAATGATGCTTAGGCACATTGTGCCAACGTCCGGCACACTCCGCCACCCTTTACTACACTGCTGTAGTAGCGCTCACAGTCATCATCAGGGGCTGTTACAGAGCGGTGGGTCCCTGGATCCTGCCCTGGAATAGGACAGCAGTCCTCCAGATGCTCAATCTTATCCCTCCCTTGCCAAACCCTGGTGACCCGGGCTTGCGTCCAAACCCGGGTCGCCAGCATGGCACGAGGTGTGGCGTCTAGTGCCTCAACCCTCAGTGCAAGTGGCCCAGCAGAAATGCTGCCTTTAATACTCCCTTCCCCTTCCTGCTCCAGTGTACCCTGTCCCCCACGTACAAGTCACTGTTCCCCCCAGATGCTACCCCAGTTAGTTACTTACCCATAATGTTTCTTGTGGCACCAATCCCTCAGCCACTTGAACTTCTCAAACCTACCCTTCCTCACCATGCTTGCACATGGTACCAGCAGTATCTCCAAGAATGCCACTGACTTACCCACCCCCTCACACTGCCTGCCCAAGTACTCAAACCTCCCCCTCACTATATCCACAGTGTCCCCCGACAAGTCGTTTGTACCCACATGCAGCAGTAAATAGGTTTCTTCCTCCCCCTCACTGCACGCTTGAGCAGTGCCTGTCCTCCCATCCTGCAATCAACCTGGGGACAGCTTCAACCCAACTATGGCTGTGGCTTTCCTCCTTTCGGCCCCATCTTACCCATTTCAACATAGAATCCCCCAAAATGAGTACCCCTCCACCCCTTAACCCCTTTCCCTTCTAATGCCCCTTCCACCACCCCAGTATTCGTTCTTCTCTGTCCCTTACTCTCGCCAACTGCACCCTCTGTGACTTCTGTATCTGTTCCCCCTACTTATGCCACACCCCTTTTCTCTGCCTTATTCCTCCCATCGCCCTTGAACCCCTTCCCAGTCTAACTACTTCCTACTGGGCTTCCCATGTCAACCTCCCCTTCTCCTCCCCTGCTGATTTCCAACCACTCTCCTATCCCCGCTGTTGTCAATTTAGAGCCACCATTCCCTTCTGCCCCAATAGTGATGCCCCTCCCATCCTTCCTCCTTCCTGTAGCCTTCTCTCCTTCAGTCACCACCCCCTCCTTCCTTACTAGCCCCTTCTACCCTTTTGTCCTTGCTATGTCTTCCCCTACCTGTTGCCATCCCTCTCATGCCCCGCTTGTCCTCCCCCTCGTCAGTATGTTCCTGCTCCCCCTCTCTATCCCATAGCAGAGGTTCAAATCTATTCATAGTCGATACCTGTCCTACATCTCTTCTCCCTATCGGTCACCCTCCTACTTGTTCCCCTCCATGGCACCCCTGGATCCTCCCTACCTGCAACCATCTGCTCTCTCCCCTGGTACTCCTCATGGTCTCTTCCTCCTCCACCATCAGGAGGCCCCTACCCTTGCCTCGGGCACCCCCTCCATTCTTCTCTCTTTTCTGCTACTGCCTCTGATACTGGGGTCAGTTTCAATCCCTAGTTATTCTTCCTCTGTCCCCCTTTGCCATCCCCTATTTCCCCCTCAGGATGTATACCATACTCATCTGCCCTGCCACTTACACTCCTCCCTAAACTCCACAATTCCTCTCTCAAACTAACCAGTCATCTATAGACCATACACCCCCCCAATCCTCCAAGCCCAGTCGAGGATCATGGCAGACCGACACCATGTACACCCTTCCACCACTCCAAAGATGCCTGCCCTATTGACATGTGGCTCCTGCCCCATTTTGGTCCCCATCTTATGTTATGGGCTGTTACTCCCAGGTTCTGTGCCTTACTACAATTGTTAGGCCCCTATTTACTCAAATCCCCACCACACATTAGTCCCCCTACTGACCCCTTGCCGACCAGGGAAATTCAGTCTCAAATCTCATCTGTTAGATTCTGTATTACTGTAGCAATCCTACAGCCTCCTTGTCCATTTTTCACCCCTCAGCTACCATATTTTTTGTTCTTGGCTCTCATATAGTTTCACTTAGCCCAGTTAGAAATCCTATTACACTCCAAATATTACTCAGGTCAGTTAGAGAAATAAACAACAGTATAGCTCAGTACTTAGCTCAGTTAGAGAAAGAAACAGAACAACTAAATCTGTATTAATACAGCAATCCTAAAGTATCCAATCATTGCTTTGTCTCCACCCCAGAGACCCTGCTGTAAGATAGGACCACAGAGGACACTGGGTGGGAGGGGGCAACTGTAAAGTCCTGGCAGAGCTCCATTGAGCTGGCTCACCCCTCTATCACTTGCTCATTCTATTTTTACCCGATGCTGCAGGCTGCCTTTTGTACTGGGCTCCTGCTTGCACTGGTACCTTTTCCTGCCACAAAGAAATCCACAGCAGTCCCAACACAGCTCCATTGAGCTTGCTCACTCCCCCCCCTCTCTTACTCACTCATTCTGTTTCTCCCAATGCTGCAGGCTGCCCTTTTGTACTGGGCTCCTGTCTGCACTGGCACCTTTTTCTGTCCATAAAGAAATCCACAGCAGTCCCAACAGAGCTCCGTTAAGCTCTCTCACTACCCCTCTCTCACTAGCTCATTCTGTTTCTCCCAGAGCTGCAGGCTGCCCCTTTGTACTGGGCTCCTGCCTGCATTGGTACACTTTTCTGCCCACAAAGAAATCTGCAGCAGTCCCGACACAGCTCCGTTGAGCTCGCTCACTCCCCCTCTCTCACTCACTCATTCTGTTTCTTCTGGCGCTGCAGGCTGCCCTATTGTACTGGGCTCCTGCCTGTGTTGGCACCTTTTTCTGCCCACAAAGAAGTTCACAGCTGCCCCAACAAAGCTCCGTTGAGGTCACTCACTCCCCCTCTCTCACTCACTCAATTCTAATCTGCCCCAAACACTGATTTCCCAAAGCGACTGCGCTATTCTGCACTGGCAGCGCAAAAATACATTTTGGCCAGGATGTGAAAAATGACAGCTATACTGCTCATAAGTAGGTGTGAAAATTGCCAGTGTTAATAATCTGGCATGAAAATATTACTAATTTGCGAAGTTACAAGTGTGCGTGGAAACTGCACAACGCACACTCGTAACACAGTCATTTTAAGGATTTTCATCACAAAATTTTCAACATAGGCATTTTAGGTCCTCTGCTCGTGAACAGTGTCACTGTGGTTTTGTTAATGTGCCCCAAACACTGATTTCCCACAGAGGCTGTGCTATTCTGCGCCAGAAGTGTGAAAATTCATTTTGCCCAGGATGTGAAAAATGACAGCTGTACTGTTCATAAAGAGGTATGGTAAAATGCCAATGTTGAAAATCTGGAATGAAAATATCGCAAATTCATGAAGTTATGAGCGTGCATATCAGCTGCACAACACATGCTCATAAAACAGTCATTTTTGGAATTTTTTCTACCAAATTTGTTACTCAGCTCGGTTAGAGAAATAAGCAGAACAAATAAATATGTATTATTGCAGCAGTCATAACAGTATAGCTCACTACTTAGCTCAGTCAGAGAAAGAAACAGAAGAACTTAATCTGTATTATTACAGCAATCCTAAAAGTATCCAATCATTGCTTTGTCTCCACTCCAGAGACCCTGCTGTAATATAGGACCACAGAGGACCCTAGGCTGGAGGGTGGGCAACTCTAAAGTGCCGGCAGAGCTCCATTGAGCTTGCTCACTCCCCCTCTCTCACTCACTCATTCTGTTTCTCCTGGCACTGCAGGCTGCCCTTTTGTACTGGGCTCCTGCTTGCATTGGTGCCTTTTTCTGCCCACAAAGAAATCCATAGCAGTCATGACACAGCTCCGTGGAGCTCGCTCACTCCCCCTCTCTCACTCGCTCCTTCTGTTTCTTCTGGTGCTGCAGGCTGCCCTATTTTACTGGGCTCCTGCCTGTGTTGGTGCCTTTTTCTGACCACAAAGAAGTTCACAGCTGTCCTGACAGAGCTCCGTTGAGTTCACTCACTCCCCCTCTCTCACTCACTCGATCATAATCTGTCCCAAACACTGATTTCCCAAAGCGACTGCACTATTCTGCACTGGAAGTGTGAAAATACATTTCGGCCAGGATGTGAAAAATTACAGCTGTACTGCTCATAAGGAGGTGTGAAAAAATGCCAGTGTTGATAATCTGGCATGAAAATATTACTAATTTACGAAGTTACAAGGGTGCATGGAAACTGCTCAACGCACACTCATAACATAGTCAATTTAAGGATTTTCATCACAAAATTTTCAACATAGGCATTTTAGGTCCTCTGCTCATGAACAGTGTCACTGTGGTTTTGTTAATGTGCCCCAAACACTGATTTGCCACAGCGGCTGCACTAATTCTGTACCAGAAGTGTAAAAACGCATTTTGCCCAGGATGTGAAAAATGACAGCTCTACTGTTCATAAAGAGGTGTGGGAAAATGCCAGTGTTGAAAATCTGGAGTGAAAATATTGCAAATTCATGAAGTTATGAGTGTGCATAGCACCTGTGCAACAGACGCTCACAAAACAGTCATTTTTTGGATTTTTTCTACCAAATTTGTTACTCAGCTCGGTTAGAGAAATAAGCAGAACAAGTAAATATGTATTATTACAGCAATCATAACAGTATAGCTCACTACTTAGCTCAGTTAGAGAAATAAACAGAACAACTTAATCTGTATTATTACAGTAATCCTAAAAGTGTCCAATCATTGCTTTGTCTCCACTCCAGAGACCCTGCTGTAATATAGGACCACAGAGGATGCTGGGCGGGAGGGTGGGCAACTCTAAAGTGCGGCAGAGCTCCATTGAGCTTGCTCACTCCCCCTCTCTCACTCACTCATTCTGTTTCTCCTGGCACTGCAGGTTGCCCTTTTGTACTGGGCTCCTGCTTGCATTGGTGCCTTTTTATGCCCACAAAGAAATCCATAGCAGTCATGACACAGCTCCGTGGAGCTCGCTCACTCCCCTTCTCTCACTCACTTGTTCTGTTTCTCCTGGTGCTGTAGGCTGCCCTTTTGTACTGGGCTCCTGCCTGTGTTGGTGCCTTTTTCTGTCCACAAAGAAGTTCATAGCTGTCCCAACAGAGCTCCATTGAGGTCGCTCACCTCCCCCATCTCATTCACTCATTCTGTTTCTCCTGGTGCAGCAGGATGCCCTTTTGTACTGGCTCCTTTTTCTGCCCACAAGGAACTCTGCAGCAGTCCCGACAGCTCAGTTGAGCTAGGTCACTCCCCCATCTCACTCACTCAATCTTAATCTGTCCCAAACACTGATTTCCTACAGTGACTGTGCTATTCTGCGCCAGAAGTGCAAAAACATATTTTGGCCAGGATGTGAAAAATGACAGCTGTACTGTTCATAAGGAGGTGTGAAAAAATGCCAGTGTTGAACATCTGGCATGACAATATTACAAATCTGTGAAGTTACAAGGGTGCATGGAAACTGTGCAATGCACACTTGTAACAGTCATTTGATGGACTATCATCACCAAATTTTCAACATAGGCATTTTAGGACCTCTGCTCATGAACAGTGTCACTGTCATTTTCTTAATGTGTCCTGAACACTGATTTCCCACAGCAACCATGCTATTCTGTGCCACAAGTGTGAAAACACATTTTGGCCATGATGTGAAAAATGACAGCTGTACTGTTCATAAAAAGGTGAGGAAAATGCCAATGTTGAATGTTTAATGAACGCTCGTAAAACAGCCATTTTTTTTTCCACCAAATTTGCAACATAGGCTTCTTGAGAGTCCACCTCATGAACACTGGCACTGTCGTTTTGTTAATCGGTCCCGAGAGGTGATTCTATGCAGTGACCACAAAATCACCTTTTGGGAAAGAATAACACAATGACAGTGGCTGAATTCATGAGGAGGGATCCCAATAACCCCATGTTGAAAATTTGATCCCAAATTCCCAAAAATGCCTGAGATATGCACCAAAGTTAAAAAAAAACAACTATTTATGCCATTATACAGCTTACCGGCATTTCCTCAGTTCGCAGTCGGTTTGAAGAGTGCGGAAGTGCCCCCAGTCCATGGAAGATCATCATGCTGGGCTCCGGAGGTAATTATGGGGTGAGGGAGGTGTGGGGAGGCAGGGCACGCAGAGGGTGGGCACAGGTTGGGGAGAGGGCAGGGAGACCATGAGGGACCCTTTTCTTTTTTCACAGGTTAAAAAAAAACATTGCGGGATGGTTTTTCTTTTTCATGGGCATTTGGCATGCTGGGGTGGGCTCCCAGTGTGTCACCTGAGTGTTTGGGGGGATCTGTAGCTGATGGGGGACTAGGCACCCCTGTCAGCACGTACAGAAGGGGGGCACAACAACCGAGAGGGATTGGGTACCCCCCCTCGGCACAGAACAAAAGCGGGAAGGGGACTTATGATGATGGAGAGTGGGCTTCCCCATCGGCAAGGGGAAGGGGAGACTGAAGCTGATGGGGATTGGGCACCCCGTCAGCAAGTCCTGCAATGAGAGGTCACTCCCTCATTGCAGTAGATGATGCTGCAATGATGGGGCAGCCCATGACTGCAGTAGCTTAAATATTTCAAGGTGGTGGCACACTGACTAAACTAGTGTCAGCCACAGTGTGCCACCCCTTTAAGGAATGTGGGCCAAGCCTCCAAAGGCAGTGGGAGCATTGGCCACAACAGTGCTGTGCCTCCACAGCCTGTTTCTGCAGCAAGCTGCCGCAACATGTTTCTTACGCATGTGCACAATCAACATAAAAATGGAAAGGGACCTGGGGTAGTCATATCAGATGACCTAAAGGTGGGCATGCAATGTGAGAGAGAGCAGTAAGGAGGGCTGGGGGTTTACTGGAATGCATAAGGAGAGGCATCACCAGCAGAAAACAGGAAGTTGTTATCCCTCTGTACAGACAGCTGGTGTTACTTCATCTGGAGTACTGCATGCAGTTCTGGAGACCCAGCCTCCACAAAGACATAGACAGGATGGAGGCAGTCCAGAGGAGGGCAACTAAAATGGTACAGGGTCTGCACCAGAAGACATATGAAGAGAGACTTAAGAAGCTTACTATGTACTGTATACCCTCAAGGAAAGGAGGGAGGGGGTGACATGATAGAAACTTTCAAGTACCTCAAGAGAATCAACAAAGTCCAAGAGGTTCACAGGCCTCACTAGCCTGTTGGTGCTTATGTGGAACACCACGAGGCACACACTACCATATATTCTGGGGATGCAATAAGTTGAGGACATTCTGGTTTCAGATACATAGGGTCATGGAACAGGCAGGAGGATTTTCCATTCCCTTCACCTTTCAAGATTTAGTCTTGGGCCTTCCAACCCTTTCTTCAAAAAAATGGAAAATAGTAGAACTCCGTCAAGTATTAAGGGTCGCAGCTCTGAAATGCATTATGATTAAATGGCTAACACCGGATCCTCCATCTTTGACATAGTGGGTTCTGAAGGTGGAGGAATTGTAATGCCATGAGAATATTACCTAAACATTACATCTGAAAAAAGAGAGATTTTTGGAGCTTTGGCAACCCTGGCAGATTTGGAGAGGGGCTTGGAGGGGGGAGGAGGAGTTGGAGAAGTGAGATGGGATGTTGGACTGGATGAAATAGCTATGCACTTAGGAAGGATAGTTGTAACAAGAGTGGGACAGAGATAAACACTGGAAGACAGATCTGTCTTCTGGGGGGGGGGAGTAGGAGCCCGAGAAGAACACATTTTAAGGGAGGACTATGAAAAACCAATGAATGTAATAAGGTTACTGTGCTTACTTATTTTTTTGCTTTTAACTGTTTTTTCTAGTTAGTGATGTTTTAGTAATTAAATCTGTGAATGTGGAACAAAAACAGATATACCTGGACATTGAGACAGAGACTTGGCGATCACTGCACAGAAATGTATCGATCGATTTTGGGCCTATAGCTCAATGCAGTGGACCAATCTTGTGTATACCATTAGTTTTTCTTTTTGTGCCAGAGTTTGTTAATCACAGAATGTGTTTATGTAGCTTAAGAAGTTATACAAAAGTATATATATGCCTTTAAAAATATGAGACCTATATAAGCATGGATGTACTCACTGTATTGTTAATGAGAAGTTATGATGTACCTCAAACATACCTCTGATAAAATCTGAAGTTAAAAAAAATACAAAGTCCAAGAGGGCAGCATCTTTCAGAAAAAGAGGTGTGCAAGAATAAGGGGTCGCAATTTGAAGATAGAGGTGGGACAGCTCAGAGGTAATGTGAGGAAGTATTTTTTCATGGAGAGGGTTATGTATGCATGGAATGGCCTTCCTGAGGAGGTTGTGGAGTCAAAAACAGTGGTGGAATTCAAGAATGCATGGGACAGACATAAGGCAATTCTGGGGGCTGGGGGAAGGAAGAAGTAGGCTGTTGGTTAACTAGAATCTACAGCTTATCCATCAGGTAGGGAAATGGGAAGACTGGGTGGGCCAAGTGGTCCTTATCTGCCATCAAGTTCTATGCTTCTATGTTACACATCACCTCATGAACAATACAGCTGTCATTTTTCACATCCTGCCCAAAATGTGTTTTCACACCTGCAGCGTGGAATGGTTCACATGCTGTGCAAAATCACTTTTTGGGGCCAATTAATGAAATCACAGTGCCACTGTTCATGAGGTGAGGTCCCCAAAAGGCCATATTGAAAATATGGTGCAAAAATTCTTCAAAATACCTGGGTTATGTACGTCCGTTGAATTAAGTCTATGCACGTGCATAACTTTGGTACTTTTCCATATTTTGCAGCCAAATTTTTAACATAACCATTTTTTCACACCACCTCATGAATAGTACAACTGTCATTTCCCACATTCTGCCCAAAATGTGTTTTTGCACCTCTGGCATGAAATGGCGTTTCACTTGCACATAATTACATTTTGCCTTGTATTTCACAATTACTCTTTATCAGGGTACATGAGGTGGGGTAATACGATGACAGTGCTGACAATTTAGTCACTGTTGTTTGACACATGGAAGAGCAGGGCCTCCATATTTACATACATATGTGCATCTACGTCGGAATTGGAGCACAAGGTCCAAAGGACCCTGTGCTCCCACAGTAAAATAAGGATACTATTATACGATCTCAAAAAGAAGGGACATTCATTGCAAAAAACTCAGTTAATGCATTAGTTAAGGTTTCTGTTACAGGGACAAATGTTAGGAAATTCAATGTTAGTTACTAACCCTACCTACCTAATTCTACCTCTCCCACGCCCACACACCAACAGCATTGGGGTGTGCCTTGGGACTCATTGGCCCTAACTCTTCCCCATTCCATGTATAAACAAGCTGATATGGTACAGTATAGGAGAATGGGGTGAGAGTTAGGTCCAATCACCCCAAGGCACACCCACACCTGTGGTGTGTGGAGGGTAGGAGGGTGGGTCAGGTGGTAGGGTTAGTAACTGTAACACTGAATTTCCTGACTTTTGCCCCTGTAATAGAAACCCTAACTAATGCATTAATGGAGTTTTTTTATGAATATATATATATATATATATAGAGAGAGAGAGAGAGAGAGAGAATACCACACCCCTATAGTTAGGGTTGAGTAGCATGTTAAATGTTAAGTCTCAGATTTTGCACTTTAATAACTTTGCAACCAAGAAACAGGTTTGCTCAAACTTTGGTATGTGTTGTCCCATGGTGTAGGTCTCTTCATGTGGCAATTTTTGCTCTGGTTGGATGTGCAGATTCTGAGATTTGGACAGTTCAAAAAGTCATAAAGCCGCCACTTTTTGCAGTGTGTTCCTCATCGCGCTGCATCCAGATGATGTGCAATTTTGGTGTGAGTTTTTTATGGTAGAACCAGCTTAGATAACGGAACAGGAATACTTAGTTTTGTGTAAAAATATTAATCTGTTGCAAAGGTATTACGTTTTTCATTTTCCATTATTTTCAATTTTCAGGACAGAGGGAGAAAAATTGATGAAGGATTTCTTCTCATGAAAAAGTATTCACTCTCATGATACCCATTCATTTTTCATGAGAATTAAATCATTTTTCATGAGAAAAAAATCCTGTCTCGCGAGCCTGCCATCTTGTTTAATTTTGTTCATAATTATTTTTTTCAAAAGGTACAAAAATGACATTCTGGACAGAGACCACCACACCTAGCTGGCTCATTGGGACCCCATTAGGTGCAATACACACTTCAAAGTTAGAAATATGTCCCTGAAATATGTTTAATTTACTGTTAAGAATCCTTTTTCATAACCGTGTAATATGAAAAAAGAATCCTTTTTTAAATCACAAGTCACAAAAAAGGATCCTTTTTCATGAGTCAAGAATGCTTTTCCTGTATTTCCCTGGTGTCTAGTGGCACCTCCACCCTCTGATCACTGTCCCCACTTTGTTATATTTTTTCCCTGGTGTCTAGTGGCATCCCCCACCCTCTGATCACTGTCCTCACTCTGCTTTCCAATTTCCCTGTTGTCTAGTAACACCCCCCCCACACTGTGATCACTGTCCCCATCCTTTGTAATAATTTCCCTGGTGTCTAATGGCATTCCCACCCTCTGATCACTGTTCTCACCTTGTATTATTTTCCTGGTGTCTAGTGGCACCCCCACCCTCCAATAGTTGTCCTCACTGTTTTGTTCTAAAATCCCTGGTGTCTAATGGCACGCCCCTCACCCTCTGATCACTGTCCCCACCTTTTTTATTAATTTTCCTGGTGTCTAGGGGCACCCCCACCCTCTGATCACTGGCCCTTCTTCTTTTAATAATTTTCCTAGTGTCCAGTGACACCCCAACCCCCAATCACTGCCTCCTCCCTTTTCAATAATTTCCCTGGTGTCTAGTGGCACCCCTACCCTCTGATGCCCATTATTTGGTAGCATTTGTGATCAGTGTCTTCCCCCACCCTCCGATGTCACTCCTTCCTGAAAATAAGAAAACTGCCCCCAATGTCTTTTATTTAAACCTGTAAAAAAAGTGGTCCATTGCTGATCACTTCCACACCCTCAACTGACCACCCAGTGTGCACCCATCTCCCCACACACCCCCTTTGCCACCCTCACAGACCTTCACTCACCTGCGGAGGTCCCAGGTCTGAGATCAGATCTCCAAATCAAAGACACATCTTGCTTCTGCAACTGGCGACTGCAATATGAGAAACTAAGGTAAATGGCTTCAATGTATTTCAATGGGGGTTTCAACTTTTATGCAAAACTGAGCCATTTTTTGAGATTTTGACCCCAAATTTTCAACACGGCCTTTTGGGGGGCCCACTTCATGATCAATATGACTGTCATTAGGCAACTCCTGTCAGAAAGGTGATTTCACTGTCATTTGGTGAAATCAGCTTTCTTGTGGAATTTGTATAACAATAGTCATATTGTTCATGAGGCTGGATTAGAAGGCTATGTTGAAAATCTGGGGTCAAAAAATAGCTACGTTATGACCATTCCTTGCCATTTCACTACGCATATTCGTAACTTTGGAAATTTTCAATATTTTCACCCCATGTTTTTAACATAATCTTCTTATTACCCAACCTTATGTAAGTTAGAGCTGTCATTTTTTAAATCCTGGCTAAAATGTCTTTTTTTGCACCTGTGGTACAAAATGGCCTTGCAGTTGCACAGAATTATGTTTTGGTGGAGATTTGAATTTATTCTGTACTGGGTACCTGTGGTGAGGTCATAGGAAGGCTATGTTGAAAATGTGGGGTCAAAACAATAACAAATAGCACAATTATGACTATTTGTAGCAATTTCACTATGCTACATTATGTATGTCACAGTTGTCGTTTTTCAAATCCTGGCCAAACTGTGTTTTTGCATCTGCATTGTGGATTGGCATTGTGCTTGCCTGGAGTTATGCTTTGGTGGAGATTGAAATAGTTTCTGCACTGGGTACATGAGGTAGGGTAATAACATGGCTATGGTGACAATTTGGTGACTGTTGTCCTATAACTGGAAGCACAGGGGACAGAGGTCTCTGTGCTTCCCCAGCTAGATATGTATATGGATTATGGAGGGATGAGAGGGCAGGGTCTGGAGGATCCTGTGATCACAAAGTAAAATAAGGATACTAATATACTATCTCAAAAAGTAAGAAAATAAATTGCAAAAAAATGTGTTAATACATTAGTAAGGGTATAACTGACAAAAGTAGGGAAATGTGGCATTTGAGTATTCAGCACTAATACCCCATTCACTACCCTGCACAGATCCACAGGCAGGGGGGGGTGCTGTATTGGGGCCATCAACCCTAACACTCACCCCATTCTCCTATTCTGTAGCAATGTCACATAATTTTATAATGGAATGGGGTGAGCATTATGGTTAATGGCCCCAAGACAGCTTCCCCCCATGCCTGTGAGTCTGTGCAGGTTGGGAAATGGGGTGTTGGGTTTCAAACCCTAACACCCCATTTCCCTACTTCTCTGTCTGTTTAACCCTCACTAATGCATTAACAACGTTTTTTGCAAATATATATATATATATATATATATATATATGATATGACATGTCCTGACTGAAGATAAATATGATATCTTCAGTCGGGCCATGTAATGTTCTATTTGTACAATGTATGTTTTGGGAATTTTTTGTAGTTTACTATGATAACTATATCAGTAACAGTAGTCAGCCAGTGTAATATAGGGAGAAGTACAACAGTATAGTTTCTAAAAGTTTTTTTTGTAAGAACTTGATAAGTATGAAAACATTTCAAGTGTGGTGATAGCATGTAAGTTTGTTTGACTGACACAGGTATAAGAGGTTAAGGCTTATGTTGTGCTGCAATCACATACTGCTATGGTGCATTTTTAGATCAGAGTTGATTTTTTGCCATGCGGCTACAGTGCCTTTTTTGGAATGGAGTTTTTCCCCTGCTTTAAGACTGCAAGAACTATGTATTAAGGGTGGGTCTGTAAATTCAGGTAGGGTGTCTGCTTTTGCAGGAGGCAAGAGAATTATGCTGATTTTGTTTTCTAAAAGGATGCTGTCTGTAGTATTCTTTGCAGCTGCTGTGTGCATTTACATGTGAGCAGGGGATGGAGTGAGTGATGTTTTTAAAATGCATTTGCTGAGCTTTTTTTCATGTGGAAGAGTTGGAGGGGAGAGAAATCCTTTTGACGTGGTTTGTATTGATTTAGAACTGTGGAAGAATGAACGAGCGAGGTGGTTGTAAGTTCAGAAGTGATCTTGAGCTGTGTGTTGCCTGGGTAACTCATTCCGTGTCAAGGATCATGGTATGTGGCTGTTTATGGGCACTTGTGTCTGAACTCATCATATTTGTACTGTCTGTGTGGAGTTTTGCAGTATTTTGTGAGTTTTTAGCTGTTTCTTATGTTGCTGTGCTACTTGGGGAAAGTAGTGGTGTTGTGGATTTGTATAGTGGCTTATTTTACAAATCTGGGCTGTCGGTTTTTTCTTTTGGGTGTTGCGTGAAAGTATGCAGCTTTGTGAAATGATGTAGTGGCAAACTTTTTGTTTGGGATTTTGTTTTTAAATTTGCAATAGTACTGCCGTGCACTGCAGATGTTTTCATTGATGGCAGATCTCACTGTCGCAATGGATGAATTTGATACTGAAAGCTTTGTTGTAGAACTTCATACAAGGTGTTTAAATGTTGCTGAATTGTGAAAATAAATGATGTATAGGAATGTGAAGATAGCTCCATGATGTATAGGAACATCGAGATATCAGTATGACATATAGGAACATGAATATATCAATGATAGCTTCACTGGCTTGCTCAGATAATACTTTTATACTAGGATGCATCCCAAAACATACGTTGTATAAATATACATATATATATATATATATATATATATATATATATATATATAGATATATATATATATATATATCAAACACACATATACACACACTATATATATATATATATATATATATATATATATATATATATATCAATATATACAGTATATTTATATATATATACTGTATATATACTGTATAGAAAATACAAAATCACACATGCCCCACAATGCAAAGCATCATGGGCTGCATATGCAAATCACCACAGAATGTTATGCTGGTCAACTTTAAGCAAAATTGCATGGTGCGAAAGGCCCCTCTCACACAGTTGCAAAGGGTGCTAACAGAAGACATGACACGTGTTTACGTCCTACCAGGACTCATCAGTATGCCTCATCTGTTTGACACCCCAGTGGAATGGACCAGCTACCCTATAGGCAGTGTGCCTTGGACATATTGTGGTGAACTGCATGTATATATATATATATATATATATATATATATATGCACAGTCATGCCTCTGTAGTTAGGGTTGAGTAGCATGTTTACTGTTAAACCTCAAATTTTGCATTTTAATAACTTTGCAACCAATCAATGGATTTACACAAAGTTTGGTATGCACTGTCCTGTGGGGCAGATATCTTGATGTGGTAAGTTTCTCTCTGTTCAGATCTACAGATTCTGAGATCTGGATAGTGCAAAAACCTTAAAAGTCACCATTTTTTGCAGTTTTTTTCCTCATTGTCTTGCTTCCAGACAGTGTAGAATTTTGGCGTGATTTTTTTTATGGTAGATACAGCTTGGGTAAAAGAACTGCCATGCATTTGTTTGCTGAAAAAATATTAATCTGTTGCAAACATATTCAATGTTTATGTACCCATTGTTTTAAAAGGGAAGATCACTTTTCAGGATAGACAGAAAAAGTTCAACAAAGGATTGATCTCACGAAAAAGGATTCTTTCTCATGAGAGGAAAAATCCTTTTTCACCAGCCACCATCTTGGTTTCTGTTAAAAAAAAAATGAGAACCCATGAAAATGAGGTGTCTTAGAGACACCAGGAAATGGATGTTGCTCATTGTAACTCCTTTAGTTGGATTCTGCAGTTATGTGGTACCAAAATGATCTTGAAATGTTTTTTTGTACATTTTAAATCATGTTTTATCCCTTGCTAAGATCCTTTTTTGTGTTATCCTTTTTCTTTCAAACAAAAAAGGATCATGAGTTACAAAAAAGGATTTGTGACACACAGAAAAAAAGCCTTTTCCCCAGCCTTTCCCTGTAATTTATTTCCATGGTGTAGTGCCCCCCCTCAAGTCACCCATCCCATATTAATTTTTTGGTTTTTTTAAGGTATTTTTTATTAGTTACAGTAGAAATACATACAATTATAATTTGCATACATATGTTATACCCTTCCCCCACCCTCCATAATTCATTTTAATCATTACCATACATTTTATACCCCTCTCCCCACCTACCAAGTTGATTCATTCATGTTATGAGTTGCATCATCCTTAGCAGTATTTATTTTGTAACTATATCTGCATTAGGGAAGGCAGATTATTAATTATTTCCGGCTGGTACCTTGAATATCATCCGTACTTTCATCTAGGTCATAGATGGGTTTTCCCAACTGTAAAGTATCATAAATGACATTCCACCATTGCATCATGTCCACTTATGTAACTGATCAGGTTTCCCTTTAGTTAATACAGAGGGTTAAAGGGCAATGGGGTAAGAACAACTATTCTGCCTTGTATTGGGGATAATTTGGCTTGAGTAAAATTGCTGAACAGGTATTCCACAGGTATTCATGGTAGCTGTTTGTCAAACCAAGTAGATAATAATGTATTAATGTTTTGCCACCACTTATTTATTGTATGGCATTCCCATAGTGGAAAAGATTGCCTTTTTGCTTACAACCATGCCAACATAAGCTGAAGTATTCATTATTTATGTTAGCTATTTAACAAGGTGTAATGTATGCTTGATTATTTATTTTGTTTTGAATTGTTGTTTTTTTTTTGCTGAAACATAAATTTTATTACTTAATATCCTTATATTATCCCCTTATTGGTTGGTTAGGTTAGTTCCTGCCTCCATGTTCCATTTAACATTCACTTTTTTAATACTGTCCTTGCCTTTTGACACAACACCATCACAAACTGTTGCAAGTAGTTTAGTGGTGCCCTTATTTATTTCTTGTTGATGTTGTTTTGTTATGTTATATTTTCCAATCTAGCACCTTTTGAACCGAACAAATTATATATGTTGTTATTCTTTTCCTGCACAATGAAATAGTAGAGTTTATTCCAGTTCATGGTGTGTAATAAATTCAATAATTCTTGGTATGATGGAAATTTGTAATTAATAATTAAATCTTTCCATTTTATTATATTATTTAATGTAGAAATTGATAAATCAACTGGTTTAGTATCACCCCAAATTCTTTTACCTTGTTTTATTTCAAGATGTAACCAAGGGATGTGACATTTCTAAGGAGAGTTAATATATCTGTATATTGAATTAAACCACTGTGGTAAAAATGTAACTTTGTTTTTAAAACTGTGTGGGTACAACCAAAGATCTTTTAAACTGTTTGTTTTATTTTCTGCAGGAAAAAAAATATTTCTTGTATTAATGTCTCCTCGTCATTGGAGAAAAACAACCACTGATAAGATATTGATAGGATGTGGGCCTGCATATACTATAACTATATGGATCTGGGCATCCTAAACCACGTAGTTGCCTGTGTAATATCATGTTTTTGAGACAATTCAGGGTTTTACTCCCCTCTATATGAATTTACTGAATGTTTTCTTTAAATCTCTAAACCATTTTTTTGATAGGGCACCCCAGATTTTTTGTAACACATATATTAAGTGGGGCATTGCCATCATTTTGAGGGTATCAATTCTACTCTAAAGAGACAGAGAAACGTTTCTCCAATTTTTTTAGGCTAGAAGTTATTTTATCTTTAACTTTCTTATAATTTACTTTTCAAACTGGCCTTTTGGGGACCCACCTCATGAACAATATGACTATTGTTACACAACTCCTGCCAGAAAGGTGAATTTTCTGCTGCTTGGAAAAATCACCTTTTGGGCAGGAGTTGTGTAACAATAGTCATATTGTTCATGAGTTGGGGTTCCCAAAAGGCCAGGTTGAAAATTTGGGGTCACAATCTCAAAAAATGCCAAAGTTATGACCATTCATTGCAATTTTAATATGCACACTCATAACATTGGAAAATTTTAATATTTTTACACCATATTTTCAACATAGCCTTCTTATTATACCACCTCATGTATGTGACAGCTGTTATTTTTCAAATCCTGGCCAAAATGTGCTTTCGCACCTGTGGGGTGGAATGGCATTGCAGTTGCACAGAATTTCATTTTGGTGGGGATTTGAAAATTTCCTGTACTGGGTACATGTGGTGTGGTAATAAAATGACTATGCTGAAAATTTGGTCAGGCATCTATGGAGGGATGGAAGCACAGGGTCTGAAGGACCCTGTGCTCCCACAGTAAAATAAGGATATTACTGTATTATACTATCTCAAAGGAAATAAGTTGCAAAAACTTTGTTAATGTTTCAATTAGAGTCAAAGTGACAAAAGCTGGGAAATGAATTGTTAGGGTTTCCAACCTTAACACTCCACCCTCCCAAACCAGACAGGAGAGCAGGTGTGGGGTGTGCCTTGGGCTTCTCAAGCCTAAGGGTCACCCCAGTCTCATAAAGTCTACACATCTTTCCTTATTTACCAATGGAATGAGTTGAGTGTTAGGGTTGGAAACCCTAATGCCTCATTTCTAAACTTTTGTCACTTTGACCATAACAGGAGCATTAACAAAGTTTTTTGCAACTTACACATATGTGTGTGCATATGTGTGTATATGTATATATATATAAATCTGCAGTGCAAAGCGCAAAGCAAGAAATACAAAGGCTATTGCCAAAACCCATAATCAAAAAAGCACTGCTGCAGACTGAAAACCAATACTTGAACCACAAAGAGAATTAAGAAGTAATCCTAATAACTTGGGCTGTTACCCACCAGTGGGGTCATCATTGATGTAAAAACATGAAATTCATTAAAAAGTAAACAGGAAAAAAAGAATCTTGATTGTAAAAGTAGCAAGTGGTGGTAGACAAGTCAGCAGGTAGAGTGAAAATAACAAAAAACAAACTGAAAGCAAAGTCTTGTTCTGGGGTCACATCAGAGACAGACTGGGTTCACAGAGCAACAAACTGTCCAAAACTCAGGAGTCAGGTCAGATTACCATTACCTTGAAACTGGGTCTGAGTGTCTAAGATCTTTACTACATTACTTGACTTTCTGGGCTTTTCTTTTGTTTGTACAGTAGCAGACATAGCCGCTATTCTTAAATGCACCAGTGCTACCTAGATTTAATCAATCTAGTCCCAAACAAAAACAAGTTAATGAGTCATTAGTGTTGGAGCTGTTTATGGAAGTCACTTCACACTTACTTGTAATGGTGAGAGTGAGCTCTATTGTTTTCTAATCGGTAAGTGCTTGTGGCAGCTTCAAAGGCGCTTGTTGAGACTGACTTGTGAGAGAAGTGAGAGGGAGCCTTATTACTGCAGCAACTTAAAAGGCACTTTGTTGAATGACTGTAGCCTGCAGTTCCATCGCCTATGCTCCTCTTTTTTTGCCCACCCATTCAAAGGGGTGCTGCTCCACAGTCAGAGTTACCAGAGTGGATGTCAACTGCCTTGCCCCTCCTGTAGTTCCAGTTTTGGCTGGTGGGCTGGCAGTGCTGGGTAAAGTCCTACAAACCATTACCAAGGGCAGAACAATGGAATATTTGGTTGAGGTCAAAGTTCTTGCCTCCTCTCAGCATGACTTTTTAAAAAGCAATTCTTGCCAAACCAACATGATTAACTTCTTCAGGGATGTGATCTGGGAGGTGGACAGGGGATGGGATGTAGACACAGTTACTGCAGTACGGCATTTCACACTGTGATGCATAATTAGCTTCAGGGCAAAGAATACCAGTGTGGGGTACATAAGTCATATACAATGGAGACTGCTAACTGACTTGGTAGCAAGAAGCAGAGAGAATGAAGCAGAAGGTTGTGGTGAATGGGTACTTCTATGAGTGGACACTAGTACTCAGCGGCATCCGTCTGGGACTGCTGCTGTGGCTATGCTACTGTTCAACATTTCAATCAATGCTCTGGAAGCAGGGCCTTAAAATGGCTGTTTAAGATCACAGATGACACTAAGCTAACCAAGATGGTGGACTCCTTTGAGAATGAGGACAAACATCACAATGAACTTAACTAGCTGGGCAATCAATCAGACCCCAGGAGACTCCGATTCAATATTATCAAATGCAAGGTGCTTAATTTGAGAGGAAAAATGTAACTAGGACTTATTATCTATTATGTGAAGCTATCTTGCTGTAGTGGTGGAGGAAAAGGAACTGGGGGTCATGATAGCATGATGCTGAAATGTAACAAGCAGTGTGTATCAGCTGTCAAAAAGGCCAGCAGAATTATGGGGTGAATCTAAAGGGAAGTAACCACAGGGGAAGTAATTCTGCTACGTTTCATGGCCCTGGTCTGTGTGCAGTTCAGGTCTCCTTAATACAAAAAAGACAAAAAGACATTGAGGCAATACAGACAGTGAAATGCAGGACAACTGAAAGGATCAGGAATATGGAGGAACAAAGCTATGAGGAGAGGTTGGTTGTTTTAACATGTTCACCTTAGAGAACAGTAGACTCAAAAGGAACATGACCTTGGTCTGCCGCATGCTCAGCTGTATGAACAAACTCAGACAAACAGATCTATTTGGTCTGGTGTCTTTCACCAGGATATGGAGACATGTCTTGAAGCACAGAGTTGGTAAATGCAGGGGTAACCTTAGGAGCCACTTCATCTCCCACAAGGTGGTGGACCCATGGAATAGCCTTCAAGCAGTGACAGTGGTCATGAAGTTAGCACAGGCTTTCAAGGAAAACCGGGACATGTTTTTGCTTACCAAGTGAATCATGGGGTACCATAGATAGTCGAGTAGGAGGGGAATCCCTTTAAAGTAGTACAACTTTGTACAGCATATATATATTCATTCTTATTCATGATGCAAAGGGGAGGGGCATGAGTGACCAAGAACCCCTTCTGACCTTAAATTAGTGTGTTACTATGTTACAATATACTTTTTATCCAGGGGGATGGCTTCTTTCTTCCCCTAGCTCCCATTGACATCGTAGCTTCTGTAATTTATATAGTAAATAAAGGAGAGAAACATGCATCTGATTTTTTGTACATCTGACAGAGGTATGTTAGCCAATCACTGGAGTGTTTTCAATCATTCTGAACAGGAAATAGCATGCTACACTAAAATGCATAATTATCAAGGGAAATGTAATTATCAGACATATAATTAAGTGGGATTGACTGTATATCTGAGTGGTTCAAGATTTTTCACTCAATCCAGCTGTTTCTCTTAGGCCATCTTCCCGTTTACTTTGAATCCTGGTGTGGTCCCAAATCAAAACCAAGATGGACTGTGATGCATTACAGTCTTTCAAACAGCAAATTGGAAAGAAAGATTTTTAAAAAGAAAGCAACAGTTTTGTTATTTTTTCTCATGGGCAGCTTGACATTATGACAGTGTGTAACTGTATTGTTAAAACTTTAATTAAACAAGAAATTTAATTAAAGACTTATAAAATTATCCCATGCATACACACATAAAGAAACAATCACACACATACACTCCTATCTATTTTATTTTTTAGATCTGTATAGAAATTATATGTAAACAAAAGAAATGAACTGATCTTTTGTTTATTTATTTTCAGTAAAACACAGCATTCATTCTCTTTCCCTCAACACTTTTAAGCTAAGGCATAAGAATATTGACCATAGAACCCCAGTAATAGAAATTTACTGCAATATGCAACAGTGTAGCCCACAGAAAAAAGACACGCTACTGTGGGACCCTCAGAGGAGCTGGTGCATGCAGAAGCTCGGTCCTGACAGTATGAATTTCATAAAAGGGGAAGCACCCTTCGTATACGCCACATTAAGAATCAAACTCAACTACATTTTAAAAAGTGAACGGTGTATCCATTTCTTTCATGAAAAAAGGCCTTACATAAATGCATCACCTTCCCTCAATCTCCAGCTCCCTCCGCTTAGCCTGCAAACATGGTACAGTGCCTTTCCTTAACATTTTAAACAGTAGTGTAATGCCTGATTGGAGATCTTTCAAAACCTTTTTTTTCTTTACCTGCTGCTATGCTAGACAGTGGCATACATTTTAAAAAACACATGAATATAAAAAAATGCTAATAGGGACTTAGTAGATAAACAGCATATTTTAAGCAGTTTTTCAGTTGGACTTTTAACAGGAAGACTGTCTTGATCCCCCCACCCCACCCAAATGAGAACATAGCCAATTCTAAAATTTAGAACTAAAAATATTCTCCCCTTTCAAAAGGAGTGGGTTGGAAAGCCAATTAACAGCTAGTATGTAGCTAGCATATCATTGAAATGCAAATGATCACAAATTACCCAGTTTCACAAATGGTTCAGACAAAAGCAAGAAACTTTTAGAATTCTCTTGAGTTCCATCCTGTGCGATCCCTAGCAGGCCAGTCAGACTTGTTTACCTTCTGCTGGAGAGTGGGAACACTATTCAGAAGCATTTGTTGTGACCCTCCCCCCAGCACATTCATATGATATCGGAAGGAAGTGTGGTTTAGTGGCTAGACCACTGACTTTGGAATCAAGAGGTCATGGCTTCTAACTCCACTAGAGTCAGAAATTCTCACTGTGTGACCTTGAGCAGGTTACATGCTCGTTCAGTGCTCCAGTCCTCCTAGCTGCAGAAATGGGTAAAAGCAGGACACTACTGAAAAGAGATATTATCTCTGCTGGCTATCCTGGGTAAATAAGTTGTAGATGAGAAAGAGACCTGACAGATAAACAATTTATTTCCATGGCCTGAAGATCTAACATGATGATAAACCATGTATCATCATTTTTGGTGGGGCATCACCATTTATCTTTACTTTAGGTTTGTCACAGTGGAGTGCTTTGTTTTTCCATAGAGCTGTTTCATTTGTTCCAGGGGTGCTGGCTGACTCTTCATCCCCTACTCAACCCCCCGACCTGCCACCATCTCCCCCCAAGACTCACCTGCCTAGATTCCCACATGCCTGCTCCCTGTGATGGGGCCGGACAGAGGAATGACCATCCTCCCCAACACCTGGAGTCCAGTTCATAGTCTGGTCCTGGGGAAATGGTGTGGGCCAAGGTATGTGGGTGGGGCTTTCTGTTGCACAGTCCACATACATTCTTGTTCACTGTCCCTTCCTGAGGTTAGCACATGTGCACTGATGTGGGGGTGCGATGTGAAGACATTGCACATACTTGTACATCTGGGCCCAGCAATCTGAGATGCTGCCGCATGCTGTGCTGCTGGGTGGTAGTCAAGAATCAATATGTCCTATCCCCCTTCCCCAAAGGAGGAGGAGATCTGGCTATGGACGCTTGATCTTCCTTCCCCTGGCCTGCCCCCTGAGCAACCCAGGTCCATACCCTGACCTGGGTCACTGGTTTGTTAGGAGGTGAGGAGCCCAGTTCCTCAGCCTTCCATGTTACTGGGAAAGCCACAACAGAGCTTCTAACCAATGGAAAAGCAGCTTAAATAATTCCTGCTGATATCACAGTGTCCTCTGCTGCAGTCAGAAGAGAGATATAAAAAAAACTGATTTAAAAAAACTCCACTATGTAAAATACATTGTGGAAATTGGAACCATAATGACCTCTCTTTGAATATAACATTTATTTATTTTATATTGTGGCATTTTATTTAATGAACGTAGTTGTCAAGTGTTACTGTGCTCCACTTCCCCATCCCCCAGGACTCTTCCAGAAATGAGCAGTTATCAACTCAGTAGGTCTTTCCTGGTTAAACAGCAGAAACTTTTGAAATAAATAATTGTCAAAGCCTCCCACAAGGGAGGGTGCAGGGGGCGACGCCCCCCACATTAAATAACATACTGTTTTTCAATAGCCCTTGTGGTTGTGTGCCCTTATGACTAGTCACTGACATTCAGTTGCCCTTGTCACACAGAACCCAGTCATGGCTGTGTAAGTTATGGTTCTGTCCCCTGATTCATGAAGATAAATAGCATACTCTGAGTCAGCCCACTGTGTTTCCTATATACTGTATCAACACTACAGCAACAGCAGCTCAGGGGCCATGAGAGAGGGAAGAACAGCCAAAACAGGGTATAACCATAACTACTGGTGTACACATCAATTTTTGTCCTGATTACAGTGGTGTGGTAGAATTACTATAGCTGAGGTTAAGAAGGCAGTTCTGGGATACAGCTTGATTTTTGGCTGCTTAGAACTCTGCCATCCTTGAACCTAGGAACCAAATATTTGGCATGTACATGCTTTGTGCCAGGACTGCCAAATCTTCCAAATTTGAAAAAATGGTTTGTTAGTCTCAGAGATACAGTGTTCAAATTACATAAGCATATCGATTTTAAAATATTTTGCATGCAAAGAAGCAAAAAAAAAACACAAAACACAAATTTCCAATTTAAAATCTGAAACTTCTAGTATTTCACCCATAATAGGGCCTTTGACTGTCAGGAATGCATTCATTTTTAGTTTTTAAAATATTAATGTTTAATGTTTCATTTCAGGAGCATATGCAGAAGCCTGATCTCTACCATATAAATGGACAAAATCATCCTACACTCTCCCATGTGCCTGCCCATCTAGTACTCTACTCTAGGTGGATTATGCTGCCATCTTCACTCATAGCCTTCGGATAAGCTCACCGAATCAGGAACTCCAGCTTAGCTTCCAACAACAGGAAGAGTGGTTTAAGAAAAATAAACTACTGCTAAACTACAAAAAACAAAGATTATGGTATTCTCCAACTCCTAGAATAAGGGCAAAGTAAGCTAAATGGTTATTTTGAACTGTAGTGGTGAGCCATTTGACCAAGTGTGCACCTTCAAATACCTTGGAGTCACACTAGATAACCCCCTTTCCTTCGCACCACACACATTGGCCAAGTGGTTAAAACACTAAATTCCAGACTAGGTGCCCTTTACAGGCATAAGAACTATATGACCCAAGAGGCTATAAGACTCATTGTTAACAGTTCAGTACTGTCCATTATAGACTATGGACTAACAGTGTACAGCGTGGCCTCCAAAACAGCTTTAAAAAAGAGTTAAGATAGCACTAAATAAAGCATGCAGACTGGTTCTAGGTACTGGGACACCAACACACACCTGCAACCTTTATGCCCAATTCAAGTGGCTCACACTCCAGGGAAGGATCATGTACCAAGTATGCTTCCTTGGTAAAAAAGCATACCTAGAACTTACCCCCCCCCCCGATATTCAAAAGTTCCTCCAGAGTTCACACTGCCTCCATCTCACTAGCAGCATCGCCAGAAACACCCTCCAGGTGCCTTTCAGAAATACCTCATTAGCCCAGTGCACCTTCACTTCCAGGGCCTTCTGTGGCTCAGTGGACTCCCTTCTACTCTCACAACTGTCCAGGACAATAGGCAGTTCAAAAGGGAGCTCCATTCACATCTGATTTTGATGGGTAAATGTGAGTTCACCAATTAGCATGTTTTACCTGTGCCTATAACAAAGCCCACTCCTGCATGTCCTCCTCTGCCCCATAATATTTATACCCTTTACTCTTTCTTCCTTGCACTCCCCCCAAATAATCCCTCTTTTCCTATCTATGCTTGGTGCACCGGGACCAAACCTAACTGGCAAGGCTGGTTTCACCCCTATGACCTATCACCCTGCTCTTCCACATTTGACAAGGCTATACTTGGCTGCTATTTCCTCCTCTTCCTAATGACAGAGCCAGCCAGGCAGCCACTTATATTAATTTTGCATACATTGTACTGTTCTTCACATTGTGTAACTCTGGAACTGATTGTGCATAACTTAAATACCTTTGTGTATCTCATTGTTTTTACTGGAAATGGAACCTTTGTAAATGAGCTACTAGCTCAAAGGTTGTTTAATCCAAGACATTAAATAAATACCTGACTATGTTGTATTTACTGTATATCCAGTAATCCTGACACAAAATCACAACTTTTTTTCAATACTGTAGGTGAGACAGGAAGTTTTTGTAATTGCTCCTAAGTGAAAATAAACCCCACTGGAAATTATTTTGTTATGGTTACTGTAGATAAAGTAGCCACAGCAGAAAAATCACAGTGTTTCTTTTCCTACTGCATAGGTGTGACAGAATACCTGTCTGTATCTACAGGAAAAAACCCTGGCCAGTGAGAGCCCATCTTCAGTGGCACTTCAGTGAACACCCAACCTCCCCAATTTCCAACACCCAGTGTCAGACTTTTTTTTAAACTAAAGATTGAAGCAGACACCAGTGTCCAACCCCAGTGACTCATTAGGACCCCACTTTCTAAGACTGGGTGCCTGATCTTGGTGCCAGAATCTTAAATAAAGATGTGGTCATCAGGAGCCCACCCTGGTGGTATACCTGCCTTTTAACCTTCCCCTCCGACACCAGGTGATGAATCCCAGCATCAGACACATTGTTAGATAAAAAAAGACAAAACGATACCATCAACAAATTCCCACCCTAGTCTCACACTTCTCTCCCCATCTGGCACTGGGAGTCCAAACCCAGTGCAGCTGAATCCCTCTCATAATCAGCACATGACCTCCACTCACCTCCATTGCTGGCCACCATCTGAATCAATAACAATTGTGATAGTTGAAATGCATGCACACTGCATGAATTTCATAAATCCCAGTTTGCGATAAATATAGAAAACCATACTTTATAAAACATATGCTGTGTGCATAGATTTAATTAATCATGCTTTTGATTGATTCAGATGGCTGAGAAGGTGAGTGGATAGTTTGTGCCAGCCACTGTCTGTAGGGGTGTGTGGACTGGTGAAAGTGAGGGATGCCACTAGACTCCAAGGACCAGATTTTCAAAAGTGAAAAACTTGCACACATGTGAAGAAAAGGTTTTATAAGGAAGGTGTTTTCACCTGGGCATAAATTTCAAAAATGTTGTCCATTTATAACCTTTGAAAATCAGGCCCCAGAGATACTTGGACATGGGGCAGGGTGCCAGAAGGTGGTGCCACTGAATGCCAGGGATACTTGAAGATAGGTCTGAGTGTTGCATTGGGCTACTGGATGCAAGGGATACTTGCACAGGCTTTAGGGTGTGGGAGGTGGATGCACTGGATGGCAGCAATAACGGGAGTGGGACAGGGTGTTACAGGGGGTGCAACTGGATGCCAGGGGCACTTTGACAGATGGCAGGGTGTGGGTGAGCACTGAAAGTCAGGGATATCTGGAACTGGGCAGGACACAATAAGGCTAAGCCAGAGTGAGGGGTCCCATGCTTCATAAATGTACTACAGATACATTCATAAAGCATGCTATAGGTTCAAGGCACTATGGGTGTCAAAGTAATGTATAAATCACACATATTCCCCATAATACAAAGCATCATAGGAAGTATATGAAAATCACCATGAAAGAATTTAGACTGGTTCTCCTTTAAGCAATAGTGTATGGTGCCAAAGGGCCACTGACACTCTCTGCAAAGGCTGAAACAGAAGACACAGATAATTGTTTTATCATACACAGGACACAACAGTGTGCCTGATCTGTAACAGCCTCAAGGAAGGGTGAATCAGTCATAGCTTGGTCTTACTGGTTTGGGTAATGGTTGACCCAAAATAGAAAAATAATCTAAAAGACAAAGAATCTCGGCAGAAAAGCACTGAGGCAAGTGTTACCCAGAAAGGGCTTATGCAATAAAGCCAGGTTTCAAAGAAACACATATTCCCACAATATAGGGCATCTTGAAAAGTATATGCAAATCACCATGAATGAATGTCTGCTGTAAGCAACAGTGTGTGGTGCCAAAAATAATTTATACTGGGTCTGCTATAAGCAAGAGTGAATGATGCCAAATGGTTTCTCACACAGTCCACAAGGGCTAAAACAGAAGATAAAGACATGTGTTTCAACCTACCCAGAACTTATCACTGTGTCTCATCTATTACAGCCCAGGAGAAGGATGAACCATAGTTTGGTCTTATTGGTGTGGGTCATGGTGACCCCCCCAAAAAAAAAAACAGAAAGCAATCTAAAAGACAAATGCACAAAAGCATTGAGGCAAGGGTTACCCATAAAGGGCATTTGCAATAAAACCAGGTTTCAAAGAAATGTAAAATCACACATATCCCCATAATGCAAAGCATTTTGGGAAGTATATGCAAATCTCCATGAAAGAATTTAGATTCTGCTTTAAGCAGAAGTGTATGGTGCCAAATAGCCTCTCATAGGCTCTTCAAATGCTGAAAAACAGAAGACACAGACACATGTTTCATCCCTCAAAGGACTCATCAGTGTACCTCGTCTGAAGTGGGACTACAAAAACTGGAGTCTGTGGCTTCTTTGCTTTATTGAATGGTGTGGCTTGTCTGCCATGCTATCAGTCCAGAAGACATTTGCTGTTATAAATATTGATGACTGCTGAAGGCTATCATTGTCTATGCAGGGACCATTTGCCATTTAAAGTATTTATAATGCCAGCTATGTGCAGTGGCTGTTATATATGTGTGTATATATATATATATATATATATATATATATATATATATATATATATATATATTTTAAAAGGAACTTAATTGCAAAAACATTCATTTCAAAGTGTAAAATGTAAGACAGTGAAAACTTGAGAGAAACAATCCCCTCAATGTTGATAAATCTATGGTGTGCTGTTCCTCGGGGTTTGAACTATCTTGAGATGCAGTGTTGACATTACCCAGACTTTGGCACCCTGGGCCCAGTTTTCAAAGGGTGATGCAGGGCTGGCATCAAGCCCTGTGTCACGCCCATTTTTTTGTGCTGCTGTGCCGAACTCCTTTGACGCAACTGGATCTGATTTTAGTACATTGGGCACAGTTGCAACAGTTTCCTCAATTTAGGGCACCTTTCACCAAAGATTTGGTGCAAGCCCTGTAAAAACGGTCCCCCTAAATGGCACAAGTTAGACCAGGGAAAAGCTGGTCTAACTTGCTCGTTTGGTGCTTAGGATTGAAAATTCAGATCGCTGGCTAGGACAGTGCCGCAAGCCCCTAGTGCCAAATGATTGGCACACCAGGAGCCTGCGGCATCCTCAGGGCTTGGGAAACCAAGTCCCTTGCCTTCAAACACTGCTGTGTAAGTACTTTTTGGTGCCTTCAAAGACAGTGATAAAGTTAATGTAATGCCTATGATGTATTCCATGTTTGATTAAACCCAAAAAATAAAATGTCACAGATTCACTGATGCTCAGAGGACTTCTGTCCCTAACTTTTCATTTTCCTTCTTTTTATAGTTTCTTCTTAAAACCTAACTGATGTATTAATGTAGTTTTTCACGATTAATTATAAATGTGACCCTATTTGAAAACTAAGTTCCAGAATTGACAAACTTAAATTTTACTGAATGTTATTAATGTCAGTGGGGTATTTTCTACTGTCAGATTTGTATTACTAGTATTATCAAAACCCCAGTGAATTTTTTTATCATGTATGGACTTTTAAATCAGTGCAATAGCATCCCAGCTATAGTCTACATTTAAATGTATGTGTATCCATGGACTTTTTGTATGTTATCTAATTTAACTATATGTCCAGCCTTGCAAGGCCATACATGCTTTCATCAATGAACTTTGAATTTGAACTTTGAATTTAAAACAATATATAACTGTGCCTAAACAGTCTAAGCTGAGGTTGAACATCACTGATAACCACCATTAAGGTCCTTTTGGAAAAAAAAAATTAAAAAAACAGTAGTGATAGTGGTGCACTCACAAATAAGTGCTGCACCTCTATGACACAAGGAATTTTGGAGTATTATAAAAAAGATGCATTGGAAGTAAACTGAAGGATAAAAGGAGCAGCAATGAATACATAATGAAAAATAATGATAGTATATTATGGGTACAGGCCAGACTCCTGAGCAAAAGCCGGAGGAGCCAGAGGGGTACTGTTGAGACAATGCTTTAGACTTCTGGGGAAACTGTGGTCATACCACAACAAGATCCTCTGTTTTTTTGGATTTGGTGGGATGCCAGACATTAAAGATGACCAAAGAATGGCCTGCCTGGAAGGTGAGACAACTAAAGTGGACAGCCCCTACATGAGCATTACAGGATCCAGCCACATTCAGTGCTGCTTCGGTCAGCAGACAGTAACTGTTTTAGTCTAATCTGAGTTTTGGAAGTGAACATTTTATATTTTTCTGTAAAAACTGCTACCTATTTGATAAAACAACTGTCCTACTTAAAAAACTTTAGGCCCATCCGTATACAGTATGTCAAGCGGTGGTAGTAAGGAAGAAAAGTGGAGAAAAATGTCTCTGGTATGTGGCAGTGTACCCCACCCATGTCCTAGTGGTCTGGTAAAAGGTTATTCACCTTTGCACTGATCCTGGGGATGGTGTTAGTTGACCTGCTGGGGAATAAAACCTTGAGGGCATTCTGCAAGGTGTGCTTCTGTTGGACTTTCTGAGAACTGTTTGTCGGTGTCAGGGTTGGGGATCAGGATAGTTCACTAAGGATGGTGGTTACTGTTGGAAGGGGAAAAAGAGGATTAAAAAAGGGAATGGCAGTGCCTATGTTAAAATTAAGATCCCTTATAAAATGAGCACAAAACTTAAGCTTCTCTGATTAGCTAAGCACCACTTCTACCCGTGTCTTTATAGAGCCATATCATAGCAACCTGCACTACATGTGAAGAAAATGATGCTGCACTGCTGTATATATAGGTTCCCGTGCTGCCAAAATTCAAAATTCACTTCTCAGCTGAGCCATCTCAAGCATTCGCACACTTCCACAGTGCCGAATCCAACCACGGCGACAAAGTGCGACTCATCTCACCACACATAAACTCACTTGTGTCTCTTATTCCCAGTTACCATCCACATAATGAATGCTTTTCTTCATTTGTAAAGAAACCATACCCCACCAGCAGCACACAGTAGGACCTTGACCGCGACAGTAAAAACCGACCGATAAACTGGAAGTCAGTCGCTCAGAGGTCAGACCATTTAGCAGCTCGCCCCATTGCAATCACAGTTTTGGCCCCTGAAATTAGCATGAAGTGACACAGAAGCCACAGAATTTCAAAACAAATGCCCAAAATCTTAAAAAAATTGTAATTTAACCTGACCGCAAAACTGTGGCTGAAAGTGAGATGAAAGTGGCTGAAGCGTGTACACCAGCTCGCAACAGACATGCTTGTTTCCTACCTGCTCCCACTAAAATCCTAACAAAACAGCCTAAAAAACCAAAACAAATGAAAAAAAATAAAAATAAATAACAACTGTGAGGGGAGGTGGTGGTAGAGGCAGGTGACACAGACAGCAGCACCCCCTAGTGGCTTCCCCTCATTACACATGCTCTCATTAGAGAAACTGAACAAAAACAGGGACTGTTTTTCTATTTTTTTTTATTTATCTTAACATATTTTCTAAAACTTATCTGAAATATTTAAATACATTTTTTTACAGGGGGACCCATTTTATAAGCGCAATAAGACACTCCGAGGTGTGTGTTATAGCCTTATAAGAGCACTTCTAAGGTGCTAAAGGCACTCAGCACAAGTGCCTCATGCCTCATAACGCACCTGGGGCGTGCTCTTATAAGGCCATAACACACACCTCATCGTGTCTTATTGCTGGCTTACAGTACATAACACACAGCTACAAACAGAAACAACTCAAAAGAAAAAGAAAATTAAAGTTAAGAAACCGAATATTCAAACGAAAGTATTATCAGTCTGCTACTGGTCTGTGTAATGTTATTTTTTTTTATTAGGCTGCATGATATTATGGCCAACATTCCCCATCAATAAAAATGAGGTTCATGTAACCCACCACCTGGACACACCTGGAAGCAAGCTGTCAAAGCTTTGTGTGCCTTTCTTGGTCAAAAATGAGAAACAAATAAATGAATAAATCAATAAACAAATAATGTTGAGTGAAAAGTGGGCAAAGATGGAGGGCAGGATTCACAAAGCAGATGCACTCGGTGCAAATGAGATGTGCCGGGGCAAATGAGATGTACCGTCCCTAAACAGTGGTGTTCATAGAAGGATGCATCGCAAGATGCACTATGCTCATCCCCACTGTGAATACCACTGAAGCGCCATGGGGCAACCTGAGTTGCCCCATTGCAACCAGGATGTGCAGAAGCACCCTGGACCTCACAACACTGAATAAGGAGCAAGTCAGCAAGGGACACAGGATCAACAAAGGGAGACTGCAGTGGCACAAGGGACACAGGTGAACAATCTGGCAGGGACTGGTCACAGGGCCAAAGAGCCAGAGAGTGGCCAAAGCAGATGAGGTGCACAGACAGAGCGCACATGGTGACACCTGGAAGCACCAGACAGAAACCCAACACAGGGGACCAACAGGCACAGACATCATGCACAGGGGTGACTGGTAAGGTGGGGCACAGTAGCAGAGGTGCACCGATCAGCATGGCAGAGGGTGCCACATACATCCTGGTGCACAGGAACACAGCAGGGTGGATATTGGAGCTGCAACACAGGTTCACACAGTGGGACAGGCACGCTAGCACACAGGCCAAAGGCCATGTTCTGCACAGTCAGAACATGCCCACAGGCATTGTGGACCACAAGAAGAGCAGCACAACAACAGGGGAAAACTATAACAGAACCAACCAGCACACACCACACACAGAATAGGGGCAATGTGCAAGCCAGCACAGTGGAAGGCTGCCCAACGGGCCATATGTAACAAGGAGGGCACACACAGTGGCGTGCATAATAGGTGGACATAGCACATGGATGAGCAATACCACAGGTGCACATGTGTGAATGAGAACAAAGATACAGTGGAAACCAGCAAGTACAACAGGGCACTAGCACAAGGCAAAATGAATGATCACAGACAACATCATCAATATAAAAATATTTACTCAAACAAGAATATGAACACCAAAAACTATTTACAAAGGTACAAAAACTAAGAACAGGGATAGGGTGGTGTGTGAACGAACAGTGGAAAAGGAAACAGAACACACAGTAAGTGAACGGTATGGAGTGGGGGAACAGGGGAAGACATCTGGTAATGGGGATGGGCATGGAGGGTGAGGGTCAAGCAACAAAGGGGCTATATACAACTGGCCCAGTGGCCTAATGTCCCAGATGGGCCACAGCTCAGCATCCACCCCTACTGCCTCAGGTTTGCAGCACCCTCATGAGCAGGGTTAATATCTGCAGGAGCTTCCCCTGCCTCCAGTACACTGGCACCAATGTCCGCAAGAGCGCTCTCCTCAACTGGATCCCTTACAGATGAACAAATATCTTTCCTTTCCTCTTCTCCTCCACAGCACACCAGGATGGACTCTCCGTGGACCTACAGTGGGGACACAGAGAATAGAAACTAAGTGCCATGTTCCACACCTTCATCTCCTTGCCCACCATGTGAGTGTGCAGAGGCAACCCACATGGCAATGGCCAACAGCCTGCCATGCCCACTGCACACCAGCAACAGGCTGGCACACAGTGCCACACTGTGACTGTGCAATGGTACTGAGACAGCACAAGGCCCACGTCTGCATGCAGAGTGACGTGCAGAGGGGCATGCAGCCATGTCCCACGTAGCATGTACAGATACCAGCAGGCTGCACAAACATGCAGGCCCCATCTGAATACCAATGGAGCACCACAGTGTGCTCATGGTCCTCAGTAGACATGTACATGGTGGATGGACACACAGGAGCCATGTGCACTGTGGCCCTAGCATACGCCGTCAGGGTGACAACCCATGTGTGTGCGCAACATGCAGCACATGAACATGCACATGTGGCAGGCAATGACCTGCAGTGGGCATTGCTCCCACCTCTTCAATGAACACAAAGAGGATACACAAGCAGAACACTCACCTGCACCCACATGACTGGATCCCCAGCCTCCTCCACTGGCCCTAGCAAGCCTGTCCTCCATTGCCACTGTAGCCCTCCACATGTCTGCCTGCTCTGTGAGGGAAACACAAGCAAAGAGCACCATGAGGTGATAGTAGGTGTGTACAACCTCCCCACCTCTGACCCACAGCAACACCACTGGTGCCTGCATGCAGTGATGGACCCACCCCGTCAGTGACCCACTGGAACTGCACCCTGGGAAGCATGTAGTAACACACATCACACCAGCCCATGCCCACCATGGTAGTGTGTGGATGGATGTGTGCCATGCCACTGTCAGACCCACAATGTGTCCACCCCAGTGCCAATGCACCCCCCTGTCATGCAGCATGCCACACACGTCTACACACAGTGGCCATGGCTGCACCCCACATGTAACATCAGCATGGCATGCCATGTGTGTGTGTGTGTGTGTGTGTGTGTGTGGTGGGGGTAGGGGGCCATACACCAGGGCACAATGCCACCCCTCCCTGGAATCATATCCCTGCCTGCTAGAGTTGCTGTAAGTTGCTGTGACTTACCTGTGCATGGCAGTGCAGCCCTGTGTGCCCGATCATGAAGGCTCCAGAGTCTGTCTGGGTCTTGGCACTTCAGGTCACCATAGCAGTGCCTGCACTACTCCCCCATGCAGTCCACACCTCTTCTGCACACAAGGCACTCCACCATCCTCACTCACACTGCAGATCATGGCTCATCGAGGTCCTGTGACCCAAAGAGCTGCCCCTCCAGTGGCTGGACAAGTGCCACCAGGTTGACTAGCTCCACCTCCCCCCAGTTCATGGTTCTGGGCTCAGCTGCTTGTGCACATGGCATTATTGGAATCAGTTTGTTTGTAGCAGGTGTGCACAGTACAGGCTGCCAATGTGCAATGGCCTATTTGCGCCATATGCGTGATAGGCCGTCGAGCACTGGACCATGCATCACAGTGCTGCAGCATGGCAATGCACAATTGCCACCCATTACACATCACAGCACATGCGCAGTGTGCACAGTACAGGTGGGAGATCAGGTTCAGGGGTCATGACTGGGTTGCGCATGCGAGTATGGCGTGGATCTGCCATATTGCAAATGGCATACAATGCCACCCACAGTGTACTGGGATTGCGCATACTGCCAGTGATGCACCGTGAACTGCAAGTGTGCATTGACACAATGTCACACTGATGTGCCATACCTACACACAGTGAGTCATGCAGCACAGATACAATAGTGCATGTTAACTGGGATGCGCTGCTGTCATTGATTGCACTAACAGAACCACTGGACAGGATGCTCTATGCATGGCATGGCACTGACTGTACATCGCACATGTGCGGGAATGCACTGTGTGACTTGTGCCTCATTCAGGAAATGCCCCAATGTGACTGCACATGTGGGGGAATGCACCATAGGGGGATGCTCTCAATACCCCAGTTGTGCATTGCTGATTGAGATAAGCTAGGGGCATTTATGCAATTCACAGACAATGCTCCCAAATCAGCTCATTGCCCAAATTCAGGGGCATCTCACCTGCTTTGCATCTCATTACAGTTGTTCCTAATCTCATTTGCATGCCCTGAGCCATAAATGCTCCTGAATGTGCCTCCCCACTCCACAGGTGGCTGACAGGTATTGCATCCTTGAAAGTAGGTCTGTGTACATTTTACTATTTACAGCTTGTCAGCACCATCTAACAGTGTGGATTTGAGGGCATCCAGGCTGCTGTGTCTGTGCAGCATCCAGCCACGTTGCTGGCACACATCCACATTTGCCTGTACTTTGCTGAAGCCTGCATATTGTCTGCCACAGGAACCACAATGTCTGCAATCCTCACAGGATGATGCAGCTGGATGGAGATGTCCAAACTTTACTTCTGATGAGGACAGGGTGTTGGTGGAGTCCTACTTCCCTAGGCAGAGCATCCTGTCTGGCAGGGATGGCAGCCACCTGCAAAGGGACAAGGGCTGGGAGCCAGGCTCTTTAATGCCCATGGCATTTTCAACAGAACACTACATGAGTGCAGGAAGCACTTCTTTGATGAGAAGCAGAGGGCCAAGGAGAAGATGGCCACCATCAGGGCTTCTCTGGGTGAGATAGGGGGTGGGCCTCAGACTGTGTTGTGCTTCACCCCAAATGAGGCGAGGCTGGTAGCCAGCATGGCCCGGACAACAATGATGGGAGTTCCGGGTGGTGGCTTCCAGACAGGTGGCAGTCCATCACAGCACTGTGAGTATACATGTCCTAAGCACTGTACTGCTCCGTGTGTGCATGCCATGGGTGCCCTGACAAGCCCCACTGTGGACTGCTAAGCACCCATGTGTTGGTGCCCACTGAGCATGTTGCCGTTCAACCCCCTCTATCTATAATGTGCTGCTGACACACAACATGCTGCCCCTGTGCAGCACTGTGAGGGAGCCAACCATGGGGGTGGGGGGGTGGATGCCTGGAATGTTGTACTTGCAGGTGGTGGCCAGTGGGGACTCAGTCCCACACATGTCCCTGAGAACCTGTATAGGCCTCAGTGCATGTCTGCCTATGCTGTTGCATGGCTGCAGCAGTGGCCCAATGGGCGGCACTCCCCTGCATGATATGTCAGTCACACCTATGGCACAGGTACAAATTTCCCTGTTCATGCTTGTCTGAACACACCAATTACACATGTCAGTAACCATGTTTCCCTTCTCTCTTTCAGCTCCATCCCACCTTATTGGTGCTGCCGTGTCTGATGGACTCTCTGACCACCTGGAGGGGAAGGAGGACTGGCCATCACACTGCACCACAACTGGGGCTGTGACAGTTACTGTGCCAGGCCCTTCCAACACCACCACAGCCTTGGATGTGGCGGTGGATGATGCAGGGTCATCAGACCCCTCCGCAGTCAGTGCCATGGCTGGTGGCTATGGTAACTCACGGCCAATCAACCTACTGTGTTTCGTTGATGATGACCCAGTGGACAGGGTCAACATTGCAGACAACCTGTTGGTGCTGGCATCTGGAACAGAGGGGGAGTACGATGATAATGATGATGTTGACACCACACAGATATGGGGGGACATGGCCAACAGTGGTGCAGCCAAGGCACATGTGCATGCATAAGTGTCACTATGCAGTGTTGGTGGTCCTGTGGCCCCATGTGAACCTACAGGGCCTGCACAACTGCCCACAGTGGCAGTTGATGGGGGCCCTGAGTCTGGTGCTGCTGTGGGGACAGGGACTGCCAACACTGTTCAGCAGGGTGCTGTGGAGCAGCAGCAGGTGGCAGGGGACCATGATGCAGGAGTCCCTGGATGTGCAGTGGTTGACTGCACCCAGTCCCTGCCCATACAGTTGCCTGCTGTGTGATGCCCGCCTATGGTGGATGCAGCACAGCAGGCTAGGACCCCACCTGCCCATTGACACTGTCCCCATTATGCATCCCCTGCCAATGAGGTTGAGGGCTACACACACCTCCTGCAGGACACCATGGAGGGGAGGCATCCCACAGGTTGGAGCTGAGGGGCATTTGGACACAGCTGGCCGCGGAATATGAGTCGTCAGCTGTGTGGCATGCCCAGATGCTGGCAGAGGCTTGCCTACTGCGGGTGGGCACAATCGCTGCTCTGGAGTGGATTGCACTCACTGCCAAGGTGGTGAGTGCAAACAGTGCACCACGTGGCACCGGGCTACCAGCTGCACCTCCAGGAATGCCTCACATCCCCCCAGGTCACAGTGTCAGGTGAAATCAATGCTGCTGATGCCGTCACCAAGCATGGCCATCTCTGACACCCCCGGATCCAACCTGGGTCTCAGGAATGACACACCAGTGAGCACCCATTCATGGTCTCACTTCAGTACCCCACCAGGGGTGGTGGACACCCCCCTGCAGCCAGTGGCACTGATTCAGTGATCACCAGGTGAGGGCATGGCCACCCACATGTCTGTGGTGGCCGTGGTGGCTCCCACTGACAGCTGGATTGACAGGCCCCACAGTCCCTATTACCAGCACCCATTGCAGCCCACACACCGGGTTGACAGTGCCAGGGGATGGGGTGGCATTATGTGGCACGTGCCTACCCCAGTACATTTGAATTTCCAGGGCTAATATCAAAAGTTTCAGTCTCTATTGTGCCTTACCAAACAGCTGGTTACTTACAAGAACATATCAAATAGGAAACCGAGGCATCTCCTTAAATGCTTGAAATTTTAAAGTGATATTACATTTGTTTTTAGTTGGCTATCCTTAAAAAAGAAACTGTTTTGAAACAAACTAGATCAAAATATGGAATATAAACTTAACTGGATTAAGTATACAGTACAGATGGGCCCAGGTAAAATGTATCTACAACAATAAAAATTATATGCATAAAAATAATTTTGCTGACTTTTGGAAAATATACGAGTAATTGAAAAAAAATGGGCGGGTGTGTCAATATACAAGCATTTAGTTCTGTTGCCAAGAATAAAGAAGGTGGTTCAGTTATTTTGGCACTTGTAGGATGCATTGATTTTATATGGTTTCATGAAAAGTTACAAGGAAAACTGTCATGGGTTGGAGATCACGTTTGGTCTGCAATTGATGCAGCAAATATACAAATATGCAAGATCACCATGATGAATCCTAAAACTGCATACTTTAAATGTATTCTATGAAGCAATTGACCTATTAGTAGCCTTTTCTTTAATCAATAAGACAGCTATCACAATATTTTGAAGGCAGCTAACAGTAGTGATGGAAATGGCAGATGCTAATAACCGTTGTTTGCCACTTCCAGTCAAGCATGAATGTAATAAAAACCACAGGGTAGCAGCTGGCAGTCAAAACCAATGTACTTCTGCAGTTTTGGGTAACAAAAATGCTAAAATATGAATTCTGTACTTTCTACTTTATATACACACATATTTTAGAAAGTTACAATATATAGCAATTATGAGTAACTTTGTGCCAGATTTCTTCAGTCAGGACTTTTTGTTTACTCATATGGTATGAATACCAGAGCTAACTGGTATGAATACCAAAGCTAAGTATTAGCTGTGAAGATTTGTCCTGTAGTGGCTCTTTTTATTGGCAATTACAGTTTTTATTATTTCTGTTTTCTTACCACAGTTCAAACCTGATAACTCCACAATGGCCACTGAGGGAGGGAGGGAAGGAAGGAAGGAAGGAAGGAAGGAAGGAAGGAAGGAAGGACATTTTCAAGTCTTGTGTTTTTTTTTAAGACAAAAGGAATACTGACATTGTTGAGCTCACACTAAATCTTAGGTAGGGAATCAGATTAACTGTGTGTGATTTCACCTTTAGTGACAGGAAGCCTGGTCTGCTAATGTTCAGGTTCCACGGCTACATCAAGGCACAGGGAACTACACTGTATGTATAGCTCAGTCATATAACTCTTAATGTAAAAGCAGTCTTCATTTTTGGAAGAGTGCCATGAGCCAAAACCAAAATGTTTGGCTCAATAGTACTTCATAAAGTTGAGTACTGATGCACAAATTCAGCTTTTTATATTACAGGGTAGTGTTCAACCACTTCAAACTTTTGAGTATTTGCTGTTAGCTTTTTTTCCCCAGGTAATGTTTTTGATGCTCTGGAACTTACATTCCCAAAGTAGAAGGAAAAACTTTGTAAGTATTGTTTTCAGCTAGTACCTTAATCAATAATAAATGGTCAACTTCACTGAGTTATTTTATTTCCATTGTCTTCACCAGGAAATAAAGTACAGGTGTCTTAATAAAAGTGTTTTATGAATGCTTTATCCAAGCTTTAATAATATGGAAATATTGAAACCATCCTGCATTTATGGTATAAAGTAGAGATGTTGCAAAATAAAATTTCACTGGCAAAATTGCCGTGAAATTGGCAATTTCACCATGTGAAATATTTTGCAAAATTCTGCCACAAAATTTCACCAGAAAATGGGCAAGCTCAGTGCCTTTAACCACTATCACTTTGTCCTGCTTGTCCATAGTAATATATCATCTCTGGTGTCTTGTTGTTCTCACTCCCCTGCTGATCACAAGCCCAAATTAAGAATCCCCCCCCAGATTTACATCAATTTCCCCATCCCCAATGTATAAGTAAAAAATATTCCCTGACTCCCTAATTGTCTAGTGGACTCCCCCACCCTGTCATCAGATAATGCACTCCATGCTCCCCCTACCCCCAGTATCCCAAGCAGGCCACTGGTAAACCCTTACTCACACCTCCATGGTCGGCCCACAGCAAACACAGTAAATGGCGCATTCTTGTACAAGCACGCACTCATTTATTGATGTGCTCAGTTGGGCAGCTGGCACGTGGAGGTGAGTGGAGGGCTGTGCTGGTGGCCTGCTCTGGGTACTGGAGGAAGGGGGGGTACTATCTGATGACAGAGTGGGGGATTCACTAGACACAAGGGAGTCATGAATTTTTTTTTTTTTATACAGTGGGAACGGGGAATTTGATGTAAATCTCTGTAGGGGGGGTCAGATCCACCACTGGCACAGACGGCAGCATACTCATGATCCTGCACAACTCAGCCTTGGATTGCCTTCCTAGTGATGGTGGAAGACTGCCTGCAAGGGACCAGAGAGCACCCAGCGCCCTTTATGTAGCAGCAGCTTTCCAGATCTTTCAACTTTCCGGGAGTCACTACATTGAAAAAGCTGTGGAAGACTCTTTTGATGGGTGACTTTGAGTAGAGCAGACTGGGGAAAAGAAAGACCCAAAACAAAAACACAAGTAGTCACCATTGCCTGTCGTGGAATTGCTGTCTCCACCAGGTAAGAGGGAAAACTTCAGAAATGTTCTGGGTTGTTTATTGCAGCTAGAGTTTACATTTGCCCTTGGCATCAAATTTCAAAACATGGGGGGGGGGGCAGAAAAGGCTATATTTAGACAATCCCCCAAATTATCTGTACTACAGTTGCCTAAAGCTATACTGAAAATGATGAAATTTCACCTGTGAGTGGCGTATTTTGCCATTTTGCATGCAAAATGTTGTATTTCGCACCTGTGATATATTTTGAGAAACGCACAAATTTCATAAAATATTTCGTGTAACGAAATGTGTTCATTTTGCACAACACTAGTTTAAAGCAGAAATGTGGCACTGGCATGTGTCTTGGATCACACACATCAGTGTCACTGATGGTTAATTGGATGACAAAATTCTATTTTAAGAAATGGTGTATTAGGAAAAGCAATTGGGAACAATGTTTGGATGTGTTCAGAGCTGAATTTTCTAACAGTCAGTTACCCAACATATCAAAGAGACTGATTGCAAGAAGAGCAGTGCATAGGGTTCATAAAAGGATGCAAGGAGTGAAGTATCTGCACTACTGTGATCTATCCCAACAGAACACAACACAAGTCTGAAATTCATCATCCTCAGTCAGTACTGGATCAAATGTAAAAGCTTGTCTAGACATCAGTTTTCATGCTGGTGAAGCCTTATCAGCCGACTCAACACAAGGATTGTGCACTCATGGTGACATGCACTGTGGTGGAGGCTTTTGAATGTATATGCATATGATTTAAAGAGATGCAGAAAGAGATAAATATATAATGAAAGAGGCTGTGCACTGGGCCAGCAGGTAGTTCTAGTTATACGTAGGCGTAAAAACTAGATGGGAGGAGGGCAGTGCTAGGTCACACTTATGCACTAGCACACACTAAGGGAGCAAAACTGTTTCTCTCTCTCAACTCACATAGATTATGGAAAAGAAAGTCATGGTGGAAAATACAGTAAGCATGGGGAGTGGGGGAAGGGTCAAGGGCTGGTGTGAAACAATATTAAAAGAATAATGGGAAGAAAGGTAGGGAAATGAAAGATTCTCCATTCAAATGTTAAAATTGTAGGTAGTATGATGGACGATCAACTGGCAAACATAGCTCCAGATGAGTTAAACATTTCAGCTATAAGAGAGACATGAGCAATGCAGAATAATGCCTGGGACCTCCAAACACCTTGCTATATCCTGCTCAGGCTGGATGGAGAAAACTAAGTAGGGCTTGGGGATGCAGTATATGTCAGAGAATCTTTAAGTATCATGGAGGAGAGGAATATAAAGGTCAAAGGAGAGACTGAGTCCTTATGGCTACAGGTATCAGAGGGAAGGTATGGGAGCCTTAGGATCAGTGTGGTATGCAGATCCAGAAAGCAATCTATGGAGGAAGATCTACAGTTGGAGCAGAAATTAGAAGATGGCTGGAATTTTAAAATGAGTTCTCATGGGGGGTTGTAACCACCTGGAGACTGACTGGGAAACTCCAGAGGCCAACGTCAAAATAGTTAGAGATACTTAGAGGCAGCATGGGGCTGCTTCCTGAGTTACAGTAATGGGTACAAGCTGTAGTTAGCTGAAATGCAATCCTGAACCTTGTGTTGTCCAATCAGGACATTATAAGAGATCTGTCAGTTGAGGACCCTTTAAGGCCAATCAACCAGCATACTACAAAATTAGGTATTGCTCTGGGGGTGGTACTTAAACTTCAGTGCCATGGCCCCTAGCATTAGGACAGCAGACAGTGCCAGGATAGTGGAGGTTTTAAATAAGAGGCTTAAAAATGGTGGTATTGGGAGAGGGGGAAAATGGGCAAAAAGCAAGAATATGATATTAGTGGCCACAAGAGGGTGTGTCAGGTATGTTAGAGAGGGCAAGAGCCATAGGACGCTCATTTGGTTTGCTGAAGAAGTGAGGGCAGCAATTGAGGAACAGAAATAAGCTTTTTAGAAGATACAAAGAAAACCACTCTGAGGCAAATAGGGTAAATTTTATAAGAGTAAACCTGAAGCTGTCAAAATATATATTAAGAGAGGTATAGGCAACAACAGAACTGGAACTACAGAAGAGGTTAAGAAGAATTTTTAGATAAGCAAAAAAGGCAGATGAGGGAGAACATTGGAAAGATAAGGAAGGATGGCATAAACATGGAGGATGATGTGGGCAAGGCAGTCATCTTGAACAATTTTTCAGTTCTGTGTCTATGACAGAGGAAACAGCACCAGTTCCAGAGTTCAAAGGCTAAAAGTGGGGAAAATTACTGTGGACAGAGTACACTAGGGGCTGCTAAATCTAAAAGTAAATACATCTTCTGGCCCAATTGGGATTCATCCAAGGGTACTAAAATAGACTACCAAGGCACTGGCAACACCACTGGCTAAAATGTTTAAATGTTCCTTAGAAACCAGGGAGGTTCTGAGAGATTGGAGGGTAGCAGATGAGGTACCACGCTGCAAAAGAGGGGATAAAGAGGGTTCAGGGGCCTATAAGCCAATGAATCCTGCTTCCATAGTGTATAACTTAATAGAAACTAAACTATTGTTAAGGATCATAGAGTGGACTTCCTGAAATCTATCAATTGCAGGGCATGAGGCAGCATGGGATTTTGAAGGGCAGGTCATGTTAAAGAAATCTGAAAGATTTCTTCATTTTGGTGACACAGGCAGTGAACAGAGGCCAGGTGGGGATATACTTCACATTGATTTTAGTCAGCCCTTTGATTCTGTTCCAAACAAGAAGCTGGTAAAGATGACTGGAGATCTAGGGGAGGAGGTACAACTAACATGATGGATAGGGAACTGGTTTGAATGCAGAACCCAGAGAGTGGTTCAATATGGTAAATTTACAGACGTAAAAGAAGGTTACCAGCACAACCCTGCAGGGGTCTGTTTTATGCCATACACTCTTAGACATGTACATCAGAGACATGGATAAATGTCTACACGCAAAGTGTGTCCCTTTGTGGATAACACAAAGCTCTATGGGAAGGCAAATAGAGTGGAAGGTATACAAAATATGAAAGGACACACAGAAAGTTGAAAAAAGTGGATTAGCACTTTTGTAATATGAAAATGATAACTAGACTCAACAGAATGCTCTAGACCTCTTTATTATACATCACACAGAGCTACATACAAATAAAAGAGTCAAGATATAAAAGTTAAAAGCAGACACATAACATGTGTTGCTAAGACCCTCTATTACAACACTGGCATTGGCATCCCTAACCTTTTTTTTTTTAAATAAAAATTGCTTTTAGGTAAAACACCCACCCCCATGCATTTATTGTCCACTTCTTCCAACTGCACATTCATGAGAATAAGTACCTTTCACCCTTGTAGCACCTATCACCCTCTTCCCCAGTCCTAGGGAAGTTTAATATCATTTGAATCAATAGTAGTACTTATTCAGTTTCACTAAAGTAGACGTGATTATTATAAACACCCTTCCCCCAAGCCAAGCTGAATAATTACAGCTGCCCACCGCCCCACTCCAACTGTCATCCCCACCCATCCCAGTCCAATTCATTATATAGCCCCATTTCACCACATTCTGGCACCCACTATCCTCCTTCCAACTTGAAACAAAGAAAATATTTTTAAACCTGTTAAAGAGAAAACCATCCGTTGCTGCCATGATTGACTAGACTCCCTGTTTATTGGCTCTTCATGAATGAAGCAATCTCTGTGATGATGTGTACTGTAACTTCTAATTGGTCAGTCTGGGCAGCCATAGCTTAAACAGGCTAAATAATAACAAACTTTCAGCAGAAGGAGGACAGGGTAGTGTACCTGGATAAACAGAGGGGGGCAGGGAAAGCAGTCAGGAGAGCAAAGGCACAAATAGAGGAAAAAGTAGCACAGGAGGTAAAAAAAAGGAACAAGACCTTTTATAGGTACATTAGTGAAAGGGAAAAAAAACAGGGTTGGAATAGTAAGGCTAAAAGGGGAAGAAGGGGAATGTGCGAAAGGGGACCTGGAAAAAGCATCAATACTGAACAAATATTTTTGTTCTGTATTCACGAAAGAAGGAGAAGGTGATGGTCCACAGTTAGGCAACATGAACAAATATGGAAGGGAGATGGACTAGTTCATTTATGAAAGGGTCCTAAAAGAACTCACAAAACTGAAAGGGACAAGGCACTGAGACCAAATGGGATACATCCTAGAATATTAAGGGAACTACAGGAGATGCTGGCAGCACCACTGGCAGCCCTTTTCAATGATTACTCCATATGGGAGTGATTCTGGAGGACTGCAGGAGGGCAGATGTAGTCCCTCTTCACAAAAGTGGGAGAAGGGAGGAGGCTGGGAACTATAGACCAGTCAGCCTCACCTCAATAGTGGGGAAAATTATGGAATCACTACTTAAAGAAAGGATTGTGGAACACCATGAATCCAGAGGAGCACAGGATCTGAGACAGCATGGATTCACAGTTGGAAGGTCATGTCAAACAGATCTAATAGATTTCTTTCACTGGATGACTAGGGCCATTGCCGGTGGGGAGCGTTGGATGTGGTCTACCTGGATTTCAAGAGGAACTAAAACTGGCTTTGAGTGCATGAACACCAGCTATATTACTCAAATATTAGTGCCACAATTACTGGTGAGTTAAGTGTGGATAAATAACATATATATTTCTACTTCAACACTCCATATTTGAATGGCACTAATTTATTGTATTTATGTCATTACAATAGAATTAAATCGTTTGTGTAAAAAAACATAATTAAGACACTGCAATGAAGTGATCAATGGTGAGGTGATAGTTCTTAGAATTAATGCATAATAGATTTATTACAGAGTATTAGGCAATATGTATATATATATATATATATATATATATATATATATTTGGTCTCTTTTCAATTACAGTATTAAATCACTGATGAAGGAGTCATTCTGAAATGTTTGATGATGAAACTGTGTACATTGGTTTATATTCTTTCCAGAATTAAATTACTTTTTTAAATTTTCTGAGTGAGTGGGCTGCATTATTACCATATTGTCTACCTGGATTTCAGCAAGGCCCTTGATTCTGTTCCACATAGAAGACTGGTGAACAAGCTGGGCAGCCTGGGAGTGGGTCACAAGGTAGTACACTGGGTTAGGAACTGGTTGAGTGATAGAAGACAGATAGGGTCGTGGTAAATGGAGCTCAAGCTGAGGAAAAGAGAGTGACCAGCGGGGTGCCACAGGGATCAGTCCTGGGGCCAGTCCTGTTTAATGTCTTCATAAGTGACATTGCGGAGGGGCTAGAAGGGAAGGCATGCCTCTTTAAGGATGACCTGAAGATCTGCAACAGGGTGGATACTCCGGGAAGGGTAGAAAAATGAGGAGGGACCTAGGTAAACTGGAGGAATGGTCTAGAGTGTGGCAGCTGAGATTCTATGTGAAAAAGTGCAAAATCATGCATTTGGGATACAAAAACCCAGGGGAGGATTACATGATGGGGGGATACTTATGGTCACCAAACAGAAAAAGGATTTGGGAGTAATCATATCTGATGATCCAGAGGTGGCCAAACAGTGTGCCAAGACTGTGAGGAGAGCCAGTGGGATGCTGGGGTGCATAGGGAGAGGTTTCACCAGTAGAAGAAAGGAGGTGGTGATGCCACTGCATAGATCATTGATGAAGCTTCATTTGGAATACTGTGTCCTGTTCTGGAGGCCGCAATTCTCCATAAGAACATAGAATGGGTGGAGGCAGTTCAAAGAAGGGCAACAAAGATGGTGCAAGGCCTGCACCAAATGTCATATGAGGAGAGACTGGGAGACCTCAATATGTATACCCTGGAGGAGAGGAGAGACAAGGAAGATATGCTGGAAACTTACAAATATCTAAAAGGCATAAATAGATACCAGAGGTAGCATCTTTCAGAAAAGATGTTCAGGAATGAGGGGGGCATGACATGAGGTTGGAAGGGGGTAGACTGAGGGGTAGCCTGAGGAAATATTTCATCATGGAAAGGGTGGTGAATGCATGAAATAGAATCCCAGTGGACATGGTGGGGGAAAGCACAATGGGGAAATTCAAACATGCATGGGACAGGAGTAGGGGAACCCTAGAAAAAGGAACTAGGAAGTAAAGCCAGAGATCAGGTAGGGTCTGCAGCTTTTACTGTAGGCAGGGAAAATGGGCAGACTGGATGGACCTAGCAGTCCTTATCTGTTGTCAATTTCTATGTTTCTATGTAATATGCTAAATAACAGAGGGTACTCCATAATGGAGCCTTGTGGTACACCCAGCTACAAGGAACAAGGCCCAGATATCATACCATTAACTTTGACCATCTGGAACCTACTGCAAAGATAAAGTGGTGCTCAGTATCATGTTCCCAAATGTGGAACCTCGTGACAATACTGTCACATAAACACTAGCTGTAGGAGGTTGTGCTGGGGAAATTCTTCTCACATTTGATGCCACTGCCCTTTGGAGTGCCCTAGAGTTAGGTCCTCTCACCCATGTTGTTTGTGGTATACATGTTGCCCCTGGGGGGATCATAAGACAGCTCACATTGGGGTTTCACTGTTATGCAGATGTTACCCAATTGTACCTGTCCTTTGCACCAGGGATGCCTGAAGCAAAGGATGTACCAAAAAAATGCTTGGCCAAGGCCCAGGACTGGATATTATTGAGCTGGTTGAGATTCAACCTGGGCAAGACTTAGGTAACAGTAGTGGATCTGGTATATAGAGGGAGAGTGATGTTGCCATGAGGAAGAATGGGATTTGACTTGGCTCCCCAAGTGTTTCAGCTTGAACAAATGTGAGAAATGTTGCGGTCATACTTGATGAGAAGCTGACATTTGAGGCTCAGGTGTTAGCAATAGTCCGGAGTGGCTTTTACCATCTAAGACATATCAGCCAGATTACATCCCTTGTACACACATACTAAAACCAGTTGCACACTGGAGAAAGGAGGGGTGCTAGTAGAGAATGGCCAGCCTGACAAACAAACATGAAACAGGTGAGCTGCACTCCAAAGCAAACTCCAACTGGCAGAAATTGCAGTTTATATCTGCCCTCTGATGAAGACCCAGATAGGGTTGAAGCACCGGGGCCAGTACTCTAGTCGGCTACTTTGGAGCTGCTGCCACAATAAAGTTGTTATATGGCAATTTCTGCCTGTTGGAGTTTGCTTTGGAGTGCAGTTTACCTATATCCCTTGTACCCCCTAATGATTTGGCAACCCCAGTGCATGTGTTTGTGATGTCTTGGCTCAATTACTGTATGCTCTGTACCCCAGAGTCTGTGAAGGTATGCTACAGCACTTGCTGCTAGTGTAAATGCAGAATGCAGCAGCCAGGATGCTGACTGGCCTTTCTAAGAATGTCAACAGAACCGAGTAAAAATACTCCTTGCTGTAGCATTAACCAAATAAGCACATTGCTTTCTATTGAGAACATAAAAAAATTGCTTATCAAATTGCAGAGTTTTCTTCTCCTTTATTAAAGTGCAAAAATGTGCTTAAAATACCAGAAAGTGCATTAATATTACATAGCTCTGAGGAAGCCTATCTGGCGAAACGTCAGCTGATCTGCACTTTGGTACGTAGCACTACATGCACGTTACCAAGCATGGCTGCAGCTCATTAGTACAATCACGGTACACTATGTTTTAGTGCCAACGGTGTTGTTTTCTTATGTTTGTATGTACCCGGCCGCCGCTATGTTCTCAATGGAAAGCAATGTGCTTATTTGGTTAGTGCTACAGCAAGGAGCATTTTTACTCAGTTCTGTTGTTTTTCGATATATCTGAGAAGCTGTTAAGCACCATGCTGGTCACCCTTTGAGTGAGTTGACTAAGTTCCACTATTTGTGTGTTTTTTTCTTTCTTAGAATGTGCCATGACTCCCACATGCTGCATGATCTGATCTGCATTGGCTGCCAGTAATGTGGCATATCTCCTTTAAAGTCAGCTGGCTGACTTTTAAGGTCCTAATGGGATTGGGCTAGCTGGTGGAGCTCCTGCATACTCATTCACATTCTCGGCAGTTTCTGCTCCACTGGGGTGGGCCTCTTGCCAAGGGTCAAGCTGAAAACCTTGGGAGACTGGACCTTCATGGTGGCTGGCCCAGTTTTTTGCAACTCATTCCCAAGGGACCTTAGAGAGGCCCCCCCCCCCCACAGTGGAGCTCTTTAAGAGGGGGTCTAGACTCATCTGTTTAAACAAGTGTTTGATAAATGCTGTAACTAATTGGCTATTAAATTGATCTCAGCTGACTTTATGAATATTCATTTATTTATTTGCTTTAAGTTACTATATATTTGGTTTGATAATTAAAAGGATGGGTGTATCTCAGTAATTATATTTGTATATAGACTTTCACCAATGGCTACTGATACTGTATTCATGTAGTGCATGATAGATATAAAATGCATTATATACAGGCAAATGTACAATTTATTCAAGCCAGGTAATTTAGTACAATCACTCTTTCTTCATTATACACTGTACTTGAACTTATAGCCAACCATCAGTTGCTAGTAAACAAAATCTGTTTGGTAGTCAAAGCCAAATCTTTACCCACAAAATCTTACCAATACTAACAGAACAGAGTCCAGTGTACCCCTACTTAAATAGACCAAGACAACCAAGCAGCATGCTGTGTCTTTAATCAACTTTTTTAAAAAGACTTCATACAATTTTGGAACATGTGTTTCTTCATTATACAGGCCGAGTTTTATGTTTTTCATTAGCTACCGATATAAATATACCCTGTTTAATGTCTCTGCAAAGATATTTTTTATATGTGGTTGGCGATGGCTAAAGTGTCTAGCTAGCAAGCAAATGTTTATTTCTTCTACTTTCTGAGTGAATTTTCTGTCTTCATTTATAAGTTCCTAGGATTGCAGCAAAATTATGTTTTTGAGCCACATCTGATATTGACAGAGGATAGGGCACTACTTTTTCATTGCCTGCTTTAAATTCAGCTTCCTTTTGTTGCTTCAGCCACTATAAAATGTACTTCAAATGTTTAATCTTAACTTCTGTTATGGTTAGTATACTGTCATTATTTATTTCTTTACTTGTTTGTTTTTTGTTGACCTTGTAAGTACACTAGACAAAGGAAAGTTTGTTTTCAGGTACGACCCAGGAGAGCAAATAAAGTAGATATAAAATAGTTAGTAATTAAAAGTGGTCATAAAACAAAGAACAATACTAGGTACAATGTAAATATGCATCAATCACAAAATCACAAGGATAACAAATAACATTAAAGCAGGAAACAGTGCAACTATCCCTGCTCCACCTGTCTGTTACCCTCCTCCCCTCCTCTCATCCTCCCTTCTTTCCCCTTTCTCCCATCCATCTGCACTTTCCTTCTTTCTCTCCCCCAATCTGTGCTTGTTTACCCCCTCCTTTGTTGCCTTCTCAACCCACCAGCAACCTATCCCTTCATACCTCCACACCTTGAAATGTATTCCCTTGAAACCCAGGGCAGGCCCTCTGCCTTGCCTTTGTATAAACTGCTTTTTGTTGTAGCTCAGTTTATTGTACTGTTTAAATTATTGCTCTGTTTGTTGATTTCATGTATAAGTTATTGTTCTGTTTTGTTTCTTATACTCATCTTTCCCCTACTCCCAGAACGCATCTGGAAACGAGCTACAAATAAATATAAATAATGGCAGTAACAAAATAGTAAGACTTTGGGTACAAAACAATAAAGGCATTCAAATAACTAGCTAAGAGTTAGGGGGTGAATGCACTGAGGTGTACAGTAGGACAAGAGTGTGGAACAGGAAGACCAAATTTGCCCCTGAGAGGGGGACAATCACTATCTGACTGGGAGAGAGGCACGAGTTATGTGTATTCACAGACGGAGAATATGAGTAAATGTTTCCTCAAAACCCATTTAAAGGATGATTTAGTGGGACAATTGCATATGTAGGTTGGTAGGAAGTTCCAGAGCCTAGGGGCAAATGAAGAGATGGCCTGATCACCCATTTTGGTAGAACTTCAGGGGATAGTGAGGGTGTAAGAGTCAATCAATCTAAAACTGGATAAGTGTGCAGTTTGCAACTGTGAGATGGGGTAGCAGGTGAGAAAGACCTGCGTAAGCTGAATTAGAGGCACCTAGTGAGTAGGAATGGGAAGCAGATGGAGAGAGCTAGTCCAGGGAGGTCTAGAGTGAGCAATGATGGGTAAGGTGGGGGAGTATGTGACAAACCAGCAGATATTAGTGTAGGCCATTTCCCATTTGCAGAAGATTGTTTTGGGGTGTTTGTATAGATAAGTGAGCTATATAAAAGACAGAGGAGAAGTATCCCTTGAGAAACAGCAAGCCATGCCTTGGAGGTGAGGAAGTTGCAAGCAAGTAGGCCATGCCATGTCTGGGGTTAACAAAGTTGCAGGTGGTAGTGTTGTGGGATGAGCGGTCAAGAGCAAAATCAAAGGCGATGCCAAGTTATTTGGACTCCTGAAAAAAGGAGAGGAGAGAGCCAGCCATCAGAAAACTTGATGGTCGGGAGATTAGGGCAAGAACATTTACAAGCCTTCAAACCAAAAAGCATGGCTTTGATTTTAAAGACATTAGGTACAAGTTTGTGTTTGTAAGTCAACTCTGAATATAGAAGTCAAGATTGAGTTGGGCATTTAACTTGGGTGGGGGGTTGAGAGAAACTGTAATGGAGGGCAATGTTATCAGCATGCTCAATAGTTGAGCAGGCTGTAGAGACAAGGAAAAGGCTATTGATAAATATGGAAATAAGAAGCAGCCCAAGATATGAACCCTGAGGAATGCCTATGTTGATTGGGACTAGACTAAAGGAGGGATCAACAAATTTAACAATATGCTTTCTGTCCAGGAGGTACCTAGAGAAACAGGCAGAGGCACAAGAGATAGGCTATCCTAGGTGAATTTAAGGCACAGAGGGTTGTGATCTACAAAGTGAAATGCTTTGGATAGGTCGATGAAGACTGTCTATAAGGAAGCCATTATCGACGGCAGTCTTGATATTACTGTATAACTAGACTAGAGCTGTGGTGGTGCTGCACTCTTTCTAAAAGCCCTGATAACGGGATGAGGAAGTCATATTTCTGAAGGTAATAAGTAAGCTGAGTGGCTACCACTATTTCTAGTTATTTTCTCATGGCTGGCAAGGGAGGAATGGGGTGATTTTAGGGTAGGAGCTTGGGTCACCCTCTTTGAGAACTAGGTAAATTTTGACTATTTTTCAGGAAGTGGGAACAATGTTGAAGTAAGGAAGAGGTTGAAAACATGAGTCAGGGGAGGTAAAAACAGGAGCACCTGGTCGAAGAATGTTTGATTCAATTCCATCTGGCCCAGATGACTTTTACCTCTGAGGTTCAAGCTGACTGGCAGCTAAAATTCACCATAGCCTACATAATGTCATATAATTAATTTAGATTAACAAACTAGCTAGAATTGGGGTTGGGAAGTTCTGTTTTGAGTAGTAAAAGGTGGCTTATGGATTCCAAGTGTCATATTATACTCCTGGGTTTTCCAACTGAGATTTATAATTAACTGTGTAGAAGATAACCAGATCATGTGTTGGTAGACCTGAGGAGGTCAATTGATGGGAGGCAGCATGTTCTTACTTGATTATTCTTAACTGATTAGTTATAATTGATTGAGAGGCAGGGCCATGCCCATGAACTGTGGAATGGGATGGCGGCCTGAGACAAATACTCAGTGCCACCCAGTCAGTAATTAATGTATTACTCTGTTAAAACTAAAGCATTTCAGGCAAAACTATGCTCATTCATTACACAAAAATACGCACTGACAAATTCATCAGTTTTACGTTATTACATCAAAGACAGGCTGACTTATCCTCCAGAATCCATCAGCAGCTGTCACATCATCAGGCAGAAAGATGGCAGATGGTAGTGCAGCTCCAACTCCAATCTGTGCAGGAGACACACAAGACATAATAGGCATGCTTCAGTAAGTTTTATAAGCAATCACCTCCTTCAAAAGCTCAACTGGAGCCCTAGAAGAAAAGGTCAGACAGCTTCAGCACAAAGCATGGGACACAGAGACCTTTTTATTGTACATTGATAATACATTAAGGAGGTGTGCATTCAGAAGCTCAAGCACCTTGTTGGACTTCTGTGGGAGAAAGCCAAGTACTCTGAAAATTGAAGCTCCAGGAATAATCCGCAGTTTGTGTGCTTTCATGACGGAATGGAAAATAAAGATGTAGCAGGCTTCTTCAGTGGGAACTCCCTCGGCTCCTATGGTACACTTGCAAAATGACCTCTGAGATTGAAAGAGCTCACAGAACACTGGGCCTTGTCCCAAAGACTGGAGACAGGACACATCCAGTAACTGCCAAGTTTCTCAGGTTTCCTGACAAAGTGAAAACAAATACTCTCCCTGGTGAGAAACAGAGGACTTCTCATCTAGGAAAGGCAAAGAATTTATGTATTCACCAACTACTTGACAGAGCTGGCGCAGAGAAGAAAGAGTTACATCAGGGTTAGAAAAGAGTTACAGAACCTTGGCATCACATATAAACTAAAGTATTCAGCCAAGCTCTGTCATCCTGAATGGGGCCAAGCTCTCTATCATCAGGAATGGGGTGCAGCATATTTTTACCACACCAGAAGAAGCAGTGCATTATATTACCAAAAACTGGCCAGGCAGATCCCGAGTGGTGCCTACTCCTGGGGAACAGTGGTCCCAACCACTGAGAGGCCTCTATGCTGCAGCTGGACACCCACACCACCTCTTTTCTGACTGGGGCAATAGCACAAGTGACCTGATGGAATGGCAGACCACAAAAGCAAAGCACCCGAATCGCTGAGGCAGAGATCATCAGAGTTCCGGCAAGCAGGGATCCCACTCTAGTGTCAGGGAGGGCAACTGAGATTCAGACAGGTCAGTGGCAAGCTTGAACTCTGTGGGGGAACCTGCACCAAAGCAGCTAGACAAGTCTGAACGTTCTCTCAACAACCCTCCATTACCAGAGTCGCTGACTAAAACCCCTGCCCAGCAGCATCAGAAGCAAGGAAATAAGATGTGGGCAGAGAGAGTAGCCACAGAAGTCAGCGAGGACCAGACATGTGGAGAATCCTCTTCATGCTTGGAGAGAAGTGCCCCTTGTGTGAGACCCAAAACCTGATGTAGGGACTTGTTCCAGGATGAAGAATATAAAAGACATTTCTGCTGGTCTCCTGGCACATGGACTCCAAACATTTGCTAACTCTCCCACTCACAGTGGACAATTTTCTCAGCATAACCCCACTTATGAACTCCAGGAATTTATCAGGCAGTGACCCCTGGCCTTATGTTAGGCTTGTTGTCCCCCTCACACTCACTTTTGGGCACCCTTCTGTCCTCACATCTAGCCACTAGCTTCACTGGCTCATATCTCCTTGCTGTGCTTTACTTATTCTAGCAAAGATAGCGACTGTTACTAACACAGCATCTTGCTAGGTGGACAGTGATGCATTTGTTTGCTTCTCACCCCCCTCTTACTAGTCTGCAAGGGAATGACCATGAGAATTATGTTGGCTGGTAGGAGAAAATGGGTCAATTGCCATAGTGACTGGGTCACATTGGGATGGGTCATCTCCATGATCTAACCCACTACCAATCATTGAAGCTATTGACAACCTGTCAGAATGTACAAACCACCTCCTCATAATTTCATATTTGCAGTTTCCTACCCTCAGAATCTAAATGGGGCCTCCCTCTACCATCAGCAAGGGCTACGGGCTTGGTCCCTCCCACTACTGGCAGGCTTTTCATGAATATCCAAACCCAGGGATGCGGCAAACCCTGGCGGTTGCATGAAAGAAAATGGAATGAGATAACATAGCCACTCCCCATCCCCACTTATTGGTTTTCACCATGCAGATATGGCTTTTGCTGTACAGCCCTTATTCCTAGTGGTAAATGACACCACATGGGGTCACCATGCCTTCCTCACATGGGTCCTTTGCAGAGCTTTTTGAAGTTGGAGACAGTGTGTGCAGTCATTACTTGACTTCAGACAAAATCTATGAGGAGCCTAGCTAGGCTGACTACCACACACCTAAGGAGCAGAAGCAGTTATATCAATCAATCAATCAATCAAGTCTTTATTTAACCAGGCGTTCATCGTTGAGCAGAAGCTCATTTGCAAGATGGACCTGGGTGGAGCATGAACAATTGTATATACAGGTCAACACAGGTATTTACAAGGCAATACAGATAATACTCTTTACAGAGAGGAAGAAAAAGAAGATCATATGTACATAGAATTATACAGATATTATACAGATTACACAGTATTTACATACATCAAGTGTCTATAGGAAGATATACCAGGTTATCTAAGGTTGCAGGAGGAAGTAACGGAAGAAAAAAATAAAAATAAAAATATACACCAGGTAGAGGTGAAGGTAGGGGGGAAGAGAGGAAGGGAAGTAGGGGGAGAAAGGCTAGGAGGGCACGGTGCACAGAAAGGAGTTGGTAAAGCTGGATGTAGAGAAGGTGGATGGAGAAAAGGAGTATGTGTGAGCCCCAAGATTGAATGCTATAAAGTACGGGGCATGGTAGGATGTCAAAACCCAGGGTAGTGAGCTCCTATCCGAGGTTGGGAAAGGAAGAATAAGGGGATGGATGGGCCTAGTGTTGATAAGATAGGGGATAAGAGAGAACAATTAGGCTGGTGAGGGAGCAAGCTGGGGGGTCAGTACTTAAAATGGGTCTAGGCGTGGCTATATACCAGTACTGGGTCTGAGTGGGTGAAGCCGTTACATACTTCTCTGATTGTATGGAAATAAAGCATCTTGAAAGCATTTATACCGATTAGAGTGCTTAATTTGAGGGTTTTTTGTAGATCGTTCCATAAGGTAGGTAGCACGAAGCTTATGGCTGCCCTGCCGAAGCGGGATTTTGCTTTGGGTACTTTAAGTGTAATAGCTGAGTAACTTCTTAACGCGTATTTCCCAATTATACTCAGGGGAAGACAGCAGGAGATATAGTAAGGCAGCTTATTAGAGATGGCTCTATGGGTCCAGAGGCGGCGTTTGTGGCGCCTGAACTTTAGTGATGTCCATCCCACTGTCGCATATAGGGTGCAGTGATGTGTGTGAAGGGAGTCCCGTTATAAACCTCAGTGCTCGATGGTAGAGTGTGTCCAGTTTAGCCATGTAAGAGTTGGGGCATTGGCTGTAGAGGAAGTCAGCGTAATCAACCAATGATAGGAAAATGGATTGGACCAGTTGTTTCTTGGCATCTCTGGTGAGAAATTGTCTGATTCTAAAAAACAGTCCAAGCCTTTGCCAAAGTTGTTTTAGCAAGTCCTCGATATGTTCAATGAAGGAGAGTCTTTGGTCTATCCAAACTCCCAGATACTTGAATTTTGTAACAAATTCTAGTTTTTCACCTAGAACTGTGGTAATTTGGGGAACTGTCCCACTGGACACAGGGTTAGCAGTACGGATAAAAGGAGAGAGGACCATCACTTTATTTTTTTGGGCATTAAGGGGTAGCTTTTTTTGGAGGAGTTGGCTTTGCAAAAGGTTGAATTCTGACTGTAGGTCATTGCAGGCCTGCAGTTCTGTTCAGCAGTGAGAATGGTCAACCATACTGCTACTGCCAAGATATAGGGGCATTTCTATTCTGAGATGCTGCTTTGTGGCCCCCCCCCACGTGGGGAGCATGCCTGATCAAGGGTATATCTGGAAACCTGGCATGTTGTTTGAAGCCTACATTACTTTCAATAGCAGTGCTGCTTTGGATCACATACTCCGGCCCCCACTACTAGTATGCCTATCCCTCTCAGCAGAAATGAAGTTGCTGTCTCACCAGACTTCCCATAACACCACTACACATGATACCCCTACACCTGTACCCTTCCCACCCTTCCTTTTACTTGCCGCTTAATGGAAGCCTCTCACTGCGTTGGGTGGTACTGCCATGTGGAAAGAATCCACAGGACCGGTGTGGATGTGCAGGGAGAGATGGACAACTGATTTGGGGACCTCCATCCCTGCTCTGGTTAAACCAACCTCCCTAAGGTTTCTAGGTACATTTCTGGTATCCAATCAGAGATCAGGTCAAGTTGTTTGTCTTACGTTTACCCAATGTTTGCATATTGTACTTATGGTTAATATTGTATGCTACTCTGTTTGCGTTTGACACCTGTTTTGGGCCAGCTGAGTTTTGCCAAAGTGTTTAAGCTATATATGCTAGAACCATAAATTGTAGGGAATGATCCAGTGAATCTCACAGATCCTGCAAATACAGGATTCTGGCAGCTGCATGTGCACTGAACTGGCAGCTGCAGCACCCCACAATCTTCTTTGGAAGGACACTATGTAAGTTATTACCCCGCTGCCCTTTGTTCTCTGTTAGCCATGGATAGTCACCCTTAAAATGGGCATCATGGAACATAAAGGGAATTAACTCCTCAGTTAAGTGCAGGAAAATCCATGACAATTAAAAGAGGGTGGGGGATGACTTTGCTTTTCTCCAGGAACCCATCTCAACCCAGCAGAAACTGTTAAACTTAAAACAAGATTGGTCTTCCAAGGTTTTGGTAGTGAGTTTTGTTCAATAAGCAAGGAGGTATCCACTCTTATCCACAAGGATATGCCATTTGTGGCAGGAAAGATCAAAGCAGACCCAGTAGTTATATTTTAGTGCAAGTGCAGGGTTTCCTTGATAACCAGGAGGCAACTCTTTGAAATAGTTATGGCCCAAACCAAACTGATGCCACATTCTTTAACAATCTGGTACAACTGCTGGCAGAACAACAAAAAGTACAGCTGGTACTCAGAGGGGATGCTAACACAGTCTTTGATGAATTTACTGACTGAAGCAAGACCCCCCAAGGTCCCAGGATGCTAACCTCATGGGCCTTGGAGCAACTGGCCACTGACCTAGGCCTGATGGACATTTGGAGATTGATTCACCTTACGGGCAGAGATTTCTTTTTTTGCATGCCACACCAAATGTATTCTAGGATAGACCTCTGGCTGGTTCTCAAACAGTGGGTACTAGGCACTGTAGAAACATGCACTGTCACAGTGATTATATTGTATCATGCCCTGGTATCTTCTGCATGGTTAACACCAGCCACCACTGAGACAAAAAAGGCAGCAGTGGTGATTTAACTCCTCCTTCCTTAGGAATCTAGAGTTCTGTAAGGCACTAGAAACTAATATGCAAGCTTATTTGGTGGCTAACCACCCCGGGGGATAAGTCTGATGCCGCTCAGGGGATGCCTTGAAAGCTTACATATTGGCCAGGTGCATCAGTCATATGTTACATGTAAACAAGGCCAAATCAAAGGACCTGTAGGAGCTAATTAAGCTCCTCAAAGCCCTAGAAGAAATATACAGGGCTGACTCATGGTGATTTCAAGCCCTTCTGATAGAGATCAATGGGATGCATTATAAGGTGAATACATACTTGCATCAACAGACAGAATATGCCCTATTTATTCTCAGTCAAATCTTTTGGGAGGCTGGTGAGAAGCTGGCCACCTATTAGTCTATCAGCTCAAAAAGCGGCAAGAAAAATCTAGGATAGTAGGAGTCAGGGGAAAAGATGGGGACATGAGATGTGGACCCAAAGAGATCAATGCGGCCTTCCTGGAATTTTATCAAGCCTTATACAAGAATGAAGTCTACCAAGGATAACTTAGGCACCTTTACAGCCACCCTGAATTTACTGTGCATCTCCCCTGAGGTCACAGCAGCACTGGACAAGCCAATCAGCCCTGCTCAGCTTGAACACACCCTCCACAGTATGCTGGCTGAGAAAGCTTGGGGGTGGGGGAATGGTCTGCCCACAGAATTTTTATACTCCTTTAGAAACATCCTGCTCTAACTGCTACCTGATGCCCTAACAGAAGCAAACCCAGTTGGTACACTTCCTCCATCAATAAAAACAGTGATAATTTCCTTAAATACTAAGCCTTGGAAGGACCCTGCCCTCTGCAGGAACTATTGTCCAATATCCCTCATAACAGCAGATTGCAAAGCCTATGGTAAAGCGTTGTCAACCCAGTTGGCAGATGTGGTTCCTACCCTGGTGGATAAAGATCAAGTATGTTTTGTTTCAGAGGGCAAAGGTTTGGACGACATCAGAAGACTTCTTAACTTGAAGTGGAAAGCCACCAAAGCCCACCCCTCTTCACTGTTCCTCTCACTCGATGCTGAAAAGGCATTCAACAGGATAGATTGGGAATACCTGTTCTATGACTTAACTGTTGATGGGTTTGGGGACCTTTTCATCCACTGAATATAGACACAATATACAGCTGCTTCAGTGGTAGACATCACAAACTCCCAAACTTCCTCACCTTTGCCCTTTGGGGGAGAAAAATGTCAGGGTAGCTCACTCTCATTGCTTCTTTTTGTGCTAGCATTGAAATTGCTTCTCTAGGCAATATGGCTACACAAATATATCCATGGTATCCTTATGGGGGTGAGTATAAGGCTCTTGCTTATGCAGATGGTGTGATGCTAATGCTACTGATGCCTGAAGAATCAGTACCAGCGACTCTAGACCTCTTCAGTCAGTTTGGGCAAATCTCAAGATATAAGACCAACATTTCTATGTCCCTGTTTATGCCTCTGGATACTCAGACCCAGGCCTTATAGGGTTTCCCATAGGGCCTCCAGCTCATAAAAGGGAGTCTCAAGTATTTAGGCATCGATTTTCCATGGGACCTTAATAAAATAGGGCACCTTTACATACCTCCCTTTCTAGTAGCCCTAAAATAGGACCTGGACAGATGGAGCTGCCGCCATCTGTCCCACCAAAACATGGCACATGCCTTTAAAATGATGGTGGTGCCCGGTCTTCCATTTATTAAAATAAATTCCCTCTTGAAATAAGCCCTGATCTCCTAAAATCAATAAAATATGTCAAACTTTCTCTGGGGAGGGGGTCCCAGACATCTTAGTCATAGGAAAATAATGCAGCCTCTAAATAAGGGAGGCCAGAATTTGCCCAACTTCACCCTTAAACATATTTATTTATTTAAAAGTTTTACCAGGAAAGGCATACTGAACAGACTACTGCTCAATTCCAGATGCATCCTGGGGGTTGTTGGGGACGGGATGATACATACATATGAAATACAAAGATACAGAAATACAGAATATAGAAATTTCACAGATTATATACAAAAGATATATATACAGGAATATAAACAGTATGTACACAGCAAGCACGGGCAGTAATTAGTAGAATCGTGCAGTGACAATTAACTGGGATAGAGTTAAATATTTAGAGTGAACCATAGTTGTAGCAAGCTGGAGAGCTGGCCCATTCTAGTGTGAGTCTAGGCAGCATGAGCAGTTGATGAAGACTTGCCCTTTAAGGATGGAAATTTGTTGCTTAGAGGAGGGGGTGTGCCAGATGTCCACAGGCAGGGAGTTCCATAGTTTTGGTAGTTGGGCTCTAAAAGCCGACTGGCCAGCAGAGGTCACCATGTACTGGACTTGAAGGAGCCGGGAGTCGAAATTCCTGAGTGAGTATGTAGATGGTGTTTGAGCAGTTAGGGTAGAGGCGAGATAAGAGGGCAATAACTGGGCCCAGAATTTGGCTGTGAGTCTATTACAGTGGTACTGGCACCTGTCGAAAAGTGAGGGGAGGTTAAGGGAACAGTAGAGGTCGAAGTGGTGGGTGAAGGGTGGACAGTTCAGAGTGAAACGACAGAAGGAGTTGAAAAGAGAATCCAGTTTAGCCAGGGTGGATTTAGGGGCGGCACAGTATACTATGTCCCCATAGTCAAAAATAGGGAGGATCATTTTCTGCAGTATTTCTTTGTGGGCTGGCAGAGGAATGCAGCTCCGGTTCTGGCATCATGCACTCAGCCTGGGGTGTAGTTTTTTGTGGGTTGCTTTGACGTGAATAGAAAAGTCGAGGTGCTGGTCCAGCCAGACCCCTAAATATCTGAAGGAAGTACAAACTTCTAAAGGGGTCCTATCAAGGGTTTTTAAAGTGGGGGAGGCAGGGAGTCGGGAGAGTCTCTGTCTCGTGCAGAAGGTTAAGGAGACCGTTTTCTTTGCATTGAGAATTAGTTGATTAGTGAGAAACCAGAGCTGAACTTCAGTGAAATCTTGCTGGAGTCTGGACACTACTTCCAGGGGGGAGTGGCCTGAGGTATACAGTACTGTATCATCTGCATACATGTGAATGGATGTATGCGGGCAGGTTGATGGCAGGTCATTGAGGAAAATGGAGAACAAGATTGGGCCAAGGACAGAGCCTTGGGGACACCAGTGGTGACAGGGAGAGGGTTGGAGGTGGAGGCTCCAATTCTTACTGATTGGGATCTGCTTGCCAGGTATGATTTGAACCAGCTGATGGCCGCACTGGAGAGACCTGCGTTGGAGTGTTTCGTCAGGAGAAGGGCATGTGAGACGGTGTTGAAAGCCTTAGTTAGGTCAATGAAAATGGCAGATGTGATGTGACCTTTGTCCATGCCTGTCAGGATGGAGTCAGTGAGTCTGAAGAGGGAAGTGACAGTGGAGTGGGATTTTCTAAAACCTGACTGGTTAGGAGTAAAGAAGGAGGAGGACTCAAGGAAGGAGGTAAGTTGCCAGAGGACTAGATTTTCCTGGATTTTGGCTAGAATGAGTAGGAGGGAGATGGGTCAGTAGTTTCCATGGGAGGATGGGTCACCACCTTTAGGGAGGGGGATGACTGTGGCATGCTTCCAATCTGAGGGTATAGAGGCTGTAGTGAAGAAGAGGTTGAAAAGGGATGCTAGAGACATGGCGATTGCTGGGGCAAAAAGGTAGAGCATTTTGGCATCCAAACCTGAGGGGCATTTACCCTTAGAGGGATTGAGGGCAAGCAGGGCTTTGAGTACCTTGGATGGAGTAACCAGGGAGAAGGAGAATGCTGGGTAAAGGATTTGAGTGGGTAGGGATGTGGATGTCGGGTGGTGTGTAGCAGGCGGTGGTTTGGAATATGAGGGGACACGCTGCTAGTGAACACCGTGTTGAAAACCGTGGCAACTGCATGTGGTTCTGATATGGTGGAGCCACCGACATCTAGGACAGGGTTGGGGGGGCTGAGTTGGAGGGGAGAAAAGAGATTTGATCGACCTCCAAAACTTAGCTGGATGATTTAGATTTTTTTGAAAGGATGATGTGAAATAGTGAGCTTTAGCCTGATGGATAAGCCTGGTGCGGGCATTTCTAAGCATTGAATAGTGTAGGTGGTCAGCGTGCATCCCTGATGCTTTGTAGGCTTTTCACTCCTGGTCCCTGACATGGAGGTGGTCCATGAGGTCAGCAGTGATTCATGGCAGATGGAATCCTCTAACTCGAACCTTTTTGAGTGGTGCATAGTGTTCCCAGATGGCAAGACATTTTAACTTAAAGAAGTCCAGGGCGGAGTCCATGGAGGTGGCTCTGGGGATGTAAGACCAGTCCAAATTAGCCAAGTCATTTAGGAGACCTTCAAGGTTAAGGAATTTATATGACCTGGTGAGGAGAGTTTTTGGTGGGGGTGACTTGGCTTTAAATATTTTTCTTACTACGTATATCATATGATGATCACTCAGGGAGTCTGGTAGGAGGCCAGAGGCTATGATCCTGTGTGGGTGAGAAGTGAGGGCCCAATCCAGCAGGGAACAGTTCAGAGATTTGTGGTTTAGATGCGTGGGCTCAGTGATCCGTTGAGACAGATTTAATGTTGCCACATGGTTTTGGAGCTTGGTGCTAGTACTAGAGAGCCAGTTTAGGTTAAAGTCGCCAAGGATGTGGAGCTCCCCTCCTGAAGTAATGGTTTTAAGGGAGTCCAGGTGCGCTGTGACTGAGTTTAATTGGAAGTCTGGGGAACAATAGGAGCCTGCTATAAATATGGGGATAGAGTGGGGTAAGGAGATTTTTATTAGTAAGGCATTGAGGGGTTGCGGGAGTGTGGATAGTGAGCCAGGAGAGAAGTTCACCAGGGATGATATGTAAATGGCTATACCGCCACATCTCTTGGTGCCCGGGTGGTCATGACAAGTGATGGAGTAACCAGGAATAGCTACTTCTGCATCCAAGTTGTATGGTTTCAGCCAGGTCTCAGTGATAATCAGGATATCAGGACATAGTGATAAAACTAGTGGTTGTAGCAAGGGCAGTTTTGTTAGGAGGCTGCATATATTTAGGTGGGCTATTTTTAGGCCTCTGGGTAGTTGGCCAGTTGGGGAGGGGTTGTGGCTAGTGTGGGTGGCTGGTCCAGGATTTAGCTTGATGTCTCCTGCAAGGAGGTGTAGTAAGGTTAGTACCAGTTTTAAATTTGTCAGAATATGTTTTGGCCTGTGGTGGGGAGAGGGAGTCTGGGGGGTCTGAGCAAAATTTCTTGACACGGGGAGTTTCAGCACTGTTAACCAAGCATGAAAAGATTGGGGGAGAAAGGATAGACCAGGAATCCAGTAACGGTGATGCCCGAGGGGGTACTGTCCAATCATGGAGGAAGAGCAGGAGCTTGGGTGGGTGTTTTGTGAAGTGATTACTGGGGGACTAAGCTGTGATTTAGAGAGGAGTGAGGGTGGAAGGGATGCTAATGTGGCAAGAAAGGCTATCCCTAAAATAGATTTATAGGCAATGTGCAGCATTGTGTTCCTAGAAAGGGGGATTTAGTGCAACAGTTAGCTGTAGCGGCCACTAGTGGTAAGAACTGATAAGCTGCAAATGGAAAAGTTGGGTGATTGGTTAAAGAATGTCACCTGACACAGCCTATATAGTGAGTTGCTCACCAAGGGTGGTGGTGGGGGTGGTGGGGCACCTGGGGAGAAACACAGTCCTCAGAGACACAGTGGAGTAACTGACTGCCTGAATGCCTCCGTTCGTACCTTCGTTTCCGGCTCGGAGGGAGGGCGGCCCCGTATGCTCTCGTGACCACCAGCAGAGAGCTTCCTTTTTTTCTTGCTTGGGGGGGAGGGCGGATCCATGGGCCCTCATGACCACCAGCGTGGCTACCACCAGGAGGCGGAGGAAAGAGGACAAAGAAGGTATTTATAGGAATGGTGTGTGGGTGGGGTGGGGTGGGTAGCAAGCAAGCAGAAGCAAGTTACTGTGATTCAGTTCAAGGTTTCTTTGAATGCATGTTTCTGCCACAGGCTTTCTTTCACAATTTATTTACCGGGATAGGCACAGAAATGCAATTGCCTGATTCTGTTATTTGCTTTGCTTATATTTATTTAACAGACAGATTCACTGGGCGATAAGTTTGTTCGGTATGCTAGGTACTGCCACAGGTTTTGTTTCAGAATTAATTTAATTCCCTGTGGGGCATAAAATGCTCACTAATTTCCAGCAAAGTACACTCCTGAATTAAAGACTAGGTCCTGAGATTAAAATAGCAGCTTGCAATAATTAAGCTCCGTTTACACAGCTAACACAGCCATAGGAGCATCTCAATACTGTAACATTTGGGAGCATGAAATGCAATTCTCAGGATTTAAAAGCTGCAGCACAGTTATATATTTTTCGTTTACTAATTAAATTTCTAGTTTCCCCTTCAAGTACTACCTTTACCCTAGCGGATGGAAGTACATAAGTGCCACCCTTCGGTAGCAGATTCAGCAGGGCTGGGTAGACTAAAAATTTGAACTCGGCACCAAAAATAAAATTACATTTACACAGTCCTCAGAGACACAGCGGAGTAACTGACACACCCGAGTGCCTCCATTCGTACCTTCGTTTTCGGCTCGGGCAGAGGGTGGCTCCATATGCCCTCGCGACCACCAGCGGAGAGCTTCCTTTTTTTTTCTTGCTTGGGGGGGAGGGCAGCTCCATGAGCCCTCATGACCACCAGTGGAGCTGAGGAAAAAGAACAAAAGAAGGTATTTATAGGAATGGTGTGCGGGTTGGGGGGGGTAGCAAGCAAGCGGAAGCAAGTTACTGCGATTCAGTTCGAGGTTTCTTCGAATGCTAGGTTCTGCCACAGGTTTTCTTTCACAATTTATTTACTGGGATTGGCACAGAAATACAATTGCCTGATTCAGTAATTTGCTCTGCTTATATTTATGTAAGAGGGAGATTCACTGGGTGATAGGTTTGTTCGGTATGCTAGGTCCTGCCACAGGTTTTGTTTCAGAATTAATTTAATTCCCTGTGGGGCATAGGATGCATCATCAGCTCAGATACAGTAAATATTGGAGATGCTTAGCAGGGTCCAGCAGTATTACACACATCCTCTGGGACTGTCCAGTCATAAGGGCATACTGGAATGAAATCCAGAACACCTGTAATTAACTGCTGCACTCTCCCCTTGTTTTAAACTCATGAGCAGTAATACTGGGCTTTGTGCAGGAGGCAGACATGGAGCATGAACTCGCAGAAGCGAGCAGGAATGGCTGCAAGGTGCCCTAATTATGGCTAAGTGAATACACCTTCAACATTGGACAGGGCAGCTCCCACCCCCCAAAGTCAGAACGGATGCTGGAACTGGGGAAGTTGGCCAGGTATGAGCAGGTGCACTATGTACTCACAGGTAAACTACAAAAATTTGAAAACATTTGAGGAGCCGACATAATTCTTCGACCTGTGTCAGATATCACAAGGGCACTTTAGGCCATGGCACCTTATCCACAGTCCTCCATGTCCTTCCAACTGATAGCTCCATATTTCTTTCTCACCATAGGTAGCCACACCAGAATGTGGAATCCAGTCTGCGCATGGTCTAATCCAGGCAGACGTGCCAAAGTCTGTACAGAAGCTACTGCCCAGAACTATACCAAAGTTAGAAATATGGCTCCTCTAAGTGATAATTACTTACCATACTGATTTCTATTTTGTATTTATATAAACTTGCTGTTGAGCTCGGTACTCTCTCACTGTTGTAGGATCATCCTGAGTGACACTTAACTTTTGAAATCTCTCATTACTTAACTATTTTTATTTCCTCTGTTTGCTACTGATATGTATAGGCTAAAGAACAAGGTTAGAGTTGTAAATCCAAAGGGTGATACCCCAGCCAGGCTAAAGCTGTGTTATATATTTTTGACTGCACACTAGTTGGATTGTTTAAGAAAACTTATTAAACTTTTCATAAAAAAAAAAAAAAATGATTGAGAGGCAGTGTGGTCTAGTGGTTAGAATAGCAGGGGCCAGCTATTCAAAACGTTGCCTCTTGGGCAAAGTGATTGTGCTGTTTGCCCAGGGTTTGTGCCCATGTGCAATATTCAAATGGGGCTTCTGTGTGCACTAACAGGGTGAATGCTCATGTAAAATAATAATTTATGGGATGGGAAAAGGTAGGGGTGGGGACAGGAATACTGGTGCAGTGCAATGTTCAGCACATTTATACTGCATGAAAGGGTTATCACAGGCCACTTTGTGCAGCTCAAATACAACTGAGAAGGATCCTGACTTACTCTGAGCAACCCTAGAGGCCGGCAGAGCCACTGCAGACACCAACCACATTGGCGGTGAGAAAGTACATCTGCTCCTTGGTGGGATGTGGCACTCCCCGCCCTCCAAACCCTTGTCCCATTAAAAAACAGCACGTCCCTGGTGTCCAGTGGTCCCCACCACCCTCCGATCACTGTCTCATGAAGGTTTTCAAACTGTCCCTGGTGTCCAGTGGTTCCCCCCCACCTTCTGATCATTGTCCCAATAGATTAAAAGTGTGTCCCTGGTGTCCAGGTGTGCTGCTTGGCATCTAATCACCTTCCCTGTGGTGCCCAGTGGTCCCTCTCGCACTGCGCATGCCAGTCCTAGTATAATAAATGAACTCCCTGGTGTCCAGTGGCCCCCCCACTCTCCAATCACCAGCCCCTGTAAAAAAGAATAATTCACTGGCACCTAGTGGCACCCCTCAGCACCCTGAGCACTGACTACCCACCCAGCGAACTTCCCCTTACTTTAAGTGCCTGTGCCGCAGGAGTCCATATGGCAGCCAGCACAGCCCTACTCTCACCACCTTGGCTGACCTCTGCATGTGACAACAGGGAGCACGTGTACCCCTGTACTGTAAAGGGAGCATGCATGTGTATGCTTCATTTACAGTACAGGGTAAACGCTTTCCCTGTCATTGCATACAAGAGCCAGCCAAGGTGATGAGAGGAGAGCTATGCTTGTCACTGTATGGGCTACTGCAGCAGTGCCAGTAGACACCAGGGAGTTATTATTTTACAAATCAGCTGGTGATCAGAGGGTGGGGGACCACTGGACACCAGGAAGTTAATTTACTATACCACAGCTGGAGCGTGGAGGGTGGGGGACCACTAGGCATCAGGGAATTACTGCAAATATACCAGGGCCAGTGTGCAGAGGGCGGGTGGGACAACTGGGCATCAGGGAGTTCTTTTTCCTATACCAGGGCTGGCAATCAGACAGTGAGGTACAACTGGACAGCAGGGAGTTATTTGTCCTATACCAAAGGCTGGTGATTGAAGGGGGGGGGACACCAGGCACCAGGGAATTACTTTTAATATACCTGGGCTGGTGATCGGAGGGCAGGGGGAATCAGAATGGGAATCAGGGATTTTTTTTTTATATATAAATATTTTCCTCCCAGGCAGGACAGTCACTGTATCAGTCCCTGTTCTTGTCCGCTGCAGCCATCTCGAGCAACCTCTGAGGTAGGAGGCTGTATCCTCTGCAGGTTACCCCCTCCAGCAGGGCCTGGAGTGGAGGGCCATCCTCCCCACTGGTTACACATCTAGATGTGCCCCAGACCCAGAACACACCTGTGGCCAGATGGAGAGGGCTTCATTAAGCCTGTCCCCACTGTATTCCTCTGATTTTCTCCCCAGCCTGCTATGAACATGCACTAAGCATGACATGTGAGCTCCACCTCCGTGGAGATGCCCTCCGGTGCTCTGTGGAGCCCTCCTACTTTATTTGACTGCATGTGCCCCCACCTGGATTCATTGGTGGACCACAGAGTTCCCTCTTCTCTGAGGGAGGAGAGCTGCCCTCCAGACACTCGAGCTTCCTTCCCTCCATCCCTCCCCTGGCCAACCCCCTTCTACCTGTGTCCATTTCCAAACATGGGTCATTGGTGTGGTAGGAGGTAAGGTGCTTATGGTGCCTCAGCCCTCCACACCACTGTTCCAGATTTCCAGGGATTATTTTTATTGTACTAGGACTGGTGATCAGAGGGTGGGGGGACCACTAGATACCAGGGCATTGCTGATTTTTTCAGAACTGGGCAATCTGTGTGGGGAATGAGTCAGTCACAGGGGCACAAAGCTGCTGCCACTTCCCATGCAAATGTGCCCATAATGGGTATGCAAATGGTCCCTCAGTGCCTTGCATTCCCAATGGGCTCATTTGAATGGGGCCATCTGAATATCACACCAGGAGCTACCGGCGCTATTGGATATGGGGGCGCTGTTCCCAGCACTGCCATGATCCATGTCGGGGCAGCACTACTCAGCTTAGTGCAGTGCTGTCATGCCACTATATTCAGTCAGATAGTGCCATGCAATTAAATGTAGTAACCTTAGGGTCATGGGCAATGGGCAAGTGCTGTGCAAACCTCTGCGCTCTGCTTTGCCCATTTTTGAAGATCAGGCTCCAGCTTAGGAAACAAGATATCACAGGTTAAAATCCCTCCAGTGCTAATATTGTGTGAACTTGGGCAAGTTATTTAACCTCTCAGTGCTACAGTCCACCCATTTGAAGAAAGGTGTAGCAGCAGGACCCCACTGGAAAGGAGATGTTGCATCTCAGCTGGGCTATCTTGGGTAAATTGGTTGTAAAATTACAAAGAAACAAAACATACAAACTTATTGGCATACTGCAGCATATTATGCACTCCACAAGGGTAGAATAATATAGTGATCAGTTCAGTAATATGGGCATGGAAAAAATATGCTAAATGTTTGGAGGTAAAGCCTACCAGCATGGCACTTACTACATCCTTTTTGCAGAAATGATCATTTCAAACAAGGGCGGACCAATAGTATTTCAGAGTTGGCACCAGCCAAGGGTGCCCTGTATAGTTAAGTTATGGAATGAAAATATGCACATTACTTCAGCAAATTGTGGGCAGATTCTATACACTAGATAATTTCTGTAGGTTTCTGTGAGTCAGAGACTTCAAATGGAATACCCTCCATATCCTGAGACAGGGACAGAAGTGAATCAGCTGGTGAACTCTTTGGCATTAAAACTATTCTTCTGAAAAAAAAATAGTCCCTGGAAATACTGTATATACTGTACATGTAAAATTGCAAATGTGGTTATAAATGAACAGCCTTCCAAGAAGAATGGGAAAAAGATTTATCAGTAACAATATTAGGTGGTAAATAGGAGTGGGTCATAAGCTATTCACATATGCCATATTGTGAGACAGACACAACTCAAAACCACATTAAGCTAATACTTTCCATTCAAATGAGAGTCAATATGTGTCATGCACAAATCTTCCATACATCTCAAAGTGTTAATTCCCAGCCAGGACACATTCATTTCCGGAACTATAATCCCATCTAACAATTGTGGTCAACAGTCTTATGGGAAATATTGCATGAATTTAAGACCTATAACTTGATATGTGGCACCCCTAGTTGCCACTCTAGAGGCACTAATTAAAATGGAAATCCAATAAAGTCATACCCCAAAATCAGGTTTCTAAGTGCCCTCATATAATCTATTGAGAATGTGGATTTCATTTTATTGGATTGGTTGATGAAGTTCCCATATTAGCTCAATGGCAAGAGGTGTTGTATAACATCCTGCCCATGAAACACCTCAGCTGTATCCTCATTGCAAAGCAAAATTAACACATTGTATCAGGTCAGGGAGTCATTGTTAGACTACTTACTTATACAAGTAAGAGTTGTTCTGGAGATGGTGAGTAAGAAGACCAACTGAGAGAGGTTGAATGAATGAAAACAGACACTCCTCGTAATCATCCAGTTAAAATTAACAAAGGTTATTTATGAAATGTGTTGCCAAGTACACTAATGCAAATAATGACATCAGTAAAAATGACTGGTTCCCCTCTTGACTGCCACTGACATTGATGAGGTCCTCTCCTTTTTCCAATCAAATTTTAGCTCTATCTGGGATTGACACAGCCCTTTTAAGAGGTGCCTCATCCAAGGACCTCACTTTCCTTACTGTCTTAACAGCTATTGGACCTTGGTAAAGCTTGTGACTCTGCTTGGTACCATTACAGAGCACATGGATCCCCTGATGACATATTAAGCTACAAGCTGCTTGGTAATGCCTCTGGTGCACAAATGAATGGTGACAGGCTTACAGTGTGTTGTGTCAGACAATCCTTTGCTCATGGTGGGTTCCAATAAGAATATACAGTTTATCCATAGTGCCTGGCCCTTTTCTCCTCTTTGTTCATTCTCAAACTCATCCTTACTGCTCAGCATATGATGTCATCGATGACATAATGTCATATTTTTGTTAATTGTAGGATTGATTTCTGATCCAAAAATTAATAATTAATGCTGCAGGAATGAACAAATACTGGCACAAAATTTAGGAGCCCCGCTGTGCCAACGTAGACTAAAGTGCTATGGAAAACTCAAGGCCCTGCTTAGAGCATAACTTCAGCAGTCAGTTTTGGCATCAAGAGCAGTGACAACACTCTGGGATATTGTAGTTTAATTTTAAAAGAAGGTTCAACTGTACTGAAATCTACCATTGGCATGAAACTGAAAATTACTTAAAGTACTATGCACAGTGTTTGTGCTACTAACACTTAATGCAGAACCTCAAAGGGTCTAATCAAGGCAATCTGTATCAAGTTAGTAACAGCATTGTTTGCCCACTGAAAGTAATATGTATCACCAACCCAATGGCATAGTGGTAGTACTCCTACTGGGTGAAAAGAGCAAGTCAATAATAGCACTGTGAAAACCGTGCTGTTAAAATAGAGAAAGCTATACAGATACAGGAATAGAATAGTGCGGGTCAGGTTAGCGCTATCCCTGTAGCTGTATTGCTGTTGGGGAGAGGAGTAGAAAGGGATAAAGCCTGTGCTGGGAGGGGTTCCACCAAGCAGCTGTCATTGCACAGAGGACAGAGCCACAGGCAGGGAAGAGAGCGGCATGTCAGTGACACAGGGTTCGATTCCTGAGACGTCTGCTTTTTTGTGTTTTTTGTCTCCCCCTCCTATGTTGTGTTTTCCTTTACCTAGTCAAGGATTCCCCCTGCAAAGGTTTCTGTGTGTCCCTGAGTTACCTCCCCCCCGGAGGTGTTTATTTTTAGTAGGGAGTTTGGGGGGGCAAAGTGTGAGGTTTGCTTTGCCATGGCAGTGGTCAGTGTGTTCGTAAACCACTACCATTGGCACTATTGTTGCAGTCACTGTTTTGGGCAGCTGCTGTTATTGACAGTGCCATTTTGCCTTCTTTGTTTTAGACTGTGCTCTTCTTGTTTACACGGTCCTGGCCTAGTGCTGGTAGTACTACCACTTGTGACACAGAGGATCTGGGTTTGGGAATGAGTCTGGATCATCAGTGGGCTGACTGGGGAGGAGGATTGAGCATTCCACAGGATGCTGTCCTCATCGGGAAAGGGAGGGAATTCCTATAGCAGCACAACCGCCACCTGGGTGACCACGAGTGGTGGTGCGGGTGAAGTTCAGTACAGGATTGTTGATTGACTTGATGGATTCTCAATTCTCTTGTGAGCATGCCTGTCAGCCAGCATTCCCGGGGTTAAGGGAGAAAATATGGAAAAAACACAGCTGTGCATCATGATGGCTCCATGCAGCCCACAGACTCTGCAACTTGCCAACCTAGGGTTGCCCCTGGTGTCAGGCTGCAGCCTTTCAAAGGTACCTGGTCCAGCCTCACTATGGTGAGGGTGTACCGTGGGGTACCACTCCAGGAGACAGGTAAGCCGTAGAAGATGTGGGGCATGGGTTTGGGTTGCACTAGGTCCTGAGAAGGACTATGATCAGATGAGAAGGGGAAAAGAGAACAAAAAAACAAAAAGAAAGTCATATGCATCAGGCACTGGCCTTCACATCCACAAAGCAGGTAACTGGGCAACTGGTTCATTGACCTTGATATCCAATCCAGTGTGCGAGCATTAACTCCCTGATTAGTGGCTGCATAATTAAATACATAAATTTAATGGGGGGGGGCTGTCATTGAAACATGAGGTCCAGTCCCTGGGTTGTGATATATCAGTTTCAATATAGCACTTTCGCATCCAAGGGCAAATCAGCGTGCCTGAAATACCTGATCTGCACTTTGGGGCCCAGTAGTAGAGTATGGATGGAACTATCACTCTAGAAGTTGATGCTAAGATAAAACCATGGCCCTCTATACCATGTAGGGTGGGCTGAGATCTAAAAATATAGAGCATGTTTGACTGCATTTTCAACAGGTTAACTTCTCCTTGCAACCATACTTTACCCACGAATGGTAGTTGGTGCAATGGGTGATTGCAAAGCATTTTGATTGCAGGTTGGTGGATAGGTTGAAGTCAGTTTAAGTACAAAATGACAAGGAAAAAATTTACTCACATCTATCCTTTTGAAATATTAAACAAACAAACAAAAAAAAGGCTGGTGGCTACATCACATTGGTGCACTGTGTGGAAAAAAAAAGTAAACTCCTGATTTGGCTGGCTCCATGGCACCAAGTGATAAGGGATTGCTCTTCATGCTGGTGACCCGGGTTCATGCCTGAACCTGGGACAACAGGATTGCAGACCGGTGGGGAGGGATAGGAGCATTCATTGAATGCTCTCCTCCTTGGGGGAGGGAGTGAGCCTACACCACTTTACGAGCTGCTCCTGGTGGCCCATAGTGGCAGTGCACTTTGTGACATGGGTGACCATGTGCCACAAGTGCATCTCCTCATGTCACTGCCTGCATGCAGCAAAAAAATGGGAGGTGGGTGAGTTGAGGGAGAAAATGGAAAATCTCCCACTCAGCTGACCAGATGACGGTCACCAGGTCCCCTCTCACCCTGCAGTCTGGGCGAGCAACTTCTACAGCAGATCCCCCATGAGAGCCCGGTGTATCAGATTCTGAGTCTCCCATTCCTCGGGCCTGAGAGGGGCCCACCAGCAAAGGGATATGGCAGGCTGCTGGGGTACGGCACGTGGGGAATGGTGAGGATGACAGAGAGTGACATCTTGGTGGGGCAAAGAGAGTCTCTAGGCAGGCCTGAAGGAGTTTCTAGTCCAGAGCCACAGGGGAACATAAAGAAATAAAGTTAAAAAAAAGAAAAGACTTATGATTTGTGCTCCCCAAAAAAGCAGCTACTAATAGCAAAATATGTTCGTGGCCAAAAATTATGAAATAAAAATACAAATGTTTTTAAATAGAGCAAAAATCTGCACTGAAACTGCAGCAGAATTTTGCACTCATAAATATACTAAACTGTGGTAGCAACAGTAGTCAGAAACGGTGTGCATGCAGCATGTCACTGGATGTTCTGGATCTGCAGTACTTCAAGGGGCAGCAAGCCCGAGGCGAGATCCAGGAAGACTAAAAGTATTGCACACAGGAACCATAAGCAGGAGGCAGATTTCAATGCAGAAATATGGGAAAATGTATGAATTTCAACACTTCACTTGCAGCAAAAGGAAAGACTGGCTGGAGGACAACTGTAGTCCCAGATCCAGACCTAAATGGCAGCAACAGTAGTGCCTTTAGCAATTTCTTGTGTTACTGTGTCATCCACTGTCTATTACAGTAGCAATATGTGTGTGTGTGTGTGTGTGTGTGTGTATGTTTATTTGTGGTGGGAAGGGGGTGCTTGCAGAAATCAATTAGCATCTGTTTGCATTCTTCCTTTGTTTTGTAACTTTCCCTCTGCAAGCTGGAAGTTATGGCTTACAGTTCTAGCGAAGGCGTATATTTCCATTTGCTTACACTGTTATTAGGGTGTCTGGATCTAGCTTGCCCACTCAATGAGTAGAAGGGTGGTGTTTAATACATTTCATTTGCAGAGTGTGCTTTATGAGATGCATTTGTTTCTATTTCCACTTAAACATTTACTTTTTTTTTATTCTTAAAATGCACTCTTGAATTATCTAGAAAAGAGAAAACAAACAGACCTGGGACTGGAACTTTAAAAGTTATTTTGGCTTATTCCTTCAACTTTGAACACTAATTCCTTCATGCTAAATAAAAATATGAAACTGAAAAAAGCCTTAGTTGGTAATGTACACTGCAAGCAGTTTTACAGCCTCCTGAAGGAGTTAAGAGCAAGCCTTCTTCCTTCTTTCTTTGCCTCCCAGCTGTTCTGTTGAGGCATTTGAGGGCTGCAGTTTTTTACTGAATGAAACCTTAGTCTGGGCCACATGCAAAGAAAGGAATTTATAGCTATTCAACCCTTTCCTGTCATGAGATCTAACAGTCAGCCAGAACCATGGAGGAAAGCTGTGGGCTATTGCAAGTAACCACAGCCTTGCATAAGAATGACACAATTGCACTAAATTCAGCATGTGTGCTGCTTAAAAAAAATCACATCATTTCCTATTGAAAAGGAAAGGGCTCAGCAAAGCACAGGAGGCAAGATCATTCATGCCAGAAACAGAGGCCTCATACAAACCTTGTGGGTGTTGCTAGGATCGCTGATTGGACAGGTTCAGAAAGTAAGTGGCCTATCAGCATTCGAGACAACTTGATTCATGAAAGCCAGAAGAGTATCATTTTACTAAGAAACCGGAACTGAGAACCATGTTCACGTTATCAGTTATCACTTTCAACCAAGCTTTTTGGAGCAAGGCAAAACATTAAGCTGCATTTTGTGGCCTGATTTACAGTACTTGACAAATAATGGATCCCAACTTCTGGAATATTTAAAACAGCACTGAAACACTGTCCAATTCTAAGAGCCACTTGTTTGTAGATGGGAAATCAAGCTCAGGCTTTTTCAGTATACTGATGTGATGAAGTCATTTTTCTACTGATTGAAATCATCTGTTTTCAGTTCCCTGACAAATTAATTGAACTTTCGTCTGACTCGGGGGGCCTTCTGATTTTGGAAACAGATTTTGTCTACAGGCACTCTCCCTCCCAGACGAACACAATTTAACCTTCCATGCTTTAAAGGAACTTTACATTTCCAGAGACCCTGTGAAAGAAGCATTTGTTCTGGTGATTGCATTTCAGCCTTTGCAAACATAGCCTAGGTTTAGAGGTTTATAAGATGTTTGTACTACTGAGTCTGGTAACTGATCCCAAACTTTTTAAGCGCCTCTGGACTTCCAAAAGATTATGTTGTAGGTAATAGTGAAACATTAAAACTGATTCATGTGTAGGTTTAGTTATTTATGTATATATTTCAAAAGTTTTACCACAAAAGACATACTGTGCTTGTAACAGCTGATTTCCTGATGTGTTCTGGGGGAGCTGGATGAGGAAGGGCAGCTTCAAAACAGAAAAAAAAAGAAGAAGGTGCATTTAAAATAGATAAAACATATGATATATGTTTATTTCCACAGGGTTTTTTTGGTCTCTTATGGTCATAAGAGTGCCTTCTTGAGTTCTTTTTGTTAGAGAACTGTGAAATGCAGCTGAGCAGCTCTACTGTACAAGTTGAATTAAACGGTCTCACCAATGAGTTGGTTTAGCACTACTTTTTTACAGTTTGCAATGCATTGGCTACTCATAGTGCATTGTTTTGCAGTGGTTAACCAGCTCAAGAGCTATGTTTGTAAAATCATTTTCAACTCATTTGGAATACATTTACAATCCAGTAACAGTGCAATGCAAAACTACATTTTAACTCTTGAGAAAGTTTGTTTTTTGTATATAAGCATTTTATTGAATTTTTCCAAATACAAGAACATTAACAAATGCGTTAGAAAAACATTAAAATCCATAGATTATGTTCACATCTTAAGGATCTCTGTCTAATACAAAAAGAAAAAGAACATAAACCACCCATGTACATCAACAACACACAGGGTTTCATGCTATAAATATAAATGTAACAATAACAATAGGCAGGGTTAACAATGAGACAAAAATAGTTCACTACTATTAAACTATCTCAACATCTTCCTGACCATCACTAAAATAAAATCATATTTTTTAAACAAAATAGTGTAATCTGCATATTTACTCAAGCAGGATCAATATTCTTTACCCCTACATAACTTAATCATGAAAATCAAGCCCTTTACAATTTGTGAAGTGCCTTCCTTCTCCAAAACAACACCTTCTGATACAAGACTGTGTTTGATACTGCCTGCATTCATCTTTTTAGACAAGAAACAATAGAGGTCTTCCATTGCAGAAGATGGAGTCACTTGGTCTCCAAGGCCTCTGCATAAAGAATAGCTTTAACTTGCAGGGCCTGCAAATCTAACATCAACAGGTCTCTCAAAATCCAGAAATGGGGGTGTAAGGTATAGGGATTTGTAGATTATGCTCTAATACCAAAATAATGAATAACTACCAATCTTTCAGCAAAACCCAATCCCAAAGTATGTGGTATAATGTGCCAGAACCTTGTTTATTTATTTATTTATTTGAGTTTTGGTGACCGGGTAGGACCACTGAGACAATTACAGTCCCTTGTTCAGGGTCGAGCCGGGGTCATACATGGTACATTATAGCAGTGCATTTATACAGGGAGTCAGTAAATTACAGTATCAGATTCAACATACTTTGTACAGAGGATACGAAACCATAGAGCTAGTTATGTTCACCATATTTACATATCTAAATTCTATATACATTAGGATTTTTTAACTATACATGTCCACTTGCCCACATCTCCAGCACACGTCAGACCCAAGTAAACCCATCCTAACTAATTTAGCTGGTGTCCGGTATCACCTACTCAAGACCTTCTTCTGTCTAAGTTGTAATATTGGGTCAGGAAAGGCTCGATGTGCTTCAACCCAGCATTTGGACCAATCCTCCACATCAAATGATTCCTGTATAGCAGCCCCTCATTTAACCCTATGTACCTCCCAAAAGCTTATATAATATGCTAGTATGACCTTTGGGGTTCTTAAACCATTTTTGCAAATGTCTAGTGAGTTCTGTCATGATTATCTTAGAATTTTTAAAAAATCTTGAAGAGACAGCATGACAAATTTGGAAATATCTCCAGCGGTCTCGAGTGGGTAGACCAAAATCAACTTGCAATTTTTGAAATGGGTACAGAAGGCCACTTCCCTGATCAATTAAGTCTCCCACTAGTTGAATGCCCCTGGAGGCCCAGGTGCTCCAATATATCTGAGAGCCACCAACCCAAATATCAGGGTTATTCCATAAGGGTTCATAGGGACCTAAATAACTAGAATTCAAGCCCTCTAACCTAAAAAACATTTTCCAAACCTGCCTAGAAAATGTAATAGAAAGTGTAAGGAGCTCAAAATCTAGAGGAAGATCCTTCAGTAGTGCAATTAAAGGTACATCAACTAGGACAATTTTCTCTATCTCAACCCACAAAGGGATATTTGAAGATATATTGTAGGGTGAAACCAATGTAAGGTCTGTTTCAGGCCATGACAGGCATGATAGGCCCATGGCCATGGCATGTTCCAGCCACCATGGAGACTAGGTGCCTTGAGAACCTTTCCACTAAAACAAGGGGATTTACCTTCCCAAACAAAATTGGATAACATTCTGTTGATTTTATTCCAGAGCCCCAGTGGTATAGGCATGGCCAAATTATTTAACCTATAAAATAATCTTGGAAAAAACATCACTTAAACAGCAGCAATCTTTTCATCATTTCATTTATTTATTAATACTCGGAATTAATACCTATGAGCTAGAAACTCATTTACATAGGTTCTGTGTCAGAGACAAATACAGACAAAGTAAATTTACAGTGAGCAAACAACAGAATTAGCAAACACAAACCATAAAGTATATTTAGGTAGACATTTACGTTTTACATTAGATTTTTTTTGTGTTCGCAAACACAGTCCATAAAGTACATTTGGATATACATGAGATACATATTAATGAATGAAGATAACTAGGAATACAAAGGTTACAAAGGCTGGCAGTATAGCCTAGAGGTTAGAGGAATGAGGTGTGAACAAGCTTGATACATCCAGCAGACCAGACCTGAGTTTGATTCTCACAACCTCCACTTGCATACTGTGTGACTCTGAGCAAGTCACTTAACCGCCCAGTGCTCCCAGGTCACCCCTGAAAATGGGCACTTGTGCCTAGTGGGCCTTACCCGATTACCAAAGACTAACATAAAAAAAAAATAAAAAAAAAATAATTGGTGACCTTGTAGCATATGTGGATGATAGTAGGCGTGGGGGGATATAAGAGAAAAAAGTTAGGGAAGAAAGCAGGAGGAAGGAGGGTGCAAGGCAGTAGATAGCATGGAATGCTGGGAAGGCTGGAAGGAAGGGTTGGGAGGGGAAGATTAGCAGCTAAGAAGCCTTGTCAGGGGTGAAGTTAGGAGAGGGTGAGGAGAAGGGTAGTGAAGCAGAAAGTTGGGGGGGGGATTGAGGTTGGGGGGAATTAGCAGCTCAAAGCCTTGTCTAGGGTGAAGTTGGGAGTGGTGGAGAAGGAGGGTAGTGAAGCAGGTGTTGGGGGTGGTTAACTGCTAATAGTATCTTAGAGGATATAGCAGGGGAATTCATCGGAAGCACCATGTAGGCAGGGGGTGAGGAGAAGGTTAGCCCCTGCAATCACACTTCAAATTGTTAGCTGCTAGGTGGGCTCTTAGATAGGTTTTAAATTGTCCAAGTTTGGTATTGGTCATGAAGTCAGTGCTGCAGGAGTTCATCCATTTAGATGCTCTACAGGTGAAGGATTGTTGACCTTGGGAGGTCCATCGGAAGGGAATTTTTAGTATCTATTACCTTTTCTTGTATTCCTGATGCTATTGCTGTTTAGGAGAAGACCAAGTACTCCAAGGGTATCAATGCTTAGGGCAGCCTTCTTGGCTAGTAGGCAGACCTGGTATTGAATCCTGTTATCCAGGTTGAGCCATCCTGTCTGTGAGTAGAGTTCACAGCTATGCATTAGTTTGTGGGCTCCTAGGATCATCCTGCAGAATTTATTTAGGGCAATCTTGACTCTGTGAAGAGCTGAATCAGAGGCTGCCCCATAGACAACTAGTCCATAGTCAAGAGTCAACAGGACTGAGCTGGTTACAGCAAGTTTGAGGGCTTCATCGGCGAGGCAATGCTTATGTTTGTGCAGCAGCCCTATTCTGGTGTTTACAGCCTTCGCAACCAGATCAATATGTTGCTAATAGGAAAGGGAGTAATCAATGGTGATACCCAGACATTTGAAAGTGTGGACCATTTCCAACATTTTATTTTGGTTATTGTGGATTTGCTGTTGATGTGATTTGTGTCTATTCTGTGGTGTGGCAAAGAGCATGGTCTTTGTCTTCTTGTAGTTAAGAAGGAGCTTGTGGTTTAGGAACCAACACTCAATGGCTGTGAAACAGGTCTGCATTTTGTTCTTCTAGATTAGCTGGGTTGGAGTGACTTGAAAACTGCACTGCGTCATTGGCATGCATGATAACTTGGTCAGTACAGGCCTGCGGGAGATTGTTTAGAAACAAATTGAAGAGTAGGGAGCCCAAGATTGAGCCTTGGGGTACCCCAGTTGTGACCTTGCAAGGTTCTGAAAGGGAGTGTAGGATTTTTTTTTTTTATAACTTCTTTATTGTTATTTTCATTCCTATGATCATTAGACTAACATACATAGATACTCAGGTGTCACCCGAGCCCACACCCCAAAACTGAGTGCAGCTACTATATACAAAAGTTAACTATGTACATACACAGCTGCATTGCATTCCCCTCAACCACACTCTCCATAACTATACTCGCTTACACTACATAGGACATCCTCTGTTTAGATAGCTATGTTTATATTTCATAGTCAATATCCCAAGATGTCTCTTCATGCATTTAAAACAGTGTTTTACAAGGTAGTAACCCTTAGGGTAATACCCTGCAGCTGTGTCCCTAGGGAAAAGAGAGTGTCCCCCTCACCCACGAATGCTTGGCAGATTTTGTGGCTCCCGCTAACGGATCCGAATAATATTCAATCAGAGTGTATATACCTCCCGCAGCTAGGAATAATTAGATAGAGCCCACTACTATTATATCGTCTACTCCCTGTCCATAGATCCTAAACTACGTACAATCAGACAGACAGGCCCACGTTTGGGAGATTTTAGACTGTATAGAATAAACCGCCTCTAAGATCCTCCATCTCTTGTCATAGATTCCTTTTCATCCATTTCAAAGCATTTGCCTTCTAAGCCTGCTAAGCGTTTTCAGCAAATCTCCCACCCACTGATCATATGCATAGATAAGATCATTTTTCCAGTGCCTCATGACAAATGCTTTTACTAAGGAGGACATTAAGGAAATATGACATTTAGCAAGTGTACTAGGAATATAAGTCATATCTCCCAAAACACAGATCTCCGGAACAATAAAATCCGTATAGTTCACCATAGGGTCCATATTACATTTAATTTGCTCCCAGACGGGGTGGATTTTGGAACAGTACCACATGACATGCAATAGATCCCCTGGGCTCATGCCACACCTAAAACATAGGTCTGTCTGTCTGAGGCCCATAGCACATAGCTTGGCAGGGGTATAATATATATTAGAAACTACAAAAAAATGCAAGATCGTATACTTAGGTATAGGAATATACCTACTACTCTTCCAAACTTCCTTCCAATCAGGCCCCTGGGGGATAATGTCCTTCTTTTTATCCTAATATGAAACCTTTACAGAAACATCTACACCTAAGAAATCTAATAGCACCTTATATATCCTGGAAAGGTTTTTTTTGGAACAGTTAATTTCCTTAAAGCTATCCAAGTAAACGGGGTATCCTGTGTTCCACCCTTCCCTCTCTCCATTTTTTGCACCAGATTAGTAGCCTGTATTTTCTTAAAGAAATTCAATATTCTTGCACTTAGCTGGGAAGACCACCTTATCTCCTATTATAAAGTCTGCCCAATTTAAGTTAAGCAGTTGAGGAGCCCATTGCTTTCTAATTCTTTGACCCCCAATTAGCATATTTGGATTACCCAGTATAGGTTGTTCTCTAGAGCCCTTTTGGGCTTTCCTTTGATTCGTGGACAAGAGAGTCCACCAGGCCAACATTGACTTATAGATTGGGGTTTGCTTTCCCCATCTGGTAAATCTTCTGGATTAAAAAACAGTACTGCTTCTGGGGAAATGCCCAAGTCTGTGAGAATTTGCCTCTCAACCTGGAGCCAAGTTGGAAAATATCCCTCCTCCTCCACCGGTCTATACCATCGACCCATTATCCCTAATTGTCCAGCTACATAGTATAAGTGTAAATCCGGAGTTTTGAGACCTCCCATATTATAGGGTAGCTGTAAGATATTATACTTTCTCCGAGGGGGTTTAGCATTCAATAAAAAGTTAGAAATTAGCTTTTGTACTTTAATGAACCAACATTTTTGGACATTGTACAGGGATAAATGTATTGGGTACAAAAGTCTAGGCAATAGATTCATTTTAATCAAACCTAGTCTCGCTGTACAGTTTAGAGGGAGTTTATTCCATCTTATCATATCTGTTCTGACTACTGATAGCATCTCATCTATATTTGTTTCCAGGCCCTCATCCTCATTAGTTCTAATCCAAATGCCAAGATACTTGATCTTTTTTGGAGACCATTTCAATTGCAGAGGTTCAAAATCCTCTTTGTAAGTGTATACAGTAAGGGGGAGAACCTGTGTCTTACTCAAATTTAACTTATAATTTGAAACCCTAGAGAATCTCTCAACTATTTCCAATGCCCGTTTGAAGCTCTTTGCTGGTTCCTGTAGATGCAGCAGAATGTCATCTGCGAAAACAGAAATTTTCATTTCCTTCCCTCCAATAACAATCCCCTGTATTGCTGAGTCCATCTGGATCACCCTTAATAGGGGCTCCAGGTATATATTGAACAGAACTGGTGATGGGGGCATCCCTGTCTGGTCCCATTATTGAGACAAATTTCTTTCAACAAATAGCCATTACATAGAACCCTAGCCATAGGAGCAGCATATAAATTTTTAATGCCTCTAAGAAGGCCCTCCGGGAAACCCATACTTCTCATAGTTGCAAATAGAAAATCATGAGAGACCCTATTGAAGGTCTTCTCGGCATCTAATGCGATTAATGCCATAGGTAACCTAGAAGTAGAGGCCTTATGTAATATATGGTGAAGTTTCCGAAGTGCATCATGCACCCCTCTGTCTGGCATAAACCCTACTTGTTCTTGATGAATTAGCCTGGGGCAGTTTTCAAAATTCTATTGGCCAGTATCTTTGTCAGCAATTTCAAATCCTGATTCATCAGGGCAATAGGTCTATAGTTCTCAGATAGCTCCTTGGGTTTATCCGGTTTTGGGATAAGTGTGATGTAGGCCTGATATAGCGGCGGGTGTAGGACCCCTTCCTGCATAATGTTTGAGAATAATTCTTTCAATAGAGGCAATATAGTTGCAGTGTGGGATTTGTAAAATTGGGCTGTTAAACCATCTGGTCCTGGTGTCTTACCATTCGGGAGTGAATTGATCACCTCTAATATTTCAGATTCCAAAATAGGGGCCGCCAACCCCTGAGCTTTTTCTTGATCCAACTTAGGAAGAGGTATACTCTCCAAAAACCCCGTAATATCCATCTCCTTAGCCGGGACACCCCCTTGATAAATCTCTGCAAAATAAGCCGCAAAGGCATCAGCCATTTTCTGGGGCTCTGTTATTATTTCTCCCTGAAAGCTTATCAACGGAATCACACGAGCTGCCTCCCATTCTTTAATTCTATTTGCAAGAAGCTTACCCGGAACATCCCCCTGCATCAGATAGTTTGCATGAATCTTTTCAGACCACTGATCTAACTTACCATAAAGAATGCTTGCCATCTCATCTCTTAATTCCTTAAGATCAAGGTCTACCCCCTCGGAGATGCCTTCTAGGGGAGCCAGTGAATTAATAGCACCCAATATAAACTCTTCCCTCGCTCTTCTCATACTATTTCTCCTAGTTGTATACCTCTGAGCTATACCAGAGTATAAGACTTTACAAGTGGGCCACATTAATCTCGTGTCCAAAAGTGTTGGGACTTGGGTCTGGATAACTTCCACCAATGCATGCTCTAATCTGGCTAGCATATTGTCATCTACTAATAAAGAATCATTTAACCTCCATCTATATGGCTTCATTGGGAGAGATTCCATCATCCAGATCAACTGGACTGGAGAGTGGTCAGATAAAAATCTAGTGTGAGTGATCAACTCCCTCGCTCCCTGGATTGCTTCTTTATTAACCAAAAAAAAATTGATTCTTGAATGGGTTTTGTGCTCTCCTGAATAGAAAGTCATAATATGGCCCCCTTTATTACAAGCCATAATTGGGTCAACCAGCGCAGTTACCTCCAGGAATTTAGCCATAGCTGCCTGTGCTGTAGAAGGTGGCCGTTTTGAAGGGGGCTTTTTATCTACCATATTATTAAGGCATAGGTTCCAATCTCCTGCTAAAATTAGAGGATGAGATAAAAAAAGGGCTATATCCATTTCCACTGTAGCAGAAAAATCAGGGTTAAGTGGTGTGGGAGCATATATAAAGGCAATCGATAGTAATTTACTCATAATAGTACCCGTAACATAGATCCCTCTGTAATCTTCTCTAGTTTTAATTTGCAGAACTGTAAATGGACAGTCTCTCCCAATCAAAATCGCTACCCCCCCCGAAGCTTTGGCATTTCCCTCTCCAAAAACCTGTCCTACTCACAATTTCTTTAAGAGACCCAGCTCCTCTTTTAATAGATGGGTCTCCTGCAGGGCTGCGATCTGAGCCCCCAGCTGATGGATATGTTTTAATATCACCATTCTTTTCTTTCTCCCTCTGAGGCCTTTAACATTCCAAGTAATAATTTTGATATTGATCATGCAATCTTATTTACACCCCTGCTTCTCGCTCCAACAAAATCTGCCCTTGCATATGTACATATCGTGGACTCTCTCTTTTCCCTCTACCCGTAATCCCTCTCCCAACCTGATCCCTGATCCTTCGATCATCCTCCTAGCCCAAATGGATACGTAGATGAGCCATCCCCTGAGCGTGCCCCCAAACCCTCCAAATCCTTACTATAACCTCTGAATCTTCCTAATTCCCATATATGCCAGCCCATCCCCCCTATCGCCCTCCTTGATATTCATTCATAACCTTAGGTATACCCTATCATATTATGCAGAAAAAAATAGTAATAGTAGCATGGACTGAGGCATATACCACAGACCCGACATAGCCAAAGACGAATTAAACAACCCAGTATGAGACCTCACATTCTTGTCACTCTGAGTTCCCAAGTTAAAATCTAATCCCTTTAGATCCAGAGTTAAATTCGAGTGCATATTTTTGAACCTACATTTACGCCTAAAACACATAACAACACAATTGAGCCATCTTTAGTAAGTCCTTGGGTCACAATAAGATTAATCAGTCCCACCGTATATTCTTGGCCCGAGACAGAGAGAGTAGAGGAGAAAAGAAAAACAAAACAGCCCCAACACCCACCCCCCTCCAGACCCCTGGAAGGAGATGCAGCAAGAGAAAGGAAAAAAAAATTTAAATACTGTCTTTCTTCTTGTCTTTCTTCTTTTCTTCCTTTTATTGCTCTTCCCTTCTTCTTTCTTCCTTTTTCCTACTTCCCCCTCTCTTATACATTCTTTGGGTCATTTCTTCCTTATTATCCAGCTTGCATTAATATGTCCAGATCCCTAAAAAGTACCATGTCTGGTCACACCCTTCTCCCGTGGGCCACTTTCAGGTCACAGACTTGAACAAGTCCAGGAGCTCCAGTCGCAGTCCCTCTGCTGCATCCTTTGCCGTTAAATATCTCCGATCCCCGGACTGTAGTTTCACCACCAAAGTAGCAGGATGCTGAATTCTAAACTTCACTCCAGCCAAATAAAGCTTTTTTTTATATCCCCATACTCCTTCTGCTTCTCTCGAATCGCTGGCATTTGATCTTGGAATACCAACAAGGATGCACTTTTCCATTGCAGATTTTTAAGTGCTCTGGCTTTGTTTAGAATGTGTGACTTCTCCTTGAAGTTTAGGAACCGCATGATGATGACTCGTGGTCTGGCCCCTGGTGGAGGTACTTCTCTGAGCGAACGATGAGCTCTCTCCAGATTATATGAGTCCCCATATGGAGTTGGGCCCAAGAGCTTCATTAACAGATCCTGTATAAATGTAATACAATCAGATCCCTCCGATCGCTCCGGAAGACCCACCAGAATTAAGTCGTTCCTCCGGCTGCGAGACTCCTGGTCCTTGACTCGATCCTCTAGCTTTCACACTTGTTTTTGCAGGGCCACCAAATCCTGATCATGTATTAGAGTTTTGCATTCCTGAGACGCCATATGTGCCTCCACATCCCCGATTCTCTGAGCCAATGCATTCAACGTTGGTTTAACTGCTGAGAAGTCAGCAACAAGCCCCCGAAGTAGGGTTTTGATTTCGGTAATGTCCTCGGGGATGCCTGTCCTCCTCCTACCATCTCAGATCTAGGCCCTTGATCCTCCAGCACAGGTGATGGGGGTTTCGGGCACTTCGTTGCCGGTGCTCGTGCATCCAAGTTCCCAGGAGGTTCATACTCCATCTCAGGCATTGCAGTCGGCCCCATGAGCCTCCACGGTACAGTGAATAAAGACCCGCAATCTGAACAAAGAGGTTTCTCAGAGGAATACAGGAGTCTCTAGCGGGTTAACCACTCTGTTTCCACCACCACACAGGAGTCAAAAATAGCTTAATAATATAGCAGATTCAGCAGGGCCTGGGAGCTCCACTCAGTTTGTCCTTCCTCGATCAGCTCATCACTTGATCCCGGGAGTGTAGGATTTTAATCTATTGAGACCAACCAGCTAGATAGCTACAGAACTACTGTATTGACCTGTAAAGGACAGTTGGTGCAGAAGTAGTTCATGGTTCATTATCAAATACCTTAGACAGATCGATATAGTTTGCTCCAACCATATGCCCATGGTCTAGGGTATCGTGGATGTAACTAGTAAATTCAACCAGGGCCATGGTGGTACTATGGTGTTTCATGAAACCGTGTTGCTTCTTGCGTTGGATCTGGTATTTATCCAGGTAGTCCACTAGCTGGTCACTAAAAATCCTTTAGAGTGCTTTAGGGGGTGGGGAGTATGGAGATAGGTCTGTAGTTTGAGTAGTCAGATCCATCACCACTTTTGAAGATGGGTGTGACCATAGCCCTTTTCCAAAGTTTGGGGAATTTGGCTGTAATCAGTGATAGGTTTAAGATGTGGATTAGAGAATGGATAACCATGTCAAGGGTGAGGGCTAAAAGGTTTAGGTCAAGTGAGTCACCGCTGGCCATAGTTTTCCCAATGGCCTTTGTGAGGTATTTTTTGGCCTCAGATGCAGAGACAGTTTTGAAGTAGAATGGAGGAGGAGAGGATGTGCTCGAGTTGTTGTTGCTCTTGGAGCATGGGCCACTATAAGGAGTTTGGAAGTCATGAGGGAGCACCCCAGTAAGGTCAGTGAAGGCCTTGTTGAAGATGTTGGCATTCACTTCAGTGTCCTGAGTCAGATTCCCGTTGACATTGAGCATAGTGGGGGGTGACTTGCTAGGTTTCCCGGTTAATGTTTTTATGTTCTCCCAAAATGTCCGACTATCCCCCCAGGAGTTATTTAACTCCTGGAAGTACTGCCCCTTAGCAACCTGAATGACTTGAGTGCAGTTATTGTGGGCAGTTTTGTAGTTTTGCACGTCTGTGCTGGATCCTGTACTACAGGCAATGCACCAGAGATTATCCCTAGCCTTCATTTGTTCAAAAAGGGAGGGAGTGATCCAGGATTTGTTGAAGCCCTTCACTTTTCATTTTTTGAGAGGGGCATAGATGTTGCAGGAAGCATTAAAGGTACTCACAAAGTGCTCTAGTGCTAAGTCAACATTGCTGGTGTTGTAAGTGGCTGACCAGTATTGCTGGCTGAAGTGGGTTTTAAGGGGGCCAAGTTGCCCAGTTCTAAGAATTCTGGTTGTGATTGTTTTAGGGGAAGTTTTAGGGGCCTTGTTTGTCCATGTACAGAGGATCAGGAATGGTCACTTGTGCTGTCTGTGAGTACTGTAGTTTTTGTTATCCTTTTTGGGTGGCTAGTGATTAAGCAGTCAAATAGGGAGCCGGTTCTGATACGGTAGTTTGTCCGGTTGGGGGATTCCACTAGTTGGGACATCCCGATAGAAGTGATGGCATCATTATAAGAAGTTGCCTTAAGGGACAGGCAGTTTATGTTGAAATCCCTGAACCTTAGGATCTTGGAGTCCTTATGGTGCCTGGCAAGGTACTCTATACTTTCCTTAAGGTCTGAGGCCTGCTCTTTTGGAGGGATGTAAACAGTGACTAGTGTGAGGCATGTCCCCTGGGAATCAATTTGGACTTGTAGTGGTAGTATCTGAGAGTTTCCACTGGTGCTAGGAGTTGGTAGAATGCGATCATGGAGGGTATCTCTGAGATAGGCGATGCAACCACCACCTCATTTACTGGTTCTATCCTATCTAAAAGAGGTTTTCCCCCCTATTTGGATGGCCAGGTCAGTAACTCTTGGGGTTAGCCATGTTTCCACTATAGATAAGATGTCGGGCTTATGTTGTGCCATCCAAACCTGGAGGGAGTCACGTTTAGCCATGAGGCTGCAAATGTTTATTGAGGCAATGGTTAGAACCCCTTTCTCTGTTAGAGGGGCTAGTTGAATGGGTCTTGGCCTAGGGTTGGGGTGGATGTTCCCTTTTAGCATAAGTAATAGCCAAGCTAGTCTTCTGACTTACCATTTTAGTTGTTTTAGGACCTGTGTATGGGTACAGTTGTTCCTTCTGGAGGGAGAGAGGTGATATGATTGGAACATTCAAACAACTTTAGGGCATTAACAAGGTGAAAGAGTCTAACATGTTTCAATATAAGAAAAATTGCAGGACAAGAGGACACAGCATGAGATTAGAGGAAGGCTGATTAAGGGGTAACGTGAGGAGGCTCTTTTTCACAGAAGGGGTGGTGGATGCATGGAACGGCCTACCTCAGGAAGTGATGGATATGAATACACTGCAGGGCTTCAGACAGGCATGGGATAAGCATAAGGGAGCACTACAGATGAGTATGAATAGATAGGACATTGACAGAGTATAGGCCTATGGCACATTCATAAGGTAGAACAATTGGGCAGACTGGATGGGCCTTGCAGTCCTTAGCTGCTGTCAGCTTCTATGTTTCTATGTTTCTATGTTTTGAAGAAGGGTCAGCTACTATAAGCAGGTTAGATTGAGCTGGTGGGACAGGGTAGTTCTCAACTACAAGAAGACAAAGACCATGCTCTTTGTCCCATTCTTCTGCTCCACTTTACCGACGGAGCACACTTCAACTCGGGAGCTGCACCTCAGGCTCCAAATTGGAACCCACCCCCATTCTTCTGCTCCTCTTTACCAATGGAGCACACTTCAACTCGCAAGCTGCAGCACAGGCTCCAAGTTAGAACCCACTTCCATTCTTCTGCTTCACTTTACTGACAGAGCACAGTTCAACATGGGAGCTGCAGCACAGGCTCCAAGTTGGAACCCACCCCCATTCTTCTCCAATTTACCGATAAAGTACACTTCAACTTGGGAGCTGCAGCACAGGTAGGGGAGGCTGAAAAGACAGCCTGCATTCAAGGGAACAGAATGTTTGGCTGGAGCGCTAGCCTGAGTGGACTAAAAAATAGTTTATTTGCACTCTGCCATTTCAGCCTATTACCTGATGATCCTTAATTGGCAGAGTGCAGCGGGTAGTTTTTTTCTACCACCGAATTGCTAGACTGTGCTCTGAATTTAGCAGTTGCTTTAAGAGGGTTTTATATGTTGAATTGTGAGGAGTACTGCACTGTATTGTAATCTGAACCTGTTCTTAACTGTATTTAATTTGAATTCATTGTTATTGTACTTTCCTAAGCTTGGTTTTCCTTGAGTGCTCTTGTGCTCTTGTTTCTCGGTCTGGTCTGCGCATGTGCAGTCAAACCAAGCCCAAGTCCTTAGTCCTGCTTCCCACCTCTAATCAAATCCTTTTGTTCCTCTTTTGTAACACCAGGCTCCAAGTTGGAACTCAACCCCATTCTTCTGCTCCACTTTTCTGACGGGACACACTTCAACTCGGGAGCTGCAGCACAGGTACAGGAGGCTGAAAAGACAGCCTGCATTCAAGGGAACAGACTGTTTGGCAGGGTTGCTGGCCAGTCAACTGCCTTATCCACCCTGGGCTATCCCTGCATTTATTGGGTTGCCTTGGTCATGTGTCAGTTACATGACTGCCCTGACATTTTCCTAATTACCCAATTCTCCTTTAGCAAGTTATAACATCTTACCACTAGGAGTCAGTAGTGAGATCTCATCTTTTGTCCTCCACCTTGGTGTTTCTGCTCCCTTGTCACTCTAACCTTGCTACTTCTCTCCCTCTGCCCCCAAGAGTAACCGTCCAGTATCTCCACAATCCACCTTGTGCTATGAACAGCCAGACTCAAACCCACAACCCTCATCACTAAAGGTAGACATCCTATCACTGTGCTATTCTTGCAGCCACCCTTCTCCCTATACTTTTCCATATCTTATAATGTTCTCCCTAACCCACACTAATTCGAGAGCATCTGGCATAAGTGTCCCCCCCCACTTCCCTTGTGAATCTCTCACCTTCTATGTATCCCTTGTCCTAACTTACTGTCTCCTACTGTCACATGTGCTTACTACATTATCCCCATGAGCAACTCTAAATTAAGACTACATCTTGGTCATTTACCCACTTCTACTGACTCTTCTCTTAATTAGAAGAGTTCCTCCCACCACTACTCCTGGACCCTGCCAAGAATGTAATTTTCCAACTATCCCATGTTCACCCTTTCATTGGGTCACCTTGTGTCTTCCAGGCCCAGGTACAGTGACCTCAACTGGGAAACTACGCATGCTTAGTGGACCCCTTCTAACAATGCATTTCACCTACACATTGTTAGAAGGGGTGAGATAAGCATAGTTTTGCCCATCTGTTCATGTCAACTGAGATATCTGCCAACAGATTTTGAACATTCTTATAGAACATTTCTTGAGGTTTGCTTGAAATATGCATGCTCAAATAACGTATACCTTTGGGTGACCATTTTAAAGTTTGAGATCTCATGGAAGCCCAGGAGCAATCAACTTTGTTTATTTATTTATTTAAACTTTTCTTAACCAGGTAAGTGTAATGAGCCAATGCCCTTTTTCATACACAACCTGAGGCTAATAATAGCCAAAGATGGTGCAATTCAAGTTTAAGTACTTATAAGACAGACATGTCAAACATATCGGAAGACGGCTTATACTGAAACACTTACACTGAACACTTAAAAAAGTTACTTACAATAAAATTTCTTAAGATGTAATTTAAAAAGTTGCATGACTAACAACTACATTAAAAAAATTTGGTAGGGAATTACTAGGAGCACACACTGAATAGACTTGCCCACCCATATAGGTCAACACTCTACGGACAACTAGGGAAAAATTATTGTTTGATCTTAAAGTTCAATCATCTTTTTTGATTTCAAACAAAGAAAAAAAGGGGAGTGTCCATACCTCGGTGGAGTATCTTATCAGTTAAACAGTTTAGGTTGTATTTACAACTAAGTTTGAGTGGTAACCATCCCAATGATTCATACTAAGTACACTGATGAGTTCAATATGAGGACCGTAATACAAACCTACATATTGCATTAAAAGTAGTATTTAGGAGAGATAAGTCAGATTTTGATACTTGTGTAAATAGGAAAGAGTTATGGCTCATAGTTGATAAGAGGACACTTTTACTAAGTACAGTCCTGGCAGGTAACGTTACATTATTTTGAAGTTTAAACAGTATTCCAATTTTATTAGTAACCTGGCGACAGATGGATTTTATGTGCAATGAAAAACTTAAGTATGGATCCCATAATATTCCCAAATATTTAAAACTATCCACCTGTTCAATTTGGTCACTGGAATTATTCATAATAACTAAAGGGAAACACTTAGCAATTTTAGATCTGGACCCAAAGACCATGCATTTTGTCTTTCTACTGTTATGTAAAATTTTGTGTTTCAATAGCCAATCATCCACAATAGAAAAATTGGCACGCAGTGCCCTGTTCAACACATCCACTGAGGACGAGCTGTGGTATAGTACCATGTCATCTGCACACATCAATACATGGGTATTCAGTAATGCATATGGTAAAGAATCAATAAACAATAAAAACAAAAGTGGCCCCAGGATAGAACCCTGGGGGATGCCCTGTACCGTTAATGCAATGTTTGACATCATACCCCCACAGCTCACCCTCAGTGGACAATGTAACAGATAACTGGCAACCCATTCACATGGGAATTTAGCCAACCCAATGCTCCTCAGTCTCCCAAGCAGCAGCTGATGGTTCACCAAGTCAAAGGCTTTTGAAAGGTCCATGAACACAGGACCAGTAAGCATTTCATTGTTCATCGCTTTACTGATGTGGTCCACGAACACTGCCAATGTCATTCCCGTACCATGGTACTTGTGGAAACCATGCTGCTCAGGAGACTGGAAAGCACCAGAGCGGGGATACTCTGACAACTAATCATTGACAATTTATTTCCAACAGTTTCCCCAAGGTGGGCAAAAAGGATATTGGATGATAATTGTCCACATTATCCCTTTGTTCCCCCTTAAAATTTGGTATTATTACCATTAGTTTCCACTAAGGTGGAAACTGGCCAGTAATCAACAAGAAATTCAATATTTTTGTCAAAGGAAAACAAATATACTCTATTAGTTTTGACAACCTAGGCTCTAAACCATCTCCACCTGAGCTTTTATGTACTGTAATATTTTTTAACATTTTCAGAACTTGGCCATATCTAACTGCACGAAAATAAAAAGAAGGCTATTGCTGATTACTTGACAAGTTGGTGTTAGTTTAATTACAGCTAACAGTGTCACAAACCCACTCGAGAGGATCATATCACTGAGCTGACAGTGCCCACCCCTAAATGCAATCTGTGACAGGGAGGAGAAAAACAGGGATACCCTCCTCTGGCCTTCTAGAGTGTTCGCTGGGTCTACAACAGAACTCTCGCCACAAGGTCCAAGAGTATCCCTCTGTACTTTGCATCAGGGCCTAACACAAGTATCAAGTCTTGTGTCCAGATATGAACCCTTTATCATGGCTATCACACACAGGAGGAAGGCCCAAGTGTTACACTCTCTGATTTGGTCTTCACCCTACAGGACATGCAATAACCCAGTTAACACCCCAGGCAAACTCATATGAGACTCTGGAATTTTCCCAAAATCCATCCTGATTTCCCCACAGACCCTTTCAATTTGGTAACTATCCATGACTCTTCTAAACATAAACAGTTGTCACAGATTTGTAATAAAACTTCTAAAGTTCCGCATACAATATAAGGAATCTCACACAAGCAGAATTCTTTAGAAAAACAAAAGTCTTTACTAAAATATGCAAATAAATGCAGTTACAAGAAAAAGACAACATATATTACTTTAGGTTACACTACGAGAAACAAATGGGAAAGTATACAGTATAAACACCTTAAAACTGCTTAACTATGTTCCTACCTGTTATGAAGACTTTCAAAAGTTCAGAAAAATCACTGGTTTGTAAATGTTGCAGTCCCATGCTGGCAGCTGCAGTCGTGTAGTAAGGAGAGAGTTCCAAACAGAATGGCATTGAGTGACTGTGCTGAGAGTTTAACTATCCTTCCATAAACTGCAGTGTAATCAATCTTCCTATTCTGAAAACTGCAGTATAATCAATTTTCCTGTCAGTGACCCACAATGTCCTGGCCACCTGATGATGTCACTCATCTTCAACACAAATTCTGACTCCATAATTAACTAGTAATAGAACGGACAGTCACTTTTAAAACTTTGATATATCAGTATAGCATCCTGTAAGCTAATTCACAGTGTCATGTTAGAATTACATACAGTACTGCTAGAATGGTCTTTCCTGGTGAATATATCCTGTTCCCACATAAAATGTGATATACTTATCATAGTTTCTGAGATCACAAGCAGTCTGCTTCAGTAGTGCATGTTTATGGCAGGTAAATGGCTTTTGGCACATCTCTGTCAAAAGAACATGGGAATGAAAATCTCCCTTCCTGACAAGCAGGTGGCCTTCGAGTCAAAAGGTCACCCCTTTAAAAATAATCTAGGCTTTTCCCTATGCCTTGAATTAACACTGGCATTTTCTTGTGCATGTACATATACAATAGAATTACAGACTAACACCACACATCTGCCCATCTGGCTGGCTGGGTCTATCTTGTCACAAACAGCATGACTGAAACTCTGTGTGTATTCAGACAAATCAGTAAATTTATTTAGAAGTGTTTCACTGATCATTAATGAGTCAGTTATCATTTTACCACTGTCATTCAAAGTTATGGAAGACTGTTTAATAGAAGGATCAGTAATAGACTTTATTGCATTCCAATACTTTCTATGATATTTTTAGATCTCTAGTTTGGTTATTAAGATGATATTCTGTTTTACTCTGTCTGATTTTTATTTTACATAAGTTTCTAAGACAACGGTACTTATTTAAATCCTTAAGATTACCAGAAATTTTAAAAGAGTGCCATAATGTATCCCTATCTTTCATTAATTTAAACAATTCTGAAGTAATCCGTGCATTTGTAACTCCCCTGACCCTTCTGATTACCTTTGGAAAACAGGTTTCTTGCAAATCAGGTAATGCTGTATTAAAATAATCTACAGCAGCTTCAACTGTTGGTATTGCATCATGAAAATTCCAGTCTATCAACTCTAAATCCCTGAGTAGGTCAGTTCCCAATTCAGTAGTAAATCTCCTAAAAGATACATCTCTCGGGGGTGGTTTTATTTTGTTTGCTTTCAAAACACAATAGATAGCCAGATGATCACTAATTGTATCAAGAAAGACTCCTCAACACTTTACACTATTTAGTCTACTTCTAAGAATCCAGTCTAAAATTGTGTGTCGCCAACTGGACAAGTTCATGTGAGTATAGTTATTTATTAATTGCATAAGTCCAGCATTTGTTATAAGAGACTCCAATTCAGACTCTACATCTGGGATCCAATTTATGTTAAAATTTCCCATTGCTATTATGTCCCCTCTAGGATGAAATGATCCAATTAATCCTAAAAACTCCTTCAAGCCATTATAACCAATTTTTTGGAGGAGTTATAAATAGTGCAACATTTAACTTCATGACAGCCACCAAGTTTTCAGATCTAAAAACAACCACTCTAGGCCTGTGGTAGAGTTGTAATTTACCTCCAGTTTCAACATTTCTAAATGTTCTTTATAAAATGCCAAGATCCCTCCCCCCTTTTGTTTGCCAGGTTGGTCTTCTCTGTACCTCTTATACCCTGCCATAGCACATTGGTTGTCCTTGACTGAAGTCTTCAGCCAAGTTTCTGTAAACCTTTCTATACCTGGGTCAGTCATATACACCCAAGTCTCAAGTTCTTTTCTTTTATATAAAACTCTGAACATTTAAGTGGGTGAATCTTAATGCCTTATTCTCCCATTTTACTTTTTGAATCTCGTCAGCTTGTGATAGGGGGCCGGGATTTAACTCAAGGTCCTCCGATAAGTAAAGCATAAGCCATGTATTTATTTATTTAGTTTTTGTTTAGTGGATGGGTTCACTTGCCAAGTGAATGACTATTTTTAGGCATGACCAGGGAGAATAACAGAGTACAGTAAATACTAATACAAAAATCAGATTTTGACAACATAAGGTACAGTGAGTAAAACAGAATGGAAACAATGTAATAGGACAATAGGACAATATTTCACAAAGCAATGGTTCAATATCACATACTGAGTAACTAATAGCAAAGTCAGAGCAAGTAGCACTAGAATAGAGACTGTACAAATTCAGAGACAAGGAATAAGTGCCAAAACACACAAGACACAAGGAATGTCAAGGTAGGAGTAAAATGTGCCAGAGCGTTTAGGAACGAGGTAAGCATATCAAGCATGTCAAGGAAAAGACAGTGTAAGTGCAGAAGAGGTAAGGTACTATGGTAAAGCAGAAGTGTAGTGAAGGCAAGCCAGTAGGATGTGGGTGGAGGCTATAGAGGAGACCAAGAGGGAAAGGACAACTAAAAGGAGGTAATAAAACTGGCTTATCTGTTTATCTGTTGTAATCACGTGCTGTAACCAAAAGTCTGTTATGTGCTTGCTAACTATGTAACCCATATGCTGTAACCAAAAGTCTGTTATGTATTTGTCCTCAATGTGATGAGGTACCTTTGGAAATGAGCCTCTGGCTCAAAGGTTGTAAACTGATGTACAAATAAATAAAATAATAAAAGAGGATGGAAGGAGGGAAAGGTGGAAAGGTAGAAAGGTATACATGGAGTCAGTGCCAAACCCATTACAATTTGTCCAGAAAATACCAAATTCAGATTTAATCCTGCTTCACTACAACTTATTCTAGGCGTACAGCCCAAATATTTTACAATGTCCTATATTACAACATTAGAATCAATTAACAAGTTAGAATAAATGAATTCAGTTGTCTGATGACCAGAGGCTATAATTTATGCCTGTCTGGTCAGCAGATATGTAAAACCCCTATCCAATAAAATACAACACATCAAAAAGTTCATCGCTAATATAAGATTTCCCTTCATTTTAAGTCTAATAGTAAACAATTTAAATAAAAGTAAAATAAACTTTATAATTTAAGGTAGTGCAAGAAATGTTCCTAGTGTCTAACAAGCTCTAATTATTTTCTTTGTAAAGCATAACATGTACATGAGTTGAACCTGCAACCCAGGGTAAGCTCAGATCTTATTTTCAATTATTGTTTTATTTTTAAGGGCACAGTCTTTAACCAAACACTAGAAAAACCTAATTATAATCCAGGCTGTATCCTCAGAAAAAAACAGGCAATTTTAAAAATAAATTCATTGCATCTTACCCTGAGAGTTGCAGGTGTGACTACACACTCCCAAAATCTCTGCCAAGTGGCACTCGTGCCACTCATGCTCATGCCTACGCACTCACGCTTGTAGGCAGTGCGTGCTTTTGTAGACACTAGCCCCTCCCTCTAGGCAGGTGAATGGCTGCAGGCCTGCAAAATTAATAAACAGTAACAGCTTATTTGATGTGCAATGTTTTTCTGTGAAAGGCGTTGTTAGGGCAGCTGTAAAATGAGGCAGAATAAAACTTCAGCTAGGGTAGCAGAGCTTCTCAAAAGCCAGCTGAAGCCAAGCATGGTGCATACGTGGTTGGGCCCCTTAGAAGTCTTCTCCCCAGTCAGCAGAGCTTCTTCTGGGATGGAACACTGTTGCCTGATGTCAGAGCCACTGCAACGTTCTCCTTACAGGGCAGCAGAGCTTCTCCCAGTGTAGGTGTTCGTGGTCACCCTAGAAACACTGCTTTCAGGTTGCACATGCTTTTGCAGAGACTAGCCCCTCCCTCTAGGCAGGTGCATGGCTGCTGGCCCACCCTTGAGCCACCGAGCCAGCCGACCAAACTAGGTATGTGCAAAATTGATAAACAGACACGGTTTATTTGATGTGCAGTGTTTTTCTGTGAAAGGCGTTGTTATGGAAGCTGCAGAATAAAACTTCAGCTTGGGTAGCAGAGCGGTAAGATTTCAGTTTTTCCCCAGTTAACCCTTAAGCCAGATATTGTACTAAAGCTATCAATAACCTCCCAATCCCTTGGAAGAGAAACCTCCACCTTATCATCAGAAACAAATCATCTGCATATAATAGAGTAAGAAATGATCTACCTCTAACCGATATGACATAAATATCTGGGTGCTGATTCAAAGCCATATTCAAAAGTTCAATGGTGAGCAAAAATAAAAGAGAACACAAGGGACATCCTTGCCTCATACGACAAGACAAGGAGAAAGACTCAGGTAAGACCCTATTGGCCAAATCTCGCACCCTGGGGGCGGAATAAAGACATTGTATCCATTTCCAAAATACAGGCCACAAACCTACCCTGGAAAGAACATACTGCAAGTAATTCCATTCAACAGTGTCAAATGCCTTCTCAGCATCAATCGCCACCAGGGCTGCTGAATCTGGACCCATTGCAGCTACTTGTATCAAACTGAGCACAGCACAGATGTTTTCACTGCCCTGCCTACCCTTCATAAAACCAGCTTGCGATTTGTGCATGAGCAAAGGTAGGATCATTTTGAGTTGAGTGGCTAATATTTTTGCTAAGATCTTACAATCCACGTTAAGCAAAGATATTGGTCTATAGTTCAAGCAAATGGTAGGATCCTTACTGGGCTTAGGCAGGACAGTAATAGTTGCCTCCTGAATAGTAGGAGGCATAATACTGGAGTCTTTAATGGACCAAAATAGTTCCAGTAACCGAGGTGAGAGGTGTGGCTGAAAAGCTTGATAGAAATCAGTATTAAGCCCATATGGCCCAGGAGCCTTACCAGAGGCCAATGCCCAATGCCCAGATAGCTTGTCAGATTTTCAACAAAGTAATATCCACATCCAGAACAGAGACAATCTCCTGAGGCAACTGAGGTAAATTAAAATTAATAAGGAAGGCATCATACTCTGCAATTGACGGAGACACAGAGGATTTGTAAAGAGCAAAAACTGATTGACTATCTGTATAGCATCTGTAACAAATTGCACACTCTCACTCCGCAAGTAAGGAATCTGGGTTTCCATGGGTTTCTTCTTTAATCTATAAGTGAGAAGCTTTCCAGCCTTGTCTCCGGACTCCCAGTAAGATTGCTGCAAAAAGAAAAGAGGCCTTTTGGTGAAGAATAGTATTTACCTATATTTAAGCATAGTAACTTCCTGAATCTTTAAATCACAATTGGACAGAGATGTACATATATCTCCATCTCCAATTGCTCAATACACTATGTAAGATCCTCAGTTTTCTGCCTCCGCATTTTGTCAACAAGGAATGCATAAGAAATAATGCGACCTCTAATAAAAGACTTAAAAGCCTCCCAGAACATAAAATGTGAAATATCTAGGAGACATTTATTGAAAATTAGAAATCAATTTCTGCTTGTATCCACTGCCTAAACCCCTCCGAACAAAGAAGAGCTGGATTAAAATGCCAAAGGGGAGACCTAGCCACACTTTTTCTAGGTACCCATACCATCCTCACTAGAGTGTGATCCATCAGAATTATGGAAAGGATAACTATAACAACCAAATCAAGTAAAATAGAAGAACTACATAAAAAATAATCTAGCCTACTACAGGTTTGGAACCAATGTAACCTACAAGAAAAATCCTGGGCCTCCGGGTTAAAAATTCTCCAACAGTCAACCAGTAGAAACTCTGTACTGAAATGCTAGAGAATTCTTTTGGAGCGTTGATGGGAGGGGGACCCCTTTTCCAGTGGGGTCCTGCGCAAAAAAGTGTATAACACAAAACTGTAATTTCCCCCCATGATAATAGTCATAGGGTGGTGGTGCCATTCCAAAATACACCGTGCCAATTGGGAAAAATAATCTGGAGTATCTACATTTGGGGTGTACAAATTGACCAATAAGACCCGGGCACCATTAATTCTACCCAAAAGCTTTAGGCAGCTTCCTTCCTTATCTGATAGGATTTTATCTATCTGCAAAGCACAACCCTTCTTAATCAGTATCGACATCCATGCTTCTTAGATGAAAAGGAGCTAGAGAAGGCCTTCCCCACCCACCCCCTACCTAAATTAGCTGCATCTTGCTTGAGAAGGTGGATTTCCTGTAAAAAGGCTGCATTGCAACTGCAGGACCCCAAATATGAGAAAACCTTTTTCCATGTGATGAGGTCATTCATGCCCTGAACATTCCATAATATAATTCTCAGATAAGCCATTATGATCAAATGGTATCAAACAAAGCAAAAACATGAAAAAGATATAAATGTACAAAACTTCTTTTGTCAGGTCAGGAAAAACTGATGTTGCTATAAAAAGACTGAGCCAGTTAAAGTTGTAACAAACAGTAACCTGTACACTTTCCTTAACCCTATGGTACAAAACGTGGACCCGCCCCCCCATTACTAAACAAACATTGCATAGGAAACTCCACAATTTTAAGTAAACAGTTTAGATTCTGAAAAATACTGTGACCCACAATAGGTAATTATGAACTCCCTTCAACATGACACTTTGTCCAGAGAAAAAGTTTCCGACCCCCTCTAAAACAGTCCAAGTTCCTAACACCCCTCTCCCCTACAGTGTAAGAAAAAGGAACAGGCCACCAAATCTGAACCAAAGCTCTGATGCCTCCCAGAGCTGGAATACCAAAGGCAGAAGGAGCAAGACATATTGAGCAGGAGGTCTGAAACTGCTCATGCCCCCTCTCTCCTAAGTGGGCGCAGATGCAGGCATCACTACCCAACACCAACCAAGTGGGTATACAACCCAACCATGCTCCTGCTGCTATAATAGAGAACAGCTAGTGCAATAGTAAAGACCAAAAAAAAAAAAAAAAAGGTAAATATGGCAGCAAGCAAAAAAAAAAAAGAAAAGTCAACGTCAGGCTGGATATCACGTGTTATCAACTCCAAATGTTTTGGGTTTAAGGGAGCCCCTATTATAGTAGTGGCAATGGGGGAAATTGAAAAAGAGAAATAACAAAAAGAAAGAGAAAGATGGGGAGGGAGAATGTAGGTTGTACGCAGATCCATATAACCCCGTCCTCCACTATAGTAACTAGTCATGTAGATATCATTCTACACAAAAAAGGACCGAAAAAGAAATGATCAACTATCCACCCCCACCCAAACCCAAAGTCCATCAGGCTCCCATTGAGATCCGTCAGTCAGAAATCCAGCGGGGTAGTAAAACTAACATAACATTTAGCCAAAGTCAAATTACTACCCCTTTACAGACTGCATGTCACTGATCCCAGCTACTGCAACCGATGAGAAATTCTTTCCCTTTAATCCTGCTTCAGTATATGTAGTAGACTCTGCTACCAATGTTGAAGATGCTGAATTTGAAACCTTAGCTTCAGGGGATGAGGTGGCAATCAACTCATCTTTGCCACAGACCACCCATTCCATCATCCTAGGGGATGCTGAATCTTCCTCCAACTGAGTCAGTGATAGGCAGGGATGCTTAGGATCTAGAACTAGTGACCATCCTGTAGGACTTGGAGGGGAAGATAGTGGATTTGCTACAACTCCCATCCCTGAAGGTGATATTTATCCTGGTGATGCAGACGAGGGACGAGGGGAGCCATTTTTATGACGAGTCTCTGTTTGTCTTTTGGGTTTTGGGGGCTGGGTGCCACCCCATCTAGCCACTGAATCAGCAGTCTTAACAAGTTCAGAAAGAGGCAACTGTGCACTGTTCAGAGAAGGGGAAGGGACCTCTGATACTGGGTATGAATGTCCCTGCTCAAACTGCTTGTCACTATGAAAGGCACTAGAAGTAATTGGACCTAATGTAGTAATGACCCACTTTACATTAGCCATGAAATGCTGAGAATCCTGCGGTGTGTCAGAACTCAAACATTGGCCATCACAAAGCACTGTTGAACTAGCAGGATACTTCATAGTTTATTGAATCTTTTTTTGTGTGAGTTCCCTCCAGATAGGGGGAAAAAGCTTTCCTTCTGGTGGCCACATCTTTTGAGAAATCCTGAAAAAGATGGCTAGAATGGCCATTCCATTTTAATGGACCCCATTCCCAAGCAAAGCATAGTATTTTCTCCTTTATAGAAAAGCGAAGGAAGTTAGCAATAATGGACCCAGTTGGCATTCCCCTAACTGGCTGGGGACCCAGACACATGTGGGCCCTCTCCACCTCCAGTGAGGTGTGCCAAAAGAAATACAACAATTGTGGGAGAAACTGCTGAAGAAATTCACACATGTTGTTGCCTTCAGTCTCTTCTGGTACCCCAATTATTCAGAGATTATTACACCTCTCACAAATTTCTTAGTCCTCCAATTTTAGTGAGATGGCTTGCACTTGTTTCTCCAATGCTGCAATTTTGTCGTCGTGTTTGGCTGTAGTGGATTCCACTTGCATGGAAAACAGTTAGGCCTAGGCAATCCATTGTTTAGTGGCTTTCACTTTTTCATCCAGTTGTGCCATTGAAGCCTTAACTGAAGGGATATCTCACACTTAAGATTGTAGCATAGACTTGATGTCTGACAAGTCCTCTCAATCCACCACTACTTGTGTCTCCGAAGTTGCCATGGTGAAATCAGGTAGGCCGATATCAGCAAATGACACAGTACACCAAAAGAGCAACAAATACTGTATGTTAACTTCAAGCTGGACTTAGTAAGTAATCTGTAGGAATCTGGAATATTTTACAGATCTTATGTATCACACTAAGGCAAAATAGGAGGATAAAAAAAGCAATTTTCAGAGCAGCTGAATGGAGCTGCACTCCTAATCTGCCATCACATTCCCATCCACGCCGGAAGTCCAAGAAACAGTTTGTGTAGGTCTTTGTGCTGGATCTAGCAACATTTGTGCAACACAGTCAGAAATGCTAAAACAACTCATTGGAGGAACAGTTTAATGTGGCTTGCACTGCAGCTCACAAAAGAGTTCTGAAGAAATTCCTGTAACCATAAGGGATACAGGAACTGTACATATAAACATATTATAATTCATGTTAAAACACCTGTGTTTAAAAAAATGAATTTTAATTTATAATCAGAATCTTTTATTTTGAAGAATATTAGAGAATCCCTTTTGCTGGAAATGGACTTTGCCAATTGAACTTAGAACTTCAGAACTGTCAAACTATGTGCATCAGACACTCTGTTATGGTTACAAAACTACCTGCAATGTTTTGACATAAATAATCCTGACTGGCTAAGAATATTATTTATAATATACGTAATCATGTCCCCCAGATCCACTCGTTGCTGTACAAGAGTGGTTTCATGCGTATTTGGCTGAAATGAGAAATGCTGAGCTGTTCTTGCTCAAGATGAACACAAGTGAAACCACTGTTATACAGCAATGATTGGTGATGGGGGACATATTAATATATTGTTGATCCAGCACGATCAATAATATATATATATATTTTTTTTAACTGTCACAGAACATGACCATTTCCAGGACATCTGCACATGAGATACTCTTCTCAGAATAAGAGTGTCTCACTCGCATAGTAAAGGATTACTCTGATTGGTCAGGAGCATTCTCTTGATCTATAATAGTAAATATAAATAAACATACAATTACTAGGCATGGGCAAATACCTTATTTTGAATATCAGCTGAATATTCATATTTGGGGCCCCAAATATTCAGAAATGTGGTATTTGCCTTTGTTTATTGGTGTACCTGTGTAGAAGGAGGAGCAAAAATATACCCCCCACCCTCCTCCCCAGTCCAATTAAATTAAAAATTAATCCCTGTGCCCCCCAGCCTCTGTTCTGAGCCCATTACCACCCCAGTACCCACAAGTTCAAGATTAACAAAAACTACCACTATGGGCAACTGGCACAACCTGCCCTTTTCCACAGCCAGACTCAGTCTCCTTTTGCCATTATTTGAGTTAAATAATTCATCCCCATCCCCTCAACACAGGAATAGCACCCAAGTCCCAACCTCCTCCCTCCGACACCCACATTTCATAAAATATGTTAACAAGTTCCCTCCCACTTACAAGAAGGTGATCAGCACAACCCACACTCCTCCATGGACAGCCATCTTCTAGTGAATGACACACCCTCACTTGCTTGCACAGTGAAATAGTTGATCACCTAAAAATAAAGCAGAGTGGAAATCAAAAGATTTTAAAAAGGCGACAGAGCAAGAGTCAGTATTACAGGGAGTATGCAGGGACAGTGGGACAAGAGAGGAAGGAGATAAGGTAAGGTGAGGGGAAGCCAAACCAGAATTTGGAGGTAAAGGAGGTACAGTGAGCGGGGTGTCTGGCAATGAGAGATGGTAATGAGATGAGCAGTAGAGGGAACAATGGTGAGTGCAATGGGACAATCAAGAGCACAAAGGCAGATGGAGCAGAAAAGGGGGCTCAGTCTAGCCTGTGTAAATTTAGGAACAGCATGGTACACTATGTCAACATAACTTAAGATGGAGAGGATCATCTTTAAGACAATTTCTATACAAGGTGGAAGTGGGACACAAGCTTTGTTCCTATAGAGTTGCCTAGTTTAGAGTGGCACTTCTTGTGGATGGCATCCATGTTCAGAAAAGAATTGAATCATGGTCCAACCAGACCTCAAGGAATTTAAAGGAGGAGATGTCCTCAATCAACACCTCAAGGGGGAAGGAGGGTATCTAGCTCACCTCTGCCTGGTGCCAATTGTCATAGAGCCCATTTTCTTGGCAATGAGTTGCAATTGTTTAGCCCAAAGCCAGTGTTGGATGTTGAAGAAATCTGATTGGAGCCAAGTTGCCAAATCAGGGGTCGTGGGTCCAGAGGTGAAAAGCTGAGTATCATCTGTGTGCATGTGGATGGTTGCAGAGGAACAGGCATTTGGGATGATGGAGAAAATGATTGGGCCCAAGGACAGAGCCTTAAGATGGGGGTCGATACCAGTTCATTTACAGAAGAAAGGGTTCTGAAAGAACTATTAACATTGAAGGTGAATAAAGCAATGGGGCCTGATGGGATTCATCCAAGAATTCTAAAGGAACTAAGGGTAGAACTAATGACACAGCTGACTACTCTCTTTAACAAATCATGGGAGGATGGGGTGGTACCTGAGGACTGGAGATAGGCAGATGTGATTCCACTTCACAAAAGTGGGAGCAGGACAGAGGCAGGAAACTACAGACCAGTTAGTTTGACCTCAGTGGTAGGAAAAATGATGGAATCACTTCTGAAGGAAAGAATTGTTGAGTACCTAGAGGCCAGTGGGGCACAGGACCCAAGGCAGCATGGATTCATGATGGGAAGATCATGCCAGATGAATCTAATAGATTTCTTTGACTGGGTGACCAAAGTAGTAGACCAGAGAGGGGCTGTGGACATGGCCTACCTAGATTTTAGCAAGGCATTTGATACAGTCCCACACAAAAGATTAATACACAAGTTAGCTAGCCTTGGAGTGGGTCCCAAGGTGGTAGCCTGAGTAAAAAAATTGGCTAGACAACAGGACGCAAGGGGTAGTAGTAAATGGAGTACACAGTGAAGAAAGGAGGGTTACTAGCGGGGTACTGCAGGGTTCAGTACTGGGACCGGTTCTTTTTAATGTCTTTATAAGTGACATTGCAGAGGAACTGGAAGGAAAAGTATGTCTCTTTGCAGACGACACAAAGATCTGCAACAGGGTTGATACACAAGATGGAGTGAAAAGGATGAGAAGGAACTTGGCACGGTTGGAGGAATGGTCAAATGTATGACAGCTCAGATTCAATGCAAAGAAGTGCAAGGTAATGCACATGGGAAACAAAAACCCAGGGGAAGAGTACACAATGGGGGTGAGATACTGACAACAGTAAAAATGGAAAGAGACCTGGGGGTAATTATGTCAGATGACCTAATGGTGGGCAAGCAATGTGAGAAGGCAGTAAGGAAGGCTGGGGGGATACTGGAATGCATAGGAAGAGGCATCAATAGTAGAAAACAGAAAGTTGTTATCCCTCTGTACAGACAGTTGGTTAGACCCCATCTGGAGTACTGTGTGCAGTTCTGGAGACCCCATCTCCACAAAGACATACACAGAGTGGAGGCTGTCCAGAGGAGGGCAACCAAAATGGAGCAGGGTCTGCACCAGAAGACATACGAAGAAAGACTAAAGGAGCTTAATATGTATACCCTTGAGGAAAGAAGGGAGAGAGGGGAAATGATAGAAACTTTTAAGTACCTCAAGGAAATCAACAAAGTCCAAGAGGGTAGCATCTTTCAGAAAAAGAGATGTGCAAGAACAAGGGGGCACAATTTGAAGATAGAGGAGGGATGGCTCAGAGGTAATGTGAGGAAGTATTTTTTCACAGAGAGGGTTGTGGATGCATGGAACAGCCTCCCTGAGGAGGTTATGGAGTCAATAACAGTGGGGAAATTCAAGAATGCATGGGACAGACATAAGGCAGTCCTAGTGGGGGGTAGGAGGAAGTAAGCTGTTGGTTAACCAGGATCTGCAGCTTATCTGTTAGGTAGGAAAATGGGCAGACTAGGTGGGCCAAGCAGTCCTTATCTGCAGTCAAATTCTATGATTCTATGTAGTTTGACATACAGTAGGCTGTGCTATGGTAAAGGGCATTTCTGTTATTTTATTTATTCATTTGAAAATTGGCAAGTAGGAGTGGCACACTGAGTTAAGACTAATTTCCAGGTGTTACCCAAGGAAAAGGAAGCAGAAAAGACAATAGTACAGTGCACTGTAACATCTTTAGGTACAAAAATAAAGTGATGCCACAGTACTATATGGAACACCTATACAAGTGCAAATAAAACAGCAACAAGACACAGCATGCAAAAAAAAAATACTGTACCAGGTGGGAAACCTACTAGAAGGGGGGATGCCTACCCACTTGGGGGGATTGAAGTGCAGAGACAGTAAGTATATGAAACCAGGAAGCAGATTAGAGGAGATCCAGATGGTGGCCCCACACATGGATGGTAGGGGCTCCAAGCCAGGGAGCCAGAGGGTGGATTGGCAACAGGTACAGATGGGGGAGTGTTACAACTGGTGCCCGAGTGAACAGAAGAGGTGCAGAGGCAGAAGAAAGAGGAGAGCAGATTCCAGAGTGTGGGAAATCAATGGGAGATGGCAGATTGCCCAGTAGAGGAGTGTAGGTGAGGAGTGGCAAAAGTCCAATGATCCCTGAAGTGGAGAAGGCATGTGGCAGAAGGGATTGGAGTAAGGAGTGAAGAGACTTATGAGAGAAGGGACCCAAACTAGTATTTGGATTTGAAGGAGGCACAATGAGACTGGTGACATGATGGTAGGGGGCGGATGGATAGGGAGGAGTCGAAGAAGCAGTGATGAGTGCAAGGGGAGTCTGTAGAAAAGCAGTTAAAGATATTGCAGAAGGTGTCCAGTATGGCAAGGAAAGTGAAGGGGGAAGTACCATAGACCACATCTGTATAGTTGAAGACTGGAAGCAACATTTTGGTAATAAGCTCCTTGTGCCTGCAGAGCGTAGCAGTCTTTGTTGTGGTACAAGGTACAATGTTTGGTACTTAGCTTTGCATGCATGGTATCAAAGTGAGCTGAGAAGTCAAGCTTGCTGTCAAGCCACTCACTGAAGTTCTTGAAGGACTACACTGCTTCCAGGGGGGGTGCCATTCAATGTGGAGAAAACTGGGAGAGTCAGCAGTCTGGCTAGTTTCTGGCTTGTACAAAGGTCATAGACACCATTATTTTTAGTGTTTACTCAGAGTTGGTTGGATTGGAAGCAACGCAGGATGTTGTGAAAGTCCTGCTGGAGCAGGTTTTCCACAGCTGCTGTAAAGGGACTGGAGGTGAAGATGACTGTGATATCTGCATACATGTGAATATTTGAGTTGCCACTGCCAGAGGGGAGGTTGTTCAGCTAAACTGAGAAGAGGATGGGACCCAGGATGGAGCCCTAAGGGACCCAAGCCTAGATGGGTAGTGAAGGTGACATGACACCTCCAGCCTGTACAGACAGTTGACAGCCCCTGAGGTAAGAATGGAACCAATCAGTAGCGGAGCTGAGAATCCAACAGAGCTTTGCTTGTCCCAGAGGTGTGGATGGGGCACTGAATTAAAGACTTTGGCCAGATCAATGAGAATGGCAGCTGTGATGTGCACTTTATCCATCCTGGAGAAGATGTAATCTTTGACATGCAGCATGGAGGAGTTGTTGGATGGGGGCTCCCAGAAGTCAGACTGAAAGGGGAAGAGGAGATTGTATGATAAGAGGTAGTCAGAAAGTCTGGAATCAACAAGCTTCTCTTGCAGCTTTGCAAGAGAGAGGAGGAGAGAGACAAGACAGAAGGTACCAGGGCAGGAAGGGGTTTCCCCCTTTTGTGAACAGAATTTTGGCAATCTTCCAAGACTGAGGAACAGTGTTGAGGGAGGATGATAAGTTGAGCAGGAGGGTTAGGGGAGATGCAATGGCAGGAGCTGAGAGATGGAGGAACTTAGGATCCAGGATAACAGGGCTAGATTTGAACAGCTTGATGGAGGGAAGGCCAAGCAGGGCTTCCTGGATAGTGATGACAGGGAAGAAATGAAAACCTGGATGCGGTGGGGAGGAGAGGAAGGAAGAGTAGGAGGGGAGGGAAAGGATTCTGGAGGGGAGAGAGAAGGGAGGGCACAGGTAGCGAACAACTCATTGAAGTGAGCAGCAACAAAAGGAGGGTTACAAACAGGTAAACTTTTAACCATGAGGACAGGGTGAGCAGACTGGACAGGGGATCAAAAAGAGAGAGGATTACCTTCCAGAATTCACCTGGGGCATTATGGCTGTTTCAGAGGTTGGCCTTAAAAAAGTGTGATTTTGCAGCCTGAACAGCTGTTGTACAATTGTTTCTCAGAGCCCTGTAAGAGAGGAGGTGAGGGAGGGAGGAAGTGGGATAATTCAGAACAGACCCAGGCAAGATCACAAGACTAGCAATGGTTAATGATTTTGGAAGTGATCCATGGGTGGTGGGTACTGGATTACCTGTGCAGGTATGCTTGTCCCAGACTGAGGAAAATGTGGAGTGAAATAGGTAGCGGGCCACAATAATATCAGGGGCAGCGGGGTTGGCTGATAAATCTGTTGCAGTGAGGTCACTCAGAAGATCATTGATATTAAGCATCTGGAGGACATGGACCAGATGTATTTTGGGGAGGAGGGGGTATGCCAGATTTCCTGATGCAGCACATCATGTAGTCATCAGTGACAGAATCCAGCAATATGCCTGCTGCAATATTGCAGTGGGGGTGGGAGGAGAGAACCCAGTCCAGAAGGGTTTGGTTGGGGAGAAGGGACTGAGCTGGGTGGGTTCAGAAATAATCTGGAGAGAATTAAGGGATTCAGTCCTGTGGATGGTCAATCTGGAGGTCAGGGAGAGTCAATTTTTATTGAAATCCCCAAGAAGGATGAGTTCACCTGTGGAGAAGTGACAGGTGATGGTGGAGAGAGAGTCAGTCAGGGAGGAAGGGAAGATTTTGGGTGAAGCATAGAAAACCCCAATAAAGATGGATACAGTGGAGGGGAGTGAAAGCCTAACAAGGAGAAATTTGTGGGAGGATGGTAGATCTTCCATGATAGCCATATTGCAGGAGAGGCTCTGGTGAACATACAGTAGATGGCAATGCCACCACTACATTTTCCCATGTCCTGCCTGAAGTGATTAAAGTCTGGAAGTGTCAGAGTCCAGAGTTCTAAAAGAGAGCCAAGATTCAGAAATACAAAGGATATAAGGACAGTGTTGCTGAGGCCAGACAGAAAGGAAGTCAAGCTGAAGGAGAAGTCTTGCAGCATTAAGATGAAATATGCTAAGGCCCTTGGCGGTAGCTGAGGCAGAACAGTAGAGAAGGTAGGGAAGGGGGTTGATCTCCACATCACCAGATAGGAGATGAAGCAGAAGAACAATGTGAGACTTCTTTCCATTGGAGCAGGGAGGAGAACAAGGTGGGGGGGGTAATGAAAGGAGAGCAGGACATGGTGGAGAAACTCTAGGTTAAAGAAGAAAGAGGGGAGGAGCCCAGAGTGGATAGGAAGTGAGATGGGGAGATTGATAAAAAGGGGGTGGATGGGTGCAGGGGGAAGGAGGATAGGTAGCTTGGATGAGTGAGAGAGGTGGAGGAGGTTGGAGCAAGAAAAATGAAGAAAGCAAGGGAGTGCTGCTTGCTGGTGGAGGTGTGGCTTCAGGAAATAAGGCCTCCAACTGGTTGATCTGGCAATCTGGCTAGAGTGGCTGGTGCAGGTAGCTGAAGTCTCTGGGTTGATCAGGTAGGACCATCGCAGAGATGTGGAATTGGGGGGAGGCTGGAATAAGGCAGAAAAGTGCCCCTCTGAGCTGTGAGATGAGCTGGAAATAAAGTGAGATGCAGCTGCTCCAGAAAGCAGGACATAGACCCATAATTTAAAGCTCCCTCTGGATGTGGATTTGCGTCTAGGACAAGGACAACTCCCGATTGGACTGGCTTGCTGGTGGAGGCATGGCTTGAGGAAATAAGGCCTCCAGCTGGTTGATATAGCAAGCTGGCTGGAGCAACTGGTACAAGTAGCTGAACAAGTCCATTGGTCTGAGCAGGCAGTACCAGTGCTGTGATGTAGAATCAGAGGGAGGTTGGAATCAGTCACAAAAGCACCCCTCTGAGCCTCATGAGTCTTGTGGCAGTGAGATGAGCTGGAAACAAAATGATATACAGCTGCAGAGGAGTGAGACAGACACGTAATTTAAAATCCCTCTGGATGTGAATTCCAGTCCAGGGCAAAGATGGCAGTTTCTGAGTGGACTGGCCTGCTGGTGAAGAAGCAGCTTCAGGCAATAAGGCCTCTGATTGGTTGATTCTAGAAAGCTGGCTGTTGCAGTTGGAACCAAGGTCCATGGGTCTGAACAGACAGGACTACATTCGGAGGGGGGAGGCTGGAATTAGGCTGAAAAGTAACCCTCTGTGGCCTGAGAGTCATGCAAAGTAAGATGAGTTGGAAACAAAGTGAGATACAGCTGCAATGAAAAGTGAGAGGCAGACCCATAATCTAAAACCCCTCTGGATGTGGATTGTGCAAGTATTGATAATGGCCTTCTGTTTTCTGGGGAGCCTAATATGGTTAGTCATGGGGAGCCTCCACCTCCCTCTGCCCTTCTGGCTCTGGTCAGTTTGGCTGTATAATGTTGGGTAGCTTCATCACATTTGTTGCTGTTTTGGAAGTTTTTGCCTTGATCATTGGCAGCCCTTATGTACTGTTTTAGCAGGGCACAGGAAGATAACCGCATATAGTAGACTTCATATCAATTACCTGCATAATTCAACATGAAATCAGATATGCTGTATGCAGAATTCCTGTCTTTGAAGATTCATGTACAGGTAATTCATGAAGATTGCTTAAGACTTCAGTCATATGAATAACACGTAACGAATTGCCTGCATGTGCAATTTATAATGTACTTAAGTGTAACTACCACCCCCTAATGTAAGTTGTGACAAACGATATTTGTACCAGGAGCTATAGTAATGTGAAGGGCAGTTGTTATACTTTTGCATGCCTCACCACTGTACCAGACCCCATTCAGCATGTTGTTATGTTTGACTAGCCTTTGTGTAAAGGCTGTTTACAGCCAGTCTCTTCTCTGCCCCAGAATACCCAAGAATGCAGAGACATCCTTAACTCTCAAACTGTGTTGAATGCTCAGAAGTCACATTAACATGGTTCCCACCTTATGGAAGTGGACTGTTTAATCTACAGGATTAAACAACCCCCACTTTGTACTTTAAGTGATATTAAAATGCATTTAAAACAGCAGTTAATGTACAGTGATATCTGACCTTTTACTATTTTATTTAACATTAGATTTACCTGCTTATTTATTTATTTAAAAGTTTTACCAAGAAAGGCATACTGAGCAGACTACCGCTCAATTCCAGATGCGTCCTGGGGGTTGTTGGGGATGGGATGATACATACATATGCTTCTCCTGCTTTATAAGATGCCCTTTTGCTTGGAGTATGATTTACAAGCAAAACCCAATACAGAAAGAAATATTGAGATCATTGATGTTGTAGCTAGTTATAGTCCACATGGAGTAGAACTTATGGTGTGGGCAGAACATTCTAGATTGTTTTGTCACTTCTATATGCTTTGTCAACTGCAGGTAGACCATGATGGATGCTGAAAATCAGAAAATCAAGCATCATGCTGTCATCAAATTTTTGAGGCTAGAGAACACTCAACCAAAGGAAATTTATGAACACATGTTGAAAGTGTATGGGGGCAATACACCATCATATGAAACAGTTAAAAGGTGAGCTGCAGAATTTTCTCATGGCAGAAAGACTTCTGAATATCACCCAAGGTCAGGATAGCCTGTGACTGTGGTGAATGAATAACACATCAAGGCTGTGAAACACATGGTTTTGGAAGACAGCCATGTTACTGTTGTGCAGTTAGCTGACACTTTGAGCATTAGTGTGGGATCATTCGAAACATCCTTGTGTGATCATTTGGGAAATGAACAAGGTGTGTGCCCATTGGGCCCCCAGAATGCTGACATGTGACATGAAGAGGGAAGGGAATGAACAAGGTGTGTGCCCATTGGGTAGCCAGAATGCTGACATGTGACATGAAAAGGGAAGGGAATGAACAAGGTGTGTGCCCATTGGATCCCCAGAATGCTGACATGTGACATGAAGAGGGAACGTCTGATGACTGCTCACGACAATCTTGACCTGATAAAGGCAGAGTGGAACAAGTTTAAGATGCGATTTGTTACCAGTGAAGAGACCTGGATTTACCATTACAACCCAAGTCTGAATGACAGTCCATGCAGTGGAAACATCCACATTCCCCAACACCCAAGAAATTCAAAACACAGCACTCTGCAACAAGATCACATGCACCATTTTCTGAGGTGCTAAAGGTATGGTGTATATTGACTTCATGCCACACAAGGAGAAGATCACGGATCAATATTATGCAGTCATGCTCCATCAGCTGCATGAGTCAATCAAAGAAAAGTGGTGAGGAAGGATGAGAGCCACACCATTGTTTCTGCATGACAATGCTCCAGCACACACACTGTAAGAGTTGCAAAGGCCGCTGCAAGGCAATGCCACTTTAAAGAACTCCCACATCCTGCCTCTTCTCCAGACCTTGCACGCAGTGACTTTCATCTGTTTCCCAAACTGAAGGAGTATGTGTTTGAAAAGTGTTTTGAGACTGTACAGTGGTACTTGATGGAGCCAGAAGGAAAGTACTTTCTGGAGGGAATCAAAATGCATGAGGAACGATATGAAAAGTGCATTTTTAAAGAGGGTGACTGTTAAGAAATAATGTAGTGTGTCTTGGGATCTGTAGTTGTTATATATGTTAGGCCCAGAACATTTTGTTCCACATTTGTAGCATGTTTTTAGATGTGAAATAGTTAAAGGACAGCTCCTGCTCAGCTCAGTGGTGCAGTGGCAATACACTACACCCTTACTGAGGAGGACACTGGAGTTTGTGTGTGATCCACGGATTCCCATGCAGGAGTGGTACAGCAGCACCACATTACACCCTTCCTGGGGAGGACATTAGGGTTTGTGTGTGATCCACAGACTCCCATGCTGGAGCTGGTTGTAGATCAGGCCTGATGTGGAGCTGAGGCACTTAGCTCCCAGAGTGGGAAGGCTTGAGCTATCCAACATTCATGTGCTTCCTGTTGACTTAGCTGGGAGTGGCCATGACATCAACAGTTATGACAGAGATGGCTCCTACATCAGAGTGATAGAAGGAACCAAGTGAAAAGGATCGGCAGAGGCAAAGAATGATAAAAGTGTTTTTTAAATAGTGCTGCCCTAGGTTTTCATCATCTACTTCTTTCACATCAATGTTTGTGTGATTGAAGTGTCCTAGAATACGTCATAAATCAAAAGTGCACTCCTGACTAATTTAGAGAGATCCTTTCATCTGCATGTGAGACAATTTTATTCTATGAAGTGTGTCTCAAACGCAGGTGCCCTAAAAACAGGGACATTCAGGGAATTATTTTAGATTGCAATATATTATTATTCAATTTTGATCAATCTTGATCAATAATATATTGATACCATACCCACACTGAGTCCACTCTTCTTGTGATAGTGGTCTCACTGACATCCTTAGGGTATCAGAACATCTCACCTTTAGTTTGTGGTTCTCATAGCTTACGAATGCACGAGAACATTCTTAAAACCATAAGAGTGGTCTTGGCAGTGGTATTAACATACAACAGACACTGTAGCATGAGGCAGTGTGATTTACTGGTTAGAACACATACTTGGGTACAAGGAGGACCTGCTCCAAATCTCACTAGAGCTACCTTTACTCCACATGACCTTAAGCAAGTCACTTATCCTCCATGAGCTTCAGTGCACCCAGCTTGAAAAATGGGTGAGAGCTGTACCCAACTGAAAATGGAGATGTTCCACCTCAGCAGGGCAATTCTGGGACAATAAACTAACCTGCTTTATGAGCTTTTGGACACACTGGGGACATCAGGGCTAACTCTAGGTCATAAAACTGAAGTGCTAGTATGGTGAACATGAAATGAAATGTGGGTCTACTTCATGCTAAGCTAGTCTTGAAAGTTTTAGGGATACCTATTGCTGTATCTTTCCGTGGGACCCTCTTGAAAACTGAGTGTGAGCCTAAATAGGGGATATTTTTTTATTTTTTATTTTTATTTAGCTTTTGTTGACCGGGTAAGTGCACTAGACAAATCCTGCCTATTTTCAGGCACGACCCGGGGGAGGGGGATACAGATGAATGCCAACTGACCTTGAACCAGACTAAGCTGTTGGTGGTATTTTTAGTGAATGAGGGAAATTTGGCCAGGACACCGGGGAAATTCCCCTACTCTTTCAGAGGGGACTCCTCATCCAAGATGGAGGACGCTATTCTGCCAGCAGCAGCTGGAGCGTTGGAGACAGGCGACTTGGTCTCGACTCCTGTCTCTGTATCTGGGGAGACCACGACAGTTATTGACGAGAGTTGTCTGTTTGTACCTGTATCTTCTCTGAAGGAAGACGATTTACAGGAACAGCTTCCAGGTTCTTCTCGAATGGCTTTACAGGTGGTCCAGAGTGTTACGATGAACCAGCATGATAGTGGATGTACTGGGGGGCCGACAGAGATGCACACTTCCTGTAACGCGGAACCTGAAAGCCAGGAAGCGTATGAACTGCACGACGCTCTACTGGAGACGAACCGCCACTCACCGACAGTAGAAATGGATACTCTGCATAGTCTAGGAACACTGAAACAGCCCAGTTTCGTACCGAAGAGACAAGAAATGGAAACTTCAATCTTAACAGATCAGCTCCATGTATCTGAGCAGGTACAGTGTGACATTTTAATGGAGGTATTTTCTGCCTCTCATAAGCAAGCAAATCCTCCAGAAACTGTGGTATGGAAAGGGACTTTGCCCTCTACTTCTAAGACTCAGCCTCCTCATGGTAATGAAAACCCCACAGTTGCCCCTGAATGGTCTGTAGACGCCTCGTTAAGAGCGGCAGGATGGGTGAGAGACCCTACAGGAGGTGCATGGGTGTCAGGTCCACCATCTACCAAAACCCCTAGAGCTGCACAAGATTTATGCCTTGAGGAAGGTAAATCACTTCCTCAAACAATATCTGACCCTATGGAACTGCCAGACGAGTTATGTTTAACTCAGAATCCCATCTTAGATATGCACGGGGTCCAAGAGAAACAGACATTTTCAGGTTCTGAACCCATGACTGCAGAGGCCATAGCCACTACACGACCTTCTGTTTCTCATAAAGGACAGATGAGGTCATTTTCATCTCTGTTTAAATTCCCTGTTCTGGCTGCTAAATGACATCATGCAGTCAGACTTTCATATAAAGGAGGACTTGAGGATCCCCCTGATCGTGTATATGTGGCTAGAACTTTGTTGAAAGACTCTATGAAGTTTTTTGCCCACGAAATATATGCCTTAATACATGTATCAGGAGAATTGAATTTTGATATTAGTTTTCAGACATCTAGGGGACTTGACTGATTTTGGGCAAAATATCATACTTTGTGTAATACTGCTCTTTGGACCCCATTTCAGGCCATTCCCCTCACTAAACCAGCCTTTAAAATTATCACAGTAATGTTTCGTAATGAAGGTGTAGATGTTTCAAATATTGTATACTGGTTAAAGCAACAATGTATGTTACAGGGACAACCAGAGGCTATCTTGGATTCAGAGAACATATGGACAGGGGGTTGGAAATTTAAAGTGATGCTGAATGTTTCAGAATCTGGACCGGTACATTTACCGAATTCCTTTTTTTTAGGCCGAGATAGAGGTGTTTTGTTTTACCCAGGTCAGCCTAAAGCATGTTATAGATGTGGGGACCCCTCACACCTGAGTAGTGCATGTGATAAAATCAAATGTCTCTATTGTGGAGAAATGGGTCATGTAAGTATGCACTGTCTGAATGAAAGCAGGTGTAATCTCTGTGATGAAATGGGTCACACATTTCAGTCATGTCCCTGGGCTGCTCATACTAAATCAACTCATGATGGTGATATTGACCAGCGTTTTGTAATCTCTCAAGCACAGAAAGCTCGTTTCCGTAACACCACGGAAACCCCTATTACAGAACAGTCTCCCCAAAACAAAGGCTATGAAAACCTCTTGTAGCATTGTGCCTTTGTTAGTTAACAAAGAGTTATCCCCAGAGAAGGTATTAACACCTGCTCACTGTGTGGAGCCTGAAGCTATGGAGCAGGCCCCAAGCTCCAGTACCATGCCTCCCCCTTGTGAACCAACAACAGTAATAAATCGCAGATCATTGCGATCTGGTTCCCGTAAGGTAACATTTACCCCACAGGCTTTTAATGCACCCCCTATTGCACTATCAAATACCTTTGAGGTGCTTCAGCCAATATCGGATGAAGCAGATGGAGAATCTGATTCATCCTCCATCGCTTCGTCCATCCCAGAAGGCCTTGATGATTCTACACCACCATTAGGCACTGGCCACAAAACGGAAGGCGAAGGTTAGATTGAAAGGGACTAAGGTAGCAGGAAAGAGAAAATCATGATTGTATAAGCTACTATCTTTATGACTTGTTATGTCACTATTTACATGCCATACTATTAATGTAAATAGTTTGAAACGTGATAGATAAAAGGCGATTGGTATTTTCTTTTTTGAGGTTTTTACCAATAGGAATATTTCTTTTACAAGACACAAGACTCCATACAGTGCAAGAGATCCGATTGGCTCAAAGAGACTGGCTTATGGGTCCTTCATTTTGGTCGATAGGCCAAGACCCCTGTTCAGGTCTAGGCATTTTGATTAACTTTCCAGATTTTAGGCCCTTAAAGCTGTTTGATTTGGTACCTGGCAGGGTTTTAATTTTGGAGTTTCTAATTGGGCAGTGCCCATACCGGGTAATAAATGTATATGCCCCCCAAATTAAAACTGAACAAATTGCCATTTTTGATTCAATTCGTCCCTTTTTACACTCTTCTTTTAGAATCATATTGTCTGGTGACTTTAATTGTGGACTTAGTTTACAGGATAAAAGTTCCTTAGACTAACAAGAAGATGTACTGTGATCTCTCTTGTCTTAGGGCGTATGATTCGTACTGCTCGTCTGAAGGATTCATATTTATCTTTCACAAAACAACATACTCTACATTTCAAAAGGTAAACTAGCTACCCATATTGATTTTGTTTTCACCTCTAATACTTTGGAAATTGCCTCGGCTGTGATACAAACAATAGCCTTTTCAGACCATAAGCTACTCTCTGTCAGTATTGGATCTCCTGCCATTTTGAATAGAGGGCGGGCTTTTGGAAATTCAATGTTTCTTTACTACAAATACCATCACTTCAGCAGACCCTTTGTCTTTTATTCATGCCCGTAAATCTGTATACCCCATGTATGACGATCCAATGAGATGGTGGATGGATACTAAACATACTTTAACCGGGATGCTAAAATCGTATAGTCGTTTAAAAAGTAGGTCTGATTATCTGATCTGCCTACAAAAGAGGCTCATTCAGTCTTTAATGTCACTTGCATACTTGACAGGACAAGATTTGTTACAGCAAATTCAATTATTGAAGAAGGATATGTTAGACTTCCAGTCAAAAAATCACAACAACTGTACCATCAACTTAGCTATGCAATAAAAGGTACTAGGAATTAGTCTGTCCATTTGAATCAAATTATCATCAGAATGCTCAAAAAACAATGTCATGCCTTATCAATGCAAATGGAGGCATTAGTACCTCTCACTTAGATATATGTCAAATTGTTACAGACCATACGACTGCGTTATTTTCCCCGATACCCAAAGCATCAGGAGACTTACAATGATTATATAGTACCATTGACATTCCAGTTCCTTCTGAGCAGACTGTAGCCTCTGCATGTAAACCTTTTACAGCACAAGAAATTCAGTTAGCTATATCTTCACTACCCTTGCATAGGACCCTGGGCACGGATGGTCTCCCCACAGCTTTATATAAATTTTTAGGAGAACACCTTCTTTTGGAATTGACCTCAGTGTTTACTTTTCTCCTTACAACTGAACACATTCCCTTAGAGTTTACTAAGGGCATATTAATCTATGTTTATAAATGAAAAGGAGACATTAAGTCCTTAGACAACTGGTGTCCTATCTGTATGTTAAATACAGATTTTAAGATTTTAACAAAACTCATTGCACAACGTTTGCTGACACTGGCAGAAATAGTTATTCATCCAGCCCAATCCTGCTCTCTACCTAACAGGAATATTTCTGATCATTTAATTCTTCTCCGTGAACTCTTTTCTCATGTTTTTTCAGACTCCGTTTCTGGGCTTATTGTTTCAGTTGATCAAAAAGCTGCTTTTGACTCTGTTAGCCATGATTTTTTATGGTCGGTACTAATTTTTTTACATATTCCTGATAAGATTATCAGGTGGATAAAGGCATTATATAAGACAGCGACAATTGTTCCTTTGATTAATGGTTGGACGGGCCCGATGATCCCGGTGAAACGAGGAGTGCACCAAGGTTGTCCATTAAGTCCTCTCTTATATGTCTTTTTTCTAGACATACTGCTTCGCCATCTTAATGATCACCCCCAAATTCGTGCTATATCATGTTCAGTGCTAAAATCTCCGTTTACTGCAATCGCATATGCAGATGACATATGTTTCTTAGTTGCTGATGAAGCCTCAGCGCTTGTATCTCTCCAAGAAAGCTCCTCTTTTGGTGCAATATCTGGAGCAAATATAAATTATAATAAGAGTATGGGAATTTGGTTGGGATCCTCCTCCCACTCTTCGGACACTATTGGCCCTTTAAAAGTAACTGGAAGTCGAATCCGTATTCTGGGTATTTATTTTGGGTTAAGAGACTCTGATTTATTTAACTGGGAAGAGAAGTTAAAAATAGGTAAAAATATGGTGACCTCTTGGAATAAAGGTCAAATTGGGAAAAAGAAACGTGTTTTTCTGATTAAAACTTATCTTCTCCCTTTGTTCTTGTATATGAGTTATGTTTTCCCTATCCCCAAACAGTTAGAAACAAAGGTATTTAGTTTATTTTTTCAGGCCCTTTGGGGCAGTCGGTTAAATCTGATTAAAAGGAACACTACTTACTTGCCAATTTTAGAAGGAGGTGTTAAGATGATTAACCCGTTGCTTTTCTTCACTAGTATTTTTCTTTCCACTAATTTGCGGCCTTTACTGGTGAACACCCAAAAGGGGTGGGAAGCGTGGTTTTATGACTCTTGTAAATATTGGTTTCATAAGTGGGAACATAATTCTTTAGGAGTACTAAAACAACAAGGGGATGTTCCGACATATATAAAACATATGTTTTTTTGTTTAAAACAATGGACAGTGTCACCTCAGACTCTCATTTCAAATACACATAAGACTTTATATAAAACTCTATTGTCTTCCGTTTGTAAAGTATTAACCCCTTTTCCAAAATGCCTGGATAGATGTCTACCCTCGCTTCTAACTTTGTTACGTTGTTCTAGAATCCCTGAACACATGTGGATTTCCATTGGTTATCTTGTCATGAACGATAAATGTAAAGCGAACCATAAACATAAACAGTCTCAGGACAGATTTTGTTCTAGACCCTTTGTATAACTACTCCAGAGACAATATCCCATTTGTTTTTGATTGTTCTTACATTAATACTTGGTGGTCATATCTAGCAGTTTCATGGGACGTCCTATTTTTCCACAGTTACATATCAGAATATTATGTATGGTATTTTTTCTTCTCACTGGTCAGCCTGGCATAGAGATACTTTGAATCTTGTTTTTCTTGTTATCAAATGGAATATTTGGATGTCAAGATGTCTGTTTACCCTACAACAAAAATTGTGTTCTTATTCAGAACTTGAAGTAAAGGTAATAGCGGATTTACGGAAAATATATGAACACGAAAGGACTTTGTACTCGGTACAATCTTTGCTGGCCTTATGGACGGCCCTCCCATGGATCATGAACACTGATTCAGCTATTACTTAAAGGACTTATACTGCATTTTTATTCTTTTTTTTCTACCTCCTTTTGCTTAATTTCTCTGTGTACTCTTAATCACTGTGATTTTTGTTGTGGGATTCTTTGTACAATTTATTTGTCTCAATAAAAATGTCCCCTACTCTTTTCGATAAGTGCCATGGAATCTTTAACATCCACCTGAACTATCACCAATCCAGGCAGATGGGACCTCGGTTTAACATCTCATCCGAAAGACGGCACCTCAGAAGTGCAGCACCCCTCTCATGCTGCACTACAGTGTCAGTACTGGAATATTAACCCAAGTGCCAGATGTGGGAACTGAACCCACAGCCCTCTGATCTCCCGGCCTCAGAAGCAAGTGTGCTACCTACTGAGCCAATGACACATATGCAATGGGAACAAGTGGAATAAATGATTTATCTGCACAAGTGCAGTTTGACCTAAGGTAACCTCATGAGTGGTGTAAGCCACAAGTGAGGTGTCTGAGGTCAAACTGCTCGAGTGCAGATAAATCATTTATTTCATGAGTTCCTCATTGCATATCTGATTTATGCAATAGGGATGCTTTTTTTTGTTTAGTTATTATTTATGTTTTTGTTTGCTTTGCCTTTTTTTTTTAAGATAAAATTGGGAGGATTATGTTGACGTCTCCTGTACATTAATGCACACTTTTCTGCAGGTTGTTAGGGATGACTACATGATTGCTAGGGACTCCACATCCCTACGTTAACAGCACTTCTTGTCATAGGCTTTTAATTATGTGTGGGAGGGCTACAGATTTTGAAAAACATGGTGGCTCCCTCTCTTGTTTAATGAAGAAGAAGAAGAATCAGCATTTATATAGCACTTTCATACACAGTATCAATGAGATTCAGAGCTGGTCACTATAGTTTGGAGCTGTACCTGTTTGCGGTTTTAATTAAATGCAGAGTATTGTACTTAATTTATCTGGCTGATCCTGCCTTTTATAGTTAGCTTTTTCACCTGTAAGTGAGTGAGCACTCACGTGTGCTTGTGGCCAGAGACCAAGTGCCTCAGGTTGCAGACTGTGCCAGCAATGCTAGTAATGCGAGCACAGTTTGGCAGTAAGTTAAAAAAGAAGAGAAATTGCATCTTATTTGGTGTCCAGTTTGGTGTGAAGAAGAATCTGGAATGGAGAAGCAGAGTGGCTGTTTTGGTGCGGTGGTGTTTTTCAGAGGAAGTGCGAGATGAGTACGAAAGCGCCAGGCGAGTACTATGAGAAGTTGGCAGGTAGGGAAGCGCAGGATCCTAGTCTAGAGTGTTACAGTGAGGAAAGAAGAAAAAAAATGTAAAAGGTACATGAAAAATGAGGAACAACATTGTATTGTGGGCACACTGGTGGAAGACAGAAGAGGATGCTGTACAGATTGTTGTAGTACTGTGTTTTTTTTAACAGCTGAATCTTGGTTCCAGGGTGAGCTGAGCTATCTGTGTTTGTGGTGTGTGTAAAAGCTGGAGGTAGTGCAGGTGGGGGGCGGGGATTAACAGTTTGTTTATCCCACATATGTGGGATAAATTTTGAGTGCAGAGATTTATCCCACATATGTGGAAATAAATGGATTTATGTGATGGATTTTTGATCCACACCTATTGCATAAATGGAGATATCCTGGTGCACAAAACTAAAAGAAAAAAATCAATAAACGTGTGGCATTGTCTTCATATATATCCTACATAATTATTCATATTACAATCTGCTGAAGATATTTTTTTAACAGTGTTGCACTGTTTACATGCACAGTATTGTACCTAATTGTACTATATTTGTTGTTGCTGGCTTCTATTGTCTGTATTTTTACCAATTGCATCTTTCTTCTTTGTCACACTGGGAAATAACCTGCAGCTAACTGTAGTCACCAATTTTCAAATAAAAATAAATAAATTTCACTGGACTTGGAAAAAAAACAGAGTAATAAAGTAATTTTGGGTTCGAATGGACTCTAAGTCCATCATGTACACCCCATCCACTTCACTAAGTAGTGATTAATTAGTAGTATAAATCAAATGGTTCTATGTGATAACGGCGAAAGCCTACAGGTGATCGCCGTTATCATGCAGCCAGAGTGTTGAAAACATTTTCAGCACTACTGACACCCCGGCGCATAGGACAATGGTGCCAGAGACATAACTGTCCATACTTTCTGTGGTGGGGGCTGTGCCCCAACCCCTAACACACGGGGGACCTTGCCCCCCGCACTCCCCTACTAAAGGGGAGGTGCACGTCGTGGGGGGGTGAAAGCATCCAAAAAAAGGTTCTGGCCAGGCACAATAAAATCGCACCAGCGCCCAGACCTGAACACAGTACCTCACCCACCTCAACCACAGGCCAACCCCCAACACCACGACGCAGCTCAGCAACCCACCAAAGCACCACCCCCTCCTGTCCCATGCTCGCATTGCTTGTTCCACAGCCACTGCGTGAATACATATAATGACATAGTGTTGCCCATTTTGCCCACCCCCACCTGGTCACCCTACCCTCCCATTGCCATGAGGGATTTTGCTGAGGAGGAGTCACTGTTACAGACAGTGCCCTTCCCCATGTGCCCTCCTCATGGGCTACCTATCAAATCTTGGCTCCGGGAAGCTACTTAGCACCAGCACGGTACTGTTGGAATAGAAACAGAGAAACATAGACTTTGATGGCAGATCAGGACCGCTTGGCCCATTTAGTCTTCCCATTTCCCTATCTATTGGATAAGCTGCAGATCCTAGTTAACTAACAGCCTACTTCTTCCTACCCCCCACCAAAATTGCCTTATGTCTGTCCCATGCATTCTTGAATTCCCCCACTGTTTTGATCCCACAACTTCCTCAGAAAGGCTTTTCCATGTGTCCACCACCCTCTCTGTGAAAAAATACTTTTTCACATTGCCCCTGAGCTGTTCCCCCTCTATCTTCAAATTGTGTTCCCTTGATCTTGCACATATCTTTTTCTGAAAGATGCTATGCTCTTGGACTTTGTTGAGTCCCTTGAGGTACTTGAAAGTTTATATCATGTCCCCCTTCTTCCTCCTTTCCTCAAGGGTGTTAATGTTAAGCTCCTTTAGTCTCTCTTCGTATGTCTTCTGTTGCAGACCCTGCACCATTTTAGTTGCCCTCCTCTGGATTGCCTCCATTCTGTCTGTGTCCATGCAGAGATGGGGTCGCCAGAACTGCACACAGTACTCCATATGGGGTCTCAACAACTGTCTGTATAGAGGGATAACAACTTCCTGTTTTCTGCTGGTGATGCCTCTCCCTATACATCCAAGTATCCCCCAGCCATCCTTACTGCCTTCTCACATTTCCTGCTTATCTTTAGGTCATCTGATATGACTACCTCCAGGTCCCTTTCCATTTTTGTTGTTAATACCTCCCCCACCATTGTGTACTCTTCCGGTGGGTTTTTGTTTCCCAGGTGCATTACTTTGCACTTCTTTGCATTGAATCTAAGTTGCCCTACTTTCGATCATTCCTCCAGTCTTGCCAAGTCCCTTCTTATCATTTCCACCACCCCTTGTGTATCAACCCTGTTGTAGATCTTTGTGTCATCTGCAAAGAGGCATACTTTTCCTTCCGGTCCCTGTGCAATGTCACTTATAAAAACATTAAAAAAGACCGGACCCAATACAGAACCCTGCAGTACCCCACTAGCAATGCCCCTTTCTTTGGAGTGGACTCTGTTTACTATTATCCTCTGTGTCCTGTTGTCCAGCCAATTTTTAACCCAGGCTACCACCCTACGACCCACTCCCAGGCTGGCTAATTTGTTTATTAATCTTTTGCGTGGGACTGTGTCAAATGCCTTGCTAGAGTCTAGGTAGGCCATGTCCACAGCCCCTCCCTGGTCAGCTACATTGGTCACCCAGTCAAAGAAATCTATTAGATATGTCTGACGTGACCTTTCTGCTGTGAATTCATGCTGCCTTGGGCCCTGTGCCCCGCTGGTCTCTAGGTACTCAACTATTCTTTTTTTTAGAATTGATTTCATCATTTTCCCTACCACTGTGGTCAACCTAACAGGTCTGTAGTTTCTTGCCTCTACTTTGCTCCCACTTTTGTGAAGGGGAATCACATCCACCCTCCTCCCTGGGGTGAATCCCATCAGGCCCCATTGCTTTGTCCACCTTTGTCCACTGTGGAGAGCTTTAAAAAAGGCCTGAAAACATATCTGCTTAAGCAGGCATTTAGTATTTAATATTTCATATGGGATCTTGGGATAATTTTAATTGAAGTATTTAAATTATATTGTAAATAATTTTCAAGTTGAGCTGTTTGTTTTATGATGTGTTTAAGTATATACAACGTTTTGATTTTTAGAAATTTGCTAAGTAAATAAAGCATTATTATTATTATTATTCAGTTTTAGGAGTTCTTTTAAACTCTCTCTTCTGTGAAAGGACTGGTATCGACCCCCCTATTTAGAGTGCTTCTATTGATTGGATTAGGTACTTTCCCCTCCTCTTCTTTTGTGAATACTGAGCAGAAGTATTCATTCGGTATCCCTGCTTTTTCACTGTCCCTCTCTGCCCACCAGCTCTCCCCTTTATTAAGCCTCACTGTCCCTCCCTTGGTCTTTCTTCACTCCTTACCTCCTTCTGTGTCTCCCTATACTTTCTGAATACTATCTTTTTCTCCCTAACCCTCCCTGCCACCTCTTTCGAGAACCATAATGTTTTTTTCTTTCATTTTGATTTGTTTATTTGCTTTACACAAAGACGTGTTGCCTCTGTGATGGCAGTTTGATGTTTCCCCATTGTTCCTCAACCCCTCCTTCATGTCTGTTTGCTAGTGCTTTTCTGAGGAACTTTCCCATTTTGAGAAAGTCAGCCCTCCTAATGTCCAATACCCTGACTTTTGTATGACTTGACTCAGTTTCTGTGTTTATCGTGAACCACACTGTTTGGTGGTCACTTGTTCCCAGATGGCTACCCACTTACAGATCTGAGATCCTCTCTCCATCCCCATTTGAGAGTACCAGGTCTAAGATTGCTCCTACCCAAGTGGGTTCCAACACTAGCTGTCTGAGGCATGCCCTCTGTAGGGCATTGAGAATGACACTGCTCTTGGATGTGGCTGCAGCAAAGGTGCTCCAGTTAACATCTGGAATATTCAGGTCCCCCAACAACAATATCTCCACTTTTTCTGCCATCCTAAGGATGCCTTCTATCATTTCCTTGTCCATTTCCTCCCCCTGAGACAGGGTCTGTGTACAACCCCTGTGCAGATTCTGGTGCCATTTCTGGTCTCCAGGGTGACCCACAGTGCATCCTCTTCTCCCTGTGTGCCCTTTAGTTCTGTTGCTTTGATTCCTTCCCTTATGTAGAGAGCTACTCCTCCTCCTCTTCTATCCTCCCTCTCCCTTCTGTTGATAGCGTACCCTGATATGTTGACATCCTAGTCATGGTACCATGTTTTTGTGACTGCTACAATATCCAAGTGTCCCTCTTCCATCAAGGCCACCAGTTCAGGGAGCTTGTTACCTAGACTACGGGCATTGGTACTCATTACCCTCCATTTTTTGACGGCCTTACCCTGTTTTGCCCCATGCCTGTCCTTACTACTTTTGCCTTTTTCTCCATTTACCCCCACCCTTCTCCCTATTGACTTCTCTATCTTAGTGTTTACCTCACTAACTACTGTACCCTGATTTTTTTTGTAGGGGGGCTAGGATTTCCCTGCTCCTTTTCAGTGCCTCCCCCTTTGGCTAGTTTAAATGCTTGCCAATGAAGCATTTAAACCTGTCACATAGGATCCTGGTTCCCCTCCTGGACAGATGCAGACCACCGTGCCAGTATAGGCCTGCATCCCTCCAGGTGGACCCCCAGTCCCTAATGAAGCCAAAACCCTGAGCTCTGCACCAGTTTTTCAACCACTGATTGAATTCCATGGTGCGAAACACCCTAGGCGCACCCATGCCAAACTTAGGCAACACCTCCATGAAGGTTACCATGTATGCTACTTGTTTAAGACCCTCCCAACTCCACAAACTCCTCCTGCACTGCTCTGATCCCTTTCCCAGCCAGGTCATTGTCCCTAGGTGGGCAATGACATCCAGCTCCCTCCCCCGTGCAGCTGCTCCCATGATCCTGAGGATTTGCTCCCTGTCCCTCCAAGCCATGGTGCCAGGCAGGCACCTTACCTTCCTCTCCCCCTCTCTCCCCTCCATCAGTTCTATCCTTCTAATAATGGAGTCACCCACCAGGAGTTCTTTCCTTGCCCTGTGGGGTCACATGCCACCTTCCTGTGGGTCTCCTTTGTGGAGGTTCTCAGCATCCTCTTTGGTCTTCACTGCAGGTGTCTCCATGGATGAACAACACTCTTCGAGAACAGCATATGAATTGTGGAGAGGTACAACTGGAGGGTTGCACCTCTGTTCCACCACCCTCACTCTCTCTGAGTGCACTGGTGTCCAACCACTCCTCTTTCTTGGCAACTATGTTCATGAGGCCCTTGACAATACTGACCTTTTCAGATGTACACACACACACACACACATATATATATATATATATATATATATATATATGGGATATACAATAAGTTCCCCATTGCATATCCAATTTATGCACTAGGGATGCTTTTTGTTTTGTTTAATTATTTTATTTTTTTGTTTTCTTTGCCTTTTTAGACAACATAGGGAGGATTGTGTTGCAGTCTCCTGTATGTTAATGCACACTTTTCCACAAGTTGTTAGCGATGGATACATGGTTGCTAGGGACTCCACATCCCTACATTAACAGCATGTCTTGTCATAGGCTTTTAATTCTGTGTGGGAGGGCTACAGATTTTGAAAAAGATGGTGTCTCCCTCTCTCATTCAGAAAGATTCAGAGGTGGTTGCTATAACTTGTGGCCGTGCTTGTTTGTAGTTTTAATTAAATGTAGTGTATTGTACTTAATTTATCTTCCTGATACTGCCTTTTATAGTTAGCTTTTCCCCCTGTAAGTGAGGGAGCACTCGGACGTGCATCTGGTCAGAGACAGAGAGCCTCAGGTTGGAGACCATGCCAGCAGCATTAGTAATAAGAGTGCAGTTTGGCAGTAAGTTAAAAAAGATGAGAAACTGCATCTTATTTGGTGTCCAGTGTGTCGTGAAGAAGAATCCAGAATGAAGAAGCTGAGTGGTTGTTTTGGTGTGGTGGTCATTTTGGGAGGAAGTGCAAGATGATTACGGATGCACCAGATGATTACTATGAGAAGCTGGTTCTTAGGGAAAAGCAGGATCATAGTCCAGAGTGTTCCAATCAGGAGAGAAGAAAAAAAAAATTATAAGTACATAAAAATTGAGGAACAACATTGTATTGTGGGCACACTGGTGGAAGAGAGGTGAGGATGCTGTACAGGTTGTTGTAGTGCTGTGTTTTTTTTAACAGCTAAATCTTGGTTCCAGGGTGAGCTGAGCTATTTGTGTTTGTGGTGTGTGTGTAAAAGCTGTAAATAATGACAGTGGGGGGAGGGGGTGATTGGCAGCTTGCGTTTATCTCACATATGTGGGATAAATTTTGGGTGTTAAGATTTATCCCACATATGTGTAAATAAATGGATTTATGTTATGGATTTTGGCTCCACACCTATTGCATAAATGGGGATATCCTGGTGCACAAAACTAAAAGAAAAAATCAATAAATGTGTGACATTATCTTCATATATATCCTGCATAATTATTCATATTACAATCTGCTGTAGATATTTTTTAACAGTGTTGCACTGTTTACACGCACAGTATTGTACCTAATTGCACTATTTTTGTTGTCTCTGGCTTCTACTGTCTGTATTTTTACCTGTTGCATCTTTCCCATTTGTCACACTGGGAAATAACCTGCAGCTAACTGCAGTCACCAATTTTCAAACAAAAATAAATAAATATCACTGGACTTGGAAATAAAACAGAGTAATATAGTAATCAGGGATTGGAAGGGACTCTAGGTCCATCATGTACATCTCATCTACTTCATAAGTAGTGATTAATTAGTATTGTAAATTAAATCACCAGGCCCCCCCCATTAGCTCATCCCGAGGCCCCCCCTCCACATGCTGGCACTTATTCGGCTTAACATATGACTGAACCTGTGTTATGGTTATTATGTGCACTGCACCTACCTTATCCTAACCCTTTTGAGCACTGCCAACTACCTACCCAAATCTTTCTAAAGTGTACCATCTCCTCCTTGAGTGCCATATTGGTTTCGCCTGCTCTCCCGTTATATGTAAATCTTGACTCACTCATTGTTTTGTGTATGCCATAGCTTGTAACTCTCCTGGATCATCTGTAACACCCCCCGGGTTCGTGACTTGTTACTGGTTGTCATTCTATTCCATCACCTGTTATTCCATTGTATGTAAAACTGATTTATCACTGTACCTGCCTACTTAAGTTTGTAACTCTCCCGGGTCGCACCTGAAAATAGGCACTTGGCTGTCTAGTGTGACTTACCTGGTCAACAAAAGCAAATAAATAAATAAATAAAATCATGGCTCCAGGAAGCTACATAGCACCAACACGGTACTGCTGGAATACACCAACTATATTCATGAGGCCCTTGACAATAATGACATTTGCAGCGCTGTATATATATATATATATATATATATTTATAGATACAGATATAGAGATATATATATATCTACTGTAGTATATATTTGTATGTAATATGCAATGAGTTCCCCATTGCATATCTGATTTATGCAATAGGGATGTGTTTTTTTGTTAAGTTCTTATTTATTTTCTTGTTTTCTTTGCCTTTTATTTAGATAAAATAGGGAGGATTTTGTTGCGGTCTCCTGTATGTTAATGCACACTTTTTCATAGGTTGTTAGGGATGGATACATAGTTGTTTCTGACTCCCCATCCCTATGTTAACAGTGCGTCTTGTCATAGGCTTTTAATTCTGTGTGGGATGGCTACAGATTTTGAAAATCATGGTGGCTCCCTCTCTCATTTAACGAGATTCAGAGGTGGTCGCTATAGTTTGAAGCTGTGCTTGTTTGTGTTTTTAATTAAATGTAGTGCATTGTACTAAATTTATCTGGCTGATCCTACCTTTTATAGTTAATTTTTTCACCCATAAGCAAGTGAGTGCTCATGCGTGCATCTGGTCAGAGACCGAGAGCCTCAGGTGTGAGACTGTGCCAGCAGCGCTAGTAATGCAAGCGCAGCTGGGTAGTTAGTTAAAAATAATGAGAAATTGCATCTTATTTGGTGTCCAGTTTGGTCTGAAGAAGAATCTGGAATGGAGAAGCAGAGTGGTTGTTTTGATGAGGTGGTGTTTGGGGTAAGAAGCGCAAAATGATTATGGAAGCCCAGATGAGTAGTATGAGAAGTTAACAGGTAGAGAACTGCAGGATCCTACTCCAGAGTGTTCCAATGAGGAGGGAAGAAAAAAAATGTAATAGGTACATAAAAACTGAGGAACAACATTGTATTGTGGGCACACTGGTGGAAGAGAGATGAGGATGCTGTACAGATTGTTGTAGTGCTGTGTTATTTTTTTTAACAGCTGCATCTTGGTTCCAGGGTGAGCTGAGCTATTTGTGTTTGTGGTGTGTGTAAAAGCTGGAGGTAGCGCCAGCGGGGGGATTGACAGTTTGCATTTATCCAACATATGTAAGATAAATTTTGGGTGTTGAGATTAAACCCACATATGTGGAAATAAATGGATTTATGTGATAGATTTTGGCTTCACATCTATTGCATAAATATATAAATCAGTCTTAATAAGGCCTTCAACCTGGTCAACCATAAGCTCCTATTTACTGTAACAAGCTCCTTGGCCTGGGTTTATCACAGAACAGAGCTGAATGGTTTTACAGGTGTTTCACCAGTCACTCACAGCATGTGAAGATTGATAATCTTTCTCTGACACTAGGGGGGTATCTGCTGGTGTCCCCCAGTGTTCCATCTTGTTCCCGCTCCTATTAGGTGTCATCATAAATCAACTGCCTGATGCCTGTCAAACAGCCAATGTACTCTTCTATTCTGATGACGTTGTCGTCTATTCCAAAATCTCTGACCTTGACAGCCTCACCACTGCTCTCCAAAGTAACTTCAGGTCACTAGAAAGTTGATTCTCCAATAACAAACTGGTCTTTTGTTTTTTGTATGGTTTATTTATGCACCCTTACCTTTGGGGCATCTCTCAGGGTCTCTTCCACCAGCTGCAGAACACAACCATCCACCTGAATGGACTACTCTGGGCTACATCCGGGTAAGCGGGGTCTGGGAGCTCTCCCCAGTCCAAGGAGTGGCCCCAGACCCCAAGGAGAACTGAAGAGATGGACGGTGTTGGGCATGAGGTTGGATGGGCTGCTTTCCAATTGCCATCACCTCACCTGAAGGAAGGGGGTGTTTCCATGTTTTTTTTCTGCCTGGAGCATGGACGTGCAATGACGTCCCACCCAGCGAGCACGCGTTCCTGCATGCCCCTGGAAAATGTCCGCCATGCTCCAATCCCCAAGCATCTTCTGCCGAGCACTACAGTGCCCTAGCTTCTGTCAGGGGGGTGCCAGTACATTGAAAGATCCCCGAACCCTCCCCAGGACTAGGAGAGCTGTCTGTGGATGCTCGATCCTAGTCCTCCCCTGCCAACCTCCGACTCCCAAAGCTCATTCCTGAACTTGGGCAACCAGCATGGTGCAAGGTGTAGCATCCAGTTCCTCAACTCTCAGTGCCACTGGGTCAGCTAACAAACTGGTCTTCAATCACAAAAAAACAAATACCATGCTCTTCGCTAGTCTCCCACAGAAGAAAAGAGAAAAGTTCCACTGTTTGTCATTTGAAATGGCCAGGGACAAAACCTTGAACAGGTGATGACTTTCAAGTATGTTAGGGTAACTTTAGATGACATCTTGGGCTGGATTTTCAAAGCCTGTGACAAGACTTGTATCCATCCCTGCATTAGAGTACTTAGGTTCTGGCAGTGCTCCGAACCCTTTGTCTCAACTGAGCCTGATTTTACATGCTCAGGAGAAGTTGCAACACTTTCCACATATTATGGCAGCTTGTGCCAAATATCTGGTGCAAGCTTCTTAATAACAGACTCCAGGATTGGTGCAAGTTAGACCAGAAAAGTTGGTCTAACTTCACGGCGAGTGCTGCATGGATTAGAAAATCCTGTTATATCACACTTGAAGCCCGCCGTCGTATCACCAGTTCAACGGAGCTTGTGATGATCTAGGAGTTTGGAAAATCCTGCCCCTTAACTTTTGCCCCCATGTTGAAAAACTAGTGGCTATAGTTAACAGAAGACTGGGTGCCCTGTACCATAACCAGAACAATCTCACTGTGGATCCTAGATGCCTTGTTGCAGCCAGCTCCATTGTGTCACTTATAGATTATGGCCTCCCTGGTAACGAAGCTGCCTGTGACATGGTGCTAAATAAAGTAAGGTTGATATGTAACAAGACATGCTGCCTTGTACTTAGTGCAAATAATCTCTTTCATAGTTGTTCCCTTTACACACTTACTAATAGTGGTGGGCGATGTGGGCTCAATCCATTCTGCAAAGTGATTCGCGGAGCAAAGGCGGATTCGCAGAGTGCTCAGCAACACGAAGTGGAGTACCTGTAAAAACTTGTGATTTACTAGTTTTAGTGGATGATGATGATGATGACGACCCAGTACTCACTATAATAGGTAGTCGTGGTGGTCAGTTGCAGCCCAGGTGTGCAGTGCCAGAAACATCACGTGCCCCCCACTTCAATGCTTAAAATAACAGACTTAAATAAGCCACATCATCATGGAAATGTTAAAAGCAGAGCATCACAGTTCCTTGTTTGGGATTTTTTTGTTCAAGATGCAAATGATGATTCCATTGCAATCTGCCAGGTTTGCCATGTGCGTGTGAGTCGAGGTAAAAAGGGGAGCCATCTTGGGACAGAAGGACAGCATACGCATCTTAAGAACAGGCACTTGGCTCTGTGGACCCAGCACAAGCTGGCAGCTAATACCAGACTGGGGCGTTCACCTGTATCACCGGCAACCATAGCCAGCATGTTATCCCCTTCCATGACTGTTAAGCCCAGTAGGAAATTAAACATGTGAAGTAGTGTGGTAATAACAGCAGAGGATTACTACAGGCATGATGAGGTGGAGGACCATAATGACTTTGAAATGTTGTCCAGTGCTGGTGAGAGTAGCAGTTTTTGTGGTGGTGGTGGTGAATACAGTATGTCTAGTGCAAGTGGTACATCAAACCAGTTGGCAAATCTGGAAAAATAACATCATTTCTGGGTTTGTCATCGTCACCTGTGCAACCGTCTTCATCAAATGTCCACACTCCACCCCTGCCAATGCTATTCATCACAGAACACAACCATTTGTGACCAACAACACACCCCATGTAAAACGTTTAAGTCAGCCCATGTTACAGAGTGTTTTTACGCATAAGCTGAAGTACCCCCCCAATCATACAGTGTCATGTGAACTTAATGCTGCTGTAGTGGAAATGCTGGCAATCGATCTTTTGCCCTTCTCCTTTGTGGAGCATTCTGGGTTCCGGCAGTTTGCTGCCCGTGCCTGTCCAAAATGTGAAGTCCCATCCAGGACATACTTTTCTACCCGTGCTGTTCCCGAGTTGTTCTGCACTGTCTCACACTCAGTAAGACATGCTCTTCAATATTCCTCCTCTCCATTCATCCAAATAAGTATGGATATGTGGACAAGTGGCAAAACAGCAGGGAATTCATATCTGTGTATAACTGCACACTGGGCGCAGGTGCCGAAGGTTGTTTGTGATGCTGGTAGTGTGAATAATCAGTGCAGGAAGGTGGATTGTCACGGTAGCAATCTTCCGGGAATTCGCCAGCATGCAACAATTGCTATGCATAGTGTTGCCTGTTCACACACTGGTGAGAACAAGTTGGATATGGTACTGACTGAAATTGACAGATGGCTAAACCCTCTGTCCCTGAGAGCTGGGTTCATAGCAAGTGACAATGGGTCAAATGTGGTGAAATGCATCATGAATGGTGTTTTTTTTCATGTTCCATGCATGGCCCACTGTTTAAATCCTGTGATTCAGGAGTTTCTGCAGCATCCTTACATAAAGAAAATGCTGACCATTGCACAATGTATCTGCTTTCACTTTTCAAGATCTGGAAAGGCCCGTGACCAACTGCGGCAGTTGCAGATACGAAACAGCCTGCCTCAGCACCGCTTGATATTGGAAGTTGTCACCCAATGGAACTCCACGTTATACATGGCAGAGAGGTTGTATGAACAATACAAAGCCATCACAGAATATCTTGTTATGCACACTAGCTGTGACAGTTCTGGGGCCTCCGTGTCTATGATGACTGAGCAGTGGCACCTCATGGACTCTAATAACAATTTTTTGCGGCCTTTTAAGCATGCCACACAGGCAGTGAGTGGCAAGTCTGCCTCCATTAGCCAATCAATTCCACTGCTGTGGGTGCTGAGGCAGACATTGGTGAATGTACAGCATAGCCTTGATGTTGCCAGAGACGGTGGTAGCAGTATGTTGCTGCAACACATGCTGACAGTATTCGACCACAATCGTCACATTGTGAGCACTCAGCGTAGTGACAACTTTGCCATGGCAACAATGCTGGACCCACGATATTGCATCAGTACTGGAGGGAGGGTCTGAACCAGTAAAAAATATCAGTGGTCAACTGGTTCGCTTTGTTCATGGGGCACAGAAGTCACGTGCCAAGGTTTGCAAACCTCAGCAGCATAATCCAGCTGAAGGTGTAGCTGGAGGACCAGCCAGCATATCATGCAAGGATAAGGGGACTGTAGTTCCTGGTGGTCTGTCATCCAAAGTGGTTGGCATTTGTCCCAAGTGGGTATTTGTGAAATCAATGATTCCAGGGAACAGGCTGATGCATCAACAATCGGACTTAGTGCGGCACAGAGAATGGTTGAGTCATATTTGTCTGAAAACAGGCATCTGACAGTAAGTGAAGATCCTCTTTTGTACTGGAGTGGAAAGGTCAGTGAATGGCCAGAGCTGACTGCAGTGGCACTGAAGTACCTCACATGCCCACCCTTCAGTGTAAGTGTTGAGAGGGTATTCAGCTCAGCAGGCGCAATAGTCAGGGATCGTCAGACAAACCTGTCTCCTGCAAATGTTAGTTTGCTAACATTCATTAAAATGAATGAGAGGCACATACCAGCACAGACCGAAACCTCGGTATTCATACCCCGGCCTAGTCATGGTGGTCTTGCTGATGTGGAAATGGAGCATCCCGGTGGCACTGGCAGTGGCTGCCTGAAACAGCCCAGCACTGACGTAGATGATGACACAATAGAGAAAGAATTTCCCAGTGGTCAGACTTCAGACATCGATGACAGTGAGGGCAGTTTTCTTTATCAGGATGATGATGTGGTTAATGTTGGCAGGTTTTAACTGCAATATTTAAAAGGCGATGTTCAAGTTCAAGTTCAAGTTTATTGCAGGAAAGACTCCGTTGAGCAAGCTCATTCACAAGGAGGTCCTGAGGCACATACACATACAGTTCACAATTACATAAACAGGAGATATAAAATGTAGAACAACAAAGAAATAAAAATTTATAATACAAGAGGTATACACAATAGAAGTCCTTATGCTATATATGCAGTACATTCCAGCTTTAACCTTGCCCTAAATTATGCAACACATTTCAGCTTAATAAGTAGAGGGCCAGTTGGTACCTAGGAAGTTGACTTGGCGTTGGGGGCCTAGTAGCACCTACATATGTCTTTTAATTTAGAGATAGCTAGCGTTTTGTAGGAGTTAATTGATACGATGCTGGTTAGCTTCAGCATGGCTTGTAGTTGGTTCCAAATGTTTGGAAGGGTATATGAGACAGCTCTTTGGCCAGCTGTGGTACATGTCCTGGGAACATCTAGTAGGATAACGTCGGATTTCCTTAGGGAGTAGGCGCTATGTGAGATGTGTATGAGGGACGTTAAACAGACAGGCAGTTTGTGCAGTAGTAATTTGAGGGTCCAAATGCCAGCATGCAGGAGGCGTCTGGTGGCAAGAGAGGTCCACCCAACGGCTGCATAAAGGTCACAGTGGTGGGTCCTGTACGCAGAGTTAGTAATGAAGCGAAGATCATAGTGATAGAGTACATCCAGTTAGATAGGCTCAAGGTTGGGGAGGAGATAAAGATAATGTCTCCATAGTCAAGCAAGGGAAGGAATGTTGCTCGGACAAGTCTTTTGCGGTTCGCGAGAGAAAAGACGGTCCAATTTCTAAAGAAGAAACCCAAGCGTGCTTTAAGCCTTTGATAGATCCTCGATGTGGTCATTGTAGGAAAGCTTGTTGTCTATCCACATACCTAGATATTTAAATTTAGGTACGACTTCCAAGGGTTCACCGAGGGAGGTAACTATGAAGTTTTTAGGTGGGGAAGATAGGGCACCAGACAAGGCAAGTCTAGAGAAAATCATTGTCTTGGTTTTTTTGGCATTTAAGAGAAGCTTGGCATTGATAAGGTTGCTTTCTAACTGGATAAAGTCAGCTTGGAGTGCTTCCCTGACTTCAGTTAAGGACGAGCCTGATGCGTACAAAACCATATCATCCACGAAGAAATGTATGCTAGAGTTCTTTATGCGGGAGTCAAGGTTGCTGATGTACAGGGAAAAAAGGATTGGTCCTAGGATGGAGCCTTGAGGGACTCCTCTGGAATTTGGAAGGGGGGCAGATAGTAGGCCATCAGCTTTGACTTTTTGTATCCTTCCTGTGAGATAACTGTTAAACCACTGTAAGGTAAGTGGAGTGGCACCTATGTAGGCAAGACAGGTGATTAGGAGGTGATGGTGTACAGTGTCGAAGGCCTTACTGAGGTCTAGAAAGACCGCACCAGTAACCTTCTTGGTGTCCATAGCATGGATCCAGTCATTAGAGACTTTAGCCAAGGCTGAGATGGTACTGTGCTTCGACCTGAAGCCAGATTGGGCTGGGTTTAGGAGTGAGTGTGCTTCGAGGTGATTTTTTAGTTGGTTGTATATAAGTTTTTCCAGCACTTTGGAGAGAACGGGCAGGATAGAGATAGGACGGTAGTTGTTTAAGTCACAAGGATCTCCTGATTTGAAGAGACGAAGAATATGGTCAGATTTCCAGCAAGTGCCCCCCCACCCCAAACCATCACCACCAGGACTAATGTTATCCAAGTCTGCTGCCACCATGAGTCTGTCTGCCCCCCCATGGACCACCACCACCACCAGGACTGATGTTATCCAAGTCTGCTGCCACCATGAGTCTGTCTGCCCCACAGACCACCATCACCACCAGGACTGATGTTATCCAAGTCTGCTGCCACCATGAGTCTGTCTGCCCCCACAGACCACCACCACCACCACTGGGACTAATGTTATCCAACTCTGCTGCCACCATGATTCTGTCTGCCCCCTCCCACAGACCACCACCACCACCACTGGGACTGATGTTATCCAACTCTACTGCCACCATGAGTCTGTCTGCCCACCTCGGACCACCACCAACGGGACTGATGTTATCCAAGTCTGCTGCCACTATGAGTCTGTCTGCCCCCCATGGACCACCATCATCACTGGGACTGATGTTATCCAAGTCTGCCACCATGAGTCTGTCTGCCTACCACGGACGACCAGTCCACCAGTGCACCACCACCACCAGCTTCTTAATATTTAAACCATAAAGTGAGCATGTGCACTCATGTTTGTTATTGCCTCACTTCCTTAAGTTGTCTGTTTTGTTTTCTGTAGCTTTTCAGAGCCGCAGTGGCAAAACACGTACAGTACACTTCTTTTGTTTCTTTTACAGGAGAACAAAAATAGGCTTCATCGCTATTACTTGTTGGGAAAGATGCTGTAGCTATACCATACAGAAAGGAACTGATGTAATGTCCATATGAAATCCGTTCTGATAAGTATGAAGATTTTATTTCATCAGTTTCATTGCTTTGTAAAGACTGCTGCAAATATTGCAGACAAAAGGTTGTCTTAGTAGTTGACAAGATGTGTCTCTGAAATGTAACTTGACAATAGGGATTGAGATTTGAGAACCAGGGAGGGACACATAACAATGAAGTTGTAACTTTTAAGAAGTCATTAATTTCTTTTTTTAGGAAAATTCCGATGCTTTGTTGTTCTGTCAAAGTGGCATTATCCAAAAAAAGTTTGTCAACATCAGGCACACCCTTCCCCCGACCCAAGCTTGGGCGCACATGCAACATGCAGAGGTTGTTTCATTCAATGACCGTGACCATCATTAACAACTGGACTCCAGAAGGATGCTGATGATATTTGTGAAGAAGTAAAAAAATACGAAACCATTACAGACAAAACTGAAAATATGATTCCCCCCCCAAAAAAATAAATACTTACCTTCATGTGCTTGAGAGTTATCCGTTTCCATTTAAGTGCAAAAAAATTCTCATTGAGCACTGGAAGGTGCACAGCAACAGTTCGGAGTCACCTGTGTGATGCAGAACAATAGCATGAGTACATGTCCATGTCAAGTTCAACCCCCCTCATCATCGCCTACAAAATACATAACCATATATCTATCTATCTATCTATATATATATATATATATATATACACTCACCAAGGCTACTATTACTGTACATCCAAAGGGCACCTTTCCATCCAGTTGAGATGATCACTTTTCCTTTTCTGCACACAAGGAAATGCATTATGGGCCTGCAGAAAAAATCTGGGGACTCTGTGCCACCACTGCACGCATGACTGAGTATGCCATTAATTCTGGGGGACTTTGTATGTGCTGAAGCAGTGTCTTTTCACTTCATTACCACTTGTCAATTTTCTGCACACAAGGAGGATGCATTGTGGGCCTGCAGAAAAAAATCTGGGGACTCTGTGCCACCACTGCGCGCATGACTGAGTGCGCCATTAATTCTGGGGGACTTTGTATGTGCTGAAACAGTCTCTTTTCACTTCGTTACCACTTGTCAATTTTCTGCACACAAGAAGGATGCATTGTGGGCCTGCAGAAAAAATCTGAGGACTCTGTGCCACTTTCGTGTGTTCTGTGACTGTTGCTGTGAGCTCATAGTCATGATGTCATAGTGACATTTTTACAGTTAAAGCAGCATTGCAAGAATGTCCTCACAGTTCTGAACTATACTTTTTTATGTTACTTTAAATTGCCACAGCAACCACTACTTACGTGCGAGTTCTCAGTGACTTGAATGATACGATTCTTTTCACAATTTATGTCTGCTTCTCTTACTCCTACTTTTTTTCATGAATGAAAACAAAATGAGCATGTCTTCCAATATTGTTCTGACCAGCTTTGTATTTATTTGCAGCTGCTTTTCAATAACTATTGTTCCGTGGTGTCATATAAAACACTGACTGATGCATAACTGTTAGTTAACAATAGAAGTTATATATGAAAACTACTTGATGTGATGGAGAAAAGCAGAGGAAAACAATGACAAAGACCTGGTCACACTCACTGTCAGCAGCACCAATTTAAAAGGAATGCTCCGTTCATTATTTCATACATGAAAAAAGGTAGTACAGCACACTCAACTACTGCAAATTATCGTATCATTCCAGTCAGTCAGGATGTAAGTAAAGCAAGCTGTAACATAGCATTAAAAAATATAGGTCAGAGTTATCAACAGATTGTTGCGATGCTGCTTTACAGACAGTCATCACATTACATAGTTATGGTGATGCACATAAACTAATATGTGGGGGCATTACTACCACTGGAATATTTCTTGCTCCACAGAGTGCAATATATGTCTATGAAAACCAACCATAATTTCATTACAGTGAGTCATATGACAGAGGAATTAACAATCTGAAAAGCAACCCACATTTGTGCCACACTTCCTCAGCAATGTTAAGACGTGATGGCAGGGGGAGTGCAGTTGCATGCTCCACTATACTGAATGTCCAGCAGCTATCCCAAGCAATGTTTCCTAATGTTATAAGGTTCACTTTGTGGTGAAATGTGGGATGTTTCCACTACCAAGGCTCTTCTTACTGGAAATGTGGCCACACATTTCACAACAAACTGACCTTTAACATAAAGAAACATTCGCAAACCTGCACATTCCAATATTCACTGTAAGGAGCACGCACACGTGCTCACCCTGCCATCATGTACTAATGTTGCTGAGAAGGGAGGCAGAATGTGGGCAGATTTTCAGAATGGGAATGCCTCTGTCACATGACTCACTTTAATGCATTTACACATTGTTTTACAAAAAATGTATTGCACTAAGTATTGCAAGAAAGATTCTCCTGGAAGGGAAAATGTGTATGATTTAATAATAACAAACAAAAACACACAACAAAAGTACAACACAGTAGTGGGGTGGGTCAGGGGTGGGGGTGTGTGAGGGGGCAGAAAACAATACCTGGACTTACTAACGCCGTGGGATGCCGTGGTGGCCCAGCAGCAGGTGCAGCACTGAAAGTATTTGCTGCTACTGTCCTTCCACTCTGGTAACCTGCTGCTCCAAATTAATTAAATGTTTGTTATTTTCCTCCAGTGCTGCCCACACCAGGAGGAGGTCAGACTGGCTAACAGGGACTGTGCCATGGTCCACTGCAGTGGGTAATCCAGGTAGAGGGGCTGGTGGTGGACATAGTGGTGCTGTTGGCTGTGGTGGCGGTGGTGGTGGTGGTGGTGGAGCACCTGATGTAGCCCTCCTCCTCCTTCTGCTGCAGTGGTGACTGCTGCAAGGCACATGTCCCACCCCAGCAGCATGCTCGGCCACTGCCACAGAAGGGCCAGCAGGTTAACGCCTGGCCCCTTCTGTGGCAGCCTGCCACTCTGCCCTATGGTGATTCATCATGTGGGTGTGGTGGCCACCGTTCCCCAAATGTGTCCCAGGGGGACCACGGTGCACCAGTACACCACACACATGGCACTGCACCACTATGCTGTCTCCCCAACATAATTAAAAAACTCCCACACTGGGGAGCTGCGGGGGGGGACCAGACACAGTACACACTTGGCAGGCACGAGTCCCACCACCACCCACTATTGCCAGGGCCACCTCCTGTGGCTGTGGAGGTGGTGGAGGGGGTGCTGCTGGAGCCCCAACAGCTTCTGCTAGTGGTGGTGGTGGAGAAGGTGGATGAGCAACAGCCACCGGTGGCATTGGTGCTGCTGCTCCTGTTGCTTCCATGGGGGAAGCAACACTGGACAGGAGTCTGGAGCGGTCCAACATAACACGACTGCCCCACCCCTCATGGGTCAGCAATCCTCCCCTCCTAATGCTCCCACGTGCCAGTGACTCACCTTCCCCAACTCCAACCTGACCCTCCATCCTCCTGGGTCCACGGGACGACACACAGACACACACACACACACACATATATACACACACACAGTCAGTCACACACACAAAACAAAAACAAAACTTATACAAAAAAATTCACTAACCAAAAAAACACTAACACAGTACAAACACTACATAAAATAGCTTTTAAAAAAGCTGTTTGAAATAGCAGTAACTCGAAATGACACCGAGATAAAAGCAAACTACTCTCCTCTCACAGTTCTGCTTTCTCCCTGTACAAATGCAAAGGAGAAAGTGAAACTACTTCTCTGACTCATTTCCTTCCTGCCTGGCAAAAGCACGTGACTTACAGTACTGCAGGCCATGTGATGTGCCTATTTTCATCTCACTTCGCCTTACTTTGCATTAAGGCATAATGGGAACGCGAAGTGGCATGGTAATGATAAGGTGAAGTGAGCACTTTATGAGGTCCACTTCGTGCTGTGCTCCGCGAACGTGAAGTGGTCACTTTGCGTCCACTTCATGGGCAGATTTATAATTCGCTGCATCTCTACTCATTAATAGGTTACCTTTACCATGCAGAATAAAGCTCTAGACCTGTTGGCTAGCCAAAAAGGCACTCCTGGACCTAACACCGCCTGCTTTTTTTTAATATTCTTTCTTTCTACTCCCACAGCTAGGTTTGCCTGTCATTCAACCGCTGTCCTTTCTCACGCCATTCAACCCATCGAGTCGCTCACATCTGGCTCTCATGCACAGTACCTGCAGAGTGGTTCCCCCATCCCCTCCACTGGGCCTGGATCTAATACTGGAGTGCGATTCCACCGGATCCCCTGGGTGAGGAGACACGGCCATCAAGCCACCATGACCGATCACCATTTTCCTCCAAGCTTTTCTCCCCTGGAGTAAGGATGTGCAATGATGTCCAGGCACTGCATGTCGATGTCCACCATACTCCACCCCCTGAACACACCACCCCTGCAATGTCCCCAACTTCCATCGGGGGCCCCCACAGAGCTGTGTAAGCCCCAAACCCTCCCAAGGGAGAGGAGAGCAGTCCATTAGAAGCTCAATCCTCTCCCTCCCAGTTGACTCTGATGACCCGGGTGTGTTCCCACCCGGTCACCAGCATAGCGCAAGGTGTGGCTTCCAGCACCTCAGCCCTCAGCAGCACCGGACTGGCTACACCGCCTTCTTTAACAAATTGTTTTCTTACCATATCCAACCAATATAACACCAGGAATATAGCCAGTAATGCCCTTAATCCTCTTTTCTGGTGTACTCAGCTGAGCATGTGGTCATTTGCTGTCAGGGCCTCTAACTGGTTAAGAGAACTACCTGATACTCTGCTGAATCTCTCCAAGATTAATCAGTTTAAGAGATCTTTGCAGTCTGCCCTTGTAGTCCATGCTGTTTGTAGCTTTTAAACTGTTTTATTCAGCTTCTCTCTGTACATATCCTGTGACGTTTAATACAATGATTTGTATAGATGATTTCAAAACTGTATGTAACTTATATGTCTTAAAGTACCCTGAGTCTGACTCAACTGTATTTCCTCTGGAACTACTTACTGTACTTGTAATGTTTTTTTGTGATTATTTATTTGACGTGGAACCTTTGTAAATGAACACTTCTGCTCAAAGGAATTCTCCAAAGTTTTCAATAAAAAAATTAATTCACTATTCAAGAGGCAAATGCATGCTCTGAATGGTTGTTATACCAGGCATTAATCCCTTAGAAAAGCCAAATATAGCCCAGAACAGCATGCATATTTGCATATTTTATTAAAAAAAAATGTTTTTCTTCCTTACTGTTGTGACTGGACTTCTAAACACAACAATGACCTTATAGCCAGTCATTCCCTGAGGATTAACAATGGCTTGGGTGTGGTTGGCCTTCAGCTGTGTCTCAGGCCATCCATTCTTCCTCCCACCCGGTTGTTAAGCCCCAGGAAATGCCCAATTGTTCAGACATTAATGCTTAATTCTCTGAAAACAAATCCTTATTTATAGGGATACCCAACTCACTGTACTACCTAAGGTACCCTGTAATGCAACTGGATTTCAGAAATTTGTTTAGGTTTCCCTTGAATTCCTTTACTTTCTTTCTAGCCAAAACAATTAGTACATTGGGTGTTGAAAAAGAGTGGATAATGATCAGTGAAGCATTGTACATGTCTGAATGTATAATTACAGGCCAACAGGTCTGGAGACCATTCTTTTGGGGTTGCGGGCCCAGTTTTGTGAAATTCACTACCAAAATCTTTGAGGGAGGCTCCATCAGTGGAGGTTTTTAAGTGGCATTTGAAGGTACATCATTGTAAGGAGGCATTTGCAGATAATTTATGAGCCTTAGATTAGCTGACTGCTGAACTGTATTTTAATTAGGATTTGGAGGTTTTGTTATTGTATGTTGTTATTTATTGATCTATATTTTGTATTTGTTGCTTCTTGTTTATTCTAACTTCTGCCTTCCGGTACTGTGCCCAGAGCCTCTGGGATGCGGTGCTTAAATACATTTTTACTTACTTACTTACATGGATAAGGATTCTAAAGGGTTTGGGAAATTAGTAGCGAGGGGTACTTATAACCATAAGGAAAACTTAGATTCATATATTTCAGAAAACCAATGGGTCCAGTATTTCATTGATACATTTTTTGCTCCAGTACATTTTACTGGTTCTGGGCTAGCTAGCAATAGTTTTCCACAGATAACAAATAAAGATGTTTACTTTGCAATGAAACTTTTTAAAATCAACAAAGCCCCTGGCCCAGACAAGATACAGTACCTTATTTGTACAAAACTAAACCAAGCACTCACTACCTCAAAAAGTTGTTGGGCACCACAGATGTATCACTAAAAAAAGCATCTTTATTTAAATGCACATAATGTGCCCACTTCACATGCATGCTTTTCCTGATACTGTATTCAAGATAAAGTACCTGCTGGTGTTTTTCTATGTAATACCTCTGAGTGGTGTAAACCATTGGTGCTCCTTTTCAATAAATATATTAAAGATGATTTTGTACCTACCTCCTGGAAAGGAGCAGAGATTGTTCTCAATTCATTAGAAAGACAATATTGCAGATCTGGCCATGAATACGCCTATTAGTTTATTAGATACCAGCTTAAAAATCGTCTCTAAAATTATACTGGAACATCTGATGAAACAAGTAATACAGGTGGCTTAAATGAATTGTAGGCAGGATTTAGACATGGTTACTCTACAATTGACAACTGCTTTATATCAGGGCATCTCCTAGAAAAACATGTACAAAAACAAAATCAGAAATTATATGTAGTTTAAGTATCCAGAGATATCTTGTGGTTACTTATGACAAAACATGGCATAAATCTCACTTTCATCAGAATAATCTGAAATCTTTATAGTGAAACGTGGGCCTCAATCAGAGATGCAGCAAAGAAAAATTCTACCTGCGAAGTGGTCACAAAGTGGCCACTTCGCGTTAGTATTCTGCTATGTGGAGTTCCAATTTTAAACTCTCACTTCGCCACTTCACATTGTAATTATGACTTTGTGTTTTGCACTCTGCCTTATTCTGCTTTAAGGCGGATTGAGTATTCACAGGCAGCTCACACACATCACGTGGCTTATGCAGTGTAGGTCACATGCTTCAGGCAGGCAGACTGGAGGTTACGGGCAAAAACACTCTCCAACGTGGGCTGACTTACATGCTTTGCACGGGGTGTGACAAATGGCTTGGCTCTGCGAATTTCTGGGGGTGGAGTGTGGACGTGTGATGAAGAGGGGTGCACAGGTGACTAGTCCACAAATGAAGTTATTTTCCCCATTTTACATACAAGGGTTGATGTACCACTTGCACTAGACATACTGCATTGGCCACCACCACCACCGCTGCTACACTGACCACCACGTGACATGATTTCTAAATCATAATTCTCCCCCTCATCATGCCTGTAGTAATACTCTGGTGTTATTTCATCAATACTGCAGACATTCCTTCTTGGTCTTACACTCATGGAAGGGGATAACATGCTCAGTAAGGTTGATGACGAGGGTGAATGCCCCACTGTGGCGTTAGCTGCCATCTGGTGCTGGGTCCACAGTGCCATGTCCCTGTTCTTAAGATGTATATGCTGTTCCCCCATGCCCAGATGACTTCCCTTTTTACCTCGACTCACACATGCATGGCAATGCTTGCAGATTGCAACTGACTCATCATTTGCATCTTGTACAAAAAAATCCCAAACAAGGAATTGTGATCCCCTACTTTTAACACATCCCTGATGCTGCTTATTGGACTCCATTTTTTTAACCCCTGAAATGGGGGGTGTACTACATGATTTTTCAAGCTGGACACACTTGGACTCCAGCTAACCACCACGACGATCTATGATTATTACTGGGTCATCATCATTATATCAACAGGAATCGCTAAATCACAAGTTTTTTGGGGGGGGGGGGATTTAACACCAACAGACCAAGACACAGCCACCTTGATTTTCTTTTTCTGTGGTTCCCAACAAGGGTCACTGAAATCATTATCATATTCCTCAACATCATCCGCATCCACATTTTCAGCTTGGATGCTGTCATGTGGAGAACATGTTCCAACCACAGTAACATCATCATCATCATCATCACTTGATATTTTTGCACCACACTTTGAATCATTGGATGGCAAAGGCATGACCTCAACAGCACTGAAAGAAATGTGACATTGTGAGTTATTGGTGCCAGGATCAGAATCATGTTCAACTGTCATCGGGATGTTAATGGGAAGTATGACATCATCTACACTGTCAGTCACAGCTTTAGACTCAACTACATTTTTTGAAATGGTTAACTGGTTAGAAGTGGAACTTGAGGCAGCAATACTTATGCCAACAGAAACTGCACTAACACCAACAGCTGGGACAACATCATCTCCTTCAACTATAAGAGAAGCTACAGATTGCATTGTAAACAACATTGATGGAGAAATCCCTTTACTGACATCAGCTATGCACTTCTGCATACTACCACATCCATGGGCAATCTTGCCACTGGCAGCAATGCCATGGCCAGAAACAGCTTTGCTTGCACATCTCTTTGCAGGCATTTTGGGGGATCACCAAGAAAATTCTAAACAAATTTAGATTTCTGAACTTTCAGTCTGGGCCGGTGGATGTGAAGCCAAAAAAAAACAACTGTGGCCTGCAGATGGAGACTGGACACTAAACAGATGCAAAAGCACAGACAGATTAAGATTGCACTGCACAATCAAGAAGAGATGCAGATGCAAAGTCACAAGAACACCTTAACTAGTGCTCACAAGTCATAATCCAATCTGGAAAAGAATACCTTTTGCTGGTTGGGAGTGCAGTGCACTGCAGTAACAGTCCAAAACCAAGATACCACAAAGCAGTACAAAATCACGTAGGTGCAGTGAACAGCAGGTTCACACTGCTGCAATTACTGTTTGGCACAATAAAATGTGTTTGATTTGATTGCACGCATCACACACAGACTCATACACACACTACAAGTAATGCGTAGCAAATAGAAAGCTTCAGTAATGTAACCAAATCTTTTAAACAAATTGAAATTATGCACTGCTGCATCAAAACAATCAGCAGAAAAATGTCAAGAATTACTGAAAATATTACTGTGTGTACATTAATACAGTTACACAAGAAAAATGTAACAAAAACAGAAAGACTGCCTTTTTCTCCCAGTTTTAACCTACCTCCAGCCCAGATACGCCCCTCCCTCAAAGCACACTTCAAGTGTCTGTTAGTACACAGACTGAATGTTCTAAATTAACATTCAACATCCACACACAAACAATAAACACTAGATGATATGAGCACAGGAGGGCTTCCTACAATCGATGTACTAAATTTTGAGCAAAAAAAGGGCTCAAAAATACTTTTTTAACAGCTTTTAGAGGTTTGAATTGCAGAGCTCTCAGAGGAAACTGTCTCCACATACCACTATACACACACTACACAGAACTGAGGCTGTGTAGAACAATCTAGACCCCATGTGGCCTGCAATCCCATGAATCACTGCAACATTTGCCTTGGAGCTCAATAACAAGGTGAAGTGATGCAAAGTACATTGATTTCTATGTACGTCACATTAAAATTGGTACAGAAGTGGTTGGGGGAAGCTGGAGTAATGTGAAGTCATTGTTATCAATGGACTTTGCGTTCCTCATTATGACGTGAAGTACTCTGCTTCGCATTGCAGATTACTCCACAGATTCCACATTACTCTGTGAATTGCTTCATGGAGCAAATTTTTCCTACTTCGCCCACCTCCAGCCTCAGTTAGGTTGGGAATAAATGGACAGCTTTCCCGCTACTTCACAATAAATAAAGGAGTCAGACAAGGGTTGTTCTTGCCCCTTCACTTTTTTGTATACATATATATATATATATATAGAGAGAGAGAGAGAGAGAGACCAATTTTTGAGAGATTTAAAACCACACCTCGACCACGCACTGCTCCCCTACAGGGGTAATGACTAACGACTGCACTAGAGGGTACTCTACACCGTACGGAACCTCCCGTAGGCACTCAAAGCACTTATCACCTCACCCCCATCTGTCGTCACTGCTGTACTCTATACTACAATGTATTGGGTGCCCTCTTCTACAGAAACTGTATGATGTACTCATAACCACATATTATTTGTACTACTCTGCCTTACTGTGCTCAACAGTGTAATATACCTCCAGTATTACATGTACTGCTCTGTATCACTGTATTAGATGTACTACTGTATCAGATGCATTGCACTGTACTACTACTGTACCAACTAATATCATGTACCTCCTGCCCTTTTCCACAAAAACTGGAAAATTGTATACTGTCCTAGTAACCCTGTACGATATGTCTGACACTGTGATACCTTTCTGTATGTTCAAACCATATGTAACAAACCCTGGGTCGCCCTGAAAAAGGGACCTTCGGGGCCCAGTAGGCTTACCCGGTTAACAAAATTTAATAAATAAATAATAAATAAATAAATTATACTCTGATTTTCCTAAGATAGGAGACTATGCCTGCCTGGCTCTTGCCTATGCGGATGATATAATAATGATTTCACTAACTAGAAAAGATGTGCAAAAAAACCTAAATCTTTTAGAGTCCAGTGCTATCAAGTTATAACTAAGAATAAATTACTCCAAAACAAAAACCATGATTTTTGGGCAAAACCAGGTTAAAAATTACTGGTACATTGGAAATCAGAAACTGGAAAGCTCAGACTTTTATGTGTACTTTGGACTGATCTTTTCAATGAATGATCGCTGGACAAAGCATACTCAAAGAACAATAGAAAATATAAAATGATTGCTTGGAGCCTTAGCAAATTCAATCACAATTATGGTGGCTTACAGTTAGACCACTTGTTAATGTTATAAAAGCTAAATATTTTGAGCAAATACTATATGGTACAGAAGTATCGGAGACTAAAAATAAAGATAAATTGTTGGTGCCAGTTTATAAGCTCCTGAGGCTCACTATAGGGGTTCCCTTTTCATGTCCGGCAATGTATCTAAGGGCAGAACTGGGCCTTGTAAATATAAATGCAAGTATATATATATATATATATATATATATATATATATATATATCAGGAGAATAAATTACTGGCTTCACCTTACTAGACTCCTCAGAAAAGCCTCCAATAAATGCCTGATTGAAAATGAAGCGTGGATCCAGCGAGATGTGAGCCCATGAATTGGCTAAAAATTATATCATCTGATTGCTCTAAATATGTACATTAAAAAGAATATAACACTTAGCTTTAAATATAAAAAAAATGCATCAAAACTAAGATCTGTAACTACTGGATCCAAACTGATATGGAAAAAATAACCATGTTTAATTACTCACATTGGTTTGCTGAAAATAACTTTCAGTTTGGGTATAAATATTATTAAGATGTTCTTAAAGATCCTTCATTGAGAAATTATTTTATTGAAGTCAAACTAGAGCTATATGACAATAATATATGGAGGCTTTGATATAAAAACTTGCCAACCATTGAACAAATTTGTAAGAATCAACAAAGTGGAAGGAAGACTTAATACACATATTATGGCTTTGTTTCTGGTATGAAAATCTAAGAAACTTTTGACTCATGCCTTTTAAGAATTGAGATAATGTAAGCAATACTCAAATTGCTCTTGATCTGAGGTGGAGTAGCAGCTGATAAGTGCAGAGGTAAAGTGTGAGTGCTGGAGTCTTACCAGAGTCATGCCAGAACATACTGTCTTGAGGCACTGAACTCTGTTGAACCTAGGACTCAGTAATAATAAGGACTACATACTGTTTCACACTATATATTGTATGAATGGCTTTATTAGGATTATCTGTAGGTGTATTGTACATTCTGGCCCGGATATTCAAACTGCACCCAGGCTGTGGCGCAAGCCTGGGCGCAGCGCAACTTGGCTGCGCAGGGGTGTTGACTTGGTGATATTCAATGGAGCTGTGCCATGGCACAGCATCATTGAATATTGCACCCTGGCCACCTGCAGTGTGCATGGCGCAGTGACACTGCGCCAGTGCAAGTGGCCAGAGTGGAGCAGGGGGATGTGCTAGCACAAGTTCCATTGTGCTATCCGCAGCAACCACGATATTCAAAAGTGCACATGCAAATGGGGCCATAATGTATGCAAGGCACAAATAGGGCCATTTGCATGTCATTATGGCCCCATTTGCATGCGGGTGCGCTGATCCCCGGTGACTTGTGCCTGGCACCCTGTCAGGCAGCAGCCATCAGGGACCAACGCCTTCTGCACAGCGTGGCAATGTGCCCCACAGCCCGATCATGTTCTTCAGTAAATATAAATCACGTCCTATATCTCTGGTGGTCCAGTGGACTGCTGTCAGCCCGATCGCAGGCATTTGTAAAATAAAATAAAATCCTATATCCTTGGTGGTCCAGTGGACCACTTGCAGTCTGATCGCGGGCTTAAGTATAAAGAAAATAAAGTCAAATATCCCTGGTGGTCAGGTGGACCACTCGCAGCCTGATCGCGGGCATTTGTATTAAAACAATGACATTCGATATTCTTGGTCCAGTGACCACGCAGCAAGTTTGGTATTTAGAGTTGTAACAATGACTGGTCATTCGGTGTTCAGTAGTGTCTTTCCTCACCGCACACCGAGCTCATCGTTCGCTTCCTCGTCAGCAGCGGGCAGCACTCCAGCCACCTGCCACTCCGCCACTCACAGACTGAAACCGAGATAGGGCTGTACGCCCATTGGTCCAAAGCGTGAGCCAATGGGCATGCAGCTCGTATCAGACATACATTCCAGATATGTGAATGGATCCATTTACATATCTGGAATGTGTAGTAAGTATGGGCTGCATGCCCATTGGCTCACGCTAGGGACCAACGGGCGACAGCCCTACTTATGGTGTCAGACAGCATGCAGTGGAGCAGCAGGTGGGTTGGGTTTTGCCGACTGCCGCTGACCGGGGAGCGGGAGGTGGGGCTCAGTGGGCGGGTGGGGAGGGGGTACCACTGGACCACCAAGGATATTGGACGTCATTTGTTTTTAATACAAATGCCCATGATCAGGCTGCAAGTGGTCCACTGGACCACCAGGGATATAGGAATTTATTTTATTTTAACTGCAGTCCGTCATCGGGCTGCAAGCAGTCCACTGGCCCACCAGGGATATAGTACCTCTTTTATTTTAACTGCAGCCTGCAATCAGGCTGCAAACAGTCCACTGGACCACCAGGGATTTTGGAGGATCATTTTTGTATGTATGCCCGCAATCGGGCATGGGAGGATGCTGCCAGGTGCAGCCAGAGCGCGGATTGCCACCCACAGGTGGCAGCTGCCATGTTGTGCCCTGCAATACGGCAGCTCACCTGTGGGTGGCCAGCCGTTGTTCCTTTTTTGGGGGGCTCACCTGTGTGCAGCGCAGGTAGGGGTTGCACATGCATGGACTCAGCACATCCCAGGCTGCATATCGGGATGTGCAGAGTATGCATGGGCACACCCCCCCACACCTGCACCGCATACATTACTGATGCTCTCTGGTGCATTGGGATTTGTGCCAGGCACAATCCTCGTTTGAATATCGCACTGGGGTGCATCAGTGGGTTGCACATGGCACAACACTGTTGTGCCATGTGCAACCCTTTTGAATATCTGGGCCACTATGTATATTGGGAACTGACATAGTATTTGCAAACTGCTGTCTGAATAATAATGTACACCAAATTAAACTTAATAGGGAAATTGGTATGTCTATACAGTTGGTCAGTCAGAGTATAATTTTTTTTATTTTTATTTATTTATTTAGTTTTTGTTGACTGTGTAAGTGCACTAGACAAATCCTGCCTATTTTCAGGCATGACCCGGGGGAGGGGGATACAGATGAATGCCAACTGACCTTGAACCAGATTAAGCTGTTGGTGGTATTTTTAGTTCACAATGTCAGATACTAGGAGAGTACTATAAGCAACCAGGTTATAGTATTGGGTATGCCACAAGACATCAGCCAGGATTGCTTGCAGTGTTAACACTGCTGTCTGAGTTGAATGTTACAAGTCTGTTACTGAGGGTGGGGGATATCAAGACCAACCCTTGTCCATCAGAAAATGATCTGGCTGATGTGGAGTATTTTATTAATGCCCCAGTGGGAATGAAAATAACTCATTTTAATGTACATAGCATAATGTCTAAATTTCACGAAACTGAAGCATAGGTTGAAATGTATAAACCAGATGTCTTGGCAATTAGTGAAACATGGCTGCAACCCTCAATAACAAATAATGAAATCAATATATCAGGGTATAATATTTACAGGAGAGATACGATGAAAGGAAGGGGGGTTAATGTTTTACACAAAAAGTAGTTACAATGTGAATGAGAAATGTATAATGACTGCTCTCCCTAAATATTGTGAAACATTGGCAATTCAAATAGATCTCGGTCAGGTTAGAAAATTAACAGTGTGTTGTGTTTATATAACCCCCAAAGTGAATAAGGAAGGCCTTCAGGAATTTTCTGAGTTGTTGCCCCTTAGCACTGTAGGTGAAACTATTGTGCAGGGGGACATCAATTCAGATTGGTATGGGACTGAAATTCCTAAACTGGTGGATGTCCTGGCACATACAGGTTTATAGCAACGTATTAGTTTACCCACAAGATTAAATTTAAAAACCAAGAGGCATACAGCACTTGACTGGGTGCTCATACATAGGGTAAATCATGTTTTAAGATGCAGACTGATCTCTGATTCACTTAGTGACCATCACCCTTTATTTTGCCTCTGGAAGCATTCTAACAGAGTAAAAACTAAACCAAAGATAACACAGTTTAGACATTTTTCAGGGTTCGATGTTCGAAAATTCAGGGATAGCTTACATGATACTGATTGGTCCTGTCTGGAGTTAATTCCTGATATAAACTGTGCATTAGATTTTTTTCATTAGTGAATTCACAAGAGTGTTGGATTTATATGGTCCTTTTATTGGAAGGCGATTTAGAGGTATTCAGTCTAAATGGTTAATTCCCTCTCTGTTTAAACTGATGAAACAAAGAGATAAGGTGTGGAAAGTATATAGGAAAACCCAAACAGCTGTGGAAATGCAAAACTACAGATATTTAAGAAATGTCTATAAGAATTAAATCAAAAGGGCTAAAGCTCAGTACTTAAGACAACAACAACAAACAGAAGGATTGACTAATAGTGCAAAATTTTGGAAAACAATTAACAGTTTGATTGATCCTAGGGCCAACCCAGAAGTGAATACAATAAAAGGAAATGAAAAGTTAACTGATCCTTTATTAATAGCTAATAAATTTAGCAGAATATTTACTAATTTAGATGCTTACAGGGCTGGTTCTGAATAAAACAAAAATCTGAATCTGAAGCAAAACAAAAAACACACCTAGGCAGACCTACATTTTATCTCAGGGTAGTAACTAGCTCAGCGGTGTATAAACTTTTGAAACAATTGGAAAACTGACAAATCCTGTGGATTTGATGGATTGTCACCAAAACTATTGAGGTTAGCATCTGCAGAAATAGAATATCCAATTAGTCATATTATTAACTTGTCTTTTTGTTTGGGTGAAGTACCTGACCTTTGGAAGTACTCATTTGTTATGCCTATTCACAAGGCAGGATCCACTAGTGAGTTCACTAACTATAGGCCAATTTCCCTACTGTCAGCGCTATCTAAAATACAAGAAAAAATTGTGTATACTCAGCTGATTGCTTATGTGGAGAATTATGGCCTATTATCACAGAGTCAACACAGATTCAGAAAGGGACGTAGGATGGAGACTTGGTCGAGTTCATCAGTGAAGTCCGTGAGGGCATGGAAAATGGATGCCTGACTGGAGCCACATTCATGAACTTGACCAAGTCATTCGACTTGGTGTATCATGCATACCTCTCAACCTCCTGCCTCATAAATCAGGGACAAGGCTTAGAAAAATCAGGGACAAAGGACCAAAATCAGGGACACATCTTCAAAATTGGTGATATCTATTGTGGAACCTGGTAGAATAAGGGGCTTAGTGTAAAATGCATTTTCTAAGGAAGAACAAATCTGTAACTTTAATATTTGACATTATTGTATGCTTACAATCCCTACTGTTTGGTCAGGGAAACATAACTTTTAGGAGGGACAGAGTAACATTTTGAGGTAAAATCAGAGAAATCCCTGAAAATCAGGGACAGTTGAGAGGTATGGTATCATGCCCTACTAATAGAAAACTGGAGTATATTGGCGTAGGAGAATCAGCATTAGGTTGGGTTACAAATTACCTATTGGAAAGATTTCAAATGGTGAAGTTTGGGGTATGTGTTTCAGAGAAGGCTTTAGTTAAATGTGGAGTCCCACAGAGCTCCATATCGGGACCTATTTTGCTTTCAATATTTTTCAGTTCTGTTGCAACTGTTATTAATGAAGCTAATCTTATAATGTATGCAGATGATGTCGTTGTATACTATCAAGGGGTATCAATGTCCAATTTGAATACGAAATTGACAAGGGAACTAAACTACATGCAAGAATAGCTAGTATGTAATAAATTAGTGTTGAACAAACAACAAACAAAAATGTTGTTATTTGGGACATCATCCAAGTTAAAAGAAAATAGTAATAACTTACAAATTAGGTCAATTGATGGTATTGTTTATTTATTTACTTAGATTTTGATAACCAGGTAAGCTCACTGAGACCAGAGGTCCCCTTTTTCAGAAGCGTCACGGATTAATTACAGACAATGATTTACATACATAGGCAGACATAGAATATATACATCGGCAGGAGTAGACTGCAGATTAATCACTCATTGGATAAGGCATAGAGTACATTTGCAGAGCATGTCAGTTACATACACAAATTTACAATAGCCATTACATCAGACATATGACAACTTTAACACCAAGTGCCTAGCAGGAGAGGTGATACCAGCAATAAGCAGGATAATATAGTGAAAATGTAAACAACATTAAATACTTGGGAGTTACTTTAGATCCCACATTAAATTATGGCTCCCATGTACAGGTAATTACAGCCACAATCCATATAAAAATTGTCTTATTATATAGGCTTTGAAGCTTTTTGACTGCTGATGCACAATTGGCAATTGCAAATCAATGTTTATTGCCCATATTGCATTATGTCTCTATAGTGATTGATAATGCTCCAGTTGGTATGGTGGGAATCTGTGTTATTACATAAGATAGGAAGATTTGTGCTTTTAACACCAAACACTCTACATCACTGTGAAATCATTAATAATTTGGGGTGGTTACCTGTTCCACAACTACTTAGATTTGTAACGGCCCAATTTATATTTAGAATACAGCAATTTGAAATATCTTTTACCTTAAGAAATCAACTGGTTGAACCAAATAATGAAATTTATACAAGATCAACAGGAGATCAAACTTTGTTAAAACTTTTGTTAAAGCGTACCTTAAGTGGACAGTGCACTTTTGCATCCGTTGCACCTACTGCTTAGAATAATATTCCTATACAAATTAGAAGTATAGCAAGCTATGATCTGTTTGTAAAGGTTTTAAAATCTCACCTTAGGAACTCTTCGAAGTGTGATTGTTTTTAGGCAGTGTTTTTTTTTTTTTTGTATTAAGACATGAAATTTATATTCCTATTCATATATTTCATATGTTTTTGTATATTGTGAGTATTGTATGTATATTTTATCGACCTCAGGTCATACCTGTAAAGGGGATTGTATCCCAGAGTACTAACCCATATACAAATAAAAATCTAATCAAATTACATCAATCCTGATCCATACAGAAAATGACTGATCTATTATAAGAGTGGAAAACTACCTCTGAATAATTTATAGAATTATAAAACAGATTATTGACTCATGGTCAGATTAAGAACTTTTAAAAATGTTGCCAAATTCAAAATGGGAGTTATCTATAGTTGTAAGATGTATTATGACATGTCCAAATGTTAAACAGGACTCCTATTTGTACAGTGAAGCCCACCAGGATGAAGCGCAGTGTCACATTTTTACTGCATGATGAAAGGGATTAACTCCTATTGAAACTGCATTGTTTGCTGCAGTAACTCTACTGCAGAATTCTGCAGTGCTGTGCTTCATCCTGGTGGGCTTCACTGTATATGTTAAATTAGCCTCTGTCTAGTGTCTTATTTTTAGCTTCTGTAAAATGGTCTGCTTTTAAATGAAGCTTGTGTATCATATTTGTATCATAACTATGTTGGGATACATGATTTAATATTGTAATGACTTTTAAATGTTGATCAATAAACTTGACTTGTACTGCTTGAACTTACTAACATTTTTAATAGCTAAATAATTGCATTTTAATTTTTGTTTACAGCTGGTCATGAATAATCACATGTTGTCAATCAAACTCACACTGCTGAAACTGCCTGCCCTAGTAGTTCAACTGCCTGTCTACTTCTTATTTATTTATTTAGAAAGTTTCACCAGGAAAGACATACTGAGCTGAAAAACAGCTTGTTTCCAGATGTGTCCTGGGGGAAGGGGAAGAGGGTTGTAAGAACAAAATAAAACAATAATTTATACAAATTAAAACATAATACAGAGATACAAATTAACATTACAAAATGAGGTTAATCATACAGGTAAAATTATAAGCTGAAACATTTGCAAGGACAGGACAGGGGATCTAACCCATAGGTTCAAGCAAAAGTACATTTCTACAGTGATGGCACCAAGGGATAGGGCATTGTTGGAAGGAGTGCAGATGGGGAGGGAGAAGGGAAAGTGGAGAGCAAGAGGGGGAGAAAAAAAGAGGGAGGAGGGTTGGTGAGGGGACGGACAAGGAGGAGGAGGAGGAGGAGAAAGATTGGAAGAGGGTAGATTGAGGAGCAGGGAAGGGCTAAGATTCAAGGGCAGGCATAGGAGGGAGAGGTGTGGTCATGGAGCAGAGATGAGAGAGAATGTTTGGAAGAGGCAGTGTGAATGGTGAAGGGCAGAGAGCTCCACAGTTTAGGAAAGCGGAAAGAGAAGTTAGCCTGGCCAGTGTGGGATTTTCTAGTGGGAAGTGTGAAAGAATAATAGCCAAAGTTATGGATGGAGTATGAGGAGAAAGGCGGAGGCAGAGGAGAGAGTTAATGTAAAGGGGGACAGTCAGAATTTAGAGATAAAAGAGGCACACTGGATTAGGTGACAGACTTCAAGGGAAGGGAGGGAGAGGGCAGAGTATAAGGAACAGTGGCAAGTGTGAGGCAGATAGTCCAAGGCAAAGTGGCAGAAGGAGTGATAGAGGAGGTCCAGAGTCCAAGGCAAAATGGAAGAAGGGGTTATAGAGGGGGTTCAGTCTGGCCAGAGTGGATTTTGGTGCAACACTGTAGACAATGTTGCCATAATCGAGAAAGGGAAGGATCATTTTAGTGATGATATCTTGGTGAGCAGTAAGTGGGATGCAGCTTTTATTCCTATAAAGTGCACCGAGTTTGGGGTGAAGTTTTTTATGCACAGCTTCCACATGCTGTGAAAAGCCTAGGTGCTGGCCTAGCCAGATTCCATGGTATTTAAAAGAGGACATATAGTCAATTATGACTCCATCAAGGGTGTGGAAAGAAGGGAGGGATGGGAGTTTGAAAAACTCAGCTTGATGCCAAAGGTCATGAAGACCATTTTTTTGGCATTTAAAAATAGCTGATTTAGCCTGAACCATCTCTGGACATTGTAGTAAGCAGGTTGAAGCCTGGCCCTTTGCTCAGATCGGGAGCAACCAGAGGCATAAAGGACTATGTCATATGCATAAATGTGGATGAACACAGATGATCAGGCACAGGGACAGTCATTTAGGAATATCAATAAAAGTAGCAGGCCAAGAACAGAACCTTGGGGACACCGGTGCAAATGGGGAGGGGGGGATAAGGACTTACCAATTCTAACTGATTGAGATCTACCCACTAGGTAGAAGCAGAATCAGTTGGTTGTGGAGTCAGACAGACCTGCTTATTTGAGTTTGTCAAGGAGGAGAGCATGGGAAACAGTGTCAAAAGCTTTGGCCAAGTCAACAAAAATGGCAGAGGTGAGCAGGCCCTGGTCTATGGTCGTGTGGATGGAATCAGTGAGTCAGAGGAGGGAGGAGATGGTGGAGTGGTGTTTGCAGAAGCCAAACTGGAAGGGGGTGAAAAAAGAAAAGGAATCAAAGAAAGGAGAGAGTTGAGAAAGCTCTATGTGCTCCTGGAGTTTAGCTAAGTTTGTGGGCAGAGAGATAGGGTGGATGTTGCCTGAAATGGAGGAGTCACCTCCTTTAGGAAGGGGGATGACAGCTGCATGCTTCCAGGCATCAGGGACAGAAGCAGGAGAGAAGGAGCAGTTGAGAAGGGAAGAGATGAGGAAGGCAGTGGGAGGGATGGAGAGGTATAGGAGATTGGGTTTGGGCCCATCAGGGATCCTTTCTTTCAGAGGGTTGAGTGCAAGAATGGCATTGAGAAAAGTGATAGGGGCGACTGGCGAGAAGAAGAATGAGAGTGATAGAGGGGTGGAAAACTGGGTGGGAGGAGGGGGTGATAGTGGGAAGGGAGGATAGTACGGAGGAAGCACAGGAGGTGAAGAAAGAGTTGAACTCAGAGGCCACAGAAGGAGGGTCAGAAATGAGGGTGTCACCCACCTTGAAGACTGGGGAGGGGGACTGGGTAGGGGGGAGAAGAGGGTGTGGATGGCCTTCCAGAACTAGGAGAAGTGGCTAAGATTGTTCAGGAAGTAGGAGTACTCAGCCTTGGCAAGCCTGGTGGCTCTATTGCAAGCATTCCTCAGGGCTTGGTATCTGTTCAGGTCAGTCATGGAGCCAGAGGACTTGTAAGTCTTCCAGGCCAGGTCACGTGCATAGTGGCAGGCCAAATGTTCAACTGTGATCCAGAGGAGGTGGGAACCATGGACCCTGGTTTTCTGGAGGGGAGCATGCAGATCCAGATAGATAAAAATTTTGAGTGAAAGTATTTGAGTGCAGAGTTGATGTTGCTGGCAGCAGAGATAGGGGGATAGTCAGTGGTAAGCAAGTCAGCATGTAGCAAGGACAAGTCTAATGACCAAATGGACCAGATCTGGATTATTTTACGGGGTACTCTAGGGCAGTGAATTCTGCACACACAGTAGAACATAGGGTGGTCACTGAGTGCATCAGGGAGGTGCCAGCATGGATGATATAGTTAGGATGAGTGGTGAGTACCCAGTCCAGTAGTAAGTGGTTCAGGGATCTATAATTGCGTCGGGTTGGGATTGATATGAGTTGTGTCAGATACAGGGAATTAATGTTTTGGCAAAGTTCTGAGTGGGGAGGGTAGCCAATTACTATTGAAGTCCCCAAGGATACAAAGTTCACTGGAGGAGGCATGAGAGGTGATAGTAGTTAGGAGTTCAGTAACAGATGAGGGGGACAATCCTGGGCAGCTGTAGACACCAGCAACAAAGATAGAAACAGTGAAAGGGATGGAGAGTTTGAGGAGGAGCAGTTCATATGCAGTTGGGGAGGTGACAGAGAGCACTGGAGTGGATTGGATGGTGGAAGAGAGGAAGATGGCAACTCTACCTCCCTTCTTTACATGGTCTTGACAGGTGAGGGTGTAACCAGTGGTGGTGATAGCAGGGTCAGGGATCTTGGCAGAAAGCCAGGACACTGAGACTATCAGGACATCAGGGAGAAGGTTAACCATAAGTCATTGAAGTGATCAAGTTTAAGATCGAGACTTTGGATATTAATATGGGCCACACAAGGGCCTTTGCAGAGGCAGGTGGGAAGGGAGTTTGCAGGGCCATGATTGGGCTCAATATTACCTGCTAAGGGAAACAGCACTGAAATGAAGATCTTGGTGGAGTCTGAGATGTATCTGCCAGACAAGGGGAGAGAAGAAGGAGAGGAGACAGGAGGGTGCGAAGGGAAGGAGGTTCTAAGGGTTTCAAGGTGAAGTCAAGAGGAAGTGAAGAGGAAGAGGGAGCAACCTGAGAGCCACAGAGAATGTGAAGGAGGGAGAAGGCAGGAGGAGGATAAGGTAGAAGGGGAGGCAGAAGGAGTGGGGAAGAGAATAAGGGAGCAAGAAAGTTGGCAGGAGAGAGGGAGGCTTTGGAAAACAGGAAAGGAAAGGAAGGAGGAAGGGAGGGAACAATTTCAAACTTCAAACAATGAGTGTGCCTCACAAAAAGAAGCTGATTTTCTATAGTTTAAATACAAACAAGTTTAACTAACTGAACTATAAGTTCCACAATGAAAGTTAAAAGATTGATGGCTTGCATAACCTCAAGCAAGATTTGTAGTCAAGTTAGAAGACCCCTGGAAAGTATGTTAAACATTTTTCTGTGTGTGTGTGTGTGTGTGTGTGTGTGTGTGTGTGTGTGTGTGTGTGTGTGTGTCTGTGTGTGTGAAGAAATGGAGGTATTTGGCTCCCAAGAAGGAAAGGTATGGGTCACCTGGCATTTTTGCTTTCCTTGCCAAACAAACAAGAAGCACATTTGGCATTGGTTGTCAAGGTAGCTGTCAGTCCACTCGCCTAGCTAGAAGAAGGGTACAGATGCAACAGCCCAGATAATTGGGAAGTCCCACTCCTATGACCATGTATATATCATGGTTGTATGTGGTGATGAATGCCCACACTATGGACGCTCCCTACTGGAGCAGGGAATCACTCGAGCGCCTAAGAGGCCTCAGCCTGTCCCTCCAACCCACTCAGATGCCTGCCCGCACTACAGATGCTCCCTCCAGGAGCAGGGGATCACTCAAGCGCCTAAGATCTAACACGACCTCCTCTACTATGGAGCTTCACTGTGGAGGTGTTGGCCCGTCAATGCTCTGCATTGACTGCCCCGCCCACCCCAGTGACCCTCTCACCCAAGCCCGACCCTCAATTTATTGTCTTCATCCTATGATGTCACTTCCTGACATCCTTTTTCTAAGTCCCCACTTCTACTTCAGCCACGACCACCACTATAAGCAACATGCATGCTTACCCATTACCACTATACCTCACTATCTCAGCCATCCTGGTGCTCATCTCTGTCCGGTCAGACCACACATGCAGGCCTCAGAGATCTGCAACCAATGACCACCCTGTGCTCTCCCAATGCCCCCACTCTCACCATAGGTCATAGACCCCGGCACCCACCTCCTGCCTGCCCTCCTTACCCCCTGCCCCAGGAAACCCCTGGACCCCACCTCCTTACTGCCATTCCAACCCTCCGTGCCCTACCCATTCCCTTTACCCTGATGACCCAGCCCGAGTCTCAACTTCTAGCTAAGGTCACCAATAACTACTGCCCACTTGTTAGAATTATTACCCTACTATTGATACTTTCAGGAAATGACCACCCCAACCCAGGCCCCACCCCCACCTGCACTCCCAGGACATAGTCCTCAGGACTCTGCATTGCCACCTTGAACATCTGCAGCTTGCTTAAAAAATCTACCGCGCTCCAATGCTGGGTCATTCTACACCAACCCAACATTATTGCACTCATGGAGACCTGGCTTTCCAAATCCACCCCCGACTCCTTTGTCTCACTCCCCGGGTACACCCTACACCAGGAGGATCAGGTTGGCAAACGCGGGGGTGGCTGTGCAATCTTCATTTGAGATTACATCATTGGCCATGCATTCCCAGACCCCCAGCTCAAAAGTGGAGCTCAGGCCCTCACCCTAAAAATCACCACAGACCCCTCCAGGGGCCCACTATATCTCACAGTCTCCTATGTTCCCCTGAGAAACCAAAATCCAGCAATCTCATCTCTCGCTGATTATCTCTCCACTCTCCCACACAAAGCAGAACAGACTTTAGTAGAGAACCTAAACATCAACTGGCTTGGTCCCTCTGATTGTCAAGCTAGGGATTCCTTCGCTGCTCTCAACTTGGTCCAATTAGTTTCCTAACCTACTAGACTCCACCCCTCTAATGGTACCAGCACCCTCCTGGACATCATAATCTCCAACCACCCCCACAAAATCCAGGACATAAAAGTTCTCCCTGACTCTCTAAGTGACTGCTCCCCCATCCTATTCCTCTGGACCTCCTCCACTCTCAAGCCACTTTCTGAAAGTGTCTCTGCCCGGGGGGTTTGAGTAAACTCAAGTAACTTCTCACCCAGATGGACTGGTCCCTCATTAGACTAGTCCCCAGCATTGACACCGCACTCGATCTATTCACACAGACCTTCACCAAGGCCTGTGATCTCTATGCACCACTCACCAAACTCCACACAAAAAAGCAAAATGTGCCATGGATCACCCCCTTCCTACTCCAAAAACTGAGGGAGAGGGATAATCTCTGGCACAAAGCCACAGAGTCTGGCAGGTCAGCTGACAGACAAAGCTATAACCCCGCTCACAATAGATGCATGCGGGCCATCCACAAGGCCAAAGCAGATTATTACCAGGCTTCCCTCACCTCCACATGGGAGTCCGCTCAGACCTTCTGGGGGAATATCAAAGAACTAAATAGGAAAGCACGCTCTCCTCCTCCATCCCAGCTCTTCATTGACTGCACTATTACCACTGACCTGCTTACCATAGCAAACTACCTTAACACCACCTTCACAGATCTCAGCTTGGTACTCCCGAGTACCTTCTTTGACCCCGTGCCTGAAACTCAGCCCCCTACCATGCAGTGCCCTAAGTTCCTCCTGCGCAAAATATCCACCCATGAAACCGGTCCTTACCTGCTAAAGACACTAAACAGCAATAGCCCAAGCAATGACCCCCTAGATGCTAGAATTCTACGGCTAGTCCTAGATGATGTCCTAGTCCCTCTAATGGACCTATTGAACAGATCCCTTTGCCTGGGTCAATTTCCTAGTGCCTGGAAAACAGTTGTCATCACCCCCATCCACAAAAGTGGTGACAGATCCTCCCCCAGTAATTATCAGCCCATCTCCATTCTTCCCCCACTCTCCAACACTATTGAAAATGTGGTAGCCACACAGCTCACTGAATATCTAACTAAATATGCTGTACTATGCCCTGAGGAACATGACTTCAACACTGGTTATAGCATAGCCACAGCCCTCCTAGAATTCTCTAACTTCCTGCACTCCTTCCTCAACTCGGGCAACATTGCTGGAGAATTGTTCATTGACCTTTTCAAAGGCCATTGACACTGTCTGCCATCTGCTTCTACTTGACTCCCACTACCGAATCAGTTTCTTCACTGGCCCCCTTGCATGGTGCACCAGTTTCCTCTCCACTCACTCCCAATGCATAAAAATAAATGGGACCCTGTCCAACACCCTACCTGTCTGCTCCAGGGGTCCCCAGGGCTCCATCCTGGGTCCCCTTCTCTTCAATCTCTACCTAAACACCCTGCCCAAAGCCTGCTCCAGAAAAATTCTACTGTATGCGAACAATGCAGTTCTCTATGCCTCACACTATAAATCTACTCCCCTCCAGGACACCCTCCAACATACCTTCAATCAGGCAGAAAAATGGTTCAATGACCGTAGACTTGTCATCAATCTAAAAAAGATGAACTTGATGATTTTCTCCCATCACCAGAACAAAATAAAGAATGCACCACTCCTCCTACTTCCCAGCGCTCAGCACCCCCTTGAACAGGTATCCACCTACAAGTACCTAAGGATTACCCTCAACTCTGCCCTTTCTTTCCATGCCCACATAAATGCCCTCTCAGCTGTCACTAACACCCAGATTGGTCTCCTTTACCATCACAAGGACTGCCTCCTTCCTGATGCTCTTCGCCTTGCCATCACATCCTCTATCCTGTCCCTAGTGGACTATGGGCTCTCTGTTTATGGAGCTGCTGATAATACCGCACTCCATAAAATCCGACTCTCCCTCAATAAGGCCTGCAGATTCCTGTCCAGTGTCCCTAGGCTCACCCATACCTGCCCCCTCTATTCCACTGCAAATCTCCTCAACTTTGAAGAAAGTCTCCACTACCAGACCTGACTACTTACCAAGAAAATTCTGCTTGGTCTCCCCCCCCCCACGAGTCTATGACTCCATCCAGCTTGCCTCCCCCACTATCTCCACCTGCAATTCGGACAATGCTATCCTAGTGATACCCAGAGCAAAAACCACCCTCGCACAGAGATCTTACTGCCAAAGGGCCCCCTCCTGGTTTAACTGTCTCCCCACCACCGTCACTAACACACCCAAAATTGCCCTTCGGTGCCACCTCTGTAACACCTGCTGCTGTATTTGTAACTAGCCAGTGCTCACATGCCTTCTAGTGCCCACAACTTCTGACAATGTCCAATGGACTGCCTCCACACACATCCCTCCTCCCTCTTCCCACTGGCCCCCCTCCTCTGCCTAGACCAGATCACTGGGGTGTCACCTTGATCCATGTGTAACATGTAATAGTCGGTGTCTAATGTTCATTTATTGTAACAATGCTCTTCCTGTTGTAACAATGTAAACATACCATATAAAAATATTTGTAACTACCTGACTACATGTGTGACAATGTAAAAAGACTGTATATACTGTATGTAATTTTTCTCAATGACTGCTTTCATTGTAACCTATATTAGTGTTCTGTATTCCATGTGATGAGGTACCTTTGTAAATGAGCCTTTGGCTCAAAGGTTGTAAATCTGATATTATAAATAAATAAATAAATAAATAAATAGTTTGTCCATGATTTTAACCATGGTTACCCAAGGTCATTTGTCATTTTCCATAGGTTCTTAATTTAAAACGTTTCCTGCATTATAAAACAAATGTCTGCACAGCTCATCTAATTTCATTTTTCACCTGAACATTTTGTAAAAAATACATATTAGCCTCACATACTTCTGAAATAGCCTTCTTGTACTTACCCATTGCTGCTGTTACTTTTTCTAATGGAGTCTCTCCTCCTCATACATAACTGATGGAATGGACTAATTTCTAATTACACCACCAAAAAAATAAATTGAACCTCCTTTAAGATGTGGTGAATTTGCATATTAATTTTTATGTTCATGGAAGTAATTTTCTTGTTTAAACTTTCAATTGTCTTCATAAATTTCAAAAATCTTTATTATTGTGATTATTTATACTATAGTAGTTAAACAATCAAATGGTGCATTCTGATCTACTGAAAAATATGCAGATTCGGTTGTTATTCCATTATCATAGCCCTGGACAAACCATGGTCAAACATGGATGATGTTAAGCATGGTTGAGTACAGTATGCCAGAACATTCAGAAAACAAACCATATTGGTACAAGCCATAATTCATGGAGAAACTGGAAGAATGCTATATATATATATATCTTACCATCAGTTCACAGTTTTCTTGCCCTAAGAATGTGTGGGGTGCCTTAAGAATGTCAGTGGCTCGGTAGGTAGCACACTTGCCTCTGAGAGCGGGAGATCAGAGAGCTGTGGGTTCAGTTCCCACATCTGGCACTTGGGTTAATATCCCAGTACTGACACTGTAGTGCAGCATGAGAGGGATACTGCACTTCTGAGGTGCCGCCTTTCAGATGAGATGTTAAACCGCGGTCCCATCTGCCTGGATTGGTGGTAGTTCAGGTGGATGTTAAAGATCCCATGGCACTTATCGAAAAGAGTAGGGGAATTTTTATTAAAGTTGGAAAGTAAAAAATAGTCAAATAATACACAAAAGCAAATTACTCGAAACAAAATACATATGCCATCATACATAAAATACAAAACTAACATTGCAATAGACTCAAAACTTACTAGACATACTGAAAAAAGAACCCCCCCACCCCACTAAAAGAGTAAGGGAATTTCCCCAGTGTCCTGGCCAAATTTCCCTCATTCACTAAAAATACCACCAACAGCTTTATCTGGTTCAAGGTCAGTTGGCATTCATCTGTATCCCCCTCCCCCGGGTCGTGCCTGAAAATAGGCAGGATTTGTCCAGTGCACTTACCTGGTCAACAAAAACTAAAAAAAAAAATAAATAAATAAAAAAAATATGAGGCCCTCCTAGCGCCCCTATAAACTTATAATAGACCATGTTTATAAATAAACTGTTGTTTCTTTTGTCTACTGTTCTTGGTGAAAGTTGCATTAGAACTCTTCCACTTTCTCCGTGAATTATGGCTTGTACCAATACAGTTTGTTTTCTGAATGTTCTGGGCATACCATTGTCAACCATGGTCACCTGAGTATGAGTATGAGTTTGCATAACTATTAAAATAGTACCATATGCTTTAAAAACCTATTTCCAACCAAGTCAATTACTAGTTAAAAAGAAATCAGTTTAAAGCCTCTGTTTTTTCTGTGCTGCATTTATTCTGTCCCCCCCAATCAAGACAGCACTCCATATTCATTGAATCCATCTTCTCTCTCCTCCCCCCTCCCCCGTTTTCCCACAGAGCAAGATCTATGATCCCTTTTTGCTGCAAGCCAAAAAATGTCTGCCTGGATTGAAAAAAATCTGCTGACAAAGACTGTTAAATTTAACATTAATGCTGAAGGTTTGCTACTTAGAATTTGCAACTTTCCTGATTCATTCCAGTTAATCTCTTCCCTGACAAAATTTAACAAACATTTGTCAATGTCGAATGTTTGCTTGCTGGCATTGGCAGTGGTAGTGTAGAAGTTACAGAGCTGCGTAATAGGAATGGCAGTGAAGTATTGAACTGAAGCCAACCCCACCACCACCCTGCAGAGATTGACAGGCATTGGGGTGTGCCTTTGGGTCGTCAGGTGTAACGGCCATGCCATTTCACCACACCCCATCCTGCAGACACTGACAAGTGTCACGGTGTGCCTTGGGGTCTTTGGCCCTTATGCGCACCCCATTCCATCAGGAAATAAGGTGAGATGGATGTGGTATAGGAGAATGGGGTGAACTTTTGGGCCGAAGAGTCCAAGGCATACCTCGATGCCTCTCACTGGCTGCAGAGTGTGGAATGGTATGAGCATTACAGGCAAGAATCCCGAGTCACACCCCTGATGCCTGTCATTCTCTACAGGGTTGGATGTTATGGTTGGAAACCCTAATACCTCAGGCATTCGTTTGTATTTTCACTCCAAATTTTCAACATGTTTCTTTTGTGACCCCACCTCATGAACAGTGGCAAGATGAGTTTGTTAGTCGAAAGCTGCTTATGCACAGCGACTATGGCATTTAGCACCACAGGTGCAAAAACATTCCGAACAGGATGTAAAACAATGACAGCTGTACTGTTCATGGGGAGGTGTAAAAAATGACAATGCTGCAAATCTGCAGTAAAAATATTAAAAAAACTGGTGAAGTCACGAGCGTGCATAGAAACTGTGCAATGCACACCCATAATGTAATTAGTTTGGGGATTTTTTACAGCAGATTGTCAACACAGGCATTTTGGGACCTCCGATCATGAACAGTGTCACTGTGATTTTCTTAACTGTCCCGAACAATGATTTCCCACAGCGACCACGCATCTCTGCGCTGAAAGTGTGAAAACACATTTCGGCCATGTTGTGAAAAATGACAGCTGTACTGGTCATAAGGAAGTGTGGAAAAATACAACTGGTGAAAATATGGACTGAAAATATTACAAAGTCATGAACTTACGAGGGTGCGTGGAAACTGCCCAATACTCACTCGTAACACAGTCATTTTTAGGAATTTTTTCACCAAATTTTCAACATAGCCATTTTAAGACCTCTGCTCATGAACAGCATAACTGTGATTTTCTTAATGTGTCCCATACTTTGATTTCGCACACCAACTGCGCCATTGGGCACTACATGGGCTAAACACATTTTAGGCAAGATGTGAAAAATGACAGCTGTACTGCTCATAAGGAGGTGTGGTAAAATGGTAATGTTGAAAATCTAGATTGAAAATATTGAAAATTTGTGAACTTATGAGCATGTGTAGGAACTGCGCAACGCACGCTCGTAAAACAGTCATTTTTAGGAATTTTTTCACCAAATTTTCAACATAGCCATTTTAAGACCTCTGCTCATGAACAATGTCATTGTGATTTTCTTAATTTGTCCAATACATTGATTTCGCACACCGACTGCACCATTGTGCGCTACATGGGCGGAAACATGTTTTGGGCAAGATGTGACAAATGACAGCTGTACTGCTCATAAAGAAGTATAATAAAATGGCAATGTTGAAAATCTGGATTGAAAATATTGAAAATTCGCAAACTTACGAGCGTGCGTAGGAACTGAGCAATGCACGCTCGTAAAAAAGTCATTTTAAGGGATTTTTTCACCAAATTTTCAACATAGCCATTTTAAGACCTCTGCTCATGAACAGTGTCACTGTGATTTTCTTAATGTGTCCCATACATTGATTTTGCACATCGACTGCGCCATTGTGCTCTACATGGGCGGAAACACATTTTGGGCAAGATGTGAAAAATTACAGCTGTACTGCTCATAAGGAGGTGTGGTAAAATGGCAATGTTGAAAAGCTGGAGTAAAAATATTGAAAATTCAGCGAACTTAGGAGCATGTGTAGAATGCATAACGCACCAGAACAGTTTGTTTGATGCCCACCAAATTTTCAAAATAGGCTTTGAGAACCCACCTATGAACACTGGTAGTGTCATTTGTTAATCAGTCCTGAAAGGTGATTTTGCGCAGTGACTGCGAAATCACCCTTCAGGCCAGAATAATGCCATGACAGTGACAGCATTCATGAGAAGGGGTCCCAAAAACCCCATGTTGAAAATTTGGTGCAAAAATTCCAAAAAATGCCTGAGATATGCAGCAAAGTTGAAAAACCCTATCTATCCCATTATACAGCTTACCGGCATTTCCTCAGTTCGCTGTCGGCTTTGAAGAGTGCAGACGTGTTCCCAGTCCACCGAAGATCGTCGCGCCAAGGTCCAGAGAGGTAAGTATGGGGTGAGGGTGTGGGGAGGTGCATGCAGTGTGGGTGCGGCTGTGGAGGGGGCAGGGAGAAGCGCCAAGGACAGTTTTTATTTGCAGGTTTTTTTTAAATGATGATGGGACGCTTGCCATGCTGGGGTGGGCTCCCAGCTGCACAAGGATGGGTGGTTGGGGGCGGAGCCGACGGGGATTGGGCACCCATCTGCCATAGCATCTGTTGCCTACCTGTACTCTTGGGGGTGGAGGACAGTGGAGCCGACGGGGATTGGGCACCCCATCAGCTATCGATGAGTTGCCACTCTGTGGTGGGCACCCAGCGTGGCATGTGGAAGGCTTTGGGGGGGGGAGCGCAGCACAGCCGATGGGGGATTGGGCACCTCCAGCTATACAGTGTGTGCTTGGGGGGGCAGCATGCAGTATGTGTACGTGTGTGTGTGTGTGTGTGTGTAGGGGGAAAGCGCATGAGCAGGTGATATCTTATCGCTGCTCACTGAAGCGTAGCTCCCCCTTTCAACTGTACTCCACTGCATTTTGGAGCTGTCATAGACAGCTTGAGCAGGCATTGGAGAACTGTGGAAGCACCTGCAAACACACTGCCTGAATTGGAAGAGGCTGCCACATCTCCGAAAACTCGGATGATGGCACTATGTTTCTTGCACATGCGTGCAAGCAAACATAAAAAAGCAAGTCTTTGATCCTGCGGATGCCTGAAAAGTATTTTTATTTGTAATGTTTATGCCAGTTTCAGAAGAGTCTTTACTGTTATTAGGTACTGCCTTTAGTTTAATAAACTGATGTTAACTAATAAGCTGTCTGTGAATCTTGTTGCTGAATGTGCACTTTGTGATCAAATGACTCACCACAAGGAATCATCTCTGTGAGTGAGAGAACTCTGGGCATACAACAGCAGCCTGCTGGTTATTTGATTTTGACTCAGCAAAGGGGCTGCTGTCATACAAAGGCAGCCAAGGACTTCACTGTGCTTCTGTTTCCTTGCTATTCTGTGTATAGTGTGGTCTCTCCCAACCACCCATCCACTCACTCACTCTTATCCAACTCAACTTATATAGTTGAGGTGAATTGGTGACAAGTGAAACCAAGGGGAGGCAGGAAGCAGGCAGGGACATGGGAGCACATTAGCCAAATGATCAATCAGTGTATCCAAACTGGGGTATAGTATCAGCTGATTTAGTATATAAACCAGTTAATTTATTTGCACTTTTTTTTGCAGTACTAACCAATTTTGTGGGATTGGGTATAACGTTACTGGGTCAGAGGATCAGCTTAATTACTTACAGTGTTTCCCAGCACAAGCAAATTACTCGAACTGAAAATGCCTGTGTTACCTGCATTACCCAACTGTAAGACCTAAGAGCAGGATGTATTAAATAAGGATAACAGGTAGGATGGAGGGACCTAGGAACAGGGGCAGGCATCAGTCATAGGGAGAGGCAGGGAGGTGGTGGATGTTTGGTGGCAGCAGTACAAGAGGGGATGCAGGAAAGGTGGTAAGCTGCAATGGTTGTGGGGTAGCCATCTTATTGGGGATTGTGTGGAGAGCAGGGGGATTTATGGTGTGTAGGCAGCTTGGGCAACTTAGGGAGGAGGTTGTATGGCTGAGAAGAGAGCTGAGTAGAGGGGATGGGCTGGGTTGGGGGTAGCATCTGGGGCCAAAGGGCCAGGAAAGGGCTCCCCCGGACAACACAACTGGTAAACAGAGGGTAAAACAAGGAGGGAGGCTAAAGGGGGAAGAGTCAGCGTCTACTCAGGAGCCGAAGGAAACAGAATCAGATAAGTGGAGGGTGGTTAAGAACAGGGGGAGAACGGGATCAGTGACAGAGGTGAGAGGGATTGGAACTGTGAGCAGAAGAATGGGAAGGGCCAAGGAGGAGAGCAGGAAAAAGGAGGAAGGGTCACCATTCTGTGGGACTTGATACTGATGGGTGTAAGATGGGGCAGCAAGGGCACCAGGAAGAGCTGCATATGGTTGGAATGTATGCCAGGCATGATGGCAGGAAGAGTGAGGCAGTTTATTACTAAGTGTGTGGGGGGAGGGATGGGGAGAAACCTCACATTGTAGTGCACCTGGGTACAAATGACCTGTAGGGGAATAGGGTCAAAGAGGGGCAGGAGAGGTTCAGAGAAGTGGGATGGATATGCAATAAGGAGGCATGTTCAGTTGCTTTCTCTGAGATTCTCCTGATACCCAGAGCAAGTTAGGCCAGAAAACAAATAATTATGGAATTCAATGAATGGCTGGGGGAATAGTGTGAGACCATGAGGAACAGACCGGTGGTGTGTGGGGTAGGACATGGGAGAACAAGGATCTGTATGCACCAGATAGGCTGCATTTGAGTAAAGAAGGCTCAAGGGTCCTAAAGCAAAAGCTGGGGGAGTACATAGCATCCAAAATTAATTTAAACTAAGTAAAGGGGGGGCAAAGGGTTGGGTGACAGACAGTGCCACCAGGTGAGGAAGTCCATTAGACCTCCCCCCCAACTAGTCAGGAGAGGGAGGAGAGAAATTCAAAAAGGGGAGGCGATAGAGTAGAGGGGAAGGGTGAGGAGGGGCAGGGGTCACAATGGAGGGTGATTTTCTTGAATGCTAGGAGCTTGGGAAACAAGGCAATAGAGCTGCAGGCACTGATGGTGGAAGCTGAGGTGGACATAGCAGCCATCACTGAAACATGGGCCACCCAATACCAGGACTGGGACCTAGTGATCCCTGAGTACAGACTGTACTGTAGGGACAGAGAAAAAGGGAAGGAGGAAGGGTTGGCTATTTATGTAAGGCAAGGAATATTGTGCAACAGGAAGGAAGGGGAGGAGGACAGGGCTGAAGCATTATGGGTACAACTCCAGAACTCAAAAGGCTGGGAGGTTAGATTGGGGGTAGTATACAGGCCACTCTCTCAAAATGAAGAAATTGACAGGGAGTTGTGGGAGCAAATAAGGAGATTTAGTGGTAAGGGCAATACTGTGATAGTAGGGAATTTCAATCTGCCAGGGGTAGACTGGAGCACCCCAGATACCATGAGTGCCAGGGAACAGGTCCTCCTGGAGGCCTTCCTGATGCAGAGGGTAATGGAGCCAACCAGGGAGGGAAACATACTGGACCTTGCATTGATGGACGGGGAGCACGTCCAGGATGTAATGGTGGAAGACTCCCTGGCAGGAAGCGACCACTGTACAGTGTGGTTATTCCTCAGTCTAGGTAAGGAGATGGCCAGAACCAAAGACAAAGGTAGTGGACTTCAAAACAGCAGATTTTGGCAGGATGGGAGGCATATTGGAAGGGCACCTCACCAAAATCTCCCCAGACATGGATGCCAACCAGAAATGGGCCATCATCCAACTGGATTTGGCAGAGGCAACTAACTCATGTACAGAGATCTAAAGTAAGAAGGTCAGGTCCGAAACAACCAAGCTGGTTGAGCAGGAAGATAGTAGAGTGGATGAGGAAGAAAAGAGCTGCCTTTAGAAGCTATAAGAGATCCAAAAGAGAGGAGGACAGGGAGGAGTATGTGAGGAAATCCAGAGAGATGAGTAGAGTAGTCATGGCAGCCAAGGCCTTAAGAGAGCTAAGGCTGGCACAGGGGATCAGAGAAGGGGAAAAGGATTTGTTCAGGTACATAAGGGAGAAGAGAAGCTGTAAAGATCAGATTGTCAGGATCAAGAAAGATGGAGGGTGGGCAGAAAAGGGTGCAGAGCAGGCAGAAGCACTTAATGAGTACTTCTGCTCTGTGTTTACCAGGGAGAGGGATGGACCTATGCTCCAGAGAATAGGTGAGGTGGGCACAGGGGGAGCAGGGGTAATGGATGGGGAGACCCCAGTGAGCAGGGTGTTGGTGGGCCTTTGGCCCCTGTGGGTGGATAAGGCGCCAGGGCCAGGCAGTATGCATACAAGAGTCCTGAAGGGATTGGCAGAGGTCCTGGTGGGACCTCTGGCAAACTTGTTCAACACCTCCCTGGGGACTGGTTGCATGCTCAGAACTGGAGAATGGCACATGTGGTGCCACTCCATAAGAGTGAACCCAAGGATGAACCAGGTAATTACAGACTGATCAGCCTTACCTCCATCGTGGGAAAGCTAATGGAGACTATCCTTAAAGAGAGGTTGGTGATCTTTCTGGAGGAGAATGGCTTCAGGACAATAGGCAACATGGGTTTGTCTTGGGCAGATGCTGCCAGACACACCTGGTTGATTTTTTTTTGACTGGGTGGCAAGGGCACTTGATAGGGGTCATGCAGTGGATGCCCTGTATTTGGACTTCAGCAAGGACTTTGACTTGGTGCCATATGGATGGTAGACTAGCAAGCAGAGAAACCTGGGAGCAGGGGAGAAACTGGTTGGATATGTTAGGAGCTGGCTGCAGGACAGACAGCAGAGGGTAGTTGTAGGGGGAGAACTCTGGACTCCCACGGTTGTAACCTGTGGGATCTCACAAGGCTCTGTACTAGGACCAGTGTTATTTAACATCTTCATTGCTGACATATTGGATAGGATTAGGAGTAAGATCAGCCTTTTTGCAGGTGACACAAAGATCGGTGCAGAGGTGGAAAGTGTGGAAGGGAGCAGGTACTCCAAGAGGATTTGGCAAGACTTGAGCACTGGTCAGACACATAGCAGCTGGAGTTCAATGCCAAGAAGTGCAAAGTCATGCACTTGGGAGCCAGGAATCCTGAGAATTGTTACTGGCTAGGGGGACTGCAGTTATCCACTTCAGTGGAGGAGAAGGATATGGAGGTGCTAGTAACAGGGCACATGAATCACTCAGCACAGTGTAGGAAGGTGGCAGCCAAGGTTAATAAGATCCTGGGGTGCAACTGCATTACCAGGGTAATCACCTCTAGGAGAGACAGGAAGTCATTCTGCCACTATACAGGTCACTGGGGAGTACTGTGTGCAGTTCTGGTGCCCCTATTTAAAGAATGATGTCAAACTACTGGAAGGGGTCCAGCACAGGGCAACAAAGATGATCTTTAGGCTGGGGGACAAACCAGATAAGGAAAGACTGGGGGAGCTCAACATATATTCCCTGGAGGATAAAAGGGAGAGAGAGGATATGACTGAGACCTTCAAATACTTAAAGGGCATGAATAGGGTTACTGCTGAGGGCATGTTTAGATTAAAGGGGGACACAAGTGGATATAGTCTGAAACTGGAGGGTGGAAGATTCAGGAGGGAAATGAAGAGGAACTACTTCGTGGAAAGGGTAATAGTGAGGTGGAATGCACTGCCAGAGGAGGTGATATCTCTGAAATCTGTGGGTGGTTTAAAGGGGGGAGGTGGGACAGGATCAAAGGTAAGGTCAAAACTGAGGGGAAGCTGGGAAAGGGGAGTCAGCAGATGTGGCAATAAATCAGATGGACAGGAAATGGGTGAGGGGCAACTGCAGTATGTTAGACTGGAAGCTGTGCAATCGAGCAGACTCAATAGACCGTGTGGCTTGTATCTGGTGGCATTTTCGTATGTTTGTATGATGTCCAGCAATGTTGATAAACACTACAAGCCAGTAAATTATATAAAATAAATCATGTGCAGATGTGTAACACTCATTTGTTTTTCTTTCGTTTGTTCTCAGAGTTTAAGTGGCATCACACACCTCCAGTGTGTGAAAAAAAAACAATACACATTTGCACATGTGTTATCATATATGCACTACCCAGAAGTAGGGAACAGTCTTGATGGACACACATGCCAACTTCCATTTGTTACTGTCATGGTCTTATGTAACCTAGCAGATGCACTGGCAACCCAACCAATGGGGACATATGACTAAAGGGAGAAAAATGTTGCAACACTCTTTAAGACAGGGGTAAGAAGGGATCCATGGAATATAGACCAGGCAGCCTGATCTCAGCAGTTAGAAAGTACTGGAACTTATAGTTAAAGGTGTAATAGTCAAGCACTTTGACAAGCGTGACCTGATAAAGGAAAATCCACATGATCTGTGGAGTGGAAGGCCATGTTTCACAAATCTAGTTAGCATCTTCAGTGAGGCCAAGAGTTTATTGCATTGGGGGATTCCACAAGCATAATTTATTTAGAGTTTAGAAAACTATTTAATACTATGCCATATAGAATTTTGGCATATAAAATCAGTATGCATGATATTGAAAGCAACATACTGAAATGGGTAAGGAATTCACAAAAAAGAGCAAAGAAAAGGGTCCCCACCTCGAGAGGTGATGAATTATGAGTGGTTTCACAAGGATCAGTAGTAGGACTGACACTGTTTAGCATTTCAATTAGTTATTTGGAAGAGGGAATATTCTCTTCCTGCAATGGATAAAAATTGGTACTATTTTTCTTGGATATTCTCCATTTGGATCCCACCCCCACTCAGCTGCTAAGATCAACCTCTCCCTCTTATTATTGCCAAACAAAAGATGTCTATGAATGTTAGGAGATCTTATCCATCAAGTTATGTCATGTCATTTTTCTGCCACTGTTGTTTTCTACAACTCTGTGCTGTACTCGTTCTTCTACAAATATACTTATTAGTCATACCAGAGAGAGTAATAGAAGGCAGCAGCTACTAGCAGTGACATCATGAAGGCATGGGGTTTGTATCAAAGAATAAGATCACCTATTTTCAATGGGCAGGAATTTTTTTTATGGCAGTGGTTGTAGGCAATGAGTGGGTCTTAGTAGCTTAGTGAGAGACTGGGGTTAGAATTTTGGAAACCCTAAGGGGTGGTACCACACTTGATTTGTTTCAAGGGGGAACCAGCCTAATGTGAGTGCTGGAAATACTGTCTTCACCACAAAATGGGTTTTAGTAGCATCACAAAAAACATGGAGCCATGGAACTGCAACGTTGTTGATTGCAACAGCTAAAACAACAGTTGAGCTCACCGATGAAACTATGATCTTCCTTCTCATAATCCTTGGGTCCTACAGTGGCAGCCGTGGCACCTACAGGGGGTAACTGAATGGAATATACTCTTTCAGAAAGAAGAGCAAGGGAAGGCCCCAGTCCAATGGCCCCAAGACAGGGCATGGCTATGGGGAGGCAAGTGAGTGCCACAGTTCAGATACCTGCGGAGAAAGCAAAAAAGATTCATCTTTCACAGTCTCCCTGAAAGATAGGTAAATATTGTACATGCCCCTCATGTACTGTATTTTAGGAGAGTAGAGATACGCTACTTAACTATGATGGCTGCATATACTGGGCCTGCCTTACCAGTTCACAAATCTTTTACATATCACTGAAAAAGTTAATAAAAGTACAGTACATGCATTTTAAAAGAGATTTGGCCATTCTACCCTTCACTATGTACAGTAGATAGTTTTACAGCTAAAAATATTACAAAATGGACTGCAACATCATTTCAGTCAAAAACAGTTCTTCATTCATCCTCTTGGCAAATTAATTTCTCAGGATGAATGTGGGTCTGTCAGGCATTTCTGATTTCTAGCTTTTCTGTTGTGGTGCAAATGGGCTATGGTTCTTTAATTATAGGATGTGCTTATGACTTCTTTTCTAATTTTCTGTGTTCATTTCTCTGTTGAGGCAGTTTGCACCTCCCTACAGCAATCCCAACAGGAAGGGTGGGCAACCGAAGCAACAGATGTCTGTATGACATGGTGGCTTATGCCAAGTTTCTCCTTTCACTTTTATATTTAACAAGTTTACTTCATGTTACAGGCAAAAACACAGAGTATGAAAGGAAATGGGTAAAGTAGCACCCAAGATATCACTACTCACTACAATAATTTGCAAACTACAGTAAAATGACAATCTATCTATCTATCTATCTATCTATCTATCTATCTATCTATCTATCTATCCATCCATCCATCCATCCATCCATCCATCCATCCATCCATCCATCTATCTATCTATCTATCTATCTATCTATCTATCTATCTGTCTATCAATATATCAAGAATGATGGCAGATCCACCAAGTAAAATAAATTAGGGTATAATTCATGAAATATCTCAGCATCGCAAGGTATCCAGAAATTATGTTAAAGCAAAACCAGCTTACATCGAAGTAGTAGTATATGATTAAAAAAAAAAATTTGTTTAAAATTCACATTAACCATTTTTAACATAGAAACATAGAAACATTGACTTTGATGGCAGATAAGGACCGCTTGGCCCACCTAGTCTGCCCATTTCCCTACCTAGAAGATAAGCTGCAGATCCTATTTAACCAACAGCCTATTTCTTCCTACCCCCCACAAAAATTGCCTTATGTCTGTCCCATGCATTCTTGAATTCTCCCACAGTTTTAGACCCCACAACCTCCTCAGGAAGGCTTTTCCATGCATCCACCACCCTCTCTGTGAAAAACTACTTCCTCACATTGCCCCAGAGCCATCCCCCCTCTATCTTCAAATTATGTCCCCTTGTTCTTGCACATCTCTTTTTCTGAAATATGCTACCCTCTTGGACTTTGTTGATTCCACTGAGGTACTTAAATGTTTCTATCATGTCCCCCCTCTCCCTCCGTTCCTCAAGGGTATACATATTAAGCTCCTTTAGCCTCTCCTCGTATGGCTTCTCTTGCAGACCCTGCACCATTTTAGTTGCCCTCCTCTGAACTGCCTCCATCCTGTCTATGTCCTTGCAGAGATGGGGTCTCCAGAACTGGAAGCAGTACCCCAGATGGGGTCTCACCAACTGTCTGTACAGGGGAATAACAACTTCCTGTTTTCTGCTGGTGATGCCTCTCCCTATACATCCCAGTATCCCCCCAGCCCTCCCTACCACCTTCTCACATTGCTTGCCAACCTTAAGTTCATCTGATATGATTACCCCCAGGTCCCTTTCCATTTTTGTTGTTGTTACTACCTCCCTCACTGTGTAATCTTCCCTTGGGTTTTTGTTTCCCAGGTGCATTACTTTGCACTTCTTTGCATTGAATCCAAGCTGCCATACTTCTGACCATTCCTCCAACCTTGCCAAGTCCCTTCTCATCCTTTCCACGCCTCCTTGTGTATCAACCCTGTTGCAGATCTTTGTGTCCTCTGCAAAGAGGCATACTTTTCCTTCCAGTCCCTCTGCAATATCACTTATAAAAACATTAAAAAGGACTGGACCCAGTACTGAACCCTGCAGTACCCCATTAATAACCTCTCTTTCTTCAGAGTGGACTCCATTTACAATTACCTTCTGTGTCCTGTTGTTCAGCCAATGTTTCACCCAGGCTACCACCCTGGGACCCACTCCCAGGCTGGTTAATTTGACTACTAATATTTTGTGTGGGACTGTGTCAAATGCCTTGCTAAAGTCTAGGTAGACCATGTCCACAGCCCTTCCTGGTCTACTACTATGGTCACCCAGTCAAAGAAATCAATTAGATTCATCTGACATGACCTTCCCGCTGTGAACCCATGCTGCCTTGGGTCCTGTGCCCCACTGGCCTCTAGGTAATCAACAATTCTTTCCTTCAGAAGTGATTCCATCACTTTCCCTACCACAGAGGTCAAACTGACAGGTCTGTAGTTTCCTGTCTCTGTCTTGCTCCCACTTTTGTGAAGGGGAATCACATCAGCCTTCTTCCAGTCCTCAGGTACCACACCATCCTCCCATGATTTGTTATAAAGGGTAGTCAGTGGTGTCACTAATTCTCTGCTTAATTCTTTTAGAATTCTGGGGGTGAATTCCATCTGGCCCCATTGCTTTGTCCACCTTCAGTTTTAGGAGTTCTTTCAGAACCCTTTCTTCTGTGAAAGGACTGGGATCGACACCCCTCTCCAGAGTGCTTCTGTTAATTGGATTAGGCACCTCCCCCACTTCCTCTTTTGTGAATACTGAACAGAAATATTCATTCAGTATCCCTGCTTTTTCATTGTCACTCTGCCCACCCTTCATCCATTCTATTCAGCCTCGCTATCCCTCCCTTTGTCTTTCTATGCTCCCTGATATACCTATAAAAGGTGTTATCCCCCTTCTTAACCGAGCTGGCTATCTTTTCCTCAGTTTGTGCCTTTGCTATTCTGACTACTCTGCCTGCTTCCTTCTGCCTTAACTGGTACAGTTCTCTGTCCTGCTCCTTCTGTGTTTCCTTATACTTCCTAAATGCTATCTTTTTTCTCCCTAGTCTTCACCGCCACTTCTTTTGAGAACCATAGTGGCTTTTTCTTTCATTTTGATTTGTTCATTTGCTTCACACAAAGGCTTGTTGCCTCTGTGATGGCAGTTATGATATTTCCCCATTGTTGCTCCACCCCTTCTAGCCTGTTTGCTAGTGCTTTTCTAAGGCACTCTCCCATCTTGCCAAAGTCAGCCCTCCTGAAGTCCAGAACCCTCACTTTTGTATGGCTTGACTCTGTAGCTGAGTTTATCATGAACCACACTGTTTGGTGGTCACTTGTTCTCAAATGGCTACCCACTTCTAGATCTGAGATCCTCTCACTGTCCCCATTTGAGAGTATGAGGTCTAAGATTGCTCCCTCATGAGTAGGTTCCAAAACTAGCTGTCTGAGGCATGCCACCTGAAAGGCATCAAGAATGGCCCTGCTTTTGGATGTGGCTGCAGCCAAGGTGCTCCAGTTAACATCTGGCATATTAAGGTCCCCCATCAACAGTATTTCCTCTTTCTCTGCCATAATAAGTATGCCTTCTATCATATTCTTGTCCATTCCTTCCCCCTGACATGGGGGTCTGTATACAACCCCTGTGCAGATTGTGGTGCCATTTCTAGTCTCTAAGGTGACCCACAGTGCCTCCTCTCCTCCCTGTCTACTCTTTTGTTTAGTTGCTTTTATCCCTTCCCTTAAATAGAGAGCTACTCCCCACCTTCTGCCCTCCCTGTCTCTCCTGTAGGTTGTGTACAATAGTATGTTAACATCCCAGTCATGGTTCTCTATTACCATGTTTCTGTGACTGCTACGATATCCAGACATCCCTCTTCCATCAAGATCACCAGTTCAGGGAGCTTGTTGCCCAGACTACGGGTGTTGGTACTCATTACTCTCCATTTCTTGATGGCCTTACCCCTTTTTGCCCCATCCCTGTCCTTATTGCATTTGTCATTTTCTCCATTTACCCCTGCACTTCTCCCTATTGACATCTCTATGTTGGTGTCTACCTCACTTAGTACCCTGATTTTTTTTGGGGGGTAGGACTTACCTGTTCCTTTCCAGTGCCTCCCCCTTGGCTAGTTTAAATGCTTGCCAATGAAGTATTTAAACCTATCACCTAGGATTCTGGTTCCCCTCCTGGACAGATGTAGACCATCACACCAGAATAGGCCTGCATCCATCCAGATGGACCCCCAGTCTCCAATGAAGCCAAATCCCTGAGCTCTGCACCAGTTTTTCAACCACTGATTGAATCCCATGGTGTGGAGCACCCTAGCCTCATCCATGCCATAGACAGGCAGCACCTCCAAGAAGGTTATCATGTGTGCCATTTGTCTAAGGCCCCTCCCTATCTCCACAAACGCTTCTTACACTGCTCTGATCCCTTTCTTAGCCAGGTCATTTGTCCCTATGTAGACAATGACATCCAATTCCCTCCCTGTGCAGCTGCTTCTGTGATCCTGGGGATTCTCTCCCTGTCCCTCCAAGCCATGGCACCAGGCAGGCACCTTACCTCCCTCTCCCCTTCCTTCCCCAGTTCTAGCTTCCTAACAATGGAGTCCCCCACCAGGAGTTGTTTCCTTCCCCTGTGGGGTCCCATGCCACCCTCCTATGGGTCTCCTTTGTGGAGGTTCCCAGCATCCTCCTTGGTCTCCACTGTGGGTGCCTACATAGAGGAACCACAATTTTCCAGAACAGCATAGAAATTGTGGAGAGGTACAACTGGAGGGATGCACCTCTGTTCCACCACCCTCATCCCCCTGAGCCCACTGTGGTTCAACCACTCCTTTTTCTTGGCAACCTCTGAGGCAACGGCAGTGACCATAGTGGTCCCTGGGTGGGAGAGGAGGTCCCACAAATCCTGACCAACTCAGCCTGGAGATGGGCAACCTCCTCCCTCAGCCTAGAGAGGTGCCTGCAGATGGGACAACACTGCATCCTCCAGAATGTCTTCCGGAAGACTGTTGCTCCACAGCCACTGCACTGCACCACTCCCTTCATGTCTTTTTTCTGGCCCCCTAACTGTTGTTTGGAATACTTACTCTTTCCTCTGTTTAATTTCTTTTTTTTTTTCTTTCATTTTTTTTTCCCCTACTTACTTACTGCCTCGGTGCCTTTTTAGCTCCTGATCTTCCTGTTTAGTGCAGTTCCTGTTTAGTGCTATTTAGTGCAATATTAACACTATCAATGTCTCAGTAGGTAGCATGCTGACCTCTGGGGTTGGACGATCAGCAGGTTGTGGGATCTAGCCTGACACCAGGTCCTTTGGGTAATACCTATAACTGACACTGTAGTGCAGTATGAGGGAGGATGCTGAACTGTTGAGGTGCCCCAGCTTGGCAGGATGGTGAGCAGATCCAGAGGATCACTAGGGTGGTGAGAGTTGGGAGGAAGTTAGATGTAATTTTCTGCTTGGGGACAAAAGGCCTGGCAAGAGATGGGTAGGGGTAGTACAGGGTAATTTTGGGAATCTAGGGAAAACCTCAGGCAAGTAGTATGCATGGTTGCATTTGCCAAGGTATTACCTGAGTATGGCCAAGGAGAGGAAAGGGAACTCCACACTAGGGTTTTAAACAATTGATTGAAGGCATGGTACAGGGAGGAAGGTTTTAGTCACATTAAGGGCTGAGGCTAACCTGAAAAGACATGGGCCTCTATGGAGAGAGAGATAGCCTGCATTCTCCCTGGAGGGGGACCACAGTCCATAGTGGGAGGTTTAAATGTTACTTGGATTAGCATTTAAACTAGCTGGGGGGTAATACCATTCTACATTTTACATAGTTGGAATCTACACTTTATTCAGCTAAACTGTTATGGGGCTATTTTCCTCTGTATTATGTAATTAAGTGATGCTTTTGCAATTATTCTGTCTCTCCTCATCCTTCTATTTGTAATGCTGTTTAGCCTTTTTAATGATGTGTAACTGACAATGCCTTCTAGCTGCTTCTGTTTTTCTCCACTGTCCATGTTCTTGACGTTCCCCTACCCTCTGTTCGATGAGGATCCTTTGTAAATGAGCTTTTAGCTCAAAGATTGTAATTCCAATTTAACAATAAATAAATAAAAAAAATTCCAAGGGAGGAAAACTTGCACCCCAGAGAATTTAGCAACAGGGAGGGAAAGCCTGAGGGGAGGAAGCTTCACCAGGGGAAATGGCACAAGAAGACAGGGCTGGGGACAAGGAAGAGTGCAAGGGAGCTATAAATAAGGATATCAAGAAGAAAGGGTAACAGATAAGGTAACAAGGGAAAGGGGGTAAGGGGGAGCTTCAGGAAACAGCACGACTAGAAGGATGGGCACACAGGGAAACAAGTGGGAGGGGGTGGAGTAAGGTTTGGAAATCCTGGACCTGGAGACCAACATGGAGGAGGCTAGCCTGTCTTTGTTGCTTTAACAGAGTCCTGGTGCACTGATGCCATGACTTGGACATGGCAGTGCCAGGCTACTTTCTGTTCAGGAGCGACCTGATAGGGAGGAGGGGTTGTACTATATGTGAGGGAGGTAATTAAGGCCATGGAAGAACAAGGGCACCTGGAGGAAAAATAAGGGATGGAAGTACTATTGGTCATCCTAGAGACAGGCACTAAGACCACTATGCATACAAGGGTAGTATACAGACCATCGGCACAGGGAGAGGAGTTAGATAAGACACTTGGGGAAACCATCATCAGGATGGCAAAAATAGGGGAGGTGCTGCTAGCTGGGGACTTTAATGTGCCAGACTTGGACTGGAGCCTTTGAACTGCAGCATTGGCAAGAAACAGGGTCATCCTTGATTCCACTTGGGGCTTTTCTCAGGAAGCTAGTGAAGAAACCCACTAGGGATTGGGAAGTGCTGGACCTGGTGCTTATAAACTGGGATGGCATCGCAGACATCACATTGGTAGTCTCCTGGGTACTAGTGATCACAATACAGTGCAGTTTAACATTTTGACAGATACTGAGGTGAATCACTCAAGGACGAGGGTCCTGGACATTAGGAGGGCAAATTTTAAAGAAATGGGAGACTGCCTCAGAAGCTGCCTCATGGTGGAGATTATCAAGAAGGGCTAGAGACACAATGGCCCAGATATTCAAAAAGGTTGCTCATGGCGCAACAGTGTTGCACCATGCACAACCCACTGATGTGCCCTGGCGTGATATTCAAAAAGGAAAAGTGCGTGGCACAAATCCTGATGCGCCGGAGTGCATCAGTTATGTATGCAGGCACAGGCGGGGGGGGTGTGCCCATGCATAACCTGCACAGCCCGATATTCAGCCCGGGATGTGCAGAGCCATGCATGCACAACCTCTACCTGCGCCAGCACAGAGTTAAGCCAAAAAAAAAAGGAACAACTGATGGCCACCCACAGGTGAGCTGCCACATTGCAGGTCACAACACAGCAGCTGCCACCTGTGGGTGGTCACCTGAGTTCGGCTGCACCTTGGCGGTGCCCCCTCATGTCTGATCGCTGCATCTGCAAAACAAAGACTTAAGATCCTGGTGGTCCAGTGGACCCCATTCAGCCGATCACGGGCATTTGTGAGTAGCTAGAATCATTTGAGCATCTCCTGGTGGTCCAGTGGATCACTTCTGCTCGAGAGCTGGCATTCGTAAAAATATCCTGGTGGCTCTGGTACCTTTCTCACCACTGGAGTTCACCACCCTGAGCCTGAGCCACCCCGGGTGCACGCCACCCCGCAGCCCGCCGACTGACACTCAGTAGGCTGCACGCCTACTGGGTTCACAGCAAGACAATGGGCATGCATCCCTATTGTATTACATATCCAGATATGTGATCGATTCATTCACATATCTGGAATGTGTAGTACGGTGGCGTGCATGCCCACTGCTACGCCAGAACCATTAGGCATGCAGCCCTACTCAAGGTGTCAGTCCAAGGGGCGCGGGTGGCAGGCGGTGGTGCTGTTGCCTGCCGGCTGACTGGGGGAGCGGGCGGTGGGGCCCAGTGGGCGGTGGGGAGGGGTTCCTAGACCACCAGGATATAGGACATTTTTACAGATGCCTGAGATCAGGCAGAGAGTGGTCCAGTGGACCACCAGGAGAGTAGGAAGACTTATTTCTATTTATACAAATGTCCGATTAGCAGATAGAGGTCCACTGGACCACCAGGGATATTGGACGGGAACTTTTAAACAAATTCCCATGATTGGGCTGCAGGCATCTGTCCTCGATGGCTGCTGCCTCGGCAGACGCTTCTGGTACGCAAGTCATTGGGGATCAGTGCACCTGCATGCAAATGGGGCCATAATGACATGCAAATGGTCCCATGTGTGCCCTGCATACATTATGGCCCCATTTGCATGTCAACTTTTGAATATCGCGGTTGCTGTGCATGGTGCAATGAAACTTGCACTAGCGCATCTCCATGCTCCACTCTGGCCACTTGCGCTGGCACAGTGCCACTGCGCCATGCACACTGGGGTGGCCAGGGTGCGATATTCAAAGCTGTTGAGCCATGGCGCAGCTACTTTGAATATCGCTTTGTCCACACCCCCGCGCAGCCAAGTTGAGCTGTGCCCAAGCTTACGCCACAGTTTGAATATTTGGGCCAATGGGTAAAAATAAGTGAGGGCATAATTAAAGCAACCATCCCCTGTGTTAAGGATGCAAGCAAAAGGAATAGGAATAGGAATACTAGACCATTATGGTTGTCTTGGCAAGTGTCCAAGGGGGTGAGTGGAAAAAAGGCTGGCATTCAGGAGGCATAAGGAAATACAGAAGAGGAACAGAGGGAGGAATACCACATAGTAAATCAAAAGGAAATGGGGAAGGCAGTGAGGAAAGTAATGGTGCAGACAGAGGAGGGAAAACAAAAGAGGTAGTTAAAGAGGACAGAACTTTCTTCAGGTTCATAAGTGGGAAGAGGAAAATATTTTATTTTATTTGCTTATTAACTCTTGCAGGGCTGCAGACTGATATATCAGTCCAAAATTCCTATACGTTCTAATTCTGTTGGCAGCCTAAGGGTTAAGTTCTTGGATTACACCTGTGAGCAGATGCTCTTTTGTAGGTTTCACATCAGTTGAACAGAAAAAAGTAGTGAACAACAGATAAGGCATTTACAAAGTTGGTACAGGAAGTTATAATAAGGGTTACACAAATTGACACTGCTGAGGCATTGTACAATGTTTGCCTGCATCCAAGAGTTAGATTGCCCTGCAGAAGATGCACACAAAGTGGGTAGCAGACAAAGGTGACATAGGGGAGGACAGAGGGAGGGAGAAGGGTGTGGGAGGGGTGTGCCTGTGACGGGGAGGTGTAGAGGCTGTGCACTAGGTAGGAGTAGGGTAGAAATCTGTGAAGTGCTGAGGTTGGGTGGCACCAGCCAGGACTTGCAGTGCGTCTAAGTGCAAGCAGGAAAATAAGGGGAAAGATAGTAAGGATAAGGAGGGTGGTAGGGGAAGACTGCACAGAAGAGGATCAAGAAAATGCAAACATCTTAAACAGCTGTTTCTGCTTAGTCTTCTCAGTGGAAGGAGGGGGAACAGACCATCATGGAGCAGCAGGGACAAAGGGCTCCCCTGGACAGGTCTCCATTTTAAGCAGAAAGAGTTCTGAAGGGACTTTCAGCTCTGAAAGTGGATAAGGCTATCTCCCTGGATGGAATATACCCAAGAGTACTAAACAATACTCAAGAAGGTGCTAACTGCCCCACTGACAGCCTTAATCAACAGCATGGATTTGGACAGCTGGAGGAGAGCAGACGTAGTCCCTCTCCATAAAAGTAGTTGCAGGGAGGAGGCTAGGAACTATAGGCCAGTCAATCTCACGTCAGAAGTTTGGCAGTTAATGGAAACCCTGCTAAAGGAAAGGTTGATGGAATATCTTGAATCCAATGGGTTACAAGTCAAAAGGCAGCATGGATTGATGGGGCAGGGGGTCATGCCAAATGAATCTGATTGATTTCTTTCACTGCGAGACCAAGGAAATAGATCAGGGGTGGGCAGTGGACATTGCATATCTGGATGTTAGCGAGGCCTTTGACAGGTGTCACATAGAAGACTGATAAAGAAATCAAGCAGCCTGGTGATGGGATCCAAAGTGGTAAATTGGGTAAGCAACTGGTTAACACCTTGGAAGCAGTATAGCATAGTGGTTAAGAGAACTGAGCTGCAAACCTGGAGACCTGGGTTTGAATCCCACTAGCCCCACTTGAATACTGTGTGATCCTGAGCAAGTCACTTAACTTCCTTGTGCTCCAAAGTCACATCTGGAAACAAGATCTGGCTTAGTGTGCCTTTCCTGGTTAAACAATCCTTCCCCCCAATGGATAAGTGACAGATTGTGGTAGTTAATGGCACTCACTCTAATGAAGGAAGAGTAACCAGCAGAGTGCTGCAGGATTTAGTACTGGGACCAGTCCCTTTCAATGTCTTTATAAGTGACATTGCAGAAGCACTGGAAGGGAATATACAGTGTGGCTTTTTGCAGATGACACCAAAATCTGTAATGGGGCACACACTCAGGATGGGGTGAAAATAATGCATATGGACCTTGGAAAACTCAAGGAGTAATCACGACATGGCATTGGGGTCTAACACCAAAAAGTGTAAAATCATGCACCTAGGGCATAAGAACCCAGAAGCAGAATATAGAATATGGGGGAGGTACTGACAGTCACTAAACAGGAAAAGGACCTTAGGATCATCATATCTGATGACCTCAAAGTGGCAAAAAGTGTGACAAAGTAAGGAGCAAGGCCAGAGGTATGCTGGGATGCATAGGAAGAGGTATCTCCAGAAGGAGGAGGGAGGTGGTTTTACCACTGTACTCTCACTGGTGAGACCCGACCTGGAGTATCATGTCCAGTTCTGGAGGCCACACCTCAGAAAAGACATGAAGAATGCAATACTTGAAGCAACATCCGATTGCATTAGAGAGAAAAGGAAGTGCAAAAGAAGAAGGAAACCACTTTGGTTTTCAAAAAATAGTAGCAGAAAAGGTCAGAGCCAAAAGGCTGGCTTTCAGGAAATTTAAGGGAATGCAGCAGGATGAAGATAGGGAGGCATACCAAACTTCCCTAAGAGAAGTAGGAAAGGCAGTAAGGCAGGCCTAAACTGAGGAAATACTAGCACAAACAGTAAAAAAAGGTGGCAAGACTTTCTATAGATGCATTAGTGAAAGGAGAAAGTCCAGAGGGGGTATTGCTAAGATCAAAGGAGACAAGGGGGCATGTGAGAAGGAGGACCATGTACTGTAAAAGCATCTAACCTAAATAGATACTTCTGCTCAGTATTTACTGAAGACAAGGTAGAGCAGGGCTCACAACTCAGCACCATAGACAGAGGGGGGAGGGAGGTGTGCACTAGTCCCTCCACAAAAGAAAGGGTCCTACAAGAGCTCGATAAGCTCAGGGTGGACAAGGCAATGGTACCTGATGGCATACATCCCAGGGTACTAAAGGAGCTAAGGGTGGAACTAGCAGAGCTATTATTAGAAGTGTTTAGTGAGTCTCTGAGCACAGGAGAGGTCCCAGAAGAATGGAGAAGGGCTCATGTGATCCCGCCCCACAAGAGTGGTAGCAGGGAGGAGGAAGGGAACTACAGACCAGTCAGTCTTACCTCAGTAGTGGGCAAGATTATGGAGGCACTCCATAAGGAAAGGCTCGTGCAATATCTGGAATCCATAAGAGCTATAGATCCAAGACAGCATGGGTTTACAAAAGGAATGTCTGTCAAACTAATCTCATAGATTTCTTTGACTGGGTAACCAGAGTGGTGGACCAAGGTGGAGCAGTTGATGTCGCCTACCTTGACTTCAGCAAAACTTCCGATACTGTTCCACATAGGAGATTGAGTAAAACACTGAGTAGGCTCGGGGTGGGTCAGAAGTTGGTCAACTAGGTGGCAAACTGGTTGACAGGCAGAAAACAGAGAGTGATGGTAAACGGTATACAGTCAGAAGAGGTGCAAGTGGGGTACCTACCTCAGAGATCAGTCCTGGGACCAGTCCTCTTCAATATCTTCTTCAGTAATATTGCAGATAGACTAGAGGGTAAGGTTTATCTGTTTGCAGTTGACACCAAGATCTGCAACAGAGTAGATGATCCAGATGGGGTGGACAGAATGAGAAGAGATCTGGATAAACTGGCAAAATGGTTGGAAGAGTGGCAGCTGGGGTTTAATGCAAAGAAGTGCAAGCTCATGCACATAGGGAAGAGAAACCCGGAAGCCACCTATAGGCTGGGAGGGGGGGTTGCTGGCAGTCACAAGGGAAGAAAGAGACTTGGGCACCATCATCAACGATGACCTGAAATCATCCGGGCAGACCACTAAAGCAGTAGGTAAGGCTAGGGGGATGTTGGGGTGTATTAGTAGGTTTATCACAAGTCAGAAGAGGGAGGTAATAATCTCTCTTTACAATACACTGGTTAGGCCCCACCTGGAGTACTGAGTGCAGTACTGGAGGCCACACATTCACAAGGACATTAACCAAATTGAGGCAGTCCAAAGAAAGGCAACCAAAATGGTGCAGGGACTGCATTGGAAAACATATTAGGACAGATTAATGGAGCTCAATATGTATACCCTAGAGCAAAGGAGGGAGAGAGGTGATATTTGATCGAAACATTCAAACACCTTAAGGGCATTAACAAGGTGAAAGAGTCTAACATGTTTCAATAAAAGAAAAATAGCAGACAAGAGGACACAGCATGAGATTAGAGGGAGGCCGATTAAGGGGTAATGTGAGGAAGTTCTTTTTCACAGAAAGGGTGGTAGATGCATGGAATGGCCCATCTCAGGAAGTGGTGGCTATGAATACAGTGTATGGCTTCAAACAGGCCTGGGATAGGCATAAGGGAGCAATACAGATGAGTATGAATAGATAGGCCATTGACAGAGCAAAGACTGATGGCACATTTATAAGGTATAAAAAGAAATGTGCAGACTGGATGGGCCTTGCAGTCCTTATCTGCCATCAGCTTCTATTTATTTATGAACAGGGCTGAGGCAGTCCAGAGAAGGGAAACTAATATTGTGCACAGGTTGCACCGAAAGCCCTACAAAGAAAGACTGAGAGATATCAACATGTACACCCTGGAAGAGAGAAGAGCAAGAGGGTACATGATAGAGACCTACAAGTACCTCACAGGGGTAACTAGGGTGCAGAAAGGGAGTTTCTTCCAGGTGAGAAAAAGCACCAATACCAGAGGACATGCAATGAAGCTGGAAAGGAGAGATTTATGAGGTATGCCAGGAAATACTACAGTACTTCACTGAAAGAGTGGTAGATACCTGTAATTGAATGACTGCAGAAGTAGTGGAGGTGAGAATGGTAGGGGGGGTCCAAGCATGCATGGGATAGCCCTAGGGGGGTACTAGTAAACATGCATGAAGGAGGGAGGTTCTCCAGAGACCATTTAGGGTCTACAGAGAAAAACTAGGCAGGTATCGTCTAGGCAGACTGGGTGAGGCAAACAGTCCTTTTCTTACTGACAAATTATATGTTTCTGTTTTTCTATGTTCTCCTATACCTTCTGCCATTTATTAATTCCTGTCTTTGTTTTCATTTCCAAATCAGTTTATATAGGGTAGTATCTTACTGTACTCTTTTGCAACCTTGTCATGTTGGGAGCTTGAATCTGGGGCCCATGTGACAGGGTTGAATAGGACCCTGTCCCAGTTGTTATTGAGAGTTTGAATGCAGGGATCTGTTCTATTCTTTTCTTTCCTGTCTCTTGTCTGTCTGGTTGCACAAAAAGATTTTCCCATGAGACCTAGGACTTGATCACCCCGATAGTCTCGCAATTCTTTGCCACTCACTGTCTCTCAGTCTCCCCTTGCTGTTTCTGTTTTTTCCTCTCTTGCATATCTGCTGATGTAAAAATATATGCAAATCATTATGTGGAAATGTAACTGATACTGGGATCCCTTTGTTTAGAAATTATATAGTGTTACTGTTGAATTGTATATAATTATAGTTTGAGATGATTGCAAAAAGCTATTGGGAACTCAAGGGGTTAACATGAGAGCAGTTTTATGCCCTTTTGTAGAAGCTGTGGAGAAGGGCCTCAGTTCTGGGGCATTGTGTTCTTGCTGCACCAACCTGAAATTTACAAGAACATTTTATAAAAAACAGGATGCTTGTTAAGGAGGGGGATTGCAAAGACTTATAAGAGAGAGCTGCAATGTTTTGGGAGACACACAGAGATTGAAGGAAAACTCAGATGGATCTTCTCTGTTTATTCTAGCTTTGTAAATAGTCAAACTGAACAAGTTTATTTTTTTATGTTTGCTTGCACGCATGCTCAAGAAACATTATGCTGCAGCTTAGGAGAGAAGCGGGTTGTGGAGGTGTGGCACTGTGGCAGCCAACGGAGGCACTGCATTTGGAGGCTTGGCACTGGTGGACCAATGGAGGCACAGTGTGTCGATGACACTGGTCTCCAAAAGTGCCACCAAGTAGAAACGTTTTCACCGATGCAATGAGGGGCCACCTCATCATTGCAGCATCAGCCATTCTGCTGCAATGAGGGAGCGACCCGTCATTGAAGGGCGGTACCTTCCCAAGTGTAACATTAAACTAAACATGGTGGTGGCTTGCCACTGCTTCTCAGCCCCATGAAAGCCAATTGGGGATGGTCAATCCCCCTATCGGCAGCCCCTGACCCACTTAATTTGCCAATGGGGGAGCCCACTCCCCATCGGCATGATGCAACCCTTCCCCCATTTGTTATGTGCCAAGGGGGATGCCCAATCCCCCTCGGCATCATGGCCACCCCAAACAGTCATTCTTTGCCAACGGGGGCTCCAATCCCCATCGGCTTCAGTACCCCCATGCAAAAAAAGGCAGGTGGCACTCTGGGAGCCCACCCCAGTGTGCTGGAAACAAGCCTGGAAAAAAAACCTTCCTTCGACATCTTTTTATTTATTTTTTTATCTCCCTGAAACAAAGGAAGCGGTCCCACGCTGGTCACTGTCCTCTCCCCCAACCCGCACCCACACACTGCACACCCAACCTCCCCACACCCTCCCCTCACCCCATGCTTACCTCCAGAGTCCGGCGCGATGATCTTCGGTGGACCGGGAACACATCTACACTCTTCAAAGCCAACCATGAACTGAAGAAATGCCAGTAAGCTGTATAATGGCATAAATAGGGTTTTTTTCAACTTTGGTGCATATCTCAGGCATTTTGGGGAATTTTGGCACCAAATTTTCAACATGGGGTTATTGGGACCCCTCCTTATGAATTCATGCATTGCCATGGCTTTATTCAGTCCTGAAAGGTGATTTTGCAGTCACGGTACGGAATCACATTCTGGGACTGAGTAAAGAAATGACAGTGCCAGTGTTCATGAGGTGGACTCTCAAAAAGCCTATGTTGCACATTTGGAGAAAAAAATCCAAAAAATTACTGTTTTACAAGCAAGCATTGTGCATTTTCAACTCATGCTTGTAACTTTACAAATTTGTAATATTTTCACTCCAGATTTTCAACATTGGCATTTTTCCACACCTCCTTATGAACAGTACAGCTGTCATTTTTTACATCCTGACCGAAATGTGGTATTGCACTACCGGTGCAGAATAGCGCAGTCACTGTAGGAAATCAGTGTTTGGAACACATTAAGAAAATCACAGTGACACTGTTCATGAGCAGAGGTGCTAAAATGCCTATGTCGAAAATTTAGTGACAAAAGTCTGTGAAATGACTGTGCTACGAGTGTACATTGTGTAGTTTTCACGCACCTCATAATTACGCGCATTTGTAATATTTTCACTCCAGATTTTCAACATTGGCATTTTTTCACACCTCCTTATGAACAGTACGGCTGTCATTTTTCATATCCTGCCTGAAATATGCATTTACACATTTGGTGCAGATTAGCGCGGTAGCTGTAGGAAATCAATGTTCAGGGCAGATTAGGAAAATCATAGTGACACTGTTCATGAGCAAAGGTCACAAAATGCCTATGTTGAAAATCTGATGAAAAAATTCCATTAAATGACTGTGTTATGCACATGCGTTGCGCAGTTTCCACATAAACCCGGAAGTTCAAGTATCTTTACTATTTTCACTACAGATTTTCAACATTGCCATCTCTTCAAAGCTCCCTATGAATGGTACAGCTGTCATTCTTCACATCCTGCCCGATCTGTGTTTTCGTACATCTGGCACAGAATGGCACGGTCACTGTGGGAACTTAAAGTTGGGAAACATTAACAAAATCACTGTGCCACTATTCATGAGAAGAGGTCCCAAATGCTTTCATGAGGTGGGGGTCACAAAAAGGCCATGTTGAAAATGTGTAATGCCAATACCAACAAACGCCCATGGTGTTAAGGTGTCTAACCATAACATCCCACCCTGTACATACTGACAGGCATCAGGGGTGTGCCTTCCGATTGCCTACTCTAATGCTCATGTCATTCCACCCCCACCCCACCACCCTGCAGCCAGTGACAGGCATCGAGGTGTGCCTTGAACTCTTCATCTCCACAGTTCACCCCGTCCTCCTATACTGCACCCATTTCAGTGTATGTCCTTATGGATTGGGGTGACTGTACAGCCGAACACACCAAGGCACTCCTCAACACATGTTGGTGTTTGCAGGATAGGGTGAAGTGAAATGGCATGAACATTATGGGCGACGACCCAAACGCATACCCTAATACCTGTCCGTCTCTGCAGGATGGAGGTGGGGTTGGCGTGAAGTTCAATACTTCACTACCATTCTTATTCTGCATCCTTTTATCTCCTGCATTTCCAATGCTAATACCAGCAAGCAAACATTTGGCATTGACAAATGCTTGTTTATGTTAATGTTAGTACTAATAAACACTTTTTGCAAATTCTACAACTGCTCCTAGTTTTTCCTATGCTTCCTGACCTGTACCTTGATGACAGCCCACTGACCAGAGAAAGTGAAATGCTGCACTCCCCAGGCAGCAAATGAGGCCATTCAGTGTACCATAAATAATAACATAGAAACATTTCCTTTTATTTTAGAATTTTAGATGTAAAAAAACACACTGATCCAAAGCTTATCTCTAGGTGTGCCTGGAGAGCATAGGGAGGTTAAGTGACTTTCTCAAGGTTACAGAGTCTGCTAGTGGGGGCTGAAGGTTTCCAACCTGGATATCAATAAGTGAGTTATGCAAACATGTAGTAAATCAAAGGGGTTCCCTATTGATGCTGCTAACCAGATGGAGTGATCCATCAGAAGCAGAAATGTGTCAGGTTAACACTAAAAACATGTACCGTCTTCATGTCCACTGTCTCTTCTAGCTAGCAGTTCTGTAGATTTTCTATCCCTTGGCAGAAGAAGTGCTTCTTAACATTACCCCTGAACTCCTAATATTACCCCTGAATTTACGACTTCTAAGCTTCAGAGCATGTAACCTTTTCCAAAGGAAAAAACAACACTGCACACACCAGGCATAGCTAAAGGTGCTACACTAGAGGACACCACATCAAACATCTGTTTGTTCAAATCACTGTCGCTGGCAATGAAGCCAGCTTTCAATGAGTAAAGAATGAAGCCATGTGTCTACTTCATCAACCATTGTTTCCAGAATCTTTCATGTGGTGTGAGATCCTAACATTTTCCTCAATACATAGTGTACGTGCTGCTAAATGCCTGAAGACTTGTTGCCACAGCAGTTTACTAACATACAAACATATGAAATTGCCAGCAGAAACAGGCCTCACAGTCTATTGAGTCTGCTCAAGTGTGCAACTAGCCCCTCATCATGCAGCTGCCCCTCCCATCCCCCTTCCCAGTATCCCTTCCCCTCCCTTCCCTGTCCCAACCCCTCTTGAAACTGCTCCCCATGTTACAGGACACTATCTTGTCTGGTAAGCTGTTCCATTTGTCCACCACTCTTTCTGTGAAAAAAATGTCTCCTCATCTCACTCTTGAATATATGAACATACGAATGTTGGATGAATGCATCTAGTAACATAATCTCACTACCTTAAGTACTTGAGTTCAGTGAATGCCACACACATATAAGAGCTGCCAGCTGCTTGGCAACTTGTCTGCATGTCAGTATTTTGGTGGATTTATACAGAAGATTAGTGCTGTAATGTAGGTTTTATGTCACTTGCTAACAACTCATAACTCTAGCACACCTTTTGTGTAGGAATAGGCCCATGAGGGCACCTTCCATTTTGAGTAAGCCTTTGCCATAAGGCAATGGAATCCTACATTCTTCTCAAATGAGAATGACACTAAATCAATTGCTAGCATCTCAGCAGTTGATGCATTGAGCTCATGTATCATACTGTGGATGGGAGGATATTTGATGTGTTGAGCTAGTACAGTCTCCGTAGTCCGCTGAAACTCTTCTGGTTTCCAAGTGCTGACACTTTTACTTTTGCCAAACACTTGGGCAGAATGAGGGCTAATGTGTGATGACTGGGACTGGGGTGATGGGATTTTAAATCTACTTCAAAGCTTTTGTAAACCAACAGACTTGTGGGTCTGACCCTCGGGAGTTTCAGGATGCTGGGTATAGAGGATTTCTGGCTGTTATCTGTGTTGTTGCCACTTCATGGAGTTTGGTATTCCTCAAACTCCTCCATACATTCCTCAGTCTCCATCTGTCTCAGTCCTTTCCCTTCTATTTTTAGTCTAGACTACTACTGTTACCACTTCCACCAGTGCTATGCTGCTTCCCAAACCTGCTACCTTCTGGAGAGCAAACCACCATGACATGTGTGTTTGTTTGTTTTAGATGCATATGCTGGCTTCTGTTCCAAGATGGCTGCCATTTTTACCTCTGCTTACCCTTGCCTGACTAACTGGCATATTGCTGTTGAATGAGCTTTGGGATTAAACAAATAAACAAAAAATAAATTCCAGACATGAGATTTGGATGGCCTTTGTTGAATCTGGAAGACAATGTGGTTGGGGGTTGGGGGCATTGTCCTTGTGTTCAGTCACTGTACTTAGTACTTGCACTTTTAAAGTACTGCTACTGCTTGCAGGAACATGACTGGATGCAGTCGATTTGGATGCATCTGTGGGGCCTGGACTGTCAGTGGATGTCTGAGCTTTTATAGACTTAAGGGTGGATGGTGTGGTACTAATGCTGTCAGAAGTGGGTCTCCTCTGCCCATGCAGACCAGTTTTGCTTTTTTTAATCTTGGGCTCCCAAACCATGTCCTCCACAACATCACCCTCATCTAAGTAAACCTCCTCTTCTTCCTCCTCCTCCACTCCTCAGTCATAGCATCATGGGATACCTTACACTCAGCCGTAGCTAAATATGACTTTCCAATACTATACCATGTTCTTGTTCTTTTGACATGACGTCCTTCTGCATCATTATCACCAAAGGTAGTTCTTGCTGAGTTTTAGACTTGCTAATATTTTTGGCTACCTCCATCTCTTTCCTTTGCTTTGTGTCATCAAGGTGGACAGTCTCAGAAATGTACTCATAGACAAGACCTACTGCTGCACTTGCACTAGTACCTTTAATTCTTGGTATGCTGCTGTCACCACTACCAAGAAGGAAATTAACTGCAGCTGATGCATTAATAAGCTTAGTGTCTCCCATCTTTTTGTAACCCCCTGTCCCTCTGCCACCAACTTTGTCACAGCATGCTGCTTTGCTGCCACTGGCACCAGGCCAACCTGACCACCTCTGGAACCTCCACACCTAAGCTCCCTCATTTCAATGTGTTTCAATCAAAAAATGAGTGACTGAAAGTAAATAAAACTGAGAGTACAATTTCACAAAAATATAAAAAAAAATCATAATCAACTAAATGAAGCAGAGAAATAAACTGGTAAATATTAAATGCTAAATTATTATTACAGCTTTAGATCATAACAAATGAGGAGCAAAATACTACACAGACAAAATGACAATCACACAATGTCTGTCTAACTGAAGCCCTGTCAGAAACTGAAATCTGCAGGCAGGCAGGCTGAGCAAAGCAAAGACAGCAGGCTAGCACCAGGACACAGCCATGGTGCTCTATTCAAAAAGCACACAAAGTATGACTAAAAGAATCTACACCCAAGGCAAGAATAGTACACTCAAAAGCGAGATAAATTTTAACTCACCACACTTTTATTGAGTGCTCAAAGTAAAACAAACAGCCATATCCATGGTTGTTTGGTGCAGTAAGCTCGCTAGCAATGACTAGTACTGTGCGGAATTTTTAAATTCCAGCAGCATTCCTCCAGATTTCACCAGAAATGGAATGGTGGAATTTCGCACCAGCAGTGAGTTGTGGAATGATTTTCCACAGAAAAATGCTGTTCTGTGGAATATTATTCCGTGGATCTCAATATTTCCATGGAAATTGTGAAATAATTTTCCACAGAGAAATGCTGTTCCACGGAATGTTATTCGGTGGATCACAGTAGGCAGCATTCCACAGAAGAACCAGCGAAATTTTGATGTAAAATTCTGCCGGCGGAATGGTCATTCCATGCTAATTTAGCGGGCGTAATGTCGCATTCCGCACAGCACTACTGATGCTGTCAAAAACCTTAATGTTTCGATTGACCACTGCCAATCATCACCAGAGGCAGGCTGAGCTAAGCTGCTTCTCTGCCCTGCTCAAAAAACAATAACCCCCAGTGTTACACACTTAGATGATGTTGACTAATCAAAACATATAGGGTATCAAACACTGAGAAGATTTGATTAACTGTATGTCTAGAAATCAGAGATTTTAGAGAGAACAGATCCTTCCACCTTCACTCACTTTAAAGACATACACAAAGCATAGGCATCACATGGTCTATATCCTGGCTTCTAGTACCATGTGATCTGCACATTTTTCAGCCTTGGTAAGTCACATGGTACATTTTACCCAGCATTACTATAATTGCCAGTTTTACCAAGTTTACCAGTGAACTCCTGACTTTACCACTTTGCAAAGTCAGCAAACTTTACAAAACTTCACAAAGTTACTCTCGACAACTTTCAGCAACTTCACCCATCGCTAAGTGCAATTAAAGTCAAACACAAACAAAATAGTGAAAAAGTTTTGTCTCATCACCTGTGCAAAGGTAGTTAAGTTAGTACTTAAGGGCTCTGCATGTGGGCTGTGGCCCTGTGTAAATAAAGTTATGGCTGATTCTGGTCCCTATATGGAGCAGCAGAGTTGTAGGGTATGACTGTGGACCTAAAGCTCTAAGCAGCAGACCTGTGGAGCATGGCACCAGACCTGTAACCTTGCCTTAGGTCACAGGAGTAGGGGCAGGGTGGGAGGATGGCTGTTTGGGCTAAACAAACTCTTAACACTCAATTTCCCTACTTTTCTGGCTTTGTACCTGTAATGTATGCATTAATGTAGGTTTCTGCAAGCAATTTATATTAGTTCAGTTTTTTTTTTTTATTTCACATAAATCCATTAAGACAGGTGCCTATTTTCAAAGGTTTCAGAGTCAGATACAGAGACGTTTAAGTACATACATACAGAGACTGTAATGAACAACACAGTATTAGGATTAGGTTACAGGTTACAGCTTTTTTAAGTGCAGTATACATAATACATGTTATGGAAGTTACAATATGTTCACTGGAAACATTTACATATTCCAGAGGTAATAAGTGTAGTCAACAGCTGAGTTTTACATGGTGCAATAGAGTCACAAGCCCCTTATCATGTCTCATGTCATTCCAGCATTTGGCAAATCAAAAAGAGAAGGGGCTCAGTTCTTAAAGGTTGACGCAGGACTTTCACAAGCCCTGAATCAAACCATGTGCTGCCCTGAACACATTGCCACAGCATGAGACCAGTTCACACAGGTTGCGCACATTTTCGACAATGTACCTCCTTTATGGTGGCTTGTGCCAAGTATTTGGTGCAAATGCCGTAAAATGATCCACACAGTCAGACCAGCAAAAGCTAGTCTAACTGGTGGCACATGGCACACAGGATCCAGAATTCTGATTGCTGGCCAGAGAATCCCACAAGCCCCATGCACCATGTTTTTGGTGCACCCAGGGTTTGTGGTATTCTAACTCCTATAAGAATCAAGCCCAAGGAGTTTTCACCCAGTGAGGTTCTTCTATGGGGTAGCAGTAGACAGTGGCATGCCACACCTCTGGTAACACATTATCTATGTATTCGAACATGGTTTGCAAGTCAGGGGAAAGAAAACTTAGCATAGCTTTTTTTGGTAAGAAATAATAAGAGCAGGGGAAAGATCAACCTTATCACATGTGCCAAACAGCACACCTTTTGTCTTCTCATTCATGACAGGAAGGCTTTGAGTGAACCAGGGCTTATAAAGTTAAAGTCATCCTGAAGCCTCAGTGTTACATGATCAACTTTATTGTCACCAGAGACAATTATGGCACTGTCTGCATAAAGAAGAATGTTAGAGGATTTGCAGAGAGCTGGGAGATAATTTAGGAATAGGCTGAATAGTGGAGTCCCCAAATATGGAGCCCTAGGGGACCCCTACAGAGATAGATCTGTCATCTAATAGAACATTCCTAGATTTTACTGATTGAAATCTGCTAGACAAATAATCCTTAAACCAGCAAACTATACCCATAGAAAGGCCCAGAGATAGAAGCTTCTGACAGAGGATGGCATGGCTGACAAAGTCAAAGGCCTTGGTTTGGTCAATAAATATAGATCTAGTGAGTTCACCACAGTTCATTGCCCAATGAACTGACTCTGAACTCCAGTAGTGCAGTCATCATACTGACATTTGTCCTGAACCCATGTTGTTTCAGAACCTAAACCTCATACTGGCACTGGAAATCTATGAGTTTATCATCCTCTGTCCTCCAAAGTGTCTTTGATAGAGGGGGGAGGATAGAGATAGGACAGTAGTTGGTGGGCAAGTTAACATCACCTTCCTTGAAAACAGGGACCACATAGGCCCTTTTTCAATATCCATAACTTTTACTAGTGCTCAGGGGCAAGTTGAAAAAATTGCTACAGGTGCTAGGTGACATCCTTAAGTTCATACTTTAGGAGTTTTGTGTGTGTGTTATCACTTTCAAGTCTTGTCTGAATTTTTGGTTTGCTTAGGTACCCATAAAAGTCAGCCCAAGTAAGTTGTTTGAAACAGAACTTAGGTAGGGTGCGGTCTCCTGGTAAGTCCACCGATGAGGCAGTGTGGGTGCTATGCTCAGGAATATATGCCGATAGGTCACTAAAGGTTTTGTTAAAGACAGTGGCTTTACACTTGACTCCATTAACAGTGGAACCACCATAAATGAGAGTGCTAGGCAGGCATTTTATGGAGTCCCTCTGGTGTCCATGATATTAATGTTGCTCCAGAGCTTTTTAAGGTTGTTTAATAAGTTTTTTTGCTGTGTTTTGCAATACTCAGCATTGACTTCCCTGATGCGAATTTTCAAAGAGCTACATAGTTCTCTGTACTTTTAGAAATATTTATGATGGCCTAATTCTTTATAAAGATTCCAGGCTCTGTCATGCTCCTGGAACATGTACTTAATAACTGGGGTGTACCAAGCCTGATAGTTGCCCTTTATAATTAATAACTTGAAAGGGGCAACAGTATCACTGACCCTGTTGAACTGGTGGATAAAGTATTCAAGGACTATGTTGACATCATGAGTATGGGTTAGGAAAGGCCAGTCAATTTGTTGCTGAAGGGCTTAAAAGTAGGGAAGCTTCTGAGTATGGAACACATGGGCAGTCATAGTGGTAGGCTTATTTTCACAGACCATGACAGACCATCTACAAGTGACAGAGAAGTGGTCACTTAGGAAGTCCAGCAGGACATCACTTAAAATTATTTTGCCAATATAGGTGACCAGCACCCAGTCAAGAAGTGTAGCAGTACCAATTTTATAATTTGCTCATGTGGGTTTAGTAATGACTTGGGTAAGGTTGACATTGGCCATTTTGTCCCTGTAGTCCTTTATCTTATTAGCAAGCCAGTTGTAGTTGAAGTCACTAACTGCAATTTTTTCATGCTGTGGATTTAAGCTAGAGACATCATTGATATAGCAGTTTAAACCATTAGAGACATTCTTAGGCAAGATATAGACAATGAGGCAGTTAAGGTTCTTTTTTCTCCCTTAAGATCAAATTTTATATTAAGGGCAAGGAGCTCACAGCCAGATGGCTCCAAATTAAGGGGGAGTCTATTGGATTAACAGAAGGCCTTAATATATACCAGGCAGCCTCTATCCTTTCTTAAGGATCTGTCCTCTTTAAGCAGGGTGTAGAAGTCAATTTCTACTTCCCTGTCAGAAATTCTATCAGTAAGCCATGACTACGTAACAGTAACAACATCATACTGAATCTTTATGACCCCCAGTTTAATGTTATCAAGCTTGGGCATTAAGCCCCCCAAATTGATGTGGGTAATGTCTAGGTAGCCCTTGAAAGATGGCACAGGTGATAATGGGCCAAGATAATGATGTGCATTGCCACCTAGGGCAAGTAACAGCAGCAACAGTTGCCTAAGAACATATTGCAGTTAGCAGGAGCTTAAAGAGACTTTACTTGGGCATTGGACCTTTTTAGACAAAGTACAAGCTTGCCTAACAAACTGTAAGTATTCCCAACCTGTATCCTGTCAAGTTGCCAACTACATTTTGGAACCACAATTAGGGCTCCATAACAAGGGCGAGAGTGACAGGGGAGATCTGGTTTTTTGACTGCCCCGCACTTATGCTGTCCTTTGCGCCCACACAATTTTTTCTCACTTCGCACATGCCTGCACCAGAGTTTATTATACTGACTAGCAGGGGATGCGGGGGGTGGGGGGGGGGTCCCTCTCCAAAACAGGAATGCACTCTGGCTCCAGGAAGCCACAATGCCTGATGCTGCCCATATCGGTGTCAACAAAATGATTGTCGCACTAATAAGGGTGAACCTCCCCAACCAAGCCCCTGTATCTTAGAGGGTCATGGATCAAATAGACATAGCATTGCATAATAGATTTGGATGTATAAGGGCATTCACTAAGGTGAGTCACTATGGGTAAAATTGTTTGGCCAGGTTGAGTACAGTTGTTTCTAGGATGAGGTTGGCTATGGGTTACATAGGAACTACTACAAGAGCCCATAAAATAAGAAGGCCTGCTGAAGCCTTAATACAGGGTTTCAACAGCAGGGAGTGCATTTTATTTATTAGGATAATGTGCTGAGGTAGGCAGCTGCCCAAATACCCACAGCAGGGTGTATTAAGGTTATAAGGAAAATTATGCTGAGGATTGCTTATTACTAAGCAGCTACTGAGATAATATGGACATCCAACGTGAAAGTCAGGAGGCAGGGCCACCCAGATAGGGTTTAGATAGTTTATAGTGAAAAGCACTGGGTTTACTTGTAGTTAGGAAGCTACAGAAAAAACAGTGGTTATACCAAACATATTGAGCAGTACATATTTTAAGAGTATCAGGCCACCTAGACAGGGTGCCACTAGCTTAAGGACGTTAAACAATGCTTGTCTCTAAGGGGGGCTGCCAGCTAGTGGGCTGCCTAGCACACTTCAGAAGAGGAGTGCAAGGTAAGATAGGCACTACTAACAAGATAGTACATTAGCTGAACTGAGCGGCAGTCTAATATTGATATGCAGTAATGAAACAAGCAGGTAACAAACAGTACCAGCAGATTATCTCTACAAAAAAGCAGAGAAGAAAATAGCACTAGCAGTAAACTAAGCAAAATCAGCTGTAGTGAACATGCAGGGTAGCAAGCAGTATTAAGTCTAACTATGCAATGCAGTTGATGGAATAGCAAAAACAAGAAACCAGCATAAAATGCATTACACAGTTCGTCCTAGCACCCATATTAGAAGCACAGAAACATAGACAATGATGGCAGAAAAGGACCAATGGTCCATCCAGTCTGCCCGTTGTACCCTTGTAACCCTGGGAACTATTGTCCATCTAGGGTCACAGCCCTTCCCAGCCACCCCATCCCCATTCCACTTCCTGTCATGCCCCACAACCACTATACCCTTCACTCTGTTATAGACGTGCTTGCAACCATTAATTGTTTCAGCACCCACTACCTTGGCTGACAAACTGTTCCATGCATGATTACACCACCCTTTCTGTAAAATAATACTTCCTAATGTCCCTCATGAACTTCCCTCCTGACAGTTTCCACTTTTGCCCTTGTGACCACAAACTGTTACTTATGCTAAATAATTCCCACAGTCCACCTTGTTTATTCCCTTACAGGAACTTGGAAGGTCTCTATCATATCTCCCCTCTTCCTTTTGGTCTCTACTGAGTACATGTTCAGAGTCTTGAGGCACTTCTTGGAGGACATGCCCTGTTGGTCCTGAATCATCTTTGTCACCCTTTGATACAACATCTCCAGCCGTTTCTTATCTTTCCTGAGGTGGAGACTCCGTAGCTGAGTACAGTACTCCAGCTGAAACCTCACCATAGACCATTAAAGGGGTAGAATTACCTCTTTTCTTCTGCTGTCAGTACCCATCCTGATACACCCACCATCCTGTTTGCCTTACTATAAGCCTTGTTGCACTTGTTTGATTGCTTGCGAATGTCACTGATGATAACTCCTAGGTCCTGTTCCTTGTATTTAGTGCTAAGTCTTACCATACCCATCCAGTACTCAGTCCTGAAGTTCTTGTTTCCTAAGTGCATCTCCTTGCACTTTTATTTATTTATTAATTTGGTAACTGGGTTAGTACACTGATCCGAAGACCTCTTTCACACATGGCCTGGGCCAGAAACTAGCACAAACAGTGTAAAATATAGTGAGAGAACAGCGTGGATCATATAGGGAACATAACAGGGAATCCAGTGTAGATCAAGCTAACAGAGAAAATATAAGGTAAACAGTACCAGATACATCAGCAATTGAGCATACCCAGGTATATAACATTTAGATAAACAGGGTTAGGTTGCTCCATCATTCCACAATAGGAATAACAGTAGTATTCAGGGAGGGACAGAAGAGTGGAGCACTAGAGGGGTAAGGGTGGGCTGCAAGGGAGATTATTTATTTATTTAGATTTTGTTGACCAAGGTAAGCCCTCTGCGACCAGAGATCCCTTTTTCAGGGGCGACCTGGGGTTGAGAACACCAACCACTTTACATTAGGTGAAGATACAGTAACACAGTTTAAGAGTACATTCACAGTCAGTAGGGTACATTTAGACAATGATGGTAAGTACAGTTTAATTACAACAGGTCTACAGTAACATTGGTATTTGCTTATAGGCAGTCCAAGGAGAGATAGATTTTAGTCATTAGTCATTGGGAGGGGTTTGGGATGAGGACATGATCTAGCAGTTGCAGCGGCAGAGGCTCAGCTCAATAAGGTACGCTTTGCAGCTGTGCTAGTGGCCTGCAGGCAGGTGCAGATCATGGAGGACAGAAAGTGCATTCTTAATAGGGAATTTAGATTTAGAGGCAGGGTTGGGGATATGTAGGGAGGAGGGGAGGTCATTCCATAGTGGGGATCTGACTATGGAGAAGGCTTTAGGCCCATCCTCATAGTTATATTAGGACATTCTAGTTGGAGGCGGGAAGACTGACGTAGATTGTGGCAGTAGGTTCTGGGCCAGATAAGAAGGGATAGTGGAGAGTAGGAGGGGTTGTGCGAGGTATCAGCAATAGTCCAGGCCAGCAAGTAGAAACACCACGTTTGTGGAGGGAGTCAGTTAAGGGACTGGTAAAGAGTGCAATGGTGAGTGAGGAGAGGGCCGTGGAGGGCAAGGCAGCATATGCAATTGTAGGTAGAAGCCAGGTGGTTCAGGTTGGTAATGGAGGTGAAGGAGTATACCGGGCAGCCATAATCAAGGAGGGGGAGGAGGCTGCCATGGGCAATAGCAAGGCAGGCTTCCGACGAGAGGTGGTCAATCAGGTGATAGCAGAGCCCCATCTTCTGGTTGATGCACCTGATCAGTGAGGCAATGTGGTCAGTGTAGGTTAGGGATGGGTCCAGGATTACCCCCAGATACTTGAAGGCAGGAACAGCGTCAAGGGGAGATCCATCTGGGGATTTGAGAGTGAGAAGGCCACCAATGTGGGCAAGGGTGGAGAGTTTCAGTTTGGAACCGAAAAGCATGGCCTTTGTTTTGTCAGCATTGACCAACAGTTTGTTGGTGGAGAACCAACAATGTGCCTTGCAGAAAACATTGGTAAGAGTGGCGGATAGTGAGGAGGGGAGGTGTCACTATGGTATAGTATTATTAAGTCGTTGGCATAGAGGAGTGATTTACAGGATAGGCCCTCTGATGGGAGAGAGTTAATGAAGAGGGAAAAGAGGAGGGGGCCAAGGACAGATCCCTGGGGGAACATCCACAGAGACAGGCAAGAGGGGGGAGGTTGCACCACCAAGGCAGACCATCTGTTTTCTACCAGAGAGGTAATTAGTGAGCCAGGCGGTGGAGGTAGGGGAGAAACCAAGGGCATCAAGTTTTGCTATCTGGATGTTGTGACTAACAAGGTCAAATGCCTTGGACAGATCTACAAACACTGCACCAGTTAGCTTCCTTTAATCCATATTCCTCAGCATATGGTTGGTGAAGAGACCAAGTGCTGTGGTAATGCTGAGTCCCTTCCGGAAACCATGTTGCTGAGGGCAAAGGAGATTACATTTGGAGATATGCTCTGTAATTTGGTAGTTTACTGCCTTCTATAGGAGCTTACCAAGATGGGACAGAATGGAGATGAGGTGGTAGGTGTCCATAAAACTAGGGTCACCTGATTTATGAATGGTGAAAATTTTGGCCTGCTTCCAGACAGAGGGGACAGAGGCTGTAGTAAGGGAGAGGTAAAGATGAAGGTGAGAGGATAGGCAATGTCCTGGGCCACTAGTTTTAAGAAGCGGGGGAATAGACCATCACTACCAGAACTCCCTTGAGATGGTAGGCTGAGGAGGATCTTAAGTGTCTGAGGAGGAGAAATGGTTTTAAAATAAAAAAAAGGGGCTAGTAGGCAGGGAAGGTGGAGGAGGGTGCAAGGGCATGGAGGATTGAGCTTAGTCAGGTAGCTGCTAAGGTTTGAGAAATGTGCATTAAGTGCATTCATAATGTCAGTAGGGTCAGTGAGGGAGCCTTGTTGTGTGTTATGGGGAAAGTGACTGCTTGGTGGTGGGGGGAGAGAGAGATCAAGGCATTAATGGAGGACCAGAAATGCCTTGGGTTGCCTAGGTGACTGGATTGACGTGATTGGAAGTAGGCCGACTTCCTACAGTGTATACAGCACTTGCAGAGATTTCTCAGTTAACGGTAGCCATTCCAAAGGGGGGGGTATGGGGCAGCTTTATAGTCATCCCACTTTGAGTCATGCTGCTTCATAACCTTCAGGAGGTCTGACGTAAGCCAGCGAATGTCACCCCCATGCACGCTTTGAGAAGTATGCGTGAAATGCTTGTCTTGGATGTGAGACAGGGCTGAGACAAAGATGTCTAGTGCAAAGTCAGTGTTAGTGGCACCATAGAGGAAAGTCCAGTCAAGGACTCTGAGGTCATCCTAAAGACTGAGTGGGTCAAAATTAGAGAAATTGTGAAAAGTCAGGTAGGTAGGTGGGGCATCAGGGGGGTGATACGCCAGACAAAGTAAATGTGTAAGTGGTCACTTATGGCATCAGACAGTGTGCTGGCATGGGCAACTTTGTCTGCTCGAGTTGTCAGGATCCAGTCCAGGGTAATGTGTTTGTTGGACCAATTGCTGAGGCGTGTATTGGAAGTAATTAGCTGAGTGAGATTGTGTTGTATAATGGAGTTTTGACAATGAATTGCAACTGCTAAATTATAGACCACATTTCTACCCTTTTCAGGTTGCACTGCATATCTCTGATTTCCTCATCACTATCCACCCTCCTGGAAAATAGTGCCATCTGTGAAGAGACACAACCTGCCCAGGATTCTCTCTGGTAGATACAGAACATAGGCGGATAGAGAGATCCACATTTGAAGCCAGCACCAATAAAGCAACACAGTAAGAATCAAACATTCCTTTCACAAACACTGATATTGCCAGTAAAAGAACAGGACATGGTCCTAGGATAAAGTACAAATAATTTATTTGTGGAAAAAGATACATGAACAGCACTCATCACTGCAATTCACTACACATTTTTGCACACCAACATGTGCTTTCTCTAGACAACATCACAGCAGTTATCCACCCCTTCTATACTTTGTGTTACAAATTGGATTGTTAAAAAATTGAAACAAATGAATTGATTGAGGAACCAATGAAGTGATTGGCAATCATCAATTTGATTGATGAATTGAATTGATGAAATTTTTACCGCCATTTTATGACCTCCTGCTGCCCCCACCTACCCCAGAACCTCTAGCAAAAGTTCTACATGTTGTTTTAAGCAACAACTAGCTGCTGCCTCTCCCCCTACTTTCCACCTTTTCCATGTTCCAACTGGACAACAAGTTTAGTGTTGTACCTGTTTAATAAGACTTCCTCAATTCCCCTGACAAAGCCTCTGGCTGCTCCCACTGTTCGTCCTATCCCACTGTATTCCATATTTTCCCTTTAAACACTTCTCCTTGCCAACTTAGCCATTTACCCAAAACCTTGTTTGTACCTCATATTTATTTCTGTTAACTGTATTTTTGTTTGTCAACTTGTTTTCAAGACATGGAACCTTTGTAAATGAGCCTCTGGCTCAAAGGTATACTCTGATACTGTAATAAATAAATAAATAAATAAATAAAGACTGGATCAGGGGATATTCACCTTGTTAGCACAAAGCATAAAAGGGGTGGATAACTGCTGTGACTTCGCCTTGAGAAAACACATGTGGTTTGTGAAAACATTTGGCAGATTGTGGCAGTGAGTGCTGTTCACTTATCTTTTTGCACAAATAAATTATTTACACCTTATCATATGGCCATGTCCTGTTTTTTTATTGGCAATGCCAGTGTTTGTGAGCCAGCTGTTTCATTTTTACTGTGTTTCTGGATTCCCTCTCCAGAGTCACTGATGAACATATTGAAGAGGACTAATCCCTGGAGAGATACCTGTGGCAGCCTACTCGTGTCCTCCTTCTATACTGACCTGAACCCATTTACCATAACCCTCTGCTGTTTCCCCGTTAACCAGTTACCTGCCCATTATACTGCATACCCAGCCATGCCCAGATCCTCCATCTTCTTTAGGAAGTGTCTGTGAGGAACCAAGTGGACAGCCTTGCTGAAATCGAAGAAGAGTAAATTCACGGCATGGCCCCTATCCAGAGTCCTCATCACCCAGTCAAAGAAGACTAGTAGGTTAATTTGACATGATCTCTTTGCCACTAACCTGTACTTTTTACTATCCCAGAGATCACTGCTCACCAGATAGTCCATAAGGTCCTCTTTGACCAGTGACTCCATCAGCTCCTCAACAACTGAGGTAAGACTGACAGGTTTATGGTTCTCTGCCTGTTTCTTATCCCACCTATGGAGCGTAACTACATCTACTTCTTTTAAGTCCTTTGGAACTACCCCTGTATGTAATGAACTATTGAATAACCCTACCAAGGATTAAGCCAGCTCCACTGCTAGTTCCATGAGCACCTAAGGGTACATCCCCTCTGGTCGCAGGGCCTTATCTATCATTAGGGCAGCTAGCCCTTTCTGGACCCTTTCACTTGTAAATACTGACTGCCTCATCTCTAGGATCAACTTTGTGGCCATTTATTAGCAGAGACTTAATTACAGTTTAAATTGTCCACATGTCATGCAGCATGGCTGGCCACCACCTGCCTTATCTGGCTGACTTCCTTCTGGCAGACCCCTGAATGATATCCTTTCTACTGTGGTTGTTCACACTCCAAATTGCAGTGTGGAGGACTGCTCAGGGTGTCAGCATTATAAAGGACTGTTCCCAGTCCTTCAGGGAAATGACAAACTTGCACTGTATGATCTTTCAAACTTGAGGAATACCACATCACCAATTTGTCAGGATTCCTGAGACTTTGATTTCTAAAGTTTTCATTTCCAGACATTTTATCCAGTAACCCTTATATATGTTTTAACTGACATTTTGGAATTAATGTACTCACTTCAAGAAAAGATATACTGTATAGCAACTGATACCTTTAGATATCTGCATTTTTACACCCACTGATAAATACTGTACTTGTTGTAATGTATCTAAATCATAACACAAGTCAGTTTAGACCTGCAACTGTATCATTGCACACATGTTGCACTGTACCTGTAGTGAAGCTCACAGGTAGCCCAAAGCAGCTGCATCATCACATGCATTGCCCCAACCTTGTAACAAGGGCCTACAATGACATCTGTTTTTCCCTCATTTTGAAACTTAGTGTCAAAAAAAGCAGGAATTGTATCCCATAAAAATGTATCTGTGAGTCATGAAAATAGAAGCTATTGTTGTCAGGAGAAACATCTTATGAAAATGTATGAAAGAATGACTTGCAGATACACAACAATGGAATTTATTTTCTTAATAATTTAAATACTACAAGGTTAACAGTAAAGTCACAGATCATAGAATCATTCATAGGCTGCACTCAAACTGACATGAACATTTCAGGATTAAACCGATTGCCATGTTGGTGCTATCGGTGAGCAAATATGTCTTAAAAAGGTAATTATGTAGTTTCAACCTTCTAGAACTTTTAAATTGCCAAAACGATTATTATTAAATTTGCAGGTTACTGAGATCCTGGCATCTTAATCATGAAGGCATAATTACAAGTCATTCTGCAGTGGAATGGCCCTGTTATTAATCTGCAAAAATAGGGGTGTAACATATAACAGCACATAGTATGTTATCTCTTTCCAAGGACACTGATTTTTGTTTTTTACCAGAAAAGCTGGCAAAAATTCAAGAATTTTGTCTTTCTATACACTGGTAAAAACAAAGCATTTCACAGAATTTGCTATTTTTTTACCAGAGCAGTGAAACTTTCAAATTTGTATTTTTCTATAAATTCTTTCCTATACTATTTTCATTGTGCTTTATTTAATTAGATGTATACTTAGCCTTCTTTTATTCTGAATATTTTATACACACACACCAAAAGGGTAAAAGCATAGAACACCATTAAAAACTAATTTTGTCATTGTAGACCCCGATGACAATAATGTTTTTACCCATCTGCAAAATGTAATTTGCCCTTTATCAATCACAGTAAACCAGTGTCCCTGTCTATCTACAAACTTTTAGAACTTTTATGTAACTATACCAATCATTGGCAGCTTTCCGGATTTCCATATGGAAATTCTAGCACCTCACATATACATGCCAAACTTCAGATTATTTTGTGCAGGGACAGCTGCATTATTAAAGGGACAGTAAACATTGCAGGGATCTCTCAAACTGTGAAAGCCCATGAAAAGTTATTTTGAACGAGGTATCTGGCTTCCTTGTAGGTGTCAAAAGTCCCAAGATATGAATATTTAAATCATCTGTGAATCAAAACAAGGCAGCAGCCATTTCATGCAATCTTACAACAGAAAGTGATGGCACTGGGGGCATGCTATAATTAATGACATACAACTTGCCCCTCAGTGACATCACTTCCTGTTTTTAAGACTACAGGAAATGGCTGTTGCTATGATTTGATTAACACATTATTTAGCTATTCATATCTCAAGACTCCTGTCCCCTAAAGGGAAAACCAATACCTCATTTGAATGATCATTTCATGGGCTTTCTCAATTTAAGTGACCCCTGCAATGTTTACTGTTCCTTTAAGGCATTAAAATAAGGGTTTAACATAGAACAGCATTTTTTATGCATTTTCAGCATTCTAGAACTTTATAAACACTATGCCGATCATGCCAAACTTTTCAGGATACACATATCCTAGTATCAGCAATCTGCATGCCACATCTTTGGCTATTCTGACCAGTGGTGATTGCTTTTTTATTAGGATTCAAACTGAAGTTTAACATGGAACAACTTTTTTTATGTGATGTCAAACTTCTAGAACTTTTAACCTACACCGCTGATCATTACCAGCTTTACAAGATGTAGAGATATTGGGTCACAAAAATGTGCATACCACATTTCAAGTTATTATGTCCCAAAATAGACATATTATTAAAATGCAAATATAAGAGTTTATAATAAATAGAATGTCCTCACTTTGTGGCAGTGTTACAAAAACAGAAATTATATCTCATGAAAATGGGTGTGCATGTCATAAAACCTGCTTTTGAGTCACAAAAATGAACAATTTTGTTGTGGAAACACCTTATAGGTAGAATGTTGATGAAATGAACTGGCTATGCATAAAAACAGGATTTTCTTGTCTTATTAAAGAATGCATGTTTTCAGTAAAATCACCTTTAAAAGGCACCTTCTTGGGTCAAACTGTACTGAACCCAAAAGTTTCAGGTTTCAACTGTTAGCCATTGCTGAGCAACAGTATAAGTGATCAAATAAGTCTTAAAAAAATTACTTTTATGCAATTTTTACCTTACAGAAATTTTAAATCACAGAAGGAATCATTATCAAATTTTCAGGACCCAGAGATCCAGGCAACATGACTGTGCATGCCACATTTTAGGCTACACTATCCTGTAATGGCCATATAATTACAGTGCATAAATGAAGATTTAACATAGAACAGCATTTGTATTCTTACTAATAGGAGCACTATTATGCCCTTACACTATACTATATGTTGAGGCATGATAGCCCCCCATATTTGGCAGAGTTTTCAGTTTAAATCCCGATATTCAGATGGCTATAGCTTGACCATCTTAGACCTTAGGACTGTACAATTTGGCATGCATTATCTCAGTTCTAGGAGTTACAAATGTTAAAAGACTTTCAGAAATCTGTTCAGTCTTTTATAAGATACATAGCATCACACTTATGTGTTTTGGAACATTTTTGAGACAAACATTTTGGCAAAGGATAGTGAATAAAATATAAATAATTAAGTAATTAAACCTGTCAGATGTTGTGGAGGAATAGGTCCTTTTGGGGGGAGTTGGTACATGTTACAGTATTTAAGATTTGGTCCTGCATACTCAGTTTGCCAAAAAAAAAAAAAAAGAAATGCTGGCAAAAGCATAATTCTTTTTATGGGGGGAGGGGGTGTTAAAGTTCTACATGAACACATACTTTAAGATAAGGTAACTTGCAAAACACTTAAAAGTTAATGGTGACACCTTAATGTTTGTGAGTGAGGTGTAGAATGAGGCACTTTTTTTTTACAAATAACTAATTTGATATCTTTAATAAAAATCCAAAATGTTTATACAAGAATCCTTCACTATTTTTTGGAATATCCACAAGCTGAATAAATACAGTATGTTGAGAATCTGTATGTTGGTATTTAAAACATTTCATGCTGTGTAATGGTTTTTAAAATCTGTGTATCTATGTGTCATGCAAAAAAAAATACTTTTCAAAATCTATGTTGTTGCATGACAATGTTCCACATCTTTGTGCTGTGTGGTGGTTTTCAGAATCATTGTGCTGCACAACTGTTTTGAAAATCTAACTGGTGTGCAATGATTTTCATAAACATATGAGTAAAAATCCTTTATAAGATTTTGGAAATCTACAAGTTGTGACCTTTAGAAGGTTTTGAACATCTACAAGTTAAGCAATGTTTTTTAATATCTACGTGCTGCTCAGTGCATTTTAAAATGCATGTTCTGGGGTGACAAAATACTAAGTACTTTGACAATGATTTTCAAAGTCTATGTTCTGCACAAAGATTTTTAGTTAGAGTTAAAGTTCCACACCACCAAAAAAAAAATGAATGTAAGATAATTAAATGTTAAGGGTGATATTTAAGTGTTTGTGAGATAGGGCTATAATGAGACATAACATTTTTTTAAATTTAATTATGGTAGTAATAGGAGCTGTTTTAGTTAAATACAAACCATTGATGAAGAATCCTTCATTAGGGATCAATCCTTCATTAGGGTTTTGAAAATCCACACACTGCACAAAGAGTTTGACATAATAAAATGTATACAAAGATTCACTCTAGGGACATGGTTTTGCTCAAATAGTTGAAACTGTTTAGCACGTAGAGAGAGAGCACTCATACCAATGCATGGCACAGTATAGGTTCAATCATGGTTATAATGATGGGTTTTTATTGAAGTGTACGAAAAATCTACTGCAAATGTATATTCAAAAAGCATTAACAGCTCCCATTGGACACAGATGCTGGTATCAGATGCTGAGAAATTGATCTAATGTGTTGCACCTGTCATGTGGTACTTCATCAGAGGACTGGGGGCATAGAACCATTTTCTAAATTTATACCCATCAATTTCATGATTAATAATATCAAATACATCACTCCATGTATACCAACAACATGCAAGAATGCTGACAATAAAAAAGTGCAATATTAGGTTTAAGACTGTAACATATGCATAGGAATAAAGTCCATTGTACCAGCAAAATAAGAAAAAAAGTGTCATTTAGGCCATTATTTTGTCTCTCAGGTCTGCTCTGAATTTTTTCTCACTGTACCTGTAATTAAGAAACTGAGACTAACAAATACACTCTTGAGTATAATTAAATGAATCACCAAAAATAGTGCAAATTTCACAGTTAGCGCATACAAGCCTCCTGTTTCATTGATTAATGGCTAGAATAGATTGTTAAAATATCATTGTACTAACATTGGTTTACATGTCAAAAAGACTGAGGCCCCTAATGTGAATCCCCCCAATGTATACTCCAACTTCTTTCACAGTCATAAGAGTTATACAACTGTGTAAATGGTATAACAATTAACTGATATAACCCATGAAAATATTATTCCACTCAACATCAGCTGTTACATTTCAGTGTTAGGTTCACTAGTTCCAATCCCCCACAGTGCTTCATATCATAATTATGCACTCCCCTAAGATTGTGCGCCTTTCCAGAAGTACTATTTACACAGTTGTACGAGACTGTAAAATAAGTTGATGTATACAGTGGGCGATTTGAAGAAGTGACCTCAATCTTTTGGACATATAAACTGATATTAGCACACTGATGTTTTAACACTCTATACTAGCCATTTATCAATGAGGCATGAGGTTTGTATGCACCACGTGAGAAATTTGCACTATTTTTGGTGATTAATTTAATGAGAATCAAAAGTGTATTTATTAATCTCTGTTTCTTGATTACAGATGCAGTGAGAAGAAATTCAGAGCAGACCTGAGATGCAAGCTAATGGAATGATAGACACTTTCTCTGATTTTGCTGGAACCAAAATCATGACACTGGACTTTTTATTCATGTGCTACATTGCATTTTTAAACCTAATATTGCACTTTTAATTGTTAACACTATTGCACATTGTTAGTATATATGGAGGGGTTATTTGATGTTATTAATCATGTGAATAGCAACTCAAATCCCAACCCCCTCCCAAATCCCCTATCCTTGTGACCCAAGGCCAGGTAGTCCACTTGGAACCAGGTAATGTTTATTATATAATTTGGGGAGGGGGGGGTTGTAGTAGGAAGATGCTTTTTAAGTATACATAAAATGATATCATGTACCCTCTCAGTCCCCCTTTCTCCAACGTGAACATGTTAAGGGCCACCAGCCTCTACTCATAGATTTCATCTTATAAACCCCTGATTATTCTGATGGCCCTGCATTGCACCATCTCGACTACCTCAATGTTCTCTTTTATGTTGAGGAGCACAGAACTGCATGCAGTGCTCCAGATAGGACCTGTCTAGTGCCTTGTAAAGAGGCAGTATAAGTTCCTCTGCACTGCTGCCCCCACTTTGATGCACCACAGCATTCTGGCAGCCCTCTTGACAGCAACGCAGGCTGCTTTTCATGCTTTATTCTCTCCTCTATTATCACACACAGGTCCTTTTCCTTCTCCACTGCAACAAGGGGAGCCCCATAGGGTGTGAAGGTCCTACTCATGTTTTTCCTCCCAAAGTGTAGCCCACTTAAAGGGCAATGCCCTACTATAATAAAAAGCTAAAAAAGACTAGATTCCCACCAATTTTGTTTTAACTTTGTTGTGTCCTAGTTTTTGTTATTCTTTTCACTTTCCCTGTTGCTGATTAACTAAATATTGCACATAATGCAATAATTATTTCACCAAGTATTTCACAATGTGTCAGACTGTCCCCTGCTGACCACACAATTACTGTTTGTGACATCACAATCTATAGTCAGGTTGAGTGCTATGATGTCATAAACAAATGCATTGTGACATTAATTGTGGAGTGGTGAATGCTTTTTTTTATACAGACATTTTGGATAGACTACCAAGATATGCTGCAAACCATGCAATGGAAAATTGAATATGGAAGCAATAATACCCAACAAGGTGGGCAGTACTGGGCAATACCGGACCACTCAGGGACATAATGAGGCCCGACACCAAAGGTGAAGGGCCTTATAGCCCCTCCAAGGTCTGGTATTGCCCATGCCACCCACCCTGGAGGGTATTATTGTGCTTAGAAAATGGGCTATAAGTGAAATTTTTGATAAAATGACATAAAAGATTAAAAATAAGTATAATAAATGTTAAAAAAAATAAAAATCTTTATTTTCTTGTAAAGTAGTCCCTCTACTACTATACATGGTCAGTAGAGGGCACTGCTGTTTTGGAGACTGTGTTTCACTAAGATACATAACTGCCCCATGGTTTCACGGGAGTTGTAGTTTGCTTGGGCTGGGGGTGGTGGTGTAGCTGATGTTGCTGACTGCAGCTGTCCTGCAGTGAGTTTCTTGTCTCCCCTTCCCCCTCACACATGGCATGCTGCAGTTTTTCTCATTCACTGACAGTGTGTGGACTGTTCTGTAATTGGGAAGGATGTCTGCATGTGGGTGGAATCAGTGAAGTAGTAGGTTACTTTTTTTTTCAAATGTTGAATCTGGTTTGTTTTTTGGTTGTTTCCCAACAGGGAAAAGAACAGGGTAGATGGGGGAGCAGCAGGAAAACACAGGTGTCTCCAACAGCTGTGACTATGCTGGTGGCTTTCATAAAAAAACAATTTCATAATGTAGTGAATCTGGTTTCTTTTGTGGCTGTTTCTGAGGAGGGAAAAGGGCAGGGCAAACGTGGGAAATGTGCAAGGTTACGGGTTGTTATGAACAACCTCAACTGTGCTTTTAAAGAAAATAAAAACATTTCTTTATTCAGTGTGTCCATTTTAGTCATTAACTCAATTTAATAACTGCTAAGTGAGAGAAAAAAATGGCACCATGTTGAATTTCCAAATTCTAACTGCACCATGATACCAGTGATGGGGTGGCACAGCTAGTACCTATTTTTTGGAGGACTCTAACTGTAAGTTAATGTACCCCCTGGCATCACTGGCAGCCACTCAGAATCCTTACATTTGTAAGCCCATTTTTCTATGAAAAAATATTCTGTAGTAAATCATCATTTTTTATGAAATGTACATGGTAAAGTATAGTGTTGCTCTTTAATTTGGCTACATATGGCAGGTTAGAAGAATAATCCATAATAAAGAAAACAATTAGTTCATCATCATCCAAATTATATTTTCAAAAATATTTGCAATGATATGACTTTTTGCCATTGTATGGCAAATCCACTTGTTTTCAGTTTACATCCACTGCATCCTATACTTTACCTGTGAACTTTGCCTTGAGGTTTGCTTAATGGTTAATCTGGGCAAAGTTTTCTATGATCAAGGCTATTAGTAAACATGTGCCTGTAGGTCACATAGAACAGCCCTGCAAATCACATTCTGCAGCTCTATTTGCAGAGTATGCTTCAGTTTCATTTAGCAATCTGTATAAGAGCGTGGGAGGGAGCAGATCAGCTGCCTTTTGAGCCTTAGAAAACTATTGCAGGGCACTCTCATAACAGGATTTACATTTGAGCAGCTCTGCATTATGATCTTTAAATAACAGTGCAAGAAAAGGTGGCTTCCCTTAGTCATAGCCAGTGCTACTATGAATAAACAATGAACATGTGCAAAAAGCCGAGCAACTCAGCAACCGACCAAAAAAAGACCTTAAACACTAGGTCTAGTTGATAATCACTTTATTTAACATGAAGCATGCTTTATGTTTCATAAAGTGATTATCAACTAGACCTAGCATTTAAGGTGCTTTTTTTTTTGGTCAGTTGCTGAGTTACTCTGCTTTTTGCACATCTTTAAATAACCCTAAAATTTTCATTTTAACACCAGTTTCTTTATTTTGTCAAGTGACAGTTCAATGGGGCTTACTCTCATGAGCACAGTAATAAAATTTTTTAAAATGAGGCCATGGGCTCTGTAACAAGCAGCCACAGCAAGACCAAGAAGGAGCTCCAGAGAAAATCACAGCAGTAGGCCTTGGTGGAGTGGGGGATCCCCCGCCATAGGGATCGGTGTTGTATAGGGTATGAGAGATGGCCCATAAAATTGAGAAGGACCACAAAAGGTTTAATGTCAAGGATGTTACAATAGAGTGGGCTTTCAAAATGGTAATCAAAGCAGATAAGCGACTGCAAAGAACACACACCACCTTCACCAAAATGACTTTTGAAACAAAACACCTATGGGCCAGAACAGGAATGCTGGAGAATGCTAACAGGTCCATAAACTAGAGAACTGTGGACCTTGCTCAAGGTGCTGAAGGAGAAAATGTGTCAGTTTCTTTTCCAGCAGTGGATCCTGGATTTCATGCCCGATGACCTAAGATCTGATCCGGACACCTTGAATTGGGCTTACAGCAAGAATTATACGGCAACACAAGTCAAACTGATCCTGTTGCACAATTTTACTTTTCTCTGTGGGTCTGGAGGTATGGAACCTGATCCTGTCATGAACTTTGAAGCTGGTTATTGCTAAAAACTGTGCTCAGATTGCTTTGGACTGGGGTGGGGGGAAGACAGCTTGAAGCCATCAAATTTTATCAGTTTTTTGTTTAAGTAATTCACAATACTGCCTTTTGTGGTTACCAACTGCTCATATAATTAAAGACAGACATGAGTAACTTTTTTCTGCTTCAAGATTGCACTAACCGTAAGGTATCATAGAAGCAGAATGGTAAGAATGGTGCATTTTTATGGACTGGCGATAAGGGCTTAGTTAAATATATTATGATTGTTCCTCATTATGGTTCCAGTTTATAATTTTAAAACATGCAGACTGTTTTACTATTTTTACTTACAGCACCTACTTTCACTTGCTCTGCAGTTCATATGAGCCAGTAACAGCAAAGTTTACGCTGTTATTTATTTATTTAAAAGAGATTTACCAGGAAAGACATACTGAGCCGTGAAACTTGTTCCCAGATGCGTCCTTGGGAAGGGGGGAGTGATAAGTACAAACAAGTAGAAGCACAGAAATAACAATTCAACAATGCACAGTATGCACAATAGTATACATTACCAGAGCAAATAATAATGCAGGTTAAACATCAGAAGTGCAAAGTACCTGGCACACTCAAGAAAGTAACATCACAAATATAGGTAAGGGTAGGAGAGAGAGAGAGAGAGACTAAGTAGAAGAGGATGAGAAAGAGAGTCTGGGTGTGTGTGAAAAGGTAAAGTAGTGGTGGGAGTAAAAGAGAGAGGAGAAGAGAACAGATGATGATGGGTAGGGTAGGGAAAAGAGTGTTGAAGATTAGGAAGGGGTAGAAAGGGTGATTAGTGGGGATAGGAGTGAATGGGAAAGATGTAAGAGAGTGGGAGGAAGCTGTGGTGGGGACAGGGGGAGAAGTGGGGTGGCAAGAAGTATAGAGGTCAGAGTAGATAAGAAGAAGTGTAGGGCAATGGGGCTAAGGACATTTACAGGAAGGGGCAGTGTGGCCTTGGAGAAGAGAGGAGAGGAAAGAAAGCATTTGGAGGTGGCAGAGTGAACTGTCAGTGGTAGGGAGTTACAAAGATTAGGAAGGCAGAAGGAGAAACCAGACAGGCCAGCTAGGGATTTACAAGAGGAGAGCAAACGAGAATGATAACCTGAGTTATGGAAAGAGTGCATGGCAGGGGGCGTAGGTGAAAGGAGAGAGTTGAGGTAAGGAGGGAGAGAAGCCAACCAGAATTTAGAAATAAAGGAGACACAGTTGATGAGACAGTGGTCATTCAAGGAAGGGACGGAGACATTATTGTACAGAAAACAGTGCTGGGTCCAAGCAGGTGGACAGGCCAAGGAAAAATGGCAAAAGGTGTGGAAGGGGGGATCCAGCCTAAACAGGGTGAATTTAGAGACAGTACCATAGACTAAGTCACCATAATCAAAAACGGGGAGGATCATTTTTTAGTGATGATGTCCCCAGCAGGCAGATATAGGGATACGGCTTTTGTTCCTATAAAGTGTGCTGAGCTTAGGGTGGAGATTTTTGTACTAGGCATTGATATGCTGAGAAAAACCAAGGTGGCAGTAAAGCCAGACACCGAGATACTTAAAATGAGGGTGCATCATCAATTTTCCCCCATCGAGGGTGAGGAAGGTGGGGAGTGAAGGGAGTCTAGAAAGCCTCTGTAATGTACTAAAACACATGGAAACAATTTTCTTAGCATTAAGGCATGGTTGATTAGCCCCGAACCATTTCTGGACAGTGTCAAAATCAAGTTGAAGTCTGGATGTTAACTCTGATGGGGAAGAGCCAAAGTAAAACAGGACAGGGTCATCTGCATACATATGGATGGATGCAGAGGAGCAGGCTGAGGAAAGGTCGTTGAGGAAAATAGAGAAAAAGAAAGGGACAAGGAAGGAAGGAACCTTGGGAAATGCCAGTGTATATGGGTGGAAGGAGCTAGTTTCCAATTCTCACTGTTTGAACTCTATCTACAAGGAAGGATTTGAAGCACCTGGTTGCAGAGTGAGATAGACATGCTGATTTTAGTTTGTCTAGGAGAAGAGGGTGGGAGACAGTGTCAATAGCTTTCACTAGATTGACAAAGATGGCAGCAGTGAGGAGGCCTTGTTCCATGCCAGAATAGATGTAATCTGTGAGCCTGAGGAGAGAGGAAGTGGTAGAGTGATGTTTGCAAAGTCACACTGGAAGGGGTTGAAAAAGGAGGAGGAGTTGAGAAAAGGGGAGATCTGAGACAGAATTATGTGTTCTTGAAGTTTGGATAATATGGGGAGGATAGACACTGGGCAGAAATTTTCAGGAGAGGAGGAGTCACCTCCTTTTGAAAGGGGAATGACAGTTGCATGCTTCCAGGTATCTGGGACTCAGGCAAGAGAGAATGATAGGTTGAGCAGAGAGGAGATGGGAAAGACAACAACTGGTGCAGAGAGGTGCAAGAGCTTGGGATTAAGTCCATCAGGGCTCCCACCTTTCTGGGAGTTGATAGCAATGAGGGCTTTAAAAGCCAAGCAGGGGTGATAGGCAATAATAGGTTATAATAGCTGCTTTTTAAATTTTTTTTGTTTTGTTTTTTTATAGATGTTGTCTTGATGAGCTGATGTTATATGTGTAGTCTTGATGAGCTGATGCAATGTTCATAACATATGTACTACCTAAATCATCTGTTAGGATGGTGGGATTAATGATTTTAGTAGTCATAGTAATCTCTCCCTGTTCTACCTATAGTTGATATTTCTCACAGAGGTCTTAGTGTGGTGGCCTTCCTGACATATTGGATAGAACTCCTCACCAAACGGGTTCTTTGGACTTTCCATTAGTATCCTGCAAGTGGTACTGAAAAATAATGGGCTATACTACACCTGATGCAAACATATGATGTAGTCTCATGTTTGTGAGAGAAATGTATTTCCCTGATACCATTAATTGTAATGCTTTTGGCTTGTACAAGTTTATAGTAAAGAATTTATTTTTATTTATTTATTTTATTCTTTGTGAACCGGGTAAAGACACTGGACCAAAGGTCCCTTTTCCAGCCCAACCCGGACAAACAACAAACAGCAATACAACAAACCAAATAGACAGTAAAACAAATTAAAACAACAATTACAACTAGATTTTTGTAATAAATAATCCTTTACCCTCGATTTAAAATTAAAGTAAGATGGGGCTTGTCTAACATTAACTGGGAGGCTATTCCAATATATAAGGGCAGCAATAGAAAATGCTCTTGAACTAACCTTAAGTCTATACTTTGGGACTACGAATTGTGGGCCATTAGCTGATCTTAATCCAAGCAACAACGCTCTTCTAACAACCAAATTATTAAGGGGAAAAAGTGATACATAATGTAAGCATTTGAACATAAGGCATCCCACTGAGGACTCTATCCTACAGCTGGGGGACAACCATCCCAGCTGTGAATAGAGATCACAATGATATATATGATGAGGGGATCCAAGAGCAAATCTACAAATATTACTGTATGCAACAGTTAAAGCCTTCAATTCTTTACCCCTATATTATAATGAATACAAGAGTCATACTCAAAATGTGGAAGCAGTGATCCAATAGCAATTGCAGACCTTGTCTCAAGAGAAAAACAGGACTTAAATTTATAAAGTAAGCCCAATCTCTGGTTTATCTTCCAAATAATTGACTGAACCTGGGGAGAATAAGTTAAACATGGATCCAAGAGTACAACGAGATATTTAAATTGTGCTACTTGTTCAAACAAGATGCCCTGTGAATCATACACATCCAACTTTGGATTATCCACAAGCACCGAAGGCTTTTGCAACAGCATAGTCTTTGATTTAGATGAATTTAACACCATAGCATTAAAAGTCAAACAGGAGCAGACTTCTCCAAAATCAGTAGCCAGAATAGAAGAAAATTCAACCACTGATTCGGACTGGGCATAGATTATTAAATCATCAGCATACATTAGAGAATCACTAAGTTTGCATACTTGTGGCAATTGGTTTACAAAAATGGAGAACAACAGTGGGCCCAATTTAGACCCCTAAGGTACCCCACAGTGAATAAGGAGCACAATAGAAGCAACTTGGCCCACCTGGACATATTGATGTCTGTTTCTTAAATAATCACCAACCCATAGAGTCACAGCCACAGAGAACTTAAGATCACACAACTTTGAACAGATAAAATTGTGGTTAGTCAGATCAAATGTCTTGGTTAGGTCCACAAACACTGCCCCTGTCATATAGCCTTTATCAAAGCCGCGCAGGATGGTGTTTGTGAACCCAACCAAGGCAGTTCCAATGCCATGTAACCTACAAACTCCATGTTGCTATGGTGTCAACAGTCTATTAGTCTTAAGAAACTCATTAATCTGCCCAGCCACAAATTTGTCAAGCAATTTGCAAAGGGGATTTAAATAGAGATAGGTCGATAATCATCTAATAAAACAGCATTACTTTTTTCAGGAATTGGAACCACTTTTTCAGTCTTCCACAGAGAGAGAAATACACAAGTAGTAATTAATAAATTAAATATGTAACACAAAGGTTAAGTGATGAAGGGAATGGCCAGCTTTACAAAGCGACCATCTAGCCCACCCACACAATCACTTGCTCTGCCAGGAATGCCCTGCAAAATATTTAACACTTCACATTGAACAATTTCGGTAAATAAAAATCCAGAATGTTCAGCTAAGGACTCATCCAAATTAGATGTAACATCAACTGGCTGAAAAGAGAAACTTCTGTAATTAGACAGATCAGAATATTTACCATTTAGTAGGTTAAAAATAGCAGGCAACTTTAACAATTTCAACATTGTCTACTATTATTTTCTGAATATCCACTTTAGGCCTAGAGGATAAAAGTGAATTTGCATTATCCCAAAACCTCTCTGGATTTGTCCAACTTACCTTGAAGTGCTCCCTAATGAAAACTGTTTTTGCTTTCCTCACCTTGGATGATACCAAGTTTCTAAGCCTACGATAGATATTCATTAAAACAGCACTAGGGAACTGCTTAGATTTAGACCAAGCCAAATCACGTTCCTTAGAAACATAGAAACATAGACTTTGATGGCAGATAAGGACCGCTTGGCCCATCTAGTCTGCCCATTTCCCTACCTACAGGATAGGCCGCAGATCCTAGTTAACCAACAGCCTATTTCTTCCTACCCCCCCACAAGAATTGCCTTATGTCTGTCCCATGCATTCTTGAATTCTCCCACAGTTTTAGACCCCACACCCTCCTCAGGAAGGCTGTTCCATGCATCCACTACCCTCTCTGTGAAATAATACTTCCTCACATTGCCCCTGAACCGCCCCTCTATCTTTAAATTTTGTCCCCTTGTTCTTGCACTCTCTTTTTCTGAAAGATGCTACCCTTTTGGACTTTGTTGATTCCTCTGAGGTACTTAAAAGTTTCTATCATGTCCCCCTCTCCCTTCTTTCCTCAAGGTATACATATTAAGCTCCTTTAGTCTCTCCTCATCTGGCCTCTCTTGCAGACCCTGCACCATTTTAGTTGCCTCCCTCCAGACTGCCTCTATCCTGTCTATGTCCTGCAGGAGATGGGGTCTCCAGAACTGGAAGCAGTACTCCAGATGGGGTCTCACCAACTGTCTGTACAGAGGGATAACAACTTCCTGTTTTCTGCTGCTGATGCCTCTCCCTATGCATCCCAGTATACCCCCAGCCCTCCTTACTGCTGTCTCACATTGCTTGCTAACCTTAAGGTCATCTGATATGATTACCCCCAGGTCCCTTTCCTTTTTTGTTGTTGTTACTACATCTCCCCCCATTGTGTATTCTTCCCCTGGGTTCTTGTTTCCCAGGTGCTTTATTTTGCACTTCTTTGCATTGAATCCTAGCTGCCATACTTCTGACCATTCCTCCAACCTTGCCAAATCCCTTCCCATCCTTTCCATGCCTCCTTGTGTTCCTTAATCAAGTTCTTAATTCTGGGTGAAAACCACCCAGAAGGAGAACCGTTACAGCGAAGAGTGCGCAAAGGGAAGAAAGCATCCTGAATAGGCAGAAGTTGATTATAAAAATAATCTAGAGCAGCAGCCACATCCGGGATGCATTCAAGAAAGGACCAACCAATAGCACCCAAAGAAGGATACAATAAAGAAAAATCAATCCCTTTAAAAGATCTAGCCTGAACTAAACATGGAGGAGGTTTCAAATGACGGAAATTCAACACGCAATATGTTGCCATATGATCAGTAGCAGAATCTGCCAGGACACCAGAATCTGCCACCTTTCCCACTGTATTGGTCAACACCCAATCAAGTAAAAAGTGATTTGGTGTAGTGGGGTTCAGACGAGTTGATTCCCCAATACACTGAGTCAGCCCATATGAGAGAAGGAAAGCGTCAATATTTAAAGTATTCCTAGCTAACCAATTTAGATTCATGTCACCAACAATAACAGCATCACCTTGCTTGAAATACATTGCACCACAATCTAAGAAATGTTGCAAACCTTCCTGACCACCATACTTCTCAACTGTTATGAATTTTGCACAGTGCTATGATTTTCACACTCAAATTTAGCCTTGTTCCGCCTAGGTTTACGGATGTTCTTAATAATATTAGAGTTTTTTTGGACACACAAACTATTAAATTATTGATTTAAGTGGATAGAAACATTCCTTATCACTAACTATATGGGGCCCATTATTTGTAGACATTTTATTCTTTAAAATAAGAAAGTGCTCTTCTTTCTGGCCATTTGCTATGATTTTTGAAGGTCAGTGATATGATTTTTAATGCTGACAGGTTGAGAGGTATGCTGACCACACTGAGACGGATTGTACAAGCAACCCACAATAAGTTGTTTTCTTACCCCCAAGAACAAGCTGCAACAACAGCCAGAATAATAAACAAAAAAGAAAACTGTAAAAAACAACCCTTTGCAGCTTTATTTTTTGTATTTTAGGCATCTTTATTTTACCTAAAAGTGTTTCAGTATTTTAGTTGTAGTTTTGTCTGAGTTTCTGTACTTATATCTACAGCCTTTTATCTACATTTTCTTTTAAATATGTTTTCAGACACTCATTTTGTAAATTTTTTTGTACTTATTTATAATTTACTTTTTTCCATTTTCTTGCCTCTTCCATTCACTTTTTTAACGTTACTCCATATTGTTTAGTGTATATGTCTACATTTTCATATTTTCTTTTAAATAATAATAGGTTGTATGCACCATGCCAATGCGCCATGCAAACCAGGTACATTGGCATACATATGCATGAATGCTGCTCAGGTGGGGTCCCTCGGATCCCTGGCAGCATTCACCAAATGTGTGCTGGCCAGGTGTGCATTTGATTCCCTAGCCACTCTGGCAGCTGCGCACTAGGGTGGTCCAAGGGCAGAGATGGGGGTGTGCCCACACTACGTGCCATGCACAAAGGCTCATAGTTTTGCACACATGGGGCCTTAGGAGGGCACTTGATAAGGCAGGGGGACCCTGCCACAACTGCCGTACATGCTGCAAGCACAGAGAACGCCCACCCTGTCCTGAATCAGGCTGCAACACCCCAACAGAACCCCACCTGGGCCAGGCACAAGGTGTAATCCCCAACACAAAACATTTGCCCTGGTCCCATATGCCAGCCCATCCCCAACACACATCTAAGTCCTGGCCCAGGTCCTGTTAGTGTGAATTCCCCCTCACACATCAGTGCCCCATCCTCATAAGTGAGAACACCCCCAACCAGAGCCCCATGGTGGTGGATCCTGCCCAGTACATCACATCTCAACCACCCCAACCCCTGATTCTGGCTCTTATGCCCCCTCATTGATGGTCAGTGGTACCCCCACAGCATCAACAACAGCACCCCCATACCTGCAAGTCAGTGCTGCAGCAATGGACAGCGAACAGCACATCCCTCCGCACATCACCTCAGTCACTTTCTGTCCAACTGATGCTAGGAGCATGCTGCTTACACAAATTGGTAGTGTGCTCCAAGCATCAGTTAGATGACAGGTGGCCAAGGTGGTGTTTGGTGGGATGTGCTGCTCACCATCCATTGCCACGGCACTAACTTACAGGTAGGAGGACAGGGCCACTGACCACCAATGAGGGGACAGGGGTGCTGGGATTGGGGATCAGGGGGTGGTTGAGATGTGATGTACTGGGCAGGATCCACCAACTATGGGGCTCTAGTTGGGGGGGCGTTGTCTTTTACGGGGATGGTGCACTGATGGGTGTGGGAGGTCTTCTTACTTATGGAGATGGATTACTGAAGTGTGTGGGGGGTGTTCTCACTTACAGAGAAGGGGCACTGATGTGAGAGTGTGTGTGTGTGTGTGTGTGTGTGTGTGTATGTGTGGGGGTTCACACCAACAGGTTCTGGGCCAGAAAGTGAATATGTGTTGGGGGAGGTTGGCTGGCATATGGGACTGGGGCTGGAGTTTTGTGTTGGGAGGGATTACACTCTGATGCCAGGACCAGGTGGAGGCTCTGATGTGGGGGGAGGGCTCTGTGCACCCGGTGGGGCATGGTACCACAGGAGCAGATACTGGAGAGGGGGGACCACTCAACAATGGGGACTGATCGTGCTTTGACCCGGTGCCTGCTTGAGCTATGCACACACCTGAACCTGTGCCTTATCATACTCCCCTGCTCCCATGAAGGAGGAGATCCACTCAGGGACCCATGACAGGCATCTGACTGGCTGCCTGCCTGGGTCTGCTACTCCACCCTTGTCTGCCTTCTGTGATCCTGCATGCCAGGAGGTGGGGCCATAGACAGGTGGCTAGCGAAAGTGCATACCGGCCTGTGCGCACCTATCCATGGGCGTAGAGCTACGCAGGTGAGGTACATGCCTCTGGCATACACTTTCTGTCCTTTCATGCATAGGTACCATTGAGTAGAGAGGAGAGTGGTAGGACTGGGACTGGGAGTGAGGGAAGGGGGAGGCTGTTGATGGATGGGACATTCAGTCCCATATGTCTGCAGAGGACAGCATGGGTGACACCAGCAGCACCAGGTGAAGGAGGAAGAAGCAGCAAGAAGCATCTAGCAGCTGTTGCTTCTTCATCTAGAGAAGGACTCCCACCTCATGCAGTGCAGCAGCTTAAAGTAGCAGCACACCTCAGTGGCCCACTTTACCACCACCAGAATAAACTGCAGGAGATCAGTCCTCTGTTCCTCCCCACCACATGGAACCACTACTGTTAGCTGATGTCAGTAAGAAGGAGCACCCAAGAAATCTACCTCCTTTAGGCAGCGGCAGATAATTCCCCTGTGTTTGTCCCATGGAACTACTACCCTTAGCAGATGTTCATGAGGAGGAGCCTCTGAGATTATCCACCTCCTCTGTGCAGCAGCAGCATCATTTGGGACTTTTTGATCTGGACCCCTCTGACAAACACTTTTTGAAATGTAACTTTTGCCACACCACTGTTCAGTGTGGGAAATGTCCATGTTCCATTTAGTTCTCATTAAATGGCATTATTTAGTAGGTATTTTGAATGATGCTCAAACATGCTTTGCAGCATAGTCTGAACATTTCTTTGGGTGGGGCCACCAAACAGCTGGACTAGTTGTGGCAACATTGAAGATGCAGTAATATTGAACTCACCCTGGGGATGCATATTTGGTTTCGTTAGGAAACAAGTTATTTTTGTGGTTTTCTGCCTTGGTGTTAATGTTGTTTAGTGTCTGGGGGTGATACTACTACTCAACCCATTGCTGCTATGCCCACTGCTAGGGAGTTCCACAGACTCCTCCTCTTGTCTGTGTTTCTACTCAGCCACCCCTCTCTCTACCTAGGGTATTTCCATGCCACTTCTGACTGCTTTGGCTAATGATGATGATAATGAGAGTCCTCCTTCACCTGTACTTGCTTGATTCAGGTTTTGAGTCCAGTGTAAAAAGTGATGTCACTTTAGGTATGTGTTTGTTACCCAGTGGTGCATAGGTGTTTTTTTTCCCCTGCTAGTTCAAGTCTGATAAAGCTGACATTCAGGGAATTCATCTTCAGTGCAAGCATGCAGAACTCACAAACTAGGACTTGGAGCTCCTTGTTTTGATATGGAACAGGAGAGGGGAGGGGTGCTAGTGGTTAGAGCTGCTGGTGTTTTGTGTGATGTCTAGCGACATAGAAACATAGAATTTGTTGGTAAAAAAGGATTGCTCAGCCCACCCAGTCTGCCCCAATGTTTTCTGCTTACTCTGCATCTGCAGCCCTTACCTGCTGTCTGGCGATCCTGCACCCTCCTTGCCTATTTACCAGTATTTTCCCTATGCTTGTCCCATGGATGCTTGAAGTCCATCCCCCAATTGTTTTCTCCCTCACTACCTCTGCTAGCAGACTATTCCAGGTGTTCACCACTCTTTCAGTGAATTAGAACTTCCTCACATCCCTGTTTAACTTCCCCAGTCCAGCTTCACTGCATGCACTCTTGTTCTGGTGCACATCTTCCTTTGAAATAGACTTTCCTCCTATACCCTGTTTATCCCCATGAGGTACTAATAGGTCTCTGTCACATCCTCCCTCTCCCTCCTTTTCTCTAGGGTGTACATGTTGAGATCCCTCATTCGCTCCTTGTAGGGCTTCTTGTGCAACCCTTGCACCATTCTAGCTGCCCTACTCTCCCCTGCCTTCACCCTGTCTATGCCCTTTCTGAGGTACATGAGCTTTTGTGCCAGTGGGTGTAATTGCCACACCAATATGTGAAAAAAAACAGGTGTAGGATGGAGGGGAGGGGGGCTTTGGTATTTAAATTAAAAAAATACAGATCTAGGAACAGGACCAATCTCCTCATCAGCACCACTCCTCTTTTTCTTTTTAGGCTTCCATAGGTGATCCAGATCATCATCATCATCACAGCCTCTAATATCTTCCTCCTAATCTGTGTCATCAACATCACATTATTTAAGCTGTCATGCCACAGCCACAGTTTTGAATTCAGCCATTTTCAACTAATCAGGAGCTCCCTCCTCTGATTTACGCTCCAGCTCCACACCTTCATTAATGAGTGGGTTACTCTCATCATCATCACCCGGGTCAGTGCCAACACCACCAGCAGTCAAGGGAACATCCACAGCAACCTACTTCTCAACCTCTGTGCTTGAGCCTGAGGTTTTGCCAATTCATTTTGTACTGTTCCTCTTGTTTCCACCTCCCCTAGCTCCCAACCAGCATAGATGTCAGAAACATAGCAGTAAAAAGTTTGACTACACTAATGCCATCGCTGCAAGCAACTGCTCAAATAATACAACCTGCTGCTACAGAGGATGCTGCTGCAGAGATACTTTTTTTAGCTGCAGCAGGTGCAGCAGCAATTTTTGCCCACCTAACTTCCTGTCATCTTTGACACCTCCCCTGCACAGTTCCCTTTAGCACAGCATCTCTAGCCAGTTATACTTTATATACTTTATATTTTTATGATATTATGAAATGGATGACAAAATTACAGAAAGCATGCAGTAAAACTAAACAGAAGCAGACAACACCTCCCCTGAGGAATCAGCAGTGCTGTATGAAAAAAAGAGGTGAAAAATAATTTACTGAACTAGTAAACATCACAATAATATACTGTATATATTAAGTAAAACTATTACCTTTCTACAGTGTCAGAGCACTGTCACTTTAAGAAATAAACAATTAAAATGAATGTAGATGATACTGACAAAATAAGTCACAGACACACACAAAGAAAACCCCTAATAAACAACTAAAACTAATATAGAATGAGACCGACAAAATGCTTCACTTAAACACACACAATGGAAATCCCAAAATAAAATGCCAAATGATGGACTACAGACAAAAGGCAATGGAATAGAAAGATAAAAAAAAAAAAAAATAGATGAATCTGCTTATTCAAAAACTGCAAACTTTTTAGGGCTAGGTGGCTGCGTACACCTCTCCATCACCACAGAAGTGCTTCTCTACATACAAATGAAAAACCACTATTTGCAACTAAATAATCTTTAAAAAAAAAGAACCAGAAAACACAGTCTAGATGCACAAGGCACACTAGAACAAGTAAGTGATTCTTAGTCAAAAAGTACAGTTTCAAAGGATTCAAAACATTTTCTTTCAACAGAGGAGCACAGGGATAGACGCGTCTCCTACTCATGCTTCATACGACTGCAAAGAACAAAGCCTCCTCATGGCATACATGTTTAACATTGTACATTGTTTCTTTCCATAGAACTTCACCTGTTGAGTGAACTTTGCCAGTGAAGTTCACTGTCCGCAACTTCCCAAAGTTGACTGTACTGTGAACTGACATTTAACAAAGTGGATTACCTTCACAAAGTCACAGAACTTTGTGAATTAATTCAAGAAAGAATGTTTTCACATTTTGCACACCATTTTTTTCTTATCACATATTTGCAGAAATCCTTTTAGAATTTTTTCTGCTGTAGGAGTAAGAGATAACTACATTAGTTCTAGGAAATGGTCAACTCCTGTTCATTTGTTTGCCCTCATGGAGAGTCTTCCACATTAGGAAAACCTTCAGAAATATTATCTTCAATGGGATTAGCCCATTTCCTACAAAAATGCAAACTGTTGGCATGAACAAGGTTCAAATCTAGTGACATTGCAATAAATAAATAAATTCAAGTACATACCCTTTCTTGTTACTAATGACATATGCATGAAACCAGGCTCTTTGCCCAGTGGGCTTCCTCTGTCACTACTCCTTTTCTTGCCCTAAATTCAAATTCCTCTGCTTGTATAATTAGAGTCATTTCAAGTTCAAGTTCAAGTTTATTGTAGGAAAACTCTGTTGAGCAAGCTCATTCACAAGGAGGTCCTTTGACACAGACAGGTAGTCACAGATTGCATAATTGAAAAAACAGTACAAATTCAAGTACAGAATTATAGGCAAGCATTAACATGTTGTATAAAAATGACAATGATACAGAAAAATACAAGTACAGAAGAAAGGTACAAAGTGCTTGTTTCGGAGTATCAAGGCAGCTAATTTCTAGGTAAATAAGAGGAAGCAGTGGGCTAGGGTTAGAGCAGTGAACTAGGATTTAGAAACAGCTGCACATATCTTTTATTTTTGCTGCAGCCAACCTTTTATATAGGCTGACCGGGACAGTACTGGGAAGCTTCAGTATGCCTTGGAGCTGGTTCCAGATAGTTGGGAGTATGCTCAATATGGCCCGCTTGCCAAGTGATGTGCGAGTTCTCGGTACATCAAGAAGGAGGAGGTCATTTTTCCTAAGAGGGTAGGCATTATGGGAAACATGGAAAAGGGTTGTAAGATAGTTCGGGAGCTTGTTTGGGAGTAGCTTAAGAGTCCAGATACCAGCATGAAGCATGCGTCTAGTTGAGATTGATGTCCAGCCAGTGGCTAGCTACAAATCACAATGGTGGGTTTGGTAGGGTAGGTTTGTCATGAACCACATGGCATGGTGGTAGAGGATGTCTAGTTTGTTGAGTCCTGAGGCCACTGCAGAGGAATAGATTAGATCTCCATAGTCGAGTAGCAACAAGAAAGCAGCCTGGACCAGCCTAGTTCTGGTATCCAATGGAAAGAGGGACTTGTTAGGGAAGAAGAAACTTAGCCTAATTTTTAGCCTCTTTGCCAGATCGTTGAGGTGGTCATTAAAGGAAAGCTTGTTGTCTAGCCACATACCAAGATATTTTAACTTGGAGGTGATTTAAAGGGGTTCACCTAGGGAGGTAGTGATGATTTCTTTGTGTGTGTTTGCAAGGGAAGCAGAGGTGGTGTTTGGGGAAAAGATTATGGCCTTAGTTTTCTTGGCATTGAGGAGTAGTTTGGCATTGATTAGGTTGATTTCTAGTCATGCAAAGTCGGCTTGGAGTACATCCCTCACTTCAGCCAGTGTAGGGCCTGATGTATACAGTACAGTATCATCAGCAAAGAAATGCAGATGGGACAGGGATATATGTGTGTCAAGGTTATTGATGTACAGGGAGAAGAGGATGGGACCTAATATGGAGCCTTGCGGGACTCCCCTGACAGCTGGGAGGGATACAGAAAAGAGGCCACCAGCTTTTACTTTCTGGGTCCTTCCAGATAGGTAGCTGGTAAACCACTGGGCAGCAAGGAGTGTGGTGCCTACTTTTATTAGGCTTGAGACTAACATATTGTGTTCGACAGTGTTGAACACTTTTTTGAAATCTAAAAATACTACACCAGTAGCTTTCTTGGAGTCCATGGCTGTGATCCACTCATTGGTAACTTTGGCTAGAGCAGTGACTGTACTATGGTTGGGCCGGAAGCCAGATTGCGCAGGGTTAAGGATTGAAGATGATTCGATACGGACTTTCATTTGGGAATAAACTAGCTTTTCAAGGACTTTGGAGAGGACAGGTAAGATTGAAATGGGCCTATAGTTGTTAAGTTCGCATGGCTCCCCTGACTTGCATAATGGGAGGACATGGGCAGATTTCCAGCAGGAGGGAACAGTGGCAGTGGAAATGGAAAAATTGAATATGTGGAGGATAGAGGTGGTGAGGTCGAGATAGCCTAGTTTAAGAAAAAAAGGTTCTAGACCAATGTCCCCTGCACTTTTTCAAATGTCTATGTTAAGAAGTGAATCTTCAACTTCTTTATAGCTAAGTGGGCACAACTGGATAGGGTGGGTCAAAGTTTGCTAGTCAATGTTATTACAGTCTTGGTTACTACCACAGACTGCATAAGGCGAAGAGTTGAAAGCTAGGCCAGCAGTTACAAAGTGATTGTTGATTTCCTCAAGGATTAGGCAGCTGTTTTCCACAGCCCTACCATTGCTGAAGATCTTTAGAGGGATGGAGGGGGCTACAGGCCGACCTTCGATGGACTTGAGTGTCTTCCAGATTTTTGGGTAATTCCCTTTTGCCTGTTCAAGGGTAGAGACATAATAGTTGGCTTTGCTTGCGTGGATTTGTTTAATGCAGGTGTTTCTAGCTGCTCCAAATGCTTGCCAGTCAACTGGGCTTTTGGATTTTCTAGCATTAGCCCAGAGTTTATCACAGAATAGGAGTGTAGCCTTAAGATCTGATGTAAACCATGGGCTGGATGCTTTACGCACCCTGACTTTGGGGCATGCTTGTTGGCCAGCGCAGTGAGGTTGTCATTAAGGACAGTGACCGCCTCATCGATCGTTTTGGCAAGGTAGAGGTCTTGCCATCTAATTTTTCTCAAGTCAGATAAGTAGTCCGATGCATTAAACTTGTGAAAGGACCACTTAGTTATGAGTGTTGGTTGCTGTCGGGCTATAATTTATGATCTTGTACAAACAACCACCCCATGATCACTAATGTCATTGTAGAAGACTGCAGAATGAAGAATTTTGTGGGGATGCATAAAAAGTATGACATCAAGGAGAGAAGTGCTGTCGGGATTGGATGTATTGGTTCTAGTGGGTTCACCGACTAACTGGGCTAAGTCGACTTCATCACAGAAGGATTTCAGGCTGTGCAACTTTGGGGTAAGCCAGTCCATATTAAAATCCCCAAGTATTAAAGTTTCACTGTTGGTGGAGGCAAATAAGGATTTAAGGATGGTGAGTATGTCAGTGCCACCAGATGGGGGGGGGGGCGATAACCACCAATAACAGTGAGACATTCACAGGATGAAAGGCGTAATTTGAGAGATATACAATTTCGTACTCCTTAGGTTTAGATTTACAGTGAATATCACTGATTGTAAACTTAGATTTAGTGTAGATGACCACACCACCCCCTCTGGCTTCCCTATCTGCTCTGTGCAGATTGTAGCCAGGAAGGGAGACTTGTTGATCACTGTTTGACTTTTTGAGCCAAGATTCGGTTATAATAATGAGTTCCAGCTCAGTATGGGCAGCCTATACTTGGAGCTGATCAAACTTTTTTGCTAGGCTCAATATGTTGACTAACATTAACTTAAGTCAGGGTGCAGATACAAATTCTGTGGGAGATGCAAGTGGTAATGGGGGTCCAGGGTTTAGCTCCATGTTACCTGAACAGAGAAGGAGCAAGAGAAGCAGTTTCTTGATCCAATGTTTGCAGGATAGGAGCGCTTTTTTCCTTTGTGACCTTCTGCAAGGTGATGATGGGTGTGAAGAAATGCTAGGGCAGCAGTGCAGGGAAGCTAAGAAGAGTGCTCTGATTGACATATATGAAGGGAGCAGAAAGTGTAAGGGTGAAGGCTGTGTATAAAGGGAAGTGGATATATTAAATAAGGGGAGGTGCAGTGGAATGAGGTTCCGGTTACAGGATTGGAAATTTCCAGGGGTGGACCTGATCCTTGTTCTTTGTTGCGGTGAGCCACTATGGATAAGGTGGTTAGGAATAAGAAAAGGCTTGAGTATAAGGAGCGTGCCATGGCACCGCAAATACGAGGGCTAGGAGAGTTATGGACACAGTCGGTTAAGTGGATAGGAGAAGATAGGATTAGGAAGTGTCGTGCCTGCCAGAGACAGCAAGCCTGGAACAGGATATGATATCAGAAATAGACGACTCCTGGTAGAATAAGCAACCAGACCAAATAAAGTCATATGCAATATGTTCCAGTTTTAATTAATTAATAAACACTAGAAGGTTCAGAAATTCACATATTTGAGGAATTTTGTTTAACTGAGTTCTGCAGATGTCAGATGTGATTTTTTTTGCTGGAAAATTAAAAACATCTTTAAAATAAACCATTTATGTTTCCTGTATTTTCTAACTCATTACTGCTAAGTTTTTTTTCTTTTCATTTTAATTATGTGTTTAATCCAGGGACTTATACTTCACCATCTACTTACTCAATTTGTTGTGTCATGCAATGAAGTCATGCCTGCCTTCTTGTAACTTAGCAACACAGTTAGCCACCACAGAAATAAGTGTGATGCTGCAAACAAATGATTATACTTTCACTGAATGCATAAGTAATATATGTAGGTAGGCTGTGAGGGAGAAATCTCATGTTTAAACATAAAGAACTTTAATAATTAGTGTTCCTCATAAGAGAAACACAGAAAACCCATTAATGACTAAAATGTGTTCTGAAAAAACAGACCTTTGTAAAATGTTGTTTCAGTATTATGCTTCATTTTTAATGTTTCGGCTGTTCAGTTTAATAATGAATACCCTATTAAGTCACTTTAAAGGCTTCTGTGTGAGCATATCCTATGCTTGTATTTTAATACCTGCTATTTCTTGATTTTAGTTATTAAGATATTAAAGGAACTCACCTGTCTCAGAGGAAAACCTGATTACTTGGAAGTAAAATGTTCTACTATCGAGAAAGCAAAATCAGTACACAGCAACATTTCAAATGTACCCAGAAAGAAGACAGATTTCTGAGTACATTAATGTTGAGGGCAAGATGAATTACATAGAAACATAGAATCTGATGGCAGATAAGGACTGCTTGGCCCACCTAATCTGCCCATTTCCCTACCTGATGGATAAGCTGCAGATTCTAGTTAATTAACAGCTTACTTCCTCCTATCCCCCCACTAGAATTGCTTTATGTCTGTCCCATGCGTTCTTGAATTCTCCCACTGTTTCTGACTCCACAACCTCCTCAGGAAGGTTGTTAAATGCATCCACAACCCTCTCTGTGAAAAAATACTTTCTAACATTACCTCTGAGCCATCCCCCCTCTGTCTTCAAATTGTGCCCCCTTGTTCTTGCACATCACTTTTTCTGAAAGATGCTACTCCCTTGTGCTTTGTTAATTCCCTTGGGATACTTAAAAGTTTCTATCATGCCCCCCTCTCCCTCCTTTCCTCAAGGGTATACATATTAAGCTGCCTTAGTCTCTTCTAGTATGACTTCTACTGCAGACCCTGCACCATTTTGGTTACCCTCCTTTGAACAGCTTCCACTCTGTCTATGTCTTTGTGGAGATGGGGTCTCCAGAATTACACGCAGTACTCCAGATGGGGTCTCACCAACTGTCTGTACAGAAGGATAACAACTTCTTGGTTTCTACTGTTGACGCCTCTCCTTAAGCATCCCAATATCCCCCAGCCCTCTTTACTGCCTTCTGACATTGCTTGCGCACCTTTAGGTCATCTGATATAATTACTCCTAGGTCTGTTTTTCAATTTTTGTTGTTTTTATTATCTCAACACCCCCCCCCATTGTGTACTCTTCCCCTGGGTTTTTGTTTCCCAGATGCATTACCTTGCACTTCTTTGCATTGAATCTGAGCTGCCATATATTTGACCATTCCTCCAACCTTGCCAAGTCCCTTTTCATCCTTTCCACCCCACCTTGTGTATCAACCCTGTTGCATATCTTTGTGTTGTCTGCAAAGAGACATACTTTTCTTTCCTGGTGCTCTCCAATGTCACTTATACAGACATTAAAGAAGACTGGTCCCAGTACAGAACCCTGTGGTATCCAACTAGTTACCCTCCTTTCTTCACTGTGAACTCCGTTTAATATTATCCTTTGTGTCCTGTTGTCCAGCCAGTTTTTTATCCAGGCTACCACCTTGGGATCCACTGCAAGGCTGGTTAACTTGTATATTAATCTTTTGTGTGAGACTGTGTCAAATGCCTCGCTGAAATCTAGGTAGGCCATATCCACAGGCCCTCCCTGGTCTACTACTTTTGTCACCCAGTATAAGAAATCTATTAGGTTCGTCTGACATGACCGTCCTGCTGGTCAACCATGCTGCCTTGGGTCCTGTGCCTCACTGGCCTCTAGGTACTCAACAATTCTTTTCTGCAGAAGTGATTCCATCATTTTCCCTACCACTGAGGTCAAACTAACTGGTCTGTAGTTTCCTGCCTCTGCCCTGCTCCCACTTTTGTGAAGTGGAATCACATCTGCCCTCCTCCAGTCCTCAGGTACCACTCCATTCTCCCATGATTTGTTAAAGAGAGTAGTCAGTGTCATTACTAGTTCTACCCTTAGTTCTTTTAGAATTCTGGGGTGAATCCCATCAGGCCCCATTGCTTTGTCCACCCTCAGTTTCAAGAGTTCTTTCAAAACACTTTCTTTTGTGAATGGACTGGTATCGACCCCCCTATTTGGAGTGTTTTTCTTGTTTGGTTTATGTTCCTCCCCCTCCTCTTCCGTTGTGAATACTGAACAGAAATATTCATTCAGTATCCATGCTTTTTCACTGTCACCCTCTGCCCACTTTTTTTCCCCTTTATTAAGTCTATGTATCCCTCCCTTGATCTTTCTTCGCTCCCTAATGTACCTATAAAAGGTTTTATCCCCCTTCTTAACAGAGTTGTCTATCTTTTCCTCAGTTTGTGCCTTTGCTATTCTGACTGCCTTCCCTGCCTCCTTCTGCTTTAACTGATAAAGTTCTCTGTCCCGCTCTGCCTATGTTTCCTTATATTTCCTGAATGCTATCCTTTTCTCCTTAACCTTAACCAACTGCAAACAAATATGGTGCCTTTAGGAATTACCAGTTCTTCTTTCAGTCTGATACCAGTGCAAAAATATGAAAAGGAACTATAATTATTTCACAGCAACAAGGATTGTAAACAAGTTCTATACCAATGAGATAAATGTGATGTTACAATACATGCTGCCATAGGCTAGGGTGCCTTATAGCAAGCAATTTTGTTTTATTATTCTGTTTCTGGTATCAAAAAGCAATCCAGGATGCTCTATAGTGTGTTTTCATCTACAAAACAGGAATAAATTAGCCATGTCATTGTAAAATATGTTGCCAATAGCCTATGTTATTCATATACTGTGCCTCCTGTTGCATGTTTTGAATAAACATATGTGTAGTCAATGTCTAAAGATACAAGTTACACTTTGTATATACCAGGCATACACAACAGAGTCAGCCAGGATGCAGCATGTTATGATTAGCTTGTCACAGTTTCCTGCCTCACAAAGTGGAGTGCTTGCCATTGGATTATATTATGTTTCACATCACTGGCCAAAACTGTGATAGGAGAGTTGCATTCTGGCTCACCCTACTTTATATTGTAAAGTATTTATTTGTAATTTGTAATCAGGAAAGGCCTACTGATACATGAGAGAGCCTGAATCTTTGGGGTGGGGTGCCCAGGGACATGTTTTGTTGATAGCGTGAATGTTGGCCAGGACACAGGAGAACAATTACAACTTTTACGGTCAGTGCTATAGATTTCTAACTGGCCAGCCACCAGAAATGGGCAGAAGGAACCTTGGTTTAATGTCTCTTCCCAAGAATTGCATCTCAACATGGCAGCACCCCCTCACTGATGTACAATAGTGACACTATTGGGAATTTTTTGGGAAGGCTATGCCTATAGTGGAGGTGGAAGACTAGGTTTGCTGGCCAAGGCCAAGGTCAAGGTTTGCTGGCCAAGGCACCTAGCTTCACCTGAGCTCTTTTCTTTTAAGTTGCTTGAAAGGACAGAGCAAAGAACCTTACCAGAGCAAGGGAAAGGATTAGGGCTTCTTTTGGCTGGGCAGATTTACTGTGTGTTTTAATTTTTATTTTGTACTCACAGGGCTTGTTACTGTTTGTGGCTAACATTTTATTGCTTTATTTTTCTCTGATTCAAATTGTTGATGACAGGTTTACCTTCTGCTGCATTATTACAGGGTGTGCCTACAGGTGTATGCTAACAGATTACTGCTATAATCTTCTGATTCAAATTGTCTTTTGCAAGGTATATCTTCTGTTACTGCTTTATTTTTCTCAGTAGCAAAGTGTTTCCTACAGGGTGTATCTTCTGTGAAATTATTATAGGTGGTGCTTACATTTTTGTGACTTTTTATCATGAGGCTAAGCAAAATTACTGTCTGCCACTATTTTATTTTATTTTTTGCTGAAAGGTTTTTTGTCTCAGAGGTGTTTCAGTCTCCTTCTTACATTGAAGGAGCTGATTGCTTTCCTCTCACAGCTTTTTCAGGGGATTAGGTGTGTATTTGGGGGGTGGAGCTGACAAACTGTCAGTAACTTCCAACAGAAGGAAAGGTTAAAAGGTCAGGTTAGTTGATATCTTGGAGGTGAAAGACTAAGTTTGCTGGCCAAGGCATCTGGCTTCACCTGAGTTCTTTTCTTCTAGGTTGCTTGAAAGGACAGAGCAAAAAACCTTACCAGACTAAGGGAAAGAATTAAGGCTTCTTTTGGCTAGGCAGATTTACTGTGTGTTGTTATTTTTATTTTGTACTCACGGGGATTGTTACTGTTTGTTGCTAACATTTTATTGCTTTATTTTTCTCTGATTCAAATTGTTGTTGCTGGGCATACATTCTGCTGCATTATTACAGGGTGTGCCTACAGGTGTGTGCTAACAGATTACTGCTGTAATCTTCTGATTCAAATTGTCTTTTGTAAGGTATATCTTCTGTTACTATTTTATTTTTCTCTGTAGCAAAGTGTTTCTTACAGGGTATATCTTCTGATAAATTATTACAGGTGGTGTTTTACAGGTTTTGCCATTTTAACTGTCATTAAGATAAGCTTTCAGGGCTACTGCATTTGTTGCTGGCTGATTGTTTCTGCTCTTACCTCCTTGTTTCTTTTGTCCATGGTTCTTCTTTTTCAGCAGGTGAAGGGCCCAACCATTGACCCCATCCCCATCCACCCTACACTACACTCCTTTTACAGGGTAGCACATTAGTGACATTTCCTGTGGCAAAGCAGGAAGGGGTGGATCAGATGGGTATCCACATAGTGACCTCATTTACATGGGCACTAATAATTTATCTTGTTATAACAAGTTATACAAAAACAAACAAACAAAACACAAAATCAAAATTTTGCTTTAAATTTCTTCCTTCTAATTACTCTGACCAGGTTATAAACCCAGCAACTTATCTGGAATGGATATCATTAACTGCAGGTACTGTGAAACACTTTTCAGAAGGGCAGTTTTAGAGGATTTAGGGCACTGTCCTACATGCTGGGCCATGGGAGATCTAAGAGCTCAAGCTTCAGGCAGTATGGGCAGAAATTGTGCACCTCAAATTGCATATTCAAGAGCAAATATATTATAAGAACCTCCTGCCATTTCCCCAGCATCCAACAGAAGCACCTCAACCACAGAAGGTAGTTGGTCTGGGAGGTTGGCAGGTGGTTAGGAGGGGAAAATCAGGTGCTCCATCACTTGGTGCTCTCCAGCATATTACCTCCACAAAGCATATTAAAACTACAAACAGGTATCTGCCTCTATCTCCAAAATCAAAGGGGCAGAGGACAGTGCAGAACAAGACACTGCAGCACAGGAGCTAGCACAACAAAACTCACCCAAAACAGGAACCAAAACAAAAAAGCAAAAAGGAAAGCCAAAAATTTCTGATCATAGGAGACTCCATGATTCAGGGAGTTGATACCTATCTCCAACCAGGGGTAATGGTCAGATGTCTCCCAGGTACATCAGTGTGGAGAGACACTGACTGCATTGCTAAAATTGTTCAGGAAGCAGGAGAAAACATTGATGTCCTGGTACACATAGGGACTAATGATTTCACCAGCCAGTTGTGTAGACCAAGGGGCACCTGACCATGCTGAGTGACAAACTATCATCCATTTCACCTGGCATCCCCTTCTCTGAGATCCTGTAAGTCTGGGAGAGGGGGGCAGATGGATGGAAGTTCAGAGAAGGGGAGATAGGGGAACTAAACATGTGGCTCAAGGGCTGGTGCCAGGAAAAAGGGCACAAATTTGTAGGGAACTGGCAACAGTTTTGGGAGTGAATGTTCTTTAAATTTGATGGACTGCATCTGACTAAGGAGGGAGTCAGTGCATTGGGGCAGAAGTTTGACATCTTTGCAGAATATGTAAACTAGCAACTGGGGAGAGGAGTGCAGCATCCCATACGTCTAATAGGAAGAACACCCTTCCCCCTCAGCTAGTGGTCAAACAGGAGTTCAGCATGTTTGTAGTTGATTTACCTCACCAGGTAAGGAAAAAGGTCTGGCTCCCCATACGATGCATAGGGTAAATGCCAGACCTTGCCCAACAACTAATACACTGAAATCTGGCCAATGGAAAATCATGTACAGAAATGCTCACAGTCTGGGAAACAAGAGTCCAGACCTGCATGCAATAATGATGGAGGCTAAACTGGACATAGTAGCAATTAGCATAATGTGGTTTACCAGTAACCACACTTGGAAGACTTCAGTACCTGGCTATGTACTGTTTAGAAGAGACTGAGGTGCAAAAAGGGGGGGGGGTGGAGTGGCCCTGTATGTCAATGAAAATATCAAAGCTACAGAAATTCAGAATACACATAAGGAGCCATAAGAACTATTGGTCACCCTGGAAACAGAAAATGGGATGACCATATGAACTGGGTTTGTCTACAGGCCTCCAGACCAGGGGGAGGACATAGACACATTACTGTTAGAAGATATACAAAACATGACAGCTAAAGGGGAGGTTCTGATAATGGGAGACTTCAACATGCCAGATACAGATTGGTCAATACCAGCAAGAACATCTGCCAGAACTAGACACATGGTGGATTCCCTGCAGTGGGAGGGCCTCAAACAACTGGTACAACAACCCACAAGAGACAGGGCTATCATAGATCTAGTACTGACTAACGGAGAAAGGATCACAGATCTCCAGGCAGAAAGTCACCTTTGGGCCAGTGACCGTCACATGGTATGGTTCACTTTGGCCACTAGAACTAAATCATCCCAATCCAAGGCAAAAATATGGGACTTCAGAGGAGCTGAATTTGATAAGATGGCCAACAGAGTTAAGCTAGCCCTGGCAAAAATAAATACAGGTGAGGTGGTACAGGCAAAGTGAGCAAGCATTAAGGATGCAATACTTGAAGCAACATCCCATTGTGCTAGAGAGAAAACAAAGTGCAAAAGAAGAAGGAAAATGCTTTGGTTCTCAAAAATAGTAGCAGAAAAGGTCAGAGTCAAAAGGATGGAATTCAGCGGGATGAAGATAGGGAGGTATACTAAACTTTCCTAAGGGAAGGCAGTAAGGCAGGCAAAGGCCCAAACTAAGGAAACACTAGCATGAACAGTAAAAGAAGGTGAAAAGACTTTCTATAGATACTTTAGTGAAAGGAGAAAGTCCAGAGGGGGTATTGCTAAGATCAAAGGGGATAAGGGGGCATGTGAGGAGGAGGATCATGTTAAAGCATCTATCCTAAATAGATACTTCTGCTCAGTATTTACTGAAGAAAAGGTAGGGCAGGGCCCACAGCTCAGCACCATGGACATGGAGGAGGGAGGTGTGCACTAGTACCTTCACAAAAGAAAGGGTCCTACAAGAGCTTGATAAGCTCAGGGTGGACAAGGCAATGGGACCTGATGGCAGACATCCTAGGGTAGTAAAGAAGCTAAGGGTGGAACTAGCAGAGCCATTATCAGAACTGTTTAGTGAATCTCTGAGCACAGGAGAGGTCCCAGAAGACTGAAGAAGGGCTCATTTGATCCCACTGCACAAGAGTGGTAGCAGGGAGGATGCAGGGAACTATAGACCAGTCAGTCTTACCTCAGTAGTGGGCAAGATTATGGATGCACTCCTTAAGGAAAGGATAGTGCAATACCTGGAATCCATAGGAGCACAGGATCCAAGACAGCAGCGGTTTACAAAAGGAAGGTCCTGTCAAACTAATCTCATAGATTTCTTTGACTGAGTAACCAGTGGTGGACCAAGGGGGAGCAGTTGATGTCACCTACTTTGACTTCGGCAAAGCCTTCGATACTGTTCCACATAGATGATTGATTAATAAGCTGGGTAGGCTCTGGGTGGGTCAGAAGTTGGTCAACTGGTTGGCAAACTGGTTGACAGGCAGAAAACAGAGAGTGGTGGTAAATGGTATACAGTCAGAAGAGATGCAAGTCACAAGTGGGGTACCTCAGGTATCAGTCCTGGTGACAGTCCTCTTCAATATCTTCATCAGTGACACTGCAGATGGACTGGAAGGTAAGGTTTGTCTGTTTGCAGATGACACCAAGATCTGCAACAGAGTAGATGATCCAGATGGGGTGGGCAGAATGAGAAGAGATCTAGATAAACTAGAAAAATGGTCGAAAGAGCAGCAACTGTTTTTTTCCAATTGTTTATCCAGGAGTAGCACACTAAGCTGAAAGCTTGTTTATAGGTGCGACCTGGGGGCACAGGGAAGTTAAGTGACTTGCTCAGGGTCACACAGTAAGCACATAGAGGCTGTGGGATTCAAACCCAGGTCTCCAGATTTGCAGCTTAGAGACTTAAACCACTGCACTATACTGCCTACTGGTTTAATGCAAAGAAGTGCAAGATCATGCACATAGGGAGGAGAAACCCTGAAGCCACCTAAAAGCTGGGAGGGGAGTTGCTGGCAATCAAAAAGGAAGAAAGAGACTTGGGCATCATCATCACCGATGACCTGAAATCATCCAAGCAGACTACTAAAGCAATTGGGAAGGCTAGGGGGATGTTGGGGTGTATTAGTAGGTGTATTACAAGTCAGAAGAGAGAGGTAATAATCCCTCTTTACAAGACACTGGTTATGCCCCATCTGGAGTACTGTGTGCAGTACTGGAGGCCACACCTTCACAAGGACATTAACCAAATTGAGGCAGTCTAGAGCAGGGCAACCAAAATGGTGCAAGGACTGCATCAGAAAACATATGAGGACAGATTAACAGAGCTCAAGATGTATACCTTAGAGCAAATAAGGGAGAGAGGTGATATGATCGAAACATTCAAACACCTTAAGGGCATTAACAAGGTGAAAGAGTCTAATGTCTCAATATACATGTAAGACGAATAGCAGGACAAGAGGATGCAGCAGGAGAATAGAGGGAGGCTGATTAAGGGGTAAAGTGAGGAAGTTCTTTTTCACAGAAAGGGTGGTGGATGCATGGAACTGCCTACCTCAGGAAGTGGTGGATATGAATACAGTGCAGGGCTTCAAACAGGCATGGGATTGGCATAAGGGAGCAATACAGATGAGTATGAATAGATAGGCCATTGACCGATCGAAGGCCGATGGCACATTCATAAGGTAGAAGAAGAAATGTGCAGACTGGATGGGCCTTGCAGTCCTTATCTGCCATCAACTTCTATGTTTCTATGTTTCTATAGTTCAATAGGGTAAGCAACCAGCCACGCCCCCTTCCTGAGCTATATAAACAGTTCCTCCCGGCCTTTCTCTGAAGCACTTTCTTCTTTGTGGCTAGCGGCTCTGTCACTCTGTCTTCTCCCTTGGGGCCTGCTATGGCTTTGCCCTCCCCCACAATGTTGCTGTGCTTTTGGATCTGCTGGGTTTGTGGTGGACTTCTGTGTTTTGTGTTCTCCTGCTTTGGTTTGTGTTGCCTTGCTTCAAGCTGCTGCATTCTTTCTTGTGTGCCTGTTTCCTCCTTGCTCCTGTACTTGTGTTTGCCTTGTTGTTTCTTTTGGGCTTTCTAGTTTTCTAGTACACCAAGGGTGAGATTTTCAAAGGAATTGCACCATGTGCAACCCACCAATGCACCTTGGTGTGATATTCAAATGGGCAGGTTGCGCTGTGCACCCCCCAATGCACTGGGCGCACCAGTAATGTTAAGTGCAGGGGGCGTGCCCATGCCTATGCGGCACATCCTAATATTTAGCCTGGGATGTGTGGTGCATATGCAGGCACAAACCCACCTCATGCTGCACAGGGGGGCCCAATGTTAAGCCCACTGAAACCAGGAACAAGTCGGGGACACCCACAGGTAGGCTGCAGTATTGTTAGGTGCAACACAGCAGCCACCTGCTGTGGGTCGCCACCCGACCTCCCAGGACACAGTCCATGAGCCCCCTGCCCAGGGGGGTGTCGTGCCCCCCCTCGCCCATTCATAGGCATGTGGATATGAGGCTCTGGTGTTTCCAGTGGACCGTACCCCTTCCCCTGATAATGGGAATAGGTTCAATATCTCCCTGGTGGTCCAATCCCTTGCTCAATCGTGGGCATGTATTATAATAAGTCCAGTGGACCACTATCCCCTGCCCAATCTCAGGCAAGTATTAAACTAATCCCTGGTGGTTCAGTGGACTGATCTCCTTTGCCTGCTCACGGGCATTAGTCAAACTCCCTGGTGGTCCAGTGGTACCCTCTCCCCCCCACCAAAGTAGTCCCGTGCCACCCTGCACCCCTCAGTCAGCGGCGGGTGGCAGCTCCCCACCTACAAGCTGCATGGCTGCCCCAACTGACAGAGTACAGTAGGGCTATATGCCCATTGGTCCACTGCGTGGGCCAATGGGCGTGCAGTCCATACTGTACTACACAGTCCTGATATGTGAATGAGCATTCATTTACAAATAAGGACTATGTAGTACAGTATGAACTGCCCACTCATTGGCCAATGCAGTGGGCGAATAGGCATACAGCCCTAGGCTTGCGGGCTGGCAGCTGCCACCCAACACTGACTGGGGGTGCAGGTGGCGGGGACCATGTGGCGGGTGGGATGGGGTACCTTAGACCACCAGGGAGTTTGGCTAGCTCTCGCAAATGGGTGAAGGGGATCGGTCCACTGGACCACCAGGGATTATTGTAATACATGCCCACGATCAGGCAGGGGATAGCAGTCCACTGGACCACCAGGGCTTATTTTAATACATACCCATGATCAGGCAAGGGATATCGGTCCACTGGACCACCACGGCTTATTTTAATACATGCCCATGATCGGGCAGGGGATTGCTGTCCACTGGACCACCAGGGAGTAATTCTACTTATGCCCGCGATTGGGCAAATGGGTGCAGTGTCCACCGAGGGGCAGTGGGGCGTCGGTCCCCAACGTCTGCATCCTGGCAGGGCACCAGGCACAAGCCACTGGAGATCGGCACACTGCATGCAAATGGGGCCATAATGACATGCAAATGGCCCCATTTGCACCTTGCATGCATTATGGCCTAATTTTCATGCCCACGGCCAAATATCTCTCTTGCATCTTGCACAACCTCACTTGCACTGGTGCAGCCCCCTGCTCTCCTGCTGCCACATGCACTGGTGCAGTGGCACTGCACCATGCGCAGTGAGTGTGCCCTCAGTGACATATTCAATGGTGCTGAGCCATGGCACAGCAGCATTGAATATCACCTGAACTTTGCCCTGGCTCAACCCAATTGTGCTGTTCCCAGGCTTACACCCCTGCCTGGCACAGTCTGAATATCTGGCCCCATGTATCATTGTTTAATTGTGCTTCAGGTTACATATTGTTGTTTTCTATGTATATTTGTCTTCTTTTTCACACATTGTATGTGTGTAATAGATATTAGGGGTGTCATGCATAACCAGGCAATCACCCCTTTTCTGATTTTTGTTCAGGTTCCTAAAAGTGAAAAGAGTAAAATAAGTGTATGAGTCTTGGAAGTTTCCAGGCTCATCTTCCTCCAGCTTAACTAGCCTGCCAAGTCACTGTGCAGGCTTGCCCATGTGCCTGTGGTTAGGCAAATGCTGGGAAGCTGCATGCCGTTCCCATCTCCTATTAAAGGAAAAGGCACCACCACAAGAGGAGTTTGAAGCCTTTTAGCACAGTATGTGCAGAGACTGGGAAAATGAGAGAGAAAGAATACTATGTGCATAGATATCAGCAGCTTCGACACCACCAGAGCCCAGAGGCAACAAGCCAGAAATGAGAAAACAAGAGAGGTGGCTAGAGCTAGAAACCAGAATGCCAGAGAAAGATAAATGTAGGCAAAGGAAATGTATACACTGAGAAGTATTGAAAAAGACAGAGGATGAGAGTCTGTGGCCACACAGTCTCAATAGCAGAGGAGAGTACACAGGAGAATTATAGGTGTCTCCCCTCAAATGATTCACCAAGGGTTCATAGCAGCCCTCTCCAGGTATCAAGACAGAGGAGGTTAGCATCCAAGGATATAAGGCAGAGTTGCAGGGAGCTGCAAGGAAACATCCTCCAGCTGCAGCTGTTTAGTTGCTCTGATTGTGGCGGTCACACGTGTGCTGAATGGGGACTGCCAGGTATGTGTCTGTGCCCTGGAATGCTCATAAAGATTTGCACTTTTTGAGCTGGAGTTGCTGATAAAGTATGAGGAAGCCTGGGGAAGGTACCCATGTAATGAGGCATCCTAGGGTACAGTCACATCATCCCCAAGTGTGTACCAAAAAGGTGGGTGGCTATAACAGTGTAGTACTATGCCCTTCATATGGGTACTGTTCCTTTGTAATACTGTACATCATAGGTGATGGGGTTTAGTACGTGTAGAGAGGGTGCCCTAGTCTACTGTAGAGTCCCTATGAACTTTTCCCTCAAGTGAAGCATTCTGTACAGAAATGAAAACAATGGGGTTATATGAACAGTGTAGAGGGCAGCCGGTAATTCAGAGATTCAAAGAAATCCCAAATTAAATATTCTGTATCTGTAACTATATTGTGTTTCTCTAGGGGACTGTGGTCTGTGCAGCATTTAATATATCTTGTGCTTGACTCTTTTCCTGCGTGGACAATTGCTTTTATGTGTAACAGACCAGACATTGTAGTTATGTAGCTGTCCTATAGGATCCCTGTAGTTGTACCAGTGCCCTGATACAAATAAAACTCTGGCCAGTTCCCCACTTCAAGGGGTGGAGCATCTACTACCTAGCATCAAAGAGACCAGTTAAACATGATTTTTAGATACATATACTTAGCTCTTCAAAGCCCTATACAGAGTGGGTATCAGTTGCTGGCATCCTGTCACTAGTCACATGCTACTACAGTACTTTCTTTTATTAATAATGTACATTTTTGATGACTTAGTCATAACAGAAGCAGGAAATACTTTTTGCATTACCCAACTTTTTTTATCTTCTGGGTCGTGTCTCCAGTTTAATTCTCTGTTTATTATTCTTTGAATGGACTTTCATTTTTAGTTGATTTGAAAGCCCACCCTGGAAATCCCGTGGACAGCTTGAAGCATATTAGATATGCTATTAACAAGTGATAATGTGGAAATTTAGAACACTAATATAATTTGTACCGCTGCCCAACAATGAGTCATTGTCCTTCTTCTATTTAGCCAACAGCAGATACAGATGCTGTGAAGCAGTTTCCTGCAGATAACAGATACACTGGAAAGGGAAACCTGGCAAAATGCTAGCCATGCTGCAAGCAATCATTTCCTCTAAAGCCCCTACATACTAATTAGCAATTCCAGGCATATTTTAAGCTGCATTTTGGGATTTCCTCATCAAAACAAACTTCCTCCTCTGTTATCTGCATTGTTTCGAGCAAATGTATTTGATCTGAAGTTAGAAATGTTTTCTGGCACAAGGCTTGAGCCCTTAGTGACTCGTGCACTGGAAACTATGTGCACTAGTATCAAGGATGTTTTCTTGCTTTCTTATTGGTAGATCATTTGTTTCTGATAAGGGCTGAGATAGATGGGGTCAACAGGAAAGAAATAACAAGGTGCATCACTAATTTAGGGGCAGCACTTGAACTAGCAGAAACAATTCACTTACAGCCATTCAGTCACTTACTACATATAATCATTAATGTTTTATTTCTGCTCTCCGAATGAATGTTTTGGGGGTTGTATCCTGTCGCAGTAATCTTAGGAACTTGTATTTAACCCTTTTAATGCTAGATTGAACAAGTGTGCTCCCACCTGAGCAGACAAACCTTGTAGCTCTTCATTTTGTATTTTCACTTTTTACTCCTTTGTTACAACATGGCAGTTGTACTGCCTTCCAACCAGAAATACCAGCCTTTATGGTGTTGTTGACCAGAGAGAATGTACCCCCTTTTGAGTTTACCCTCTTTGGTGTGTGCCCTTTTGTCATGTAGGAACACCAGTGTGTGGGACCGAAGTCCTCAGCGAGAGCATGCTAATATAGACTCCACTGATATACAACACAGCATCCTTCCCTCCCTGTGTCCAGAACTGGTCCACCACTGGTACATCTACAGGTAGCAGTAGCACTCTGGAAAGCAGCTCCCACTCTCCCCAGAAGTGGAGGAGAGTGTTGCCTGGGAGGCTCAATCCTCCACCTTGCTGGTTGACCCCAATGACCTAGGCTCATTCCCAAACCCAGGTCACTAGCATCGCGAGTGTAGTCCTACTGTACTACTGAACCAAAGGGTTGCACACCTTGGAGCAACTCTCCCATACAATAGCTCTAATGGGCAGAGCCAGTTTAACTTTTGGTTTATATTCATGGCAGGTACTGATAAAGAAAATAGTGATAGTAATGATAGTAATGATTCTGATATTTTGATGAAACAAGATAGAAACTTCAGACATTTTGATGAAGTAAGATAGAAAATGAATCCATTATCTAAAAACTCTAACACCACATCACTAATCTGATGCATTATTAAATTCTTTCCTCTGACTGAATTAATTTGTGATGATTCCATTTTGCAGCATAAAAGGACTGATACAGATAAAAGACAAAAACTAAATTGGTAAACGTATTCTGTTTTTAGTTGTATGCTTCATTTGGCCAAACTAATTGATTATGGCATGCCTATTCCATCAAGACAACCACAGACATAGGAGGATACTGTTACCTCTGCAGTGCATTAACATAAATCCAGTGAAGGCATATTCAGAGTATATCCAAACTGCCTTGCTAGGCATCTGGTACTGCAATCATAGATATTGCTTCTATGAGCTGCTTATGATGAGTCATACATTAGGACTGCTATTAACTGTAAGGCTGTCTTGTAGTACAGAACTTGCTGTTCTATTTTTAGACAACACTCACTTTTTTCAATGGTATGAAGTTGAATGAATTAGAAGTGGCTGGTTGTTTTGATAAAGCAGGAAGAAAGTAATGACGGAAGCTAACAAGATCAAGTCAGAGCCAGTTTGGCCGCTAATGCATTGGCCTGATAAAGAACATGTAGAATAATGTGTGGCTGAGGTGCAATTTCTTATTCTGATGAAAAAATCTACTGGACACAGGGAAAAAGTTTATGGGGCATGGATTCAGCTATCCTTTGTGAACTAAATTAAATGGGGGGGGGCAAGCAGCTTGTATATAATGGTATAGATTCCTACACAATCTATAGCATTGCATTAAACTTGTGCTGTGGTCAGCACCAGCTGACATTTTCCCTTGGAGGGGGTAAAACAACAGAGTTTACCTTTACCAGTTTCAGCCATATCTAGCAGACCACTAACAGCAAGTCTGCTTTCTATGTTGGAAATGAAAAGACTTCACTAAAAAAAACTGTCACCTTTGTTGTTGTTTTGAACATATCTGAGAGGAGTCTGGAGATACATTTTTTCATGATACATTATGTTGCATTTTTACACTTTACTGTGTCAGTTTTATGCCTTTAGGGTTGTGCATTTTACATGCAAGCAACACTACCTCATTTTCACTCCTGGAACTGTGTTCCCCTAGGTTCCTTCCCATTTCCACTGTTGTCTGCTTTTTAGCTTCACTTAACAACCTTGAAAATGTGTAAAGAGTGATGGTATTTTGGGCAAGTAGTTAGATCAGAGGCTTGGGCACCTGCAAGTCCTGGTTGAAATTCTACTAGAGCCACTTACTCACTGTTACCCTAAGCAAGCTGCAGTAGTTCTACCTGCAAGAACGAGGTTCATGAGACACTGTATCAGGAATTAGTATGGTGTTTTGCAACTGGTGCTAGCTGCACAACTGAGCAGACTCGATAGACCATGAGGCCTGTTTCTGATGGCATTTCATATATTCATATGTTTAATTGGGTTTTACTCTGCTTTTATTGGTTTTTTTTTATTTATTCATAGACAAAGCAGTGTAATTGCTCAGATTATGATTTTGAATTGGTACATTTCCTTAATAGGGATCTGACCTGGTACAGTCTCAGTTCTTACTAATCAATCTCCTACTCAGTTGAGGCTTTTAAGAGGGGCCTGAAAACTTACTTGTACCAGCAAGCATTTGGGGACATCCTGTAACATCTTTTATTAGCACATTGTAAATTATCAGTTTTATTATTTTGTTCTAGATGTACTCTCTGTAGTTATTTATCATTATTTATTTGGGTTTGATATGGCTAATTTGTTTGTCGGTTGTATATTATGTTTTATTGTAATGTCACCCTGGGTCTTCGGATAAGGGTGTCATAAATGAATAAAGACTACTACTACAACTACTACTACTACAACTACTACTACTACACCCTTAAAGTAGTTGTAAAGTCAGTGGTAGAGTGCCTTGGTGATAGCTGCTACACACACAGCACAGCTTTAACCAGCTAAACTAGGTAATAAGTTTTTTGCTGGGAGTGACTAGCTAGCGGAAGCAATGGAAGAGAGATTACAGTGCCACTCTGTATATACCTAATTAGAACCCTTTCAGCATAATGAATGTTTGTCTCATTCTCTTCATGTGTCTGTTCTCTCACTATGTACTGTGGAGGAAAAATGTCTCTGCTTTATCAAATCTACATACTGTATTAGCTGATGACAGAATTGCTCATCACTCAGTGAAAATTACCCTTGCTATGTTAAGTGTTGTGAAGTCAGTAGCATTCTTCCAGATGAAGACATGGCACTGAAAACAGAAAAAAGTGTCACAACCATAGATTCATGACTAAAGTAGATATGGAAGGAGGAAGGGAAGGGGGAGGAGAATGGGGCATAGACAAATACAGAGCAAAAATCATATGTATTCCAATGAGTTGAAGAGATTCCACTGTGGAAGTAGAATGTAATATGAGTGAGCTCCTGTTCCTGTCTGTGTTGTTCCTTCTCCCGTTGTTAACAATAGGTTGCATAGCTCCTGCTACGCAGCCATGAAAAGCAGTAATCCACTTCCAATTTTTAAGCTAAAATCAGCACCGACTCTTTAAATAAGGAGGAAAGCACAAATATTGTATAAATTAGATAGCCACAATGAGTGACACAAAACAAACGAACATAAGAAAATATAATATATAGAGAGGAGATTGGTTTACAGAAAATGGCCCAGGTCACTATCTTTTTTGTTTAATTGATAGCCCATCAAGAAATTTGGAAACATTAATAACATTCATAGATATTAGTTTCAGACCATTTCCTAACAGTTTGAGGCATGTTTTGAGAAATGAATTATATATCTTGTTTGACAATCTGGATTATGTCATGTTTCCTAGTGTTAATAGAACACCAGTTCATAGTCATAAAAATGTATTTATGTCCTTGCATACTGCTAGCCTTAGTATTAGTCCTTGCCATTCATTTTAATTTCCAAATCCATATATGTATGATGTTTCACATAATTTTTTAACAGCATCACCATGTTAGAGCTCTTATTCTGAGAGCTGGACTGAACCCCAATCTCCCCAGTGTCTTGTAAAGTCAGGGGACAAAAAGTGTTGCCTTCTAGCATTGCATCTCAAGCAAGAGACATCTGAGGACACTGTTGAAAATCTGAGTATACAGTAATGATATTCACAGAGGAGTGCTAAAATGCATTCAAATAGGTTATTAACCTGATGTCCTTTCTTCCCAGCCCAGGTGGTGCCCAGGTGGAAGAAAAAGATGTCATGCCAATTTCATAAGGAGCAGTGCGTTACTCTTGCTGTCCAGAGTACCACTGCTCCACAGCCATAAAACAGTTTTTAATGTGACTGGTAATGCTATGTGCACAGATCGTTAGTGCCTAATTGCTGCAAATGGCTGCAAATGTTTTCAGAGTGTACTGTTACTACATTATTAGCTCTGTGAGATGCATTGATCCTCATCTAAGGGCAAGTGACCCTCCTCACTTGACTCAAAAATATAGTTCTTATTGGCCCCTGCAATTGCCTCACCCCTGGCAGTGATTTACAACTTATCTTTCTCCCTTGCTGCCATTCTGGCCGAGTGTAAGCATGCCACGGTTATCCCACTACACAAAGGAGGCGATCCCTCCACTCCAGGAAACTACCACCCTATTTCCCTCCTACCCATTCTAGCTAAAATCCAACAAAAACTTGTTCTCTTTCAACTCTCTTCCTTCCCTGATTCCTCATCTTTCATCTCACCCTACCAGTCTGGTTTCAGGAAGTCCCATTCCACCACCACCTCCCTGCTGAGGCTCATGGATGGTATACTCTCTACCATGGACTATGGGCATGTGACCTCAGCCATCTTTGTCGACCTAACTAAGGCTTTCAACACCATATCCCACCCCCTCCTGACCAAATTCACCTATGCTGGTCTCACTAGGTTGGTCACCAACTGGTTCCAATCCTATCTGGTTGGCCAGACACAAGCTCTCAGGATCAGTAGCTCCACCTCTGCCTCTCTCCCAGTCTCGACTGGAGTAGTGTAGGGCTCAGTTCTGGGCCCTCTCCTCTTCTCAATCTTCCTAAATGACCTGCCCTTGGCCTGCCCAAATTCTTCCATCCACATGTATGCAGACGATTCAGTACTGTATGCATCTGGCCCTTCCACTTCTGATGCGGCAACCATATTACAGCAAGATTTCAACAGTGTCCAGTGGTGGTTTCACTCTAATCAGCTTCACCTCAGTGCCAAGAAAACTGTCTCCATGACCTTTGGCACAAGGCAAAGACTTTCACTGCCCTCACACCCCCCCACCTTCCACACCCTGGATGGGATTTCTCTAGAGACCTTCTCCTCCCTCAGGTACCTCGGAGTCTGGCTTGACCAGCACCTTCACTTTTCTGTACAATTTGATGCCATCCACAAAAAAATGCACTCCAAGCTGGATGCCATCTACTGTAATCATGGTTGCATCTCGCTGCTGGCCTGCCATGCAATTGTACAAAAAATGATCCTGCCTATTTTTAACTATGGTGATGTGGTCTATAGCACCACCCTCAAATCTGACCTGACTAGACTGGACCCCCTTTTTCACTCCTTCTGTTGTTTCACCATCAATTGTCCTTACTTCACCCATCACTGCACCCCATATCAGTCCCTACGATTTTCCTTCCTTCAGGACCGCAGATCAGCCCACTATGCATGGATAACTGCCAAATTTTGGGATCAGCCCCTGCACCCCTACTTCTCAGTGGTCCTGCCTGAATACTCCCTTCCAGCATACATCCACAGACATTTTGACACTCATCTCCTTCATATCTCCCACAGGTCCACCTTGTCTGGATAAGCTGCCTTCAGCTACTGTATGCCTAAACTGTGGAACATTCAGCCTCCTGGCATTTGGCACTCCTCTCCTTCCCAGCACTTAAATTGTTTCCTCACAGAGCACTTTTACTCCACCTGCTCCTGAGACTAACTAACATGCCCTCTGACATTTACCCACTAAAAAGCACCCCAAGTCTCACTCTACTCCATTCTTTAACTCCACTGAAGATGGCCACCACCTGACACTGCCTCCCCTCTCTCTTCCTGTAACCCATTGTTTGTTTGCTCAAACATATAAATCATGGCCATCCCACCCCTCAGTCTATCCATGATTCATGCCTGTGAATGTTTTAGAAAGGGTTTCATTTTGCTGGCCATCTTGGAAGCTTGTCCTACTGTCCTATATATCTCCTAATGTATCCATTCCTGCAATGTACATGTTGCCTGCTACAATTCTCACCTGTATGTACTTAACTTATACATTGGCTGTTTTTACCTGTATCTACTGATTTACCCTTCCTAAAATGTACATCTCACCTGTATGAAACTGAACTGATGCATTTGTTGTTTGTACCTGTATTCGGAGCTCTACCTTGTGCTGAATTATTGATGTATTTTAAAGTTCTGTTGTCTTCCCAACTTCCCTTCCCCCAGGACACAGCTGGAAACGAGCAGTAGTCTGCTCAGTATGCTCTTCTGGTGAAACATTTTAAATAAATAAATAAATAAATATTCAGAAATTATCGATAGCACTGTGTTAAGGGTTGCACTGCACACTGTCATCAGACTGATATATTTGTTCATGTAGTGTCACTGTCCGTCATGCACTGCATGTATGAATATAGGGCCACTGTAGCCCTGTCTGCAGACAGTGGTATTAGGCATGTGTGTGCTTAGTTCATTTTTACATTTATTTTTATCACCCATAACTTTGGCAAAAGCCATGCTTTTGCCACCAAATTTAAGTGACATATTTCTGAACTTCCCATGAGCATTCTAGTGGTGACAGGTAACTCTCACCCAAATTAAGTGTTCTGCACTTTCCTACCAAACACCCATTTTGAGTGGGAGTTGTGTCACAGCTAATGTGGCCCATGAGGGTGTGATCTGAAAGCTGTAAACCAAGTCTGGGGACAAAACTTGGCTTTTACCGAAGTAGCATGAAATAGAAATAAATTGTGTGAAAATGAATTCAATTTTATGCATGCACAGAACCACTGTATGTGAACTTAGTTAATTTTTTGGCAGAAGTCTTGCATCAGTATATAGCTTTTTATATCGATGAAGGTCATTGAGGGGCAGGAAGAGGCCATCCAGGAATGTGAGTGGAAGGTAAGTGCTTGCCATCATCTGACAGGAGTGTTGGCATTTTGGAGGTGGGAAGCAGGCGGCAACTGAGAGGAGGGAGGGACCGCTAGACACCAAGGAGGTTTTTATCATGCAAACAGGGATCAGGTTAGGGGTGGATACCACTAGCACCAGGGGGCTTGTATGAATAGGGGTTTGGTGAAGGGAAGAGGTACCACTAGCATCAGGTAGCTCTTATGACCAGGCATTGGGAGATTAAGGAGAGCACCACTAATAATAGGGAACTTGTATGAAGGGAGATCCAGAGTAGTAGGGAGAACTATAAGTATCAGTGAGTTTGTATGAACAAGTATTTGGTGAAGAAAGGAGGTATCACTAGACTACTACAGATTATTGCAGAGCACTCAGATTTACGGGGATCCCCGTATTTAACGGGGTTTCAGTTCCAAAAATGGGATACAGGGATGAAAAACGAATCTTGTCATTTTCATGGGTATTTGGCTCAATCACTACAGGCACCCTTATTAAAAATTAAAATCAGCACCCAGATTGCATGGACGGACTCACTGGAAAGTGCAAGTCTGGATTGACTGACAGCACCTATGAGGGGATTTGATTTTTGGTGGGATCCAAGTGGCAGTATAATAAATCATGTGCCAAGCAGGAGGTGGTTCACTTTGTTCTCCCAGCTCAGCTCCTTACATACAGCCTCTGTCTGGATCAACGGCGGTTCCCAAACCATGTTCTGGTACAGTCCATTGGGTCCACTCGCTAGTTCAGTCTGGGATTTCAGCTCTTTATTCTCCCAGATTTATAGTGAGCAAGCCATCACAGCATTCGGTTCAGTGGAACTTGAGCGTAGCATATGCAAGAGCGAAAGAGTCGGTGTGTGAATCTGTCCCAATCAAGCATTGCAGAGTGGCAGCAGAAACTACAGAAAGAGGGGCTCAGGGCTTCACTAGCCCTCTCCACAATGGTGTGTGCAAACGGTGAATGAGATGGGAACACCTGAGTGGCAGCAGAACCGGGCGGGTTCAAACACAGAATCCCAAAACAATAGACACGCCTTTTGGAAAAGCTTACAGGTATTTCAGTGATTGCAATCCTCTTTGGCTGGTCCAGACATTGTGGGGACTTTGGGAGGATTTTGTGAGCACAGGGAGGGCAGTACTGGAGGCAATTAACTTTACCACGCAGCCAAACTTTAAAAAGGCTGCTGCTTCTGAAAAGAGCTCAACTTTTGCTAATTTGTGGCTCTTGACTTCAGTGATGGTGGAGAACAGGGGCTAGAAAGAAAAACAGACTGGCTAGAAGAAAGAAAAACAAACTTTGGTGCTTGGGAACCAGGTAAAAAACACAATTATTAGCTTTTCTCAGCTCCACGCTGTTTGTTTCCTTACCTGGTCTCCCAATCACCAAAGTCTGTTTTTCTTTCTTCTAGCCAGTCTGTTTTTCTTTCTATTCCATTAAATTAAATTGCTGTTAATATTGATATGTTTGGAATACAGCTGATCAAGCCGACAGCTATTTGAACTTGGGGAGGGGGGTTAACTGGGCCAGAAAAGCCAGAATTAAAGCATGAACAGGCTGCTGTCTAAACAACAAACAAAAAAACAAACAAAACACTTTGCTTACTTGTGGCACTATTTTGGGGGGGGGGGGTGTGACCTAGCAGGTAACACGATCACGTGTTGCCAAAGTCTCCAGGATAGTATAAGCATATGGATACTCACAATTTATTAATACCAAATCAAGTATGTTTTTAGGTTTCACATGACTGAATGTGAGCCATTGTCAGTGGCTCACAGCGGCCAGATCAGTGCTCCTGCCCACATGTGAACCTTACCGTTTTGGCTGTTTTCCATTGTGTGGCGCTGCCACCATGATCCCTCTTTCCCTGGTTTTGTGGAGTGGTGTAGGTGGTTTCCTGTGCCGTCTGAACAGGCAAACCACCTGCATCACTACAATTCTTCAGCAACCCAACATGCAAATCACCGGAAAGGAAAAAGGCACCAAAAACATTGATGCCATGTGAACGTGGCTCTCAAACATTTCATTAAAATGTTTTTGAATGATTGAAAAGGAGCTGATGTGGCAAGGTGCAGTGTGAACAAGACTTTTGTCTCTGATGGATTGCAGTATGTGCTGATATAGAGCCCCCCTTCATCAATTATATGTAGAAGTTCTATTCTTTATTTGTTATTCATACTAAGCATTTCCCAGTTAATTTCAGGGTTATTAAAGTCCCCCAGAATAAGGCAGTCACTTTTCCCAGTGTAACTATTTATCTCTTCCATAGCTCCCGAAAATACTTCACCTGTGCTATTTAGTGACTGGTAACACACTCCCACTTTTAGGGATTTGGGTTTATTGTTTTCAATAAACACCAAGGGCCCAATTCCAAGACAAGGCATGCCTGGCACAGGGCAAGTTATAATAATAATAATACATTTTATTTCTAAACCGCCTTTCAATTTTCAAGGCGCTGTACAAAACAAGTAATACAAATCAAACATTATAATTCAATATAAAACACAGATAAAACTACAATCTCATCAATAGCTTAAACACAGTCAGTACTCCAAGAAGGCAATTTGATAAAAATTAGTTTTTAAACCCCTCTTAAATTCCTCCACGGAGGTGCACTCCCATAACTGATGGGGTAGAGAATTCCAAAGAGTGGGAGCAGTATAAGAAAAAGCTCTACAACTAGATGAATTTAGACTCACTCTTGGAATCTCTAGCAACCCGTCTTCAGCTGAGCGGAGCGATCGGCCTGGGCAGTAAAGAGCCAGAAGATCTTTCAGATAGGCTGGACCCTGATCATGTAGGGCATTGAAAGTCAGTAAACAGATTTTAAAGGTGATCCGCCACCGAACAGGAAGCCTATGCAGATCACGCAGCACCGGGGTAATATGACAAGACCTTCTTGTCCCAGTCAAAACCCAGGCTGCTGCGTTCTGCACTAGCTGAAGGTGGTGGATTTCAACCCCAGAAAGCCCAAAATACAGGGAGTTGCAGTAGTCCAAACGTGAGGACACGAATGCGTGGACCAACGTTGGTAACATGTCAGACGGAACAAGGTGCTTCACTCTAGCGATATTCCTAAGATGGTAAAAGGAAGTCTTGATGACTGCTGACACCTGTGACTGTAGTGTCAGCCTGTCATCCAAGATAACCCCTAGGTTACGCACCCATTTGGAGGTTGGAAGTGACACACCGCCAAGAAAAATTCCTGAGGGTGCACCAACAGGTGGCCCCTCTATCTGACAGCCCGGATCCACAACCAAAACCTCTGTCTTTTCTGAGTTCAACTTCAGCCAACTAGAATCCATCCAATCCTGGATTTCTTTCAGACCGTTGTTAAACACCGGGAGAGCTCCATCCTGGTCAGGAGCGAAAGACAGGTATAGCTGGGTATCATCTGCGTAGCAGTGAAACCTCAGCTCATACCATCTTATAATGTCTCCAAGAGGCAGCATATACACTGTGAATAACATGGGAGATAGCACAGAACCCTGAGGCACCCCCACACAACAAAGAAGTTGGGCCAGAGGAAAAAAGCCCCTACACAACTCTTTGTGATCTCCCAGTGAGGAATGAGGTAAACCATCGGAGGACGATTTCCCGATATTCTGCAAATCTGCCTCAGGCGTGCTAATAACACCAGTTATGCCAAACCCCATGGCGCAAATCGCACCTTTATGCCAGGCATAATGTAAGTTGCAGTTCCAGAGGGCACCTTGCACCATGCCGGATGCAGGTTGCACCAAAGGTGGGTTCTGCCACCCACTACAGCCATAACAAACTTATGTCATTCCAGAACAGGTACTAGCATAGTGGGATTAGACCAGCTAGGAGGTGGTCTAAAGGGCATCCATACTGGCACAGCAACAGATGCCCCCTGCAGCACCACAGGAATGACATGGATGTGCTCTCCATGCCCCCCTGCTCTGACATGCCCCCACCCCTCGAACTTCAGGGACCCCTGTGGTCCATTTTTGGCACTGCCCCCCAAGTGCATGTGACAACCAGCCAGCCTCCCCAATGCCCCCAGATGCTTGCTGTTGCATGTCGGGCGGGAGGGCTCTGGGGGGGTACCCAGCAGGGCAGTAGATTGAATGCCATGACTTGTAGCACCCAGGTCCAGTGCACTATTCCATTGGTGCTAGCCTGAAGCTGCTGCAAGTTGAGGGTGTAGGTGCCAGGGACCCTGCTTTCCTGAAATATTGTGCAGGGTCCCTGGCTTAGCGTCACAAGGTGCAACTCCATACGCCCGCGAGTTGCACCATGTGTTTTGGAATCAGGCCCCAGACTGTTCTGAGATCACCCATCTTCTCTGCTGAAAGTTCTTGCCAATTTAAATGATTCCTTAATATATAGGAACTCATCCACCACTGCGATTTTTGTCTATCTTTCTGAAACAGTGAAAAGTCTCTTATATAGTTTTCCCAAGAGTCTTTATGGTCTCACCAGGTTTCAGTGATTGCTATCAAATTGTGATTCTGTTTGTGTATTAATATTTTAATATCATCTATTTTATTTGCTAATAGTTGCTATGTGAATGTTTAGTGCAACCAACCCCCAGAACCAACACAATGCCCCTGCCCGACTCTACTGTTGGGCACTACCCATGTCTCACTGGTATCAGTGTAAATACCCTAGTCCTAAGGAGCTCCTGTGGCAGCATGGGTACCCTGGTGTTGAAATGTTGTAGGTTTCATGCAGTTGTATGTGGCTGGCCGGTATTGGTTCAGTTTAACCCTTAGGCTGTCAACAGAATTAGAGCATACAGGAATTTTGGACTGATATATCAGTCCTCGGCCCTGCAAGGATTAAAAACAACAAATTAAAACCCTAGACAATCAAAATGATCAACAATGAAGGGTACTGGTTCTCATAATCAGGGGCATATCCTCAAACATGGATACAAGCTGTTGTGTTTAGCAGTACAAAGCTAATTTTTGATTTAACACTGAGGGAAGTTATGAATTTCTGCTTTAAAACAGCAGTGCAACAATCTGGTGAAAATTTTCACCTATGCTTTCTTATGCTACATTAGATTGCCACTTACCTCCTGACTTGTATGATACCCTTCTTTCCACAATTTGAGTTCACTTTAGTACTTTTTTTCATGTCTGAAATAATAAAAGGTGTGTTCCTTTTAATACAGTGTGGACCAGGTCTTCATCAGGATTTTTAGCTGTTTTTTGACTATCACTTGTTTATATATCACTTCTATTGTGATTAGAATTAATTATTATGCAGCAGGCGGTGCTCTCTGATCTTACAGAACAATAGTTGTTCAAAAACAGCTGCAAATACTGATGAAAACCTGATCTGAGCCATATTAAAAGGAATGCTCCTTTTATTATTTCAGGCATGAAAAAAATTACTAAAGCAGACTCAAATTGTGCAAAGAAGGGTATCATACCAGTTAGAAGATGAAGAATTAGCATTTATATAGTGCTTTTCATACACAGTATCCCAAATCGCTTTACAAGCAATGTTAGACTGGTAGTGAAGTGGCTGAATGTTTGGTGGCGGCCACATTGCACATCATCACCCACACACAGCCTGAATAATTGCATGAGAAGGGGGAATGTTGGCCAGGACACTGGGAATGTTCCCTGCTCTTTATGAAGAGTACCCTGGGTTCTTTTACTTCCACCTGGACAACACCAGGATGGGCAGAAGGGACCTCAGTTTAACATCTCATCTGAAGGATGGCACACCCCAGCAGTACAGCACCCCCCAATGCTGCACTCGGATGCCAGCGATTTTTAGGTACAAGTCCATCCTGGTGTGGGTTGAGAACCCACGACCTTCTAGTCCAGAGATGGATGTGCTACCAACTGATGCACGCTGACACCTTAGTTAGGAGGTATGTAGCAATCTAAAACAGCATAAAAAAGTAAAGGTCAAAATTTTCACCAGATTGTTGCACTGCTGCTTTAAAGTCTAAATTTACAGCACAGTCTCTATCTGGGCAGCATCTTTTCCATGAGAGATGGATGAGAGACAGAAATTTTTAGGGGTAAAATGAGGGAAGTCCCTCCTAATTAGGGACAGCTGAGAGATATACTGACCATCAGTTTACTACTGTTTTTGACTTGTACAGGTTGGGTGGGTGGGTTGTTGCGCCAGGGCCGGCAGCATGTAGAATTAGCTTTTTACAAATAAATCAAAATCAATTCAAGGCCATCTTGAGATATAATATTAATACCTAACAGGAAATCAAAACTCTTTTCCTTATAAAAAAGGCTGCGGACATGTCAAACAAAGAACAAAGTCATAAATAAGGAACCGGTGGCTTGCAGAAAAATCTACAGGGCTTTATACAGGGATTTGATTCTGCCTCTTTGGGGAAAATGCAGGAAAAATGAGGGCTTGTTACAGGGAAATGGTTAATTGGATCTGGAAGCAGTGTTTTTATACATTTTCGGAGTGCAGAGACGCCAGAGGAGCGAGCAGGTCACTAAGATGTTAAGGAGATAACAACAGTAGCAGAAGTCAGTGAGAAGTTTTAAAGTTTTTAATTAAAGGTATGCCATCGTTGTCACATAAATTTTATTACTCACTGACCTTTCCAGGCCAGCTTTGTACTCACTGGACCTCAAAAGGAAGGAGCTTGGTGAGAAGGAACAGGCCTCTAGATGCCACGCTGGAGGGTTAGAGTCCTTGGCAGTGGAAGGAGCTCCCAGAGTTGAAGGCTGATCCAGTGGAACCCATGGGGGTTTATAAGGCTGCCCTGTATCCCAAGGGAATAAGAAGACATCTCTCATTTGTCACTTTTTCACAAGGACACTCTTATTTTTAACATGTTATTTGTTATCCTTCTTTATTTGGATCTCCTATCCTTATTTGTTTCTACACACAGTGATGGCCTCCGGGCTGGGTGTGCTGCAGCAGCTACTAGCTGTGATTTTATTAGTTTTATTTAACTCTCTTGAACTTTTTACTTAATTCTGCCCTAAATTGGTACTGTTTTTTTTGTTCTTGTTTGTTTTATATGTTGGGAGTCGCTTTTCGTCAGTTCTTTCTCTGGGAATAAGCTGTTTTGCTTTGATTGCTTCAGACAACTGCCTTGGTCGCCATGGACGAATTGAAGGAACTATAAGAATATGTTTCGCAGGCCTTTTGATATTATTTTTCCCCCGTACTTATCTCGTGCTGTTTATTGCCTTTTTATGATCTGATTTAGGCAGACCAGGAATCGGAGAAGACGTGAGGGGAAAGGTCTTGGAGAGGAGGCGTTTGGTTATGGAAAGCACCAGGGACAGAATTGTTAGCGAGGATTTTGGATCTAACTGCTGGTGAGGATTATACGAGGATGTTTGGTTGATGCAGGATCCTTAACTGACTGGTGACATTCCTATCGGTGGTTCCATTCAGTGGGCTGCCGAACGGCTGAGGCTTGGGGCTGCACGGGGGGACTGGGCTGTGGTTTGGTCAGGTAGCTGGCTGACCGGGCTGATAGTCCTCCTAGGCTTCTCCGGGGGCCAACTGGTGGGTTGACACCGTCAGGGATCCGAGGCGGTAGCCACTAGTATTTTCAGCCATGGTTTTCTCCCACATGGGATACTTTGGGCCCCGCTCCTGAAGCTCTGGACTATGAGACGAGGATCTTTCGCTTGGTTTTACCTTGCCTGACTTTGCAAAGAGGACTTTCCTTAAATCAGGGTTTAAATGACCCTGTTTAACCTTGAAAAGAGGATTTTAATTCCTAAACTGATTCTGTTGGATACGGTCAGACCTTGAATTTTATTCATTTGCTTTTTGATTTATCTGTTCCATTGGAATGCAGTGAGAGTGCTTATGTTTCGGGTTCCCTTGCAGTGAGAGTGCTCTGGGGCAGAAAGATAAAAATAACAATATTTTTCTGACAATAACCCTAATCTGACTCAGGTAGTGAGAGTACCTGTGCTCTGTTGGCCTCCCTAGGCAGTAAGATGGCCTGAAGATTTTCATTCATTAAATTTTTTCTTGTACTTTGATTTATTCTTCTGGACTTATGTTACATTCATAATTTTAAAAAATCGTATTATTTATTTTATGATTGGATTCTTTTAGGCTGACCTTTTATTATTTTGTTTTTCTGTGTTTAGTTATTTATATACTTTTCTTTTATGAGGGTGGGTGATTGAGGGTATTTATTTTATATTTTTGTTTTTAAGGAGGGGTTATATGTTTATAAATACTGTTTAAGTGTGAATAGTATGATTTGGTTGGGTTTTTACAAGTGTAATTGGGTAGAGTGTTAATTAGGACTGTCTGGAGGGTTGGATTTGGAGGCTATCTATTTGTATTAAGGAGGATTTTGTTTACTTCCTGAGTTGTGAGAAATGTGTTGGATGCCTGCCCCCACAGTTGTGCACTATTCACTCTCAACTCTTTGTGCCCTCTGCCCTTTCTTCACCCCCCTTTGCAGTTTACAACCTACTACCAATGTAGTGCACTGGGCATCATGCGTTGGAGATGGAAGGGGGGAGCTACAAACAGTGGAGGGATAATGACAGGGGTCACCGTATTGGGGTAGTAGGATCCAGGAGATGCCCTGGGGCAAAACTGAACCCAAAACATGGTCCTTCATGTCTGGTTTCCATAGCCAAGGACACCACCAATTGTGGTGGGCAGGTGGCTCGGACAGCCCGGAAGGTTTGTTTAATCCCGGTGGTGTGCAATGCCAGGTCCACCAGGAACAAGACTGCAGTTATTGCAGATCTTGTTGAAACAGTGGACCTGGCATGCATCACTAAGACCTGGCTGGATGAGAATTTTGACCCCATTTTGGAGGCTTTAAGTCTGGTCGGGTACTTGGTGATACACCGTCCGAGACTGGACCGCTGGAGGGAGGGAGGGTTGCTGTCTGTTTCAAGACCAAACTGGCCCTCATGAAGGTACTAGCTGAGGAGGCTGAGTCATTCTAGTGTGTCATAGTAGCAGGTGTAGGTGGTGATGAGAAGCGATTCCTGCAGGAAGTGGCAGAGTTCATTGTTGACATGCATTTGAGTCACCCAGACTGATGGTTCTGGGTGACTTTAATGCCTGGGTAGATGACGAACTCTTGCAATTTGGTGAGCACTTCCTCCAGTTGAAGACATCACTGGGCCTTACACAGGTGGTTACTACTGCTACTCACAAACACAGACACTCCCTAGACTTAGTCTTCCTCCTAGGGATCGAAGCATTCGACTTGGGGGTGGAGCCAATGGGGTGGTCTGATCACTACATCGTGAGGTTCAGTTTTAATACCCCTCTTTGTAGGCCTACCCCTGTGGAAATAGTTAGGTAGCATCCTTTACAAGATATAAGTTCTCATAGCCTAGCGGTGGTGCTTGACCTATCATCCCTCTCATTGGCAAGCAGTGACCCAGAGACCCTTGTGACGGCCTATAATTCGGCCATCTCAGTGGCTCTGGATGCCATTGCTCCAGTCCAGGTTCGTCCTCTCTCCCTTCACCCTCGATCCCCTTGGTTTGATGGGACTCTGAGGGAGATTCAGAGACTAGGATGAAGGTTGGAGCATTGCTGGTGGAAGTCCACCCTTGATACCAACTGTCTTAGATTGATGGACAATTATCAAGTCTATCAATCTGCAATCACCCGTAAGAAGGCAGAATTCCTGTCTGGGGAGATTGAGGCTGCTCAGAATTGACCATCTTAGCTTTTCCGTACTGTAGACAGACTGTGCAACCCATCCTGTCTACATGTCCGGAAAGCTTTTTTGCAATTAGAGTGCGATGAACTTGCTTGATTCTTTGCTAATAAGGTGGCTGATATTAGGGCAGCACTTCAACCCACACGCTCTATGGGCATTGCTTTTGATCAGTGCATGGTCGCTGCATCTCGGCCATCCTGGAATACCTTCAGTCGACTGAAGTTCATGGATGTCATGTGGATCATCCAGAGTGTATGCTCTACATGCTGTAGTTTGGATCCTGGACCAACTTCCCTAATTTTGGGTTATATTGATATCATCAGTCCGGTCCTTACATGGATAGTCTGGTGCTCCCTGGAATCTGGAGAGTTTTCTAGCTCCCTGAAAGAGGCAGTGGTTACACCGCTTTTGAAGAAAGCTACCTTGGACCCAGACTGCCATGCAAACTAAAGACCTATCTCTAACCTCCCCTTTTAAGGGAAGGTGATTGAGAAAGTAGTGGCAACACAACTGGAGGACCATTTGACCATCCATGACATCTATGAACTGCTCCAGTCCAGTTTTCAAAAGAGATATAGTACTGAGACAGCACTGGTTCGGGTGCTCAATGATCTCCTGATGGCAAGAGATTGGAAGAACTGCTCCATCTTGGTTCTTCTAGATCTCTCTTCAGCGTTTGACACCGTGGACCATGGGATGTTGCTTGGTTGCCTGAGGTACATCTGTGAACTGTCTGGTATGGTCCTTAGGTGGCTTACATCTTTTCTCATGGTTAAAACTCAGAGACTGGTGTCTGGGTTTTTTTCCTCAGACCCCATTTCTCTGTCCTATGGGGTCCCCCAGGGGTCAGTGCTATCACCCATGTTGTTCGCGGTATACATGCTACCCCTCAGAAGCATTGTAAGAAGGTATGGGTTGAGGTTTCACTGCTATGCTGGTGATACCCAGCTCTATCTTTCTTTTGCACCCAACCAGGATGGAGCTCTCTCAGTCTTTAATAACTGTCTGAAAGAAATCCAGATGTGGATGGATTCCAGCAGGCTGAAGTTGAACTCGGAAAAGACTGAGGTGTTGGTTGTGGACCCAGGTAACTGGATAGAGAGGCTGGGGGTTGGTTTGCCCTCGGGATTATTTCTCAGCGGCTTTCCACTCCTAACCTCTGAACAGGTGTGTAGCCTAGGGATAATGTGTGACTAAGGGCTGATCCTGCATTCGCAGGTGTCAGCTGTTGTCAAATCCTCCTTTTACCATTTTAGGAATATTGTCAGGATTAGGCACCTGGTTCCATCTGGCGAGTTGCCTACTTTGGTCCACACCTTTGTGTCCTGATGCTTGGATTATTGCAACTCCCTTTACCTAGGGCTTTCTGGGGTGGAAATCTGCCGCCTGCAGTTGGTGCAGAATGCTGCAGCCCAGCTTTTGATGGGAACTGCTCATTCCTGTCATATTTTACCGGCACTGCGTGAACTGCACTGGCTGCCAGTACAGTTGCGGATCACCTTCAAAGTCAGTTTGCTGACTTTTAAAGCCCTACACAGACTGGGCCCGGGCTACCTGAAAGAGCTCCTCCAGTCTTACTGCCCTGGATGATCACTCCACTCAGCTGACGAGGGGTTGCTAGAGATTCCAAGAGTAGGCCTGAAATCATCGGGGGTGAGAGCATTTATGTATGCAGCCCCTACCCTTTAGAATTCTCTACCCCATCGGTTATGGGAGTGCATAAATGTAGAAGTATTTAAACAAGCTTTAAAAACTTTTCTGTGGTGCCAGGCATTTAATTGACTGATCTTCCTTTCTGATGAATATTTTATTATTGTCTGATTGATAATGTATTATTGTTTGATTCTGTTTTAAATTGTTAGGTGCCTTGGCCTTGGATAAGTGACATATAAATAACATTTATTATTGTTATTATTATTATTAGAGTTCCACATGTTTTAGAATAGAGTGATAGTCTGTACCCTACTTTATTCTTACATTTTGAGAATTTCTGTATGCTGTCTTACACCTGTAAAACCACATGATAGATGTGTCTGTAAACCAAGATATAAAGAGGAATACTTGTTAATATAAGGACTTAAAGATTTAGATGGAAAAAGATAAATTTTATTTTTAAATTGAAAATGTTTTTTTTTTTTTAACCAGGAAGTTGCATTAAGACTGGGCAGATAGCAGCACATGACTCCAATGTTTAAGACTGTAGGCGCTGGCATTCTGTTGGTTAGTTGCCATTACGAGCACCTTGGAGAAAGTGTGACACAGCCGATTGACCTGAAGTATTTTAACCTTAGCTTTAAAAACAGCAATTTGCTTGCTCTGGTTCACTAAGGCTAAAGTTGAACCAAAACAAAGAGCATAGTCCTGTGCAGTCACTTTGAGTAAAATTAAATCTTGACTCCAGCGTTTTTGTTTTTTTTTAAATGCGCAGTCGTGCAACCTTTGATTTTGCTTGTCATTGGTGTAAAAAACTACAAAAGCAGCATTTGGGATTGCGGTCTGCAAGGAAACTGGAGAACCTTGGCTGGACAAATAGAGAAAAGCTGAATAGCTCAGAGTAATCTGGGGGACAAGAATTCAATAAGCTTAGTAAAAAGTAAGTGAATGATAGTAGCAGTTTCTTATTCAAGTGTGGTATTGATTATTTTAAGTCTTCAAATATAAGGGAAATGTTTTAAATGCTTTTCTTATTGACTTTTTTTTCTTTTTTTTTTTTTGGTTCAGTTCCCTTGGTTATTACAAGATTTTATCAGATCTTTTGCTGTTTTAAATTTTTAGTGGACAAAATTCCTGCAGCTAGAAGAAAGAACAGTTATCTTAATATTTGGGCCACCTGATAATCAGTGGAGGAGGGTCAGTCCTAAAAAAGAGGAAGCTGTATGTGTACTGGTTGGAAAGGCTGGGAGATTAAGGAACTGCAAGACCACCAATTTATAAACCAAACACCCAACCACCCAACATCATGGTGAGACTATTTGATCTGTTCTGGTATATTTGCTTATGTAAGCACTTCTGCATCAGACTCAGGAACAAAATCTTATATCTGCAGCAGACTTAGGACATTAAGGATTTTAAAAGCAATTTAAAAGGGACTGAACTATACGTTATGAAGTATTTCTTTGAAAGACAAGCTGCCAGCTCTGGTTTTATTTATTTATTGGAATCTCAGATAACACCTTTGTACTAAAATCTCATTTACAAAGGTTCTACATCATAAGGCAATAGACAAGGTACGTAGACATTACAAAACAGATAAGAGTTTATACAGCAGGCAAGTACATTATGGTACATACAGATACAAAGTCAAGCAAGCACAGTTAAAATAAATCAGGTAGGAGAGGTCAACTTTATTACAACAGGATTAAGAGCATACCTAAGGTGGACAAGCTATTTATAGTGGTAGCTGAGCTTTAGAGCATGCAGGTAGAGTTATGGAGGGTCAGAAGTGGTTGTTGCCTGTTTAAGCAGAGGGATAACATTGATATTATTGTTTGGACCTATCCTTGTATGGAATAATAACCTATTATAATCTGGTTATAGTTACTAAGTTTACATCAAGGCTGTTTTAAGACTAGTGTTGCACTAGACAATGTGCATTGAGGGCTCAACTGTTTTTCTGAGTTCACTGTGTTAGAAAATCTATAAATTAAACATAGTAATCCATGTAGAAACAAGAAGTGGGAAAGGTTCTCAGGAGAATAACAGTTTAGTAATATTGACAGACATTCATGAGACAGATAAATCTGTGAAACAGCCATTAGTAATAAAGGGGAGGCTTAATAAAGCAAGGAAAAATGGAAACATCTAAAGGGGAAGATAAGTTGCTTGTTGAATTAAAAAAACATGGACTAGGACCACACCTGGACTCCACTTCTACACTTCAGACAAGCATCCATGGAGTAAGATATTAATGAGTCCAGGTGGAATCTAGATGAAACAACCTTTGCTCAATGATATTATTGATAAAAATAAGGCAAGATTAAATATTCAAGACAATAAGGAGAAAAAGGAGAAAGAGTTGGTTAGGAAAGAAATGGTATCACAGGATCCACCTCACAAATTATTCAAAGATGTGGACTTACAGGATATGGACATAGAAAAGTTGGTGAACAAAGAAGTGAATAGAACAGTAGGAAAAATAAGAAAAACAATAGAGACTAACAAAAGGACTGAACAAAAAAATAAAAGACATAAAGAAAAACATGAAGAGTTCTGTACTTAATTGTGGAGAACGGAATGAGCAGGAGACACAGTGTAACATCTCAATGAATCAAAATATGGAATATAGTACATACTCAAATGAATGTACTCAATTAATGAGCCCAGTAGAAACTGATACCCCATGTTAGAAAATCTGATTAAATATATAATTAATACACTAAGATATCATTTATTAGCAAATGCAATGATGTATGAGCAGTTACTATCAATAAGACAGGATCTGTCCTTTGTGAAAGGGGTGTGTCTAGAAAATAGGAATCATATTATGCAAATTAATTTGAAACTCCTACTATATATAGAAAAAATAAATAAAGTTGGGAAGATGAGGTAACAACTTTACCAACAGGAGAAAGGTTATCTAAGGTGTACAACAAAGAGATGATTATAGGAAAAAGAGAGGTGGATAGTGAAAGTTAAATAATAGATTTAACAAAAAATCCTGATATAGTGGAAGTAGATATGGAGTTTGACACCTTAGAGCTGGACCCTGAATTGGTCACTACTTTGGATTCTGATACAGAACTAGTTGTGTCCCCAAAGTTGAATTGGGAGACAGGACAGCATCACAATGGAACTAATGGCTGCAGATAATGAACTCTAGGATAAAGGACTTATACAAGAAGCTAAAGTAAAGAATAAGGAGAAAAACAACTAAGATTAGCAAGAGTATGGAACAAAATAGAAAAAGATTAGTAAACATCAAGATGAAACTGCTAATAGCAGGAAGTCAGATAAAAACCTTTCCCAGGATAACCTTAGAGAGAAAGGAGAAGGGGTACATAATGATCTTAAAACAGAGGAATCCAAAATAGATCATGTGCCAAAAAAACAAAAAAATGAGAAGATAGAACAAATGAAGAAGACACAAATTACAAAGAATAAAAATGTCAAAAAAACAAAAAAGGGAAAGAGAGCAAAGAAATACTTAAAAACAGGTGGCTAAAGAAACAGCCAATCCAAATGTAAAAGACAAGGAGACAAGCATAATATCAGAAAATTGGGATGGTAAAGGGGATCACCCCATAGAAAAAGAAAAGTCTGTGTTGGCAAATGAGATAACAGGTGAGAATTGTAAGGAATCGCGGACTAAAACAATTGAAAACATCTTAAAAATGATACTAGACACAGATGATGTGTTACCACTCTATAAAGTGGCACTGATCCCTGAAGAGACAGAAACTAAACTAGACATATGCCTAAAACAATTTTAGGGGCTCTTTTGAAGGGAAATAAGAATTACAAACCAATGTTGGACCAGCTGAGCTTAAGCAGACCATTAATGGATGTAGAGTTGGTCTTATTAATTTCAGACCAATACTATATTTTAAAGGCTATATAAAATCAAAAACTGAAAATAAGGAATATGGGATTTGAATTTGAAAGTGTGGTGGACATTAAGATTCTGTTTCCAGAATATTTTGATGTAGCAGCTTCAAGAGGGAAAGAAAAGACAGACTTCCCTATTTCTATATATGGAATAAATAATTTCTTAAACAAGAACAGAGGGAATATTGCGGCAAAAATAGTAGAAATGCTTCAAAATATTCTGCGAATTGATGAATTAAATCAAAAGGTGAAAAAAGTGACAAGATGGGGAAAAAAAAGACAGATTACTATTTGGGTAAATAATATACTAGACCACCAACTGATACTTTCCAAAATCTGAGCTATTTGATAAAACAGACATCAGTCTAATAGGGGAAGCAATTATTGTACCCCCAGGTGAGGTAAAAATGAACTCTGATCAGTGGTTGAATCTGATCAAAATCTTTAAAAGGTTTGACATATTATAGGAACAAGGTGAAGATTGACAAACAGATAATGACAGAAGTATAAATAAAGAAATGTGGAGACAGGAAAGGATAGAAGGTCGGAGTATAAAGTTCTGTCTTGGAATGTAGCAGGGCTTAAAGATAGACTTGTTGACCCTTCCTTTATTGACTATGTAAAGGGATTTGACTGTATAGGTCAGGAAACATGGACAGACCAATCTAAAAATATTAATTGATTTAAAGTATTTTTCAAAAAAGCAATAAGCAACAAGAAATATGGAAGGTTATCAGGTGGATTGATCATTTGGCTCAAGATAAACAAGGAATATAAAACAACAGAGATTCAGATAGACTCAGAACACATTTTGGGAGTAAAAATAATTAGTAAGGGTTACTCCATTGAAATATTAAATATCTACATTCCTCCTGTTAGCTGTACATTTTCAGATATAAGAGTGTTAGAGAAAATAGAAAAGATAGTAGAGGAATGTCCACAGAATGATCTGGGTTGCTGTATTATTCTAATGGGGATTTTTAATGCCATTGCGGGGGCAGTACCTGGATTTAACCCCAGAATTAAAAGAGGCATGTGAGGTGGTGAATCAACAATCTATCACTATTGTGAGGAAATCTAGGGATCATAGAGATTATACAAGAGGGAAACAGCTAAACAGTATGTTGGGAAATAAGAACTTCATATTGCTGAATGGAAGGACCAGAGGTGATTATGAAGGAGAATACACATAGCTGGGGAGTAGAGGGGTATCTATCATTGACCTATGCTGGATTAATTAAAATTTAATACAACAAGTTAGAAACATGGAAGGGGGTAATAGGGCTGAGAGAGAACTCTGCCCTATTGCTTTAAATATAGACCGTTGGATCAAAACAGTGTACAAGGAAACTAGAAGTAACTTAGTGAAAACTAAACAAACATTTGTCAATGCCGAATGTTTGCTTGCTGGTATTAGCATTAGAAATGTAGGAGTTAGACAGATGCAGAATAGGAATGGCAGTGAAGTACTGAACTTCGCATGAACCCCACCTCCATCCTGTAGAGACAGGCAGGTTTTGGGGTAAGTTTTTGGGTCATCACCCAAGACGGTCAAACCATGTCCAATCCAACATCGCCCACTTCAAAACCACTCTTCACAACCACTTCTTCAATATCCGCTCCTGTAACTGCTACTAATATCTCACTCTCTCACCCACTCTGATCCAAATTCTCTGGCAAAGTCCATTATTGGATTGCAACCTCCATCAATAACACCAAACCCATGAATAGGACTGACTACTATGTTTAGAAGCTTTCTAAAGCTTATAATGTCTTCTGCTGTTTTGTTGTAAATATCGTCATCCAAATATTATAAATAATATCTGAAAATATCTACATCCAAATACTGTAAATAATGTCTGTGACAAATGTCTGTAACATATGCTTAATGTAATTGTCTGTGACAAATGTCTGTAACTCATGCTTAATGTAATTGCTGTTATACCGTGTTTCTGTATTACCATCTGTATTACATGTGATGAGGTACCTTTGTAAATGGTTGTAAACCAATATATCAAATAAATAAAATGTCACCTCACCATATTCTGCAGACACCGACATATGTTGAGCTGTGCCTTAGGGTGTTTGGCTTTACAGTCACCCCATTTCATGAGGACATACATTGAAATGGGTGCAGCATAGGAGAATGGGGTGAAGTCTTGGGACAAAGAGTCCAAGATACACCTCGACGCCTGTCAGTGGCTGGGGGTTGGGGGTTGGATGGCATGAGCAGTACAGTTGTCAATCCAAAGGCACACCCCGATGCCTGTCTGTCTGTACAGGGTGGGACATTATGGTTAGAAACTGTAATGCCTCAGGTGTTTGTTGGTATTCACAGTACAAATTTTGAACATGGCCATTTTGTGACCCCACCTCATGAAAGCATTTGGGACCTCTTGTCATGAACAGTGGCAATGTGATTTTGTCAGTGTGTCCTCAAAACTGACTTCCAACAGTGACAGTGGCATTCTGCACCACATGTATGAAAATACAGATCGGGCACGATGTGAAGAATGACAGCTGTTCCATCCATAGGGAGGTATGAAGAGATGGCAATGTTGAAAATGTATAGTGGGAATATTAAAAATGCTTGCACTTCTGAGCATATGTGGAAACCACACAACGCATGCGCGTAATACAGTCTTTTTATGGAGTTTCATCACCAGATTTTCAACAATAGCATTTAATGACCTGTGGTCATGAACAGTGTCACTGTCATTTTTATAATGTGTCCCAAACAGTGATTTCCCACAGCGACTGCGCCATTCTGTGCTGGAAGTGCGAAAACACATTTTGGCCAGGATGTGAAAAATGACAGCTGAACTGTTCATAAGGAGGTGCGGAAAAATGGCAATGTTGACAATCTGGAGTGAAAATATTGCATATGTGCGAAGGTACGAGTGTGCGTAGGAACTGCGCAATGCACGCTCGTAACACACTCATTTCATGAACTTTTCTCACCAAATTTTCAACATAGACATTTTAGGACCTCTGCTAATGAACAGTGTCACTGAGATTTTCTTAATCTGTCCCAAACATTGATTTTGTACACTCGACTCGCGCTTGATCAGGCGCACTACGCGCGGAAACGATTTTGGGCAGATGTAAAAAATGACAGATGTACTGCTCATAAGTAGGTGTGATAACATGGCAGTGTTGAAAATCTCAAGTGTAAATGTTACAAATTCACAAACTTGCGAGTGTGCATAGGAACTGCACAACGCACGCTTGTAAAGCAGTCATTTTTAGGAATTTTTTCACCAAATTTGCAACATAGGCTTTTTGAGAGCTCACCTCATGAACACTGGCACTGTCATTTCATTAACTGGTCCCGAAAAGGTGATTCTGTGCAGTGACCATGAAATCACCCTTTAGGTCTGACTAATGCCATGACAGTGACAGAATTCATGAGGAGGGGTCCCAAAAACCCCATGTTGAAAATTTGGTGCCAAAATTCCAAAAAATGCCCGAGATATGCACCGAAGTTGAAAAAACGCTATCTATCCCTTTATACTGCTTACCGGCATTTCCTCAGTTCTCGGTCAGCTTTGAAGAGTGCAGACATGTTCCCGGTCCACCGAAGATCGTCGTGCTGGACTCCGTAGGTAAGTATGGGGTAAGGGGGTGTCTGGGGAGGCAGGGTGCGCAGAGGGTGGGTGCAGGTTGTGGGAGGGAGGCCCCAGAGACCGCAAGGGACTGTTTTCTTCTTTTCAGGTACAAAAAAACCAAGAAGGCTGGATGGTTCCTATTTTAAAGCGGCATTTGGCACGCTGGGGTGTACTCCCAGCATGTCAAGGAAGTCTTTTGAGGGGGCAGCTGTAGCCAATGGGGGCTTGGGCACCCCTGTCAGCACACAAGGAAATGGAGGGGGCATTATGCCGATGGAGATTGGACTCCCCCGTCAGCACAACAGAATGGGGGGGTGCCATTATGCTGATGGGGATTGGGTACCCCCCTCGGCACACAACGAAATGGGGGGGAACATCATGCCAATGGGGAGTGGGCTCCCCCATCGGCAGACAAAGACTGTTTGGGGGGGCACATGCTGCCGAGGGGGATTGGGCACACCCTCGGCACTGGGGCCACAGTAATATTGTTTGTGAAGAGGGTGGTAATGCGCCGCCACGTTCACAAACAATATTACAGCGGCAACGTTCCCGCCCAGCAATGATGGGTCGCTCCCTCATTGCAGTATATTGCTGATGCTACAATAATGAGGTGGCCCGTGATTGCTGCGGTGAAAACGTTACAACTTGGTGCAGCTTCTGGAAGCCAGTGTCATCAGCACACTGTGCCTCCATTGGTGCACCATGGCCAAGCCCCAAAATGCTGTGCCTCCTTTGGCTGCTACACTGCCACACCTCCCTAACCCACTTCTCTCTTAAGCTGTCACATTACGTTTCTTGTGCATGCACGCAAGCAAACATAAAAAGGAATAAATTGGGAACTGACAGATAATTCCTCCAATCAGATAGTTTTAGACAGTGGAGTAAGTGAGCAGATATGGAATATAATAAATAACAAACAAGATAACAATATAGTGGAGGACTTTGAGAAAATCATAAATAAATTAGCATCTGTTATAATAAAAGCATCCTATTTAAAAGAATGTAAAGGGAGTAAGTGGTTTGATGCTGAGTGTAAGGTGGCAAAAAAGGAAATTAATAAATATGTCAGATTAGCAAGCAATAACCTAACCAAAAATAAAAAATCTTGCTTAAACAAATTATGGAAGGAATACAAATGTTTATGGAATACCAAAAGAGAGATTTATAGAAAAGCGTTATGGAAAGAATTCAAAACAGCAGTTTGGAATAGGAATAATAAGAAATGTTGGAGACTGATTGCTTATGGTTGGGGTTCTTTCCCAGAAGATGTTGAGAACTACATAGAACCACACGTGTGGGAACATTATTTCAAAGATTTATTCTTTGACAAAGAAATGTTAAGCCAAGATGCTGGTATAGAGGCATGGATTCCGTTTGAAACTAAGATAAGGGAAGAAGAGATCTTTGCGGCCTTAAGCTATCCAAAGAGACATAAAGTACCAGGTCCCAATGGTGTACTAGTGAATATAATTCTAAATGACATAAATCTGTGGGTTCCCTTTTAAAAAAGACTCTTTAATGTTATAGTCAAAATGGGAAAGGTAATACCATTGTGGAGAGAAAACATCATCATGCCAATCTTTAAAAGAGCATCTATCAATGCCGAATGATGTCTTGCTGGCATTGGCATTGGTAGTGGAGGAGTTTAGAGATGTATAATAGGAATGACAGTGAAGTATTGCACTGACGCCAACCCCACCCCCACCCTGCAGAGACTGATAGGCATTGGGGTGTGCCTTTGGGTCGTTGGCAATAATGCTCATGCCATTTCACCTCACCTTACCTTGCAGACACTAACAAGTGTTGTGGTATGCCTTGGGGTCTTCGGGCCTTATGCTCACCCCATTTCATAAAGAAATATATGAACATACGAACATATGAATGTGCCAGCAGAAACAGACCATCTGATCTATCTAAATCTGCTTGAGTGTGCAGCTAGCACCACTAGTTTGCAGTTACCCCACCCCCTCCCATTTGTCATCCCACTGCCACCCCAACCCTCACTCTCCCCTGTTCCCTGTCCCATGCCCTTTTGAAACTGTTCACAGATTTACATGATATCACCCATTCTGGTAGGGCATTCCATTTTGCTACCACCCTCTCTGTGAAATAATGTATCCTTATTTCTTCCTAAATCTCCCCCATATTCTTAGTGCATGCCTCCTGGTGACCCTCCCCCTCTTTAACTTAAAGACCCCATCTGCCCCATCCTTACTGAGTCCCCTCAGATAATTGAATGTCTATCATGTCCCCCTGTCCCTTCTATCCTCCAGGATGTACATATTCAGGTCTCTCAGCCTGCTGTCATAGTCTGTCCCTTCCATTCCACATATCATCTTTGTTGCCCTCCTCTGCACCCCCTCCAGTAGTCTGATATCATGCTTTAGGTATGGCCTCCAAAACTGTACACAATACTCTAAGTACGGCCTTACCAGCGACCTGCAGAGGGCCAAAATCACCTCTCTTCGCCTGGATGAAAAAACCCTCGCTATGCACCCCAGCATTTTGTTCATTTTGCAGCCGCTCTCCTGCAGTGGGCAGTGTTGTCCATGGTCCCTGTTATCATTACCCCTAGGCCCTTCTCCTCCTCAGTGATCCCCAGCTTAACCCCTCCCAGCCAGTGTTCTCTCCTTAGGTTCTTCACCCCAAAGTGTATAACCTTACACTTTTTTGCATTGAACACCAGCTGCCACCTCTCTGACCACTCCTTTAGCTTGCTTAGGTCCCTCTGCAGCTGCTTCCATCCCTCCTCTCCATTCACCACTGCTCTGATTTTGGTGTCATCAGCGAACAGACTTATCTTGCTCACCACCCCATGTGCAATGTCTGATATGAAGAGCCTGAACAATACTGACCCCAACACAGAGCCCTGTGGTACCCCATTCATCACCGGCCTTGGAGTGGAGAGCTCCCCTCTCACCACCACCCATTGCAGCTTCCCACCCAGCCAGCTTGTAATCCAGTTCATCATTGTTTCTCTTACCCCTACACCAGTTAGATTCCTCCCAAGCCACCCATGAGGCACAGAATCGAAGGCCTTGCTGAAGTCCAAGTAAAGAACATCTACTGCATGACCCTTGTCCAGTTCACCTGTCACCCAGTCATAATATTGTATCAGGTTGGTTTGACAAAACTTCCCTGAAACAAACCCATGCTGCCTCACATCCTGGAGGCCATTGTCCTCCAGGTACAAGACCAGTCTTTCCTTTAGTATTGTCTCCATGAGTTTGCACACTATGGAGGTGAGACTTACCGGGTGGTAATTGCCAGGTTCATCCCTTGGTCTGCTCATGTGTAATGGTACTACATGTGCCATCCTCCAGTCCAGTGGCACACATCCCGACTCCAGTGAGGTGCAATATAGATCTGCAGGGGCTCTACCAACACCTCCGCCATCTCCCCCAGCACCCTGGTGTGGATACCATCCAGCCCTGGTGCCTTGTCTACCTTCAGTGGCCTCAGTCCCTCTAGGACTCTACTTGCCTCAATTCTTCCATCTGTTGCCTCCTCTCCCCCTGTCCCTACCTTCCCATCCCATGGTGGTAGCGGTCCCCCTTTTCTTCTGTGAACACTGAGCAAAAGTATTCATTCAGTGCTTCTGCCTGCTCCTCACCCTTTTCTGTCCATTCCCCACCCCACCCCTTTTTATCCTCACTATTGTCTCCTTGCACTTCCTTTTTTCCGTTATGTATCTGAAAAAGTCTTTCTCCCCCCGTTAATTCTCTACACTAATCTCAGCTCCCTCTGGGCCTCCCTCATTTTCCTGGTCACCTCCCTGGACTGTCTTATATACTCCTCCCTGTCCACTTCCTTAGCTGTCTTTCTATATCTCTGGTGCACATCTTGTTTTGCTCTCACCACCTTCACTATCTCGCTGTTCAACCAGCATGGTTTTCTTGCTCTGCTCCTCTTATTCTGTGTCTTGGTGCAGGCTTCTGTTGCCTCTGTAATCCCCCTTTTAATAATATCCCATTTCTGCTCTGCATCCGTCTCATGCCTTATGCCCTCTAGTTTCCCTTTCAGTACTTCCTGCATACTCCCAAAGTCTGCCCCCCCCAAGTTTACTACCTGAGTAACTGATTTCTCTGGCTCCCCACACATTGTGATATTAAACCACACCATTTGGTGATCGTTGTCAGCTAGTGGGTCCTCCACCTTTTTTTCCCTTACTGCCTCCCTATTCAACAACACCAGATCTAAAGTATTCTTTAGCCTAGTAGGTACACTAACCAACTGTGTCCAGAGACCCTCCTGGATTGGGACCAGGAGCACTTGCTCCCTAGCACTGGAGGTGACTGAAATGCTCCAGTCAACCCCCGGCAAGTTGAAATCCCCCATGATGACCACTTTCCCACATACCTTTCTGATTTGTCCTGCTAATTCCCTGTCAAGCTCCTCAGACTGGGGCGGTGGCCTGTACACCACCCCAAACCTCAGTTTCCTACCCCTAGAGTCTAGGAGCTGCAGCCAGCTTGCCTCTGTTCTCCTTTCTTCCCCTTCGTCCCTTGTGCATTTGATCCCGTCCCTCACATAGACTGCCACCCCACTGCCCCTCCCTTCCTTACAGTCCTTCCTGTATACTTTGTATCCTGCGATTGCCAGATCCCAGTCCCGGTGCTCAGTTGCCCATGTTTCTGTTACAGCTGCAATATCCACCCTCCACACTGCTAAGAGTACCTGTAGCTCAGCAGATTTGTTGCCTAAACTTCTTGCATTCAGTGAGACCACCCTCCATCCTGCCCCCTTCCCTTTATTGGCCTCCATTTCCTTCATTCTACTCCTTCCTTTTTTGGCCACCCCAAGTCCTTCCCTGCTAGCCTGGGGGTAGGCTCCACTCTATCAGATCCCTGCCTATCTGCTGTCCACTTGCCACCCCCCCCATCTAGTTTAATTCCACCTTTGTCGCAATATACCTCCCCAGTCTTTGCTTTAATACCTCCTTCTCTTCCCCACTCAGGTGCAGCCTATCCCTTGCAAACAGATGGTTATTATCCCAGGTACTGTCCCCGACACCCACAACCCCATATTCCTTAGTTTGACCCCATTCTACCAACCATGTGATCAACTCCCTAATCCTCTGTTTTCTCACTGTGCATGTGCAGAGTACTGGGAGCACTTCAGAGAATGCCACAGACTCCCTAGTCTCCTCACACAGCCTTCCCACTTCCTCAGTCCTCTCCTTTGTTACCTCCACCGTTTCCCCCACTAGGTCATTTGTCCCCACATGTACCCCAATATGCTGAGATGGGTGCAGTATAGGAGAATAGGGTGAATGTTGGAGCCAAAGAGTCCAAGGCACACCTTGATGCCTGTCATTGGCTGCAGGGTAGGGGTGGGGGTGGAATGGCTTGAGTATTACAACCGACAATCCCAAGTCACACCCTTGATGCCTGTCAGTCTCTACAGGGTGGTGTGTGGGGTGTTATGGTTGGAAACCCTAATGCCCCAGGCATTTGTTGGTATTTTCACTCCAAATTTTCAAAATGGGCTTTTTGTGACCCCTCCTCATGAACAGTGACACTATCAGTTTGTTAGCTGAAAGGTGATTTTACAGAGCGACTGTGCCATTTGGTACCACAGGTGCAAAAACACATTTACAGATACATAGACATGTCGGCAGATAAGGGTCTATGGCCCACCCAGTCTGCCCATTTGAAATTGTAAGTTCACTTCATGTTGTCCTAGAAGTCTGTTGCCCTTTACCCCTGCCCACCAGAATTCCCTTTTGTCTATTCCATGCATTCTTAAATCCATGATTGTTTCAGCCCCCACTACTTCCTTTGGCAGGGTGTTCCACTTGTCCACCATTAGTTCTGTGAAGAAATTCTTCCTCATGTTTCCTCTGAATCGCCTTCCCTCCAACTTCATCCCATTCCCTCTAGTCCTGGAACATTTTTTTGCTGAAAATAATGTATTCCTGCACCCTGTTCCTCCCTGTAAGATACTTGCATGTCTCCATCGCATCCCCTCTCTCCCTCCTCTCCTCCAGGGAGTACATATTCAATTCCTTCAACCTGTCCTTATAGGACTTGTGATGCAATCCATATACTATCTTTGTTGCCCTCTTCTGAACCTTCTCTACCACGTCTATGTCCTTACATAGGTATGGTCTCCAGAACTGTACATTGTACTCCAGGTGGGGCCTCACTAGTGTCTTGTATGGCGGAATTATGACCTCCCTTTTCCTGCCCATTATGCCCCTGCCTATGCATCCCAGCATCCTATTTGCTTTACCTTCTTCCTTGTCACACTGTTTCCCTACCTTGAGATCAACAAAGATGATAACCCCAAGATCCCTTTCCTGCTTAGTGCATATCCTTACCCCCAACTGATATGTTGTTCCAGGATTCTTGTGCCCCATGTGCATTATCTTGCACTTCTTTGCATTGAATTTCAACTGCCAAATAGACCCTGGAGCCGCCGTTGTCAGTCTGAATTGTGAGCTGCAATTTACAGCAGTTGCAATCAGTTGAAAATGCCCTGAATTGCAGCCACAATTGAGAGCAGTTGTATTTACATTAAGTTGATGATTCTGTCACAAATAAACTTGATAGCCTGACGCTCAAAATTTGTCTGGGACATCACCTCAGCTTCTCAGCAAATTACGTACCCCAGGCTCCTCAGCACTAACCATCCACCAATGAGAGAGAGAGAGGGAGGAGGAGCCAGAAGTTGTGCGCAAACTGTATGCTGTCTGTTAATACATGAGACGAGCGGGTGTCCATTCAGCTAGGAAGCAGGCAGCGTCGTGTGAAGTAAGTCGACAAGAACAGTGCAGTCATGTTAACATTTACTTAAATGTTTTAAGCACCCAAGGGCAGTGTCAGTGAAGAATCAGACTGACTGTTTTGTCTGGTGTCTTCACATAGTGGGAGGGGAGCGTCTGTCGCAACAAGCTCAAGGTCGGCCAGGGCGAGGGCAATGAGTCGGTAGTCGATGACACCAGTTAAGGACAGAGAGAGTGAGTCAAGGAGAGAGCTCAGAGGCCTAGAAGGACACTCAGGAGACCCACCTCCATCCGAGAGACCAGAGGAGAGAAAGAAAGAGAGAGAGAGAGTGTGACTGTGGGCCCGCCAGTCCAACAAGGAGTAGGTAGGGAGAGCTGTAGCATGAGCCGTGGAGTAGCGGACCATGGAGCAATGAGCCTGAGAGGCATGCTGAGTGTGTGGCTGTGACCATGGTGGGTGGGCAGGGTGCAGGCAGGGTTGTGAGGAGGATGTGCAGCCAGGCCATTTGGCCAGCCAGACTTCTTGGGCAGTGGCAGTGTGGCACAGTGACTAACTCTGGAGGAGTGAACGATCAGTGACAGAGTCGAGTCTGAGTGAGAAATGGCATTCGTGCTCTCAGGAGGGAGCATGATAATTACAGTACTGTCCCCCAGGCCTAACTAGTGCAGTAAGTAAGTGCCTTAGTGTGTGGTGGGCTGTGCTGGCCTACTAGGCCTAGGACTCTGAAGGGAGGGGAGGTAATGTGCTTGAGTCATTGACAACTCGAGTAGAGTCAGGCAGCAGGTGCAGGCCCTACAACTGCTAGACCTGGCAGGAGTCTGTCAGATCAGCACCCACTGCAGTGCATGCAAGCAGCAGCAGAACAAGGAGACTGCTCAAGAGCAGCTGCCTTGGTTCCTTTATAATCTTGTGAGACAACGACTGGTAAGTGTCAAAACTAAGGAAAATGCTTTAATAAATTAATGCTGAGCTGATGTAAGACGGTGTTATTGTTCTTAATATTTTGGACCAAGAATCTGAATTGGATTTCTGCCCCAGGCTCAGGCAGTGCAGGATTACCAATGCATATATTTAAAAGAAAAGAAGCAGTAGTACTGTTTGGCAGCACATAAGGGATTTGATTTAAATTTCAGCCATTTAGCTGTTGTGTTCTTTTTATCGGGGGAGTGGGCAACTTGCTGAGGGTAAGGCAGGTGGTTTAAGCCTGACAAGGACAGCAGGACCCTGACATGGGAACTGTACTTTTATTTCTTGCACAACTATTATTTATATTCTACAGTACAACAATTATCCAGATTGCCATATTACTTGCCTTAAGAACAGCTCAAGCAGACATGCCTTGGCTCACTGGGCTATGCTAGCTTGGCCTGCCCTGCACTGCTGCAGCACAGCTGGAGTCATCTGGACAGTGTATGAGTCTTGGACTTGGTGGTGTGTATGTACAAAAGGAAAGTGAGATTATGGTGATTCACCAATGCAGGGCAGGGGTATCATAGTTTACTGCGGTATCTCACACCAGGGTGTAATGCTGCTGTTTATGTGGCTTCAGGGTAGGGTGTAGCATGATGCATCCACCCACAGAAAGATCTAATGCTGTTTATGTTGTTTTGAATTTTGAACTTGAAGGAGTGTACTACTCAAACACCATTGTCTGGTTATGTAGCCTCAGGGGCATACTACTGCTGCAGAACTTAGAGGTCCTTATCTGCCAACAAATTCTTTGTTTCAACATTGGCATCCATATGCATGTGCTATGACATCCAGGGACAACACATGTAGGTCTGAAATTACGCTTCTTGCAGGCCTGTTCTCGATTCATTATTAGATGCAGCTGAAATTAGTAAAATATGTGTCTTCAGTAAATATACAGTTGCGCCCATATATAGTTGGAAATCAATTTAATTGAGACTCTACAGGAAATGAAAACATAGTTTTATACAATAAACAGCGTTACACTGTGGAAGAAGTTTGTTTCCATTATTTGTGATTTTACTAAGATTAAATTATGATAATCAGAACTTTAAATAATACGTTATTTACATAGAAGACACTCCACTTTGCCCTGTTCCACCCCTTCTTGAAGCATTTTATTGTGTTAGGTGCCACAACCTCAACTGGTAGTTGGTTCCACTTTGCCACCACCATCTCCATAAATAAACACATCCTAACATCCTTCCTGGATCTAACCCCCTCCAATCTCATGTCATTGCCCCAAGTGCCTCTCCCACCCTCCTCATGAATAGACACTCTGTGTATGTTTGGATTATGCAATTCATGTATTTGAATGTCTCAATCATGTCATCCCCCACCCTCACAACCTAATATCACAGGTTGCAGCCCATATTTTAGCCAATTTACCATCCTCCCCGCCAGTTTTGCTACAGCCCATGTGCCCCGTAGCTTTCTCCCTACTCTCCAGTTCAGTACTGAATTGAATTCCTTACTGAAGTATAGTTAAAGGACATCCACTGCAGGGCCTCCATCAATTTGCCTAGTCACAGTCATAGTATTCCACCAGGGTTGTTTAGCATGAAGTGCTTTCTATCTCTCTCACACCTTGTGTCCGTTCGCTTAGTAATTACCTTCCTCCTTACATGACTGCCACAGAGATGAGACATCTGGATCCACATTACGAGGCCTCTACACTTATCTATCCATCCTGCTACTCGCCCTCCTATTTTTAATGATCCTCAGTGTGATTCCCTGACCTTACATTCATGAAATTATTGCATACATCATTTATACGCAGTCTATCTTTTACATACAGACTGATGGTCTCCCAGCTACCCACGCCCTCACTACACACAAATTGTAATCAAGGGTGTACATATTTAAATTTTAATAATATTCTCAGTGTGTGTTTGTGTCTGTGTGTGTCTGTGTATGTCTATGTGTGTCTGTGTGTTTATTTGTTAGACGATAGTAAGCACACAAACAAATGGAGATGAGAGAAACATTTTATTTAAAGAAATTACCTAATATGTAAACACAATAAACAATTTTTTTATTAAACTTATTTTATAACATTTCACTTTTTCTAAAACATCGTGGATCATTACACCCATGGCCTGACCAGTGAATCACAATAACTCCCACTCTGTCAGACATCATTCACATACCAGTCCCAAGTCCAAGTCCATGATTTACTAAGTATTACAGTTATTAAAACATCCACCACATCACAAGTCTGTTTTTAGTATTGTAGAACTGGTGGTCTAGTGGTCCACCCTCCCAACCCTTTCTCGTAAGTGCTACACCAGCCCACCCCCCCACACTGGTAACCAGCCAGGGACTGGAATATCCCACTTGTCAACACCATGGCCATCTGCTGACTGAGTCCTGTATGAGCAGTAATTCCATTGTGAACATATTATGAACAGTATGTACTCATACAGGACTCAGTCAATGGCTGATCATGGTGGTGAGAAATGGGCTGTGCCAGTCATCAACTATATATGGATGTGGGGGGGGAGAAGGGAAGTGGGCTAGTCTGGAACATCTGAGTGGTGGTGATGGGGGATCAGTAGTTGTGCAATTGATGTGTGACAGTAACGCTGGTGTCACAAGCGGCAGACACAGGGGACCCTGTCCTATGCTAAATTAGACAGAATATATCTTACGTAGTCAGTCACTGCAAACTTCATTTATCACAGCTAGCATCTGACATTTAGGATACCGACACAACATATGTAAAGGTATTAACATAATCAGACAGTCACTCCTTTCAAGTTATTTTCTAACATGCAAATCAAAAGTTGGGTGTTTGTAGCGACTCATATGGATACATAAAATTGGAAACCAGATATCCAAACACCAATTAAGACACTCAGGGCCAGATATTCAAAACTTTTCCCCAGGGCTAAATTAGCACTGGGAGGGCAAACTTAGCCCAGAGCACAAAGCAAGCTATACTCAATAGGAATTGCCAGGTGCTAAACTTGCTAAATATAGCAGTCTAAGGAAGCCGGGCAAACCAGTCTGGAAGTGCAGGGCAAAAATAGCCGGGGTATAAGACAGCACTGAATATAGCAACAGGGAAGTGCAAACTGCAGCTGCAGCTCATTAGACTCTGTAGCAAGCCAGTGTTGCAGGTGGAGAACATGGTGTGTGATTGCACAGAGATGTCTCACATCTACTGCAAACACACCTCTCAACCTTCTGCCTCAGAAATGAGGGACAAGGCTTAACAAAAATCAGGGACAAAGGTTTAAAATCAGGGTCACATCTATAAAATTGGTGATATCCACTCAGGAAGCTGGTAGAATAAGTGGTGTAGTGTAAAAATGCATTTTCTAAGGAAAAACATGACTGTAACGTGTAGTTTAGTGCTCCCCCCACACCACACAACATATATCCCGACCCACATTTTAAATAAAAAATAATTAATTGCCCTGGTAGTCTAGTGGTCTCCCCACCCCCTGGCACCTACCCTGACCTCCATTTTAAATAAAAAATAATCTGTTTCACTGGTAGTCTAGTGGTCCCCCCTCTCCCAGCACCTATCCTGACCTTTGTTTCAAATAAAAAATAATTAATTGCCCTGGTAGCCTAATAGTTCCCCCACCTCCCAGCACCTATCCCGACCACCATTTTAAATAAAAGATAATTAATTTCCCTGATAATCTAATGGTACTCCCACACCCCCAGCATGTATCCCGACCCTCAGTTTAAAGAAAAGATAATTTGTTTCCCTGGTAGTCTAGTGGTCTCAGCAGGTATCCAGATCCCCGGTTTAAAAAAAATTATAATTAATTTCACTGGTAGTCTAGTGGTCCCCCAACCCCCCAGCATGTATCCTGACCCCCGTTTTAAAAATAAAATAATTTGTTGCCCTGGTAGTCTGGGGGGTCCCCCCACCCCCAGCACATATCCTGACCTCTGTTTTAAATAAAAAATAATTAGTTGCCTTGTCAGTCTAGTGGTCCCCCAACCCCCCAGCATGGTGGTGAGAGGAGGGCTGAGCCAGTCGCCAGCTCCATTTTGAGATGCTTTTTGGATGGGCAGGGTGTCAGTGTCACTGTCTGGTGGGGGGACCACTAGACTACCAGGGCAACAAATTCTTTTATCTTTAAATTGGGGGTCTGGATATGTGCTGGGGGGTGGAGGGACTACTAGATGACCAGGGAAACAAATGATTTATATAAACCAAGGGTTGGATATGTGCTGGGGTGGGGACCACTAGACTTCAGGGACATTAATTTTTTTTTTAAACCGGGGATCAGGATACGTGCTGGGGGGCGCGACCACTAGACTACCTGGGAAACAAATTATCTTTTCTTTAAACTGAGGGTCGGGATATGTGCTGGGGATGTGGGGGACCACTAGACTACCAGGGAAATGAATTATCTTTTATTGAAACCGGGGGTCGGGATACTTGCTGTGAGGTGGAGGAAGTCATACAAAGGGCATTTACCATTTAATGAAATTCCAAATCCCATATAAAAACTTCAAATGTAACGTACAGCAAAACAGTGCAGGACTAAACATTTTACAAAGCTTGTGCTTCACAAATGCTGAAAATCAAAGTAAGTAGATAATGTTAATTGCTAAAGACAGTTTGTATGAGTGTGTATTTTGGGAGGTGGACGAACCAACGCATTCATGCATGCGACCATAACTTTCTTTTTTTTTTTTTTCAAATCCACATACAGAGTTTGGAAATGAACAAATAGTATGAAAGAAACAGTTCACCCTTCGTTTCGTGGTTTATTCACATAGTTTGCTGGGACAAAGCTCTCGTTTAACTACTCTCATGTAGAAGGGGAAATAGACACACAAATCCTAAGTAACATGTTCATTATCATAGTCACTTACATTGTGAACAGCAAACAGATTTTTTTATGCGGTTCAGTTGTAGCCTGTAACTGCACAGAACACATGAAGGAAAACGTAACATTTAGGTTCTACATCCATTTGCTGAGCTCATGCTTCATTCAAAGGTTGATTTTCATAACAGCTGCAGCAATTACAGAAATGAATAAAATTGAAACATATGGAAGATATAGAGGATAGTGCATGGGGAACAGTTGACAACAGGGCTATTCTTTCACCGAGTTGGCACTATGATGACAGATTACCTTGAGAGTGCAGCTTGCGAGGTAATTGGTCGTCATAGTGCCAATGAAGTGAAAGATGCCCTGTTGTCAACTGTTCCCCATGCACTTTTCTTTATAGTGTATGGTGGAGAAAAAAAATCACTGCAGCATGTTTCTGCTTCAAAACATTTTTACTGGGTCACTAGAAGGAAGAAAGAACTTTACATTTTGAGTGTTTTTACGAATGACATTTTAACTGTTTAAGAACTTTACATTTTGAGCATTTTAACGCTAAACATTAGTACTGCCGCCGACATTGCTGCTTTCGCTATCTGTCCTGTTTATGGAGTGAGCCCTAACTGTCATATGCTGCTCGAGGACACAGTGTGTGATGTTCGTAGTGCAGTAGAAAAAATCATTCTTCTGAACTGTGAACGTCACTAGTGTGTGACTACAAGGTTTTCGACAACAATGGATTTCGGTGGAGAACCAAGTTCCACCATACACTATATAATGGTAACAATGAGTGAAAAAGTATTGTGATTATGTCTATAACATTCACAAATCCAACAAACAGATAGAATCTAATTCCTGTCCCCTTTAAGGATTCTTTGACGATGCTATATTTTCCTACCTGATATATTTTTTTAATTGCTGGTCGGTCCTGAAATATGGTGATTAGCATCTGTGAGTTCAAGGCTGGAGTGGAAGTTTGATAACAAACACAAATGTTTACAGACCTTGCACTCTAAGCAGAACTCTAAAATGGTACATAACTCAATACCAAATACAAAATAAAGTTGCTCAATTAGCTTTTAATTTGTGAATGTGTAACAATACCAATAATATTGCTACGTACAAGGAGAGGCCACTGACCAGAGTTTCCCAGAGCTGGGAAGATCTTAATGGGAAGGTATTGTTGGTGACCTCTCTTTGTAAGTGGCAATATTATTGGAGTTGTTTTCATTTTTCTCTCATTCTGAGTGCCATTTTACAGTCCTGCTTAGAGTGTAAGGTCTGTAAACATTGTGTGCTCATTACCTAGTTGGCAACCTTGACTGGTGCATACGGCCATACTACGGAGTTACATGTGCTCATTTAAATAAGAGAAAGTGTCACTGCAGGACTCCACTCAGCTGATGCCACCAGATTCTGAAGCTGATCAGTAATTAAACAATGAATATCCATCAGTGTGTATAGTGTGATCATTGAATTAAGACATCATAAAAGAAGACAGCCAACACTATGATTTCTAAGTGAACACAAGAAACTGCACCATAGAGAGAGAGATTTGGCAGACTACACCAATGTCCAGATTTCCTGTTATATTAATATAAATTCTGCTTACATAGTAATCTCTGCTTCTCCTATATGTCTTTTTACCAAATTTAAGTTATGTTGGCTGGCAATACAACCTAGAGTTTAAAGAAATGAGTTGTGAATGAGCATGGTACATCCAGCAGACCTGGATTTGATTCCTACAACCTCCACTTGCATGCTGTGTAACTCTAAGCAAACCACTTAATCACTGCAGTACTCCTGAGTCACCCCTGAAAACAGGCACTTATACCAAGTGGGCATTACCTGGTTACCAAAGAATTAAATAAAATTGCTAACTTGGTCCTTTTTGTAGTCACCCTTCTCATGCCAGTTACTCTGCACTGTGTTGAACTACTTCCGTTTATTGATCTCATGGAGGGAACAACATGTCACATGGATGCAAGGAAGTGGGTTGTATTAGCAATTTTATTCAGGACTAGCACCAATGCAGGGTTAATATCCAAGACACAATGATAACTCATTTTTGTTTAAACAGTATTGAAAGACAAATAGAAAAAATTATATTGATAATATGGGTCACTTACCAAAGGAGACTCTTTCCTACTTTTACAAGTATTTAAGATGACTGAATTCAAACAGTTCCCAAACATTAGTTTGTGAAATTGAGTCATCTTTAATAGCTACTCAAAACTGTAATCGTTCACATCATTCTCAGTACTCCTTAATGTCACTTTATATCTTTGGCCAATCAAATTATTCCAGGAGTATATGAAATGTTCTCTCCAGTCCAAAGTGTCCAGCATTACTACATAGCCCTCTTTTGGCTACTGCACTCATTTTCCAGGGAGGACCAGCTTTTATATTGCACTTCCATGAGCATCTCATATTTTACCATTCAGAATAGCATCTTGCAGATGGAGATAATCCATTTGTTTGAGCAAAAGAAGAACTACTGATTTCTGATTCCTATAATTATGTTGCTGTTTCTGTGATTTATATAACAGTATCTTTTTGGGCTGGCCAATCAATGCAGCAGTTGTATTTCTGCTTGAGATGCTGGTGACCCGGGTTTGGGAATGGACCCGGGACATCGGAGGGCTGGCCGGGGAAAGAAGGATGGAGCATCCTGAGGACTGCTCTTCTTCTCTGAGGGGGAGGGAGGGGAGTGCGATCGGTGTTTGATGGACCCCTGGCAGAGACTGGGGGTACCATAGTGACCAGCACCAGAATGTTCAGGAAGGTGGGGTAGATGCCAGATGTCATTGCACTTCCCCGCCCACCAGAAAAAACAAAGAAAGTCTTCAGCTGCCTGCCACCCTTAATGAAGCCTGCCTTAGCTTCAATTTGCCTCCAAGCCAGCCCTCTGATCTATCCCATCACTTTCGGCACTGTTAGGGGGCTTTTGCCCCAACCCCACCCTGGGGAGTAAGACAAGGGGTATTGGAGGGTTGCGGTCGATTTGGAGGTGGAAGCCCGAGGTCTGTGACTGGGCTGAGGTTCCAGGTGGCTGGAAGCAGGGGGAAAAAAGCATACTAAAGAAAAGAAAAAAAAAAACAGTATATTTCCCACCCCTTGGTCTTTTCATTGGTTGACTCCCATTGCATGTTGTGGCATAGACGACAACACATCTGTTCCTGATCTTGACTCAGTGATGCAGGGTGCATTTCAATTTCAACTTTCTACACATTACAAATCCTTTTAATGTATTCTGTAGTAGCACAATAAGTTACCTGGGAGCATTAACATGTGAGAATAAGAAAACGTTTTCAAGACCAGTTGCCTTAATGCTGGTAGACAAAGTGTGAAAATGCTTGGTCAGTACTTGCCACCTCACTCTCTGACATTCCTGAAAGACCGTCTGCATTACCACACCTGTCCCTTCCGTAAAGAATGTCAGAATTGTATCCTGCAAGCTGTGACACCCAGTGGTGTTCTGTTTTATCCAGCTTAGCTGAAATCATCTCATACTTCAGTGGATTGTTGCCAGTTATGGCCATGAATTTGTGGCCATAGAGATGACTATAGAATTTGTCAGTAACTGGCCACTTGAGAGCCAATAATTCTATTATAAATCATGACATTATTCTTAACCCATCAGGATTGTTCAAACATCACATGTACTTTTATTACCATAGCAGAGTGTATCTGCTGTTAATTCTAAAATTCTGAAGTTTTAATTTCAGTTGACATAGTTCGTTTTCCACACTAGGGTTTCTCTAATTTTCTGTAATATCAAATATTTTGAATTTAAATGTAAGTTTAATTTATAAACAAAAGCCATCATCATTTATTCATAATATGTTTATAATGTACAGTTACTGTGTCCTTTATTTTTTTTATTTAGTTGTTTAACCAGGTATAGCATACTAAGCTGAAAGCTTTTTTACAGGAGCGACCTGGGAGCACATGGAGGTTAAGTGACTTGCTTAGGGTCACACAATATGCAAGTGGAAGCTGTGGGATTCAAACCCAGGTCTGGTTTGCTGGATGTCACCAGATTTGCAACTCAGAGCCTTAGACCACTGCGCTATACTGCCTCCTGCCTCCTTATGGTTATAAAAGTGTCTTATCCAGTCCACTGTGAACTAGTCAGCTTTGCTTTATAGTTCACTCACCCATAAAACTCAAGAATGCACTCTTATAACAATATGACACACAGTAACTATACACACTAGCGTATAACTTATGGGCTAGCTAACATGTTTCAGATGTATGTAAGCCCCTACTGGCACAGGCTATCACCCATTCATAGCCATCCAGCTCCTAGGCCAGCGGGCCAACACTAGCCCATGGCCTGTTCCTGATGCATCAGTTTGTAGGATGGAAGACAAACTATAGTTAGGATACCTCAGTATGTTGGCTCTAGTGAATCAGAGCTTTAGGATTTGGAATGCCTGTTCAAATTCTTCTCCTTAGATAGAGGGACTTGGGGCATTAGGGTGGGTTTCTGGCTTCTATTTTTTATGGGGTTACTAGAGGTCATTCAATACAGGGGTGCAGCAGTTACTACATAGGTGGTAATGCACCATCATTTACCATAGAAATCAATGAATTTGGTGAACTTCCTTTTAATTAATTGACCTCTTCCAAGATTTTACCTTTTCATTTTTTTCTGAATCATTGGCAACACCCCTCATTGAGACAATGTGGCCAAAGTACTGTACTTTATCCCACAGTTTATCACACATTATACAATGGCAAGAAAGAATCCTAGTCTCTGATTGGTCAGTCTGGGAATGGACCCATGATGTTATTCCAGCACAACATCACGGGTTTAGTTTCAGCCTCACTGTGAACTTGTAGATGACCTCCTGGAGCTAGACATCTTTTTTTGCATCTTCTCTTAAGAAACAAAAATATTCTTCCACACTAACAAAAACATTCTTTAAAATGTTTTTTTTATTCTGTTTTACAACAAGCCATTGTATAATAGCAGTAATGCCCTCAAGGGGGTGTGTGTTATGCTGGGATAACGGCACACCTCAGGTATTGGACACACTCGACCTGTGGCCTTGTGCCCAACCACCTGAAGCATGACGTTATCCGAGCACAACACACACCCTGTTGGGCATTATTGCTTAAGTAGGCGACATGCTGCTGGAGTTTGTCAAACACCGACTGAAGCCACTTCAGATGCTCTTTAAAAGTCTCTAAGAATACTATAGTGTCAGTGTAGCCAGATTCAGACTGGTCTTTTTTTTACAGTGTGGTACTATATTACAAATGGAAAAAAACAGGTTTATGTTTCAAGTTAGACATTTCCGACTTGTGCTGTTGCACTGAAATAATGCAGTCATGTGATCACTTTTTGATGAATTACATTTCGTGGTTTCTATTCCAGCTGATAAGCTTAAATCTTTGCCCATACTCAAATCAGATATAGTCACTTCTATGTAGCCGGTAAGAGGCAATACTGTTTATTTATTGATATAGTTATTTATTCATTTATGTATTTATTTCTTGTTTTTTTTATATTTATATGTGTTTATTTCTTTATTTGTTTTACCAGGATGTTGACTGGGTTAAAACCCCATTTTCAGCCATTCATGACAAAGATGCAGGATAACAACACTTAATAAATTACATTTAAGTAAGATGACATAATAGTATTTTGTATTCAGTTCAAATAAATTGTTTATAATAGATCTCAACCAACAGTTGTACAAGAGCACTGTCATTCATTCAACATATTCAGGAATACTTTTACTGGTACAACATTTAAGAGCTAGGGACCAGTATATGAGAAAGACCACGCAGCAGACTTGTTTGTACATCACTCTTCCTTAGAAATATTGTGTGGAAGCTTGCCTTATCTGATGAGAGATTAGGTTATCATGGAGACTGTTAGACAAGGAATGGGGAGTTGGGCATACTGTATAAATATTATGAGTTCATTTGTAGGAAATTAGTATATATTTTTTTTCATTCATAGGGATAATTAAATTAGTGTACAGCCTGTACTGGTGTGTCCAGGAAGGTTGCTGGGTAACAAAGTTTTATATGTTATTTGAAATTATATTCGTTTACAGATGATATTGAGGCTTTGTAGTATAGACCGTTGATATAATTAATCAATAAGGCATGACAAGGTATGTGTTATAGTGTAATAACGTCACTCCTGGAGTGGGTTGAAGCACGAGGTGAAGCCGAGTGCTTCCACCACCCCAGGAGTGACGTTATTACAAGATAACACACACCTTGGAGTGCCTTATTGCAATTATATAATGGCTCGATGTTATACAAAATAAAAATAAAAATGTTTTTAGTGAGGCAGTATATCTTTGTTTCTGAAAAAAAAATGCTCAGGCTCAGGCTCCATAAAATCAGCACAGTGATGTTATTGTGTAATATCATCACTGTCTCAGGCACACACTGACCAATCAGAGTCCAGGAAATTTTCTTGCCATTGTATAATATAGGATTGGAAACTGCACCTGTTTGGCCATGGTGACTCATGCTGTTTTGGTAAAAATGTTCAGGTTCCTGTAGCGAAATTATATTTATTTTCTACGATAAAGAATCTAAGTGAAACATAAATGACATATTTTTGTCCAGAGGAAATCCTAGGTATTTAAAATATTGCACAGTTTCCAATTCTGATCTATGCAAAGCTATGGTTGATAAGGCTTCTCCAACTCAAACAAGCTTCTTGGAGGTACCAAATATAATTTCTTTGTTTTGGCAGTAGTAGTTTTACTTATTTAATGCCCAATCCCAGAGGCTCTGGATGCTGTACAACATAAAGTAGACTAGAAATCAAAGTAACATAGTAACTTAGAATAAATAAAAAAACATAAAACACAACAGTACAAACTCAGCAGGCAGGCTGAATTAAATATTAAAGACCAATGGTAAGTAAATTAAATGATACAATGACAAGAACATTTCCTGGGCTCTGACTGGTCAGTTCCAACCTTCACCACCAGTGATGTTATCTCAGTATAACGTCACTGTATGAAGATCCAGCACAAAGTTGACTTCAGTAAACAAAGCAAAAAATCAGAGAACCCCTTCATCTCAAAGCTCTTATGAACTTTGCAACCCCCTTGGCCCCAGTTTCTAGAGTCCAGTAAACACATAACTACTGCACAGCAGTAAACAGCTGTGAAAACAAGTCATAAAAGCCACTAAACAACTCAGCGAGAGTGGCAGGGCTGCGGTCGAGTGGCCAGGAAGGAGTTGAAGGGGAGGAGTCCTGAGCAGCTGTTGCCATGGAAGTCAGAGGGGAGCTGCATGGAGGAGTGGGACCACAATTGGCAGTCCCTGGATTACAGTTGCAGAGGGCAAGACTGAGGAGGGCTCCCTGTAGAGCCAATAGAAAAGGGGCCAGAACGAGCTGTTCACCCACTTTTTTCTCCCACCCACCCCACACCACCTCCAAATTAAATACATTGCCAAGCCACTTCCCAAAGAGATCATCCTATTGAGAGAGGGCTGGAGGAGGGGAAGACTGATGAGGAGGTCATTGCAGGCATCCTTACCAAAGAGCAACACCCAGCCATGGCAGAAGAACCATTATCTCATCAAGGTACTATGTCTATTGTTCTCCCAAGGTACTGAAACCATGAACATTGTCCCCCGTGGGTGCTGACTTTCACTGATCAAAGGTACTGTAGCAGTGTGGACAAGCACTATTATCAAATTATGGTGACTCCCACTGTGGGGGTGGGGATCATCAAGGAATGTGTCTCTGTGTCCAAATCAGGGACTGTTGCTGGGGTAGCTGAGGAAATCCAGGACAGGGGCCAGGATGCACAAGAGCTTCATAGATTGTTTAAGATTCAGATTTCAGATTGCTAAGATTTCTCTGAACAAAGTCTATGGATTTTATGCTGAACTGTTTCTATTAGTTTCAGGTTACTCAGGTTTGCTGAATTGTTTCTATTAGTTACAGATTGATCAGATTGCTCTGAAGTAACACAACTGTGATTTTTGTTATCAGTTGTGCTGAACTATTTCTGTTTGTTTCAACTAACAAGTAGCAATTAGGAATACTATACAGTCTGGGCATTAAGTGCATCTCTAGTCTAGATGAAGCTGCTTTATCGAAGATTTCTGTATTTAGTTATACTGCACTGTGTTTGGCCTTAAGGGCATCTCTAGTCATAAGTCATGTCCTTTGTTCTTTTGAGACTACCAGGGTCAAATGGAAGTTGGGGATATGTAAGGGAACATGGATTGGTGTCGAGGGGAAGGGGGGTGCTGTTTGAAAATGCAAGAAGGGGAGGCCAGCCTGGGCAGGGACACTACTGGGTGGGGAGGGGGACTTCGGCTAATGGATGGAGAGAGAGCAGATTAGTGGGATGTAATGGCTGTGGGGCTGCAATGGTGATGCATACATTATGGAGATTATGATGCTGTTTAATATGTGTCAGGTTAAGGAAATTAGAGGCTGAGGTATGCATTCTCTGGGAAGAATTGGTCAGGTGGATGAAGGACATGAGTACAGGAGTAAAGAGGCACACCTATAAAGATAGCTGGGGGAGGAGGGAGTCTGCCATTGTGGGACCAGAAGGATGGGGGGGTTAGCTGGAACTGTGGAAGGACAGGGCTGGCTTGGGGTGACAAAGGGGAAGAGGTGTGAGACAGGATGGGGAGGTGAGTGATGGATGGCAGAGAGTGGGTACTGCTGGTGGTAGTGGAAAAGGGTTTCCAAAGACCTGGGAAGGGGTGCTCAACTAACCGGTAGGGAATGATGGAAGACAACATGCTGGGGGGTTTCCAGTCTCCATAAGGTACTAACTGCTGGCGGACACCATGGTCGAATGGGTATCAGAAGAACCAGAGGGTGGGGGCGGAAGGAGAGGGAGGGCAAAAGTGAGGGGGGATGGGGAAGGGGTGCTGGATTCAGTGAAGGCACAAGGGAAGCTGGGAGTGGGGTGTCTGTGGTAAGGGAGAAAGGGGGGGATGTGCAATGATGAAAACCAGGTGGCACGGGTATAAAAGGGAGTCAGAGTGGGGGAGCATAGGAAATCAGATGTAGTGCAGAACAGAGAGAGGGAACACGGAGGGCAAAAAGAGGTGCAGGGTGGTACTGGACTAGATGATTACATGGAAAAGGGGGTGGACGAGGCTACCTACTCATCAGGGCTGTCTGGAGAATCCCTGGCAGGGGACAGACTTATGGAGAAGCAGGAGATCAGAGAGTTAGGGGAAAGGGCAAAAGAGATACTGTTAGATGCCAACAGGGAAGGCAATGGAGAAGTTACAGAGGTTGAGGGGGTTAGGGCTCAAGGCGAGGATTTGGGAGGGGTGGTAATGAGAGACAGGAAGATAGAACAGATGCCTATAGTTCAGCGGAGGAGAACTGTGATGCAGGTAAACCAGAAGGAAAAGGGGGTAAGGTGCTACTGATTGGCTACTCGATCATAAAGGGTATCAAGTGGGGGGGGCAGAAAAAGTGCAGTTTGGGTGGAGTGCATGTCGGGCATGACAGCACTGGAGGTAATCCACCATATTCCCTCATGGGGTAGGAAACAGGATCAGGGATCGTATCTGGTGTTCCATTTGGTGATAAACGACTTAGATGGAAATAGTCTCCTGAAGGTACAGGTGAGATTTAAGACTCTGGCTAGATTTTGCAGGGGTCTACGCTTCAAATCTCTAGCCTTTCAGAGGTTTTGCCAGTGCCCAGAGCTAGTACAGAGAGAAAACAAATGATAAAGGAGTTCAGTAGTTGGCTGGTAAGATGATGTAAGTAGATGGGGTATGGGCTGGTAGGGGACTGGGGGAACAATGTGGGATGATGAGAGGCTCTTTACCCCTGACAGGCTGCACCTTAACAGAGAAGGTGCAGCTGTACTGAAATGTAGGCAGTGGGAGTTCATTGGAAAAGCATATAATTTTAGCTAAACAAGGGGAGGGAGCTGGGAATAAAACTATACCTAACTATGGCTGAGAAGTCCTAGGACCCCCCCCCGGGAAGGGATGAAGTGATAGGTTCTGGCATGCCCTTGGGGAGGGTAGAGGGAGGAGGACTATGGTGGAAGGGCTTAGTGGTAAAAATTATGAGTTTAGCAAGTAAGATGGAGGAACTAGTAGCTATCATTTTGCATGAAGAACTGTACATAATTGTGAGCATGGAAAAAAATGGATGGAATACCAGACATGGGAGACGGCTATCCCAGGCTACAGATTGTTCGAGAAGGAGAGGAGAGGAGAGATAAGGGGGAGGCCTTATACATTGGGGAGGACATAAAGGTTACAGAGGGGCAGGAGGGGGACAGGGAAATTGAACTCCTCTGGGTAACACTGAGCAGATGAACAGGGGAATCCTTGAGACTAGGGGTAGTTTACAGACCACCTACGCAAAGGGAAGAACAGGACAGGTTGATGTCACAGGCAATCATGAGGATGACTCTGAAGGTAGCAACACTTCTGGTGGGGGATCTAAACCTTCCAGATATAGACTGGACCATCCCAGATCTGGCCTCGGCCAGAAGCAGGGGGATTCTGGAGGCTCTGCAGGGGGTGTTCCTACAGCAGTTGATCAGAGAACCAACTAGGGGAAACAACCTGCTGGATGTGGTTTTAACAAATGGGGAGAGTGTGGAGGAGGTGGTGGTGGGGGAGAAGCTGGGAAACAGTGACCACAGGACAGTCAGGTTCAAGGTCAAAACAGGCAGGGAGGGAGGTGAGCTGAACAAACACAACGGTGCTGGACTTCAGGTGGTCAGACTTCGACATGATGAAAAGGATAGTGAGGGAAGAGATGGATGGCATGGAAAACAAAAAATGTGGAAGAGTTATAATGAGCAATTAGAGACTGGATAGGAGAAGCCACTCAGATATGTATTAGGAGGGTTAGGAAGGGTACAAGATGCAGGTGACCATTCTGGTTCACTAGGGAAGTGGTGAGAGTGGTCAGGGGCAGGAGGAGAGCTTTCAGGGAATACAACAGAACACAGAAGAAAGAGGTCAGTGAGGCTTATAGAGTAATGAGGAGGATAGCAAGGAAGGTAATAAGGAGGGCAAAGGCCAACACTGAGGAAAGAATAGCAAAACAGGCCAAGAGAGGAGACAAAACATTCTTTAGACATGGGGGAAAAGAAGGAAGACTGGACAGGAGATCACAAGACTGTGAGGTGAAGGAGGAAGTCATTAGAAGAGGACAGGGATAAAGCAGAAGAACTAAATAGGTACTTTTGCTCAGTGTTTGAGGGGGAGGCAGGGGGACTGAGCTAAGGAGGAGGTGAGGGAGCACAGGGGTGGACTCAAGTCCTTTCAGTGCAGAGAGAGTAAGGGAGGAACTAGGCAAATTTAAGGTGGACAAGGCAATGGGACCAGATGGGCTGCACCCGAGGGTGAACCAGGAAATGAGAAAGGAGTTGGCTGCCCCACTGGTGAGGCTGTTCGGCCTGTCTCTGGATTCCAGAAGGGTGTCGAAGGACTGGAGAAAGGCAACTATGGTACTGAAACAAGGGTGGGGAGCACGGATTTGAGGGAAAACTATCACCCAGTCAGCCTCACCTCAGTGGTGGGGAAAGTCATGGAGGCACTCATTAGGGAAAGGATGACAGACCATCTGGAGGAAAATGGGCTGATGGACGACAGATAACATGGGTTCACAAAAGGGAAGTCATGCCAATCCAATTTAATTGAGTTCTTCGACTGGGTGACACAGGTGATTGACTGGGGGGTGCAGTGGATGTGGCCTATCTGGCTTTCAGCAAGGCCTTTGACACAGTACCCTGCAGAAGGCTAGTCAATAAGTTGGAAAGTGTGGGGGTGGGGGACAAAATTGCTAGATGGGTAGAAAACTGGTTAGCGGGCAGAAGCCAGAGGGTGGTAGTGAATTTGGTGCACTCCACGACAGGGCAGGTGATGAGCGGGGTTCCCCAGGGGTTCAGTGTTGCGACTGCTCCTTTTCAATATCTGCATCAGTGATATAGCAGCAGGGCTGAAGGGTTGGGTAGCTCTTTATGCATATGATATGAAAATCTGCAATAGGGTAGACTCTGCAGGGGGATTTGAGGACATGAGGCTGGACCCGAGGGCACTGGAAGGGTGGGTAGAGACCTGGCAACTAAAATTCAATATCAAAAAGTGTGCAGTCATGCACCTGGGGCACAGGAACCCAAAGGCAGGGTATACACTTGGGATTGAGGAAGTCAGGGTTACGGAGCAGGAGAGGGATCTGAGGATAATAGTGTCTAGTGACCTCAAGGTGGGAAATCAGTGTAGCAGAGTGATGTGGAGAGCATATGAGATGCTGGCGTGTATAAGCAGGGACATCACTAGCAGTAGGAGGGAGGTCCTGATGACCCATACCAAGCCACAGTAAGACCACATCTCGAGTACAGAGTCCAGTTCTGGAGGTCATACTTATGTAAAGACATAGATATGATTGAAAGGGTTCAGAGAAGGATGGCCAAGACGATACAGGGGTTGAAGGGCAAACCACATGAACAGAGAGGTAGGGAATTGGGGCTGTACACACTGGAGACTAGAAGAGAGAGAGGGGACGTGATAGAGATCTTTAAATACATCCAAGGGATAAACAAAGTGTGCTCATGGAATTTATTTCACAGGAAGGAAGGCATTAAAATGAGAGGGCATGGTTTGAGATTGCCAGGGGGAAACTACAAAGGCAATGTGAGAGGACTGTTCTTCACTGAGAGGGTGGTGGAAGCATGGAACAGGCTTTCAGAGGAGATGGTGGAGTCTGAGACAGTGTCGAGTTTCAAGAGAGCATGGGACAGGCACATGGGGTTACAGGGAGGTGGGATGGGTGCTTTCAGAGGGAGGAGGGAGGGAGGAATATTGGGACAGAAAGGGCAGACTAACTAGCCAATAGGTCCTTTTCTGTCATCAAGATTCTATGATTCTATGAAAACCTCTTTTTTTAGCAAGCAGTAACGGATGTTAAATCAAAATCCACCATTTTGCAGTGAGCCACTTCCCTGTGCCACTGTGACTTGTGATAAGTGACTGCATTTTCCTTGTCCAAACACAAACTTAAATTAAAAAAATAAAAAAACTAACCATGAGTACAATTGCCTTTACATACTGGCATTCTGGACAGTAAAATAATAAGTAAAAGTAATCCATTTTCCCTCCCATGGTTTCCCCAGTCACCGCGCAACAGTTCACCCAAACATGCCTTACACGCTGAACTTACTGAACAATGCCACTCTGTTTCCATTGATCATTCTCCAGTCCATGTAGTGAGAAACTGAACATGACAGGAGCAGCACAAAACAGAGAAACATCTCGGCTTCTGTGTGAGGGTGAGGAGAGTAAACACAGAATGTCACGACTTATGTGTGTGTGCGCGTGTGTGTCTCCATGGGTGGGCACACAAGTTAACCAGAAGGTGGACACACAAGCAACACATATAAGTGAGCTCTATTACTGGACTGCCACACACTTCACTGGCACTATGTAACAGCACCACCTACTGGACAAATACAAAACAGGGACCTTTTTTTCTTTTATCCTTCAACACAGAAATAATAAAGCAACAATATTTTAAAAAAATATTTTTTTTTTCTGTTTAAAGGGATCAATTGTATATAACAATAATGCACTCAAGGGTGTGTGTCGTGCTTGGATAATGTCACTTTGCAGGTGTTGGACGAACTTGACCTTCGGCCTTTTGTCCAACCACCCAAGGCCTGATGTTATCCAAGCATGACACACACCCTGTCATTCTTTATTGCTTAATTAAACACTTGTCTAAGCAGATGGGTCTTTAGGGCCCTCTTAAAGGCCTCCACTGAAGCAGCCTCCCTCAGAAATCTGGGAAGTGAGTTCTACAGGACCAGACTGGCTACTTCAAACATGCGGTCACCTGATGTCTTCAACCTGGCCCTGGAAAGTGCTGGGAGGCATCACTCAGAGGAAAGGACAGAGCAAGCTGGGCAGTAAGGAGGCAGGAGTTCACTCAGATAGTCTGGGCCCAGTCCATGTAGGGCTTTATAAGTCAGCAAACCAACCTTGAAGGAGACTCATCATTTCACTGGCAATCAGTGCAGATCATACAGGACTGGGATCACATGACACAACCTTGGAAGGTCCATCAGTAACTGGCTGCTGCATTCTGCACTAGTTGCAGGCTTCATATGACCTCCCTCTACCCCCAGACATAGAGTATTACAGTAGTCAAGCCTAGAGGTCACAAAGGCTTGCACCAGTGAGAGCAGATTTTCCAACAGGATCGAAGCTTTTATCTGCAAGATGCTACAAAGATAGTAAAAGCCATTCCAAAATACAGACGACACCTGAGCCTCCAATGTCAGTCTTTCATTCAGAATGCGATCCAAATTCTTCACCTTGGTAGAGGCCACCAGACTATGGAACCAAGAGAAAAATGTGTCCTCTCCTCTGTTGCCCTCACCCCTGCCATCCACCAGGCTATATCACTAGTACCCCCATCTTGTCCAGGTTGAGCCATAGTCAGCTAAAGGGAATCCAGTCCTGGATCTTGACCAGACATAAATTAAGTACATCAACTGCACCAGGCATCCTGCTTCATTGAATGCAAGCTTATTTTCAATAAACCATATTTGGATGGAGATAATGCTGTCCTGATGTTTCACCTGGACCTCTTTTACAGAGAGGCTTGAGTCATAGGTGACCTTGTCATCAATGTACATGATCATTTTTTCAATGTGACAGGATACAGGAAGATCATTAGTAAATACATGGCAAGGCAAGGCAAATTTTATTTTTAAGGCACCCAATCTGGCTCTGGGCACCATACAATTGAAAATATAGAATGCAAAAACTAAAAAATAATAAAATAGGTACAAAACATGCATAGGTGTTAATAACTTAAGTACAATATAATAGAACAGCAGGCTATAACAGAAATAAGAGCAGCTGCCTGCAAGACAGATAGTATAAATTAGAACTGTCATTAAAAGACAGTGTCTGGGGATGTCTGATTGAATAAATAGGTCTTGAGGTGGGCTTTGAATACCTCAACTGAAGGGACCTCCCTTACAGCTGGAGGAAGCAAATTCCACAGGATGGGGCTGGCGATACTGAAAGCTCTGTTGCTGGCAGTTTTTAACCTCGTCCTGGGAATCCCAAATACAGAGAACAGTAACAGTCTTACAATGATCCTCGGGGTATTTCAGCTAACAATTCCAATGGTAGATATTGTATCCCCCACACACTGAGAATAGTTTTTTTAAGTAATTATTGAACCAGTGTAGTGTGTATGTCACAACTCCAATGCTGACATGTTCCTTCAACAATACATTAGGACTTGCACTGTCAAAGGCTTTTTAAAAGGATCACAAAAGTATTCAAACTAAAAGGTCCTGATCTAGTCAGTTAATATTTTGAGAGGCATGTGTCACCAGTATTACATCGCATGGAATGTTATTACTACTGTACTGTGTACATTACAAAAATGTTACTTCTCTATTTTATGTAACTAATCCCTGGTGACTACTGAGAAAGGGATGCATGTTTCATTGAACTTACCCAGTTAACAAAATCCTACAAATAAAACTGAGGCTGTAGTAGAATTGTATTTTTTTCTAAACTTATGTTGCTTCATAGATAGCTATTGCTGTTACCTGAGGTAAGTTTCTAAGAGTAAACAATTTTTTCTTGTAATTTAGCTATGCAGGGAGTCCAAATACTGGTCTATGCTGCAGCTGGCTAAGCATGTTGTTTCTCCAACCTTGAAGATAGGGGATATGGTGGTCATTTTTATGTTGTCTTGTGCTCGCAATAGCATATTGTGGTAACTTGGTGGAATAGCAGGTTTTGGAGGTGTGGTCGTGTTGTGGCCAATGGCGTCACTGCTTTCTTGGGCTGGGCTCTGTGGCACGAATGAAACAGCATGCTGTCTATGACAGTATTGCAAAAGCATGCCACCAACTTGAAACAGTTTCACAGCTGCAATGAGGGAGAGGCCCATCATTACAGGCCTGCCTTGTCTGGTATAACATTTCAGTAGACATGGCGGCAGCCGTCAGCCGTCTGTCTCTCAAAATTCCCAGCAAGCCGACTTCGAGAGTGCCCTATCCCCCTGTTGGCATGCCCCTCCACAGTTCATTTGCCAATAGGAGAGCCCAATCCCCACTGGCATAAAGTCCCCCAAGGTTTATTTGTTTGCCGAGGGGGTGCCCAATCCCCCTCGGCATCATGCCCCCCCAAATATAGAGATGCTTTCTTAGCCAATGGGGTGCCCAAACCCCGTCGGCTTCAGTCCCCCAAAAAACAGAGGTAGCACACTGGGAGCCCACCCCAGTATGCAAAAATGTACTTCCAGTGATGTTCCCCTTTTTTTTTAACCTGTAAAACAGAAAAGCAGGTCCTTCGTTGTCTGCAGGTGCCCCCTCTCCCCAACCCACACCCACCCTCTGCACACCACATGTCCCCGCACCCCTGTCACCCCGTACTTACCTCTGGAGCCTGGCACAGTGATCTTCAGTGGAGCAGAAACACGTCTGCACTCTTCAAAGCTGACCGCGAACTGAAGAAAATCACAGTAAGCTGTATAATGGCATCAATGGTGGTGGGAGGGGGTTCAACTTAAGTGGATATCTCGGCCATTTTTGTGACTTTTGGCTCCAAATTTTCAGTATGGGGTTCTTGGGACCCCACCTCATGAACTCAGTCATTGTCATTTCATTATTGGTCCTGAAAGTTGATTTTGTGATCACTGCATGGAATCACCTTTCGGGACTGATTAATGAAATGACAGTGTCACTGCTCATGAGGTGGGCTCCCAAAAAGCCTATGCTGCAAATTTAGTGAAACGGTTCCAAAAAAGGACTGTGTTATGAGCGTGCATTGTGCAGTTTCCATGCACGCTCGTAACTTCAAGAATTTTTAATATTTTCACTCCAGATTTTCAACCCTGCCATTTTTGCACAACTCCTTATGAACACTACAGCTGTCATTTTTTGCGTCCTGCCCAAAATGTTTTTTCACACATCTGGCACCCAATGGTGCAGTCATTGCAGGAAATCAATGTTCAGGACAGATTAAGAAAATCACAGTGACACTTTTCATGAGCGAAGGTCCCAAAATGCCTATGTTGAAAATCTGGTGATAAAATTCCACAAAATGACTGTTATGAGCATGCATTGCACAGTTTCTACACACGCTCGTAACTTCAAGAATTTTTAATATTTTCACTCCAGATTTTCAACATTGCCATTTCTTCACACCTCCTTTTGAATGGTGCAGCTGTCATTTTTCACATCCTGCCTGAAATGTGTTTTTGTACATCTGGCGCAGAATGGTGTGGTCGCTGTGTGAAATCAATGTTCGGGACAGATTAACAAAATCACAGAACTACTGTTCATGAGTGGAGGTCCCAAATGCTTTCATGAGGTGGGGTCACAAAAAGCCCATGTTGAAAATTTGGAGTGCAAATACCAATAAACACCCAGGCATTAGGGTTTCTAACCATAACGTCTCACCCTGTAGAGACTGACAGGTGTTAGGGGTGTGCCTTTGGATTGTCAGCTGTAATGCTCATGCCAATCCATCCCCACCCCCACCCTGCAGCCAGTGACAGGCATCAAGGTGTGCCTTGGACTCTTCGGCCCCAAAGTTCACCCCATTCTCCTATATTGCACCCATCTCAACATATTTCCTTATGGAATGGGGTAAGTGTAAGGCCTGACAACCCCAAGGCACAACGCAACACTTTTTAGAGTCTGCAAGGTAGGGTGCGGTGAAATGGCATGAGCGTTATAGCTGACAATCCAAAGGCACACTTCAATGCCTGTCAGTCTCTGCAGGGTGGGGTGGGGTTGACATCAGTTCCATACTTCACTGCCATTCCTATTATGCATCTCTCTTAACTCCTGCACTACCAATGCCAATGCCCAGCAAGACAACTTTTGGCATTGACAAATGCTTGTTAAAAAAGAAGACTTGTTAGTGGTCAGCAACAGATTAAAAGAGTAAACCAATGGTTTAGCTACAGTAGTATATGCACCTCAAGTTTTGGGATTTTTGGTTGTATTTTATTAGGGCCATGGCACTACCTAGCACTTAGCTTGGAAGGCAGTCTGCATACCTTAGCCTCCCTGACAGAAAAAAAACTACATTTTGAAAGTGGTTAATTTGTAAGATCAGATGAGTGTGTGGGTTAAACTCCTTTGTCTCTGGGTCCAGGGTCCTTTGTAGTTGACAGTACTATTGTCAAATAGTTATTAATATGATCATATAAAGCTTGTTCATTGGAGTAAAATATGTAATTTAGCATTATTATTTCAGTTTCAGTTTCTTTTTATGGAATCGGAATTTCTTTAAATAAGTACCTAAAAGCAATAGGTTTCAGAAAGTTGCTAATTGTTTTTTTCCTTTACAAGATAAGGATTTTGCAGTCTGTGGTCACTTTTACATTTGTTTCTTAATATTTTCTATACAAATAAGTTAATTGGAGCTATGGGTACCTGATATTGTTTCCAGCTTTTGTTTCTAAGCCTCATGTGTTTTAGAATATCCCTGATCAGCAAGGGGACACTATTGCCCTTTATTCTTCTCATCACAAATGAGGTATATTTCCCATACATTTCAAGCACAATTTTGTTAAAATATGCAATAGCTGTATCAATATGTTCCTTTTTTTTCAAACTCACAGCAATGTAAGGTTTCATGGTTCTGAAGAAATAGAGGGATGTTCAGTTTGTGCTTGCTATGTGATGAGACTGTTATGGGGACAGTTTCTTTTAATAGTTTTCCTTATACAAAGAACTAGGCAATTGTAAAAGAACTGGACAAAGATGAACCCTGTTTCTCTTCAGCAACCATGGTTATATTACTCTGTTCTTAATACCATGCTACTTATTTTATACCTAATAATATGTTCTTCTATTGGGTTCTTTTTTTTCTGCACTTGCATTGCATCACATGCAATACCTGTATATTAATACATTATTGTGAGGAAAACACTATGCAAAATAAAATTACAAGACATGGTTACTTTGTTATGCTGATGGTATCAACAAGTTCTTCTTCACACTTAAATGTTAGGAATGCCTTTTTGAACTCAAATCTGTCAATTAATTCAGCGAAGTCAGTAAGAACTACATTTCCCCTTAAATCTGTCATTTATCAGCCTCATTACAGTGTGATTACACACAGCTTCTGTTTGAAACTGCAATTGAAAGTTTTTTGTTTAATTCAGTAGCGTTTATACTTTGGTTTATGCATGGGTTGTGGGGCGATAAGAGGCAATAAACCCATAAGCAATCACCCCCCACACATCTCAATGGTTATGGCTGGGCATGCAGCCATTCACTATAACTGTATCTAATTTATTTTTGAAACGTGCAATATTGATACAAGTCATAATCTCTTCTGGTAACTTGTTCCACAATATGACAGTCCTTGGAATAAAAGTATACTTTCTGATGTCCGTATTAGTTTTTGTTCTATAAGTTGAGCTGGTGCCCTGTAAGTTATACAAAGGTTTCTTGAACTGTAATCCCAGCTCTTGGAATAGCTGTTTGTCTTTGATTATATTAAAGAGTAGAAGTAAATCTCCTCTCACCCGCTTGTCTCTCAAGGTGAATAATCCCAGACTCCTCAATCTATCATCATAAGGTTTGTTCCTATGACAAGTGATAAGCACAGTCATCCTTCTTTGAGATGCCTCAATTAAATTGACATCCTTCTTTAAGAATGTGCCCCAAATCTGAGAGCCATAATCTAAATGTAGACTTATGTAAGCCCTATAGATGGGCATCAAGATTGCCTCAGATCTGGTTATGAAACTCTTTTCATCGCAGTTTAACAAATAGTTTGATCTTGTGACTACATATCTACAATGAAGGTATGATTTAAGTAAGTCACCAATGTCTATTCCTAAATCAGATACTTTATTGGAATGATTTACCATGGTACCCTTTATGAAATACTTCTGACCTACATTATTTCTTCCAATGTGTAGTATGAAACACTTGTCTGTGTTGAACTGGAGATTGTTTAGCCCTAGTTTTAATGAACTTCAAATCAGGGGTGTAGCCAGGTATCTTAAACTTATACTCAAGAGCTGACAAACTGTTGCCCTCCCTGTAAACACAAACCAAAAGATGTGCTGTCCCACCACACAAACACTGCTCCACCCCCACTGAAGTCAACTATATGTAGTAAGTCAATGATCCTAACAGATTCAAAACATTTTATTTTATCTAATACACACACTACCAATCAGATAGATGTTAGCTGGCTTTTAGTTACAATGTTTGGGATACATTGTGATAAGCCTCTGTACCACATCAAGGCAGCCAGCCTTTCAGAAAAAGTCCATTCACACCACACTCATGCATACATATTCAATCGGGTCACTCATACAATCATGGCCTCTAAGTTTAGCACCCACACATCTTCCAAACATCATTCACAAACTCACACTAAAGCATCCAAGGAGGGGAGGCTCTGATTGTGTTCATTGCCCTGGCCTGAGGCTCATGTTGTCCCTGAATTTTCCAGATTTTATTGTATTCAGCAGAGTACACTGGGTTTGCCTACCGACATCCATGCTTCAAATCATTCTGCATGTTTATCCTATCCTTTTGTCAACATTTTCTCCAGTCTTGGAAACTAATACCTTTCTTTACTCCCTGATTCAGTTTGCAAAACAAGGTAATTCTGGTACTATAAAAAATAACCCCTAAGTTTCGAGAACAGGCTGATTCTTATTCATCTTGTAGGTTCTGTGACATCAGAAGCTCTCTAGCTTTGCATTCAAGCTCACATGTCACAGAACCCACTTAGTGGTAAGAATCAACCTGTTTTCAACACTCAGGGGTAACGTAATGTAACTGTATATGTATCACATCAGGCTACATTACTAAGCAAGCAGGAATTAGAAAAGAAAGGTACTTTCATTACATGAATATATGAAAGTAACCAGCAGAAGAAAGTCTATTGATCTATTTAGCCTGCCCAAATTACTGAGATATTTCCTAACACCCACTGTGGGCTCTGCCCCCTGCCCCTTCAACTTTGACCCTCAATCCACACTTTTCCTGCTCTCCCCCAGTGACCCTGACCCTCTGTTTCACCCTGTCCCACACCCTCTTGAATACATTCACCGTCTTCAGAGAGACGACTTCTTCATGGAGTTTGTTCCACCCCTTCACCATTCTTTCTATGAAGAATTATCTCCTGACTTCCTTCCTGAACCTCCTCATTGCCAGCTTATAGCAGTTTCCTCTTGTAGTCTTGTTACCACTTAGGCAGAAGCAGTCCTCTATATCCACCTTCTTAAGTACAGTACTTGAAGGTTTCAATAATATCTCCCCCTTCCTACTGTCCTCTAGAGAGTACATGTTGAGGTCCTTTAGCATGTCCTCACATGCTTTGCCCTGCTGACCCTAGACCTTTTTTGTTGCCCTCCTCTGGAGTACCTCAGTCAGGTTTATATCATTTTTCAGCTAGGGTGTCCAGTACTGCATGTCATTCTGCAGGTGCAGCCACATAAAGGATCTGTACAGTAGCACATAACCTCCTCCCACCTATTTATGATCCCCTCACAATAAAGACAACCATTCTGTTTTCTTTGGCTGATGCCTTCCTGCACTGCCTCTGTTGTTTCAGATTTCTGATTTGATGACCTGCCCCCCCCATATAGTAGTTTGTCTTGGGGTTCCTATTCCCTATGTTCATGACTTTACATTTCTTTGCACTGAACCCAAGATGTCATATTTCAGACCACCATTCTAGCCTGACTAGATCTTTTATAAGGTCCTGTATACATGAAGCAGTGTCTACTCTCACACCGAGTTTGGTGTCGTCCACAAAGAGGCAGATCTTTCCCTTCACATTGTCTCCAATATCACTTATAAACATGTTAAATAACACTGGGCCAAGCACTGAGCCCTGTGGTACCCCACTGGTGACTTCCTTTGAACTGGAGAGCTCCCCCCAACTGCCACCTTCTGGATCCTTCTACCCAAACAATTTTCCACCTACCTACCTAGTTTAGCCCCTACCCCTAGGTCCTCAAAGTTCCTGATCAACTTTGTATGGGGCACAGAGTCAAATGCCTTGCTGAAATCCAAAGCACAGTATGTCCATCACTTGGTCCCTGCCTGTTGCTCTTGTTACCCATCAAATAAGTTGATCCAATTAGTTTGACAGGATCTTTGTGCCATGAACCCATGTTGCCACTCATCCTGGAAACCATTCACCTCCAGAAATCCTATTATCTTCCAATGCTTTAAAAGGCAAAGCCTACAATAGCATGGGAAGATTTTGAGTTACACAACTGGGAAATAAAGATTTTATGTAACATAATTAAACTGCTTTAAAAAAGTAAAATCATATAGTTGTTATTTGGTTGGGTTCTGTATGAATCAAAATTCCCAAACTGTTAACAGCAAAAGTGTGCACAGGCAGACTGGAATAACGGGCCCACTCACCAAAGCCCAAATATTAAGTACATATTTTATTTTCTAAATAACATCCAGACTTAAGACAAGAAACTCCTATGCTTCAGAGCTAAAATACCCCTTCATCAGGGAGTAAGTAGAACTCTATAAATAAATATGAAACTGTTTAGCCCAAATGTTTCTATAACTCAGTATGTAATTTCTAGATATTAAACAAAATTAAATTAATATTTAAGGAAAGCTCTGCACTTACCGTACATAAATCTTTTGATAAGTTTTCTGTATAGTACAATTTTTTTTATCTAGCCACCAAAAGTGTTGCATCCTATATACATACAAACGTTTGGGTAAGTATTTATAAAATATGAATGCAAACAAGACATTGATAATATATTGGCATCAAAAAATGAGGCACACCTTATTCATCCAACCCCATGGATACTCTTCTTTTAAATAGGAATTTTCTATATTTCTAAACAAGAGAAACACTAATCACTGACTAATAATTATTTGTATTTCGGTTTATCAGTGGCACCTTAGATTGTACCCGTTAAATACATTTTTTTATATTTAATTATCTAATAAATTATATTCATATCTTAATTTTTAAGGTTCTTTAGGTAATTGTTCCTAAATAATGAGCGTGATCACATCACCCAGCGCAAGACTTTTCTGGGTATAGTCCACTCACTCACACCTGAAGCTTGTAGCTTTTTATGTTTGCTTGTGCGCATGCACAAGAAACATTTTGTCACAGCTTAGTAGAGAAGCGGAGTTTTGGAGGTGGGGTACTGTGGGGGCCAATGCCCACAGTGCCTTTTGAGGCTTGGACTGCTTTCCCCAATGTGGTGGCATGCTGCTGCTAACACTAGTTCAGCCTGCGTGGCACCACCTTGAAAGGAATCCACCGCTGCAATGAAGAAGCAACCCATCATTGCAGGGCGGTCCCTTGCCTGGTATAAAATTTCATATAACATGGTGGTGGGAGGCGACTTTTGCCACCCACCTCAGAGTCCCCATGAAAACTGATTTAGGAGTTTGCAATCCCACTGTCACCTGTCCCCATCCCCAGTTTATTTGCTGATGGGATAGCCCAATCCCCATCGGCATGATGCACCCCCCACCATTTGTTATGTGCTGAGGGGGTGTCCAATCCCCATCAGTTCATGCTCTCCCACTCCCCCCACCACACTGTATGGCTCATGGGGGTGCCCAATCCCTGCCAGCTCCAGTACCCACCTGCCCAAAAAACACCCAGCCAGGTGGCACGCTGGGAGTCCACTCCAACTTGCCAAAAGTGTTCTGCAATGTATTTTTCAAATTTAAATCCTGTAAAAAAAAAAAACAGTCCCTTGTTGAGCCCCATGCCCCCTCCCAACCCGCACCCACCCGCTGTGTGCTTTACCCCCACACACACCCTCACCCCATACTTACCTCCAGAGCCTGGTGTGACGATCTTTGGTGGACCGGGAACACGTCTGCACTCTTCAAAGCCAGCCACAAACTCAATAAATGCCGGTAAGCTCTATAATGGCATAAATGTGTTTTTTTTTCAACTTTGGTTCATATCTCAGCCATATCTTCAAATTTTGGTGCCAAATTTTCAACATGGGGTTCTTGGAACCCCCACCTAGTAAATTCAGTCACTGTCATGTCATTATTTGGTCCCAAAGGTGATTTTACTGTCACTGTGCCGAATCACCTTTCTGGAATGTTTAATGAAAAGACAGTGTCACTGTTCATGAGGTGGCTCTCAAAAAGCCTATGTTGCAAATTTGGTGAAAAAATTACCAAAAATGACTGCGTTATGAGCGTGCGTTGGCAGTTTCTATGCATGCTTGTAACTTTGTGAGTTTGTAATATTTTCACTTCAGGTTTTCAACATTGGCATTTTTCTACACATCCTTATGAACAGTACAGCTGTCATTTTTCACATCCTGGCCAAAATATGTTTTCACACTCTAGGCACAGAATAGCATGATCGCATGTGGGAAATCAGTGTTCAGAACAGACTTAGAAAATCACAGGGACACTGTTCATGAGCAGAGGTCCTAAAATGCTTGTGTTGAAAATTTGGTGACAAAAGTCCATAAAATGACTGTGTTACAAGTGTGTGTTGGGCAATTTCAAAGCACCTTCATAACTTCACAAATTTGTAATATTTTCACTCCAGATTTCAGATTTTCAACATTGCCATTTTGCCACACCTCCTTATGAACAGTACAGCTGTCATTTTTCATATCCTGCCCAAAGTATGCATTTGCACATCTGGCACACAATGGCGTGGTCGCTGTGGGAAATTAATGTTTTGGACAGATTAAGAAAATCATAGTGACAGTGTTCATGAGCAGAGGTCACAAAATGGCTATGTTGAAAATTTGGTGAAATAATTCCACTAAATGACTGCGGTACAAGCATGTGTTGTGCAGTTTCCATGTACACTTGGAACTTCAAGCATTTTTAATATTTTCACTACAGATTTTCAACATTGCCATCTCTTCACACCTCTCTATGAATGGTACAGCTGTCATTCTTCACATCCTGCCTGATCTGTGATTTTGCACATCTGGCACAGAATGGCATGGTTGCTGTGAGAACACAAAGTTTGGGACACATTAACAAAGTCACAGTGCCACTGTTCATGAGAAGAGGTCGCAAATGCTTCCATGAGGTGGGGGTCACAAAATGGCCATGTTGAAAATTTGTACTGCAAATACCAACAGACGCCCGGGGCGTTAGGGTTTCTAACCATAACATCCCACCCTATACAGTCTGACATGCATCAGAGGTGTAACTTTGGATCACCGGCTGTAATGCTCATGCCAACCCACCCCATTCTGAAGCCAGTGACAGGCATTGAGGTGTGCCTTGCACTCTTCAGCCCCAGAGTTCACCCCATTCTCCTATACTGCACTCATTTCAGCATATATTCTTATGAAATGCAGTGACTGTGAAGCCAAACACCCTAAGGCACACCTCAACACTTGTCGGTGTCTACAGGCTAGGGTGAGGTGAAATTCTGTGAGCATTATGGGCAATGACCCACAGGCATACCCCAATGCCTGTCCATCTCTGCAGGGTGGAGGTGGGATTGGTGTGAGTTCAATACTTCACTGCCAGTCCTATTCAGCATCTGTTTAACTCCTGCATGTCCAATGCTAATATCAGCCAGCAAACATTCAGCATTGACAAATGCTTGTTCTTTCTTGTTATGTGGGGGAAGCCTGCATGAAAAATGCTCTTTTAGATTTTTCTTTTGTAAGTAGTTTTATCTTATCTGGTTTAAAAGAGGCTTAACAGTGTAATGACTGGATCCTGTGTGGCTCATAGTATTCCAATATGATGTGAGCACCAGGAGGCTGTTCAACCACTCATTATATAGCAGAAAAAAGCCAGAGTCTGGTGTCTCTTCTCACACTCCCATGATCACACATGTGATGTCACACACTTGAGCACTGTGTATGCTCAACTGTGTGCTGGACCTGCTCCTGTAGTGACAACTAGAGGTACCAGAGGTACGTAAGTCTCTTTTGGTTTTTCACATTGACATTTTTCAACTCTGTTAGATTGCAATGCTTGTGGGCAGCATCACAGATTGTAGGATTTTAAACAATTTGACTAAGCACAGTGAATTACAGGGTGTGTGTTGTCATGGCCAATGTCACTCCTGGGGTGGGCTAAAGCATGAGGTGAAGCCGAGTGCTTCCACCACCCCAGGAGTGACATTATTGCATGATAACACACATCCCTGGAATGCCTTATTGCAATTATACAATGGCTCGATGTTATACAAAATAAAAATATTTAAAAAAGGTTTTAGTAGATTTTTAGTGTAGCAATATATCTCTGTTTCATAAAAGTAGCTCCAAACAATCATCCAAAAGATCAATACAGTGATGTTATTGTGTAATAACATCGCTGTCTCAGGCACACATTGACCAATCAGAGTCCAGGAAATTTTCTTGCCATTGTATAATCAAGAATATTCTATTATAACAATTTATATTTTAGTTCTATGTTGCCATCTTTCTACAATTTGTTAAATCTACCTATACAAACCACAGTACTGAAACAAAGCTTCTTATTTAAGAAAAAGTTAACACTTTGTGAAAATTTAAGTAACGTTATCATTTGCTGAAAAAAAAGCCTCATGATTCTCCATTTATGAGAAAAATAAAAGTTTATTTTTAATGTGCTAAGAGGGGTCAACAAATGTGGGAGAGGGTTTTAGTTACATTTATACTATCTTAAAGTGACACTGTCAGCTTTTCCACCAATTTTTAAAGTCTCTCTGTATGTAATGTGTCTGGAGGAAGCACTAGCAATGTAAAAAACATAGATGGTAAGAGATTTGCACTTTAGTGTAAGAGATTTCTTATCTTTGTAAAAACTATATTCTGGCCATTCTGTCCTGAATGTCATTGGTGCATGTCCATGAGTTAGAATGGTGCCAAGCAGCTGGTAAGCTCATTCATTAACTAGTTAGTTATTTTGTGTCATATATTAGTAAAATGTTGCATCTCTTACCTCTCATGATGCAGATCTCTGCAAAGATATTGCCCTTCAAAAATGAGTGCTCAAACCATTTTATTTTGTGTATAAATGTTGAAGTCATGACTCTGGGCAATGTGCATGGCCGGAGTCAAGGCTTCAACATATATACACAAAATAAAATGGGTTATAGAGCTTATATTTGAAGGGGGATATCTATGCAGGGATCAGTGGCATGAATGGTAAGAGATGCAACATTTTACTGATATGTGACACAAAATAAAATACTCATCAACAAACTTGCTTACCAGTGGCTCAGCATCATTCTAGCTCAAGAACGCGTGCCATGGACATTTCAATCAGGATGACCAGAATATAGTTTTTTTAAAAATAAGATATATCTTGCACTAGTGTGCAAACTGCTTGCAAACAATTATTTTTTTTACATTGCTAGTCTATCCTTCAGACACATTCAGTACAGACACTTTCAAAATGGGCACAAAATCTGACAGTGTCCCTTTAATGAATTTGTCTAAGTTATGTAAATTTTATGACTATCCTTTCAATTATACAATAGTGAATCACAATAGAAAAATAATTTTTATATGTAATCAAAAAAGGAGGTAAGTTCTTTTTGATGTTTTAGTTGCTGCACATAGGTTGTGTGTATGAAATTGGATTTTACTTATCTGTTAGTTGATTATAAACTTAAGGGCAGATTCACAAAGTCTCTGAAACTCTTGCAGCTGCGGGAAAAACGTGGCGCAAGTGGGTTGCCACTTGTGGAGTCCCAGTTTTTCCCGCAGGTGCAGTATTCACAAAGTTGGAGCCAGTTTATGACCAGCTCCATGACTTATGGTAGCTTGAGGGTGGTGTTTCGACTGAAATCCCTGCAGCTGCAGAAATATGTTACAGCCAGTGGAACCGGTTGTAATATCCTTCTGCAGCTGCTGTGGATGTGAATACCAATCTCCTCAGTTGCAGAGATTTCAGACCGCGACTGGAGTTGTGGAGTGGGACTTAGCCCCATTTTGCTTTGTGAATCTGCCCCTTGGTATCCAACCTATACATTCAATCAGTTCATATATTGGATTTGTAGACTGAAAGAGGTCAATATAAAAGGCCTGTCCCAAAAAGAAAGCCTCTCTTATCAATAATTTCTTGTCAAAACCACTCCCTTCTTCTATATTTCTCTACCATCTAAATAAAAAAAGAAAATCATAAAATAAGTAATTCATGTCATTGTTCAGTGAAGTGTCTTGCTAAAGGAGATGTTTTGTCTTGTTGCCTGTTACCTCCTTTATGTTCCCCAATTCAAGTTTTAACTGCTTGTCTTTCCTCTGTAAATCTTATCACAAGGACATTTTACAGCATATATTATCCCATTTGTCTGACATATGATAAACTTAATTTTTAAATCCTCTCCTCTGCAGACATGTCTAATCTTTTTTAAGCTATATGTATTATTATAGCATATACATCAACCACAAGGATAACTTCCCTTTAATCCCATACTTGACAGAAAATTACTGTCTTTGGTTTGGGGAATTTTGTGGTCTGTATGTGAGACTCTATCTTCAATAGATTTCACCTTCTTAGGAACCACCATGTGATCATTAATGAAAGCTCTTCCCCCTGCCTGTGCAGCCTTTATTACATGCCAGTGTTGTTGGTTTATTTTTTTGTTACTACTTCCTTGATATTATAAAAGGTGTCATTAAATGTCATGGTTAGCATTATTCTATTTAGAGTTTACGCTGTATTTTGTCCTGTTCTAACTAAACCTTCCCTGTCTTTGTTTTCTGCTCTTTCTACTGTTTTCTTTATTGTGCCTTGAGAGTAATCCCTCTCCTGAAACTGACTTTTCATATCTTCCACTGCTAATTTATAATCTGGATCTTCACTGGCATTCATTTTTGCTCTTAGTACTGGCTCTAGGATATTGAATCTATCAGATTTTTGGGGGGATGAAACCTGTCAGCATAAACATGCATTGCTATCTGATTCCTTTCTATGTCATATTGTACATAATTTCCACCTTTCTTAAAAATACACTGATCTAAAAAATAAATGTGTTCCCTATTATGATTTTTCATCAAAACCAAGTGGTCTGTTCTCGAATTCAGAAGACTATGACATTCCTCCAACTCTGTTTCTGTGCCTAACCAGATGAGAAAAATATCAACTATAAAACATTTCCACAGTGCCACCTTATTGTTAAAAGCATTATTTTCACATATATAGCATCTGTCAAAATTATCCATATATACTGTAAATTAGCATAAGAAGGGACCATACTTGATTCTATCGCTGTTTGCTTAACTTGTAGAAAAAAATAATTTTCAAATCTAAAGTAGTTCTGAGATAAAAACTAGCTCTGCTAAATGTATCAGAAACTCATTTTGTGGTTTTGTCCCTTGTCTGCTCCTTTCTAGTGATTCTCTTGAATATTCACACCCTAAATTGTGGGGAATAGAAGTGTAAAGATCCTTTACATCCCAAGTTGTTAAAGATAGTTTTTTTCAAGTTTGTCCTGCCCTTATTTATTTTATCCAAAACATTAATCATATGTGTACTATTTCTTAAATATGACTTTGTTGTCTCTACTATATTTCTTATGTGATGTTCAATGAAAATGGAAAGTGGCTCAAATATGGAGCTGATCCTCAATACAAAAAGTCTACCTGGTGGACCTACTGGATTTTTATGTATTTTGGGGAGTTGTATAAAAAACAACAAAAAAAAAACAGAGTAGATGGTGTATCTCTCTCACATTAAAGCCTCACTTTCTCAATCTGTAATCCATTCTCTTTCAAGTGCCCTGTCCAGAATACCCACAATCAAATCCTTAGTTTGTGTTGTAGAATCTCTCTCTCTAGTTTAAGGTAGTTGATCCTGTCATTTAAAAATTGTCTGCATTGATCTCTGTAGGTCTCATAATCTTGTATGATGATAGCACCACTTTGGCCGGCACTTTAAATGACTATGTTATGGTAATTTTCTAGGCCTCTTAAAGCCACAAATTCAGCTGAAGTTAAGTTAAGTTTTATTCTATAGTCCAGGTGGAAAGTTGTCAACATGGTAACTAAGGCTTGACTACCATTTGAGAACTTTCCACCTGATATTGTAAATATATAAAATGTCAAAACAAATAGAATTTTGAGTCAGAGACTAAAACTTAAACTCTATGTACATGCCACCTGGTCCAATATCTCACATTATAGAGACTTGCATTACATCAGTAAATAAAGATATAGTGGTATAGAGCATTTACTTAAAAAATAAAGAAATATGGACCATAGAACAAATTTAACTTAACTTCTGCTTAATTTGAGGCATTAAGAAGCCAAGAAAATGACTATAGCATAGTCATTAAAAGTGCCAACAAAGGTGGCTCTATTGTCATACAAGATTATGAGACCTGTAGAGATCAATGAAGACATCTTTTAAATGACAGGACTAACTACCTTACAATAGAGTGAGAACCTACTACATAAATTAAGGATTTGATTGTGGGTGTTCTGGACAGGGCACTTGAAAGAGGATGGATTACAAATTGGGAAAGGAGACTTTAGTAAGAGATCCACAATCTACTCCATTTTTTATACACTCTCCAAAATACATAAAAATCCAACAAGTCCACCAGGTAGACCTATTGTATTGGGGGTCAAATCTGGGTAGACCTATTGTATCAGGGATCAACTCCATACTGAAGCCACTTTCCATGTTCATTGATTAATACATAAGAACTCTAGCAGAGAGAACAGAATCATTTTTAAGTGATAGTACACATATGATTAATGTTTTGGATAAAATAAATAAGGGCAGGACAAACTTAGAAAATTGTAATTTAACAGCTTGGGATGTAAAGGATCTTTACACATCTATTCCCCACAGTTTAGGGTGTGAATCTTTACGACAAGCATGAGAAGAGATCAAACCAGAGATGAAACCACCAAATGAGTTTCTGATACATTTAACAGAACTAGTTTTATCTCAGAACTTTTCAGATTTGAAAATGATTTTTTGTACACGTCAAGGGAACAGTGATGGTGTCCAGTATGGCCCCTTCTTATGCTAATTTATTTAATGATAACTTTAAAAGATGCCATACATATGAAGATAATCCTTTTAACAATAAGGTGTCACTGTGGAAATGTTTTATAGATTATATTTTTGTCATCTGGTTAGGCACAGATGCAGAGTAGGAGGAATTTCATAGTTTTCTTAATTCAAGTCTAGACCACTTGGTTTTTGTGAAAAAAATCATAGTAGGGAACACATTTAATTTTTTAGACTTGTGTATTTTTAAGAAGGGGGGATTATGTACACAATGACATAGAAAGGAAACTGAGAGGAATGCATTTTCTTTTATATCGACACTCTTTCTCCTCCTCCTGTGGAGTGGGCAGGCAGGTCATCTGGCCACTTGCTTCCACACCCAGGACCTGGGTCTGGTCAGTGACTCACTCTCCCCACACAGGCTGGTATGCACACAGTCTGTCCCCTCTGATGGGGAGGTACCTGGAACCAACACCTGGGGGGCACACCTCTGTAGGTCCTGGGGGTGCAGTGCACAACCATCAACTGCCATGACCACCCTGCAATTTTCCACCTGATTTTAGCTCCCCTGCTTGAGCTGGATGTGCAATGACGTTAGTGTACTTATGTGCCAACATCTGCCATGCTCCAGCCCCTCTTCTGTGCACCGCTCCTGTAGTACCTCCAAATTCCATCAGACACTGCTGCAGAGTGACATGATCCCCTTTACACACCCCAGAGAGAAGATAGCTGTTATGGGATGCTCCAACCTCTCCCTACCCTGCCGACCCCTGATGACCTGAGTCTGCTCCAGAACCTGGGTTACCAGCATAGCACAAGGTATGGCATCCAGTGCCTCAACCCTCAGCACCACTGGGTTGGCTAAGGAATGCATTGTTTTAGGCTGACAGGTTTCATTCCCAAAAAATCTGATAGATTCAATACCCTATAACCAGTTCCTAAGAGCAAAAATGAACTCCAGTAAAGATTCTGATTATAAATTTGCAGTGGAAGATATGGAAAGGTTGTTCTGGAGAGGGCTTGCCCACAAGGCAAAATAAGGAAAGCAATAGAATGAGCAGTAAACAAAGACAGGGAAGATTCACTTAGAACAGGAGGACAGAATAAATAAGAAAATCTAAACAGGGTAGTGTTAACCTTGAAATTTAATGACACCTTTTATAATATCAAGAAAATAGTAAAAAACAAACCAAAAAAAAAAAAAACACTTGCATGTTCTAGAATCTACACAGGCAGGGGAAAGAGCTTTCATTGATGTCCCCCTGCTGGTTACGAAGAAGGAGAAATTTATTGAAGATAGTAATTTTCTATTAAAGTATGAATTTAGAGGGACAATACCCTTGTGATAGCTGTATACACTGTAATAATACAAATAGATTTAAAAGATTAGAAATGTCTGCTAAGGAAAGGATTTAGAAATTAAGGAGTTTATCACATGTCTGACAAGTGGGGTAATAAATGCTGTAAAATGTCATTGTAATAAGATTTGCATAGAAAAGACAAGTAGTCAAGTAAACAATTAACAACTCATGTTGAGGAACATAGAAGATGTTTTATTTTATTTATTGAAATGTTTCACCAGAAAGGCACACTGAACAACAAGTTGCTCATCTCCCGGTGCAACTGGGGGGGGGGGGGAGGGTACAATTGGATAAATAATTAGACATACAGTTTGACATTTAACATATCTGAGAAATTAAACATTCAATTACATTTGTAACAAGACATATAGTTAAAAAATATAAATAATCATACAATCACATTTCTGACATAACATACAGTTAAATATATCATACCTGTGGAATATGCATTTAATTTCAAGTGGCATATCTGAGGAACATAGTACAGAAACTGAATGTAGCCTTGGAGCCAACTCCTTGCAGGAATGGATCACAGTTAAGATGCAGATTATTTAGCAATTATTGAATGAATGAGGTTCATTGAGGGGACATCAAGGAGGGTAGTGAGGTAGACAGGGGAAATCAGCTTGGGGAAGGAGAGGATAAAGATGGGGGAACATTACCAGAGCCAAGTGAGCAAAAAATCAGTTGCAAGGGGGAAATTAACACAGGGCTAGTGCAAGCTAGGAGCACCTCAGATAGAACAAAAAGTGCAAGTTATTAGCTCAAGTGAACTAATTCCTTTGTTTAAGTGCAGGGGGGTAGAGAGGAGGGCAGGAGAGAGAGGTGGGGGTAAGGGATAGGGTAGGGAAGGATGAGTCATACCTGGAATGGGCCCCTTCAGAGTGTGGAGATTGCTACTAGTGGTGGAATGAGGTGAGGACTTAGAATAAGGGTCAGGAGTAGGCAAGGACAAGCTGGGTAGAGATAGTAGAGGGAGTGGTAAAGGGAAGGAGGAGGAGGAGGGGTGGGAGAAACTTGCCTAAGACTAGGCCTCTTCAGGATGCTGAGAACCCTGCCAAAGAGCAGAGTCAGGCAAGGATGACTTAGGTAGAAAGGATGGAGGGGAAAGGGGAGGGAAGGAGACACATTTCCCAGTGCTGCACCCCTCCAGGATGCTGAGAACTCTGCTAGAAGGCAGAAGTAGGTGAGGACAAGTTGGGAAGAGATAAAAGAAAGGATGAAGAGAAAGGAGGGAAGAGGAGGGAAAGAAGAAGCGTGCCTAAGACTAGGCCACTTCAGGATGCTGACAACCCTGCCAAAGCACAGAATCAGGCAAGGACTAGTTGGGTAGAAAGGATAGAGGGGGAGGGGGAATAAAGGAAGAGTAATTGCCCAATGCTGGGCCCCTTCAGGATGCAGAGAACCCTGCCAATGGATAGAATTAGGCAAGGACAAGTTGGGTAAAGGGAATATGGGGGGATGGAAGAGGAAAGGAAAAAAGGAGGGAGGGAAGAAACTTACCTGAGGGTAGACATTGCCAGGGTGCTAAGAATCCCAACAGAGGGCAGATTTAGGTGAGGAAAAGTTGGGTAGAAAGGAGAGAGTGAGAGGGGAGGGGAAGGAGGAGGCTTGCCCAGTGCTAGACCCCCCCAGGATGCTGAGAACCCTGCCAGAGATCAAAACTAAGCAGGGACAAGTTGGTAATGGAAGAAGGTTAGGGGTAGGAGTGAGGGGGTAAGCGGTGAAGGGAAAGGAGAGCATGTTGAGAAGTTGGCCCCGGGGGGAGGAAGGTTTAACAAGGGATGTGAATCATGGAGAGGAGCAGAGGTATAGGAGGACAGTTAAGGAGAGTTAAAGCAGGAGCAGTTAGATGAGAGAAAGTTATGTAAGGCAGAGGTAAGGGAGTAGGAGGAGTGCTGTATTTGGGGGGGAAGGAGTTCCAGATTTGCGGGAAATGATGGGTGAAGCCTGACTGACCGATGAGTGTGGTTCAATGGGGGACCAACAAGGTGTGAGTGTCAGAGGATCTGAGGGATTTGGGGGGGGAGAGAGAGTGAGCATGAGAGGTAGGAGGAAAGTTCTCCTAACCAAAATTTAGAAGTGAGTTTGGCAGAATGAGTGAGGTGCCTGTTAGCATGCGGGAGAACGGACAGGGCATGCTAGAGGTCACAGTGATGAATGAGTGATGGAGTATCAAGGGCAAAATGACAGTAGGAGTTAAAGAGATTGTCCAATCTGGTTAGGGAGGATTTTGAAGCGACACCATAGATTACATCACAGTAGTTGAAAATTGTGAGGATCATCTTCTGGAGTAGTTCATGTTGTATCATAGGAAGGATGCAACTATGGTTCCTGAATAAGGCACCTAGCTTGGGGTGCAATTTTTTCAGGATGGCATCAATGTGGCCAGAGAACATGAAGTGTTGGTTCAACCAGACCCCAAGGTATCTGAATGAGGAGGTGTCCTCTAGGATTGTCCCATCAAGGGTATGGAAAGAAGGTAAAGGGTGGAGCCTAGAGAGTCTCTGCCTAGTGCCAAAGGTCATGGAGACAGTCTTTTTGGCATTTAGGAATAGCTGATGTGAGTCAAACCATAGCTGAACATGGTGGAAGTCATGCTAAGGGTGGTTGCTACATCAGTGGGGCATTTGCCAGAGGAGAACAGGATGGAGACATCAGCATACATATGGATAGTGGAGTAGGGGGGAGCATACTGAAGACAAGTCATTTAGGAAGATGGAGAAGAGAATGGGTCCAAGCACTGAGCCCTGTGGGACTCCTGTGGAAATGGGGGGGGAGATTGTATCCTGGATCTTGACTGAGTGTTCCACCTGAGAGGTAAGCTCTAAACCAGTTTTGGGCAGAAGTAGATAACCCAGAAGCCATAAGGGAGTCAAGAAGTAGGGCATGGGAGACTGTGTCAATAAACTTGGAGAGGTTGACAAAGATGGCAGAGGTAATGAGGCCATTATCCATCCTGGTGAAGATGGAGTCAGTAAACCTGAGTAGGGAGGTTGTAGTGGAGTGGTTCTTCCGAAAGCCAGATTGGAATGGGGTGAAAAAGGAAGAGTCAACGAAGAAGGAGGTTAGTTAGAGAGGACCAGGTGTTCTTGGAGATTAGCAAGGGCAGGGAGGAGGGAGATAGGGCATAAATATGCAGGGCAGGAGGGGTCACCACCCTTTGGGAGAGGTAGGACCACAGCATATTTCCAGTATGAAGGGACAGATGAGGACAAGAAGGAGAGATTTAGGATTAAGGAAAGGGGGTAGGCTATGGCAGAAGCTGAAAGGTAGAGAAGTTTAGGGTCCAGGTCATTCAGTTATGAGCCTTTAGAAAGATTAAGAGAGAGAAGGACTGTTAGTGTTTCCTGTGGGTAGACAGCAGAAAAGGAGAAGGAAGGGTGGGTGTGAAGGGGTTGAGTGCTGGGTGAGGGAGGATGGGGAGGTTAGAGGGGAGAGACTTTAGAAGTGCTGCAGTGCAGAAGATATAATAGGAGTTAATCTCTTGAGCCACTGCTCATGGTTCAGAGACCAAGGATTGTTTATTTTAAGCACTGGGGAAGGTGGATGTGAAGGAGGGAGAATGGTATCCTGTTAAAATAGTGAGTTAAAAATAGCAAAAAAAGAATAGCGAATAAAGAATCACTATTCTGACAATAGTGAGTTGCATATAATAGCATATGCCTTTAATGGTGATTTAACCGCGTCAAAATAGCGCAACAGCAATTATGGACTTAAAGCAGCAGTGAGACATGGCGTCAAAATCGTGAAATTCTCATAGTAAAAAAAAAGCGCAACAGCAATTATGGACTTGAAGCAGCAGTGAGACGTGGCGTCAAAATCGCGAAATTCTCATAGTAAAAAAAATCCTTTATTGAATCCTCTGTTCTCCAGTCTTCATTTCGCTGATTCCCCAGTCTGTATCTTGGTGATTCTCCACTCTTCATTTCGCTGATTCCCCAGTCTGCATCCTTCTAAACTTGAAACTGGAAGTTATATGCGAGTCCTCTCAAGTACTCGTACGTTGTCCTGTCACCATATAGTCTCACAATTTTCTCAATTCTCTCATTCTGGTCTCGATATTTCTTTTTGTTCCTGCAGTGGTTGGACCTGAGATAAGCTGCTCCAGCTTCATTTCTGTCAACTGCTGTGCTTCCACCAGACATTCAATGAGTTTCCCAGATGCTGGGATGACAAGATCCAAGGCACGAGTTAAACCCTCTATCCCAGCCCTCAACTGCATTGTTTGTTCGAGACAGCCCCAATAATGTAGCCTCATAACAGTTCCAGTTTGCCACTGGGAATATTGCATGCCTTCTTCGTGATCGTCCTTTTGGCCTTCCCAACCAAGTGTCCTCGAAATAATCGAGGATTGGTTGTAATATCTCTTCGTTTCTGGTGAAGAACTCAATGTCCCTGAGCTCCTCGAATGCACTGACTGCAGAATCTGGGGGAGCAAAAGCCAGTGACAAAAGCATTCAAAAACAAGCATTTGTCAATGCCGAATGTTTGCTTGCTGGCATTGGCAGTGGTAATGTAGAAGTTACAGAGCTGCGTAATAGGAATGGCAGTGAAGTACTGAACTGAAGCCAACCCCACCACCACCCTGCAGACAGTGACAGGCATTGGGGTGTGCATTTGGGTCATCAGGCATAACGGCCTCGCCATTTCACCACACCCCACCCTGCAGACACTGACAAGTGTCACGGTGTTCTTTGGGGTTCTTATTATATGCGCACTCCATTTCATTAGGGAAATGCAGATGGTGCTGACAGGACAATGGGGTAAACTTTGGGCTGAAGAGTCCAAGGCATACCCTCGATGCCTCTCCACTGGCTGCAGGGTGTGGAATGGTATGGAGCATTACAGGCAAGAATCCCAAGTCACACCCTGATGCCTGTCATTCTCTACAGGGTTGGGCGTATGGTTGGAAACCCCAATACCTCAGGCATTCATTGGTATTTTCACTCCAAATGTTCAACATGGTTTTTGTGACCCCAACTCATGAACAGGGGAATATCAGTTTCTTAGCCGAAGCTGCTTATGACAGCTGACATTGTATTTAGCACCACAGGTGCAAAAACATTCAACAGGATGTAAAAATGGCAGCTGTACCGCTCATGGGGAGGTGTAAATGACAATGTTGCAAATCTGCAGTAAAATATTTAAAAAACTGGTGAAGTCCGAAAGATGACATAGAAATTGCCAAGTAACGACACCCGTAATATAATTAGATTGGGGATTTTTACAGCAGATTGTCAACTCAGGCATTTTGGTGCCTCCGATCATGAACAGTGTCACTGTGATTTTCTTTATCTGTCCCGAACAATGATTTCCCACAGCGACCACGCATCTCTGCACTGAAAGTGTGAAAACACACTTAGGCCATGTTGTGAAAAATGACAGCTGTACTGTAAATAAGGCAGTGTGGAAAAATGCCACTGGTGAAAATCTGGACTTAAAATATTACAAAGTCATGAACTTACGAGGGTGCGTGGAAACTGCGCAATGCTCACTCGTAACACAGTCATTTTATGGACTTTTGTCACCAAATTTTCAACATAGCCATTTTAAGACCCTCTGCTCATGAACAGTGTAACTGTGATTTTCTTAGTCTGTCCCAAACATTGCTTGACACCAACAGCACCATTGTGCGCTACATATGCGAAACACATTTTGGGCGCATATGAAAATGGCAGCTGTACTGTTCATAAGGAAGTGTAATAAAATGGCAATGTTGAAAATCTGGAGTGAAAATATTAAATTGCCAACTTCTGAGCATGCATAGAACTGCGCAACGACACTCTCAGAAACAGTCATTTTTAGAATTTTTCACCAAATTTCAACATAGCCATTTTAAGATCTCTGCTCATGAACAGTGTCATTGTGATTTTCTTAATTTGTCTGGGACATTGATTTCCAAGATACCGACTGCGCCATTGTGTGCTACATAGGCGGAAACACGTTTTGGGTGAGATGTGAAAAATGACAGCTGTACTACTCATAAGAAGGTGTGGTAAAATGGCAATGTTGAAAATCTGGAGTGAAAATATTTAAAATTCGCGAACTTACAAGCGTGTGTAGGAACCGCGCAATGCACACTGTGAACAGTCGCTTTTGAAATTGTTCCACCAAATTTTCAAAATAGGCTTTTTAAGAGCCCGCCTTATGAACACTGGCAGTGTTATTTCATTAATTGGTCCAAAGGTGATTTCGCGCAGTGACTGCGAAATCACCCTTCGCCCCAATAACGCCATGACAGTGACATCATTCATGAGAAGGGGTCCCAAAAACCCCATGTTGAAAATTTGGTGCAAAAATTCCAAAAAATGCCTGAGATATGCAACAAAGTTGAAAAAACCCTATCTAGCCCATTATACAGCTTACCGGCATTTCCTCAGTTCGCGGTCGGCTTTGAAGAGTGCAGACGTGTTCCTGGTCCACCGAAGATCATTGCACCGAGGTCCGGAGGTAAGTATGGGGGTGGGGAGGCAGGGTGCACAGTGGGTGGTGCGGGTTGTGGGAGGGGGCCAGGAGACTTCGTGGGACCTTTTCTTTTTGATGACGACATCGGACGCTTTCGCTATGCTGTGGGATCCCAGCGTGGCACAAGAATGGATGGGAGGGGGGCGAGCCATCGGGGATTGGGCACCCCGTCGGCAAAGTATCTATTGCCGCTGGGTTGGGCTCCAGCGTGGCACCCAGTACTCAGGGGGTGAGGATAGTGGAGCCGATGGGGGATTGGGCACCCTGTCGGCTATATCATGAGTTGCCATGCTGGGGTGGGCACCCAGCATGGCATTTGAAAACTTTGAGGCGGGGGAAACAGCACAGCGACAGGGGATTGGGCACCCCGTCGGCTATACAGTGTGTCGCGTGCGGGCGCACGCCCTGCGTGCAGCATGTGTGTGTGTGTGTGTGTGTGGGGAGCTGCACATGACAGACGACATCTTATCGCTAGCTCACTGAAGCGTAGCTCCCTCTTTCAACTGTATGCCACTGCATTTTGGAGCTTGTCATAGACAGCTCCAGCATGCATTGGCTTACAGGGGTCGTGCCTGCCAACACACTGACTGAATTGGAAGAGGGGGTGACACACCTCCGAAATCTCGGATGATGGCACTATATTTCTTGCACATGCATGCAAGCAAACATAATGAAGTGCAAAGTCAGGGTCACTACAGTATAGTTTTTCCACTTCATGGCAGGTCTGTATTTTTCTCCATACAGCTTGGGCAAAGTGGAAAAAGCAACCTCTAACTTGTGTACTAGTGAAAAGAGCTGTTAACCCCTTCCATGCTGCTTTTTCAAAGTCCATAATTGCTGTTGTAGGGCTGCCTTCACCACAGAGTGCCTTAATTTTTTGAAACACACGCTCATATGAAACTGATGTTCTTGAGCACATCAGGATGTAAAGTGCTGGTAACACTTGGCCAGAACGCATAGCATGGATGCTGTACAACTGACTAAATAATGTAGGGCAAGATTTAAAAGTACTGTCTAGCATCCAATCCTGTGTGTCCTTCAACATTCTAATGTTTGCACCAGTGCCAAAAACTAGAATTCTGTCACTTTCTAGCCCACTGTCAAAAAGAAGAAATCTTTCCCTCGATCTCAGTACTGTAAACTCATTTGGGATTGTCAGTTCCTCTACACAGGCAGAGGTTACAGGACCTCCATGGTCATGCTGTCTAATGCGTTGAATGGTGCACTTCATCAGACGTATTTCTGGAAGGTGACCACTCACTGACTCAGGTACAGAGGCAATAGATGTCACTAGTACCTGCGACATACTTTCCACTGTGCTTCGTGCACGGTCGTGAATTTCTGCCATGACTTTTCAGGCTGCAACATCACCAGAATCAGGGATATGGTTATGATTTTTAAGCTTTGCAGCCACTGTGTCTGCAACTGTGTGGAGCCTAGCAATGCATTTAAACTTATGAGCATCTGCACACCTCCAATAAACTTTAGCTGCTGTTTCCATGTCCTTGCGGTGTAAGTAACCCTCAAACAAAACAAGGGACTTACCCTTTTGACTGGTCATGAACTGTAAGACCATTTCAGCACAGAGCACCAAGCTACTATCAACAACGTTGTAATCCAGAACCTGTACTGAAAGGTATGTGACCCACGACTGTATCACAACTTATAGACTGCCAAAGGACTGTGTTTGACTATGGGTTGGTATCCGAGCAACAACCTGTTGCTGGGGGAAACAGGAAGTAAAGGCAAAATAAACCACCGAGAGGCGCGATAGGCTCTATCAATGTCGCTTAGCTGTTTTGAGTTTCGCTGAACTTTCAATCGCTTTTTAATTTCTCGCTGTTATGTCAGTGCTATTAATTAAATCACTATTTATATTTCATGATATTGACATAGAACCAGGGAGAATAGAGCATGGACCACTTTCCTGAATTTGGAGGGGGAATTTATGTTTTTGAGAAAAGATGATTTAAAATATTCAGACTTGGCAAGTCTGGTAGATTTTGTGCAGGCATTTCTTAACATGCCATACCTGGCATAGTCTGGGGAAAGCTGGGAGGCCTTATGTTTCCTCCAAGCTTTGTCTTGCTCCCTGAGACAGGTCAGTAACTCAGTGGAGATCTGGGGATGATGGTTGCCACAAACTCTAGTGCATTTGAATGGAGCACAGGAGTCCCATGTAGTTAGAAATTTATCTTTAAAATAAGTGAGGGCTTGATCAATGGAAGGGGCAAAAGCAATAGGGGACCAATTGGAGCTGGCCAGTTCATCAAGAAGGGTATTAAGGTTTAAGGAGCTGAAGGAGTGGAGTTCCAGAATTTTGTGTGGTGGTTTTGGCCTATGGACTTTCCTGACTATGAAGACTGGATGATGATCACTGAGGGCATCTGGGAGGATGCCTGATTTAATGACTCGGTGGTGATCAGAGGTGAGAGCCCAGTCTATTAGGGAGTGGTTAAGAGTTTTATGATTTAGGTGGGTGGGTTCCAGGATGAGTTGGGAGAGATTGAGGACCATGATGTCATTATGTGTCTTGGCAGTTGTTGGTGATAGCCAGTTCAGGTTTGCATCACCCAGGATGTATAGTTTGCCTTTATGTGAGAGGAAGGTTATGGAGTTACTGAGATCTGAAGTATCAGATGCCTTGGATGTATCAGGTGGCAAGACATAACATTTCTTGTACTGTAGCAAGACATTTTGCAGAACAAAGACACCAATTAACTACATTAAGATTTTTTGGAACTGAGAGAGTAGAAAAAGATAGAGGCGGTGATTCTGTCAAAAAAACATTGACTACAACAGCCTTTTATACTGACCTCTTTCTGTCTACAAATCAAATGTATGGGTTGAATGAATGTATAGACTGGATACCAATTTTATAATTACCTAACAAAAAAAAATCAACTTCATATGCCCAGCACCCCCCCTCCCAGCCAATAAGCAGCAACTAAATGATAAAAAAACTGCTTTTTTGATTCTATATAACAAGTTTATTTTTTTCTGTTGTGATTCACTATTATATAATTGAAAGGATAGTAGTAGAATTTACACAACTTAGAAACATTAGTGAGGATAATCCAAATGTAATTAAAATCATCTTTCCCTCCCCATCCCCCCTCAGCACATTAAAAATAATTTTTTATTAGTCTCTAAAAGGGGAATTATAAGACAAAACTTATTTTCAGAAAATACATACTGTTATTAAAATGTTCACAAAGTGTATTGTTTGTGTAAATAAGAAGCTTGGTTTCAGCATTGTGGTCTGGATAGGTAGATTTCACTTACTGAAGAAAGATGGCAACATAGAACTAAAATATAAATTGATATAGTAAAATATTTTTCATTAAGGTGTTTAAAAATCCCTGCAATCTATAATGCTGCCCACAAACATTGCAATCCTAACAGAGTGGAAAACTAACAGTGTGAAATACAGTAAGGGAGCCAGACACCAAAGTACCTCTTGTACTTCTAGTGTTGCTATAGGAGGGGGTCTGGAACCCAGCCTAGTGTGCACAATGCTAGGGTGAATAAAAATAAATATATTTAAAGAAAAGTATTTAAGGGAGTATGATTTAAGGTGGCACTGATAAATAGAAATACAAATAACTATGAATCAGTGATTAGTGTGTCCCTTGTTTAAAAATATACAAAAAAGTCCTATACAAATGAAGAATGTCTTGCGATTGGATGAATAAGATATGGCTAATTTGTTGATACTAATACATTATCAATTTATTCTTTGTATTCATAATTTATAAAGACTTTAGAAATGATTTTAGGTATATATGACAACTCTTTTGGTGGCTGGATAAAAGAAATGTACTATAAATAAAACCTACTGAAAAATGTATTTAAGTGCAGTTCTTTTCTTAAATATGAATATAATTTTAATATCAATCTAGAAATAACTCATATTGAGTTACAAACTCTTTTTGTTGGATAAACAATTTTATATTTATTTATAGAGTACTTCCAGACTCCCAGATAAAGGGGTATTTTAGCCCAGTAATGTAGAAGTTTCTTGCCTTAAGTCTGAATGTTACTTATAAAATAAAATATGTACTTAATATGTTGGCTTTGCTGAGTGGGTCCATTATTCCAATCTGCTTGTGAGTCTTGATTGGTTTTGGCTCTCTCTCCTGTTTATACATGTTTATCTTTATTTTTCTTCCAAGATTGGCTGAGCTAGGCAGTGGTTTCATGTGTATAGTTATTCCCTCCTTTTCCTAGTAAAGTAGGCATTTCACCCGGTAAAGGCTACGCATAGTTTCACTAACAATGCATAATTCTATTTTAAACAAATTCCAGTGTTAATACTATTAAAGCCCCCCCCCCACTTAGCAGGGTTGACCACTCACTTTCTTCATCTCGACCATTAAGTATCCACATCCTCCACCACCCTACTCTCCCCAATTTTGGTGAAGAGCATTCACAGAAAAGTCAAACCTATATAATTTCCATGTCCCACCCACTGCTACACTGCATAAATACACACCCTCTTCCCATGCCAGATCCAGTATAATCATGTATACTTCCCGCACCACCACCCTCAGGAACCCACTACCCTCTCCTACCCCCATTAAACACTAGGAATGATATTAGTGAATGTCTGGTCCCTGGGTAGGTAACTGGCACACCCCTCTTTTCAGCTTTGCTGGCTGCAGTATAATGAATGGAATGAGGCCCACACTCCTATAGTAATCACCTGATCCAGTGAATGAACATTGGTGAGACTGAGGAAGGAGGGTGGTGGGTGCTATGTTGCACTGCTATTTCAGTACGGGTAGTATAATAGTTTTAAAACTGCATTAAAAAAACTTTGTGAGACTGGCCCATTGGCACAGATGTAGCCATACTGTTCATGATGCCAGTGACCTGGGTTCAGGAAGCCTAAGTCACCTAAGGACCAGCAGTGGGAGAGGGCTCAAGCATCCCAGCAAATGACTGCCCTCTCTAGCGGATGATAGTTGCCCATTCCACCATGTGACAATCTCCTTTAATAGTAAAGGCAGTGCTGCGTGATGGGGTAGCAGCATGATGATGAGTCAGCTGGCTCTGCACCTGCACAAACCTGTTTCATGCATGCCAATGTGTATTCAATGCCACCAACTACGAGGAGGGGAGGGATTGGGAGATTAAGAAGGGCAGGGGGAATTGTGTAGAGAATGATCAGGAAAAAGAGATATCCTTAACAGATACTTCTGTTCAGTCTTCAAAGTGGAAGGTAAAGGGGATGGACCACATAAAAGTGGCAGGAACACTGGGAGGACGGAGGTAGATAGAAATCCAACTACAGAGGAAAGAGTTCTGAAAGGACTTGTGAATCTGAAAGTGGACACATTTATGGCACTGAATGGGGTACATCCAAAAGTGTTGAGGTAGCTTGGGGAGGTACTGACTGCACATCTGGCAGTCCTATTCGACAACTCACTGTAAACAAGAGTGGTTCTACAGGACTGGAGGAGGGCAGATGTAGTCCTGCATCATAAAAGTGGGAGCAGGGAGGAGATTGGCAACTATAGGCCACTCAGTCTGACATCCATGATGGGGAACTTAATGGAATTGCTTTTGAAGGAAGATTAAGCAGTATCTTGAATCCAGGGGGTTACAAGACCCAAGACAGCATGGATTCATGGGGGGAGGCATGTTAGGTGAACCTGATTGATTTCTTTGGCTGGGTGACCAGGGAAAAAGATGAGGGTCAGGCAGTGGACATTGCATACTTAGACTTCAACAAGGCCTTTTACATGTTACCACATAGGAGGCTCATAAGGAAACTGAGCAGTTTTGGTTGGCCCTATGGTGGTAAACTGGGTATGAAATTAGTTAATACATGGGTGACAGAAGGTGGTGGTGAATGGAACTCACTCCAGGGAAGGAAGAGTTATCAGTGGGGTACCTCAGAACATAGTACTGGGTCCAGTCCTCTTTAATGTTTTTATACATGACATTGTAGAAGAGTTGGAAGAGAAGGTATGTCTCTTTGCAGATGACACAATAATCTGCAATAAGGTGGACACTCCAGAGGGGATGGGAAGAATGTGTAGAGACCTGAGAAAATTTGAGCAGTGATCTGGGGTGTGGCAGATGGGTTTCAATGTGATAAAGTTCAAAATCATCCACTCAGATCAATTCAGGGCACAGAAACCCAGAGATAAAGTATAAAATAGGGGATGCAGATCTGGTGGTGTCCAAACAGGAAAGGGACCTTGAAGTGATCATATCTGATGACCTCAAGGTGGTGAGGCAGTGTGATAAGGCAGTAAGTAGGGCCAGTGAGATGCTGGGTTGCATAGGGAAGGGTATCATCAGCAGAAGGAGGGAGGTGATGTTGCCACTGTTTGACTTGTTGGTGAAGTCCCACCTGCCCAGTTGTGGAGACTGCATCTCAGGAAGAACATAGACAGAGTGGAGGCTGTCCAGAGGAGGGCAATTAAAATGCTGCAGGAGCTGCATCAAAAGCCCTATAAGGAGAGTCTGAGGGATCTCAATATGTACACTTTGGATGGGGGGGGCATGTTAGAGACCTGCAAATACCTCACAGACATATTGAGGTCTTCTAGCCTCTCCTCATAAGGCTTTTGATGCTTTTAACTGCTTTTCTACTACTGCTGCTGCTGCAGGGTTTTATGATCATTTTGTTAGGGACAGGCTTACTTAGTCCATGTCCTAGCAAGGTGACAAGGGAGGAAGAGAGAAGAACTGCATGCCAGGCTGCTGTGGTGTAGCAGCAACAGCAGGAGACTGGAAAAGCAAGCTTAAATTTTACAACAGGTAAGCCACTGCTGCCTGAATTGCAATTTCCAATCCATTTCCAGAACAGCTGGTGTCCTTTGAGAACTGATGTTCTTTCCCTATATTTTATTTCCTCCTTGCAGGTACTAGGTAGTAGGAATCCAGGCAGTGGAATCCCTGTGTGGCAGGAGGAGCCTATAGCTGCAGTAGGAAGACAGCAGACCTGGGGAGGGGACCATGTTCCAGGAACAACAGACCAGAGCTGTGTTCATCTAAATTGTTATAAAACCTGAAAAGCCTGAAAGCAGAAGAAGTTAAAAGAAGAAGAAGAAGTGGTGATAAGCTATTGAGCCATGGCTGTCTCTTAGAGACTGTTGAATTCAGGCAACCAGATTGTTAACCTGGGAAGATATTCAGGCTGAATATTTTTGGTTTCGACCTCAAGACTCTTGCCAGGGAAAGGCTTCTGTATTTTCAGATATACTGGTGTTTTTGTTGATTATTGTTACCAATCCCTCCTACTTAGTTTGTGTTATAGTTAGACTCATCTGTATTTCAAAGGAAAGAAAACTGAGTTCTGGAGTTCTGAAGTCCCATAGATGAGCCACAATGTACCATATTCAACTATTATTTTAGCTAAACAGTTCAGAGATTGTGTATTTATTTATCACCCCTCAGTGTAAACTATAAGATAACTTGTTTAAACTACTTTCGATAAACATAAAATTAAATTTAAATGCTTTAATTTTTGTTTGAAAGGAGGCACATGACCCATTTGGACAAATGTGCATGTGCTGGTGTTTGTAGGTAGAGCAACATTTCTGTTTGGAGCAGCATACTGCCAGCATGCAGATCAGAACACAGAACATCATTTTAACACAGTAGTGCAAGCTGTTAGCAATATTACGGAGCAAAACATTTTCACAGCTCATTATTCTCGAGAGTGAACTTTAGTAAGAGAACATTCATGACTAGTTGGGGTTACAACTTAAGTGTTACTTTTATTTAAAATCTGTTTAGCTGCCTAGAAATATGGAAGTCTCGATTCAGGGTAGTAATGGCAGACCAATAGCTTTTGGGTTAATCTGCAGAACAGAGCAATCTGTGATAAAAATCAAAGTAACAACTAATTTACTTTTTAATAATTTATTTTATGCTTTAAGGGGGGCATGAAAAGAGTTTTATATAGATTGCCTTTAGATTGTTCTTTTGGTGTATAGCATTACTAATATAAGTTAAGGATACTTGATATACCGAGTACTGCCTAATAGCGAATGGTGATTAAAAATAACTGAATTTATAAATCATCATTTATTGGGAAAGTATTCACTGGTTTCTTTTTATGTTCCTTCTATCCCCAAGCGGAACTGCTAGCCCTAGAAGGAAAATACATATCCCTGGAGTTGGTACCAAGGATGCTAAGTGAAGACAGGCAAAGAATATTTGACTACAGGGAGCAGAATCAAATAAGAAGGGCCTTGAGTAATCAGCCCCCTCCCCCCCCCGGTTGCAATAAGAAGCTCCGTGGTGGATCAATGTGTTGAAAGCACAGCAGTAATAACAGAGTGACATATGACTTGAAATTAAATATCATCAGACAGTAAAAAGGTTGATTCTGTGTTGCTAAGGAAATGGAACTTTAATCCAAGGTAGGCACATTTTTTCCAGCATTATTTTGGTTCAATAAATCCTATCCTTCACAGACAATTCTATGCCTCTGTACTTAATTAAGCAAGCAATAACTCATGACGAGGTGTGGGTTATATCCTGATAAGACAACACCCAGGTGTGTTCTAAGGCATGAGATATTTGCGCCGAGTGCCTTATGCACCTGGGGGTGCTTTTATGAGGGCATAAACCACACCTTGGAGTGTGTCATTGTGCTTATAAAATGGGTCCCCCTGTAAAAAAGAAATTATTTAAAAATTTCAGATAAGAAGTTTTAATAAGTTTTCTAAAAGTATGTTAATATAAGTAAAAAATTGAAAAGTAGTCCCTGTACTGTACTTATATTGACAGTATATGTAAATGGGAGCCACTAGAGGGCATTGGTGTCTGTGTCTCACACCCCCTACACACACATTTTATTTTATTTGTTTTTGTTTTGTTTATTTATCAGGCTCTTTTTTGTCTGGAGCATGAGATGGCTGGATTTCTGTGGCAGCAGGTAGGAAATGAACATATCAGTTGTGAGCTGCCCACACGCTTGAGCCACTTTGGGTTTGGATGTCAGCTCTGTGGCTTGTATTTAATTTCCTAATATTGTTGTCATTTGTTTTTATGTTGTCTGCTTCTATACCTCTTGACTTTAATTGTTTTTTTGGGATGTGTAGTTGGGGCAAGGAAGACGCGATTACAGCGGTGCCACTGCCAGCCACTGAATGAGCTGACCTGTGAGCAAGCCACTTCCAGTTTTGTGGTTGACTTTTGGTATTGCAATGGAGTTTCTCATTATTAGAAAGAAGGTACAGCTAATGAGTCATGGCATTTTTTTTTTGTTCAATACAGTGCTTGAAACAACAGGTGGAAGGGCAGGTTTTTGGCTTTCATTTGAAAGGGGTTTCTTGGCAGCACACGCTACAACACTCGTGGGATCACAGGTGGGTGTTTTATCCATTCTACTTTCATTGCAAGGGTTTTCTTGACTGAAATTATCAAAGGTCAGAAAGTTTGTTATGAACATGTTCACTCAGTGGGGAGATGTACAGTACTTGGGTACTATTTCAGATTATGGGGTGGGCAGGGGGCCAGCTTCACCACTACAGGAGAGACATTGGCACAGTGATCTGTTTTATCAGTCCTGTCTGGCTGAAGAAGTGCCAGTTGGCACAATATGCCATGATATGGACACGGCTAGAGGTATCTCTCAGCCAATCAGGGCATAGAAATCTTCAGACCCATTTTATAAAGACTCATAAACTACATAGGGAAATATGAATGGCTAGAGGAAAGGGAAGGAACTGGAACAACTGGAATCAGTTTTCATTTTTAACTTTTGTACAGTAAGAAAACTTTATATTTGACTGTACTAAGTTCCTGGGTTAACACTCTGCATCCCTATAACTAACAAATGACTTATTTTATAGCTCACTTGTGAGGAGTATCCATATATTGCACATTTTTGTTGTGGTATTAATTCAAGAAGGGTAATAATTCATATTCCGCAACCAAGTCCGTTTTAGGAGTTAACTGAATATTAGCTTTAAGGGGGAAAAGGAAAGCTAGCCCTAGAGGACATAGTAATAAAACCAAACAAAAACTGGCCAAAACATAAAAAACAGACAGCAAGATACTACTAAAAAAATAACCAATTATTTTGTAATGCCAGGGACACAACTAGATATAATATGACCAAAGGATGTTAGAATTAAAGGTTCTGTTGTTCCTAAAAACACTTCATCACTTAAGAAAGGTAGAACATTGTTATCCCTAAGTACAGAACACCCATTACTAGTAGAGATTAGGGAACACAAGAATCCTCAAAGAGTACAGATAGGAGAAATATATGATCATCCAAATTACTCAAAAGAAACTATTGAGAATACTGGAATTGGAGACAATTCAAAAATAGTTGATACTAGTTAACAACAATTAGGAGAAGAAAGGATTTTAGATGTAAAAAACACAGTTAAAACTACTGAGGTTAAGCATCCAGTTAACAATAACCCATTAGCAAGAAATTCATTTTTACAGGATTTTGAAAATGTTATCTTGCACTATATAGATTGATTAAGTTTGGACCCCCCACATACACACAAATATAAACTGGATATTACACATCTTTGGAGTAGAGAATGGTCAATGCATAAAATGATTACCGAAGAAATAAACCTTGAAAGCAATAGTGATGTGGAACTTAACTTAATTCTGATAACATTGCATGAAATAACAGAAATAATTAAAGAAAATAACAAGTATCTTGATCAGTTACTGTCCCTGATGCATCCCTTAATAAAAAATACAGAAAAAGAAAGTATGTCCCCAAAGAACCAATATAGAGAACAAAAAAGGGTGTATTGCTTCAGTCAAACAAAATGAATATTAAAACCACAACTAAACTGTGCATGTCAGGCATGTCTGGCGGGGATGAAGGGATGGAGGCCTGAAACTTAGACTAAAATATCCAAGGTAGTAAGGTCTATTGTAGTTTAAGAAACAGTTTGTTTCATGACACAACTCCATATATTAATAAGCACAATAGTGGCTGAGATAGTAGAGGCTTAAGGTACTGTAAAAAAATTATGGAAGGATTTACACGTTGTAGTATATGTGATATGTACAACAAAGGGGTAACAGAAGGAGAATTTAAGTGCCATAATTGTTTGTTGATTGAGGTATTGAAAATAGAATTTGAGACATTAAGGCAAAGACTAGAGGTGGATAAAGAAATCACTACCCTTGAGAAATTTGTAGACAGCTCTGTATGGATATTATGATTATAGAGGACACAGGAGATAAAAGAAAAAGAACAATAAGTGCTGAACAAGGGAATGATTGGAATGTCACAGAGGACAACTGGTTCACAGTGGAAGGAAGGGTGAAGAGGAGGAGAGGTAGATCATTGGGAGAGGTCCCCACTGAACTAAGAAATAAATTTGCTATACTAGACCACGGTAACCCTGTTGATCAGGAGGGGGATGTTAATATAATGAAGCTAACAAATAGCATTAGAGTTATTAATTCACAGAAGGAACTGGATAATGTGAATCGGGAAGGAAATATTGAAGTATCAAGAGAGATAAATGCACTCACTCCTACAGTTACTAAAAGGAATAGGGAAGTAAATAATGTAGCAGGGGACCTAAATGGATCACAGACTGTTCTGACTCCACCATCTCTAATTAGTGAGCCAATGATTCCAAAACAGAACACGGGTATGCAATATATATTACTACTGGGGGTTTCAATTCTGAAGTATACAGATTCGGTTATATGTAAAGGCAGGAAGGAGCAAAGTATGGTAGCCTCGATCTCAGGGGCAAAAGTGAGTGATCTACGAGGCAATATAGAGGGATACCTAGAGGGATCTGAGGCATCAATCACAGTTTTCCATATCAGAACAAATGATGTTGGGCATAGAAGGCTGACTGAAATAAAAGAAGATTTTGAAGAACTTGGGAAAACATTAAAAAGTAAGGGCTGCAAACTAATTGTATCAGAAATATTACTGATCCCCAGAGCTGGTATATTTTATTTATTTGCTTTTGTTAACCAGGTTAGCACACTAGACAGCAAGTGCCTATTTTTAGGTGCGACCTAGGAATTACGGAGTACATAGGAAACAACAATACAGGGTCAGGGTACATTCAGGCCCACGAACAAGTGGGTGGAGTAGTAACATGGTACAACTGTCATTACATAGTAAGGTAAGGTACACAGCAAGCAGGATATAAATCGGCAGTAGGGAGATGGGTTAGCACCAGTTAAACACCATGACAGAGAGTACAACAAAATACATGAGATTACACGAGCTCCTAACATTAAAGAGAAACGCTACACACCTTGTACAGCTAGATGTGGGACGTGCTAAGACAGGGGCGCCACCCCTCCAGGAGGGCTTAAATACATTTATGCAGGTAATCAGCATAGATTAGCAGCGGACAGTGAAACAGCCCACAGTCTCCCATGAGTATCCAGAGGAGGGGGAGACTATACTGGAACTATGTAGCACAAAGACAGGCAGCTTTGGTTTTGAGGAAGTTCCAGAGTGAGGTTTTGCAGCAGGGATGGGAGGGAGATGCATGTACAAGGGCTGGAAGTGAGTTCCACAGCCTAGGTGCACAGATGGAGAAGGCCCGGTCACCAGTGAGAGTGCGGGTCTTAGGAACCAGGCAGACCTGTGTAGTGCTAGATCGTTGGTGGTAGGCAGGGGTATCATGTTTGAGGGGAAGGGCTAGTGCAGGAGGAGTGGATGTTCTGACTATGTTATCAGCAAAGTTGCCAAGGACAAACCTGTGGTGTATATACAGGAACAGGGATATACAAACTTTAAATGGCTGGTTAAAAAGATGTTGCCATAGAGAGAATTTTACCTTCCTACATAATTGGAGTACATTCAGCAAAAACTGAACTGTTCAGTATGGATTGACTGCATCTGAACAGGAGGGGTTCTAGAATATTTGGATCAAAGATAAGATCTGTAATAGAAGATGCTTTAAACTGAAAGAGGAGGGGTGAGGGAAAGGGGTTATGGACCAGGTTATCATGAACAACATAAGGAAAAATAAGGGGATGTCTTTCTTCACTGAGGAAGAATGCAGGGGTATTTTGATCAATGCACAAAGCTTATGAAATAAAAAGGATGAGTTAAAATGTTTCTTATCGAGAGACAGAATGCAAATATGTGGGGTAACAGAAACCTGGTGGACAGATAAGGATACTTGGAATAGAAGCATACCTGGGTACAGACATTTCAGTAAGGAACGCCATGGCAGATGTGGAGAAGGGGTGATGATTTATATAGTGGAGGATATTATGGTGGAGGAGATGGAATGGAGTGGTGGGGAACATGTTGAGCAGGTCTGGGTAAAAATACTACTGAGGAAGGGTAAGAAGATCATTCTGGGTGTGATGTGTAGACCACCATCTCAAGATGAGTGTCTAAACATTGAGATGTTGCAATTTTAAAAAAATATTGATCCTGAGGAAAATATTGTGATATTAAGACATTTTAATATGCCTAATTATGGGTCTAATGCACTAAAGGGTGGGTAATACACACCTGAGGTGCGTACCCCACCTGTGTACCTACGCCACCCTGGACAGGTACAGGATAACTGCCGTGCACTACTGCTAGCACCCTCGGGTGCCTGTACACAGCCACGCCCCATGGCATGCATGGTCATGCAGGTGGTCAGGGTGGAGCAGTGGCTCGGGTGGGCATCCAATTGAATGCATATACTGGGTCCCTGGTTGGATCCCTTGCACCCTTGTGAGGGCACAGGGAGTAGGGGAACAGCCGCATATAGCGGCACTGTAGACACACCTTCAGACAGTTGCCTGAGCTGCTGCTCCAGCCCTCCCCTGCAGCCTAGTGGGCTGGGGCAGCACAGCGGATAGGTTCCCATTACTGCTGTAACCCAACAGCCATCATTCACAGGGGCACACACTGGGTTACATCAAGTCTGGGCAGGCGTACCCAGTGCCACCTCTGTCTGCCACTATGCAGCTTAGTGAATGCTGTGTAGTGCAGGCATGCCCCCAACACACCCCCAGCATGGACATCCCTGAGGGACTTAGGAGGCAGGCACGTAAGTGTCTTGTACTTCACTTACATGTCCCTGGTGAATGCCACCAGGGGTCCATGGGACCCACGCTGCATAGCATTCACACGTGAGGTTGCCTACATGCCTCAGATACAAGGTGCATAGGCAACATTTGTGTTAGTGAATTGGACCCATTGTTTGGGAAACATGGAAAATGACCTCAAGGCTGGAGAGGGAATTCCTTCAAATAATTGATAAAATAGGGATGGAACAGTACGTTATGAAACCAACTAAAGAGTAGAAGATCCTAGATCTATTGGTTAGTAATGTGGGTGAAATAATTACTAACTGTTCAGTTTCTCCTCCGCTTGGAAGAAGTGATCATAATATGGTTGGTTTTAGTATTGTCATCGAGGTGCAGGCCATCAAGGACCTTATTATACAGAAATGTTTTGCTATGGCAAATTTTGAAGCTATCTGTCAAGAAATGAGAAGGTGGAACTGGGATAATGACTTTTTACATTTAACCATCGAAGGAATGTGTCAAAGGGTGTTAAACAAAATAGATGAATTAGTAGCTAAGCATGTCCCAGTTAAAAAACAATTTACAAAACAAATTGGGATGGGGGGTCCATGAGGGGCCCCATGGATCAATAAGATTATCAATGTATTATTAAAGGAAAGAAACAAGGCACATATAGTAGCAATAAACACTGATATTGAGGCAAATTGGTTGAATTATAAAGCTGTAGCATGTGAGTGTAAATCCAGTATGAGGAAGGCAAAGGCTGAATATGAGGCAAATCTGGCCAGAAGAACTCAGGATAATTACAAATCCATTTACAAGTATGTAAATAATATGAGGGGTGGAAGAGTACAGGTGGGACCACTGGAGGACAGTCAGGGAAACCTAGTAACTGACTCATTGAAATAGCTAATTTACTAAGCAAGTATTTTAGTTCAGTTTTTGGTGACAGGACAAATAGTGATATTGCTAGCTCTGTAAGTGGAAATCCGATACAAATAAAACTGGACCCAATGGTAACAGGCTTAGGAGATTAGATGCCAACAAATCGCAGGGCCCTGATGGATTACATCCTAGGGTAATCAGAGAGATGGCTAATGAGTTGGCAAGACCTGTCACAAAGATATTTCAGGAATCATTAAACAGAGAGGTAGTGATATCACCTTGGAGAGATGCTGTTATAGTGTCCATCTTTAAAAAGGGATCCAGGAAAGACTGTAAAAACTAAAGACCAGTCAGTTTAACAACTGTGCTTGGAAAGATATTGGAAGGAGCAATTCAAGACCTGATTGAGGACACCATATATAGACAGGGGTTGCATGGCTTCACTGAAGGAAGATTGACACAAACAAACATATTGGAGTTCTACAACAAAGTCAGTAAGGCACTGGATGGGAGCAAGGCTGTGGATTTAGTTTTCCTTGATCTAAGTAAGGCCTTCGACAAGGTTCCTCATGACAGACTTTTGAAGGTCTTACAGGATATGGGTTTGGATGGCACTCAGGTTACATGGATTCAGTCATGGCTTTCTAATAGAAAACAGAGTGAGTATAAGAGGATATATGTCTGGATGGGCAGAGGTTAGAAGTGGGATACCACAGGGCTCTGTATTGGGATCATGCTTGTTCAAACTGTTTGCCTCATCTGTACCTGTAAGTGAGGGAACCAGGCTAATAAAATTCGCTCATGATATTAAACTAGGGAGGGTAGTTGATTCCCCTGAGGATGCTGGCATACTGCAAGAGACACTAATGGAGATAGAACAATGGGCTAACAGGAATAAAGTGGAGTTAAGTATCGAGAAGTGTGTAGCTATGCACTTAGGGAGAAACAAGTTGAGTTATAGATATGCTATAGCAGGAAAGAAACTTAGAGAAACTAAGAAAGAGAAGGATCTGTGCATTTTAGTGTCAAACAATTTAGAAATGAAATCAAATTACCGCACATTATCTAAATGGGCAAATTCCATCTTGTATAGTATAAGGAGAAACATTAGGAGCAGAGATAGGAGCATGGTGGTACCCCTGTACACATCCTTGGTGAGACTGGGTCTGGAATACTGTACCCAGTTTTGGTCCCCCTCTACTAAATTAGAATTCCAAGCACTGGAAAGGGTACAACACAGAGCTACAAAAATAATTGACACTATGCACCATCTCAGTTATGAAGGCAGATTAAATGAACTGAGGATGTTCACTTTAGAGTACAGAAGAATGGGGGGGGGGGGCATATGCCAGGTTTATAAGTCCTTTTCCAATAATGAATTTTTGAGACTGTTTAGATCTGAGGACAAAAGAAATTAATTATAATACCATGGCCCACATTTTGCAATTAAGTAGAAAAACATGCCGTACCAGAAAAATGGCAGCTTGGTTCAGTCAAAGAGTGGTGAGTACTTGGAATTCATTACCTATTGAGGTGGTGAGTAGCTAGAGCATGGAGATATTCAAGAAAAGTCTGGATACCTATTGAAATAGTAAAAAGATATGGGTAATAATTTTTAACAGGCAAGCTGCTATGGGCAATGTCTTCTTAGCCTGAACAAAGCTATGAAACCTATGAACCTATAAATGGTGGTAGGTGAATACGGCATTTTGGGAATAGTGCTGTCAAAATTGCATTTCCAGAATAGTGTCTGCCCAGACAGCTACAGGGGTAGCATAGTGCAAGACAGTTACCACTACTCCGGTAGCTGTCTAGTCACAGTGGAGGACAGGAGAAGTATCCAGCATTGTGGTGCCCTGCTGAGCTGCTCCTGTGATGGAGGAGACTAAGGCCTCAAGCAGCTAGGGAAGGTAATCATCCTGGAGACCAGGATTCTGTTCCTGGTCTCCTGATTGTTGTATTTTTCATTTCCCCCACCAAGATTTTTTTTTGTCCTCTCGTCAGAGTTCCACCCCCTCCCCGTGGAGTTGATTATAATAATTTCAGGAGGTAAAGCCATGGTAGAGGTTAAAGTGTTTGTGGAGCACTACCATTGGCATTGTTGTTACTGTGGCTGTTTTGGTCAGTGCTGTACTTGTCAGCACCATTTTGCAGTCATAATTTTTGATCGCTCTGTTGTTGAATTCGTGATATTGACCTAGTGCCCAACTAAACACATAGCACAACAAGATGAGACAGCAATTAATAAATTAGTCAGTGATTTAAATATAACAGGGTTAAAAAAAAATCAAATTCCAGATGACAAAAAGAGGAATTCAAGTGGTAACCAAACATTGAATAAAAAAAGAACAGAAGTAGATTTATGTAACTCAATAAAATATAGTATTAATTTTGAGACACTAAATAGGAAAAGAACTAATAACAAGAATACATATGAAAGAAGAAATTACCATGAAGAAAACATGCATGGATTGGATATGTCCCTAAAAAAAAGTACACAAGAAAAGCCAAAAAGAATCAAACACAAAAGCATCTGCAAAGGAAATCACAGCAATGGAAGGGACTGTGATAAAGAACTGTTAAACAAGGAACAGGAAATAGAAACAGGTTTACAATTTGCTACAGTTTATTTAGATAGGATTTTATTTATTTAGTTTTTGTTAACTGGGTTAGCTGTGCTAGCCAAAGTTGACTGTTTTAAGGACGACGCGGGAGAATACATACATAAAATGAGATGAGATTGTACAATACATAGTATATAGTACAGGTAGGTTAGAATACATATCAAGTCAGACAGTACTTGAGATAATACATATAGCTATTCAGAGATGACAAAAGTGACATTAGTACATGCAAATAACAACTGAAACTGGGCTAAGTGGCAGCTATAAAGACATTTTATAGCAAAGCTTGTTTAGAAGTGCAACAGTGTCTTGGGCAAAATAGGGTGGTTAGCTGTGAGGCATTAAGTGGGATCAAAGCAAGTGCAGGGGTCCTGGGATAGGTGGCGATATGGTTCTTTTTTGAAGATTGGGTGGGAGTTAGCCTGCCTCAGGGCAGGAGAGAGGGAGTTCCAGGTGGTTGAGGCGGTGCAGTGAAATGCTCCAGAGCCTTTTGAAGTAAGACACCTGGGTACAGTAAGTAGAAATTTGTTTGCCGAGCATAGTCCATGGGCAGGTGTCTGTGGTACAAGTACAGCTGCAAGGGAGGAGGGGGTTTGGTTATGGATTCCAGAGTCTGTGATGGTCCCTAGGGAGTATAGTCAGTAGGCAGTTGGGGAGAGCCAGCCTAGGTCATTATACATTATGCAATGGTGCTCGAGGCAATGGAAAGAGGAGGCATACCGACATATGTTGTTATACACGACATCCCATTTATGGAGAGCAGTCTTATGGGCATTAGCAAAAGTGGATACACCATATGTCAGTGCTGGAAGCAGAAAACCCTTGGCAATTGCCAATCTGGCAGATGGTGTTAGTGAAAATCCAATGACACTAAGGATTGTGACTTATAATATTTGTAAAGGGGTATTAGGAGAAGAATTTAAATGGAAAGATATAAGCTCCACTTACAGATATAAAACATGTGTAGAGAAAGATATAATTCGCTTGGTCCCTAACTCAAAGAGAACAAGGAAAAATTTATTGAATAGGTAAAATGATTTCACATCTTTTGGGACTATACTGGATGCAACATTTGCTTACATTATATTAAATAAGAAGGACAGAAATTATAGTATGGAAGCTAGTAGAAAGAAGGGTATGGAATACAGTGATAATAATGAAAACAGGAAAAAACAAAACAAGCTACAAATAAGAATAACAGAATATATTAAACCTGTTGAATATGTTCATATGTTACAGGGAGATAGTGAAGTCCCAAGGCAGTTAACAAGGGGAGGAACTATAAGAAGTACAAGAATAAATAATAAGGAAGTGCTAGAAGTATAATCAATTAACGCTGAAGCAGGAAGCTGTGAAGAAGACAGCTCAGAAAAATTAGAGCTAGAGTTGGAGCCATGTACAATCAGTATTAATTCAAATTGATTGCAGTGCACACTTTCAATTCTTAGCTGGAATATATATGGTTTGGCAAACAAAACTGAAGACTGAGATGGGAGCAAGAATTAGGAAAGTATGGTATCCTTTTACAAGAGATTTGGTTGTGGAATACAGTATTTACAGTAGAGGGATATACTAGCTGGGAATTAGAAGTGGAAAAGAAATATAATTTTGGTAGGGCAAAAGGAGGTCTTATTATATTGGCTTCCACATGTAAATGTCCTGAGTGCATTAGACTGAATTATGGTACCATGTTGTTTTTGTGTATCTGGTAAAGATGAGGGAAGGAACAAGTGCTATTGTCATAAATTAAAATATCCCTACAGCCAACATGTTTATTGTTAAAAGTGCTTTGGAAGTATTAGATGCTGCATTGACACAGATACAATTCAAATACCCAGGCATTCCAATCATTGCAATGAGAGATTTTAATGTCCTAATTGATAATAAATTAGAAGTATATTTGAATGAATGGCAATTAGATGATACATATAATATCACGGCTAGAAATTCCAAGGACCTGGTAATAAATATAAAAGGTTCTTATTTACTGGAAATTGTAGCATCTAATAATGGGAGGGTAGTTAATGCAAGGGTAAAGGGGGAAACTACTGGTGAATGGTCCTTTCCAACAAAAAGGGAAAGTAGCGTGTTGGACCTATGCCTCACAGATATTATTTTATTTTAAATTGGTAAATAACTTCACTGTTATTACCCATTCTAGATAGTGATCACTTCCCTTTTGCTCTAGAAATTAAAACCAAGTACTGTAACAACAGTATAATAAAGATAGTTCCACAGCAGGCAGATCAGCATATGATTGTAAGGAATAGGAAATGAATAAAGTGGACACCTTTTTTTTTTGAGGGGAAAATTAAAGAAGAATTAACAAACTTAAAATCTATATGGGATGATAGTTCAGGTACTTCCACAGTTAATCCAATTAGAAATTATGAGTATATTATTGAAACCTTGAAAATGAGTCTTAAGGATGAGAATTGTACTATAAAGAAGGAAGGAATAATACGACACAATGCATGGTATGTTACTCACTGTCAAATTATGAAAAAACTATGCATAGAATTGGTAGAATGGCACAAAATCAGTTGACCTAGCCCCAAGGATAGCCTTTAAATTAGTAAAAAAAGAACATAAAAAAACTAATAGAAATCAAGAAATTAGAATACAAGGAACAACTATGGCTGAAATTACAAGATACAATAGTAAGAGAAAACACCAGAGGCTTCTGGGATTTGGTGGTTCATGGAACAAAAATATATTCATAATATAATGTCAGTAATTCAACCGGTCACATGGATAACAATTTTCCAGACAAAATATGGAGAATCAAAAAGGGTGGCTCAACATGATCATAAGTTGAGAGACAGATTTGAAAATAAGCAAATCTGTGTAGCCAGAAATCAGCCAGTGAGGATGGTATTAAATAATGCAGCTGAAGGAAATAAGCATCTCTTTATGACAGAAGCAGAAGTTATCCTGGCAGTAAATGTTCAAAAAAGAAATAAAGCTCCTGGGATAAATGGGTTAAAGGCAGAACATTTTCTAGTACATCCAGAGTGGTGGTCTAGTCTGCTATGTACCGTATGATACACAATCATATTTGTAAAACTAGAGAACTCCCAAATGAATGGAAGGATGGTCTAATTGTTCCTTTACATAAGAAAGGCTCATTTAAAGACCAAGAGAACTATAGACCGATAAGTTTACTATGCATTGGACTAAAAATATTTACATGTAACATTCTGGAAAGTTGACTATATGGGTGACAGAAAATAGTTTGCTGTCTGAAGTTCAATTAGGTTTTTAGAAAGATTATGGAACAGTTGATAATATGTTCATATTAAAATTCCTGATTTAGAAATATACAATAAATATGCAAGGAACACCATATATATATGGCCTTTTTAGACCTAAAGGCAGCTTTTGATAAAGTGAACAGGGAGATACTAGGGGATATATTGAAGTCATATGGCACAGATAGTCACCTACAGTATTAGCTTTAATTAAAAAACTGCACACAGACAATAGATCCTTTCCTAGAATAGTAAGAGATGGCACATTGTCCAGTAGGATTTAACATAGGGAAGGGAGTGGATCAGAGTTGTTTGCTAGAACCTCTGCTTTTTAATCTATATGTGGAACCATTGATTGGAAAAGTGGAGGAAGTGGATACATTTGCCTCTAGTACTGATAACCGTAAAATTAGTGTTCTATGCTATGCAGATAACATAAGCTGTGCTCAATACCCCACTGTGCCTAAAAAGAGCCATTAGGGTAACCATGGAACAGTTGGAAGGCCTGGACCTAGCAGTAAATCCAACTAAATCAAATATTATTATTTTTGGTAACTCTGCGTACAGGAAATCTACATTGTGGAAAATTGGCAACATTAACCTAGATATTGCAACTAACTGTAAGTTCTTAGGCTTTGTTTTTGACCAGAAAAGTAACTGGAAATATCACATTTTATATACTAAAAAACAGGCACTACAGGCTTCCAGGGCCATACATAGATTGTGAAAACTGTTTGCAAGCAATTCTTTTAAAGCATTGAAACAAACTTTTGATGCAAAGGTGGTTAGCATGTTATTATATGGTGCAGAAATCTGAGCCTTTAATAAAGGAATTAATGATCTAGAAACAGTTCAAAATGTTTTCTATAGAAAAATATGTGGGTTAAATAGAGATATTGCAACCTTCTTTGTAAGAAGTGAATTTCATTTAAAATATATTATTTAATGACTCAAATCAGGGCCATACGGCTCTGGATGAAAATGGTTAAATTGCCTGAGAATAGAATTCTAACGAAGTGTTGGATGGAGGCTAATGAAAGGAACAGAAACCAAAAATGGTTCAACCAACTAAACACTGAACTAAAGAGGCAGGCCTAATTGAGATCTGGGATATATATGCCATTAATAACATAGACAAATATACGCAAGCAGCAATTCAGAGGCTTGACAATCTATTTTTACAAGTAGAATTTGGAAAATTAAAGGAATTGCATAATTGCAATGAATATTACCAGATGAAGCAACCAATGCAAAAAGAGAAGTACTTAGAGTTTGTTGAAAAGGCATCACATAGAAATGCATTTTGCAAATGTATAGAACAGGTATTGTAACAAAAGCACATAGTTGGGAAAATGCAGGATCTTATGGAGGCACAGACTGCTGTTTTAGATGTGCCAACTGAGCCAGATTGACAGTAATTCACCTGATATTTGAGTGCACACTGTTAACAAATAAAAGGCAGCAATTTAATAACGTCATGTGAAAATAAATACATCCTAAAATGTATGCTTTATTGTGACATAACAAGTTACATTTTTGCAACAGCAAATATTATTGCAGTTGCACTCTGCATAGTTTGATGCTTTGAGGGGGATGTAGAGTGCTAGTTTATGATTGATATGTCATTGATAATGTAATTATTATTGTGTAACAGATTTTAATTGACTATGTGCAATTACCTGATTTTAATAAGCTGGTATTATAACATGTGTATGTCATACATGGTTTTATACATACTTGTTAGTAAACTACTACTACTACTATTACTACTACTACTTCACAGGGTTGAACAAGGTACAGGAGGGGAGTATGTTTCTGAGGAGAAGGTGTAAGAGAACAAGGGGTCATGTAGTAAAGCTGGAAAGGGGGAGAATTTAGGAGGGATGTGAGGAAGTACTTCTTCACTGAAAGCATGGTGGATGCCTGGAACAGTTTTCCAGCAGAGGTAGTGAGGGAGAAAACAGTGATGGACTTCAAACATGCATGGGATAGGCACAAGGGAATCTTGGTTGAGAAGCAAGGGGGAGGTAGCCAGATGTCAGGTAGGGTCTGCAGAGACGGTATAGGCAGGGACAAATGGTCAGATTAGATTGGCCAAGCTGTCCTTATCTACTGACAAATTCTATATTTCTGTGAGAAAGAATACTGGCAAAATGCTGCCAGGAGTTGGATAAATCCTGCACTCTCCAAGCCCCTCTCCTGCCACTCTGACTCTAATGCTGATCGCAGATGCTGTCACTGTCAGGGGGCTTGCCCTTGCCCCTGGTGGCCTAACCATGAGGAGTACCTCATGGGTTACATGATCTGAGGTAATTCCTAGAGATGGTGACGTGATGAGGCAGGGGTGCAGGCTGAATATGATTCTGGCTGGGCTGGGAACATAAATAGAAAATCTGAAAAAAGAAACATTGTTGAGTGATGTTGGGGCCAGGTCAAGGAACTTCTCCCTGATATGGGTAGTGCAGAGTTTTGAACTTTGTACCAACATGCCTACACAAGCGAGGAAAAATTGGTACTGGTGGAAGGGGGACTGGATTATTCACTACATAATTTAATGCATAAGATGAATGTTTATACATATTACTCTTATATAGATGCTAAGTAAATTATGAGGACTAATACCAAAATTCAGAAAAAGTGAAACAAATTATATTTTAAACCCATTATGAAATGTTCCATGTCAATATTAAAAAAAGTTTATTTATATACTTTGTTTTTGTGGAAAACATATATCCATAATATTTGTCTGATAAAAACACCTTTGTTGTGATATAAATATATACTGTATTGACATAGCTGGAGAAAACTGCTTGTTTATATGTTGATAATGTAATTACTACTATTATATGATAATCATATAATAACAATACCATTCCTTAATGGCCGGACACCAAGATCTCATTTAAGAAAAAAATAAGTTTCTGGCACCAACATTTCCAAAGTTAGACCATTCAAAAGAGAATTCCTTTCAAATGTGATAAATGTGGCCCTGTTAGTGCTGGAGACATCCTTTATTTAAATGAAAGCTGGAGTCAACTTAGTAGAGACACTGATAAGATAGTACTAGTGACCATATAGCGATATAGAAAAGCATAAAATGTTACATATTGATATAAAAAACATAAACTGGTTCACCAAATTTTTAAAGCCCTGTCATTTTAACAACATATTATTTCAATATGTATAGACATGTAGTGACATGCAGTGACAATAGAATTGTATTGTTAGGATCAATACATGTGGAACAGACTCCAAGCTTTCATTAACAAAAAATCCCTTACGTTTCAATGATTAACAGCTCAAATATTACAGTTACTTAAATATAATCTCAAGCTTCATGAAATATTATAAAAGATTATATTTGGAATAAATCAAGATACTAGTGGTTGTTCCGGCTAAGAATAAACAAATTGTCTTCTAGTTTGACTTTTGGTCTTTCATTTTCCTAGTATACTGTTTGTTAACTATACTTTTCCACTGAATGTATTTTTCACCCTGCACCCTTTCCCCTTGAGTCACACTTGGAAATAAGCCTTGGCTCAGACTACCTGGCCCAATTACCAGTTTTCAATAAATAAATGTCATGGTGTCCTGAACAAATTTGCCCCATTCACTGAAAACCACCAATGGTTTAATCTGGTTTCATAGCAGCCTGTTTGAAACTGTATCCTCCAGGACAAGGCTGAAACCAGGGGGCTGGATTTTCAAAGGCCGACATTTGGCACAATGTGCCGACGCCAAAAGGAACTAATGCAAATGACACCTTGCACTAAATGTTGCAGCAATCTCAATATTCGAACGCAGGCTGCATCAAAACTGGGATGCCATGCATCAAACCTGCACTGCACCACCCTTGCCCCAGAAGTGGAAGTGTACCAGGTTGTAAGGGGGCTTGCATCACTACAGGGCTGCAGCATCCCCTTATTTGGGATATTGGAAGCCCCCAATGTGGCTGCAAGTCAGGGCTGACGTTAAACCAGCCATGAGCTTGTCTAATAGCCCTTGTGCTAGGAGTCGGGAGAGAGCCACATGGGGGGGGGGGACCTGCATGGTACACACTGCAGACAGATCAGTGAGGGTGCCATTAGTGGGGGGAATTGACAAGACAGGGTGTGGGAGGGTACATTGGTGGCACCATGACTGTCATGCCCTGGACTGTGTAACAGACTCATGGACTGGGTAATGGGAAATATGCAGGCACAGACCATGCCCCAGATCCCTGATGCTACCACCATGGCAACTGTCCTGCACCTTGCAACCTTTCTGAGAGGGAATGATAGTCCATGGCAGCACAGGATGAGCTCCTCCAGTTGGAGAGGGATGTACCCTGGGCAGTGCCACCTGCTCCGATGCACAGCTGTCTGTGTGCTTCCATACTGCTGCAACAGGTGCTGTAATAGTTATGGCAGGTGGGTAGGGCACACCAATAGGCAGGTGCTGTAATAAGTTCTGGCAGATAACATGTAATGGACCTGGTCACACATATAACAGAGATTGGAACTTTCATCCCTGCCACAATACCCTTATGTGGTGGGACAGTGTGCCAATATGTCAGGCAGGTGGGGGCATACCATGCAACACCCATATATCTGCAATGTCATAACCCATCTGTGTAGTAGACCATCATCATGGCTTTTCCTGTACTGGCCCACTACATTAGGGTATGATGGCAGGGACAAAATTTCCACAGTCTTTTATATGTATTCCCAGGTCCACTAAATGCCATCTACCAAACCTCCTTACTGCACCTGCCTATTGGGGTGTGCTACCCATCTGCCATAACTATTATGGTACCTGTTGCAGCAGTATGGCAGCACACTGTGCATCATTGCAGGTTGCGCTGTCCAGGTACATCCCTCTCCAACTACAGCACCTCATCCCATGCTGCCATGGACTGTCACCCCCTCTCAGGGAGGTTGCATGGTGATGGACAGCAGGGCTGATAGCATCAGGGATCCACAACACAGTCCATGCCAGCATATTTTCAATTACCCAGTCCATGGATCTGTTGCACTGTCCAAGGCATGACTGCCCCAGTGCCTCCAGTGTACCCTCCCATACACTGTTGTTCCCATGCTGCCCACTACTGGCATGCCCACTAATCCATCTGCAGTGTACCACAAAAGCTTCCCCCCAACATTACAGGTCTGGGCCATCATTGCTCTGGGCTAGGGGGGCTTGATGGGGCCCTTAACTTCCTTGTGCTCCCAGGTCACACCTGGAAATGAGCTACGGCTTAGTGTGCCCTTCCTGGTTAAACAATTTTTCCCCCTCCCCTTTCCCCCTGCATCAAACCCCTCTGGGGCACCAAATGTTTGCTGCAACACTAGGACTGTGGCAACTGTGGGGACTTTGGCACAGGGACCCCCATTGTACTGAAATTGGGTGCAGGGTCTCTGATGCACCCCGAGTTTGCCACAGCCATGAATCGGTGCAATGTGCCCCGATCTAGCAGTTTTCTGAAAAGTGGGCACAGGAAGTTTTTCCAAGCCCTCCTTTCACAGTCAACAAAACAAAACAAAACAGGAATTCAATTACATATAAAGAAAAAAGTGTGTTATAAATAATTTATTACACATTTAGAGATACTAGTGTTATCCTGTCAAGGAGAAGCACCCCCTTTTTTCTAGTTTGTTTATTATCTTTCAAAGCTTGACATAGGAAAATTTTGGGGATACCCAAGGGAGGAAATTAATAGTTTATGCAACTCCATTAGCCCCTTTTGGACAATTAGTTTCATAACAGAAATCATTCCACTATTATCTGTTTTGCATCTACAGAGGAGTCAGTCATGTTCAAATGTAATAAAAGACATGAATTCCTGCATGACAAAAGGGTTTAAAATAGAAACAAAAACATAGAATTAGATTTCAGATAAAGACTGCTTGGCCCACCCAGTCTGCCAATTTTTTCCCTGCCTATCATGTCACTGCAGACCCTACTTGATCTTTGGCTCTCTTCCCCATCTTGCTTTCCTCTAAGATTTTCACTGTTTTCATCCCCACCACCTCCACTGAAAGACTGTTCCAGGCATCCACAACTCTTCTCATGAAGAAGTACTTCCTTGCATCTCTCCTGTATTTACCCCCTTCAGCATCATTGCATATCTCCTTGTTTCCATGCATCCTTTTTTAGAAAAATGTTCCCCTCCTGTACCTTATTGACCCCTGTGAGATATTGACAGGACTCTGTCACATCCCCCCTTTCCTCCTCTCTTCCAGTAAGTCATATTGAGGCACATACTGTTACGCAGCAATTGATATATTTTACTACACTTGCTCATGGCTGACTCCTCTGTAGGTGCAAAACAAATAACAGAGGAATCACTTTTGGTCACCCTACTGTCACCAGAATGAACTCTGTTTACCACCACCCTTTGTCACCTCTCCATTAATGAATTTCTTACCAGTTTACCACCTTAGAACCAACCTCTAGGCTGCCCAGTTCCTTGTGAGTCTGCTATGCAGAACAGTGTTGAATGCCTTACTGAAATCTAGGCAGGCAACATCCACCGCCCCATCCTGATCTATTTCCCTAGATATCCAGTCAAAGAAGTCGATCAGATTTGTTTGACATGACCTCCACCCCACCATTAAATTGTGTTGCCATTAAACTTCACTGTTTCCTGCAGCATACTGCAGCATTCTGTAGAAATACTGCACAGTACTGTGCTGCATCATGACTGACTTCACTTATGAACCCAAATGTGGAAATGAGTCTTACAAGCATTTTGTTAGTCTTTCTGTCACCATAGTGTAAGTGTAGTCCTACTAAATCAATATGGTGTAAGTATAGTTATACTATAGCAATATACAGAATCTACTTGCTGTGAATATTGTGGAAGTGCGTACTTAATATATTGATATTGTATGTTTATTTCAAGTAAACTGATACATTGAAAGTGTATCAATATGAAGTACCCATGTTTTGCCTTCTTTCATTTACAAAAAAAAAGTTTCAAGTCCAAATGGCTTCAAAGGTAGCTCATTGTAAATATATTTTATTTTTAGAACAGCTGACTTCAAACTTTGTGTCAAGTCAGCATGGTTACATAACACCAGTACACTTTTAATACACTTTTAAAGCAATGATGTACTGGAAATGTATTGACTTTTAATATACTAAGAATATACTTACACTTTATGGACAGTAATAGGTAGTTTAAAAATCTTTCTGTCGGATATACTGAAACTACTGTACTTTTTTAGTTAAAATAAAGGTATGAGTTTCACATACTGACAAAAAGACATTTATACTACTTCTTTCTATCAATATACCTAAAGTGTATTATTAATACACTGATATAGTAAAAGTGCATTTCTAGTATAGTGGTACATTAAAAGTGTATAAATGTCAACCTGACTACAAGTTGTAATTAAACATAAATGAAGTACAGTATCACGCTGTAACAGTTCCAAGGTTAGAACTTTCTCAAAGCACATTCCTAAGGACTAACCTTGGAACATTAAGCACAAGGAAGTTATTTTTTTATTCAAAGTTTGCAGTCAAGTTGACATTGTTGTTTCCTAGTGATACTGTTTCACTGGTGCCTTTTCAATATATCAGTATTTTACTTTATTGGCGGGCCATATCCACCTTGCCCTAACATCAAGCTTTCATAGAAACATAGAAACATAGACTTTGACGGCAGATAAGGACCGCTTGGCCCACCTAGTCTGCCCATTTCCCTACCTACTGGATAAGCTGCAGATCCTAGTTAACCAACAGCCTATTTCTTCCTACCACCCTCAAGAATTGCCTTATGTCTGTCCCATGCATTCTTGAATTCTCCCACAGTTTCAGACCCCACAACCTTCTCAGGAAGGCGGTTCCATGAGTCCACCACCCTTTCTGTAAAAAAATACTTCCTCACATTGCCCCTGAGCCGTCCCACTCCCTCTATCTTCAAATTATGTCCTCTTGTTCTTGCACATCTCTTTTTCTGAAAGATGCTACCCTCTTGGACTTTGTTGATTCCACTGAGGTACTTAAAAGTTTCAATCATGTCTCCCCTCTCCCTCCTTTCCTCAAGGGTATACATATTAAGCTCCTTTAGTCTCTCCTTGTATGACTTCTCTTGCAGACCCTGCACCATTTTAGTTGCTCTCCTCTGGACTGCCTCCATCCTGTCTATGTCCTTGCGGAGATGGGGTCTCCAGAAATGGATGCAGTTCTACAGATGGGGTCTGACCAACTGTCTGTTCAGAGGGATAACAACTTCCTGTTTTTTGCTGGTGATGCCTCTCCCTATACATCAAAGTATCCCCCCAGCCCTCCCTACTGCCTTCTCACATTGCTTGCTAACCTTAAGGTCATCTGATATGATTAGCCCAGTTCCCTTTATATTTTTGTTGATGTTACAACCCCCCCTCCTCCCAATTGTGTACTCTTCCCCTGGGTTTTTGCTTCCCAGGTGCATTATTTAGCACTTCTTTGCATTGAATCCAAGCTGCCAGACTTCCGACCATTTCCCCAACCTTGCCAAGTCCCTTCTCATCCTTTGAACCCCACCGTGTATCAACCCTGCTGCATATCTTTGTATCATCTGCAAAGAGGCATACTTTTCCTTCCAGTCCCTCTGCAATGCCACTTATAAAGACATTAAAAAGGACTGGATCCAGTACTGAACCCTGTGGTACCCTCCTTTCTTCAGAGTGGACTCCATTTACTATTACCTTCTGTGTCCTGTTGTCCAGCCAATGTTTTATCCAGGCTACCACCCTGGGACCCACTCCCAGGCTCTCTAATTTGTTTATTAATCTTCTGTGTGGGACTGTGTCAAATGCCTTGCTCAAGTCTAGGTAGGCCATATCCACAGCCCCTCCCTGGCCTACTACTTTGGTCACCCAGTCAAAGAAATCTATTAGCTTCATCTGACATGACCTTCCCACTGTGAATCCATGCTGCCTTGGGTCCTATGCCCCACTGGTCTCTAGGTACTCAACAGTTCTTTCCTTCAGAAGTGATTCCATCATTTTCCCTACCACAGAGGTCAAACTGACAGGTCTATACTTTCCTGCCTCTGTCTTGCTCCCACTTTTGTGAAGGGGAATCACATCCACCCTCCTCCAGTCCTCAGGTACCACACCATCCTCCCATGATTTGATAAAAAGGATAGCCAGTGGTGTCACTAGTTCTCCCCTTAATTCTTTTAGAATTCTGGGGTAAATCCCATCAGGCCCCATTGTTTTGTTCACCTTCAGTTTAGGAGTTCTTTCAGAACCCTTTCTTCTGTGAAAGGACTGGGATCAACCCCCCTATCCAGAGTGCTTCTGTTAATTGGATTAGGTACCTCCTCCTCCTCCTCCTTTTTTGTGAATACTGAGCTGAAGTATTCGTTCAGCATCCCTGCTTTTTCACTGTCCCTCTCTGCCCACCCACCGTCCATTCTATTCAGCCTCACTATCCCTCCCTTTGTCTTTCTATGCTCCCTAATGTACCTATAAAAGATTTTATTCCCCTTCTTAACTGAGTTGGCAATCTTTTCCTCAGTTTGGACCTCTGCTAGTCTGACTGCCTTCCCTGCTTCCTTCTGCCTTAACTGGTACAGTTCTCTGTCCTGCTCCTTCTGTGTTTCCTTATACTTCCTAAATGCTATCTTTTTCTCCCTAACCTTCCCCGACACCTCTTTTGAGAACCATAGTGGCTTTTTCTTTCATTTTGATTTGTTTATTTGCTTCACACAAAAGCGTGTTGCCTCTGTGATGGCAGTTTTGATGTTTCCCCATTGTTGCTCCACCCCTCCTTGCCTGTTTGCTAGTGCTTTTCTAAGGCACTCTCCCATTTTGACAAAGTCAGCCCTCCTGAAGTCCAGTACTCTCACTTTTGTATGGCTTGAATCTGCAGCTGAGTTTATCATGAACCACACTGTTTGGTGGTCACTTGTTCCCAGATGGCTACCCACTTCTTGATCTGAGATCCTCTCACTGTCCCCATTTGAGAGTATGAGGTCTAAGATTGCTCCCTCCTGAGTGGGTTCCAACACTAGCTGTCTGAGGCATGCCCCTGTAGGGCATCAAGAATGGCCCTGTTCTTGGATGTGGCTGCAGAAAAGGTGCTCCAGTTAACATCTGGCATATTCATTTAGCAGTGTCAATGGCTCAGTAGGTAGCACACTCACCTCTGAGGCCGGAAGATAAGAGGGATGTGGGTTCAGTTCCCACATCTGGCACTTGGGTTAATATCCCAGTACTGACACTGTAGTGCAACATGAGAGGGGTGCTACACTTCTGAGGTGCCATCTTTCAGATGAGACATTAAACCGAGGTCCCATCTGCCTGGACTGGTGGCAGTTCAGGTGGATGTTAAAGATCCAATAGCACTTATCAAAAAGAGTAGGGTAATTTTTCCAGTGTTCTGGCCAAATTTCTCTCATTCTCTAAAAATACCACTAACAGCTTAATCTGGTTCAAGGTCAGTTGGCATTCATCCATATCCCCCTCCCCTGGGTCATGCCTGAAAGTAGGCAGGATTTGTCTAGTGCAGTTACCCGGTCAACAAAAACTAAATAAATAAATACATATTCAGGTCCCCCATCAACAATATCTCCTCTTTCTCTGCCATCCTAAGAATGCCTTCTATCATATCCTTGTCCATTCCCTCCATCTGAGATGGGGTCTGTATACAACCCCTGTGCAGATTGTGGTGCCATTTCCAGTCTCTAAGGTGACCCACAGTACCTGCTCTCCTCCCTGTTTACTCTTCTGTTCCATTGCTTTTATCCCTGCCCTTACATAGAGAGCGACTCCTCCACCTCTTCTACCCTCCCTGTCTCTTCTGTAGGTTGTGTACCCTGGTATGTTAACATCCCAGTCATGGTTCCCTGTGTACCATGTTTCTGTGACTGCCACAATATCCAGGCATCCCTCTTCTATCAAGTCCACCTGTTCAGGGAGCTTGTTGCCCAGACTAAGGGCATTGGTATTCATTGCCCTCCATTTTTTGATGGCCTTACCCATTTTTGCCCCATCCCTGTCCTTACTGCCTTTGTCATTTTCTCCATTTACCCCTACCCTTCTCCCTATCAACGTCTCTATCTTGGTGTTTACCTCAATAACTACCCTGATTTTTTGGGGGGGGCTAGGATTTCCCTGCTTCTTTCCAGTGTCTCCCCCCTTGGCTAGTTTAAATGCTTTCCAATGAAGCATTTAAACCTGTCACCTAGGATCCTGGTTCCCCTCCTGGACAGATGCAGACCATTGCACCAGTATAGGCCTGCATCACTCCAGGTGGACTCCCAGTCCCCAATGAAGCCAAACCCCTGAGCTCTGCACCAATATTTCAACCACTGATTGAATTCCATGGTGTGGAGCACCCTAGCCTCACCCATGCCCTAGACAGGCAGTACCTCTGAGAAGGTTACCATGTGTGCTACTTGTCTAAGGCTCCTCTGCAACTCCACAAACTCCTCCTGGACTGTTCTGATCCCTTTCCCGGCCAGGTCATTTGTCTCTAGGTGAACAATGACATGCAGCTTCCTCCCCATGCAACTGCTCCGCAAATCCTGAGGATTAGCTCCCTGTCCTTCCAAGCCATGGCACCTGGCAGGAACCTTACCTCCCTCTCCCCTCTCTCCCTCAGTTCTACCCTCTCAACAATGGAATCCCTCACCAGGCCAGGAGTTGTTTCCTTCCCCCATGGGGTCCCATGCCACTCTCCTGTGGGTCTCCTTTGTGGAGGTTCCCAACATCCTCCTTGGTCTCCACTGTCAGTGCTTCTATAAAGGAACCACACTCTGATAGAGTGGCATATGAATTCTGGAAAGGTACAACTGGAGAGATGCACCTCTCTGTTCCACCACCCTTACCCTCCCTGAGCCCTCTGTGGTCCAACCACTCCTCTTTCTTGCACAACCTCTGAGGCAGTGACATTGGCCCTGGTGGTCCCTGGGTGGGATAGGAGGTCTCCCAAATCCTGGCCAACTCAGCCTGGAGATGAGCAACCTCCTCCCTCAGCCCGGAGAGATGTCTGCAGATAGGACAACACCACATCCTCCAGAATGTCTCCCGGAAGACTGCTGCTCCACAGTCACTGCACTGCACCACTCCCATCATATCTTATTTCTGGCCCCTTAACTGTTTTTTTGAATACTTTCTCCTTTCTCTGTTTATTTATTTATTTATTTTTTTATATATAATTTTTCCTTTTTTTTTCTCCCGACTTAACTACTGCCTCTGTGCCCTTAAAGCTCCTAATCTTCCTGTTCTGAGACAGGAAGTTCCTATATTTCTCAGTAGTCTCCTTACTTGCTCAGAGTCAGACCTCCAGCAGCTGGGGGGGGTGGCAGAGAGCTACTCTTTTCCTTATAGGATGATGAGTTTTTTGTGCTTCTGTGATCACTCCTTTCCTGCTCCCAAACAGAAAGTTCCTGTTGTCGGTCAAATCCTGTGCCTATACACATAGAACTGGCTAAGGGTGGGGGGGGTGGAGGGAAGGGGAGGGAATGAGGTCACTATAGTCCCAGTAGAGAAGTATAGTTCTACAGCATCTCCTTCCTTTTGCTGCTTTCATCCAAAAAACAAAATTCCTTGTCCAAATGGTTACATAGATTATCTTTCTTTTTATCCATGGAGCATTTTCTCCCTTGTCCAAGTTGTCAGGGATATACCTTGGTCCCAGGGGTATATGCAGTTCAGGCCTGATGCTCCCCTGTTTCCCTCAGCCCAGCTGCCACCCGAAGGCTTCCCCTCCATAGGTAGGGGCTCCAGGGGAAAGGCCTCCTCCCACAAGGCAGTTTACCATGTGGACAGGGCCAGAGTTTGTGCTAGGACTCAGGGGAGCCAGGAACCCCAGCTGCCATTAATACAGTTTGTGACATTTTATCACAGTTTCTCTCCCTGTCCTCCCTCCTCTCTTGCATGGGTGGAGCCTTTTGACAACATCTGATAAATAGAGTGACATCCTGTGGAGGAAGATAGCTGCTTCCCCAGCCCACCACAGGAGTCACTGTGGCAACAGGTAGCCCATGCCCTCCCTCCAAATCACAAACATGATGACTCAAGTACACTCCCAACCCTGGGTCATCTGAATGGCAGCACAGTATGTGTCATGCGGCCATCAGAGAGTCCAAAAGATGACCTCTCTAAGGAAATTTATTTCAAAAGGTCTAAGTTATGAGCCCTAAGTCAGGATGACAAAACTGTGTCCTGTTGATACAGTTTCATACAAATTAATATACATCAATTTACATCAGCGCACTTTTAACATAACATTATGGTTAAAGGTTCGCTGATGTATATCAATCACCAGTTCACAGATATTGTATCAAAAGTATATATCTCTGTTGACCTTACAGTTGACCTTACTGTTGACCTTCATGCTTTCATTTAAAACAAAAGATGCTAGCCAAAAAATTTGCATAAGTTAGCTCTTTCTCAAGATATTTTCTTTGACAATGGGTAACTTTGGCACTGTTAGGGCTGGGAACATTTTTTTTAAAGCTTGGAGTCAGGTTGTCATGGCTGTGAACATGTGCCAATACACATCTAAGTTAATCATTTCCTCTTAACCATAACATTATTAAGATGATAATGACTCAGCACATTAGAATGTATTTAAAAAGCAGTCCCAATGCACAACAAAAAGGCTTCCTATTATTCTGCATTCCAAAACCGCCATACACATATGAGAAATGTAGTCGCCCCGGGAGGAGTCACCCCAGTGACTAAGCCACTAGGCAAGTGATGGTCACCAGATGATTACAATCAGAAAACCATTCATTCTACAAACATGAACCACAATGACCATCATTCCACTTAACAAACAGCCTCAAAAATCAGGGATGAAATCATGGACACATGACCAAAATCAGGGAAACATTTTAAAAGACGGTAATATCAGCTATTGCTGATGGAGAATTGGACTGTAAAACTTTTGTCAGGATTATGATTTTATGATTCAGATCTCTACTCTTGAGTGGCAAAAATGCCAAATTTAGGAAGGACAGAGAAAATCTGTAAAGCAAAATCAGGGACACTCCTTGAAAATCCTGAATAGTTGAGATGTATGATCACCCTATATGTCTGGGCACGGCATAATGCCACTCACATGGTTGAGTGACATATCCAGTGGCCATGGTTTTTGGCACTACTGCCTAAGTTTCTTACCCCCTTCTACCTGACCCAAACCTTCAGGCCTACTTGTGAGCTGTGATGTTAATTTTTGTGTCCCTGGCCGGTGTTTCATAGTGATCCAGTAGCCCCCTAAATGGTTTTCAAATCAATATATCCTTGCTGTCCTCTGAAAACCCACACTGTAGACCTGTTCCTCATGCATATTATTGCTTGACACAGTCCCTCATTCACTTCTGTCCCCTGATGACCCTCTGCCTAATACTGGACATCTACACTTAGAGGGCTTGAAGTATTTGACTAGGTTGTGTGGGGATCAGTAAACATCTGAGTATAATTTAGTGCATCCTCAGCATGTCCATCCCATCCCTTTCACTGTGCAGTCACAATGCTGATTGTGACTGTGCAGGAAAAGACTTGCGACTGTTGTGTGTAGCACAATGGGGTGCAAGTTAGAACAGTGGTGAAAAGGGGTCATTGCAACCACTTTATGGCACTAAATTGTGATTGTATATCAAGCCCCAGGTGCCCAACTGCTACTTGGAGGTAGACAGTGCTTGAGATAATATTAACTGTTATATCAGAATATAAATAATGATACTCTGTCAAGAAGAACCACATTCTTTTCTCTAGTTTTATACACTGGGATAGCTCTCATAGCAACAACTCCCCTTCATAGGAGTCCTAGGCAAGACAGCAAAAATGTTACATTCAGTCATTCATTTATCATATATTGAATGAATATTTCCATCTAACAACATTTGACAATATTTATAAGGATATACATAGTGATATCAAGATATCATGAGCTCAATAATGTAGAATGAAATGAAAAAGTATAGGTTCAAAACTTTTGGAATACTGGGGACTATGCACAAAAATAGACTGTCTATGCGCCATGCATCCATGGCATGTAGGCAACCCTAAGATTGAATGCCACAAACTGGGGGGTCCAAAGGACCCCCAGTGGCATTCACAAAAGAAGCCTGTACCCCTAACACACACAATCTCCCCAGCCAGTCATGCAGCAAGGGTGTGTCTAGGGGTGTGCCTTCACTCCGTGTCATTCATGAGGTTTGGAGTCCTGAACATGGGGGTGCAAGATATGGTGGTGGGACCATGCTATATCTTTTCACATCCCTCTAGAGAAACCCCACAGGCCATGGGACAACACATCCCCCCTACAGTGCTGCTCAAGTCCTCTGGTTAGCAAGGGAGGGTTGGGGGCAGCCATTTGGGCATTGAGCTGTCTTTTTAAAATTATAGTCTCCCACACCTTCTCAGAATCATCTAATATGTGTACCAGGGGATTCACTTTGGGACCTACGTCAGTATCTGTTTGCATACCTGCCTGTGTTCCTCAATCCTGCCTCCCATGCAGCAGTGCACTTTGAGGGACAGGGCCATGGGCAGGAGCCTTGCAGAGGCACATGGTAGTGCATACAGTGCACCATGTGCCTGTTCAGAGGTGCAAAGCTACACGGGCTAGGTACACATGAATCGCACATACTGTGCCCCTCAGTAGTGCATAGCCCCCAATTTTAATTACATTTTTAAGTGATGCAGTAGATAACCCAAGCTGGAGGCCTAGATGTTATCCACATTAAATTATGTTTAATGCTGTTGTCCATGTTTGTGAAAATGATGTAATGCACCTGGGAATGAATCCCTGTAGTACAGTATATGCTACATTTTCTTTTTTTCATGGGAAAAGTATGCTGTAATCTACAAAAAGGCATGGGTACATTAGGTATTAATACATGCCGCAGGTGGTTGTGAGGCATGAGGCTGAAGGCTGATTGCTTTTACAACCACCCAGGGTGTGCATTAATGCCTGATATGCCCTTGCCCTCTTGTGGATTAATTCAGTTATAAAATGGATACATTTAAAAAAACATGAAAGTCTTTGAGTCTTTTTATGCTGAAGAAAATAAAACTATTTATTACGTCCTTCCACTTTAATAGTTTATTAAAGTAGTTCATTATAGTGCAGCATGGTACCTACTTTATTTGTTCAAGAATAAGTTAAATAAACTAAGCAAAGTATCCTGAGAGAAAAGTAATAATTTCTGTTACTGTTGCTCTCTATCACCTACAGTTTCATTCTTAAATATGTCACCTTTCACTTCGATGTGCTTTATCAGTTTCAAGATTTTTTAGATTTTATTTTTTTACTTGGAATGTAACCACCATACTCTAAAATGTAATGAACCCATCACCTACTGTGAGATGTCCAAACACTGCAAAACTGAGGTTTGGTATATCACTCATGCTGATGGTTTGCTGCAACAGTTTCTGCTGTGCTTCTTTGAAGTCCTGATAAAAAAAATGACTGTCTATTGTTTTTGTTTGGGGGGGTGTTGATCTGTTGTAAGTATTAGGCCTTTTTTTAAGGTTGGCTATAGTTCATCAGGGTAGTGTGCAGTGATGTTGCATTAATCAATGGGCAGGGGATGCATTTTGGCCAAAAATACTGCTGGGCAATAATGAGCAGTTAAACTAGTAGGATGTGATCCCTTTGGGCTTCGTTTCAATGGAGCTTAAAAGTAAATTTGCATTGCCAAAATGGTGGAAAAGCCAACTCTACACATATAGCACAGTGGACCAAGTGGTTATGGATGGTTTTCTGGTGAGTCCTCCAACTAAGCAGCAAAGGAACACCCCGAAATCAGGAAAAAAAAGGATGTAGCCAAGCAGCATGCGGGCCCAAGCCCAGTCTCATTGTCTGTAGCTGAAATGGACACACTGGGCAGGACAGTAACTGACTGGTCCAAGAGGCTTTAAACCCGAAACATGAGGTATTGGATGGCAGATGTGATATATTGTGCCACTATACCTCCCAAGCTGTTCTTATAAATGAGGTGGAGCTGCAAGTTTCAGCGCTGGAGGACACTATGGCTACGATACCAGACCAGATGGCAAAAATGGAAAGGGAAATGGAAGACCTCCAAGAGAAAGTTTAATACCAAGAGAACTACAACTAACATTTTAACTTACATCTGCAAAGGCTCCTGGAGAGACATGAGGGGTGTAGAGCACTGGACTTTTGTGCAGTGATGCTTCTGAAACTGCTGGGGATGGTGGTGAAAGGGGGGCAGCTAAAGCTTGAAAGAGCCACCAGAGTACTGGCACAGCAACCAGACCAGCCCCCATGGCAGATCATCTTCTGCTTTCACAACTATGGGGACTGGCAAGCAATGCTGAATACATACTACAAGAGAAAAGATATCTCATGTTTGAGGGACACAGATTATTTATACACCAGAACTTCTGCCCAAGATTACAAAAGAAGTGAAAAGCTCTTCACACTGGACCTGGACATGTTACTTGAATGAAAATAGAGTTCATGTTCTCCTACCCTGCCTTACTGAGAGTTCTGGTAGTGGGAACACCATTCACATTTACTGAGGCAGAGGAAGTGCACTGCTTTCTCCAAGAGTGAGATAGGAAAAAATGAGCCAAATAATCTCCATTGAAGAACAGTTAATTTAGTGGAGTAGATATGTTGGACCAGCCAGTCAGAGGCATCTAAACACTGTGCTACCCAATCCTGTAGAATCCTGGCTGATATCCTCACTATAAGGGAGAGACTAGTGTGGCATGGATCAAACTTTTTTCCCCCTCTTTTCTTTTCTGCTCCTCTCTCTCTCTCTCTCTCTCTCTCTCTCTCTCTCTCTCGGTTTATATGTATTCTGGATCTTCATGACTTTCTGACTGAATTTTGAGGCACCCAATATAGAGTAGATGGGACAGTTGCACAATGGACATCTACAATTCCTGCAGCTGTGTATGGTAGAGGATGCACAGTATGTGAAGCCAGGATATGGGATGCCGACTGTCATATCTAAACCACTGCTACTGGACTTACATCATGCTAAATAATATGGCAGTTAAGGAAAGCAGTTGCTGACTGGGGGAATTTACCCACATCTCTGTGGCAGAGAAATCCATAAGAGTGGATGAACCTGGAGACAAACACTGAACTTTCAGAGGAGAAATGTTGGATGCCAGGTAGGGTATTCCTCAGGGGGAGCATGGGGAGCCACACTGCACAACATGGGGTATGCATCTGCTTTTTCACCCTCTAGCCTGGGGGTTCCAGGCCACTAGTCCAATCTATTTACCCTCCTAATAATGTGTATGGGGACTAGTTATATGAAGGGGGAGTCCTGGGACTCCACACTGATCCTTAACATTTCTGGTGGGGGGTTCTCTGCACTCTACCACCTGGCATCTAGTCTAGGTGTGCTTAAAATAAGGGACATGGTTGCTTGGTGTGAGAGACAGTGAAGGATGGGGAACCCATGGTGCAAGGTGCACCCTCAGGCATGGAGAGGCAAGCCAAAACACTGTGGAAAACATTAGGAGTACAAAAGCAGAGTTTACTTTTGGCTTGGCATTCTGAAATGCCACAAATAATGACTTCAAAGTGCAAAGTCATGGTAGATTCTATGAGAGGACAGAACCTCTTCCATGAGGTATGGGTGGGGGACAGAGCAATGATGACAGGCAAAATGAATGATGCCCCTTGTGATAAGGGATGGGGGAGTGGTAAGCCAACCACAATAAATAAGCATGGGTGTGGACATCATGATGGCCAGACCACGGCACGATGGGATCATAAGATGGGCGGGTACTGTCTATGAATGCAGTAGATTTGAAGATGTCAGGGAGAGCCCAACCCAGGAGACCCTGAGGGTTCCTCTGAGTAACCTACCTAAGAGAGTGGGTATGATACACTGATCCAGGCATATGGCTGATACTATGTGTTTCAGGATATATTCTATGAGAAATATGCTTAAAACGCTAATGCAGAAATAGATATAGAATGACAAATGTGGAGATGGGGGGGGTAATACATGCAAGTAGGTGAGTGGCTGTTGATTCCCTACTATTAGCCAGAAAGGAGGGAGGAGAAGTAAGAAGCACAGAATGTCCTAGGTGTGCTTAAAACTGGTAAGGGTACAGTCCAGGGATTGATGGGGCAGGTGGGACCTACTGAGGGTGGATTTCAATTTTATCTTAAGTTCTTAGAGTGTGTCGTTAATGTTATCTTGCAGATAATTCAGTGTTTTATATTTTATGTACTGTTCATTCTACAATACCTTACCAGTGCACAGGATGCAGAAGGTGACATTTGGCAAACAGACATGCAACGGGGAAGCTGGGGGTAGTAAACAACCTCCATGATGATTGGATCCAGGGAAACTATTGTTGTATGGAATGTACAGGGGGTTTCTTCCCCTAAAAAATGGAGATGATTTTAATAGCACTAAAACAACAGGGTGCACAGGTGATCCTGTTGCAGGAGACCCACCTTACAAAACCAGAGCATGCCAAGCTCATAGGTGTATGGGTGGGGTCCTGCTACACAGCATCCTATTCATCCCTTAAATGCAGGGCAGTGGTACTGATTAATAAACACCCACCACTGAAGGTACTCAGAACAGTAATGGACCCCATGGAGGGTACATATGCCTTTGTAGTTGGGGAATTGTGTGAGGAGCAAGTAATAAATGGTAGTGTTTATGCCCCAGTTCTGTTTATTGTTATCTTCTACCAGCAGCTGATAGACATTATCAACAAGAACCAATTCCCTAACCTGGTCATGGGATCAGACTTTAATTGCATAATGGACCCACCGTTGGACCATTCTGGAGGGATCAACAGGCACAGGGAGCTGTAAACTCCTGGAAAATTGCAGAGTGACCTAGACCATGTCGAAAGTTGGAGGTCTGCAAACCCTCAGGCGAGGGAATACACCTTCTACTTCAGCCCACATAAAACGTGGTCAAGGTTGGATTATATTTTCCTACCCAGGTCGCAGTACCACAGATTTCAGAGGGTGGTGCATAGCCCTATATTTGTGTAAGATCACATCATGGCCACACTGACCATGTCAGTTAAAAAGAAGAGGGAGATTCCCCCTCCTGGAAGTTCCCAACTTACTTACTATCCAGAGAAGACTTTAGGGCTTTCCTATGGGAGCAACTGACTATGTACCAGGACAATAATGTAGTATCTGCACTTTCTAAAAATGTATACTGGCAAGCGGGCAAAGCCTACATGGGTGGCATGGTAATAAACTACACGGCCAAAATTAAGCCGAAAAGGCTGTAAAAAGAGCTAGAGAAAAAGGTGATGGGTGGAGGAGGCGAGGGCACCCTGAGGGAGCTCCCAATGACCAGGGAAGCTCTTAATCTAGTGCTCACGAGTGAGGCCAAAAGCAGTCTGCACTTTACATGTCAGCACCTGTTTGAATTGGGTAATAAACCAGGGCCACTGATGGCCAGACTGATGCAGGGTAGGCAGTGTCCGAGCCACATCACAGCAAGCATGGGGAACAGGGGGATGGTGGAGGTATCAGGGAGGAAAATATCTGAAGCATTCTGGGTCTATTACCAGAGATTGTACTCAGTGGAATGTGAGGGTGTAGAAGGACAAGTCACTCAATTCCTTGATAGCATTACATGTCCCACTGTCTCTGTAAAACAGAAGGAGCTGTTAGGAGTATCAATCACCATGAAGGAAGTGAGAAAAGCAATCAATGCCCTGAAGCAGGGGAAGATGGTAAGCCTGGATGGCTTTGGGTTGGAATATTACAAAGAAATGGTGAGGGCCAAAGCAGAACCATTCAGACATACGATTGAAGAGGTGAGGGGGGTGGGGGTGCCCATTACATGGTGCTAAGCCTCTGTTTGTGTCCCACTGAAACCTGGTAAAGATCCCTTGGACTGCTCCACATACTGCTCTATTTTCCTACTAAACTGTGATCTTAAAATTATGGCCAAGGTTATGGCAGCGCATCTCGAGCAGATGCTCCTGCAGATAGCCCACCCAGACCAAACCAGATTTGTTCAGGGACAGCTGTTATACCAGAATACGTGCAGAATCTTGAATGTGGTCCAGTGGAGCTCACAGCATCTGTGGATAGTACTCATGCTCTCCATGGATGCCAAAAAGGCTTTGACCAGACAGCGTAGCAGTAGTTGTTTGAGCTCCTGGGTCATTTTGGGTTGGGGTGATTATTCGGTTTGTTAAACTCCTGTATCTGAAACCCACAGCCTGAATACTCATCAATGAGACTCTCTCAAAGGCCTTTAGTTTACAAAGTGGTATGGGACAGGGTTGCACGCTCTCCCTACTCCCCTTTTCCCTGGCGATTGAACCCTTGGCTATTAAAATCTGGGTGGTGGAGAAGATCAGGGGGATTGCTGACAGATCGGGAGTCCACATAATGTCAGTGTTTGGAATAGACTACCAAAGGAAGTTGTACTAAGCAAGACCTTGGGTGTGTTCAAGGTCGCATTAGATAGGCATATGGAAAAAAAAATTCTCCTATTTTGATTGCTATAATGAGTTGCTATGGCCTATTGGCTCCTGACTTGTACTCACCTATGAATCTATGAACTACATATGCTGATAATCTCCTGCTTTTTTTCACAGATCAATGTACCTCTATGCCAGCACGCTTGAAGGTTATGGCAGAATCTGCATCGTTTTCTGGATATAAGCTTAATCTGCACAAGACTGAAATGATGTGTCTGGGTGAGCAGATGGGAGGGGGGGTCAAAGGAGAAGTGGAGGCTCAATGTGATGGCATGTTCTCTCACCCACCTGGGAATCCAAGTGGGCAGGGACCTGGGTGATCTGTACGAGATTAACTATAAGCCCATGTTTACAACCCTCCTAAGTGAGTTGGAAAGATGGACTGATATCATGGCTTGGCCGTATTACATTAATAAAGAGTAACACATTGCCTAGGCTGCTATACCTGATGCAAATATTTCCAGTGGGACTTAGTAAGGCTGACATTCAAAGTCTAGAGAGAGGCTTCACAGCCTTCATGTGGCAGGAGAAACAATCCAGATGAGTCTGCAGAGGCTAAAGAGTGAGGTGGAGAAAGGAGGGCTGGGATTCCCAGATATCAGGGGGTACCATGTCTCCATTCAACAATGGTATGTCATGATTTGGTGAACAGAGGGGTGACATCTAGTTGGCTGGATCTTGAGGAGGAGGAGGAAGGATGCCCAGGGTGACTCTTGGCCTAACTAGGCTTGGGTGGGAAGCGCAGATATGGTCAGTTGAAACACCCCAAACCCCTAGCCTGTTACATCCTGGAAGCTTGACAAAAGGCTAGGAAAAGGCAAGGAGTGAAGGCAGATGATATGCTGTTGGTGCCACTTGCTGGCAGCCCAGGCTTCCTCCTGGGGCTAGGAGGTGCCAGCTTACATGAGTTGGAGTGGATGTGGGTACGATGCCTAAGGGGACCTTTACGCTAATGGGAGATTATGCTTGTTTGGGGAAATCCAGATGCAGCTGGGGCTGCCCAAATCCCACCACTTTAGATATTTACAAATACGGGCTTACACAAGAGGCCTAGACAGGTATCCGGTGGAAGCCTCCAAGATGGCACAAATTTAGCAGGTAACATACCAGATCAGAAGGGATACTGGGGGGGGGGTAATTGCAACATTGGCCAAACCCGACAGACAACACTTACCAGACCTATTGGATAAGGTTAAGGCACAATGGGAGCAAGACCTGGGAGTAGAGATTTCAGCGGAGCACTTTGTGACAATACTACAAACACATATGGAACTATTATTATGCAATAAACAAAAGGAATTTCAGTATAAATTCCTACACCATCTGTACTGCCCACCTAGAATAGTGTACAAATTCAACCCCACTATCTCCGTGACATGTGGTAGATGCAAGACTGCCCTTGGTACATATATATTTTACTTTTTGGATTGCCCTGCCACCCTGAAGCCATTCTGGCAGACAGTCTTCCAAGAGTTAATTCAAATCTGAGGACAACTGATGCAGAATGTGCCTCTGGCACTACTCTTGGGGATGGAGGCCTTAGGGACGGAAGGGTGAGCACCATACCCATGATGGATAAAAGTACTCCTTACCCTGGCTAGACAATGCATTCAAAACACCTGGGTTTCCTGCTAAACATCCACCATAGAGCAGTGGAAAACACTGACTAGCCAATCCCTATTTTCAGAACGGTTAACATATATCATTAAAGGGAGGAAGGAGCTGTTCGCAAGAAGTTGGGGCCAGTTCTTGAACACCCTGCCACCCGCTGAAGCACTGGTGTTGAGAGAAGGGATGATGTGATGGAGCTTAGTAGCTGGCTCTACAAAGCTACACCTAAGTGATCACAAGCCAGATGATGAAAATCACACAAATGTTACCTCGAGTATACAGTGCTGGGCACTGGATTTTTTTTCTCTTTCCCTAGTAACTCTAAATATGCATACTTTGGATATGCTGATAAAAATGAATGCAATACTAGAAGTAATTGTTTGTCTTCCTTTGTCTGTCACACAAGATGTTTTCTTCTTTTTCTGTTACCTGTTGTAATGTTTGACATTTGTGTATCTGAAACCAATAAAAACTTTATGCAAAAAGATAATATGAAATACTGGTCCATGCAACACACCCCCAGGGCACACCTGGAAATGATCTATCATAGCTTTGGTATGGCTTTTCCAGTTACACATTACAAATAGAATAATCGATAAATAAGTGTGTATTACAAGGCAGTAATACCATCAAGAGGTTTTGGGGACATGGAACCTCAAGAGCGAAGCTCGAGAGGCCCTAAAGTCCCCAAAACCTCGAGATGGTATTACTGCCTTGTAAAACATTTATCTTTCTGTTATTTTTTATAATATATGGATCCATTGATAATACTACAATTGGAGATGACCTTTGAACTGTAGTATTATCAGCAAAAAAGATAGTATTATCACTTTTCAGGATAGTATTATTGAGAATAGTGATATATTACTGGAAAATATTTGTATCACTTAGTATAGATGTTATTGAGGCTTATCCGTATATTACACAAGCAATAATACCCGACAGGGTGGGTGGTATTGGGCAATGCTGGACCGCCCAGGGGTGTAATGAGGCCCAACACCACAGGCGGAGGGCCTTATAGCCCCTGGAAGGTCCAGTATTGCCCATACCGTCCACCCTGAAGGGTATTATTGCTCTTAGAAAATGGGCTTCTGTGTAAATTTTAATTAATTGATCAAATTAGTGAGGAAATGAGTTTAAACAAACATAAAATTAGAAAAAAAGGATAAAATAGTCCCTACATTTGAAAGCTGTTCCATCTCCCATTGCTGTCCCCCCAACAGAGTCATTCTCTTCTGGTTATCCCCCCAAAGTTAGAGTCACAAGTACAGCGTGGCACAACAGCACTAAGTTATTTTTTTTTTTAAGTCTGAAGAGCAGCTGCTATTTGAGGCAATTACTGCATATGAGAAGAGGCAGCCAGGTTTGAGAGGCTCAGCTGTGGAGAATGGAAGGCACAAGCATGGACAGCTCTGTTAAAAAGGCAAGTGCAAGAGAACCGAGAAGTCGGCAGAAAAAAAAAGAGGAGGTATTTAAAAACTGAAAATGCTGATGTGATGCGGGGAGGAGTACTCTATCTGTTATGGATAGTGAGGGACGAGGATTGTGGAGCAGAAGGGTTTTCAGTTGTCTACCGAGTTCCTGGCAAGTACCGGAAGTGCAGGGCTGTAGGAACCGCCACTTCTCTCAAAGCAATTTCTTTTATTGACTGAAGAAACGGGGTGCATTTTTGGGATCGGGTTAAGATATTTTTTTTTTTAAAGAAAGTGGCGCTGGAGCTGTTGACAGGGAGTCTGTGTGTGTGTGTGTGGGAGGTACCTCGATCGCTCGCTAAGCGGGGAAAAAAATGGCGGGTTTGATTTTTCAAATTCAGGGTGCCCAAGGATAAAGTTGGTAATAGGCCACCCTGAATTGGCGCTTGTTTTAAGCAGGCATCTATTGAAACTTAATGTACCCCCCTGTACTGCCCGTCAGCCAATCAGTGACTTTGAATAATCTTGCCCATTTTCTAAAAATAAATAAATAATACAATTGAGATGCCACATCTTATTACAGTAATTAACATTGTGGCTACTAGTAAGAGACACACACCTGTGTAGACAGTGAAGGAGACACTCATCATAATTAGGTACAAAAGGGAGGCATACAAAGAAAACAACATTGAAGTACAGGAACAAACTCAAAAAGTTCAACCATAACATCAAATGTAAAAAAAAAGACATAAGAAGAGACAGTATTTAAGGTAAAATCAATAATAAAAGGTTCTTCAGTTAGGGTGGTTGGCAAAGATGTCTCCCAGTATATCTAGATATATTTGGGTGTGTCACAGGAAAGCCCTATTAATTTCAGTGGGATTTCCTGTGATATATCTGATTAATTTACAGATTTACTGAATCATATCACTGGATACTACAGTATATAAATGAGAAGAGGAGAACACAGACATGTGTTGGACCACTGAATGATTAGGGAAGTGATGACATTCAGTGGAACACATCAGGATGCAGTACAGTGTCTTGAGTTACTGCAGGACAAAAGGGATTAACCTGCCTTTGAAATTGCCTTGTTTACTGCAGTAACTCTACTGCAGAATTGAAAAACATCTTGACAAGCTCCACTGTAATAGCAAAGGAGGAAGAGATGGCAGAATGCATTGGCACAGTCAAGAGGCATATACAATGCTGGGATGCACTGGGATAGGGTAAGGAGAAGGTCAAGGGAGGTTTTACTCCCCCTGTACAAGACCTTGGTTAGACCACACCTGGGGTACTGTGTCCCGTTCTAATCATCATATACAGAAAAGATGTTAATGAGGGTGAAAGGGTCCAACATGGGGCCAGTAAGATAAGGGTCTGGGGGACAAGAACACCACTCCAACACTATGTTACTATGTTATGATGCTTAACTATGTATTTTGTAGCAGTATTTACTGAAGACAGAGATACAGTGATAACAGCTTACATAATGTTGTTTATATGGCTGCCGCAGGACATGCTACAGGACTAATGCTGTGCCAAATTGTAATCACACCTACAAAACTGCTGATTTTGTGCTTGTGTAATTTCATTGATTTTGCTCAAATATTTGGAAAATTTTAACCCTCGTTCCTCCAAATCACCATAAGCACCCTCCTGCTTCTCCCATTTCTTCAAATCACAATAATCACCTTCCTGCTTCCCATCAACTGACCATTACTATTCACACCCCATGCACTGCCTGTGCCCATGCAAAATATACAAAACACTGTTTGAGTCCCCCAGCTGATCTCTATCACCCTAACACTGTGCCCACGCCTACAAACCTTTTATCTCTTCTATAAGTCACATCAGTTCACTGCTGCTGGACCAGTTATTCACTCTGTCTCCACAGAAAAGACAATGGAAAGGTCCATCAATTGGTGCTGTCTCCTGTTTGTGCTTGAACACACAGCCTCCTACTTTCCTTCCCAGCAGAGACAACTATGTCTTTCCTGAAAAAAGAAAGGATAGCTATACGGTTACCCTATCCTTTCTGTTCCTTTCTCGGGGAAGGTCATAGTCAGCTTGGCTGGGAAGGGAATGGCATAGTATACAGGGGACTGTGAGAAGGGCAACCTCATTTATGTACCCTCTGATAGATGGATTTGCCACTGTCATTGCACTTCTGCAGGTTGTGGGGTCTCTCACCCCCCGCAAATGTATAATACTTTGTGTACAGGGCTACTGGGTGGTGGTTGACACAATAATGCAACAGAAACTTGCCTCAATAGTGACTGAGATTGGGGAATAGCATTTTAAAACTTTTCTTTTAATGACAAAGTTTCAGAGGGCATGCAAAGTAGTTCCCATAAAGGCACCTAAAACCCAGCTGCTGCATATAACAGACATTTGCATATGGAGCCAAGTCCATATTTCAAAGAGGACCAGAGGGAATGAATCTATTCTGGACCCTGAGAAAGGAAGCTGGCCAGGATTATTTCTGGTGCTCTTCCGGGTCCAGTGTGGGAGGCTGAAAAGTATTATGAGCTGAAGTTTAGTCTTCATAAACCTCCGAAGTAATGTGAACTTAAGCATTTGATTACAGAATTCAGCCTTGGAGAGACAAGGACTTGACCGGGTGACAATCAAAATGAAACTGTTAAAACAAAAAATAAAAGATCCTTGAAGAGGAGACAAATACTTTAGGACATCCTGTGCACTAGAATACAAGAATTCAAACAATTAGAAGAGAGTGAATGAGCTCAGTAGGATGTATACATGACTGTGTTGAAGCAGGGATCTGAGAGATGGAGCACTGTAGTTTTTTTCTTTTTTTGTAGCATGTATTTCTGCATCAGTCAAGACCATCTCATCCTGATCATGAGGAACACACAAAGAAAGAAAAGTGCTAATAAAGGAATCTCATGTCACAGCAACACACAAAGTCAGTTATAGCTCTGGGGCATAATGTTGTTTTAATTAAAAAGGTACTAAAATAACTGAAGAACATTAGAATATCCTAATCATTTACTAGACTAATAAGAATTAGAAAATTAAGATCTGTTTTTGCCATTCAGTTTTTAGATGCACCAATAATGCTTCCCAAACTGTGTTTGCTATATTTTAAAGATGCTGTGTGTGTGTGTGTGTGTGTGTGTCTGTGTGTGTCTGTGTGTGTGTGTGTGTAAAAGAGAGTGGGAGTGCCCTCACTTTGCTAGCCACAGGCCTATGGTATTACTGACACCTCTTTATGCTGGTTTGAGTCCTTCCTGTCAGGCCATATTTAGAGAGTCAGGATGGGTGAGGCTACTGTACTTCTGGTGCCTTATCTGTCACTGTGGGTGTCTCCCACAGCTGTTACTGGCCCCATCTTCTTCTCCGCTTTTGTAAAAGACCTTCCCTTGCAAGTCAGTGTCTGCAGCTTCCAGTACTTATGTATGCTGAAAATAGTGTCATTTTATATTCTGGACTCACCATTGCAGATACAAAGGTGGCCTGTAGCTTGACCTTGCAGTAACCCCAAAATTATTCCAATCAAATAAATTAGTCATAAACTATTGTAGAAAAAGGCTGTTGGAGTGCTGCTTGGTAGCCAGTCATCAAAGCATTCTCCCCTCCCTTGACATCTGCACTCTTTTGGCAGACATGTCTTTGACAAAGTATTCCAATTTAAGTATTAGGAGATGACCCTATCTACCATGTTGACATGTGACCCATGTTGAGTGCAGTATCTTATATCACTTACTCTTCCCTAGTATGGACTCACTCCACAGAGTAAAGAGCTGTCTTCCTGCAAAGAGACATCTCATATAGCAGATTCTCCTACGTGACAATGACTCTGCAGATGTTGTCAATGGGGTAGCTCCATGAGCCCAATTAGGCAAACTGAACACTATATAACTCCCTCTGCTGATTCAGTACACCACAACCCTCCTCAGCCTCACCACTGCATATATGGTCAGCTGGGCTGGACCTCTCTGGAAGATAGGTGACTGAGTAATACCTTTCCTCCTTCCAGTATGGGCAAAACTATTGCTTTGGCTCTCTCCCTTCTTACATTAGCAGCTTTGGTTCCTCAGCAACCAGTTCTGGCTACCAGATTAGGTCTCTGCTTGTAAGAAATTTGCATATTCCCAAATGCAAAAAGGAAACCATGTCAAGCTGCCTTCTCTTACAGGTTGTCTTGCATGTGCATACCCCTCTATTCTCTCAGTAAACCTTGTGGTCTTTAAACAGCCAAATTTAGAGTGAGGGTACATAGAAACGTAGAAAAGGATGACAGAAAAAGACAGATGGTCCATCTTGTCTGCCCATAAACACAGGTTGTTACTTCTGCAACCCATCAACATCTCCATGCCTAGGACTCAATATTTTTCCTGGAGCCCAAGGCTGAGGATCTCATGATTGATCTGGTCAGTTGGTCGGATCACTGCACCATCAGGTTTTCCTTCAGGGCCCCCCCCATCCTGTGGTCCACCCCCTCTAGAGATAATCCAGTACCATCCTTTTAGAGGGCTATTGCCAGAATGACTCCTCGCAGTGCTGGATGTGTCAGGTGCGGTGGCATTATATGCTGCAGGATCGGAGGAAGCTGTGGGGGCCTATAATAGGGCTGTTAGGGTGACTTTCAATCACACAATGCCTATTCCTGTACACTCTCTGGTTTCATGCCTTTGCATGGCATGTTATGATGGTGAGCTGAAGGAGATGAAGGCAACCCAGGAGGGTCAAGCCTACATGGCTCAGACTCATTCAGTGGTCATGGGGAGAGTTTCAACCAGTGATGATCCAAGAGATGTGCAGGGTGATTTCTGAACTGTGACCAACTCTTTGTGAACTGGATCCAGGCCCAACAAGTCTGCTGGCAAATAGTACCTTGTAGCTGGGTCTGCTAAATGCTGGAATTGTCCAGTGCTCCTTACTGCAGGGGATCTTCCCAGCTGAATTGAAAGATACACTGGTGAGGTTTCTTCAGAAAAAAAAAATCTGTTGACCCAGATGTCCTGGCAAACTACTGACTGGTGTTTAACTTATCCTATTTTGATAAGGTTATTGAGAAGGTGGTTGTGCAGCAGCTTGATGCACACCTCATGGCCTTTAGCATCTATGAGCCTCTCCAATCTTGCTTTAGGTCTAAAAATAGTATGGAGACAGCACTGGACAGGATACATAATGACCTTCTCAGGTGAGAGATAGAGGAGAGCAGTCAGTTCTCATCCTTCTGGATCTTTCCTCAGCTTTTGACACCATGGATCATGGGCTGTTATTGGACCAGCTTAGGGAGCACATAGGACTCACAGGCAAAGTCATCTGTTGGTCTGAGTCCTATCTCAGGGACAGGACACAGAGGGCAGTGTTAGGAAACTTCTTGTCACTCCTCCCAGTTGCAATGCCCTGTGGCAGACCCCAGGGCTCAGTCCTTTTGCCCATGCTGTTTGCAGTGTACATGCTGTCCCTGGAAGGCATCATTAGACAGTATGGACTTCAGTTTCACTGCTATGCACCCTGCTCTATCTGTGCATTTGATGTGCTAAATAAAGGTTTGACTGATATCCAGGACTGGATGTCATAAAGCTGATTAAGACTTAACCCTGACAAGACTGAAGTGATAGTTGTCAAACCGGGCCAATGGGGGAGAGTTACAACTACCGAGAGGGAGACAGGGCTTTGGCTCAGTTCCTCTAGGCTCTTGGCTGCCAGTAAGGAGAAAAAGCTGGGGGTCATTATGGACAAAGGGATGACATTTGAGGCTCAGGTGTTAGCAGTAGTCAGGAGTGGCTCTTACCATCAAAGGAAAATTAGCGGTACTAAATCCCCCCCTCTCCCCCAACCTAGTGATGCTGATACATGCATTTGTAATGTTACATTGACTGGTTTGTTTAAGAGAGTAACTAATGATGATGCCTAGATCTCTGTACTCTGATGTTGTGTCCAGCTTAATCCCCCGTCTAATACTCTGTTCTGTATTTTTGTTCTCTAAGTATATAATGTTGCACTTTTTGGCATTGAGTTTTAGCTGCCAGACTTTGGACTAATTTTTCAGCCTTTGAAAGGTCTCTCGGCAACTCTCTTATCCCCTCCATGTTGTCAACTCTACCACAGAGTTTAGAGCTTTCTGAGAATAGACACAACCTGCCCTGGCTTCCCTGTCCCATGTTGCTGATGAACATACTGAAGAGGACTGGACCCAGAACATATCCCTGTTGTACTCCACTTGTGACCTCTCTTTCCTCTGATCTGACTGCATTCACTGCAACTCTCAGGTTCCTCTCTTCCAACCAACTCACTGCCTACCTTACTATTTCCTTAGCTGTTCCCATATCCCCATCTTCTTCAGCAGTTGTCGGTGTGGCCTAGTTGATGTGGAAGTAGAGTAAATCAACAACATGGCCCTTATCAATTACCTTGGTTACACCATCAACGATTACTATCAGGTTGGTCTGACAAGACCTCCCTTTCACAAATCCATGCTGCTAACTATCCTGAAGTCCATTTTTCGCCAGGTTTTCCACTAGATGTTCTTTAACTAGTGTTTGCATGAGTTTCCCTCTGACTGAGATAAGACTGATGGATCTATAGTTTCCCTGCTGCTCCTTATCCCTTCCATTGTGCAGCAGAACCACAGCTACCATCTTTCAGCCCTAGGAACCTTCCACTACATATACTATTGAATAGCCCTGTTTGGAGTTCAGCAAACACCAGTGCCAGTTCCAATAGCACCATTGGATGCATCCCTCCTGGCCCCAGGGCCTAGTTTACCTTCAGAGCTGCTAGCATCTTTTTGTCTCTCTCTAGCCAATACATTTCTGCCATTTGATTTTTGGAACCCCTCTATCAGCTGTGTTTATCCAACTCTCTGGCAAGGGCCCACTATTATTCCTAGTGAATAATGAACAGAAGTAGTCATTTCTTATAGTAGCTTTCTGCCCACCCTCATCTATTATCCTGCCCCCCATTAGCCTGACTATTTTGCCCTCCCTTCATTCTTTTTTATGTTATGTATGAAGAATTGTTTTTACCCTCCTTTGACTCCTATGCAATACACAGCTCCATGTCTGCCTTTGCAATCCTGACTGCCCTTTATGCAAGCAACAATACCCAACAGAGTGGACAGTATTGGGCAATACCAGACTGCCCAGGGGCTTAATGAAGCCCGAAGGCCTTATAGCCTGTGAAAGGTCCAGTATTGCCGATACCTTATTGCACTTAGAAAATGGGCATTTATGTAAATTTTAATTAAGTAGTAAAAATAACAGAGGAACTGACTTTTAAAATGAATAGAAATAGAAAAAAACATTTTTGTGGTAAAGTAGTCCCTCTGTTACAGTGCTGTTCCATCTCCCCCATAAAGTCAGTCTGTTCTAATTAAATCCCTCCCACTACCTACTACAGAGGAAGACATGGAATTTATATTAAATTTTCCACCAGAAGTATATTGCCCTCACTTTTATAGTTCAGAACATGTTCAGTGCAGTTTCTGCAAAGGTTTTGTTTATTTTTATTTTGCGGTCAGAAGATGCACCAGTTAGGTGCGTGACCTGCATGACCTGCTAAGTGAAAGCAGGAAGTGGAGACTGAGAGGTCTGATTTGGTGGGGCAGCACTCTACATTTTTTTTAAGAATAAGAGATCAGTGTTTTGTTTTTGTATATTTTTGACTATGACCACAGAGAAAGACCATTTGTCAGGAAATTCTTTAGCTCTTCTGAACCATATATTTACATTTATGGAGACCGATAGAGGATGTAGAGGGAAGAAGGACATGTTTAGACTGCTTAAGAGGTACAGTATGTTTCCATTGCTGCCTAAAGTTTATAACGTGCAATATCATTGCTGGTAGTGACAGGGCAGACGGTATAACTGGTTGGTGCTTGCTGCTAAACAGAATAAATTCTTAAAATACTTTTTAACTAAAAACTTGTAGTCCTGTAAAATGTGTTTGGTAATTGGTAAATATATATTGTGCCATGGGTACTGTGAGTAACAGCAGTAAGATGACAGCTGGTTACATAAGTGCAGTCATGTTGTGGAGCTCCCGAGGAGGTATGGGACGATCTTAATGACAATGGCAAATGCTTAATGTTTACAGCTGCCACATCTATACTATTTTGTTAATCTGAATTTAACATCTATTACTGCCTTATAGTGCAAGCTATTCTGTTCAATAATGTAGGGCCAGTCAATAGTTTGAGATAAATCAGCTGTGCAACACCATATGGGACTCTCACTGTTAAGTCTTGCCCGTTACTCGATGCATTCTGATGGCTTGCAGATCACAATTTAGTGGCCGGCTCTATGCCGTGTGAGGCATACCTGGTTGTCACAGACATTTGTAGGGTTGGTGCCAGTTGATAGTCATTCTTTTTTATGACTAGGCCCTTTATGCTGCTTTCCGGATTACTGTGGGTGTGTGTGTGTGTGTGTGTGTGTGTGTGTGTGTGTGTGTGTGTTAAACTCTGGTACTGGGACACAAAAAATGGTGGGTCTAACATCCTGAAAGACTGCCTGGCCCTTTAATATGGGTGCTGCGGTTCTTGGCACCTGCCCTTTTAAAACCTAGGCTCTGTTGTCTGATAGATGACCACCTTGGCAAACCTATCAGCCAATCAGAGCCCAGGGATTTCTTAGCCCATTTTCTAAGCCTTTCTAGTTTACTCCAAGTACTCATTACATTTTTCATCACCATGCTTTTATTGTACCTTACAAGGGCCCTCTTTTACTAACAGTAGTGGTCTAAAGTACTGGTACATATTCAAACATGTTACATTCACAGTATATATATTTTGACATCACTATTAACAATACCCATCATCACTTGGTTGGAAGTAAAAGAAGTTAGGCAAGATAAGAGTTATTATCTGGATATAAGCAGTATATGGAGATTTGACAGAACAGGGAGCTTGTTGTATCAGCAGCACACGTTTTTGTGCTGCTGCATGGTGTAAGATGATAGTAATAGTAGTAGTGGTAGGTAGTCTTTATTTATATGTGGCACCCTGCCCGGAGGCTCAGGGTTCCATTACAATACTATAGAGCAGCAGTATTAAAACTTGTTACCAAGTAACAAACCCAACTAAAATATCAAAATAATATTTTAATAAATAAATAGATAAATAGCACATTTTATACTGTAAAGGATGACAATATTGCTGAATATTAAACCCTGAATGCCTGCACAAATAAGAAGATTTTCAAGCACTGTGTAAAGGTCTCCACCGAGGGGGCCTCCCTCAAAGTTCTGGACAAGGAATTCCAGAAGGCCGGGCCTTCTACTTCAAAAGCCTGGTCCCCTGAGGTCTTCAAGCTTGCCCTAGGAACTAACAAACGGTCTTCCTCAGTGGAGTGGAGGAGGTGCACAGGTATGTGAGAGTACAGGATCTCCATCAGGTAGCACAGGCTCAGCCCATGCATGGCCTTATAGGTTAGAAGTCCCACTTTAAAGGAGATATGCCATTTTAGCAGCAGTCAGTGCAGATCATGCAGTGCTGGGAGACATGACTTGACCTCAAAAGGCCTCTCAATAAGTGAGCAGCTGTGTTCTGCAACAACTGCAGGTGGTACAGCATACCTCCATTGACTCCAAGGTAAACAGCATTGCAGTAATCAAGCCTTGAAGTCACAAATGCATGTACCAGAGTGACCAGACTGCCAGAAGGGATAATGGATTTATTCTGGTTGATGATCCCTAGATGGAAAATGTCAATCTGGACTACTGCTGACACCTGAGCCTCAAGTGTCATCCCTCATCCAGAAACACTCCCAGATATTTCACCTTTGTGTCAGCTAAAAGCCTAGAGGGGCCCAACCAAAGCCCAGTCTCCCTCTCAAAAGATGCCACTCCCTTACCACATCACTCAATCACTAGAACTTCAGTTTTTTCTGGGTTCAGTCTCAACCAGTTCAGTGATATCCAATTCTGAATCTCAGCCAGGCACTGTTATGTGAGGGTACAGGAGCTCTTCCAGGTACCCTGGGCCTTCCTGTGTAGAGTCTTATAAGTTAGAAGTTCCAGTTTAAAGGACCAACAGCCAGTGGACATCACGCAACACCGGGGAGACATGACATGACCTCGAAAGGCCCATCAGCAAGCAAGTACATGTGTTCTGCAACAGCTGTAGGTGCTGCAGCATACCTCCATTGACCCCAAAGTAAACAGCATTGCAGTAGTCCAGCCTCAATGTCAAAGACACATGTACCAGTGTGGCCAGATCACTAGGAGGGATAAAGGATTTAACCTGGCTGATGAGCAGTATGTGGAAAAAGTCATTCCAGATTACTTTATTTATTTGTTTATTTATTTAAAAGAGATTTACCAGGAAAGACATACTGAGCCATGAATCTCATTTCCAGATGCATCCTGGGGGAGAGGGAGGGATAAATACAAGCAAGTTGAAGCACAATAATAACAATTCAACAATGCACAGTATGCACAATAATATACATTACCAGAGCAAATAATAATGCAGGCTAAACATCAGAAGTGCGAAGTACCCTTCACACACAAGAAGGTAATGTCACAAAATAGGAATGGTTAGGAGAGAGAGTAAGTAGAGGACAATGAGAAAGAGAGGCAGGGGGTGAAAGGGTAAGGTAGTGGTGAAAGTTTAAGAGAAAGGAGAAGAGAACAGATTATGGTGGGTAGTGTGGGGGAATAGAGTGTAGAGGATTAGAAAGGGGTAGAAAGGGTGATTACTGGGGGTAGGAGTGTGTGAGAAAGAAGTAATGGAGTGAGAGGCAGTGTGGAGGGGAAGGGGAGAGGAAGGAGGGATGAGATGGTGGTGGCAAGAAGTATAGAGGTTGGAGTAGATAAGGAGATGTGTAGGGCAATGAGGTTAAGGGCATTTACGGAGGGGGGCAGTGTGGCTTTCGAGAAGAGAGGAAGAGAGTGTTTGAAGGTAACAGAACAAATTGTTAGAGGAAGGGAATCCCAAAGATTAGGAAGGCAGAAGGAGAAATCAGACTGGCCAGCTAGCGATTTATGAGAGAGAGCAAAAGAGAATGATAACCTGACTTATGGAGATAGTACGTGGAGGGGGGGTGAAGGGGAGAGGAGAGAGCTGAGGTAAGGAGGAAGCAAAGCCAACCAGAATTTAGAAATAATTGAGGCACAGTGGATGAGGCAGCAGTCATTCAAGGAAGGGAGGGAGAGATCAATGTACAGTGAATGGTGGTGAGTTCGGGGGGGGGGTGGCAAAAGAAGTGGAAGAGGGGATCCAGTCTGGCCAGGGTGGACTTAGGTGCAGCACCATAGACTAGATCACCATAATCAAAAATAGGGGAGGATCATTTTAGTGATGCTGTCCTGGTGGGAAGATATAGGGATACAGCTTTTGTTCCTATTAAGTGCACCGAGCTTAGGGTGACTACTGCTGACACCTGAGGCTCAGCCTTAGCCATCTTGATGACATCCAGTCTTGGATCTTGGCCAAGCACTTGTTGAGCACATTAACCTCACCCAATGTCCCATGTGCAAAGATAGAGCAATAGAGTCAGGTATCATCAGCAAAACAATGAAACTCAATCCCATACTGCCTAATGATCTTACCCAGGGGCAGCATGAACACCATGAACAACATGGGTGACAGCATACCTTTCAACTGTCCCTGATTTTCAGGGACATCCCTGATTTTGCCTCAAAAGTTTACTCTGTCCCTCCTAAAAATTGTGTTTCCATGACCAAACAGTGGGGGTTATAAGCACAAACTAATGTCAAACATTAAAGTTACAGACTTGTTCTTCTTTAGAAAATGCTTTTTACACTAAGCTCATTGTTCTACCAGCTTCCTGAGTGGATATCTCCAGTTTTGAAGAAGTGTCCCTGATTTTGGTCCTTTGTCCCTGATATTTTTAAGCCTTGTCCCTGATTTATGAGGCAGAAGGTTGAGAGGTATGGGTGACAGAACCAAAGCCTGGGGTATGCCTCAGGACATAGCTATCACACCAGAGGAAAACCTTCCAAACACTACCTATCCTCTGAGTCCTGTCCCGAAGATAAGACTCAAACCAGTAGATGACTTTGCTGGCAAGCTCTGCATACTTCCTGAGCTGATCCAAAGCAGCCCATGGTCCTCAGTTAAAAACACTGATGAGAGATCAAGGAGGACAAAAATTTAAATTTGTTCCTCTATCTCTCACTTTAGCAGGTAATCGTGCTATCTAAACCTGATAAGATGATGACAAGATGATTGTTTAGAAAATGGCAATGTAAAAACTAGCATCTTGATTGGCTAGCTGCATCCCAATGCTGGGCGTGTATTTTTCGATAGAGCCCTGTCAGAAAGAAGTACCAGAAGCTCCGTCTCAAATGGGTATCTGTGTGCCAGTTTGAATTCCATTTGCTGCCATTTTTCCCCCGCTCCATAACCCACCAAAAAGCACTGCCGACAGGCCCCCCGGTGACACAGTACACAAAAATAGTCTAATATAAATAGAATCCCCCCGGGAATCCCCAGTAAAACATAGTGATTATTTTTTTTTCTTTTTAAGATAACTGCAGCCGAGTGTCTGATGACACCACTCCCAACCTCTGCAAGCCTGCCTGCTCTAGTAACCAGCTACCCAACATCACAGCTCAACATCAGGGACCCTGTACACATATGTCCAGCTCCTCTCTTCGCTTACCATCCTGCTTCCCCGAATTCTTGGCACAAAACAAAAAAAAAATGCAGTACCTCAACAAAACCACTTGCAGGGAAAACGACTGAACTCCATCCACTCCTCACTCCCCGATTGTTATTTGTTGCCTTCAAAAATTAAAAAATAAATAGAATGGACTAGAGCCATTTTATACAACAAAGTCAGCTGCCTTCCCCATGGTTGTCCTATTGGACTGCAAGTCCCAGGAAGCCACAGAGCAGCAATGCAGACTGTAGTAAACATCAGCACCATCTACTGGCAAAAATGCCACACTGCAGGGACTACTTAACAAGAAAACATTTTTTTTATTTATTTTTTTATTTGTCAGGCATGTTTTAAATTTTTTTTATTATTTAAAATGTCACAAACAAGCCATTTCTTTAATAATAGTACCTTCAGGAGGGTATTGGGAAATACTGACCTTCAGGGTAAGGAGGCCTCTCGCCTGTATGCTTGGGCCTCTTATTACACCCTGGGCAGTCTGGTATTTCCAATACCGCCCAACCTGTTTGGTATTATTGCTTACATATTGCATGCTGGAAGTCTTGTACAGTAGCAGAGTCCTTATCTCTAGAGGGAAGAGACTTCCAGGTGCCTGCAACAGTTGGATAATAGGGAAGACTGTCCAGTAGTTTTTGTTCAGAACATAAACATAGAAAAAAAGACAGCAGAATGAGATCAAGGGTTCATCTAGTCTGCCCATGTGTTCCCTGGACCTTCTCAGATCCCAGGATCTAACCCCCCTTCTGCCTAATGCCTCCTATTGATCCTGTTGCTTTTGACCACACTTTGGACTTGTCCCACCCCAGCTTGAATGATTTCATGGACTTTGCTTCCACTACCTCAGCTGGCAGATTATTCCATGGCTCCATGACTCTTTCTGTAAAATAGTGTTTCCTAAGCTACCTCTTGAAGCTCCCCCCTCAACTTCCACTTGTGCCCTCTAGTGTTACAGTTGGAGACTCTATTGAACAGGTCAGAGGATGGCACCTTATTTATTCCTCTTGGGAACTTGTATGTTTAAATCATATCTCCCTCTCCTTCCTTGTCTCCCAAGAGAACATATTTAATGCTTCCAGACGCTCCTCATACAAGTGCCCTTGAAGGCCCTGGATCATTCTGGTCACTCTTCTCTGAACAGCCTCCAATCTGTTTATATCCTTTTACAGATGTGGACCCTGGACACAGTACTCCAGATGGGGCCTTACCAGGGACCTGTAGAGTGGCAGTATTACTTCCTTCCTCTTTCTGTTGAATCCCCTCCCTATGCACTCCAGCATTTTGTTGACTTTGCTATAAGATTTGTTGCATTGGCTTGTCTGTTTAAGGGTGTTGCTTATGATGACACCTAGGTCCCATTCTTCCTGAGTGGTGCTGAGCTGGACTCCGCTGAGATGGTACTCTGTCCTTGTGTTCCCTTTACCCAAATTCATCACCTTACATTTTGTTTGCATTGAACTTCAGCTACCAGACATTGGACCATCTTTTTCAACTTCTGTAGGTCATTTTGTAGGTCCTTAACCACCTCCTCAATGTCAACCCTTCTTCCCAGCTTGGTATAATTCGTGAATAGGTCAATTTTGCCCTGAATACCTGTGCTGATGCCACTGATGAAGGTATTAAACAGGACTGTCCCCAACACTGAGCCTTGGAGCACATGACTAGTGACTGTGCCTTCATTTGGCCTCACCTGGTTGACCACTACTCTCTGTTTTCTGTCCCAAAGCCAATTATCTACCCAACTGACTATGCACTTGGCTGCACCCAGGTCCTTCAACTTTTTCAGCAGGTGGTTGTGTGGCACTGAATCAAAGGCCTTACTAAAATCAAAGTAGGGAAGGTCCACTGGATGGCCTCTGTCTTGTTTCCTAGTGACCCAGTCAAAAAATGTGATTAGGTTTGTTTGACATGACTTTCCTGCCACAAATCCATGTTGCCTGTCATCCTGGTAGAGGTTTTTGGATTGAGACCTAAGTGCATAGGGCTGCTTGTGTTTAGTCAGGAAATTGTTCAGATAAAGTTTGGTAGAGCCTATGTGCACATTTATAACTAACCACTTACTTTCTTGCCTTCCTTCAGGTGAGAAGAAGCTTAGTAGGCTGTATAGTATGCAGTGATGTATGCTTCTGTCACAGATGGGCGAAAACTAAAATATGTTGCTGAAGGAAACTGTGATCATAGGACGTGCTTTGGCTGGTACCATCTAATAGAACTCACTTTAGTATTCTATGGCCATTAGTAGAGGATGCCACAGTATCAGCCTCCTTTTGGTTAAGCAGTAGAGCTCTGCAGATATTCAACTGAATATTCATTATTTGTGTTATTCCTTTGGAAAAAGGCAAAGAAAAAGTCCCCCACCCTCCTCCCTAGCCTGGATCCTTTAAACTATAGAAGCCACCACCCCCCCCATCCTAAGCACCCAAATCCCACACAATCAATCAATCAACCTTTATTTAACCAGGCAAATACATCATTGAGCAAGCTCTTTTACAAGATGGCCTTGGACACATAATACACCTTGAAACAAGAACTTACAATTCATGCATGACAGACATTATTTCAAAGTAAAATAAGATGACAATCAGTAAGCATTGTAGTTTAGCATTGACAACAAATACACACATGATTTAGCATATACAGGAGCATAATATGATTCAGGGAGAGGAGAGGAAGGGGGAAGCAGCGGAGGTTAGGGGTAATCAAGACCAGAGGGAGAAAGGAGGAGGGCAATCCAGTAGGATGAAGACCCCCAATGAAGCTAGCTGGAGCAGAGGGGTAGGTGCATAAAGGGATATAATTACCTTAGTGGGATGCCAGCCTAAGGGGGGATATATATGCCTAGTTAATAGGGGGCATGGAATTTTTTTTATGGTCAGGAGAAGTGTTTACCTAAAGCAATCACACACCGTATTCAGGCTTCAATTTATCAGCTGTCTGAACATGTAGGGGCTAGACAGGATGGTAAGTTTAAGTGCTTTTTGCATATTGTTCCAATGCATAGGTAGAAAAGAGCTAATGGCAGTGCAGCCAAGTCATGTCCTGGTGTGTGGTATTTTAAAGTTGATAAAGGAGGAGTTCCTTATGACGTAACTAGCCTTAGAGCACTCAAACAGTTCCCTGATATAGGGTGGAAGATTGCTTGATAGAGCCAGAAGAACCACAGAAGGGCATTTTTATGTCTCCTCAGGGAGAGGGATGGCCAGTCTAATCCTTGGTACAACAAGCAATGATGAGTCTGTAGGGGCAGGCCAAGAACAAACTGTAGAGCATGATGGTAGAGAGTATCACATTTTTGGAGCTCATGTTGGGTGCAATGACTATAAAGAAAGTCACCTTAATCAAGAAGAGGAAGGAAGGTCTTTCTGGCTTCCAGGGTAAGTAGGTGTTTTATATGGTAGAAAAGGCCAAGGCGCTGTGTTAACTTTTTGGATAACTCATTTAGATGTACATTGAAGTTCAGTTTGTTATCCAGCCAGACTCCCAGATATTTGAATTTGTCCACTATTTCTAACGGTTCACCAAGGAGGGTGGCAATTTGGGTGCTACTGTGGGCCTTCATGTTGAGTGTGGAGGAGGGGTAGATAAGCATAGCTTTAGTTTTTTTTGCATTTAATAGTAGCTTCAGGTTCAGCAGGTTGTGTTGGAGTGTGATGAAGTCCTGTTGAAGCTCCTTGTAGGCAATATCAAGGAAGGGATTGGTTGAATAGATGACAATGTCATCTGCTAAGAAGTGAACTTTTCCTCCTAAAGGGCCAGAATCAATGCGGTTAATATAGATGGTGAAGAGGATAGGTCCCAAGATCGAGCCTTGTGGGATGCCTCACAGCAGAGTTTTCACTGGAGAGAATTCATCTTGGCATTTAATTTGCTGTCTCCTATTTGAAAGGTAGCAGCACAACCACTTTACTGCAGGGAGGTTAAACCAATGCATTCCAATAAGTCAAGTAGTATGGAATGATCAACCATGTTGCATGCTTTGCTAACGTCAAGGAAGATTACGTAGATATGCTGCTTATTGTCCATGGCATGTAACCAATCATTGGAAAATTTAGCTAGGGCTGACATGGTGCTATGTTTGGGTCTAAGCCCCCTCTCCCCAGCACCCATGTTTTGATATGTATGCATTTGTTACCTGAGGAATGCATTAGCAAATGGCCAGAAAGGAGGGGTGGAAGAACAATGGAGAATAATCAAAACTGCCATCATGGAGGCAACAAGCCTTTGTGTGAAACAAATAAAGAAAACAAAGCAGAGTAAAAAACCACTATGGCTATCAAAAGAAGTGTCAGGGAAGGTTAAGGAGAAAAAGGCTGCATTCAAAAAGTATAAGGAATCACAGTAGGAACACGACAGGGAACTGTATCAATTAAAGCAGAAAGAAGTGGGGAAGGCAGTCAGAAAAGCAAAGGCCCAAACCGAGGAAAGGATAGCCAACTCAGTTAAGAAGGGAGATAAAACCTTTTATAGGTACATTAGGGAACATAGAAAGGTTAAGGGAGGGATAGGGAAGATTAATAAAGGAGAGGGGAGGTGGGCAGAGGGAGACAGTGAAAAGGCAGAGATAATGAATAAATACTTTTGCTCAGTATTCACAAAAGAAGAAGAGGAAGAGTTACCTAAACCAAACAGTAGAAGCACTCTGGATAGTGGGGTTGATACCAGTCCATTTAAAGAAGAAAGACTACTGAAAGAACTTCTAAAACTCAAGGTGGACAAAGCAATGGGGCATGACAGGATTCACCCTAGAATCCTAAAAGAGCTAAGGGAGGACCTAGTGACACCACTAACCACACTTTTTAACAAATCATGGGAAGATGGGGTGGTACCTGAGGACTGGAGGAGGGCAGATGTGATTCCCCTTCATAAAAGTGGGAGCAAGGCAGAAGCAGGAAACTACAGACCTGTTAGTTTGACCTCAGTGGTGGGGAAAATGATGGAATCACTTCTGAAAGAAAGAAAGAATTGTTGAATACCTAGAGGCCATCGGGGCACTGGACCCAAAGCAGCATGGATTCACAGCAGGAAGATCATGTCAGACAAATCTAATTGATTTCTTTGACTGGGTGACCAAAGTAATAGACCAGGGAGGGGCTGTGGATATGGCCTACCTAGACTTTAGCAAGGCATTTGACACAGTCTTGCACAAAAAATAATAATCAAATTAGCCAGCCTGGGAGTGAGTCCCAGGGTGGTAGCCTGGGTAGAAAACTGGCTGCACAACAGGACACAGAAGGTAATAGTGAATGGAACACATTCTGAAGAAAGGGGTTACTAGTGGCGTGCACTCAGGGCTCAGTACTGGGTCCAGTCCTCTTTAACGTCTTTATAGGTGACATTGCAGAGGGTCTGGAAGGAAAGGTATGCCTCTTTGCGGATGACACAAAGATCTGTAACAGAGTTGATACACAAGGGGGAGAAGAAAGGATGAGAAGGGACTTGGCAAGGTTGGAGGAATGGTCAGATATATGGCAACTTAGATTCAATGCAAAGAAGTGCAAAGTAATGCACCTGAGAAATAAAAATCCAGGAGAAGAGTACACACAGGAGGGAGGTACTAACAACAACAATAATGGAAAGGGATCTGGGTGTAGTCATATCAGATGACCTAAAGGTGGGTATGCAATGTGAGAAGTCAGTAGGGAAAGCCAGGGGATACTGGGATGCATAGGAGGGGCACCACAAGTAGAAAAGGGAAGTGGTTATCCTCTATACAGACAGTTGGTGATACCCCATCTGAAGTACCGTGCAGTTTTGGAGACCTCATCTACGCAAGGACATAGACAGGATGGAAGCAGTCCAGAGGAGGGCAACTAAAATGGTGCAGGGTCTACATCAGAAACCATATGAAGAGAGACTGAGAGAGCTTAATATGTATACCCTTGATGAAAGGAGGGACGGGGGGCATGATAGAAACTTTTAAGTACCTCAAGGGAATCAACAAAGTCCAGGAGGGTAGCATCTTTCAGAAAAAGAGATGTGTAAGAACAAGGGGGCACAATTTAAAGTTAGAGGGGGGATGGCTCAGGGGTAATGTGAGGAAATTCTTTTTCACGGAGAGAGTGGTGGACGCATGGAACCACCTCCCTGGAGAGGTTGTGGGGTTTAAAACAGTGGAGGAATTCAAACATGCATGGGACAGACATAAGGCAATTATAGTGGGGGGTTGAAGGAAATAGGCTGTTGGTTAACTAGAATCTGCTGCCTATCCAGTAGGTAGGGAAATGGGCAGACTGGGTGGGCCAAGTGGTCCTTATCTGCTGTCAAAGTCTATGATTCTATGTTTCTATGTTAGGTAAAAGTCCAGTGGTGGGTGACTGATACAACTGACCCTCCTCCATGACTGTCTGGTGACTTTCAGTGCTTTGCTTTTGCTTTCCAGCTCACTGCAAGAACTAGTATTAATTTAATTGTCCCCACACCCACACCCTGGTAGCAGCAGCCAGAACCCTCCTTCACACTGACTGCCCCATGTCACGAACCCACTTCTGAAGGTCAGGTTCACTGAGCTCACGGTGCCCACTCCAAAGTGCAATCCATGACAGGGAGGGGGAAACCATGGGATACCCTCTTCGAGTCCCTCTATAGTGCTCACTGGCTTCACAACTGCATACTCACCACAAAGTCCCAGGGTCCCCTCTTTACTGTGGATCAGGGTAAATTATCAGTTTTGAGTCTTGTAGTCAAATGAGAACCCCTTGTCTACTGTTACACAAAGGGGTAAGATCCAGGTGTTACAACCTTTTTGGGGTGATGTTGCAACCCTGAGTCTGACTTTTCCCACAAGGCATGCAATAACTTGGTTCAAATCCCCATAGACCCTTCTTTGAGACTTTCATATTCTCCCTATTTTTTATCAAGACTTTCCCTTTTCAGACTCTTTTTTCGATTTGGTAGCTTAGCAATAACAGTTTAGTCACAAGGAATACTGAACCTCCCACAATCGCACACCCAATATAAGAAAATCTCACTCAGCCTGGTTTTCTTAAAAACAAAATGTTTTTGCTAAATAGTTATTAATCATACAGTTACAACTAAAAGGGTTTAAATAATCTTTTTGATCGCAGCATAACAAAACAAAGTGGAATTGTTGAGAAAAAATGCACTATGACAGTTATCTAAAGTTCTACCTTAGTTTGTAGTGAATTGAAGTCTGTAAAGAGTAAGTACAGTCTTTAGTTCTTAGTCTCTGTGCTGTGGCAGTTTTGCTTCTCTGTGTGTTCAGGAGAGAGTCCAGATGAAAAGTGTCCACATGCTCTGAGCTGAGGGCATTAAATACATTCGGTAACTTGCAGTGTCATCAATTATCCCAGTTCTGAAGAAACTGGTCTATTTACTTATCAAGTGAGTTACAGCAACTACTCCATTTGGCCAGGAGATATCACTGTTCCACTGTTTCCAAAATTCCAAGAACATCAAAAATTAAATCCTGACACATATAATTAACATGGATATGACATTCAGAGTTTAAGCCTTTTGAAGTCGCCTTTAAACAATTTACACCTGTAAGACACAATTCACATTAGCCTGTCAGAATGGCCATTTGCTGATCAAATCCTGGCTAAAACAACCTGGACGTTGAACTGGTTTCCTTCAATTAAGTTACAAGGAAGATCCTGTAAGATTTATGACTATACAAGCTGATTTTATTACCTCTAGGTCAGCTAGTGAGGAAATGCAATTAACTTCTTGCCAAGCAAGCTGTTTTGCAGGTTACACTACTATCAGCCTTTTAAAAAAAACATTCCCTTCTCTTCACATTGGCATTTTAACATACACAGAAATCACATAAAACACAACAACATATATTTGAACATATGGCTGGCAGGGGCATAGCTCTCAACATCCCTCCATTCTACACTGAAGTTGTGGGAATCCATCCCTATGCATGGTATGATTTTCACAAACTCTGTTACTGTTCTAACTGGCAAGATAGACTGTCTGCATTGGCATTGGATGATCCGGCCCTGTGGGTAATTGTCATGTCATAGGCCTGTAAGACAATACTCCACTTTAAGAGATGACCATTTATCTTACCCATCTGATTCAACTACACCAGTGGGTTGTGATTGGTCTGTACCTCGAAGCATCTCCCATAAAGGTACAGCTCTAGTTTCTTCAGGGCTCATACCAGCGCAAGGCACTCCTTTTCAATTGTGGAATATGCCTGCTCCCGGGTAAGTAACTTCTTGCTCAGGTACACTATTGGGTGATCCTTTCCATGATGAGAGATCTGACTGAGGACTGCTCCAGTCCCCACATCTGAGGCATCTGTCTGGACTACAAATAGCTTACTGTAATCTGGACTGGCTAACACAGGGGCACTGCACAGTGCCTCCTTTAACTGTGCAAAGGCTTGTTCACAGGCTGGCTCCAAGTTTACTGTTCTGGACTTTCTTTTCAGGCCAGATAGAGGAACTGCCAGGGCACTGTAATTTGGTGCAAACTTTCAATAGTACCCAGCAGTCCCTAAAAAGCTCCTAACCTGCTTCTGAGTTTCAGGCCTTGGCCAAGCCTCTATCATCTCAATCTTTGCTTGATTGGGATGAGGCTGCCCTGCCCCACTACATGGCCTAGATATGCCACCTCCACCATAGCCACCTGGCACTTTTCAGCTTTGACAGTGAGCCCTGCCCTCTGTATCCTGCCCAACACTTCCTTCAGGGGAACAGGTGTTCCTTCCAACTGGTGCTGAACATGTCAATATCATCCAGATAAGCCATTGCATACTCTTCAGTACCATATAACACCTGGTTGAACAACCGTTGGAAGGTGGCAGGGGCATTCTTCATTCCATAAGGCATTACTCGGAACTTGAATAATCATACTGGAGTGATGAAGGCTGATTTCTCCCTAGCTCTAGCAGTTAATTCCACCTGCCAATACCCTTTTGTCAAGTCAATGATGATAAGGTATGTACCCCTCCCAACTTGTCTAGTAGTTTGTCCATCCATGGCATTGGGTGGGCATCAGATTTTGTGACTGCATTGAGTCCATGATAGTCCACACAGAAGTGAGTAGAGCCATCAGGCTTTGGAATGAGGACTACAGGTGAGGCCCAGGAACTGTGGGATTTCTGTATTTCCCCTAAGTCCAGCATTTCTTCCACCTCCCTCCCAATGTCCTTTAGGATGGCCTCAGACACCCGGTGGGCTGTCTGTCAGATGGGTGCTTGCGTCTCTGTATCTAGGTTGTGTGTTGCTAAGGGGGTAGGTCCCAGCTTGGCAGTAAACAAAGAGGCAAAGTCCTCTAAAACTCCCTCACTTCCTGGGACTCTTCCAGGGTCAACTGGGGTGACAGCTTGATTGTCTCCACAGAGGATTTCTGCTTGCTTTCCTCTAGCAAGTCAGGAGGGGGTCTTCTTCATCCATCCCTTGCCCAGGACTTCACACTGCACCATGTCAGCCCTATTTGCATATGGCTTCATCATGTTAACATGGTACATCCTCTGGCTATGTCTCCTGTCAGGCAGTTCCATGATATAATTTACATCGTTTACCTGTCAGACTACCTTGATAGTCCTGCTCTCTCGGCCTGCATCTTGTCCTTCCGTACTGGGATTAGGACCATGACTTCCTGACCTGTGCTGTACATGCAAGGTCTGGTTCTGTGATCATCCCAGACTTTTTGTTTCTGTTGGGCAACTAACAGGTTGCTTTGGGCCACCCCCATAAGCTCCTTCAGCTTCTCCCTAAACTTAAGGACATACTCAACCATAGAAGTTTCCTGGGTGGTGTACTTGCCTTCCCAGTCCTCCTGGATCGAGTCCAGGGGCCCACGCATCCAATGTCTATATAAGAGTTCAAAGGGGGAGAACCCTGTTGACTCTTGGGGCACCTCCCTGTGTGCAAACAACAGGCGGGGAAGTTATTTCTCCCAGTCCCTCCCATACTGTTCAGGAAATGCTTGGAGTATCACTTTTAGGGTACCATTAAACCTTTCTACAAGCCCATTGGCTTGTAAATGATAAGGTGGCATGCGTCTCTGCACCACCCCACACTTCTCCCACAAACACTTCATCAGGTCCGACATGAAGGTACCCCCTTGATCAGTGATAACCTCCTGCAGAAATCCGATATGGGAAAAAATCCCTTGCAAGGCGTCTGCCACTGTGTTTGTCTTAAGTGAGCAGCAGGCGATCGCCTCTGGGTATCGGGTGGTGTAGCTGACCACCATTAGAATAAACTTCTTCACGGAGGAGATTGGGTACTCAAAGGTCCCACAGTATCCATTTCTACCCTCTGGAATGGCTCCTCCACAATGAGCAAGAGAATTAGGGCAGCTTTGGTTTTACTGCCTGCCTTCCCTATTTGTTGGCACTGGTGACAATATCTTCAATACTCCTTCACCTGCTGGATGAAGTTGGGCCAATAGAAATTCTGGGCCAATTGCTGCATGGTGCACATGATTCTCAGATGTTCTGACATGGGGATATCATATGCAATCTTGAGCAACCACTCACAGTACCCCAGGGAACAACAAGCTGCCTGCCCATCACCCCTCCCTCTGTCCTCACGTCCTTAGTATACAACAATCCATTTTCCCAAAATACCCTATGTGTTATGTCTCCTTATGGTTTTCTGTCAGATTTTGCACAGGCCCTCAGCCTCTACAAACTAGGGTCAGTTCTCTGAGCAGCTGTAAAATCTTCACATTTTCCCAAGGCATGGGACATGTCACCTTCAGTTCCTAAACTGGGGTCCATAGCTCTAGCATCAGGGCATTCAGCATCACTGCCATCCCTAACCTTCTGACCATTTGTTACCCCTTCCTCCTCAGAATAACCTTCTGTAGCTGTCTTATGAATGGCTACCTGGGGAAGTCCTACCTCCCTTTTGCTACCCTCCATTTCAAGAGACACAGGCTGGGGAACCAGCCTCACATATTTTTCACTGGGGCTTCTATGGGGTTCAGGGAACTACAATCAGCCTTTGCTGTCTGACTCTGGGTAACCACACACACCACCCCCTTCTGGAGGTTGTTCCCTATTATCACATCCAGGGTGAGATTGTCTGCCACTGTCACTTTTTGCATTGTCTCTCCTGTCTCACTCCAGTCCAAGAGAATGCTAGGAAGTGGCAGAGTTTTTTCCTCCCTAGTGAATCCCTTTACTGTTACAAATTGATTAGGTAAAAGCTGTTCAGTCCCAACAAAATTCCCTTTTACTAAGGTAAGAGATGCCCCATGTCCCTTAACCCATGGGTCTACACCCCATTTACAGTAACCGGGTGCATGTGCTCCCTCATGTTTATAGGCATGCTCTCAGGGATACACAAACAACCCAACTCTGTTTAAGCAGCACTTTGTTCACTCTGTGCCTTTTTAGGACACTGTCTAGCAAGATGCCCTGGCTGTTTACAAAACCAACAGTCATCATTTCTCTTATCTGAGAAATCCCTTTTTTGTAACTTGGGCCTTCCCCTTTCTGAGGCAGCAGTGAGGGTTTTAGCTGCCCTGAAGGTGTGCTTTTCTCTTTCTGTGCTGCCACACCTGCCCCACTCCCTTTCAGAGCAGGCCTGCTAGGGGCATAGCTGTCCGAGAGCTCAGAAACTTGCTGTGCTGTGCTGTTTCTGGATCTCAGTCTTTTAGCCAGGTTTTCAACTCTGCTGGGCAAGCCCAAAAGAACTGCTCTAGGAAAATGACCTCCTTAATTTTTTCCACAAAATTTGTTTCTACTCCTTCCCACCAATGTTTCACAAACTGATGTTGCTTTGTGGTGAGTTCCTCATAGCGCATGTCAAGGCTTCTTCGGAGCTTACAGAATGTAACCCTTTATGCATCAGGAGTTAACTCATACTTTTTAATCAAAGCAGTTTTAAATTCTCATAATTGCTAGTGTCCTGATTGTCCATTTGGCCTAGCGCCTCACTCCCTTTACTAGTAAGTAGCAGGGACAGCTGAAAGCTCCAGGACTCCCTGGGTAATTTGGCCTGGATACAGACCTTTTCAAACAAATTCAAAAATGCATCCATATCCTCACCCTCTTTAAATTCAGCTATTAATTTAGAATTGAACTTATACTCCAGCTCTGGAGTTTCAGTTTCAGTCCTGCCACTTACCTCCTCTGGTGCTTGTCATTGGAGTCTTAACTTCTCTAGTTCAAATTCCTTCTGGTGCTCTTTTTCCTGTCTCTCAACCACTCTCTGATGCAGGTTTTCTTTTTCCTGCATCTCCAGTTCAAACCTCTTCTGCTCAAACTCCCTCTGCTGCTGTTCTTCAAACTTTCTCTGCTCAAATTCCAGCTCCAATTTTCTCAACTCCAGCTGCAGTCTGATCCCTTCTATACCCAGCTCTTTGGTGACCTTCCCCTGCTGCTGTGGCTCTGGGTTCCTTCTGGTTTTGCTGTCCTCCTCCCTGGGACTAGACTCTGCAATGGATCCTGGCACCCCCATGCCCAGGCTGTGGTCCTTTTCAGTCACTGGCAGTGACTTGAGGTTCTGTGCAGCCACTAGCTCATTGGCTGCCATGAGAGCCTCCACAAGGTGCTTTTTGATTCACCCCTCACACTGGACCCCTCTTTCCTGACACAACTGCCTTAGGTGGTCTGCAGAGCATTCATTATAGTTGGAAGTCATCTTCTTCCTTAACTATTACTACACTAGCTTACACCGGAAAAAAAAAGAAAACCAGTAGGGAACTTTATACTGTAACCAAATTCTTATTTTCCAAATCTCTGCCTTGATTGTGTGAGGATTGCTTTTAGTTTATCAGTCTGATATACTGGCCTCGAATTCAACTGTTATGCCTGTGCCACCAATATTTCTCTAATCTCACAACGTGGTGGGTGATTGACACAGCTGACCCACCTCTATGACTGTCAGTGCTTTGCTTTTGCTTTTCAGCTGACTGTAAGAACTAGTATTAAATCAATTGTTCCCCCACCCACATCCTGGTAGCAGCAGGCAGAGCCCTCCTTCACTCTCACTTCCCTACACCTGCTCGCAGTTCTGAAGGGAAGAAGATGACTGACACAGACTGACACTCCCATCCCCAACTGGCCACTTTCTTCTGAATGAAGGCACTCACATACATGCTTGTATGGTAAAACCAGCTGATCTTACTGTTTTACTATATGAGTGAGCATGCAAGTGCCTTCATTCAGAAGAAGGAGGTTAGCAGTGGAGAAGAGCGGGTTGTGTTGGTCACCTTCTTTCCTTCTGAAAGGGGGGGTGAATGAGTGCAAAAGAGGGTGCTGCTACCATGGTGGGGAATGGAGGATCAATCAGTTCAGTAATAGTTCTTACAATGAACTGAAAAGCAAAATCAAAAAGTGAAGTGCCGAAAGTCAGAGGTTGGGCATGGAGGCAAGCAGGCTGTGCCAGTTGCCCACCATTGGATTTTTACTTAACAAATGCATAATTATTAAAAATGTGGATGTTGGGGAGAGGTGAGATTTGAGTGCTAACTGAGGGTGGAGGAATGGGGGCTTCTATAGTGTAAAGGATCTGGGCTAGGGAAGAGGGTGGGGCTGTTTTCTTTTCCTATTTTTCTTTAAGAGAGTATGTCCCAAATAGGAGTGAATAGTGCTACTATTAGTTATTTGGGATCCAAATAAAAAATAGTGCATTATTCTTGGTATTCAGGAAATAATATTTGTTGCTTGCACACCCCTGTTAAACAGCTCATAGTAAAACAGTAGATAGCATCAAGTTTCTGGTGTGTAGCTTGTGTCTATCTGAAATGTCTGATCCTTTTTGCCCTACTGGCAACTATGATAGATAGATAGATTGATAGATAGATAGATAGATAGACAGATAGATAGATAGATAGATAGATATATAGATAGATAGACAGACAGACCGACAGACAGATAGACAGGCAGACAGAATAATGCATGGGTAACCATGCACAACAAGACTGTGTTTCCATCTAGGGGTTATGATGACATCATAGGTAGCTTGAGAGTGAAGCTTTAGAGGTCCCAAGTGCCATCTGAACCCTGAGATGGAAAAACAGCTGAGTTGAGCATGGTTTTCCATGTGTTATTTTGTACAGCATAAAAGTAAAATAAAAAAAAAAATCTGATTTTTTCCTTTTGAAGAAATCATGGATTTAACGTTTCATTATTTTAATAACCACAAAAACTCACCCCTATCCATATGCTGCTAATCTAGACAGGCGAGGGGTAGCTTTCCTGTTTCTAAAATGGTGAAAAAAGAAAAGAGTTTGTGTTAGGAGAATGTGTGGGAGCTGTGTGTGTGGGGAAGGGGTAAGTAAAACAGCAGGTGCCACAAGTTGCCATTTAAATGAAAAAGCTGTTGTACCAGAGAAAGGTGCAACAGCAGTATATGACCTTTGAATTGTGATACAATGACTTTTTAGTTAGGATGGAAATCCATGTATAACAAACAAGGGGTAACTGTAGGTAGGTAGGTAGGTAAGTAGGTAGATAGATAGATAGATAGATAGATAGATAGATAGATAGATAGATAGATAGACAGACAGACAGACAGACAGACAGACAGACAGAGACAGATACACAGATAAACTGACCTCCCAATTCCCTCATAATGTGACTGAGACTTGGGAGTCTAAGGCAGAGCTGTATGTCTTACCGGGGAGGGTTAAGAGAACAGGCACTGGGGAGTCCAATGATGGTGTCGTGGTGGTGGGCAAGTTGCAGGCACTCCAGCAGTGACAGCAAGACAAGGGCCAGGCTGTAGACAAGCATGTCCAATTCTTATAGGAAGAGAAGCTGAAAATAAGAAATTAAAATACTGTATTTGCACTTTAACATAAGCTAATATGTCCTCCGAGGAATATCTCTTATAGTATTTGTGTCCTTGCATGAGGTTTGGTTGAGGGGATTTTGAAGCAAAGCTGAGCAGGTCTGGTTGCCCAAACCTCATACAAAGGCTTTCTTATTGCATAAGGGATACCTCTTTGAGGAACTATTAACTGATTATTAATTACTCCAGTAGGCTAGAATAATTTATAGTAAGTTTTATGTTTTATTTTTATTTTTACAAACAAAAGGTAACACTTTTCCCCTACCTCTGTAATTGAGTATTCTATGTTCACATTCCTGCACAAGATTAAAACTGCCCACAGAATAAGAGCCTCTGTGGTTCTGAGCACTGATGTAATCGTGTAATTTTTATTGTCCTTATTAATATTGCAGTCATTCTGTAAACAAATGCTGAAAGAGATTAAAAATTGCAAATAACAAAATCTTAACTTGTCCTGGATTGTGATCACTGTTTTATTGCCTATACACTTCATTCTTCATTTGAAAACTGTTTTAGTTTGATGAACAGATATGGGTCCTACCATTTAAAACCCGTGTACCCCATTTGTTTCCACACAACATCTGTAAGTGGGGCACATACACATAACAGATTCCAAAGTGTCTGTGTCTGGTGCCTCTGTGTAAGCAGCATGAATTGCTTGTGCTAGCCACGTACTGCCATGAACAGTACAGGGACTTTTGATTGGACAGACAGGCTGAACTGAAAGCAGCATTGCATTCTGTGGCATACTATGCATGGGTAAGAAAACTAGAAGGCCCTCAATGGGCAAAACAATGCTGCCTCACCTCCACAACTACTGCACCACCAAGGAAAGTATTAAAACAGGTAAACAGAATTGCCAAGCAGAAATGAATGGGAAGGGGCAATAGGTGGGGAGGAGACATATTGGACTCGGCAGTATTGGACCATTTAAATGAATGGACCATTACTACCTGATATGAGAGCCCAGCAAGCCACATAATTATAATCTTCATTGCTGGTGTTTTATGAGCCATGTCATTCATATGACTTACCCCAGTCTACCTTATGAAGTGGATCATGACTAGCAAAAGTAATCAAATGGCTCATCAGATATCACAACGAAAGTTTGAAATTCAACCTATTAATCTGAATGGACTGGCACACACTAGAGACTTACTAGCAATCCTATGCTAATGCCGAACCAGGACAATTGTTTGAACACAGAAAAATAAGCCTTACTTACCTGTTTCTGTAAATGCTGGGGCACAATACTGGCTTAAGTACTTTTAATATGGAAAATGTAGCCAACAGCAAATACACATTGCAGAAGCATTGCAGCTGCACATATTGGGCCAGCATTGAAGTCTGGGCCTATAGTGGCTGGCATGCAAGGGATGGTTGTGCAATGTTGCATCAGGGGCAATAGTATAAGCAATTTAAAAATAATTTTAGCATCAGTATTGTATGTCTAGTATTTGTGAGTGGTACTTAAAAGTTTTAAAATGCAAATGAAATAATTATTAAAAACCTGCAGAGAACTATACAGTGTGGCAGTGCATAATAATTTAACAGAACTTACATGGTAGTGAATGTTTTCAGATATAACACAGTTGTACATAATCTGATCAATACATTCATTCTTAATTAGAACATCATTAATGTCCCAGGGGACTGGTAGAGGGAAAAAAATCATTAACCCCTCATGCCCTTTTCAGCTTTCCTCTGTCTCTCCATGTAATAGACGTCTATGTCATGTTTCTCATTAGTGGCCTCTGCGTAGGACATAGTTACATAGACTGGGATGTCAGCCTGTCAGATTTGGTCACCCAATTCGAGCATGATGACAAATGTCTGTCCCCCTGAATTAGGCTGAGGAGATTGGAATATAGGTCAGCTACTGTTAATCATTGGACAGTTAATGCATAATGGACAAGAGGTGTTGAGGCCTGGTCATTTAGGGGGATCATTAGTATGGATTTAGACCTACTGTTTAGAAACTAGGTTAAATGATTAGGTCTTCAGTTCACATTTAGTTCATCAACAGGTAAAAAAAAATGTTATTTACTTATTGTACTGAGACTGTTTTCTGTGAAATTAATATGAAGGTGTCATTACTTCAATTTTAGGAAAGCATAACATATGTTTGCAATTCTGGAGTTATGCATTTATATGATATTACTGAATGTTGTAAATGTGTTGATAAAGGTGGGATTTTATGAACGTATCCTGAATTGTAAAAAGCATAATATGGAATGAGCAAGTGCTGAAACTATGAGAAATGTACATTTGTGAAGTCTTACCTCTCATATTGCAAGCATAATTTTTGTAATGTGCATAGCTGCACAGCTGTTATTTGTAAACTATAAAAATGTAGGATAAAAATTAGGAAATCTGATTGATTTGCAGCATTCTACTGGGGTTACATTAACCTATGCTATCCTGCCACGTATTGCCTCAGCAGAGTTACCTTGCACATAAATCTTGTAAATCTAGTTCCCATCATTGCACCCAATCTGCTATTATTATTGGGGTGGTAGCACACCTGTGACTGGGCATCTCAGTTCTATAATATATACAATACAGTTGTATAATTTGTATGTAAAAGAGATGTTGCCAATTTCACAGCCTCTCTCTCTCTCTCTCTCTCTCTCTCACATTGCCTCTATCATGAAATGGTTGGTCTTTCAAAGTTGGTCTTGAAGTGCAGTACTATTCATAACTGATCTTATAGAATCTTCAGGTGGTTTCTGTAGGCTACAGTTAAAAGTCAGAGTCAGAAGCTAAGGAGCTGAGCATGGCTACTTCTGTAGTAGTGCCAGAGGGTAAGTTTGATGTTGTGGAGAAGCAGCTGCATCTGTCTGGAGTGTTATTCTACTAATTTACTGTATGGCTGCTCTCCACTGAGATAGTGGTCCATGGGGATCTATTCTGCAGTGGTCTGAACTGTTGCTTAGACTCAGGCGGCACGCCGTTCCATTCGTAGAAGCAAAGTTGTGGCATTACTTTTTATCAAATTCAGGTAAACAAAATCCTTATGCTCAATGTACTGTACCTTATTGCTGTTTATACTGACTTTGACATGCACAGGCAGTCTCATAGCCATTTTGCTTAAATAACTGTGTGCTCATGACTTTCAGCCACAGTACACATTTACGATCATTGCTTAAGCAACTACTATCACCACAGAAATAAAAAAATATGAGCACAAGAGCATGATGGGAAAATGTGCAGTGCAGGTGGTGGATAGACGAGTTAAAAATCTACTTCTGGAAATAATTCAAACGTACAGTTTGGACATTTTTTTATATTTGTAAAACAGCAATAACGCACGCCCTGGTGTTATGTTAATGTCAAAGTTAATCACCCCATTGGTGCATGTGGCACTCAGCTGCACCTCATGCCACATCACACCCCCAGGGGCTGATTAACTAGAAGATTACCATAACCCCTGGTCATAATGTTTTGATTAATTAGTACTTCATTTTGGACTCTCACATATTGTGACTGGCAAATGAGGTTTCATGACAGATTTGCATGGGCTTCCTCCATATTTTAGTATATTTAAGGTGAAAAATGTTTGGTGTCTTGCATTACAGAACACTGAAATAATTTCTATTCTTTCCTGTCATTGAGGTGCCCAGCATGCATCTGCCTGATCAATGAACAATGATCAGGAAGCTGGGGCCTCCAGCAGGCTACTAAAGTTCATTGACACAAAGCTGGCCAGGGTGGTAGACCCCCTTGAGAATGGAAACAAATAGCAGAAGGACCTGAAAGAGCTAAGAAGTTGATCAAACCCCTTGAGTCTTACATTTAGTGTAGCCAAATGCATGTTACACTTAGGGAAGGATAACAGAAATAGGACTCATTTTGCTGCAGTGTAGAGAAAAAAGAACTCGGGTCAAAATAGTCAAGGGGCAAAAACATAACTGGCTGTCAAGAGGGCTGGAAAAATGCTAGGTTACATCAAAGGGGTGAGTGGAGCAGCAGAGCAGGGGGATGTAATCCTGCCATATTGCAAGACTCTGGTCAGGTCCCATCTTTAGTATTGCATGCAGATCCAGGCTCACTAATACAAAATGGACATTGAGGCAGTCGAGAGGGTTAAAGCATAAACACCAAAATGGTCAAGGATAAGGAGGACAAGAACAATGAGGAGAGGCTGGTGGCCCCTAATGAGCAGTTTGCATTACAGCTTGTACTTTTCTAAACATACTAATGTATTTCAGCTATTACAATTTACAAAAGAATACATTATTCAAATTTTCAGTCATCCTTCTCGAGGTTTATAATACAGCTTGATAACCTGCGTGAAATGTGTGTATAAAAAGAATTCTACTGTACCTGACATCAAAGTGCCTTTGCCTATGACACCTTAAAGTTAACAATGACATCAGATTGAAATCAAAGGATATGTGCTGATTGATTTTGCAGCTGTGCATTGTGCCATATTTAGCTATTTATTTAAACTTGTTGAGGTGTACTTTAAGAGTGTTTGCTGTACTAGTGGGAATTTAATCAGTATCTGGGAGTATTTTGTGCTGCTCTGGTTGTACTGCCATGATTGCTCTGTTCAAGTCTCCCTCCCCCACCTCCCCCTCTCTAGCTATCCCGTTTCCCACCCTGACCTTTAGCCAGCCTTTTGTGTTGGTGTAACCCCTTAATCCCCTGTGTCTCTCCTCTGTACTAACATCTTTCTGCTTCCCTCCCTTGCTTAGGCACACAGGAACTTGGAGCCAAGATTGAAGGCTCTTTCTGCCCCTGCAGCTGCCGTCATCCAACCCCCTTCCTAGCTGCAGGCACTGAGACCAGCTGAGTTGGAGGATGTGTGCTTACCAGCTGCTGATACCGCAGTAGCTGCCCCATCTTCCCACCTTGGTTGGGCATTTCTTTTATAGGTAGTCCTGGTCAGGTGACAAGGTCACATGAGATCGCTCCAGTTTCTATCTCCCTATATCACCTTCAGCAGCCTATACTGTTAAGTCAATAAGGGATGCTGTGCTCTTGCTTGCATTCTCCCTTCAACTTCTAAATAGAAATTATATTACCCCATCCCTTAACGTACCTGGTCTCGCTCTCTCTCTCTCTCACCCCCTTCCCCCTGAGCAAACAGCTTCCTAGTCTCCCCCCCTCTCTGCCTTCCTCCCTTCTGTGGAACTCGAACCCTTGCTGAGCTGTCCAGCCCACTCTGAAGCCTCCAACTCTGTCCATTAGGCCACTGAGCATGTTAGTATCTACACCTAGTGTGCTCTGCTTGTACCTTAGCCTCCCCCCCATCTTTCACTATCTCCCTAGATCCTCACCTGCATCTTATATTGTTCAGCCACTAGTGGCCAGAGTTGCTTCTCTTCTCCTCTCCTCAGCACTTCATGGCCTCACCCTGTACTCTCTTTCTCCCCCTATTAACCCTCCTTATCTTTCTTCCTGTCTCCCCTCCTGTCTCAGCTCCTTCTCACCCCTGCTCCAGTCTTCCCACATCATGCCCCCTGTGTGGCCAACCTACTTTCTCCTTTGTTGCTCCCCATTTCCCCTCCTTCTACCTTTTCAACTACCACATGATGAGAATTCACTCTGTATTACTCAACATCTCACTCCTAAAGCTTGAAGCCATCCCAAATCTCCTGCATCCAGCCCCCTTCAATTGCTCCCACTCTGAGGATACCGTATAAAGCTAAAAAGACTCCCCCCCTCACTATCACCTTCTAGTCTTTCTCCTTCTCCTAGCTTGGGATATTGAGCTAAACCCTGGCACCTCCAACCCCTCCTTTCTTCAGGACCTCCCTAAGGGTTTGAGGTTCTTCCATACTAATGCCCGTAGCCTTCTTCCTAAACTGGACGATGTAAAAGTCTGTGTCTCTCAGCACTCCCGTGACATACTATACATCACAGAAATGTGGATGTCCTCTTGTATCCCAGACAATGAGCTTGCCCTCCCCGACTATAACCTCCACCAGCTAGACCCTGGTAAAGGGAGGAGGATTTGCAATCTGCTCTGCAACTCCATTGCTTGCTCTGTCACCCCCGTGAAGCTGCCCCACAATCTCATGAACTCCTCCTGGCAAAGCTCACTGTTCAATCCTCAGCTCCAATTTTGTCAGAGTTTTGTATGCCTCCCCAAAGTCCCTCCTCCCTCTCCCTTGTTTCCTGTGTTACTTCCACTACCACTCTTGCATTTGCAGGCAAATTGATCCTGCTTGATGTCTTCAGTCTGGACTGGCTCTTCCCCTCATTGCAAAACGTGAGCCTCCAGATTGAAGCACTAAACCTGACCTAGATGATCAATGAGCCAACCTGACTCAACCATCACTCCCAGTCCCATACCCTGCTTGACAGGGTACTATCAATTAACCCTCACCACATCAGCTCTGCAGGTGTACTGCCTGATGTACTCATCAATCACTGCCCCATCTTCTGCATCAGAAAAATGCTACCTCTTCCTAACCCCCCTAAATACATCCAGTATCTACCCATCAAAATGCTTGTCTCCAATAAATTACTCCTTGACCTGGCCATAGCTAACTGGTCACCGGTCCTCTCCACTCCCTTGTTGATGCTGCTCTCACCCAATTCACAACAATCTTCCTAAATGTCTGGGATGTCCATGCTCTACTGAAATCATTCAGGGTAAAATGTCATCACAATCCCTGGATCTTTCCAGATATCCTATCCACCTACATGACCTGTGACCTCGCTTGGCGATGCTTCAAAATCACATGCGACCCAACTGACCAGCAGAACTATCAAACTCTCCCTAATAGCTGTACCAAGTGTATTTGGCAGGCTAAATCTGATTATTTCAAAACCTGTCTACACATCTCTAATAACTCTTCATCCTTCTTCTGGAACGATCTCTGTTCGCTCCTGCACCCTTCCTCTGAACCTCCACTACCCACTTTATGTGAGGCTGGTTCCCTAGTTTCGAACCCTAACTCTGTTGCAGATGCCCTAAAAAAGTTCTTTATGACTCTCCTGCCTCCCCCCCCCCTTCTCCAAGCAGCCCTCTGGCTTTCAACTGCCTCCAGTATCCCCAGAAGACGTTTTTAGAGCCCTAGGCTCCCTGAATTCCTCCAAATCCAACCATGACGGCTTACACCCGAGACTCCTTAAAGTCTCTGTAACCTCAATTCTGACCCCTCTAACCTACCTCCTCAACCTATCTCTCTCCTCCTCTGCTGTCCCTTCAGCCTGGAAGTCAGCTGCAGTCATACCCCTCCATAAAGGGGGTGATCCCACTGTCCCTGGCAACTACCACCCCATATCACTTCTCCCCTCACTTGCCAAGGTCCAGGAATCATTTGTCCTCTCAAGGCTAAATGACTTCCTCTCTTCTTCCAACACTCTATCCCTGGTCCAATCAGGTTTTAGGAAATTTCACTCAACCACCTCCTTTCTTCTTCACTTTACAGATGCCATCCACTCTGCTATGAATCATGGGCAGATCACCTCAGCTCTTTTCATTGACCTTGCAAAGGCCTTTGTCTTTGCCTCTTACCCTCTTCTTCTTTACAAGCTAAGTGCCACTGGTCTTTTCCCAGTAACTGTCTCCTAATTAGGATCCTACTTAATTGGCCAGACCCAGTCAGTTAAAATTAGAAATGTGGTGTCTTCCTCCGTCCCCGTCCTTGCTGGCATCACCCAGGGCTCAATCCTCTGACCTGTTCTCTTTTCCCTGTTTATTAATGACCTCTCCTCTGTATACACCTTCTCCATGATCTATATGTACGCTGATGACACTGTCCTATTCCTATCTGGTCCCTCTGCCCCAACTGTCCAAACTCCTTTCCAACATGACTTTACTGCAGTATCTAACTGGTTCAGTGACAGCTGTCTAAAAATGTATACCAGAAAGACCATAGCCATGACTTTTGGATCCAAACAGAAACTGGTCAGGCTGTCTGCCCTCCCTACCTTCTCTACCTCAACCAACACTCCTCTTGATGATGTCTCAGCCTACAAATACCTAGCAGTTCCATACAATGCAGTCTGCTTGTCCTAAGCCTAAGCTGTGGCCCCAGACAGGAGCCATGGTTTGGGCTTAGGACAAGCAGACTGCATTGTATGGAATTGCACTGTTTGCATTGATTTTCACTGAACATTTACTATGAGGGATAGCGAAGGAACTGTGTGGTAATAAGCTACGATTTTGCCTCAAGCCTTGGCAGTTTGTGAATTTGTATAGAATGCACTATGTTTTGAACTGTATTTGAGTTTTGGGTCACCCTGATAGCAGCACCACCCATAACTGATATTCACGGCACCTGCATGGAGATGATCCACACATCCACCACCCTTTCTGTAAATAAATATTTCTTCACATCTCTCCTAAACTTCCCCCTCAAGTTTCACTGCATGCCCCCATATTCTGCCTCTCCTGATGTGGTAGTCCAAGTACTGCCACATCACCCAGGTACTGCATGAACTGCACTGGCTGCTGGTCAGGTGGAGGGTCCTCTTTAAGGTGGGCTTGTTCACCTTTAAGGCCCTACTTGGCCTGGGCCCTGGTTACCTGGAGGACTTTCTTACACCTGCTGTCTTAGTCCTCTCCCTCTGCTCCTCCTCCTCTAGGTGCCTCCTTGTGATTCCCAAAGCTAGGTGAAAAACAGCTGGTGACAGGCTTTTAGTGTTGCCGGACCCGTCCTGTGGAATTTGCTACCTCCAGCTGTAAGAGAGGCCCCTTCAGTAGAGGTATTCAAGGCCCAACTCAAGGCCTTCTTGTATAATCAAGCTTTCCTGGATGTTGTTTTATAATTCTGCCCTGGTCTGACTTTTGTTTTTCCAGCTTTGTCCAAGGCCATCTATTTAGTTATATATCTAGTTCTGCTTTTTGGACTTATTTTTAATTTTTTTAAGTGTGTGATCTAAATTAGGTTTAATTATTACTGTGTTTTATTGTATTGTTGATTTTATTGAACTGTTGTACTTTATTGATCAGTGTACAGCACCCAGAGCCTCAGGGATTGGATGTATTTTAAATAAAATTTGTCTTGCCTTGCCTCCTCGTTTGAAAGAGACTCCCCTCCTGCACATTGTTCACCCATGAGAGGTATTCATAGGTCTCAAATATGTCCCTTCTCGCACTCCTTTCCTCCGGGGAGTACATGTTGAGTTCCAGTAGCCTCTTCTCATTTGGTTTCTCATGCAACCCCTGCATCATTTTGTTAGCCCTCCTCTGGACTGCTTCCCCAGACACAGTAATACTGTATATACACAGTAACATGCGCATAGACACATACATAAATAAATAGAACATCTTTCTTTTATTGCACTTCATGAAGTTTGTAACTTGAAATGGATAATGTAGATACTTTCACCAATTAGTTCTTATTGCTGCCAGAGTCCAAACATTTGATTGGATGACAAGTTATTCTGATTACTGTATACCTGCTGTGGCCAAAACGCACTATTCTCTCGTATCTTGTGAATGACTTATAGTATGTGGTATCTATCAATATAATAAGGCATTGCACATTTTAGAGTACAAAAAATAAAAATGTAAGCAAACAATTAATGGAACATTGTGATTGTTATAGTCTCAAAGTTCCAATGTTCTGCAAAAAAAAAATGTGTATTTGTAACAGAATTTTCTAGTTTGGTAGCTATGGAACTTTACCCATCATTACATAGGCAATATTGCAATTATACTACAAAATGTTTTCTTTTCCCAAAAGCACCTGCACTGTGCAATAAGGTATGACCAGGGCTTATGCTCTGCATAATCACCATGGGTGGGGGTGTGTGATGTGGCAAGAGGTGCAGCTGAGTCGAACTTGCTCCCAGGGGATGATTAACTCAAGCATTAACATTAACACTGGGCATACTTTATTGCTATTATAAAAAAAAGTAGAAAAATATTTGAAATATCCACTTTGTTTCAGGTTTTTATTTAATAACAAAGTGTATGTTAAATAAAACAGTCCATTCTCCTGATTCTGAGCTTGTGCAGCAACGTACCATAGCCACTGCTGGTGGTGTTTATGAGTTCACTTGACTGACAGTGCTATGCTGACAGGGCTTCGAGAGCTACTGGCAAGAAGCTCAACTTCTGCATAACTGTTGGCATGATGACTGCATAGCAACAGGTGAAATTAAAAAGGAGGGGGCTATCAGGCAGAGTTGTTTCATACCTTAATAGTGGGCTAGTTATGCAAATAACAACTGAGGAAACCGTATTAAATGGCCTGCAGGATTTGAAGGTTAATAAGCCCCTAGGGATAAATGTGATGCACCCAAGGGTGCTGAGAGATACAAGGCAAGCCTTTGTGGTACCACTAGCAGACCTGTTTTCTTTTTTTTGTTAATTCACTGTTTCTGCATCTCCTCTGCTCTTGCTTGGCACATTTACCTACCTTTTCCAGTCTGGATATACAAGAGTTTCATGAAGCTGCAGGCAGAAGAGGGGATTTTTTCATATTTATTTTGATTTCCCCTGTTCCATTTCTTTATCATTTGCCCCCATGCCCCATACATACACAGCACCGGGATGTAGTTCCTGATGTGAGCGTGCATCGGCATGCTCAAGTGGTATATAGTGTGGTGCATCCCTTCCTCCCTTAATCTTGTGTGCTCTGTCACCCATACATCTATAGGTGGCAGTAGTTCAGTGAGATGTGGCATCCTCCCCCCGAATTCTTGATCCTCCTTCCCCCACCAGTCCCCAACAAACAAGGCTTGTTCCTCAACCTGGGTCACCAGCTGGAAGACCTGGTTGATGAATCGCTAACAACTAGAGAACTATGAATGGATCAGAGGGAGACAAATGTGGTACCCATTCACAAGAGGGTAGCTAGGGAGAACCTGTTTAGTTATAGGCCAGTAAACATAATTTCAATAATAAGCAAGCTACTGGAGTCAATTATTGAAGAGCATATAGTTGAAATCTTAGCACTTAAATGGCTCATGAAAAACCATTGGCCCAGAATCATGACAGGTAGGTCATGTCAAAGCAACTTGTTACATTGTTTTTTTAATTTGGTGACATAAATGGGTGATAAAGGCGAGGCAGTAGCCATACTTTGCTTAACATTAGGCAAATCATTTAATACAGTGCCACATAGGAAATTAGTAAAGGTGATAGAGTACTGAAGATTACTTAGGACTAGGAGATGTGTTACCTTGATCTGTTGAGAATGTGTTGACTGGTAGGATGCAAACAGTGGTCCTGAATGGAAAGTTCCTGATGTCCAGGAGGTCACTAGTGGAGAGCATCAGGGATCTGTCCTGGGGCCACTACTGTTTAACATGTACACAAGTAATTGCTGATTGGGAATACAAGGGAAAGTAAGTCTGTTCGTGAATGATACACAACTTTTTTGGGAGGGTTGATAATGAGGAGGGAATTGCAATCATTAAAAAAATGGTGAGAGAGTAGAAAAGTGGTCAAATATCTGGCAATTGAAATTACGTGGTGAAAAATGTAAAGTAATACACAGTGGCTATAGAAATCTGCAGAAGGAATATTGCATTAAAGGGACAAAGGAGGAGCACTCGAACAAGAAAAGAAATCTGGGACTAACAATGAGAAAGAGTCTACAGAACTCTTCTAAATGCAGTAAATTGTGTAGTAGGAGGTTAATGGGATGTTGGGAGCATCAGACAAGGGCTCAGAAGCTGTAGTATGGAAGTAATATGGCTGCTGCATTGGTCACTGGTTAGACTTTATCCTTTTCATTCCTTGCATGGCTTTGCCCTTAGTGCTTCAACTGTTACCCATCACTGCTCTCTGTGTGTTAATCTTTCTTTCCCTCCCTAGAGGTCCAGCATCTCTGGCATTGTTCCCCCTCCCTTAGCAAATACTGGCTTGCCACTTTTTCCACTTAAATATAAATGAAATGCTGCTATTCCAGCCTCTACCCCCTGCTGCTAAGCACACCGCAGCTATGAACGAACCTGAAGAGCATCAGAGAGAACACTCACCAGAGCAGGATTTGGAGCCAAACACTAAGAAACAATGGCTCCACAGCTACAATATTGATTTCAAACTGCAGGCCATTGATTTTGTTTAGAGATAGATTTATTTAGTAGCCTTTCAGCTCTCAGTTACCATTCCCAGCCATAAATATTTCCTGAATTTAATAAGCGCCTGTGTTTGATTCCGGGCCTGCTTGAATAAGCCCCCATGCAAAATCAGCATGAAATAAATAAGCACCTGAGCTCTTATTCAAGCAGATGTGGTACCTCTCTCCTCTCTCCTTAACCCAGCCATCTTATCCTCCTACTGGCTGCTTATTCCTTTCATATAACTTACAGTAAATCTGTAATAGGCAAGTCTGCTTTCTCTATTCACCTTCCAACACTGTGGAACAACCTCACTTTCTCTATTTGTCTTTTTTCCTCCCTCCACTTTCACAGAACAGTCCTACTGGCACACATCTCAGAAGCATGCACCTGCAGCTGGTCTTCTTTCTCTTCTCTCCGCAAAACAACACCATTTGCTTCTTACACTGTTGTAGAGCATAAAACTCAGTGTACTATGTAATGTGTATTTTCTGCCACCATGACGCTCTTATTACAAATATCTTGCCTTACATTGGTGGCAGGCTCCCCTAGTCCTCATCCTGGCTATCCCTAAAACCAGTATCCTTGCTTCCCTTTTTACATTTGTGTTTTTACTTTTTCTGAGATTTATTACTTGTACCTTACATTTATTGCTATTTAACATACACATTTATTTGTTGTTTCTGCTTCACTCCCCACTGTATCCCCTCCACTGGGTGACACTTGAAAACTACTGCAGATCTGGCTCAATGTTTGTATCCCAGTCACCAGATTCTGAATAAATAAATAAATAAATAAAGTGCAGTATGCAGTTCTGGAGCCAACAGTTAAGAAAAGATAAGAACAGGTTAGAGATTATACAGTGCGGATAACAAAATGATATGGGGCAGCAGGGGACATATCTCTTAACTGCTGTGTATTTCACATAGCAGTACACATTTTATTCTCATGTATACCCTTGCTATAAAAAGACATACTAGTATTCAACATTTTCAGGATGTATGCAACAAGAATAGATCAAAGATAATAATAATTTGTCTTGGCTTTCCAGGTAGCACTTTATACTGGTTTCAAACTCTGTTGTAAGTGAGTCTGTCCAATGCGTCACCTGAGGCCTGATAAGTAGAGCAGGCAGCATTTCACTGAAACAATTTATTGAGATCAGAGGAGACCCAGGGGAAGGTGGGCTCCACTTGCTCTCACTTTTTTGATAGGATCATGAGTGTTGCAGATGGATTGGAAGATAAAGTGGAAATGTAACAAAACCTGTTCAGGATCAGAGGAATCATACAACAAATGCTTCTCTACATATGAGAAATAAAATAAGAAGTCACATAGGAAGACATTTCTGAAATAGTGGGCATAACAATTTGGGTAAGCCTACAGGAACATGAGCTCATGGATACAATATGTGATTCAATTGTCACTGAAAAGATCATGTAGGGTGTCAGAAGAGACAATATGGTTTAGGTAGGATGATAAAATCCAGTCAGCAAGGAAGCATAGTAATTTGAAGACTGGTTGTTATATTTAGTGGGGAGAGATAATGTAATATTTGATGTCAATTAAGGACATTTATTTACAAATTAAGGGAAGCTGATTTAGGGCTTAACCAATGTAAGTTCAGATCATTTAAGAGAATGTGTTCATATTTAAAAATGTTGAGCATAGCAAAATGATTGGAGATAATTTCAACAACTGCATGACAACTTTTACTAGAAGTGCAGTAGACACCAGCAATGAGCAATAGAAAAGAATGGGGGAAAGTCATTATGCCACTAAGTAGCTCATGGGATTTAGGAACTGCACCCTTAGGACAGACTGTAACATTTAGGAAGGATAAAGCACTGTATATAGGACTACCCCTTCATCATACTTCTTTTTATCACGTCTGTAGACAGTAAATCCAGGAAGGACAATGTCAGTTGATGAAATGTGATGGTTTGGCACTGAGTTATAAACAGAAAAGTGTGGACTGATAAATTCTGTTCTTGAAATTCTGGTAGAATTGACATTCTGCTTCCAAAATGTTCCATGAGATTTTAAGTAAACTATGTCTTTGTTTTCTAAAGTTGATGTAAACTATGTTGTCTTTTTTTATTCTATAGTTTATTCTTACATGGACAATAGAATACACATCATCGTAAACTGTGGAATATTTAAAGAGCTCCTTTCTCAGTGCTCAAAAGGAGAAACCTGGGGCTCCTGTACCTGAACGTTGAGTTCCTCCACTGATGTTTCAAAATTTTAAATGCACCCCATATGGAAGGGAATGAATCATAATTTGTCCCAGAGTGGCTAGCCACCCAGTCCCTTCCACTCCCTGATCACCAGCACTGCCCCTGTATGCTGATGATTTGTGATGCATTAATAGGGAGAGTGAGAAAGTATGTGCCATACAAGCCTATGGAGCATCATTTTAAAAGTTTATTATACAAAAGTAATCTGATTTTTAATACAAATCAAAGGCAGGGTTCCACTAACAAAAGTATTTAACCATCAGGAATTCTGCTATTTTCACTGAGATAACACCTTCAGTTACTGCTGACATAATCAAACCATCATTCTCTTTTTTCATGGTCTCAGTAGGATCACCACCTACTTTACAATAAAAACTCATAGAAATTAACTGAGTTTTAATTTCCTTCTCATACCAGTCAGTGTTCATTATACTTTGGCAACTGAATCTCCTTTATCTTCTGATTTTACTATAATTTGTGACGTATTTTGTAACCATTTAATTGCATCCATCTCATCCTTACTGCAATTCATGTATTTAGGTCTCTGTTTTTCTTTAAATATGATTTTAAATATTTTGTTTAATATCTAGTTAATATTGATTTAAAAAAAAAGATTGTACAGTTCTGTTAATGGATTGCACGTTTTGCACAAATTTTTTAAGGTACGAAACTCTGCGCAGTACTGTATGCTTTCACACTTGATAAAGCATGAGGTATGGATGCAAAATTTTTGAATTTTGTGTTATGTCCACAGTTTTATTGTTTTAAAGGAGTAGTACACCCAGAATTTGAAAAAAAAAATATGTTGTGCAGAGTGTTTTGATTTGTGTATGAAGTCCTAGTGTGTCTTTCCCTCTGTCTGCTATTAGGAGTTTTTTCCTAAATTAGCCTGCCAGCTTTATGGTAGTATTATGACTCCCGGGATCTCCATCTCAGCATTTCTCAGCAATAAAATGTTTTATACTACAGTAGTCTTTTGCTGACTTTTATCTCAAGGTTCTGAGTGCAAGGTTTTTTGGTTGAGCAATGTGTCTTGGACCTGCATTGTTCAGGTTTGTCAGCTCTGGCCCCATCCTGTAATATTTTTCTGGAAGAAACACTTGTCTTATCAGCTAGAGATGGTCATTCTAGGGAAGGGTTGAGGCACATTGGCAAGAGTCTCCAGTGAAACTCATCTGACACTTTCCAGGCATACTAAAATCCACTACATAACTTTAAAATATATATATATATATTGCAGGAGATGGTGGTGCCCCTATAGCTAGGGTTGAGTTGGGTGCTCAGTGTTAGGCCCATATCTTTGCAGTTTAACACCTTTGACATGGTTTGCCAGAATAGTGCACAAATCTGCATTTTCCATGGATGTGACATCTTGTGTATACCTGAAGAGTTTCATGACAACACCTTGTGTGGTTTCTGAGATCTAGATACCCCTTATTTTGTAAAAAGGTTAAACTTTTCTCTATTTTTACATTTTTTTTCTCTCATGTACAGGCTACATGGTACTGAATTTCTGCACAAAACATTCAGTGTACATGTGATCTGTGCTGCGGTAGTGTCTTTTTCAGGTTTGGTGAAAAAATATTAAGCGGTTCCTGAGTTATAAGGATTTAAAAATTGGTTTTGGATATATATCCCTTATGAACCAGAAATTTCTGGTTCACAAAGGTGTTTTTTGGTTTGCAAATTTGACGTATTGTGAACCAAAAATGGTCATCAGAAACCCCCTTTTTTTTGTTCATGATGGCTACCATCTTGTTTCTTTATTTCTGTTACTACTGAAGTTGGAAAACATTTGTAAAGAGATAGTTTTAGCAAAACAAAAACATCCCTGATGTACAATATTCTCCATAAGTAAGATTTTATAGTTTGTTTATGGGGAAATTTGCCACAATTTTTTTTAATTTCACATGTTCACAATCTCTCGTAAGTGATTTCTGTCTTGAACCACTTTTGTGGTTTGAACTGAACATTTTTTGGTTTGCGAACTAGGAAAAGTGGTTTGAACTACTAATTCTACTTCACAAACCAAAAATGCTGGTGCAACAAACCAAAAATTTTGATGTGAATCAAAAATATGGGTTTGCAAACCAAAAATGTTGGTGCAAACCAAACATTTTCATTTGAAAACCAAAAATTGTCGCACAAACTAAAAATGTTGGTTTGCAAACCAAAAACTATAGTGTGAACTAAACATTTTGGTTTGCAAACCACAAATTGTGATGCAAACCAAAACATCTGGTTTGCAAACCAAAAATCAATGTATGAACCAAAAATGTTGGTTTGCAAACCAAACATCTTGGTTTGTAAACCAAAAATAGTGGTGCAAGTGAAAAATCTTGGTGCAAACCAACAATTTTGGTTTGCTATCAAAAATCTTGGTGTGAACCAAAAAGTTTGGTTTACAAACCAAAATGTGGGGCGAACCCAAAATTTTGGTTTGCAACCCAAAAACAGTGATGTGAAGCAAATATTGTTGGAAAACCAAACATTTTCTTTTACAAATGAAAAAGTATGGTGCAAACCAAAAATGTTAGTTTGCAAACCAACAATCTTGATGTGAATTAAAAATGTTGATTTGCAAACCAAAAAAATGTGGGGCAAACCAAAAAGCTTCCTCACCCCTACTGGAACATGTAATTGCAATTTATATTCAATGCACATTACTCATAATGTGAAGTAGCGCCCATACCTATGCATTGTACGTCATTCTACTAGCACAGCCTATTTCAGCTATTTGTATCTGTGTATGTTACTGTATCTGTTGTCACATATCTGTAATTTGCAACTGTTATTATGTAAAATGTTTGGACTTCACTTATGTGACTTGTTGTAACTGAATCTAAACCCTTTGAAAACAGGCACTGCCTGAAGGGTTTTATGTGAGATAAAAACTGAAACTGAATCAAAAATGTTGATTTGCAAACCAAAAACTGTGTTGTGAAACAAAAATTTTGGTTTGTAAACCAAAAATTGTGTGGTGCAAAACCAAAATGTTGGTTTGAAATGAAAATTGGGGTTTACAAAACAAAATTTTGCAGCTTGCACCAAAAGTAGTCCTCAGTGAGTGCAGTTACTTCTAGCCAGTTCTTCACTTACATATACTAAGTAACCACATAAAGAAGATAAGTCTTCTATTTTGCATAGGGCCCAGAGGGATCTGTACCTCTGCACGCATAAATGCACAGAATCACAGGGCCTAGAAGGCCCTGTGGTTCTTCAGCCCATCCCAGACAGCACTACAAACTCTTTGCATTTATAGCCAGCAGGCAGATGGACACTTCAGCCTGCATACAGACATTTTCCTTGGCATAGCTCACAGAGGGCCCTGTGCATCTGCATTTGTTAATGAAGGGACTTGTGCAAATGAGGTTATGATTCCACTATCTCAAAAAGGAAGGGAATTCATTGCAATAAAGTGCATTAATGTGACAGTTAGGGTTCAATGTAAAGCCACAAAAGTAGTAAAGTATGGCATTAGGGTTTCTGACCTTATCTTCCCACCTGTCCAAGCAGCAAAAGAAAAAAACATTAGGGTGTTTAGTCTCCGGAACTTTGGCCAATCAGTGGTGGGGACTTTCTTGGAGTTGTCAACCCTAATTCTCTCCCCATTCCCTAAGCAAACAATGTCTCACATGCACAGGGCCCTGTGTGAAGGAAGCTACAACAAATTGTGTTGTCAACAGGTGACAAGACATACTTGACTGTATCACTGTGAGGTACTGGCTTGGGATTATTCCATGGGCTGCAGACTGAAGGCCTATGGGCTGGCGGGTGAGCATTAGGATTGACAACCCTAGGGAAGACCTCACCACTGATTTGCCAAAACTCCAGAGACCCCAAACTCTAATGTTATTTCCTTTTGCTGCTTGGAGAGGGTGGGGTGTTAGGGTTGGAAAACCTAACACCATATTTCCCTACTTTTGTGACATTATTTTGAATTCTAACTGGTGCATTAATGCACTTTTTTTGCAGTGAAAATATACACTATAGCTCTCTCTCACACTATATATATATATATATATATATATATATATATTTATACATACAGATATATATATATATATATATATATATATATATATAGTCACACTTGAACAGCTGGTTCTGATCCCTGTATCATTTTTTGTAAAAATAAAAACAATGTGTGATGGACTGTGTCAAGAGAAACCACTGTCTTGCTAAAGTGACACATGAAACCTCCCCAGGCATAAGTTCAAAGGACAGGAAGTATGGAAAACTGCAAATATCTGAAGTTCAATTAGCACGTTAAATTGGCTTTGATCCCAGGGAATAAAATTAGCCATCATGACGTCCTCAGGGAAATCCTTTAATTTGCACTAAAGATCAGGAAAGAAGGAAATTCTGCATGTGTTTGAACTGTCTTCCACAGAAGCCTTTTGATTACATCAAAGAGACTTTGATGTACAGTTCCTAGACTGCATTGTAGTCCAATATGCATGTGTGTGTGTGTGGGGGGGTGTCATCAGAGGGAAGCCAGCATTATATCGAAGAGCCTTTGATGTCTGTAGATCACAGACCAGTTTGAAAGGTCACAGAAAAAGAGGAAATTCATTGATGTCACTTATTATTTTTTCAAATATCTTGTTTGGACATCCTGTGTTATGGAATATAAAGTTTAATACTCCAAGGCGGAGTTAGGTGACCTCAGAGAGAAGGCCGGCTCAAGACTATTTTTAAACCTACTGAGCAAACCTTTGGAGAGACAAACATTTTCATCTTCTGACTGAAAAGAAAGGACATCACAGCACTGTAGATTAAGAAGTAAGAATACCTTACCTAAGACCAGTCTGAGTGTATGTATTGTAGGAATTTGTACTTTAAACCTGTTTTGTTTTTAAGATTGTGTGTGTTGGGGCTTTTTTGTTCTGTAATGTTTCTGTTTTCCTATTTTATCTATTTTAAAGTAAAGATAAAACTGCCTGGTGTGCCTTGAAATTTCTTTTTATATAGTGAAGCTTTGAAGGTTATAGTTGACACTGTGTATGGGCTTATTTTGATATTAAACTGGGAAACGGATAGAGTTCTCTAAGGTCTTGCATAGAATTCTAAGGATTAATTTTGCACTACCTGGTTAGGTGCCCATAGACAAAGATATGCGGCCCCCCCCAAAGACAGAATTATCTGAGCCTGATAATTGGGTATGCTCACAAGAGGTTATCAGTTTGAATCCCTCCAGAACTTGAGACTAAGAACCCACAAAACAGACAAGAAGGTTACCTTATACTATTCACTGTTCACAGTTCTACGCTCAGAGGTTGGCACTTTGGGAGTAGAGGGCTGACCGGCTGAGCGAATCTGTGACAGATTGGTTGACAGTGGTGGCATATAAAGTTTGGTGGTATAAGCTTCATTGTTCAGTTTGTCAGCTTGTGACTGTTCAGCTTACTTGGAAAAAAGAAAGGCAGTGTTTTATTTCAAAATGAAACAGAACTATATCCCTTGGCTTACAGTCAAGTCCCTACCCATTTTTTTTTTCTAAGTGCCAGTCAGAGTAGCAGTAGTCAGGGATGAAGATGGCGTCTGACTACAGCAGGCACACTGTAGATTACTTAAAATAGTTGTGCGGGGACAGAGGAGTCCTGTTTGAGGTGACAGCGAAAAAGCAGACCCTCATAGAGGCCCTGATGGTAGCAGATACCCAGAGCAGCCAGTCACCAACCGTGACTTAAAAGGACAGCAGGACCAATGTCAGTGAAGAGTCACAGCAGAAGGGGATGGTCACCAGTATCTTGAATCCAGAAGTACTCAGACTGCAAATTGAGTTGCGCAGGATGGAACTGGAGGCAGAGTGAGAACAGAGGGAGGCAGACCATGAGGAGTGTGAGTGTCAGCGAGCTGCAGAGGAGAAGAGCGAGGAGTGCCAGTGGCAACATGAACTGGTGAAGAAGTGACTCCAACCAGCGGTACCAGAGCAGGTAAGTGGCTTGTGTTTAACTGGGACTGCAGGACTGGGTTACAAATTAAACTCCAAATTAATAGCTGAGTTTAAGGAAGGGGAGGACATGGATGCCTTTTTAAATTCTTTTGAAAAAATTTGTATTCAGGCTAAAATTTCTAGAGAGTCCTGGAGCTTCCAGCTATCCCCACTACTTACCAGGAAAGCTCGGGATGCATTGGGTCAAATGGACAATGAGGACAGTGACGATTACAGCAAGTTAAAAGCTGCACTGTTAACAAAGTTTGAATTAACTGCTGAATCATACAGAGCTAAATTCCGTAAGCTCAGGAGATGCCTGATATGAGCTATGAGGAGCTAGCCACAAAACAACGTCAGTTTTTAAAATGTTGGTGGGAAGGAATTGAGTCAAAATCTTTTGATAAAGTTGAAAACGTGATTTTATTAGAACAGTTTTATTGGGTATGCCCAGCAGAGCTAAAAACCTGGCTATAGGACCAAGATCTAAAAACAGTGCAAGAGGCTGCTGAACTCTCAGACCGCAATGCCAAGAGCAGACCTGCTCTGAGAGTTAATGGGCGGGTGTGGCAGTGCAGAAAGGGAAAAGCGTGCTTTCATATCAGCTAAAACCCTTACTGCCTCCACTGAAACAAGTTAGTCCCAGGTTTCAGAGAAAAGATTTCTCTGAGAGAAGAACTGAATGTTGGCTGTGTAAGGAAACTGGGCATAATGACAGACAGTGTCCCAAAAAGGCAAGCTATAATACACAACAGGGTGCTAGAAAAGAAGTGGGTTGTTTGTGTGTCCCTGGAAGCATGCCAGTGAACATGAGGGAACACGTGCACCCAGTCATAGTAAATGTTGTACAGACGCAGGGGTTAACGGACACAGGGGCATCCCTGACATTGGTAAAGGGGTATCTGGTGCAGCCTGGTCAGCTTATACCCAATAAATACATAACTGTACAGGACTTTGTGGGTGGGGAGAAAACATTGCCCCTCACTAGTGTTCTCCTGGACCGGGGTGAAACAGGAGGAACTGTGTAACAGGTAGCTGTAGCCAAAACATTAGCAGTGGATGTAATCCTGGGTAACACTCTCCAAGAGGGGATGGTATGTGCAGTTACCCATAGCCAAGTGGCAAGGGAAAATAGTAGTTCCCTGGACCCCACAGAAACCAGTGTGGAAACCACTCAGAGGCTGGTTCCCCAGCCTGTGTCTCCAGATGGGGAGACTGATTAAAAGGGGGTAGAAATGTCCACAGTAGTAAGTAACCACACAGCTACAGAGGGTTACTCCAAAGAGGGAGGGGTGACCCCTTGCCAGAGGGTTGGGATTGACAGTGATCCTGAGGGCCCTGACGCTAGTGCTAGGGACCCTAGTTTAGTGACTGAAGGGAACCTGTCCCATGCCTTGGGACTGTGTGAGGGGTTTTTAGCTGCTTAGAATCAGAGGAGTGACCATAGTTTAGAGAAGCTGAGGGCTTGGGCAGACTCGGAGGGCTCACAGGGAGGTGACGGCAGACATAAGGTTTATTGAGTAGTACAGAGGGAGGGATGCTAGGCAGGCAGTTTGTCATTCCCCAGGGGCATCATGAGCAGTTGCTCAAAACTGCACATGATATTCCCTTGTCTGGTCATCTGGGAATCATGCGCAGTATGCAGCAGTTGTCCCAGAATTTCTACTGGCCTAACTTCACCCAGCAGGTGAAGGAGTATTGCAGGTCTTGTCACCAGTGCCAAGAAATAGGGAAGGCAGGCAAGAAAACCCAAGCCACCCTGATTCCATTGCCTATAGTAGAGGAGCCATTCAAGAGGGTGGGAATGGATATTGTGGGGCCTTTAAATACCCCCAGCTCCTCAGGGAAGAGATTCATCATGACTGTGGTGGATTATGCCACCCGGTACCCAGAGGCAGTCACCCTATCCTCTCTGAGGACAGACAAAGTAGCAGATGCCTTACTTAGGATTTTCTCCTGTGTTGGGTTTCCGCAGGAGGTAATCACTGATCAAGGGGGTTCCTTCATGTTGGACTTGATGAAATGTTTATGGGAGAAATGTGGGGTGGTGCAGAGATGCATGACACCGTATCACCCACAAGCCAATGGGCTTGTGGAATGATTCAATGGTACCTTAAAGGCAATGCTCTGGGCATTTTATGAACAGCATGGGAGGGACTGGGAGAAATACCTTCCCCACCTGTTGTTTGCAGACAGGGAGGTGCCCCGAGACTCAACAGGATTTTCCCCCTTCAAACTCTTATATGGACACCGGGTACATGGGCTCCTAGACTTGATCCAGGAGGACTAGAAGGGCAAGCACACCACCCTGGGAACTTCCATTGTGGATTACGTCCTTAGGTTTAGGGAAAGGCTGAAAGAGCTTGTGGAGACAGCCCAGAGCAACCTGGTAGCTGCCTAACAGAAACAAAAAGTGTGGTATGACCGCAGAGCCAGAGCTCGCTCATACATGGTGGATCAAGAAGTCATGGTCCTTATTCCGGTCCAGAAAGACAAGTTGCAGGATGAGTGGGCATGACCGTACAAAGCGGTTAGGAAGGTAAATGACATGAACTACATTGTGGAGTTACCTGACCATAGACAGCCAGAAAGGATGTACCATGTCAACATTGATGAAGCCATGTGCAAATAGGGCTGACATGGTGTTCACAGTGTGTAGCCATGGGGAGGGGATGGATGAAGGAGACCCCCCCTTCTGTACTTGCTGGAAGATAGTAGGCGGGAGTCCTCTGTGGAGGCAGTAAAATTGTCTCCCCAGCAGACCCCGGGCCAGATCCAGAAAGTAATGGAGGTTTTAGCAGACTTTGCCCCCTTGTTAACTGCCAAGCCTGGACTAACCCCCTTAGTGACACATGATGTTGAGACAGGGACACAGATGCCCATACGGCAGACAGCATATTGGGTCTCAGAGGCTGTCATCTCGTAGACCTCATCTACGCAAGGACATAGACAGGATGGAAGCAGTCCAGAGGAGGGCAACTAAAATGGTGCAGGGTCTACATCAGAAACCATATGAAGAGAGACTGAGAGAGTTTAATATGTATACCCTTGATGAAATGAGGGACGGGGGGACATGATAGAAACTTTTAAGTACCTCAAGGGAATCAACAAAGTCCAGGAGGGTAGCATCTTTCAGAAAAGAGATGTGAAGAACAAGGGGCACAATTTAAAGTTAGAGGGGACGGCTCAGGGTAATGTGAGGAAATTCTTTTCACGGAGAGAGTGGTGGACGATGGAACCACCTCCCTGGAGGTTGTGGGGTCTAAAACAGTGGAGGAATTCAAACATGCATGGGACAGACATAAGGCAATTATAGTGGGGGTTGCAGGAAATAGGCTGTTGGTTAACTATAATCTGCAGCTTATCCAGTAGGTAGGGAAATGGGCAGACTGGGTGGGCCAAGTGATCCTTATCTGCCGTCAAAGTCTATGTTTCTATGTCCAAAAGGACATTAGGAGGGAAGTGGAGGAGATGCTGAATTTAGGGGTGATCCAGAGATCCCACAGTCCCTGGGCCTCACCCGTAGTCCTTGTACCCAAGCCAGATGGCTCGACTCATTTCTGTGTAGACTATCGCGGATTGAATGCAGTCATGAAGTCAGACACCCACCCAATGCCCTGGATGGATGAACTCCTGGACAAGTTGGGGGGCGACCTACCTTACGACCATTGATCTGACAAAGGGGTATTGGCAGGTAGAGTTGACAGGCAGAGCTAGGGAGAGGTCAGCCTTCATCACTCCGATAGGCTTCTTTGAGTTCAAAGTAATGCCTTTCAGAATGTAGAATGAACCCGGCGACTTTCCAAAGGTTGGTGAACCAGGTGTTAAATGGTGCTGAGGAATATGCCATGGCGTACCTGGATGGCATTGTCATCTTTAGTACCAGCTGGGAGGAACACCTATCCCACCTTAGGAAAGTGGTGGACAGAATACAGAGGGCAGGCTCACTTTCAGAGCTGAAAGTTTCAGGTGGCCATGGGGGAAGTGGCATACCTCGGGCATGAGGTAGGCCAGGGACAGCTCCATCCTAATCAAATAAAAATAGAGGTAATCCAGGCATGTCCCAGATAAGAAACTCAGAAGCAGGTCATGAGTTTTCTCAGGACAGCAGGGTACTATAGAAAATTTATACCCAATTACAGTGCCCTGGCTGCTCCCCTATCTGACCTGACCAAGAAAAAAGATGCCAAAGAAAATTACCTGGGGCCCAGCCTGTGAGGAAGCCTTTTCCAAACTAAAGGAGGCACTGTGCAGTACTCCTGTTTTGACAAGTTCCAACTATAGCAAACCTTTTATAGTTCAGACTGATGCCTCAGACATGGGTATTGGGGCAGAACTGAGTTAGACATCCAGCAAAGGAAGGGACCACCCAATAGCCTACCTGAGTAAAAAGTTACTTCCAAGGGAGCAGTCATACTCCAAGGTGGAAAAGGAGTGTTTTGCCATAGTGTGGTCCCTAAATAAATTGTTTGGGCAGCATTTTGCGGTGCAGACATACCACAACCCCCTGGTTTGGCTGACGCAGATGGGGAAAAACAATGGTTGATTACTAAGATGGAGTCTAGCTTTGCAAGGATATGATATGACCATTCTACATAGGGCTGGTGCGACCAGTCAGAACTCAGATGGGTTGTCCAGTGTCTATGAGGAGTAAACTGATTTGAGAAGCTCATCCCATGCAGGGGGATAGAGCCCCCAAATTCAGTCTAGGTGGGGAGGAATTGTCACACTTGGACAGCTGGTTCTGATCACCTGTATCATTTTTTGTAAAAATAAAAAAAATGTGATGGACTGTGTCAAGAGAAACCACTGTCTTGCTAAAGTGACACATAAAACCTCCCCAGGCATAAGTTCAAAGGACAGAACGTAGGGAAAACTGCAACTATCTGAGGTTCAATTAGCATGTTAAATTGGCTTTGATCCCAGGGAATAAAATTAGCCATTCATGACGTCCTCAGGGAAATTCTTTAATTTGCACTAAGGATCAGGAAAGAAGGAAATTTTGTATGTGTTTGAACTGTCTTTCACAGAAGCCATTTGATTACATCAAAGAGATTTTGATGTAGAGGTCCCAGACTGCATTGTAGTCCAATATGCATGTGTTTTTGGGGGTGTCGTCAGAGGGAAGCCAGCATTACATCAAATAGCCTTTGATGTCTGTAGATCACAGACCAGTTTGAAAGGTCACAGGAAAAGAGGAAATTCATTGATGTCACCTATTATTTTTTTCAAATATCTTGTTTGGACATTATGTGTTATGGAATATAAAGTTTAATACTCCAAGGCGGAGTTAGGTGACCTCAGAGAGAAGGCCGGCTCAAGACTATTTTTAAACCTACTGAGCAAACCTTTGGAGAGACATTCATTTTTCATTAGCTGACTGAGAGAAGAGAGACCATCAAAGCACTGAAAGATTTAAGAAGTAAGGACCTTAGACAAGACTAGTCTGAGTGTTATTATTGGTAGGAAGCTACACTTTTAAACCTGTTTGTTTGAAATCTGTATGTGTTGGAATATTTTGTTCTGTAATTTTACTATTTACCTATTTTAAAGTAAAGATATATATTTTAAAAACAGAAACTGCCTGGTGTGCCTTGAAATTTCTTGTTCTATATAAGTGAAGCTTTGAAGGTTCACTGTCCACAAATCCTACACTCAGAGGTTGGCACTTTGGGAGTAGAGGGCTGACTGGCTGAGCTAATTTGTGACAGATATATATTATGGTAGTGTAGCACTTTTAAGGTTAAAGGGTGAAACTTTGCACATTAATAACTGCCACTGTTCAAAGGATTTGCTTGAAATTTGGCAGGCACAGATTGGCACCATAAATCTTGGGATCTGCCAATGTTCCTACAGGTCAGATATATGGCTGTGGAGTTAGCAAGCGACATTTGTGTGTGCAATTATGTTTTTTTTGCAAATTCTTTGCTCACACCTACATGGTGCACGGTTTGCCCGACTGGTCTGAAAACATCAGGGAACTTGCAGCCAGGGTCCCTGATGTGCCTTTTAAAGATTTTGTGAAAAAATATTAAACGGTTCAAAAGTTATTCAAAAAACAAGTTCCCATTATAAGTCAATGGGAAAAGTTAAAAAGTTTGAAAGTGTCACAAATGCACTTTTTAATGTCGCAAATGGCCCTAGTAGTGTCACAAATCTGCCATTTTGTTTTCAGTTGGTGATCAGAAAAATGCTTGGCATTTAAAATTGGGACCATCTAGGGACACAATTTTTTTTGTGTTTACCTATACAAGCCCTGAGAATGCTAGGCATTTCTTCATTTTGGGGTTAAACACCCCAAAAATATGTGTTTCAAATTTCTGAAAAATGTAGTGTCGCAGCTGCGACACTTTCACCCTGCTGCAAAAGAAAAGTTTGGTCTTTTAGGCTCAAATTTGGAAGGAAGGCAGCCAACTTCTCACAGATGTGCCTTGTGGTGGTTTAGTGACAAAATATTGTACGGATGCCAAGTTATGGTACTCTGAAGTTGCCATTTTTTCCCATAGACTAACATGGTGGTGTATGTCATGCCTTTCGGGGCTCGTATCTCGAAAACGGTGCTAGATATGGAATTTTTGATGTGACAATGCGTAGCCTTATGGGCTATGATTTCACTGGAAACCTGGCCCAGAAACTCAGGAATCATGTGAAATTTAAATTTTTTTTCTACGTTGTACTGTTCCTGAGATATCAGCAATTTAGTATTCCAACAACTCATTTTCTGTTCTGAGGTCCATTATTATGCATACATTCTTTCTACACACTGTGTTTCTGTATGCAGCTGTTGGGCATATACAGGGTGTGCACTTCCGTTACTGTTACAGTTACCATTCCCACTTGTGTTTCCGTACCCGTTTGCGCTACTGTTCCCGTGTATGCCACTGTGTGTGTTACCCTTTGTTCTCATTTGTGTGCACACTTGCTTTCGCGTTTCCATTTCTCTTTACTTTGCCATTATTTCTGCTGTTAATGTTACCATTTGTGCTTCCAATTGCTGTAGCATCACTGTGCGTGTTACGGTTTGCATTTCCCTACACGCTTGCATTTGCGTTTCTGTTTTCTTTGACGTTATTGTTACTGTTACCGTTACCATTTGCATTTACAATTGCAGTACTGTGACCATGCACATAACGGTTTGTGTTTCTGTATGTGTTTGCATTCACATTTCTTTTTCTGTTTCCTTTACCATTATTTTACTTGTTACCATTACCATTTGAATTTCTAATTGTGGTACCATGACCGTACACATTGCGGTTTGCATTTCCATATGCGCTTGCATTTGCCTTTCCATTTCTGTTTCCCTTGGCAATAGTTTTGCTGTTACCATTACCATTTGCTTTTGCAATTGCAGTACTGTGACTGTGTGCGTTACACTTTGAGTTTCTGTATGCGTTTGTGCTTGTCTTTCTGTGTTATTGTTGCTGTAATACTTAACATTTGCATTTACAATAGCGGTACTTTGACCGTGTGTGTTTCCAGTTGCATTTACGTACACGTTTGCATCTCTGTTTGCGTCACTGTTAGCTTTGCTGTCAATTTGCACTTGTGTTTCTATTAACATTTGTGTTACCTTTTACGTTTGTGTCACCATGTGTGCAACCATTAGTGCTTTCATTTGTCTTAACTTTACTATGTCACTACACATCACGTGGTGGGATTGTGGGGCCTGAAGGGCCTGTGCTCCCATCACACCATTATTTTATTTATTTTTTATTTATTGTAATATTCAGAAAGACCTTTGAGTCAGGGACTCATTTACAAAGGTTCCATGTCATACATACAGGCACATGGAGCGAACTTGACAATACAGGTTACAGAAAACATTACAACATATTAAACAGTTACTGGTAGTTAAATAGATTGGCTGACAGTAGTTTTGCTTTGCATTCCTAAAGCACAGCCAGAAGATACAGAGGGCTCTGTAGAGGCTGATAGTCATATAGATTCATGAGGGTTAGTTGGTAAGGGGGGAAAATAGAGGGTTTTTTGTTTTTTTTAGGGAAGGAGGGATAGGACATTCTGGTGTTAAGGGCAGTCACATTGGTTAGTGGCCTGAAGGTGTGTTCTCAGCTTGGATTTATAGGGGCCAAGCCTTGATTCATTTGTTATGTGACTAGGGAGGGCATTAGACCAGGTGGGAGCTCTATAGCTGAAAGTATGCTGGAATTGGGAGGTCTGGGCATGGAGGACCCATAGCAGCCATTTGTTCAAGCTATGAGTTGTTTTGCCTGGAGGTATTTGGTGGATAATTTGGTTAAGGGTAGGAGGGGTGAGACCAAGTAAGGCCTTTTTGTTCATAAGGCAGGTGTGGTACCTAATTCGGTTATCAAGGTTTAGCCAGTTTGTGCTGCTGTATAGGGAGCAGGAGTGAGTAAGATGATCACATCCAAGGAAGAGGTGACAGGCTTTGTTAAGCATGAGATGAAGTCTGTCTAGGGTAGAGGATGGTGCAGCATTATAGATTAGGATGCCATAGTCTAGTAGGGAGAGGATTGAGGAGTTTATGGTAAGTTTAAAGACTTCAGGGGTGAGACAGTGTTTGAAATGGTATAGTACACTCAGCCTTGAGCTAAGGGCTGTAGAGAGGTGTAGGATATGTTGATGAAAGCTTAGGGCAGGGTCTAATGTGATCCCTAGGTATTTAAACTGGCTAACTAGTTCTAGTAGGGTCTGGTTGGCAGTGAGAAATTGGGGGCAGAGGTTCTTGAGCAGGTTCTGGGGCTGGGCAAATATCATGACTTTTGTCTTACTGTAGTTAATAGTAAGACGCTGGGCAATGAGCCAGTCTTCAATCTCATTGAAAGAGTGTTGGAGGGTTTGGTGAAGTTTGAGGGGGGTTGGGTCAGAGGTGAACAGGACCGCATCATCTGCGTATAGGAGCATATTTCCAGTGCATGATGATGGGAGGGAGTTGAGGTATAGGCTGAAGAGGAGGGGGCCAAGTATGGAACCCTGGGGGACACCGGACCAGATAGGGAGGCGGGGGGACAGGACAGGTCCTACCTTGACTAACTGAGTTCTATCAGAGAGATAGCTGGTGAACCAGTTTAGGGCATCATTGGAGAGCCCCATGTAGGCTTGGGTGTTCAGTAGGAGGGCATGGTTAACAGTATCGAAGGCCTTAGATAGGTCCACGAAGATGGCACCAGTGAGGTGGCCGTGGTCCAGGGCTGTGTGGACATGGGAGGTAAATTCGAGGAGGGCGGTGGTTGTGCTGTGGCCCTTACGGAAACCATGTTGCTGCTTGGATAGAAGGTGGTATTTGTTAAGGTGGTCAGCGAGTTGGTCGGTGACTATGTATTCTAGGGCCTTAGACAGGGGTGGTAATATAGAGATGGGGCGGTAGTTGTTAGTGGAAGAGCGGTCACCACTTTTATGTATGGGAGTGATGTAAGCTGATTTCCAGAGGGAGGGGAACTTCCCTTGGCAGAGGGAGCAGTTTAGAATGTGGGTGAGTGGTGCTAGGACTTCCTGGAGGGTGAGGTGGAGAAGTCTGAGGTCCAGGGAATCGTGACTATAGTGATTTTGGCCAATAGCTTTGGTGAGGTAGGGTTTGGCAGACTCGGGGGTAAGGACTAGCAGGCGGAAGGATGGGGCAAGGGGAGGGAGTGGGGTGGTACGGGCAGGTGGGGGATTGAAGAAATTAGGGGGCAGCACATGAGAGAGATCAATGAAAGCGGTATTTAGGGCCGTGGCTATACTGACAGGGTCAGAGGAGAGTTTACCATTTATTAGAATTTGGTCTGGTGGCGTATTTGGGGCCTTGCCACAGAGTTCCTTAATGTTCTCCCAGAACTTGCGTCCAGTGCCCCAGATGGATGTTAAGGAGGCTTTATAATAGTTTGTTTTGGCAGTACGTATGGCCCAGGTGCACTTGTTACGGGCCTCCCGATACTGTTGCCTGTCCAGAGGCTTTTGGGTCTCATTAGAAAGGTGCCACAAGGCGTCACGATGACGTAATAGGCCTTGGAGGTGGTCCAAGAACCAAGGGGCTTGTTTCCCTTTGGTCATGGTTTTGGTGAGGGGGGTGTATTTGTTGCAGGCAGTGTTAAAGGTGCTGATAAATAGTTTGACGGTGTGGTCTGGGTCAAGGGTGTTAGTTAGGGGTGTCCAGTCCCAATCCCTAAGGTGGGCCTTAAGAAGGGCTAGTTTACCAGGCCCTAGTCTACGTTGAGCAGTAATTTTGGGAGCAGATTTGAGGGGAGTACCAGACCAGATGCAGAGTACTGGAGAGTGGTCACTTAGGGTGTCGGGGAGGATTAGGGAGCTGGTAATTTTGTGTGGGTGGTTTGTGAAGACAAGGTCTAGGAGGGAGGATGATCCCGTGCGGGCATGTAGTCGGGTGGGGATTCTGATGACCTGTGTGAGATTGAGGGCGGCAGCCTCATCGATGTAAGGGGCAGCTGTTTTGGCCAGCCAGTTTATGTTGAAATCCCCCAGTAGCAATTTTTCGTGCTTTGGGGGTAGGGTTGCGAGGTAGGACATGATGGATTGGAAGGCTATCTTCTGGTCCCTGTGGGGGACATAAGCCATAGTGAGGAGGAGAGGGGATGTAGCCCTACCTAGAGTAATTTTGAGGGTGAGGGCTTGAGCCCTGGATGCTAATGTGGGCAGAGGGAGGAGTGGCCGGAGAGGGAGTCCTTGAGGTAGACAGCACAGCCATCCCCTTGCTTTCCCCGTTGGTCGGAGCAGTAGAGGTGATATCCAGAGAGGTATATAGCTGAGTCAGAGACAGAGAGGGAGAGCTAGGTTTCAGTCAGGGAAATGATGGGGTGATTCTGGAATACCCAGCATTGAAAGGAGTCCCATTTTTTTTGAATGCTGCAAATGTTTAGAGTCCTCATTCTCAAAAAGAAGGGAAATTCATGGCAAAAAAATCAGTTTAATGCATCAGTTAGGGTTGTTCCACAGTGACAAAAGTGAGGAAATTCAGTGTTAGGGTTGACAGCCTCCTTGCACCCCCCCAGCCCACCCCCCAACTGGCATTGGGGTGTGCATTGGAGTCATCGGTCCTAACTCTCACCCCATTCTCCTATACCTCAGCTTGTTTACACATGTGATGGGGTGAGAGTTAGGACTGACTACCCCAACGCACACCCTAATGCAGGTTGGGGGTGGGCTGGGGTGCAAGGGGTCTTTCAACTCTAACATTGAATTTCCTCACTTTTATCACTGTGGAACAACCCTAACGATGCATTAAACAGAGGTTTTTGCCATGAATATATATATAGATATATATATATCCATTGCAAAATACATATGTCATAATTAGAGTTAAAGTGACAACTGGGAAATGAGATGTTGATTGAGTTTCTAACTCTTTATCACCCCCACCACTCATCTTCCACAGACTAACAGATGTTAGGTGCCATGGGGTCATAAGGCTTAAGTCTCACCCCATTCCATGTGTAAACAGGTTGACATGCCTTAGTAAAGGAGAATAGGGTGATAGTTAGGCTGCAGGACCCCATGGCATACCCCGGAATCTGTTGGTCTGTGGAGGACGGGGGGTGGGGTGGTGGGGGGGTTAGGGGCTCAACCCTAATGTCTCATTTCCCTACTTTTGTTACTTTAACCGTAACTGATGCATTAACAAAGTATTTTGCAATTAATTTCCTTACTTTTTGAAAAAGTGTACTATAACTAGTAAATAGTATGCATTGGAGGGGGACCCCGTGATCCCACCAAGCTGCTCAATTGTGCATAACAATATGCATCTGTAGCAGCATAGACCATCTGGGCCCTGTGCTCCCGCTTACACATAGCTGCAAAGCCTTACAGCAGCCACATAGGTCAAGGAATCTGTGTAACACTAGTTTGCCAATATCTCTGGAACCGTAGCAGCTAGAATAAAAAGTGTAATTGTAATCATGACAGCGGTACTGCATGCAACATAAATCAACTGAATCTGAATCTTGCATTGTTTCTGAGATATGGGCACTGAAATGCAGTGAATAGGCACCCTCTGGAACCCTTGTGACACTATTTTGTCAATATCTCCGTAACTGTAGCAAGTAAGAAAAAAATTCCACTGCTGGTGTAATCCATGATTTCCAAACTTGTTTTATCAGACTAGTTCACCTAAGGGGTGAACTAAACTGTAAGAAGCGAAAAATCCGTATCTCGCTTCATTTTTGAGATACGGGCACTGAAAGGCATCATGGGCATTGCAATGTTATCCTATGGGAAATGTCTCAACTTTGGAATGCCATAACCATGTAACCAATGCAACTTTTTACACCAAACCAGCATACGTCACATCTCTGGGATACCCCCTTTGCACCCTGCAAATTTCAAGCAAAAAGTCCTTACCGTTTCTTAGCAGTGAACAGGCAAAGTTTTACAAATCCTTGTTCATGAGCTGTCAAAATCCCCATTCATGAGCCGAATCCCTGTTTGTGAGGTGACAAAATCCCCATTCATGAGCCAATTCCCATTCGTGAGATAGGGACTTCTGGTCCTCATCTCACGAATGGGAATTTGGCTACCTCATGAATAGGGATCGGCTCACTAACGGGGATTTTGACAGCTCATGAATGGAGATTCCCTGTTCACAAGATAGGGCCAAAAAAAAGGCTTAATGCAAGAGAATCCAGAAAGAAGACAGACATGTGGGGAGTAGTGCAATGCACTGGCTGTGGGGCAGCAGTCTTCCGGGAGACTTTCTGGAGGCTGAAATGCTGCCCAATTAGAGGCACCTCTCTGGTCTGAGGGAGGAGGTTGCTCGTCTCCTGGCTGACTTGGCCAGAATTTATGAAACCTCCTCCCCTATCCAGGGACCACCAGGGCCACTGCCGCTACCTCAGAGGTTGCCAAGAAAGAAGAGCAGCTGGACCAAGGTGGGCTCAGGCAGGGAGAGGGTGGTTGAACAGACGCACATTCCTCCAGTTGTACCTCTCCACAATTCATATGCTCTTTTGGTGGAGAGTGGTTCCTCTATGGAGGAACCAGCAGTGGAAACCAAAGTGGATGCTGGGAACCTCCACAAAGGTGTCCCACGGGGGGGGTGGCATGGAATCCCACAGGGGAAGGAAACAACTTCTGGTGGGGGACTCAATTATTAGGGGGGTAGATCTGGGGAACAAAGGGGAAAGGGAGGTAAGGTGTCTGCCTGGGGTCACGGCTTGGAGGGACAGGGAGCATATTCTCAGGATCGCAGGAGCAGCTGTATGAGAGAGGGAGCTGGATATCATTGTCCTCCAAGGAACAAATGACCTGGCTATGAATGGGATCACAGCAGCACAAGAGGAGTCTGAAGAGTTTGGGAGGGGACTTAGACAGGTAGCACATACAGTAACCTTCTCAGAGGTGCTGCCTGTCTATTGCAAGGGTGATACGAGTACACCACACCATGGGATTCAATGAATGGTTGAAAACCTGGTGCAGAGCTCAGGGTTTTGGCTTCATTGGGGACTGGGGCTCCACCTGGAGGGATACAGACCTGTACTGGCATGATGGTCTGCATCTGTCCAGGAGAGGAAACAGAATCCTAGGTGGTAGGTGTAAATGCATAATTGGCAAGCATTTAAACTAGCCAAGGGGGGAGGCACTGAAAAGGAGCAGCCTAGTCTCTCCCCACAAAACATGGCAGTTAGAGAGGTAAACACCAATGTAGAGAAGTTAATGGGGAGCAGGACAGGGGCAAATGCAGAAAAAGGCAGTAAGGACAGGGATGGGGCTAAAAGGGTAAGGTCATCAACAAATGGAGGGTGATGAGTACCAATGCCCATAGTCTGTGTAACAAGCTCCCTGAACTAATAGCCTTGACAGAAGAGGGACATCTGGATATTGTGGCAATCACAGAAACATGGTACACTGAGAACCATGACTGGGATGTCAACATAGGATATCCAATGTACAGGAGGGACAGGGAGGGTAAAAAAGGAGGAGGAGAAGTAGCTCTCTGTGTAAGGGAAGGGATCAAAGCAATGGAACTAAAGGATAAACAGGAAGTAGAGGAGGCACTGTGGGTTTCCCTGGAAACAGGATATGGCACCACAATTCGCACAGGGGTGGTATACAGACCCCCATCTCAGGGGAAGACAATGGACAGGGAAATGATAGAAGGTATCCTTAGAATGGCAGAAAAAGGGAAGTTATTGTTGATGGGGGACCTGAACATGCCAGACATTAGCTGGAGCACCCTGGCTACAGCCACATCAAAAAGCAGGTTTATTCTTGATGCCCTGCATGGGGTCATGCCTCAGACAGCCAGTGGTGGAACTCACTAGGGAGGGAGCAATCTTAGACCTGGTACAGTCAAATGGAGATGGAGAAAGGATCTCAGATCTAGAAGTGGGTAGTCATCTGGGAACAAGTGACCACAAAACAGTATGGTTCACAATAAACACAGCCATAGAGTTGAGCCATACAAAAGCAAGAGTGTTGGACTTTAGGAGGGCTGACTTTGAGAAAATGGGAGAGTGCCTCAGAAAAGTACTAGCAAACTAGCAAGATGGAGGGGTGGAGGAACAATGGGGAATAATCAAAACAGCCATCACAGAGTCAACAAGCCTTTGTGTGAAGCAAATCAATAAAGCAAAACAAAGGTAAAAAACACTATGATTCTCAAAAGAGGTGGCGGGGAAGGTTAAGAAGAAAAAGGTAGCATTCAGGAAATATAAGGAAACACAGAAGGAGCAATACAGAGAGCTATACCAGTTAAAGCAGAAGAAGTGGGGAAGGCAGTCAGAATAGCAAAAGCCCATACTGAGGAAAAGATAGCTAACTCAGTTAAGAAGGGGGATAAAACCTTTTATAGGTACATTAGGGAGTGAAGAAAGATGAAGGAAGGGATAGTGAGGCTTACTAAAGGGAAGGGAGGGTGGGCAGAGAATGGCAGTGGAAAAGCTGGGATATTGAATGAATACTTCTGCTCAATATTCACAAAAGAAGAGGAGAGGAAGGTACCTAAATTAAAGAATAGAAGCAGTCTGGATAGGGAGGTCGATACCAGTCCATTCACAGAAGAAAGGGCCCTGAAAGAACACTTAAAACTGAAGGTGGACAAAGCAATGGGGCCTGACGGGATTCACCCAAGAATTCTAAAAGAACTAAGGGTAGAATTAGTGACACCACTGAGCATCCTTTTTAACAAATCATGGGAGGATGGTGTAGTACCAGAGGACTGGAGGAGGGAAGACGTGATTCCCCTTCACAAAAGTGGGAGCAAGACAGAGGCAGGAAACTACAGACCTGTTAGTTTGACCTCAGTGGTTGGGAAAATAATGGAATCACTTCTAAAGGAAAGAATTGTTGAGTTCCTAGAGGCCAGTGGGGCACAGGACCCAAGGCAGCATGGATTCACAGTGGGAAGGTCATGTCAGATGAATCTAATAGATTTCTTTGACCGGGTGACCAATGTGGTAGACCAGGAAGGGGCAGTGGACATGGCTTACCTAGACTTTAGCAAGGCATTTGACACAGTCCCACACAAAAGATTAATATACAAATTAGCCAGCCTTGGAGTGCATCCCAAGGTGGTAGCCTGGGTTAAGAATTGGCTTGACAACAGGATATAGAGGGTAATACTAAACGGAGTTTACTCTGAAGAAAGGGGGGTTACTAGTGGGGTACCACTGGGTTCAGTACTGGGACAGGTTCTCTTTAATGTCTTTATAAGTGACATTGCAGAGGGACTGGCAGGAAAAGTATGTCTCTTTGCAGATGACACAAAGATCTGCAATAGGGTTGATACAGGTGGAGAGGATGCAAAGGGATTTGGCAAGGTTGGAGGAATGGTCTGATATATGGCAGCTTAGATTCAATGCAAAGAAGTGCAAAGTAATGCACCTGAGAAACAAAAATCCAGGGAAAGAGTACACTATGGGGGTGAGATAATAACAACTACAGAAATGGAAAGGGACCTGGGGGTAGTCATATCAGATGACCTTAAGGTGGGCAAGCAATGTGAGAAGGCAGTAAGAAGAACTGGTGGGATACTGGAATGCATAGGGAGAGGCATCACCAGTAGAAAACAAGAAGTTGTTATCCCTTTGTACAGACAGTTGGTGAGACCCCATCTGGAGTTCTGCATCCAGTTCTGGAGACCCCATCTCCACAAGGACATAGACAGGATGGAGGCTGTCCAGAGAAGGGCAACTAAAATGGTGCAGGGTCTGCACCAGAAGACATATGAAGAGAGATTAAAGAAGCTTAACATGTATACACTCGAGGGGAGGATGGAAAGGGTGGACATGATAGAAACTTTCAAGTACATCGAGGGAATCAACAGAGTCCAAGATGGTAGTATCTTTCAGAAACAGAGATGTGCAAGAACAAAAGGGCACAATTTGAAGATAGAGGGGGGATGGCTCAAAGGTAATGTAGCTAGTAGCCAACTCCCTCACTCTCATCTTTCTACTGTCAGTAGCTTCTTTTAAACAAACCTCTGTAAACTTAAGGGAAAACCAACAGATTTCTAACTTTTTGATCGCAGGGTACATTATTTTAAATTTCTGGCAGGAAGTCATTTTACAGTATTGACAGTGTTTGATCATGCTACATTACAGCATCAAAACTGAAACTGCTTCTTTGCTAACACTGTGTGAAAATGGCAGGATCAACCAGATATGTTTTTAAAATAACTATTTGTTTAACAGTTATGGCAGGATCAACCAGATAGAGCCACGTGTGTGTGTGTGTGTGTGTGTGTGTGTGTGTGTGTGTGTGTGTGTGTGTGTGTTGGGGGGCTGCAAGTTGTGGAGCTTGCTGAAAAATGATATAATATGTGGGAGACTGTGTCGAGGAGGTGATGTGGTGGGTTGTGTTGGTGGGGCCCAAAACATATGTTATATAAACAGAACATGACATGGCCTGACTGAAGATATCACATTTATCTTCATTTGAGGCCAATGACATCAAGATAGATTTGGCGTCTTGTGCAGATAAACATGGTGTAGGATTCACAAATCTATCGGGACCCAAGTCCCACTCCACAACTGCAGTTGTGGACTGCAATCACCCGCAGCTGCGCTGGTTGCGATTCACAGCCGCAGCAGTTGTGGAGGGTGTTACGGCTGCTCCCACCAGCCGTAGCATCTTTCTGAGGTTGCGGTGGTCTCCCTGGTGACACCACAAGCAAGCAGCCATAAATCATGCAGCCGGTCATAATCCCGCTCCACCTTTGTGAATACCTGCCACTACGGGACTCCTGTGGCTCCACAAGTGGCCACCCTTTGGCACCGACGTTTTGTCACAGCTGCGTGAATTTCATGATATTTGTGAATCCTGCCCATGATATCTTCAGTCAGGCCATATAAGTTCTGATGCAAACAAACTGACAACCCACAGTATTTGGTCACAATCACATTTTCCCTTTAAGAGTTGTTACTTATTTTATTTGACTAAATGGAAATACAACACATGGTGCCAACTGAAATGTCATTCAAATAACTTTAAAGGACTATAGAGGAATAAATGGTAAATGTTTTCAGAATGTGGATTTGTAGTGGTAATAGATGTCATTTTGGGTACATGACTCAATTTGGATTATAAGCATTTTTACTTATGTATTTATAAGCTGAGAAGAGTAATACTATTAACTAATCATGGTATTTTTTTCCATTAATGATGCAATACAGACTGTGATTTCAGAATTCTATGAAAGACAAATGGCACAACATTGATCTAAGCATTGTAGATACAGTGCATCTGAATAAATGGCTAAAAATTGTTAAATTAAGCTTTACTATTTATCAGTGCTTCCAAAGTATAGTACTTAAAAAACGTAAGTAAAGCAGGCTATTACTCATCTTATCTAGAGTGGGCCAGATGGGTAACTATGCACAACCAGTGCGTTCTGCCACAGAGGCAAAGGGTAATAAAAAAACCCAACAAAACTAAAACTGTTTTTTTGGAGATTTCAGATAATTGCAACTTTCACAGAATATGTTATATTGTTGACAACTGGATTTATACATAGACCCCCATGAGCTTTTTTATTAATTTAGTTTTTGTTAAACAGTAATGTGCCCTATACATAAAATGCCTATTTTCAGGCACAACTCATGAGGATACAAATTGACTGGTATTACTAAAAGAAAAGAGTTGCAATACAGTACTAAAGTATGCAGGAACTTTTTTTTTTACTCTAGAAAGTCAATGTTATTAAACTGCATTTCGAACTTGTGACAGGATTATACTGGTGTAGTAAATGTCTCTCCCATCATGATAGCTGCAAAGAACATTCCTGTTGCCAATGTGAAGTGCATTTAATATGTATATTTGTATTTTTGTAATTTTGTAAATTTGTAATTTTGTATTTGGTATGTTTTGTTACAATTTTCTCCCTAGACTATAACCAGGTTATGCACTTTAGAAGGTGCCCCTTGAAAATCAGTGTACTTGTGTACTCAATGGGATTGTTTACCTTGTTCATTTATAAATGAATAAAATCATTACTACTGTACTACTACTACTACTAAGTTAGTCACCTACATCCTCTATTAATCTTAGTACTAATACTTCCTTGCAGCATTGGTCTTGTAGTAGATTAGAACATTACTGCTTCATATGTGTAACATATAGAGCATACCACAGTGGCATTGTAACATTGTAAATTAAGTTCAGTAGGGACTCAAGGCCTAATTTTTTTCTCATCTCCATTCCCCTCTTCACAAGTAGGAATGAAATACAGTAAGAATGATGTATTTCATAGAAACATAGAAATACATAATGTGTTGTCAGAAAAGGGCCAGTAGTCCCATCAAGTCTGTTCTATTTTCCTTGCCTATTGCTACACCCTGTACCCTATTTTGTAGGGGTGTACAAACATATTTTGAATATTCTGGCCAATTATTCTATTTGGGGCCTCAAATATTCAGTATTTGGTGCTTGCATTTGTTATTAGGGTAAATTGTTAAAAACAGACAAACAAAAAAACGGCCCCTACTCTATACCCTATAAAGTATACACCCCATCTCTATACCCTCTGTTAGAATCCATCCCACACTCCAGCAGTCATCATTTTCAATACAATTAGCAATATTAAAAAAAAAAACCTCCCATGATGGGCAGCTGGCACAGCCCGCTCATCTCCATGGCTAACCACCATCTTCTAGTGCTTATTTGTGCAAAATGAAGTATGTTTCCAACCCCCCGCCCCCTCTCAGCCAGGCAGCATCCCACCCAGCACCCAAGAGCCAGCAAGTAGCATGTGTAAAGAGGAAGAAGGCAACCAACACAACCCACCCTCCTCCACAGACAGATGCCTTCTTCTGAATAAATGTGCTCCTGAATTCAGAAGAAGGCAGTCATCTGTGGAGGAGGGTTAGATGCGACTGTTGCCTTCTCCTTCTTACATTCACCACTTACAGGCTCTTGGATGCTGGGAGTGCTGTGTTAGTGGGGGGTGGAAAAACATTTCATTTAGTGCAAATAAGCACTGAAAGACAGTGACCAGCCTTGGAGGTGGGTGGATTATGCCAGCCGGCCACTGTGGAAGTTTTTTTTTAATATATCTAAATTGCTTTGCAAATTGTGGTTGCTGGATGGGGAAGGAGGGTGGGATGGATTCTAACAGAGGGTGCTAGGCAGGGTTTGTATATTTTACAGGGCATATGGTGGGGGGGGGCTGTTTCCTTTTTTTTAATATTGTATTTCTGAATAGGAATTGGCATAAATAGTGCCACTATTCATTATTTGGATCCAAATAATGAACAGTGAATTAGTCAAGTATTTGGAAAATAATATGTGTTACTCGCACACCCCTACTGTATCATCACAGGTGTCCCTCCCTCCTCCCTTACCATTCCTTATTATAACCATGTCCCTATCCCACACATGTTTAAAGCTCTCCACTGCCTTTGCCCCAACACCTCTTCTGGCAGGCTGTACCAGGCTTCAAGCACCATTTCTGGGAAGAAGTATTTCCTCACATCCATCTTACCCCCTCCAAACACCAAGTTGCATAGAATGCCCCCATATTCTGGTGCTCCTCCTTTTGTGAAAACTCCCCTCCTGAACCATACTCATCTACATGAGGTACTAATAGGTCTCAATCATGTCCCTTCTCAATCACCTTTCCTCCATGGAGAACAATGTTGAGCTCCTATAGCACCTCCTCATATGGTTTCTCATGCAGCCTCACACCATTTTGGTAGCCTTCCTCTGGACCACTTCTACCCTGTCAATGTCCTTGAAAAGATGCAGCCTATGAAACTGCACACAGTACTACAGGTGGGGGTCTCACAAGTGAGTGATAGAGAGGCAACGTCACCTCCTTCTCATGCTAGAAATCCCCCTCCCTATGCCTTGCAGCATCTGGCTAGACTTGACTACTACCTTGTCACACTACCCTGCCACCATGAGATCATCAGATATGATTACCCCAAGGCCTGTCTCTTGTCTGGTAACTCTAGTACCTACCCCCATCCTTTACAGAGCCCCTGGGTTTCCCTGCCCCAAGTGCATGACTTCGCACTTTTTGGCATTAAAAACCAGCTGCCACTTCACAGACCACTCCTCTTAACCCCCCCCCCAATCTTCATAGCATCTACCCACGTTCTGGAGCTCCTCCTTCTGTGAAAGACTACTCTCCTGAATCTTCTTTGCCCACACTGGGTACTTATAGGTCTCAATCATTTCACTTTTCACTCTCCTCTCCTCCAGGGAGTACATGTTGCGGTCCTGCAGCCTTTCCTTATTTGATTTCTCATGCAACCCCTGCATCATTTTGGTAGACCTCCTCTGGACTGCTTCCACTCTGACAATGTCCTTGCAGAGGTGTGGCCTCCAATACTGGACACAGTACTCCAGGTTTGTTCTCATAAGTGAGCTATACGGAGGCAACACCACCTCCCTTCTCCTATTTGAAATCCCCTTCCCTATGCACTCCAGTAGCAGGACAGCCTTGCCTATTGCCTTGCCACACTGCCCTATTACTATGAGATAATCGGATATGATTACCCCAAGTAGTGTTGTGTGAAACTGAAAAGTTATACCCCGTGAAATATTTCACAGAATTCATGAATTTCATGGCGTGAGCGAAATTTGTCCCACGAACCAGCGAAATTTCACCACTCGCAGGTGAAGTTCCACAATTTTACCACTGATTTCCTCCCTGGTGTCTAGTGGTCCCCCCTGGCCACTCACCAGCCCAAATTTACAAAACAAATTGTACAAGCATGCGCTCATTCTTTGGATTCAGACAGCTAGTGCTCTCACTACTACTGGAGTATAGTGAGGGTGCTGGCTGTCTGAATCTCTCAATGAATGAGATCGTGCTTGTACAAGCACATGCTCATTTACTGAAGCACCCAGTTGAGCTGCCGGACATGGAGGTGAGTGGAGGGCTGTACCAGTGGCCTGACTGGGGTCCTAGGGGTGAGCGTGGGGGTGCGATCACTGACAGGGTGGGGGGTCCACTAGACACCAGGGAGATGAGCATTTTATTTATTTATTTTTTTAGCACAAGGAGTCAGGAGGACTTGAGACATGAGGATAACTTGGGGGGGGCATCAATCAGTTTTGGACAGTGATCAACTGTGGGGAAGACCACTAAACATCAGGGAGTTAGGGATTTGATTTTTTTTTTTAGCACAAGGAGTTGGGTGGACTCGAGACATGAGGGTAACTCTGTTGGGGATTTATTCAGTTTTGGCTGGTGATCAGCCGGGGGGGGGGGGGGGACCACTAGACACCAGGGAGGTGCCCATTTGTGGGGGATGAAATTGCGGATGAAATTTTGCCATTTAACCACAATTTCAAGAAACATTTCACGCAGTGAAATTGCCGATTTCACGGCAATTTCACCAACAAATTTTTATTTCGCAGCATCTCTAACCCCAAGATCCCTCTCTTGTTTTATAACTCTAAGTATCCCCCCCCCCATCTTGTACACAACCCTGTGGTCTCCACACCCAAGGTGCGTGACTTTACATCTTTTGGCATTGAAACTCAGTTGTCACTCCATAGAACACTTCTCTAGTTTCCCCAGATAGCTTTGCAAATGTATTTCACTTGCAAAATGCTTCCAACTTCCTTTCAGAGTCTGTGTAGTATCTGTTTAATATGTGTGGTAACATACAATTCAGGCTGCATATGTTTAAGTGCTGTATAACCTTACTGTATGTGGCTAATGTGGCCAAAATGTATGCAAGCACAGTGCATCAAGGGAAATTCGCTGCAGTGTATCTTTAGACTTAACACAGAAATAGGTTGCAGATAGCTTTCCCCACAGACAATGAAACTCTGATATATTTAGCTATTTGTAACAAATGTATCTTAAAAGTCACATTCAGTGACTCACTCAATGAAGGCTGAGTGGAATGTTACATATTTCCCCATCTAAAGTAGAGCATTCAAATTAATAAATAAGTTGCTGAGTTTGCAGTCATCTTTTCTTTGTAATTACAGTGTATAGAAATCATCTGTAATAAACTGTTTACACCACCAGTGATTGTAAGAGCCATTGACATGCTATTGTTTCCTTTGCACAATGAAAGAAAGTGTTTGCCATAAAATGTAATAAAATCTAATTCTGATGTTTATGTGATATTTTCCTGGGAAATTGTCCAGACAGCACAAGGTTGATTTAAAAAAGAAGGAGTGCCAAAAAACTTTATTTGATTTGTTAAAATTAGAATGACCTAAGTTTGCACTTTAAAGAACAGTTACAATTTTCGTTATAATGCATAAATCCCATGCTATTTAATAGGCTTATAGACAAATATCTGTGGTTTTCAAAAGCCCCACTGCAGTGATAAACATTTTAACTTGACAATTATTTATATTAATTTTGTTCTCTAAATGCAAACCTTGTTAGACTTTTTTAGTTTTGCTAAATACAAACCTTGTTAGACTTCTTTAGTTTCACATTTTCTTTATGATTTATATAAACAGCATGACAAGCTATAGTGTTATATTTTAAAGATGTCTGTTACATGCTGTAGAGACTGATCACATTTTATCTGTCTTATATTAAATGTCATTATGGTATATACAATAATATTCAGTGATGGTGTTTAATCTGTCTGTCTGTTAGTCTCTTAAAACCCGTCTGCTTAGCATGTTCTTATTGTTGCATTTCAGTGGTAATAATGCAAAATCAATAGTTTGTCTGTTTCGATCAGTAATTCAAGTAAGCCTAATTTAGCTGGATTAGTTGGTCCAGTTCAGCAATATGTTTTACTTGGTAATACAAATGTGAATTAATGGATTTTCCTAGATGATGATTAATTTTAGTTCTTGATTAGGAATATTATTGCAAAAAGCTGTAGCATGATATAGATTTTTAAACCAAGATCTGACTGACTGAATAGTCCTAATCAATACTAAATACTAAAGCTTCTCATTGCGGAGAAACTCATTAGGCTTCAGGGAAAAACAAACAGTATCTGTGAGAATTATTTCATCTGTCACCTGCCTTCTTCAAAACACATGAATACGATTTGCCATAATTGCTCACAAGTGTTAACAAACATAGTTATCATTTGTGAATATGTGGTCATGTTCCACTTGAAATCAATTAGTCAATTAGTGCAACAGTACTGCTGCACAATATGTAAGGGATAACACACAATGGGGTTAGAGTTTCTACTACAAGTTATGCATGCCTTACTGTAAATGTGTGGTTCAACCACCCAAACTGTGTATATATCTTGAAGTATGACTACATACCCCAAAACTGAGTATCCCACTTATACAATAAGACACATTATAAAATAAACAGTACACTTAAAAGAAGTTACACCATGGTTGTGTGAGTCTACTTGGTCAGTTAGAATGATGGAACCACTGAACCATCTTGCGGTTCAGTTAACTTAAAGATAGTAGCCCCTAAAATGTGACTGTATTAATAAATGGCAGCCAAGTAATCAACACGTTTCTTTTGTTTCCTGTGCTTATCTAAAAACACTATTTTCTCTGAAATGTTACCAGTTGTGTTGTGAGTCTGTGATAAATACAGAGCAGTACTGTTCTCAGAACAGGCCAGCCTGGGGGCCCAAATGCTGAAATAACTAGATTATTTGCTTATCTTCTCTGCTACTGCATTTGAGGGTTTTTTTTTTCTTTTATTGTGGCAGCATATTTAAAAACACATTCTCCTTAAGGCAGCTGTAGAAGGCTTACAGAACTGGTACAGTGCAATTAGATCAGAGTGCTGCAAGCCAGCCAGAAAGCATCCATTTAGAAGTGTTTTCCCTGTTCATTGTAGATCTCTGCTATACAGTGTATAGGATACATTATTGTGCATCTTACTGCATTGCTTTTATAGCCTTTGATAATTTTTTTTAGTCATTATTTTGTCTGTTTTGCCTTTCTGAATCAATGCTATCTGAACTGGTCTCCCCAGCTATGTCAGCCAACTTCTCTGGTGTCTGCCCATCATCATAGTGTCCACTGACACAGTGCTTACTGGACAGACTCAGTCATTAATGCAATTTCTGTGAGGGACTGGCCACTGCAGTGCTGTGGTTTGATGTTTTTTCCTCCATTTTCACCCTTAGGGACCACCAGCATGCAATTATGCAGTGTGCATGTTTTGCCTCTGCAAAGATGTCCCCACCATCAGTGCATGGGGTTATCATCCCTTTCTAGGGTGCTTTGGCACTACCACCCAGATTCCGCCAACTGACAGCCAACTTGCTGGACATGCATTCCCCCTCCCCAAGGGAAGAGAGCTGTGATTGGGATGCTCAGTCCTCCTTTCCACTGCCCAAGACCCTTAGTGGCCCACATCCATTCCTGAACCTGAGTCACAGGTGTGATAGGCAGTGAGGTCTCTAGTGCCTCAGCCCCCCATGCTATGAGGCCAGCTACATTGCTAAATATTTAAACAAACATAGTCTATCATGGCCTGATTTGCTCAACTTCCTTTCCATTGTTTTGGTGGTTAGAGCACTAGTATGGAAACCAGGAGACACAGGTTTAAATTCCACCAGCACCACATACTCACAGTGTGACACTGAGCAAGTGACCTAACCTTCTACTATTCCAGTTCACCCAGATGTAAAATTGAGTAAAATCAGTTACCCAATGAAAAGTAGGCAGTATACTACATTTCAGTTGGGGTTCCCTGGGTAAATTCATTAAAAAATAATCAATCAATTGTCAATTTATTTTTGTGAGGCATACATGAGAGTTGCAGATGTCTTCTGGCAGGTGTGGCATCTGACTTCTCTGATATATTTTCTAAGACCTTTTTGGAGATTGTTCAAGACCTCTTAAACCAGACACATCTTCCTCCTGACCCCTTCCTCAAGGTGGTATACCTCTGACTTTAAGCATGGGAAATGGAAATCTACCAAAACATGTTGGATTTCTCAACTGTAACATGGCATGATCGTTTTGATATCAAGAAGAATAATTTCATAGATTAAACTTTGGAAGCATTGCCAACATTTTTGGAAGTATAACAGCTATATCACAAATAGCTGGAATGCCTTACCAGATACCATAAATGAAGCAAGAAACCTGTCACCTATTCAAAGGTAACTTATAATCATCTTCATATTCCATGTTATTGCTTCTTACCAAAAAAGTAATCCTCCTCCTCCTACTTCATTATCTTTTTCTACCTCCTGCCTTCAATTCACCCATACATCAAATATATCACCCATAATATGCTCATATATGGGTCAATATAATATCTACATACTTGGTATTTACAGTATAGCTATCCATCTAGGCAAGGCAAGGCAAATTTTATTTAAGATAGACTCCCAACCCGGAGGCTCTGGTCACCAAACAGATTAAAACTTCATACAACAAATGATAATAAATACAAAACAACACAGTATTAAACATAAATATACAATATTCCATCAGTTAAAACAAGATTTAGTATAAATACTACCCTCAACAGCTGCAACTAAACTCAAAATAGCCAAAGGCTAACTTAAGCATAAAATTGTAAAAAACAGGTAGGGACTATAAAACACAGTCCGGGAAAGCCTGATTATACAAGAAGGCCTTGAGGCAGGCTTTCAATACCTCCACAGAAGGGGCCTCCCTGACAGCTGGAGAAAGTGAATTCCACGGGACAAGGGCAGTGACACTAAATGCTCTGCCACCAGCAGTTTTTAACCTCATCCTGGGAATCTCGAGGAGGCCCCTAGAGGAGGAGCGGAGGGAGCAGACTGAGACAGGAGGTGTAAGAAGGTCCTTCAGGTAACCAGGGCCCAGGCTGTGTAGGGCCTTAAAGGTGAGCAAACCAATGTTAAAGAGGACCCTCCACCTAACCGGCAGTCAGTGCAGTTGATGCAGCACCGGAGTGATGTGACAATACTTAGGCTGTCCTGTCAACAGCCTTGCTGCTGCATTTTTCACCAGCTGCAGTCAGTGCAGGGTACCCTAGAGACCCTGAGATAGAGTGCATTACAGTAGTCAAGCCTGGATGTCATTGTCAGTGGCTCAGTAGGTAGCACACTCGCCTCTGAGGCTGGGAGATCAGAGGGCTGTGGGTTCATTTCCCACATCTGGCACTTGGGTTAATATCCCAGTACTGGCACTGTAATGCAGCATGAGAAGGGTGCTGCATTTCTGAGGTGCCGTCTTTCGGAATAGACGTTAAACCGAGGTCCCATCTGCCTGGATTGGTGGTAGTTCAGGTGGATGTTAAAGATCCCATGGCACTTATCGAAAAGAGTAGGGGAATTTCCCCGGTGTCCTGGCCAAATTTCCCTCATTCACTAAAAATACCACCAACAGCTTAATCTGGTTCAAGGTCAGTTGGAATTCATCTGTATCCCCCTCCCCCGGGTCGTGCCTGAAAATAGGCAGGATTTGTCTAGTGCACTTACCCGGTCAACAAAAGCTAAATAAATAAATAAAATAAATAAATAAATGAAGGCATGCACCAAAGTGGGGAGGTCCAGTGGCAGAACTAGGGGCTTTATCCTGGTGATATTCCTCAGATGATAAAAACTGGTATGGACAATGGATGCCACCTGAAGCTCAAGTGTCAGTCTGCTGTCAAGAATAATGCCAAGATCATGTACCTCAGAGGAGGCATTCAATGGTACAGAGCCAAGAAAAAACCCTGTCTCTGCACCAGAGGTCAACCTATCATGCCCTCTGTTTGACTCTACCACCAGTACCTCCATCTTATCAGGGTTCAGTCACAACCAGCTGAAGGCCATCCAGTCATTGATCTCAGTGAGTCAGCTGTTGAGCACTTCCAGTGTGCAAGATGTTCCAGGGGCAAAGGAAAGATACAGCTGGGTATCATCAGCATAGCGATGAAAACCCAGACTGTACTTCCTAATGAGTTCTCCCAGGGGCAGCATATATATGGCAAACAACATCGGCGACAAGACTGAACCCTGGGGAACTCAGCATGACAGGAGGCCAGGGGAGGAGGAGAAATTCCCTATCACTACCCTCTGCCTCCTGTTAGATAAAAAAGACTAGAACCAGCATATGACAGTGCCGGCGAGTCCGTGGAATTCCCTTAGGCAGTAAAGTAACACTTGATGTCCACCGTGTTAAATGCTGAAGAGAGATCGAGGAGAACAAGAATTGTCCCTTCCCCTCGATCTCTAGCCCTAAGGAGATCATTATGCACCTGAACTAGTGCAGTTTCTGTGCTATGCCTCACATGAAACCCAGACTGGAGTGTCTTGTAAAGATCATGGGCCATGAGATGCTCCTTAAGCTGAAGCGTAACCACTTTCTCCACAATCTTACCCCAAAATGGAAGAGTGGAGATAGGACGGTAATTTACCTTGATGTCCGGGCCCAACAATGATTTTTACAGAAGGGGTCTCACCAATGCCTCCTTCAAGACATCGGGGAAGGCCTCTTCTGACAAGGAACACCGAACAATCAAGGCAAACACCGGACCAACAGAGTCAGCACATCTCATTAAGAAATGAGTTGGCACTGGGTCCAGCTCACAAAAGGTGTGCCAAAGATTGGACGCAATCGCAATGACCTCAGCCACCTCCACCGGTCTAAACTCACCCCAACCAGGCAGAGTGCTCTCTGGTCACCCATAGAGACCATTGTCGGCCAAACTCTGGCCCACTGGCGGAACCCCCTGCCTGATGTCAGACACCCTGTCCGAGAAGAACTGAGCAAACTCCTCGCACAATGCATTCAAAAAGGCTACCTTCAGCTGCAGACAGGAAGGTTGTAGAAGCCTGTCCACAGTCTGAAAGAGCACAGTTGGTGGGTTCCTCCAAGCAGCAATCTCCCCTGGACAGGAATTCTGCCTTCTTATGGCTGATTGCCCCCTGGTATGCACCGTAGTGCACACGTAGGGCCAGTTTGTCTACCTCCAGGCCAGACTTCTGCCAGCAGCTCTCTAATCTCTGACCCAAAGTCTTCATCACCTTGAGCTCCCCATCATACCAAGGGGACATCAAGTGACAAGACCTGGGTCGTACACGGACTGGTGCGAGGGAGTCGAGTACACCAGACAGCACCTTATTATAGGCATCCACTGCTGCACACACACCCCCAATGCATGCACTGTCCACACTAGATAGGGCAACCACCATCAAAAAACCCTCAGGGGTCAACCCCCTCAAAGGGCGATAGCTGACCATCTCTGCAGGGGGAGAGATATCAAGGGGGGCCCCAAACAAGAACTTCACCCGTGCAATGATTGGACCAAACGACCCAATCAATCCTGAGACTATTGAGCTCAAGCCCCAGTGAGAACACCAGATCCAACATGTGGCCACCCTGATGGGTCGTGGAGTAAACTCCTTGCACAAGGCCCAGAGATGACATCATCTGGAGGAAGTTGTAACCAAGCTGAGAAGATTTGTCCTTGGTCCAAACATTGACGTCCCCCAGCACTAAGCATCTGGGGGCCTCCGATGTTTCCCCCGATGATGAAATCAGCCACCTCCTGCAAGAAATCTCCTGCCACCCCAGAAGGGTGGTAAATCAGGAGAATCAAGCCACCTGTACCCAGACCCCCACAGATGGCCACATATTCAAATGAATGTGGTGCTCTCACTGGGTGCAGGGTGAAGCCCAGCTCAGATCTAAAACAGATGGCTATCCCCCGCCCCTGCATTCCACTCGGGGGCAGCGCACTATGGTATACCCGGGTGGGACAGCGACCTCTAGGACTGGGCCAGCATCATCACCAATCCAGGTCTCTGTGATGCAAGTCGGATCAGCTGAAAAAAACAAGTCCACTATAATTGCAGTCTTGTTTCTGACTGATGTATCTATCTATCTATCTATCTATCTATCTATCTATCTATCTATCTATCTATCTATCTATCTATCTATCTATCTACCTATGCATCTGTGATGTAAATGCAGTCAACCTTACTTTCATAACTGTAGCATAACTATCAATTAGTATGTATTTATCAGTATATATTGATTCTGACATATGAATTCTTTAAATTGACTCCCTGTTGCTGTAATGTCCTCCCTGGACACTTTTGGAAGCTAGGTTTATCACCTAAATGAGGCTAACCCAAGGTGAATAACTACTAAATATTAAATAAATTCAGATGTAGTCCCATTTTTTAAAGCACAGACCTGTAAACCACCTGATGCGAAGTTCAACTCCCACCAAAGTCATTTATTCACATTGTGACATAATTGAAGTCACTTGACCAGCCTGTGCTTCACTCCATCCAACTATGATATTGAATAGAAATAGGATTCTATTAAGATGAGATGGTAAAGCTGGCTCTGAGGCACCAGGCGATGGGGATTCGCCTGGCACACTGTCAACCTAGGTTCGAGCCCTGAGCCTGGGATGGTAGGAATGAAGACTGACAGGGAGAGCTCGGAGCATCCTACAGACTCTTTCCTCCATTGGGGTAGGGACCAAGCTGCACCACTCTTAGGGAGGCTCCTGGTGGCTCTTTGGGGCAGTGCACTTATGTGGTATGGGTGACGACGTACCGTGGGGCATCAGTCCAGGACATCATGAGCATGCAACAGTACTTCAGGAGGGCAGGATAATGTTAAGAGGAAAAATGACTGCCTGGTCACCAGGATGATGGTGACCCACTCTCTCATCCACCACAAACCTGGAGGTGTCTGTGCTTCACCCTTACCGTGCCCCAATGAGGAAGGAAGAATGCATGTAGGCAAAGAAAGTCTCCTCTCTTGCTTGTGACCATGGGAGAGGGCCCCCCCGATGACAGAATACGTTGGGTCAACCAGGCACATGGCACAATGAGGGGCAGTGGATGTCGATGGGGGAGTTTGGTAGGCGGGGGTAGGCTTGGTTGCCCAAAGGAGTGGATGATCATGTGTGCCTGGGGGTGTAAAAAGAGCATGCAAAAAAAAAAAAGATGGAATAGTACCTGTCACTTAAATTATCCGTGTATAAATCCTAAATGAATTCTGAAGTGGAAACATGGAAATAGAATAGTCTCACTAGATCAGTTTGTCATGTTTCCCATAATTTCAACTTAAATATTTACAAAATTACATTAACAGAAGGTTACAGTGCAATGCTTCATCTACAAACTCAGCTGGCCAGCCTAGCATTCCTACCCTAAACAGACACATGACAATGAAAAAAGGACATAATTATTACAACATATTCACACTGGAAGAATAACTGTCAGAAAAGCACTACTGTATATGGCCAGTTTTTGTGGAACAATTTGTGCATCTAGATTTTAATTGCCTCTTCTTTGTAACTAGAGAATGATTTTTGTTATCCATGCATGTCTTACTAACCCCTACTCTAGGTAAAACAAATGTTAACTCTTATTTGTACAGAAAATGTTATTAAAATAAAAGGAAGAAGCACAAGAGACCTGAGTAATGATCACAGCATGTGCTGTTTAATTGGCTTAGCTTATCAGCAGACCATCTGAGTAAACTATCAGCTAACAAAGGAAGGCCTGGGACAAGATCTTTCACCTTCCTTTGATTGTCATTTTCCAATTTTTTTTTTTTTGTCGTTAGTGACGTCAGTTAGCTGGTTGCCAATTGATGTTCCATTTTGGCCTTGACAGAGTAAGACCCACCCAACGAGGACAGGAGCTAGAGACAGCTGATTATCTTCAACATGTACAAATGTTTGTTTTGGTAAAGTAAGTTAAAGGTGGGACTTCTACAAATGCATGTATTCAAGGGTACCAAAAAATGGTATAAATGGAAGGGCTCACAAGATAGTAGAGGTCTCTGAAATACCAGCAATGTACACTCAAATCAATTGTAGATTCCTAATATTTTTAGATTCATTGCAAAACAGCTACACTTAGGCATCAGTCAGGCTTGAAGCCCAAAGCCTCAAAAGTAGAGAAATGTGATGTTAGTGTAACAGTCATCCACTAATTCTTGGTGACTGTATCATAATGTTCTTCATTGGTTAAAACAATTGCTTGATGCAGTCTTGGCATTACACTAACCTTAACAGACTCTCTCAAAGCATTGGTGTGCAAGTACATTTCTGTACATTGAAATACAGTGACAAAGACAGGGCAATGCCAACACTGCTTCAGGCAGTTCTTTATAACCCTGAGGAACACAACACAATTCCCCAAGAGTCCGAGGACTTTTTTCCCAAATGTCACATTACCCTATTATGAGGTTTGGCACTTGAAATCTGATTCTACACATAGTTGTTTTGTTTTTGGTTTTTTGCAAAAAATTTACTTTCTTTTTAGAAAGGATATTATTAACAAAATTGTAACTGATGCATATTAATTTGTAATGGCAATGTTGAAAGACTGTTTGTGGAAGGCAGTCCCCAGTGCTTAGTGCGTCTACCCTCATCCCAACCCATACAAGTCCTTTGTGGCATCTAGTGCCCCCCCAGTCCCTCACTTAGCTTCATGACATGCAGTCACTGGCATTCAGTGGCATGTCCACACTCCCTCTGCCACAAGCCAATCAGTCCTTGTTCAGTATCCTCACTCTGTCACCCTGGCCCAAGTCAATAAGTCTTTTGCATTCAGTGCTCCCCTCACCATGCCCCAGTTCATTCAATCCATGATGCTAAGTGGTACTCTTTAACTAGTCCAAGTAGTCCTTGGTGTCCAATGGCATATCCCTCCCTCATTCGGTCCTAATCATATTATTCCTGGTATACGGTGCCCCCCTTACCTTGTCCCGCTCCAATCAATCTCTCAAATTTAGGGGCACCCCCATCAGTGGCCCAATCCCACTGCAGTAAATGGGAGCTGGCACAACCCTCCACTCATCTTCAGTTGACACCTGTCTAAAGTTCATTACCACAAACTTCAATAATGAGTATGCAAAATATGTCTTATTTCATTATCGCTGTTCACAACAGTGAATTAGGCACATTTAATCTGTCTCATAGAAACAGAATAATACACAGGGATTGCAGAAAAAAAAAAACAAGTCTGTCTAGTCTCTCCAGAATTCCTACCTGTTACCTCGTGACCTACTGCCAAACAGGGTCCCATTACTTGATCAACTTCTCGGTTCTCATAGCTGTCTTACGCCCCCCTCCTGTTATTACCCTCCTTACCTCATCTTTTGATGTCACCAAGCTCTTGAATCTGCCCCAACTGATCTTGAACTCATTCACAGTCCCCACCTCTACCACCTCCTTTGGCAATCTATTTCACTGATCCATCCCTTTCATAGTGAAGAAGAACTTCCTAATGTTGTTCTTAAACCTTCCATGACTAGTCACCACCCATGCCCTCTTGTCACTACACTTCCATTTCTAGTAAACAGGTCCTCACTGTCAAATTTGTTTTAATACTATCAGCAATTTATCTCAGTCATATCCCAGTCTCCCTCCTAGCCTCCTAGTAAGTACAAGTTGAGGTCTGCCACCCTTTCATTTTATATTCTGCCCTGTTGCCCCTGTATTATCCTGGTAAACATCTGCTGTACTGTCTCCAGCCTATCACTTTACTTCTTCAGATGTGTCTTCCAGAACTGAACACAGTACTCTAAATGGGGCCTCACCATGGATCTGAACAGGGGTTGTATCACTTCCTTTCTCCTATTGTCAAAACTGTTGCCTGCACATCATAACATTCCATTAGCCTTTCAATATGCCTTGTTACACTGAACCAAAGCTTTGAGCTGGTCAGTGATAATCACCCGAACATTCTTCTGTTCTGCTATTTCTGTTATTCCCTACCTATCTAGTACTCCATGGGGGGTTCCTCTTACCGATGTTCATCACCTTGTACTTCTTAGCGTTGAAACTTAACTGATATAATTTGGCATCACCTTTACAGTTTTTCTAGATCCTTCTTCAATATTCTGACAACCATTTCACTGTCCACTCTTCAGAGGAGTTTTGTGTCATCTGCAAAGAGAAACATCTTGCCTTGGATAACCTCTCCAGTGCCTCCGATGAACATGTTGAACAGAACAGGCACCAGAACTCACTACTGTGGCACCCACTTGTAACATCCCCATCCTAAATTAATCCAGTTTACTAATCTTGTCTCCTTGCCCCCAACCAGTTCCCTTTCCACCTAGTTAACTTTTTCCTATCCCCAAATCCTTCAGCTTTTTTTAAAGAGCTCCTTTATCTAGCAGAATCAAAATCTTTGCTTAAGCTAAGAGAAAGAGAGCACATCAACAGTCAAAATCTTGTCAACTGCCTTGGTGACCCAGTAAAAGTATACTACCAGTGTGGTCTGCCAGAATCTTCCCCCAGGAAACCCATGCTGCTTACTTCAGCCTTCTTAATTGTCTACAAAAGCTTACAAACAACTGAGCTAAGGCCAAACAGACAGTAGTTGCCTAGGTCCTACCTGTTGCTGCCCTTGTGGAAAGGTACACCATCTACTGACCTCCATTCTCCTGGAACCATCCCATCTCCTTCTAGCACATGAAAAGATTTGTCAGGTGTGCTACAATTTCCAGCCCTAACTCTTTTAGTATTATTGGATGCCATTTTGGAATGCGGTACCTTAATTATCACAGTATGTGGTAATATAATTCAGACTGCAGCTGGCTGAGGAGGTGATTGGAGGGTTGTGCCAGCTGCTCTGTTTGTGTGGTAGGAGAAGTGTCTTTGGCATGATCAGGGATGGGCTCCTAAAGTCAGACTTAATAAGCTGGTGGGGGAAGGGACGCGTGGTGGGGTTGCAAAAGACATAGGAACAAACAGAATCTCCAAAACCAGTATCAGAGATGGGCTCTCGATGCTGTTTTTCTTTTTTAAATTAAAAAATATGTTAAAAAAAAATCTGGTAAGTATCACAAGTGATGGACTCCTGGTGCCATCATGGACAGTGATGGGCAGGACAGAATGGGTGAACTGTTGGTCACATGGATTTTCACCCATCAGCAGTCACTTGAGTTCAGTGGCAGGCACATGCTAACCCCTCATTGCAAATCGCAGAAAAGCTATTCTGCTCAGGTACTTCTGGTTTTAAAAATGTTTATAACTTTTTTATGTCTAACAATGTCATTCAAAAAACATCAAGCACCACCCTTGGATCAGGATCCAACTGACCTAAAAGTTTCAGGTTTTTAGGTGCTAACAGTGTAGCTGTATGCAGCTATCGTGGTCATGCATACTCTTTTTTTGCATTTAGTCAAGATCAAAGGCACATTCATTGTGAGTGATTGAGCTGTATGATGTAATTGACAATGTTAGTGATAGGGCTTTTGGGTTCTGGCTTAGCATTTGAGAACTACACAAGCCTGGGTTCAATCCCTAGTGTGGAACATGTTTTTCTTTGTCACTACAATTTCTGTAGTATGAGAGAAATTGTTTGATGCCTTTGCTGATGTCAGTGATAGTTTCAACCAAGTCTGAAGTTCTGAATTGCTGATAACTTCAAAAGTTCCAGCTGAGACTTTCAGGTTCAAATGCAACTTGGAAAACATTATTTCAAACTGACAGACTGGTGCATTACAAAATCCACTGTAGCTGCTTGGGGAAGGGGGGGTCTGCATTCAGTGTTGGATGTCCTTTGTCACATCATTCATTTCCCGTCAATGAGCTTTAGTACAGTGGTAAAGCTACAGAATATCAAGCAATAGAGGGAAGGTGGGCCTGGGTTTGATCCTCAGTGTGGGACATTTTTTCTTTCTTACTCAGTTTTTGTAGTATGAAATAAATTGTTTGATGTCATTGCTGATGTTAATGATAGAGTTTCAGCAAGATGTGAAGTTCTATATTGCTGATAACTTGAACATTTCCAGCTGAGACCTGGAGGTTTGAATGCAGCTTGGGAACATTACTTCAAATTGACTGACTGGTTCATTACTAAATCCAATGCAGGTTTCTGTTTTGAGGTGGAGATGTGAGCACTCAGTGCAGCATGTCCTTTGCCTCAGCATGCATTTCCTTTTAAGGAGCCTTTGTAAAGAGTAGCACTACATGCTACCAAGCAGTAGTGAGTAGGGGGTTTGGGTTCAGTCCCCAGTGTGGGATGTTTCTATTGTTCTCACTCCAGTTTCTGTAGTATTAGAGAAATTGTTGGATGTCATTGTTGATGTTAGTGACAGAGTTTCAGCAAGGTTTCAAGTTCTATATTGCTGATAATTTGAAACATTCCATTCAAGACTTTGAGGTTTGAATGCAGCTTGGAACCATTACTTCAAACTGAGAAAAGATCATGCCAACTTCAGCAGCCCTAGTGCACGAACTGAACAGGTTAAAAGTTCCAAGTTTGTGTATTGTGTGGTCTATGCTTATTTTATTTTTTGAGTTGTATGTGTGTACTTGTGTGCATGTATGTATCTGTAATGTGTAAGATCTCCATGTACATTGCTTAGCATGTACAGTATTTGTGTCTATACAAAAATAAGAGTTCCATACCTTGGTACTGCTCAGTACCGTTGGTACTTTGATCAGTTATTGGTGAGAAAGAAAGCATCTTAAGAACACATTTTTCAGGGATTTGTGCACCCTCTTTCTTTAAACTACTTAACCAGATTTTACTAAATTCAGGATGCTGTTCAAAAGCCTGCCATAAAGAGTGTGCATTCCAGCTTACGGGTCACTAGCTCAAAAGGCAATCAAGCTATACGTGTAAGAAAATGGCAGTTTAACACAGAAATGCCTACTCAAAATTAACTATTTACAGTCTCAACGTATTAAAGCTTGCCCCAAGTGCATGGTATTATTTTCACTTAGCACAGGATCCTCTTTTCAATATGGCCTGATACCAGATATAGTATATATTGGTATAAAGCCAGCAAAATGTATTTTGGGCATATGTTGGCAACCTTAAATTATTGGATGCTAGCTAGATAGCAGCTGATAATGGAGGATGATGGACTGTATCAATAAGGAACCTGACATCATTTACTTGTAAATAAGGACTTATTGGAGTAGTTGCTTACCCAGATTAGACTAGTTGAAATGCAGCATTTAATTTTGGGGGGATTCTGCTGCAATTAATTAATTTTACAGCCAGCCAGACTAGGATGCAACCGTTAATTTCCATTGGATCCTGCTTCAATCCATTTTACAGGTGAGTGGACTAAAATATTATGGCTTGCAGAAGAAAACACAGAGAGTTAGTTGCTGTTGATTGTTTTTTTAACCTGCATATATTGATTCACATTCTCATGCAAACACATCTGAAATTCTGAAATTCTACACTCGGTTGGCATATACCATTTCCAACGCAGGGTTTCTCTACATTTCTACAAAGTAAAATATTTAAATTTTAAATGCAAGTTCCATGTCTTAAAAACAGACTTCTTTAACATAATTCATAACATGTTCATATGTACACTGTACACCCTTGGAGTGCCAGCTGTTGTGCGCCTCATCATTAGGGCCCCCAACCCGAAAGTCGTCGCCCCCTCCCAAGGTTTGCCCACCCTGGACATAGAATCCTAAGTAAGGGGGGGTGCAGAGGGTGCATCCCCCTGCATGAAACCCAATCCATGGCTTGCGAGTTTGGTGCCCTAATGACAGGGCACACAATAACCGGCATGTTCTGAGGGTGGAACTTCATATGTACAGGTACTGCATTTCTAATGCTTATGAATCCCTCTCGAGGTATTTGTATACCAGAACTGCTCAGCTTTACTTTTTTTTCTCTCTCAGCTACAGAGCATGAGAAGGCACCAATATCCATAATGGATACCATTATTGTACATACTGTATAAACATACAGTATATTATAAAACTCCCTTAGAAAAACTCAGTTCATAGAACTGTGTTTTAAAGTTTAAAGCTCAGTTTCCAGAATCAAACTTTTTTGTTCACACCACCAGTTTTTCTCCACAATAAACATTCTATAAGGTTTTCATTTGACAAACATAATATTAATCTGTTCTTGGCAGTATTACAAGAACCTCAATGATTTCAATTTACTTCATGGTTCTGTTACTGGATATGCAGAAGTAATAATGACTCATGCTGGAGATATAGCCTTTTTCCTAAAACAGACAGCAGTCCACCCCCTCCTTAAAAAGTAATCTTTAGGCATTGGCCCAGTGGTACTGAGGGTTGTGGCACTGGGCACCACACCTCGTGCAATGCCAGTGAACCAGGTTAGCTGATGGACTTGAGTCATCAGGGTTATCTGGGAGGGAGTGGACTGAGCCATACAAGGGACTGATGTCCTCTCCTGGGGGTGCTTATGTTTTCCTGCCTTTGACTACCACTAAGTGGAGGCCTGAGGGCAGTGATATATGGATGACACGCTAAGGGAAGGCCAGCAGTCTGGTGAAGTTGTGCATGCCTCAGAATGCACACATACATTGGCTGCAAAAGGGGAGAGGACAGAAAAACAGAAACAAGAGGTCTGGGGCTCCATGAATCTGTCATAGAAACATAGAAGTTGATAGCAGATAAGGACTGCAAGGCCCCTCCAGTCCACCCATTTTTTCTACCTTATGAATGTGCCATAGGCCTGTACTCTGTCAATGGCCTATCTATTCATACTTATCTTTATTGCTCAATTATGCCTGTACCATGCCTGTCTGAAGCCCTGCACTGTATTCATATCCACCACTTCCTGAGGTAGGCCATTCAATGCATCCACCACCCTTTCTGTGAAAAAGAACTTCCTCACATTACCCCTTAATCGGCCTCCATCTAATCTCATGCTGTGTCCTCTTGTCCTGCTATTTTTCTTATATTGAAACATGTTAGACTCTTTCACCTTGTTAATGCCCTTAAGAAGTTTGAATGTTTCAGTCATATCACCTCTCTCCCTTCTTTGCTCTAGGGTATACATATTAAGCTCCATTAATCTGTTCTCATATGTTTTCTGAAGCAGTCCCTGTACCATTTTGGTTGCCCTTCTCTGGACTGTTTCCATTTTGTTAATGTCCTTGAGCAGGTGCAGCCTTCAGTACTGCACGCATTACTCCAGATGGGGCCTAACCAGTGTCTTGTAAAGAAGGATTATCACCTCCCTCTTCTGACTTGTGATACCCCTACTAATATACCCTAACTTCCCTCTAGCCTTACCTACTGCTGTAGTGGTCTGCTTGGATGATTTCAGGTCATCTGTGATGATGATGATGATGATGATGATGCCTAAGTCTCTTTCTTCCCTTGTGAGTGCCAGCATCTCCCTTCCCAACCTATAGGTGGCTTCAGGGTTCCTCTTCCCTATGTGCATGATCTTGCACTTCTTTGGGTTAAACGTCAGTTGCCACTCTTCCTATCATTTTGCCAGTTAATCTAGATCTCTTCTCATTCTGCCCACCCCATCTTGATCACCTACTCTGTTGCAGATCTTGGTGTCATCTGCAAACATGCAAACCTTACCCTCCAGTCCATCTGCAATGTCATTGATGAAGATATTGAAGAGGATGGACCCCAGGACTGATCCCTGAGGTACCCCACTTGTGACTTGCATTTTTCTGACTAATCTGTTTACCACCACTCTCTGTTTTCTGCCCACCAACCAGTTTGCTACCCAGTTGACCAACCTCTGCCCCAGCCTGAGCCTACCCAGCTTATTAATCAATCTTCTATGTGGAACAATATCGAAAGCTTTGCTGAAGTCAAGGTAGGTGACATCAACTGCTCCCCCTTGATCCACTACTCTGGTTACCTAGTCAAAGAAATCTATGAGATTAGTTTGACAGGACCTTCCTGTTGTAAACCCATGCTCTCTTGGATCCTGTGTTTCTATAGATTCCAGGTGTTACACTGTCCTTTCCTTAAGGAGTGCCTCCATAATCTCTCCCACAACTGAGGTAAGACTGACTGGTCTGTAGTTCCCTGCCGCTGGTTAACTAGGATCTGCAGCTTATCCATTAGGTAGGAAAATAGGCAGACTAGGTGGGCCAAGCGGTCCTTATCTGCAGTCAAATTCTATGTTTCTATGTTTCAATGTTTCTCCTTCCTGCTACCACTCTTGTGGAGTGAGATCACATGAGCCCTTCTTCAGTCTTCTGGGACCTCTCCTGTGCTCAGAGACTCACTAAACACTTCTGATAATGGTTCTGCTAGTTCCACCCTTAGCTCCTTTAGTACCCTGTGATGTATGCCATCAGGTCCCATTGCCTTGTCCACCCTGAGCTTAGCAAGCTCTTGTAGGACCCTTTCTTTTGTGAAGGGACTAGTGCACACCTCCCTCCCCCCTTTGTCCATGGTGCTGAGCTGTGGGCCCTGCCCTACCTTTTCCTTAGTACAGTGCCTTCAGAAAGTATTCACCCTCTTGGATTTTGTCACGTTTTGTGATGTTGCAAACTCAAATTAAAATACATTTATATGGGATTTTTTTGTCACTTATCTACACAAATTATTCTATAATGTCAAAGTGGAATGAAACTTCTGGAGTTTTTTGTACATGTAATTTAAAATAAAAACCTGAAATGTCTTGATTTGATAAGTATTCACCCCTTTTGCTATGACACTCCAAATTGAGCTCAGATGCATCCAATTTCCTTGTGAGATCACTCTAAAACTTGAATGGAGTCCACCTGTAGTCAGTTCAAATGGTTGACATGATTTCAGAGGAAATACACCTGTCTATATAAGGTCCTACTGTTGACAGTGCATGTCAGAGCAGAAACTCTACCATGAAGACCAAGGAGCTGTCCGTAGAACTCCGTGATAGAATTGTGAGGAGACATAGATCATAGAGGGGTATAAAAACATTCTAGGGTGTTGAAAGTTCCCAGGAGCACAGTCAAGTCCATCATTAGGAAATGGAAAGATTACAGAACCACCCAAACTCTTCCTAGAGCAGGCCATCCTCCCAAACTGAGCAACTGGGCAAGAAGGACCTTGGTCAGGGAAGTGACCAAGAACCCAATGACCACTCTGACAGAACTACATAGTTCCATGGCTGAGATGGGAGAACCTGTCCAGAGGACAATAATCTCTGTAGCACTTCACAGATGTAGCCTCTATGGAAGAGTGGCTAGACGGAAGCAACTCCTAAGAAAAGGCCACATAATAGCATGTCTGGAGTTTGCAAGAAGGCACGTGGCAGACTCTGAGGCCATGTGGCAAAAGATTCTCTGGTCTGATGAAACAAAAATTGAACTCTTTGGCCTGAATGCAACGCGCTATGCCTGGAGCAAACTGAACACAGCTCAGCACCCGTGTAACACCATCTCTACTATGAAGCATGGTGGTGACAGCATCATGTTATGGGGATGATTTTCAGCAGCAGGGACTGGGGCACTTGTCAGGATAGAGGGAACAATGAATGGAACAAAATACAGGCACATCCTTGAGGAGAACCTGCATCAGTCTGCAATAGACCTTGGACTGGGGCGAAGATTTACATTCCAACAGGACAACGACCCCAAGCATACAGCCAAAGCAACACTGGAGTAGCTTCAGAACAAGAAGGTGAATGTCCTTGAGTGGCCCAGCCAAAGTCCATCCCATTGAGAATCTGTGGAAAGACTTAAAGATTGCGGTTCACCAACGCTCCCCATCCAACTTGACAGAGCTTGAGCAAATCTGCAAGGAAGAATGGGCGAAAATCCCCAAAGCCAGATGTGCAAAGCTGATACAGACATACCCAAGAAGACTCAAAGTTGTAATTGCTGCCAAAGGCGCTTCTACAAAGTATTGACTTTGGGGTGAATACTTATAAACAAGATATTTCATGTTTTAATGTTTCAAACATTTTTGTTACACAATAAAAATATTTTTGCCCCTTTAAATTGTTGAGTATGCTGTGTGAATCAAGGGGGAAACAAATCATTTCAATGCATTAAAAATTCTGGTAGTAACACAACAAAATGTGAAAAAATCCAAGGGGGGTGAATACTTTCTGAAGGCACTGTAAATACTGAGCAGAAGTATCTATTTAGGATAGATGCTTTTCCTTGGTCCTCCTCCTCATACTCCCCTGTATCCCCTTTGATCTTAGCAATACCCCCTCTGGACTTTCTCCTTTCACTAATGTATCTATAGAAATTCTTGTCACCTTCTTTTACTGTTCGTGCTAGTGTTTCTTTGGTTTGGGCCTTGGCCTTCCCTGCTTCCCTTAGGGAAGTTTGGTATCCCTCCCTATCTTCATCTCACTGCATTTCCTTATATTTCCTGAAGGCCAGCCTTTTGGCTCTGACATTTTCTGCTACTGTTCTTGAGAACCAAAGTGGTTTCCTTCTTCTTTTGCTCTTGCCTTTTTCTCTATCACAATGGGATGTTGCTTCAAGTATTGCATCTTTAATGCTTGCCCACACTTGCATGTACCCCCTCACCTGCATTTCTTCTTGCCAGGGCTAGCTTAACTCTGTTGGCCATCTTATCAAAGTCAGCTCCTCTGAAGTCCCATATTTTTGTGTTGGAATGGGATGATTTAGTTCTAGTGGCCAAATTGAACCATACCATGTGATGGTCACTGGCCCCCAGGTGACCTTCTACCTGGAGATCTGTGATCATTTCCCCGTTAGTCAGTACTAGATCTAGGATAGCCCTGTCTCTTGTGGGTTGTTCTACCAGTTGTTTGAGGTCCTCTCCCTGCAAGGAATCTACTATGTGTCTAGTTCTGACAGATGTTCCTGCTGGTATTGACCAATCTGTATCTGGCACGTTGAAGTCTCCCATTATCAGAACCTTCCCTTTAGCAGACATGTTTTATATATCTTCTAATAGTAATGTGTCTATGTCCTCCCCCTTGTCTGGAGGCCTGAAGATGACTGCAGTTCATATGGCAGTCCCATTTCCTGTTTCCAGGGTGACCCACAGTTCTTCTGGCTCCTTATGTGTATTCTAAATTTCTATAGCTTTGATATTTTCATTGACATAAAGGGCCACTTCACTCCCTTTTTTGAACCTTGGTCTATTCAGAACAGTACATAGCTGGGTACTGAAGTCTCCCAAGCATGGTTACTGGTAAATCATGTCTCACTAATGACTACTATGTCCAGTTTAGCCTCTATCATTGTTGCCTGCAGGTCTGGGATCTTGTTTCCCAGAATGTAAGCATTTGTGTACATGATTTTCCATTGGCCAGATTTTGGTATGTTAGTCTTTGCGTGAGGTTCGGCATTTCCCTTGTGTGTCGTTTGGGGAGCTGGACCTTTTTCCTTACCTGTCTGCCTGTCAGTGTGGACCTGCACTGCCACCCAGAGTGGTCTGCACTGGTTTGCAGGTTTGTGGGGGTGAGGACAACACTCCCATCCCTGCCATGGTGGGAAATCTACGGGGGTACCCGATCACTCTGGCAGAGGCAGGCACTGGTCTGTGGAGGTAGAAGAGGGGCAAGAAACCACCCCACATGTCAGAGGAAGAAAAAGCAATATAGAAAAAAAACAGAAAAAAGGAATCTTTAGATTGGATGGCATCTTTTAAATATAGATCAATTTCTACCTTTCATTTTTGAAAGAAGATTATGGAAAAAATAGTAGCATAGCAGTTGGAGGCTCTCTGCAAAAAGCATAACATACATGTGCCTTTGCAGTTAGGCTTCTGACATTGCCTCATTACTGAAATGGCACTGCTCAGTATCACAAATTACCTTTTCTGCTGAAGGATATACAGTAGGTGAGCTTCATCTTGATCTGTCCACAGCATGTCTTATTTTTAATCAATAAGTATGCTTCATATATAGATATGTGTACATAAATATATTAATTGCAAAAAAACTTTGTTAATGCACCAGTTAGGGTAACTTAACACCACAAAAGTAGGGAAATGTGGTGTTAGGATTTCAAACCTAATTCCCCACCCCCACTCCTCAATCAGCAAAAAGGAAAAAAAAAACCATTAGGGATTAGGGTCTCCAAAGTCTTGGTGAATCAGTGGTGGGGTCTTCCTTGGGGTTGTCAACCCTAATGCCCACCCCTTCCCCTAGCCCATAGCCTCCTGTCCAAAGCACAAGGTATAGCTTCAAGCCACTGCCTGATCCTTGATACACTCTTTAAAGGTAGAGAAATATGCCTTGACACATGTTTTCAACACAGTCTGTTGTGGTTTTCTTCAATATGGGTCCTGCGTGAAGAAAGGAGATCACGTTTGTTTAGGGAATGGGGTAGACATTAGGGTTGAGAACCCCAGAGAGGACCCCACCACTGATTCATCAAGACTCTGGAGACCCAAAATCCTAATGTTTTTTCCTTTTGCTACTTGGGGGTGGTGGTGGGGAGTTAAGGATGGAAACTCTAATGCCACATTTCTCTACTTTTGTGATGTTATGTTACCCTAACTATTGCCTTAACAAAGTTTTTTTTGAAAAGTCTCCTTTCTTTTTGAGATGGATGAATCATATACGGATTCACACAGGTCCCTTTGGGACCTGCGTGAACAGTTTGGGCCCTGTGTCATGGAAATATTCCATCCACATACACACGTGCAGGGCTTCGATCATCACCTTCCTCCCAGGCAGGGAATGCAAACTGCAGGGTTGTCTGCAGGGGGCTTGGTATCATATAGTGAAGACAACTGCCTTTATTCATTCTTTACACATTCACTCCTTACACATCACTTTGTTCTTTCAGATCTAAAGAGGCAGAGACATCTCATAAAACAAAGAGTGAATGTGTAAAAAGTGACCTCGTAAAGAGTGAGTTAAGACTCTCTTCTTCACTTTATGGTGGTTGAGCCCACGCGGACAACCCTGCAGCTTGCATTCCTTGATTGGAGGAAGTGTTTCATAATGGTGGCATCCCCCAACCCTCACCCCATCCAGCTGGGTCACTGAGCTCACCTCCCAAACTCGGCTCCCTGGCACAGATTCACAAAATATACTCACCGGGGTCATGACTGGCACCACACACAAAGTTTCTTAACAATTATATATATATATATATATATATATATATATATATATATATATTTCAGTGGTGCAGTAGTGCTAGTGCTAGGATTGAGCAGGGGTTTCAACGTTAAACCTCAAACTTTGCACTTTAATAATTTTGCAACCATTCAGCTGATTTGCACAAACATTTGCATGCACAGTCTTGTGTAGTAGATCTCCTGATGTGCCAAGTTTCATTTTGGTTGAATTTGCAGATACCAAGCTGCATATAGTGCTAAAACATTAAACATTGCTGTCTGTTTGCCCTTTTTTTTGTCATCTTGCTGAACCCAGATGGTTTGGAATTGTGGTCTGGCGTTTTCAGGGTAGAAAGGGCTTGCCTCACAGAAGTGCCTTTTGCTGCTTTGGTGAAAAATATTAATCTGTTCCAAAGTTATTTAATTATAACATTTTGAGTTCTGAGCATGCTAAGTTCAATCTTTTGTATAACTTCCTGGAATGGCAAAAGAATATGGTCTCATGAAAAAGGATTCTTTGTTGTGAGGGGCCAATCCTTTTTTGTGAGAAAAAATCCTTTCTCATGAGACTCCATTTTTGCTCTTTAATATCTTCACAATTGTTCAACAGATTTGCACAAAATGTTGCATGCACAGTCTCAGAGGATAGATCTCTTGACTTGCCTAGTCTCCTTCTGGCTGCATGTGTGGATTCTGAGATCCATGTAGCAAAAGAAGTTCACAAATCACAATTTTTTGCTATTTTTTGTCATCCTCTAGCACCCAGATGGTTTGGAATTTTGTCTGACATTTTCAGGGTAGAAATGGCTTGGCTCACACATGTGCCTTTCGCTGATTTGGTAAAGAAATATTAATCCACTGCCAAGTCATAAGGATTTGAAATTTTGGTTCTGAGCATGCTTAGTAGGGTCTTTTGGATTGACCTTTGATACCCTACAGAGCATGCTCAAAACTAATGAAAGGAGTTGGAGGAGGAAGAAAAAGATAGGGGCCAGGCTGGGCTGCCATCTACTATGGCGAAGGGAACCTGTGTTTGTCTGCTTTTTGTTTACCTCCTACCTTTTTCAATTAATTTTTGCATTATTTAGGAGAATCCTAATCTCTGTGACAATTGCACTGTCCATAGCATGGTTTATTAAGTTGAAACTGTTTAGATAGTGGTAAGGTGTAGGGCTTGAGTGACATGTAGGGTTGCTAAATTTAGTTAGCGTTAGGAGTTAGTATTATTATTTTTAGTGAGGTCACTTTAAGGTGCTGTGGAGTCACCATCTGGGAGCAGAGATTCAAGACCCATTGTTCAGCAGGACTGTCTGCACCGGTGGGTTTTCCAGTAGCCCATGAAGATAGCAAGTGAGGAACAGTGATGGAATCACAGCGCCCACACATATTGCCATCCCAGTTCCCCCCATCCCCGAGTTGTGCCCCCCTGGAGTAGTAATCTTTAGCAAGGGGGGGTGGCTGGCAAAGTCCCCCTCAAGGGTTCAGGGAGGGCAAAGCCCCCCTCAAGAAAATACTTTTTAAAAACTGGTTGCGATGTGAGTTTGGCGCTGTTATAATGCATCGCTATTCCTCACTCGCTATTATGACATGGAACCAGTTTTCCTACCACCTTTCTCTGGTGGATCATCAAATGAGTCAGAGCTGAAGCTGGAGTTGTGGTTCTGGTGGAGAGCCTCTTTGGAGGAGCTGACCTGTGTCAACGAGAGAAGAATTCCTGTTATATGGGATACACAATGCTGCCACACTGACTCAAATTGTTAGCCGTGGTTAAGCTTAACTGTGCAGGTGTTGTACTCTGTGGTTAAGGCCCGCTTCAATCACGCGGGTATCATATTTGTGGATACCGCTTTTGGACGATCCTGGTGTGGGGCATCTACTACCACCATGCCATCTCGAAATGGTGAGCTGCCATTAAGGTGAACTGTTCTGGTGCCATGTCTTTTTTTTTATATACTTATTTTATTGAAGCTCAGGAATGATCCGAACACAGAAAACAGTATATGAAATCACATGATCGTAAACCAAATTAATGTACAAAGAGAACTAAAAGGGTCATTAGTAAAGTCATTAACATAAAAAACTGTTCATTATCTTTACAGAGCAGACAGTTAAAAAAGGAGGGTACGTCAGCTGTAATTTATCATTAAAAATGAATGTTCAGCCAGAATCTATGCCATGATTAAAACATACTTAGTGTAGAAAATAGTAATAGGGAGGAAGTCCCTGTCATGTCTTGGGCATATACAGTACATGACACATTTAGAATGTCCATGGAGTAGTTTAAAGGTATGCATTGGCATAAAAAAGCAAGCAAGGTTCAAAATCTTGGAATAAATCTAAATCTCTACCCCTGGGTGCATGTTCCAATGGTTTCGCCTATTTTGGTATGTGGAAGCTCTTTTGTTGGAGTCCAAAGGTAAGCTTTTCTAGTCTCTGGATTTTTTGAATGATAGCAAAGAAAGCACTGGGGGGTCTGTTAGGAGCCATTTCTTAGTAATGGCCATTGCAGCAGCTACCAGCAGAATGGACCATAGGTATTTTGCATCTTGGCCTTTCTGTTGTAGGGGGTAGAGGCATAAGATTAAGTATTCATGGCCTAGGGGTCTGTTATTCCAAAAATGTTAGGGATATGGTGAGTGATAGCTTCCCAATAAGGCTGGATCTGAGGGCAGCTCCAAAAGATATGGATGTGTGTTGCTTTCATCTCTCGGCAACATCTCCAGCATGATGATGAAACAGCAGGAGTCCACTCTGAGAGGAAAGTAGGCACTAGGAAGTATCGAATTTTTACTTTCCAAGTGAACTCCCTTCAAATTGGGGGGGAGGAAGAGGTTTGCCAGGTACTCACCCATATCTTGTCCCAATGTTTTTCATCCAAAACCACATTAAAATCTGCATCCCATTTGGTTTGCATAGAGACAGGTGTGAAAGGTTGTTCTCTCAAGTAATTGAGATATAAGAGGAAGATAGCTCTCTCACCATTAGCAGAGGACCAGATCTTTTTAAAGGGTACCGTGATTAGGAGATGAAGGGATTCTAACCCCATTGTTCAAATTACATTTTTGATGTAGTCCTGCAACTGGTAATATGTGAGCCTTTCTGAAAGGGACCAGCCATATCTATGCAAGGTTTGGTCAAAAGTGATAACTCAGCCCACTTGTATAAGTTGCCATGGGGCAAACACACCGCATTTGGCTTGGATCTTAAACCAGGGGTCAAAATGTGCTGGACAAAGCAAGGGGTCTTTGGTCCACCCCTAAATCTCCAAAGCTGAGACTTGGTGGGTCCCTGCTGCATACCTCTCCCCCAGGCCTTAAAGATGACCCAGGTTCCCCAGGGAACCAGCATTTTTATATGATCATGGTGTCCTGTGTGAAATAAGAGCACTGGGAGAGGAGTTGAAATATCTATCACTAGATCCAAGGACTTCCAATGTGCCATATAGAAGGGGTTCCCCCAGAGGAGTGCCACTCTCCTCTGGGCCACTGGCCAATATCCAGGTAGGTATAGGAAGCTCAGGCCTCTTGAGTTTTTTGGGAGAAATAATATATTTTTTCTAATGCAAGGTCTTTTACCTTTCCAGAGAAAGGCTAGGAAAAGAGACTGACACATTTCTAGATCTTTTGAAGAAACTAAACAGGGAACGCATTGGAATAAGTACAGAAGTCTTTGGAGGGCATCATTTTTAATGCTTGAACTCAGGCATGGAGGGACAGGGGTAGAAGGATCCATCTCTGAAAATTGCCCTTCAATTGTGATATTAATGGGATATAGTTCAATTTGAAAAGTTGGGCAGAATTTGTCCCCAGGTGTATTCTGAGGTATTGCATCAATGATAAATCCCATTTCTTTTAGTATTGCATATACAACTCTTGGGAAACAATACTGTTAAAGACAAGGACTTCTGTTTTTTTGATTGTTGAGGTAGTAGCCCAAGAGAGAGAGAGAGTGGAAAACCTCTGGAGGTGATCAAAAATAGAGGGTAATGAGTTGTCATGGTCAGTCAGATATAATAGAATGTCATCAGTGTATAAAGCTAATTTATGTTCAATGCCCCCAAGGTGTATCATCTTAATATCTGGATTTTGTCTTATACCCTGGGCAAGGAGTTCAATATAGAGGGCAAAAAGTAACAGGGAAAGGGAACAGCCCTGTCACATTCCCCAGCCTAGGGTAAAGCTACTGGAAACATGGCCATTAACCCTTATAAATCCTAAGGGTTCACATTTAATTTAAAAAACAAATCCTTAAACTGTTGAGGGAACCCATAGCCGGCAATGACTGCTTGAAGAAAGGCCCATGATACCTTGTCAAAGGCCTTCTCCATGTCTAGGCTTAAGGAAAGGGCCAGCTATTTACTTGTATGAAGGTGGTCTATTATATGGTACTTGCTTCTTAAGTTTTCCTGGACCTGGCACCCTAGGATAAAACCAGTCTGGTCTAAGTGAAAGAGATGTGGGATAATTTGTTGTCACCTCCTGATAATTAAAGATGTTAAAAGTCTATAATCTTTATTCAAAATGGAGCTGGGCCTATAGGAAGCAAAAGTAGTAGGGTACTTGCTTGGCTTCAGGATAATGGATGGGGGGGGAGTACCCTCATTGTTGAGGGCATCAGCACATGTTTAAGCTAATACAGGGATCAATGGTTCCTTGAAACATTTATAGAACTTGCCGAGGAGGCCGTCTGTTCCTAGACATTTACCTGTTTTTAGGTTACCAAATTTAGTAGCAATTTCCGAGTTCATAACAGGGGTCATAAAAAAATCACTATGTGTTAGGGTAAGTTTCAGAAGGGTGAGATGATTTAGAAAATTAATAATCAGACCTTCTGGGGAGGATGGTCTGGGGAATATAATTTAGTGTAAAAAAGACAGAAAGCTTCAGTGATAACTGTGATTGAATGGAGGACCAGCCTGGAGGAAGGGTGCCTAATAGTTGGGATCGAGGCTTTCATTTTGTGGATATGGAGTCTGCCAGCTAATATTCTGATGGAGTGAGGAACACCTTCATAGCGTCTTTGCTTCAAAAATAGAAGATTCTGCTCAACATAATAGTCCAAAAGAGAACCTAGTTTTTTTTGTGTGTTTTTGTCCTTTAGTGTGGAATTTGTTCATTTTCACTTTTTGCTGATCTATTAAGTGTTTTATGCGACCCATCAAGGCCTCCCTCCAAGTTCTCTAAGTTTTTCCTTTTTTACAGAAATTTCAGTAAATTTGCCCTGGAGGATGGCCTTAACTGTGTCCCACAAGATCACCGAGGATATGTCCAGAGCCTCATTCTCTCTCACAGCCTGTTGGAAGGTCTCAAGGATTGTCTCCTTTACCTCTGAGTCCTGTAAAAGAGATATATTAACCCTCTAAAAGGTGTTCCTCTACCAGACCTCTATAGCCATTTTAACAAAAAGGGGGGCATGGTCAGATCAAGTAAAATCTCCCACCCAGCTATGATTTACTTTTTCTGTAGCCCTTTTTGGGAGGATAAAATAATTGATTCTAGAGCACATCTAGTGCACAGAGAAATAAAAAGTATAGTCCCACCTCTGGGCATTCTGGTGCCTCCAGATATCTATATAGCCCAATTCCTTTAGGAGTTTATACACTTCCCTCGCCATGTGATGCTCCCATCTAGGGATGTGCAAAGTATTGCCAAGATGAGGGTTAAATGCTAGGTTAAAATCTCCACAACAAATAATTTGGTCTTCCCTCCACTCTACCAAGGTTAATAAGAAGGAACGGTATATTGCAAATTCGGGTCATGGGGGGAAATACAGCAATGCTAGTGTTAACATAGAGCCATTCAGTCTGCCCTTCATCAACACATATCTACTGTCCTTATCAGAATGTTTATCTACCAGCTCAAAGGGGACTTTAAAGGGCACACTTTTAAAGTTGCTACACCCCATTGTCTGCCATTACCATAGGAATCCATGACCGTTTAACCAAAGCCGAATTTCTGCAATTTCAGGTGTTCTTGTTGGGATAAATGGACTTCCTGAAGAAAAAGAAAATCAGCCCTGTACATTTAAGATAAGTTAGGACCTTGCTTCTTTTTATCGGGTTGGTTAGTTCATGGACAGTGTATGAACAAAAGGTTGTGTCTGTGTTATCCATTAATTAAAGGGAAAAAAAACACAATATTGATAAGAAGCTCCAATGCTCTAGCACAAATCTAATAACAAACTCTGGCTTCAACCATAGGTATAGCCCTTTGTCTGCTACATTGTACAGTTTAAGACCCTTAGAAAGTTGAGCAAGTGCCAACAAGGCATAAAACCAGCAACAAACGATAAACTTCCAAGGCAGGAAATCTGAAAAGTCAGATTTCTGGTCCCACCCCATGATTGAGTTGGTACATGGGGGAGGAGGAGTAGAAGAGGGCAGAGATGCCCTTTATGTAAAGGGCCCTATTCCGGAGTGCTAAGGGGCTAAAAATAAGGGCTCGAGTAAGTTACGGTGGAAAAAGTCGGTATAGTCAAGGCCCCTGGAATTCTGCGGCTCTGCGGTTGCGGAATTTTCCACATAATTTGCATCTTGCCACAGAATATATATACTGCCGCAGAATTCATTGTTTTTGGTGAATTTTCATTTAAATATACTGTTTTTCCATAGTGTCAGGGTTTCTTTCTCATCTTGTTTATCCTGAAGCCCCTCCTCTATGCTCAGCATATGATGTAATTGATGACATCACACCATATTTAGCCAATGACAGGACTGTGATCTGCCAGAGAAGTGAATAAATCATGCCACAGAAATCAGAAAATGCTGCTGCAGAAGCCAAGGAACCCTACCGCAGAAATCAGAAAATTCTGCTGCAGAGCACCAGGGGCCTTGGGTATAGTAATGGAATAAGGGAGAAAAAAGTCAATCTCTCAAGTAGCCTTCATCCTCAGGTTATGAAGATGCTGATAGCATATGCAAGAATAGAGCATTGCACCTTTATTGCATCTTGGAACATCAAAAGGTGTGCAGGAAACTGTTTGGTTGTTGGGAGGTGGTAGAAAATAAAAGCAGACTTGCCTGTGCCTTATTGAACTTTATCTGGCCATTGTTCAGCTGTGGGGCCAAAATGTAGGCAGAGAACTTGTTTTATTATCGCCTGCTTAAAAATTAATGTGGAGGTCAAAAAACAAAAACAAACCAAAAAACAAAGTCACACAGCATGTTGCTATAGCAACCAGACGGAGTACCACAGGGATATGTCTAAGATAAGCCCGTTATGAGTGTTCCAGTGGGCACCCATAGCATATGTGGCTGGGAATAAAGAAAGGGAAATGTGATCAACAGTGTAGCCCATTACAGCTCACAGGTCCCTGTTAGCAATAGCCCTTATCGAGGGAAATAATTCAAATGCGCAGGAAACAGAAAGCATAAGAGACATCAGTTCATAAACTATGAAGGCAATATAACCTCTGCCCCTCTTATAGTCTGTGACGACAGCTAAGAAATGAAGTGTTGTTATAGCAATTATTACAGGAATAGGCTTAAACACCAAACTATTCTTGATGAATAACCCATAGGTAACCTTTCTCATATTACGATTTTAACTATAGAGAGAACAATGGGTGATATGGCGTAAACTTGATAAAACCCTACACACAGTTCAGAGCTGGCTCGCGTATGCTTAATCCAGAAAGGGGGAAAGTAAGAAGTCACAGAAGATCAACTGGTATAATTGGACCCCTATGATAAAGGGTGTCACCCGGGGTCAGAGGTATTATTAAAGAGTCTCCATATTTGAACTAGTGAAAGGTTGACAGTCAGATAAATGATACATCTGATGAATAGATTAGCTGTTTTTCTCAAATCAGCAGGTCACAAAATACCTCAGCAGAGGAAGAGCTTAGTATAACTTCTGCCAATTCTCAAGTCCTCAACATTCGGTTTGGGGCTGAGTTTCCTTTGCAGCTTGACCCCGCCTCCGGAGGAGGCGTTGAATCTGCTGGAGGCCTTCCTGGTGTGACATATAAGAAGTTCTGTGTTTCTTCCTTAGGAGGATCATTTGCCAGTCCATAGCCAGCAGTTTCCTCTTGTTAAGCCATTCTGCTTTTAAGTCAGGGACAGAAAGCCCCTTCTCCTACATGTGACTGTGATGTCCAAGCTGCTTCAGGAGTGCTATATAAGGCAGATCCAGTATCCCAGAAGATGAGGAGCTTAGCAGGCAATAGGGGTTTGAAAGTGAATGTTTTTTTCCTTCAGTAACTTCAGCAGCGGGGAGTTTGAGGTGCTTTTGCTGCACTTCAGGTGAGTAGTCCTGGTCAAAATTCAAGTGGTCCCCCAGATGTGTGATTGTCTTCTTAGTACAGGCTCACTGGAGAATATCCTCCTTAATTTTGTAGCTTGAGAATTTCATCACAATCAAGTGAGGCCTAGCGTTGGGATCAGAAGGTTTGGGGAGTAAGGAATGGTGGGCTCGCTCTATAGAGATCAGGTGCTTAGGCAGGTAATCTAATACATCTTTCCAAGAGATTTTCCCAAAATGCTGTCATCAGAGTTGTTTCTGCTGTTTCAGGTAGTCCGTAAAGCCTTAAATTGTCTCATCTCAAATGTTCTTCTAGGTTGAGGCACTTGGTATGAAGGGTTGCAGTGTGCATGTTTAAGGCCTCGATTACAGAACCTAACTGATGCAAATCATCCTCCATTGCAGAGATCTGGTTTTCTGCTTGCTGTCCGACGTTCCAGTTTTATAAACTTTTGTGCTAAGTTTTTTAATTCTTTTTTGTCCTCAGCCTGAGATTTCTTTATTTCCTGCAGAAATGTCTCAAAACAATTTCTAGACAAGTGCTCCACTTCCCCATTAGTGCGGTAATCTGTACAGTACCTTGAACACTCGGTGAAGGGCTTCTGCTGTGCTCGGGTAAATCTGGAGATAATTGAGGTCCTGGTTTATCTGGTGGTTTTAGGCTTGATTGGGTGCTCCACTCATCTTTCCAACTTCCTTCAGGCATTTTGAGCAAAACTGAGAATATTTAATCTGAAAGAGGAGGTAATTATAACCTGAAGAGTCAGGAGCTCAGAACTTAACCTGTTGAGTGAGCCATGATGTCATCAGAAGTCCTGGTTGCTGTGTCTTCGGATGAAAATCTCACTCTAAAAACTTAGAGTATCAAGACATTGATATCTCCAGACCATCATGTAGAGGTGCTGTTTAGGTTAATAGACTGTGTCAGCTTATTTCTGTTTTCCCCTCATTAGTGAGAATGATGTGGATGTGGATGCCCTAAACACTCTGCGAGTTTGGACTGGTGTTAATGTTTCTTCCTACAAATTAAACTGCTGATTTTACTGTTTCCAGTGCTGATGAGAGTAGTACTGGGAATGTAGAACATCCCCAATTTTCTATCTGGAAATGAATCATCGAGGCTAGTAGCTAACATCTGCTTAACATATCTGGGATCTAGTGGTGAGAACACTGTTGCCTCCAGGTCATTTCTGAGTATTGGTGGGAGCTCTATTGGGAAACTATTGATCATTACAAGGACTGCAGAGACTGGGAGTTTTCTTCTTGGTGATTCCCATAGCACTTTTGTGGTGGCTTCTACTATATATTTTATGTTTATGTTGAGTTTTATGTTGAAGGTTTAGTGTTTTTTAAGGGTTTGGAAGGGTGGATAGTGTATGATTGTGGTTTGAGAGTGTATAGGGTGTACACTGTATTTTATTGTATGCATGTTGGAAGAATTTTTAGGGTTTACCCATGCCGCAGCAACAGTCATCATGGAGACATCCCCAACAGCGAAAGTCGCAATGCCAATTGTTGGCATTGCAGTGTCGGGGATGCCTCCGGGTATCCAGCGGGGGGATGTGCCCCCGAACCCCCCCATGTGGGGAGCTCCACCCCTCCAGTCTCTAGGATTCTAACTCTGAGTCAGAGTTGGACTGGGGGGGGCAAACACCCGGCGAGGAAGTCCCGATCACCATACAGACCACCACAGTGACTGGCAGATTTTGCCCGATTCCTGTCACTGTGGTGGTCTTCGTGATTAGGGAGTAGCTGCAGCAATGGTATACAAATTTTTAGGGATTGGGTTTGTATTTGTAGTCATAATTATTTTTATTAATAGGGTTTTGATCAGTGCTTAGTGCTGGAAGATGTGTCGGAACTACAGACCCCTCCACATTGCCTATGCAGCATCCCTGCTGTATGACCTCCACCCCCTTTACTGACCTCCCTATTCCAGCAGCAGAAGTAAGACACTGTCAGGAGGTCAGTATTACTAGGGAGCAAGCAGGTTGGTGATGGGGTGCTGCAGGTAAAGTTTAGATGAGCAGGATCGGGGTGGTTAGGAGCAGGAGATGCCCTGGGGCTAAATGGATCCAGGGGAGAGGTCCAACTTGTTTAGTGCCCTTTCCCAGTGTTCCCACTAGACCAAGTGGGCAGGTAAGTGGTTGGCCTGCAGTCTCCACCAGTTCTTTTTGAGCCATGCTGTCCAATGCCAGATCAATAAGGAACAAGACCACAATTATGGTGGACTTTATTTCATCTGTTGATCTGGCTTGCATTATGGAGACCTGGCTGGGAGATGATGCCAGTTCAGTTTTGGAGTCAGCTGTCCCCACCGGGTACTCTGTGGTGCTCTGCCCAAGGAGGTAACACAGGGTTGGGGGTGTGACCATCTGTTTTATATCCAGTCTGAACATTGCTGTGCTCCCAGTGAGTTCTATCTCATCCTTTGAATGTGTAGCAGTGCATGGGGGTCCAGGTGCAGGTTGCAGGATTCTCCTTGTTTACCACCCTCCATTGCGGGGGGGAGATTTCCTGCAGGAGGTGACAGATTTCTTCATCAATGGGGTGTTGGAGTCACCCAGATGGTTAATTCAAAGGATTTCAATGCCTGGATCGATGATGAATCCTCACATCTTGGATGCAACCTCCTCCAGTTGATGACATCACTGGGTCTAACACAAGCAGTTGGTTCTATGAGCCATCATTATGGCCAAACTTTGGACTTGGTGTTCTCACTGGAGCTTGAGATCATGAACCTCAAGACTGATCAGGTTGCTTGGTCTGATTATTACATGGTAGAGTTCTCACTTGGGGTCCCCCCGATAGTCCCTCCTCTGTTGAGATGGTCAGCTATTGCACTATAAGGGGATTGTCCCCAGATGGACTTTTGGTGATGGTAGATTTGTCTGGTGTCAGTACTGCATGTGCGATTGGTGAGGCAGTGGCTGCCTATAATAAGACATTCTCTGAAGTGCTTGATGTCATTGCACCAGTCCTTTTATGACCCATATCTTCTCACTTGAGACCTTCATGGTTTGATGGGGCTCTCAAAGAAATGAACATTAAGGATTGGAAGTTGGAGCGTTGCTGGTGGAGGACCCATTCTGAGTAGGACAAACTAGCCTTGTGGGCTCACTATCATGAATACCAAGGGGCAATAAACCATAAGAAGGCAGGGTTCCTGTCCAGGGAGACTGCAGCAGGGAGGAACATACCAGCTCAGCTCTTTCCGAATGTGGACAGACTACTTCATACAGTCTGCACCGGAAAAAAGCATTTTCAATCACATTGTGCAATGAGTTTGCTCAGTTCTTCTCTGACAGGGTGTTCTCTATCCGGTCTTGGATCTTCCCAGTGGAGCAAGAACAGCCCCATGGTGGTCAACCTGTTAGGACCATGGGCACTCCTATTGTCTGGTTGGAGTTTTGGATAGTGGAGGTGGCTGAGGCTGTTGGGGTGATCTCGAAGCTGCAGCCACTTTTTGTGAACTGGACTCGGCCCTGACCCATCTCCTGGTGGGATGCGTGGAGACCACTGCTCCAGTGTTCACCAGGATAATCTGGTGCTAATTTTCAGAGGGGCTCTTTTCTGATGCCTTGAAGGAGGCATTGGTGAGGCTCCTTCTGAAGAAATCATTACTCGACCATGATGTCCTGGTGAATTAGCAACCTATCTCCAACCTTCCATTTTTAGGAAAGGTTGTTGAGAAAATAGTGGCATTGCAGCTCAAGGTGCATCTCACAGCCTATGACATCTTTGAGCCATTCCAGTCCAGTTTCAGGGCTAGGCATAGCACCAAAACATAGTTGGTCAGAGTGCAAAATGACCTCCTCAGGGCGAGAGATAGAGGAGACGGGTCAGTTCTCATTCTTCTCAATCTCTCTTCAGCATTTGACACCATGGGCCACATTGGGCTTTTGGATCACCTTATAAAATACTGTGGACTTGCCAGTACTGTCACCAGGCAGGAAGCACTGGGTGGTGATGGGAAATTTCTCCTTCTCCCTAAAGCTCCTGCCATGTGGAGTTCCTCAAGGGTCAGTCTTGTCACTGGTGCTGTTTGTGGTGCACATGCTACCCCGGGAGAGTACATGAGACATCACAGTCTGGGTTTTACTGCTATACAGTTGATAACCTGCTGTATATGTCTTTTGCCCCTAGAACAAATGATGCCATGGAAGTGCTAAACAACTGCCTGGCCAAAATTCAGAACTGGATGGCCTCCAACAGATTGAGGCTAAATTCTGACAAGATGGAGGTCCTGGTGATTGAGCCTGGTCACAGGCATAATGGGAGTGCCTCCAGAGTGGCAACAGGGTTGGTCCTGGGAACCACTCCATTGATTACTTCCTCTAGGGTGAGAAGTCTGGGCATCTTCTTGGATGACAGTTTGACACTCAACACTCAGGTGTCATCTGTTGTCCAAAGTGGTTTCTACCACTTAAGGAATATCGACCAAATTAAACCCCTTGTTCCACCTGAGGACCTACCTTCACTAGTACATACCTTCATTACAGCCAGGCTTGATTACTGTAATGCTCTGTACTTTGGTGTCTGTGGAGGGACCTTCTGCCTGCTGCAGCTGGTGCAGAACACAGTGGCTAGGTTACTGATGGGCCTGTCCAGGTCATATCATGTCATGTGACCCTGGTCCTGTGAGATCTGCACTGGTTGTTTGTCAGGTGGAGGATCATCTTCAAGGTGGGCTTGCTTACCTATAAGACCTTATAAGATCAAGCCCTGGATACCTTATGGATCTCCTTACCCCTACCATTCTGGTCCACTCCCTCCTGTCCTCCACCAGGGGCTTCCTTGTGGTTTTGAGGGCCAGGCTGGTCTAGCCCTCTGGAACTCGGTTCCCAGCTCTGCAAGACAGGCCCCATCGGTGGAGGTTTCGAGAGGGGTCTAAAGACTGATCTTTTCAAACAGGCCTTTCCAGACTAACCACAGGGTTTTTAAGTGTATATTTGTTATTTATTAATTATTTATAATTGTTTATATATGCTTAAATTTTAAATTTATTGTATAACTCTTTAGATTCTTATTTTTATTGCTACTGTTTACCATGCCTGTTTTTGATTTTATAAGGCACCCAGAGCCTCTGGGATTGGGGCCATATAAATAAATTTTACCTTACCTTACCTTATCAAAATTTCAAATGCTTATAACTTGAGAATGGATTCATATTATTTTAACCAAACCAATGAAAGACATCAATTTGTGGCACACCCTTTCCACACTGAAAATTTCAGACCAAAACAGGTGATAACAAAAAAAAGCAGACATCCAGATTTTTCCTAAAAACTCACTATATGGATCTTGGAATCCTCATATCTGACTTGAATGAAACTTGGCAAATCAAGACACCTTGCCCTCCAGACAGTGCATGCAAAATGTAGTACAATTACCTAGAACTGGGGTGAAACTATTAGTTATAGTGATGCGGTAACACCACTATGGTTAGGGTTGAGCAGTGGTTTCTACATTAAACCTCAAATTTTGCATTTTAATATTTTTGCAACTGTTAAATGGATTTGCATGAAAATTTGCATGCACAGTTTTGTGGGGTAGATCTCTTGTCGTGTCAAGTGTAATTCTGGTCGGATGTGCGGATTCCAAGATATGGATAGCAAATAATAAAAAAAGTGTTACTTTTTGCTGCTTTTTTGTCATCATTTTGAGCCCAGTTGGTTTGGAATTTTGGTCAGAAATGTTCAGGGTAGAAAGGGGTTGGCCCATAGATGTGCCTTTCACTGGTTTGGTGAAAAAATATTAATCTGTTCTAAAGCTATTGAATTTAAAAAAATTGTGTTCTGAGCATGCTTAGTCAGCACTTCAAAATAGTTGTGTGAAGTTTTGGTATGGGAACCCTTTTTTTTTTATGGCCACCATCTAGTTTTCTGTTTTCCCCTAAAAATTCTAATTTGGAAAACCACAAAAATTACATTCTGCAGAGTGATCAACACATATAGCCCACTTATCTGGAGCCCCTAAGCTGTAAGCTGGATTCTGCATTGAACTATAGAGAAATGCCCTTGACATGTTGTTTCTTTAATAATATAAATCTTTTTTCATGACTCATGATATGAAAAAGGATTCTTTTTTGCATCTCGAGTCATGAAAAAAGATCCTTTTCTGTGAGGGAAGCATATTTTTCTTTTGCTGGCATCTGTTCCCTGGTGTCAAGTGGCACCATTCCACCCTGAGATTGGTGTCCACCTAACACCACTGTATTTCTTTGATGTCTAGTGGCAACCCCACACCATTTGAATGCCCTCCCTGTATTTTTTCTTTTTTATTCCATGTGTCTAGTGACTCCTCCACTGTCCGATCATGTAGTGTTAACAGATAGCTGCGCTGTGTTTTCTATCGTCAAATAATTTAAGCCACACAGAAGTTGTTATGTTTTTCTGTAATATTTATTCTTGCAAGCTCATCTCTTCCAAATACATGTATTTCAATATCACTTGTTATGCACTCATCATAGCATACAAGGATATATCTTCAGTTGGTAAGTGCTAACTTTTCACTCTACACAGAGAGTGTATATAGTGTCAAGTCAACAGTATATTTCTTAATATTTGCAACTGCTGGTAGCCTTCTACCAATCATATCTTTGTCATAACAACTTTATGTCTTCATGTTATGCTATATTTACTTTTGATCAGCAGTGACACCCATCATCAGATGTCCTAACCATTTCAGATACTGCTGTCATTTGTCCCTATTATTTAGTACATCAACATAACATTAGTACATCAACATCTGCACTACATCCCTTTCTGATGGACACAGTTAGTTGGTCATGCACCTACCTCATGTACAGTACATGTTAAATTGTTCCACTACTTGAGTAAACACATTTGGTTAATATAAGAAATTACACTGAAGCTTCCTGGAAAAATGCTATACTTAAACACTCAGTTTAACTATTACAAAAGGTTATACTGAAATAAATGTTTTCCTACAAAATGTTACACTACAGATTGCCACCCCTGTATTTATTGGTTATTTCCCTGTTGTCTAGTGGCACCCCGTATGCTTCAATTACCATCCCCATAATATTTGCTTTTCCCATTGGTGTCCAGTGGTACCCCCTCACCTTCCAATCCCCTTTCTTGTTAGAACTGTAATAAAGAAAATGGACCCTCAGTGTCTTTTTTTTTACATTTTAGTTTTATTTTATATTTTACCGGGATAAGGCACTAGGCAAAAGCATATTTTCAGAGCCGTCCTGCTTACAAAGTACAGTACATTAACAACATATCACAAATCAAGACATAACATATGCACAAGGTTAATGTACAAATATACACTAATAAAATTAAATTCATTAATAACATGTACACTTGTAAGGATACAATTCCAAAAAAGCAGTCTTAAAGGTTTGGTACGTTGACTTGTTAAGTAAAATGGGGGAGATTTTTTGAATCTGTAAAAAATAAAATGGTCCCTTGCCTATCTGACCCCCCAACCCCAACCTCCCACTTAGCAACCACCATCCTGCACCCCTCCCATGCCCCCCACACACCCTCACTCACCTGAACAGCTCTGTGGCTGAAGATCCACTCTCCAATTGAAGAAACGTCTGCTGCTGGAACCACCTTGCAATATGAGAAACTAAGGTAAATGCGGTTCAATGTATTTCAACTGAGTTTTCAACTTTGATTCATAACTTGGGCATATTTGCATATTTTGACACCACATTTTCAACATGGCCTTTTTGGGACCCCACCTCATGAAAAATGTCAGTGGGATTCCACAAATCTGGCCTGAAAGGTGATTTCAAGGTTGCTTGGTGAAATCACCTTTCAGGCAGGATTTGAAACATTTCATTGCTCATGTTCATCAGGTGGGGTCATAAGAAGGCTATGTTGAATATTTGTGGTCAAAATATGTAAAAATGGAAAAGGTATGAGCATGCATTGAAATTTTGCTACACTTTCTCATAACTCTGGTAATTTTCAATATTTTAACACCAAAACATATACAGTACATATTTTTACACCACTTCATGAATGTGACAGCTATCATTTTTCAAATCCTGGCAAAACTGTCATTTCACAACTCTGGTGTGGAATGATGTTGTTGTGCTGTGGAATCACATTTTGGCAGGGATTTAGAACTTTTCAATACTGGATACATGAGGCAGGGTGATAAGAAGTCTATAGTGACAATTTGATTGTGGTTCTGCTAAAACTGGAAAAGCGAAGGGCCCAGACCGTACATATACACATCTATAGAGGGATAGGAGAGCAGGGCCACAGGCAAATAAGGATACGATTACATTATCTCAAAAAGTATCAGTGGATGGGAGCACAGGGCCTGGGGGGTACGGTGCTCCAACAGCCAAATGAGGATGTGATTTTACTATCTCAAAAAGTAAGGAAATGCATTGAAAAAAACTTTGTTAATGCACTAGTTAGGGTTAAAGTGACAAAAGCAGGGAAATGTGGCCTTAGGATTTCCAACCCTAACATGCAACCCTGCATGCATCAACAGATGTGGGGGTGTGTCTTAGGGTTGTCAACCCTAACACTCACCCCATTCCATGAGTAAGTAAGCTGAGATGGGTACAGTACATGAAAGTGGGTTGAACGTTAGGGTTGACAACCCCAAGGCACATCCCATGCCTGTTGCTGCCTGCAGGGTAGGGATGGGGTGTTAGAGTTGGAAACCCTAATGCCACATTTTCTTACTTTTGTCACTTTAACACTAACTAGGGCATTAAAGAAGTTTTTTGCTATATATATATACGCATTGGTTTTAAATTTTACCCCATATTTTCACAATAGTCATTTTATGATTGCCCTTATAAACATGACACGTATCATTTAGAGTATACTGTCCAAAATGTCATTTCACACTAGCTGTGTGAAAATATGTCTTGTCTAGGATTTAAAAGATGATGCCTTTCACGTTTATGAGGTAGTGTGGAAAAATGGCTATGTTGAATGTTTGGAGTCAAAATATTGAAAATAAGCAAAGTTATGAGTGAAGACTGAAATACTGCAATGTTCACTCATAACCTGGACATTTAGCTATATTTGTACACCAAATTTTCACTATAGCCTGTTTATTACCCCACCTCATGAACCTGGAATGTGGCAATTTTCAATTCCATGCAGAAACATCATTCCACACCACCAAAATGACATTCTGTACTATAGGTGTGAAAACACATTTTGGCCAAGATCTGAAAAATGACAGCTGTCACATTCATGAGGTGGTGTGAAAAAATAGCTATGTTGAACATTTTTTATCAAAATATTTAAAATTACAAAGTTACAAGGGTGTCTTGCAAAATTTCAAAGTATGCTCATAGCATTTTTTTTATATATTTTGACCCAAAATTTTCAACATAGGATAGCCTCGTTAGAAGCCCACCTAATGAACAAAGGTGGAGAAAATTTTGAAAACTTACCTGAAAGATGATTTCACACAATGACAATGTCAATCCATGGCACAGGTGTGAAAACACCTTTCAACCAGGATTTGAAAAATGGCAGTTGTCATGTTCATGAGGTGATGTGAAAAATTAACAATCTTGAAAATTTGGGGTTAAAATATTTAAAATTAAAATGTATGAGTGTGAGTTGCAAAACTTCAATGTGCACTATAACTTTGTTGTTTTTTATTAGTTTACCCCTAAATTTCCAGCATAGTCTTCTTACAACCCCACCTCATGAACAAGGGTGGAAACATTTTTGAAAACCTGCACAAAAGGTCATTTCCCAGATTGACCAAAAAATCACCTTCCAAGATGGATCTGCTTAATTTCACCACCATTGTTCATGAGTGAAAGGGGAAGGGGGTCCCAAAAGGCCATGTTGAAAATTTTGTGCAAAAATGTTCAAAAGGTCAAAGTCATGAATCAAAGTTCAACCCCCCGCTGAAATACATTATACCACACTTGCCTTATTTTCTCATATTGCAGTAGGCAGTTCTGTCAGCAACACGTGGCATCAATCGGGGAGTGGATCTTCACCCTTGGACATGTTCAGCAGAGGGACAGTATGTGGAAGATGTGTGGGGGGATGCTGAATGTTAGATAGGGGTGAGGTGGGTGGTGGGTGTGTGGGGAGGTGAGATCGACAAAGGTTTGTTTTCTTTTTTTATAGCTTCTAAAAAAAGATCAGTGAGGGACAGTTTTCCATCTTGCAGGGGTACAGAAGCTAGCACTGGGGATTGAGCTCCCCAGTGTCAGAATTGTGTTTGGCAGCAGCAGGGATGGGCACCTTGGTGCCTCCAACTACTGTATTTGTTTTGGGGGTGACCTGGAGGAGAGGAGGATGGAAAGAAGTGGTACCAGGGGTTAGCACCCTGATCTGCTGTTATGTACTATAAAACTGCGGGTGACAGGGAGGAGAAAGGGCAAGAGAAGTGGCACCAGAAGTGGGCACCCTTGTCCACTTATAATTGCAAAAAAGAGCAATACATGGCTAGAAAGATAGACCCACAGCTAGTTAGACAGAAAGAAAGAGAGAGAGATAGACAGACAAACAGAGAGCTAGAGAGATAGAGAGATAGATAGATAGATAGATAGATAGATAGATAGATAGATAGATAGATAGATAGATAGATAGATAGATAGATAGATAGATAGATAGATAAGAAAGAGCGAAATATTATGATCACTGGCTCACTAGTGAAACTGAAGCCATCAGCAGGACTTTAGATGTGGCTTCATGTAAGTGCTGCTGTTCTTATACAGAGAATGTGGGTGAATGGCTTCTCTTGCTAATCTGGGCACCCTGGATTTTGGGGTGCCCAGGAAAGGTATTTCTGTCATAACTTTTAAAAAAACAAACACTAGAATGCAGCTAAACAAGTCTGTTCAGCTAGGTTCGAGAGTTTCTTTTTTAAAAATATGTAATTTTTATATATTTTTCTTTTTTTAGTTGGGTGAAAAAAACAAGATGGTCGTGATGAACTGAAAAAAAACAAACATTTTGGTGCATGAGGAGCATTTTCAATTCATGACACCTAACTGATGCAAACCAAAAACACTCACAAACTGAACATATTTTGGTTTGCACTAGACAGCTATCCAAAATAAAATGTTAAATTCTAGTAACTGTGGAAATGTTTAATATTTCTTTTAATATTAGGCAGCCATTTAGGCTGTACATGAGAGCACCCCCACCCCCAAAAAAAGAAGACATGTTTAGTATCGGAAAAAAATGACCCTTTTACAAAATAAGGGGTATCCAAATTTTGGAAACCACACAAGGTGCCATCATGAAACTTTCCACTTCTTGAAAATTATGCAGAGTGACTGTGCATTCAAATTTTAGTGCTATTCTGTTGAATGTTACCAAAGCTATTAAGGTGCAAAGTTAACAGTTTAACACTGAGCATCATACTCAACCCTAACTACAGGGGTGCTACTGTGCCCCTATAAAACATTTACTGCAAAAAAAAAATGTTAATGCAGACATTATGGTAAAAGTCTGCAAATTGCACAAAGTAGTGAAATGAAAAAACATTACGGTTTTTGGTCTCTGAAGTCTTGTTGAACCAGTGGTGGGCTGTTCCTTGGGTTTATCAACCCTAATGCCTACCCCACCTTCTCCCCCAGCCCATAGCCATACAGTTCATTTATTGTTGTACTTCTCCCAGGTTGTGCCTGAAAACAGGTAATGTATTATCTAGTGCACCTACCTGGTAAACAAAAACTAAATAAATGTCATCTCCAGAGGTAGAAAAGTATGGCTTGCTACGTGTTGTAAAAAGAATCAGTTGTGGTTCATTAAGAAAAGAGATCACATCTGATCATGTTTGCTCAGGACAGGGTGATGATGTGATATGGTAATGATTTTATTCATAAAAATGAACATGGTAGTAACCCATTGAGTATAAAAATATGCTCATTTACAAGGGACTCAATACAAAAAAGAGGGGGAGGGCATTATGGTTGACAGCCCCAAGAAACACCCCATCACTGAGTTGTGAAGACTCTGGAGATGCAAAACCCTAATGTTTTTTCATTTCCCTACTTTCTGTACTTTATATTCTTCAACCCTAATTTCTACATTAATGTAGTACTTTGCAATGAATATCCCTTCTTTTTGTGATACAGAATCATATCCTGATTCACAGGGGTGGTGGTTCCTGAGTGGGAGGTTGGGGAGGGTGTGGGAGGGGCACAGGCACAACAGACAATAACGGACCATTTTCTTTATTTCAGGAAAAAAGAAAAAGATGGCAAGGGACTTTTTTGTTATTGCAGGTACTGGCAGTGGGGATTAGGCAACCGGTGTTGGCCTGATATTGGGTGGCACTGGGGAAGGGCACCCCCATTTTGCCTACTGTTGGTTGGGGGAATGGGGGTGGTCTGAGCCAAAATCAGGGACTGGGCATCCGGTGACAGGATGCTCATGTGGTGGGTGGGAGTGGTTTAAATGGGAATGAAGTGATATGGGACTAGACAGGCACCAGGGGTTGGTACCCCAGTGTCAGAATTGTACAAATATAGCTGGCACAGAGGATAGTGTACCCCAGTGTCCAGATTAAATAAATAAGGCTGCTAATGTGGTTAATGGCTGCCAAAGAACTAGGGAACCACGGTCTGTTCAGCAAGGGTGGGACTATGCTCTGATGCTTAGCCTTACCCCTGCTGAATGAACACCAGTGGGAAAGATACAGATGCTGTTTACAGCATCTGAATAGCCCTGTCCCCTCAAACATGAACACATTCTTGAAGAACAACCACATTAAGAAATGGAGTCATAAAAATTCAGTTATCCTTAGAACACTTATTCTTTTAACTGTGCATGCTTAGAAACAGAACAGTTTTTCTTAAATATTTTAAAAACTACTTCAGATTAGGATATAAAAAACACAAAGGTACACACATTGGACCAAACTATATAAAACCTGTAAGGTTCAAGTTTCAAATCCTCCTAGTGTTTTAGTTACAAGTGAAAAAAAAAGATTTTAGTTGATATCATTTTATATTTGTTGCACTTATATAACTTTGCCATCGTGAACCAGTTGCCACAAAGTTTTCAGGATCCAGAAATCATGGTGCCAACTCTCCACCTTCCAAATTTCAAGTAAATTGGCTGAATGGGACAGACGTATTGAGGTGCAACAATTGGGTTTAACATTAATGAGCATATTCAATCATAATATACAGGTGCAACCTGTCTCATCCTTCTTCATCCTTTTTTATTTTTTTCCCTCTCCATTCCAGCTCAGTCAGCACTCCCTTGTCCTTCTCAATTTATTTATACTAATATAAGGGGACCAGGGTGCTCAACCCAGTACTGTTTCACCCCCCAGATCTCCCACACCCCTCCCCCAATAAACTGGTAATGACACAAGAGTGTCCACCCTCCAGTACTGCCCTTTAGTAAAAGCCAGCCATGGAGTGTCCAATCCCCAGTGTCAGGTCTGGACTCTGTAAGGATGAAAATAGTCACTCAATTTTTTTTAAATTAAATCTGCAAAGAAAAAAACAGTCCCTTACTGATCTGAGCCCCCCACCTCTCTCCTGCACTCAGCACCCACCATCTAACTCCTCCCAAACACCCTCAATCACCTACACATGGTCCAACAAGGTAGATCTACTCTTCCACTGAAAATACATTTGCCTGCTGGAATCATGATGAGTATATCAGGAAAATAAGGTAAGTCTGGTTAATGTATTTTTTACGTTCTGAACTTTTATCAGTAACTGTAATTTTTCAATATTTTTTGCACCAAATTTTTAGAAGAAGAAGAGTCAGTATTTATATAGTGCTTTTCATTTAACATGGTCTTTGAGGGACGTTATGTCATGAATATGGTTGGTGAAATTTTTCAGATCCATCCTGAAAGGTAATTTACACAGATGTTAGGCAAAATCATCTTTCAGGTGGGATTTGAAAATTTTCACCTACCAGGTTCATGAGATGGGGTTATAAGAAGACTGTTAAAAATGTGGTGGTAAAATTTGGCAAAATTACCAAACTATGAGTAAATATTGGAATATTTCAAAGTTCACTCATAATGTAGCTAATTTTCAATATCTGCCTACCAAACTTTCAGCATGGCCTTTTTTGGGATCCCATCTCATGAACAAGACGTGATATTTTTCAATTCCAGGCCAATAGGAGATTTTGCAGTCACTCCACAAAATCACCTTTTGGGCAGGATTTAAAAAAAAATTCTCTACTGGGTTCATGACATGGGGTCATAAGTACATAATGCTCTAAAATTTGGGGACAATATTAACAAATAAAAAAGTTATGAATGTATGATGATATTTTCAATACATGCTCATAATGCTGATATTATCAATATTTTTATTTCAAACTGTCAACGTAGCTACTTTTTCATGCCATCTAATAAAAGTGACTGGGGTCATTTTTCAAATCCTGGACAAAATGTGTTTTGTATTTGTGATGCGAAATGACATTTCACACACTATTATATAAATACCACATGCCATGTTTATAAGGGGGAGTCATAAAATGATTATCTTGAAAATTTGTGGTCAAAAATATTAACCCTTGCTGTACCATGGACTGATATATCAGTCCAAAATTCCTATACATTCTAATTCTGTCGGCAGCCCAAGGGATAAGAAACATGCATACTTCCAGTCTTTACCACAGTGGGTAGTGTTTTGCGATCCAATGCATGTGAGCTGAGTATGGTGGAGAGCTCAGTGAGCCAGCTGGATGGGCTGATACTGGGGGGACAGCGCTGTCATGTGGCACCAACTCCATCCTGGGAACAGAAGGTGCTGGGTTACCCGCATGGTCCCAAGTACCATATAGTGAAGAGAACTTTTCTCTTGACATGGGGCCCTACACCTCAGCACCTGTGGGTTTCACAAGGCCATTGCTTCAGCTGACAGATGATCTCTGCTCTGCCCATCTGTATCTGTTGCCATGTGAAAGCTAGAGCCAAGAGGACTGTGTGCTTCCACAGCCCACCAGACAGATACATCAATTTATAACATCCAATGTCACACTTCTGTAGGCAGACAGACTCTTCCCTTGGCACAGGGCCCAGAGGACTCTGCACATCTGCATTTGTTCATGCAGGTCCTGAATGGATGTATGCATGAGAATTCCATGTCATTGTCTCAAAAAGAAAGAAACTCTGCACCATGGACTGCTAGGGGCCTGATGGTGAGTTTTGTTTTCCATCTTGGAACTCCCTTCACTCCTCTGATCTACCACAGCATCCTCCTGACTTTTTGCTTTGTTGCACTAACTCTGTGGGATTCTCTAAATTTTAATGTCTGAGACATAGAGGGAAACCTCAAATCTTTTAAGTCACAGTTAAAACAGGAACTTAAAATACAATGTATGTGCAATGGATAAATTTAGATTTATAAATATGTTGGCAAATAAGTTAGTAAGTTTTGACTACATAAAAATGAATGAGGAAAACTGTTTGCTGACCTTTGTACCACTCTGTTTTTAATATTGTCCATTTCCCAAGGATTGTATGAAATTCCATTGTTAGTGATCTATGATTGCATGAACTGAATAAGGAATGTATGCTTGTATTATGTGGCACTAACAAATAAACTGCTTGAAAAGGGATGTAAAGTAATATCAGAAATCCTCCCAATACCCAGAGCATCTAGAAACCAGCAAATAAAGATAAAAGATACAAATAGGTCATTAAGGAAGTGGTGTATGAGCCAAAACATCAAATGTATTACACACTGGGAAGAATTCTATGGCAAACCCAACCTCTACTGCTGGGATGGATTACATCTAAGTAGAAGAGGGAGTAGCCTATTAGGGGAACGTATTGGAAATGTCATTGATAAATGTTCAAACTAGTATCCCTGGAGGAGAGGTATTTACATAATACCCCTCTAGAGGAAGGACCTTATGAAACCCCAAACAATACCTCACTGAAACATAAACATAACGAGGGGTTAAATGGGTGTCACATAAACAATAAACAGCAATTAGGTACACTGCTATTAAACACCAGGAGTCTGAGCACTAAAATAGAGGAGCTATCATATACGCTGATAGAAAACAACATTGCAGTATGTGGGATAACTGAGACCTGGGGTACTGAAGATGGCTGGACTATGGAGATCCCAGGTTATAACAAACTATACAGGAACAGGAAAGAGGGTAGAGGTGGAGGGATAGCACTTTATATAAATGAAGCCCTTACAGCCCGTGAGATAAATGACACCTTAGAAAATGAGAGTATTTTAGTCAAAATCGAACTCCCAAATAATAACATTACTTTGGGTTTAGTCTATCATTCCCATAACCTAACTAAAGAGGAAAATGACAAACTATTGATGGAAACAGAAGGAAAAGACATAACAGGAGATTACATACTAATGGGGGGTTTCAACTTCTCCAATGTCAACTGGGTTACACTCAACAGTACAATATCCATGGAAAACAAATTAATTGATATATCTATTCAGCAAAATTTAGAACAACTGATCAACCAACCTACAAGGGGAAAGAACATACTTGACCTAGTTTTGACAAACAGTGAAGATAAAATCCAGAATAGATAGATACTTCCCCATTAGGAGACTCCGACCATAACATGGTGGAATTTGAATGTAAAAATATTATGAAATATACTAAAGGAAATACGGTTATAAAAGATTTTAATAAGGCCTACTATGACAAAATGAAAACTCACTTGGTGAAATGGAACTGGCAAAAAGAACTAAAAGGCTTAAACCTAGAAAAAACTTGGGCAAAGATAAATCAACAACTCAAACACTGTATTGATAAATATGTACCAGTAAGGCCCAAATACAGTAACAATCTCCGTGTCTCCCTCGGGTGGAACAACAAAATTAGGAAACAACTAAATAAGAAAAAAAAACTATATCATGAATATAAGAGAAACCCATCAATGGCAGCTTGGAACAAATTTAAACATAGCAATAAAAACACCAAAGGTATGATAAAAACTACCAAAGCAGACTCAAACTGAATTTAGTAACTAAGGTAACAGATAACAAAAAACAATTCTATAATTACATTGGGTCACTAAAAGGTAAACAATTTGTCATTGGACCTTTAGTATCTAAAAATGGCATAAAATCAGTAAAAGTTGAAATAGCTGATGAATTAAATAACTATTTCCTAAGTATCTATGAACCAAGCAAAGAACTGAATGAGCCAGTGGGAGCGACTACAGATAATTCCATAGTATTTAACACCAGAGATGTAGAATTAATAATAAAATCACTTAAGCCAAATAGTTTTTCTGGGCCAGATGGAATTACCCATAGACTCCTGCAAGAAATAGGTAAAGAGATTGTGGGACCATTCACTTTGTTATTTAATATCTCTATCACAGAAGAAAAAACTATAAAAGAATGGAGAGATGCATTAGTAACTCCTATCCACAAGGGAAGGAAAAAGACAGGATCATAAAAACTATCACCCTATTAGTCACACATCTGTAATCTGCAAAATAATGGAAAGACTCCTGCAAGCGTACATAGTTGAACACATAAAAGACACTGGGTCAGAAGACACAACTCAGCATGGTTTTACATCTGGTAGATCATGTCTTATGAACCAGAACCATTTTTTTGAACCGGTAAGCGTGGCTGTGGATAAGGGGGTGTCATGGGATGTTATTTTCTTAGACTTTGTCAAGGCATTTGACAAGGTATCACATAAAATACTGTTGCAAGCACTGCATAGGATAGCTTTGCACCTAAACATCATAAGCTGGATAAAGTCATGGCTGGGTGATTGATATCAGAGGGTATCGGTCAAAGGACACTTGTCCAACTGGGGAAGGGTGACAAGTGGAGTCCCACAGGGGTCAGTATTGGGTTCCACCCTATATAACATCATGGTAACCACAATGAAAGTTTCTGGAAAGGCATGGATATGCAAGTACACTGATGATTGCAAGTTAGGGGGACTTGTAAACATGAAGGAGGATGGTGTACTGCTACAAAAACAACTAGATGGATTTTTTGATTGGGCTAAGGCCTACAGGATGCAGTTTAATGTGGAGAAATGCAGGGTTATACACTTAGGGAAGAATAATCCACTTTTAGGTTATAGGCTGGGTAACATTTCACTGCAAACAACAACTGAAGGAAAAGACCTAGGTACAATAATAACGGATAATCTATCCTTTGATAGAAATAGCACAATAAAGGTTAAAAAGTGTCATACAGTTGTAGACTTGGTCTTGTCCAGTATAAAAGTAGGGAACCGGAAGTGATAGTGCCTCTTTATGCAAGCTTGGTGTGCCCACACCTGGACTATTGTTCCCGGTTTAGTTTGCCACACACCAAAAGAGGCCGAAAACTTATAGAGGGAGTACAAAGAAAAGTCACCAAAAAAATCAAACCCTTAAAAAACATAAGCTATAGAAACAGACTTAGGAAGTTAAACTTATTCTCAGCTAAATATAGGCAGATCAGAGGAGACCATTGCCTAACATATAAGGCTGTTAATGAGTATATAATGGAAACTGTTGGATTGGCATTACAGGAGAATATAAAAACCACAAGAAGTAATGATTATACAATTAAAGGGGAAATAAATAAAACAAGTAAAGGAGGTAACTTTTTTACACAGAGGGTTATAACACTGTGGAATAGTCTCCCACAGTAGATTGTTGAAAGTCATAACATCACTCTCTTTAAAAGTAGGCTTGATGCATATATGGGTGACAAGAAGTATGAGTTCCACCCATGACTACATGGGTGGCGAGTTCAGCAAAAGGCCCTTCAACCTACTGAACTCATATTTTTCCTATGAACCTATGACACTGTAGACTTAATAAGAAAACCTCTGCAGTCCCTGTGTTTTATTAGTTTAATATTGTTTCTTGCCCAATGGATTGTATGGAATTATATTAGATGCATGGAAACTTAATTTATACTATTTGTCAAATACTGTCCTCCATTCCATGAACCATATTGAATTGAATATATGTATGGGAGCTCCTTTTGTATTGAAATACTATATTTTGCACAGGGCCTCCTTGTAAACAGGACTTGCAGTCCTAATGGTGTGATTGTCAACTGCTTTCCTGTATGAAAATAATGATTTTACTACTACTCCTGTTCCTCAACCAGATTCCAGTATCAGAGGATAGCTATATCTCTTCCTGAGGATGGCATCCACTCTGAGGGACAGTTTTCCCAGTATGGAAGGGGATTCAAAGTCCACCAAGTTTCAAAATTCAAGACCACAAGTCAGCTGTTGTTTGTTCCACTCTGCACCATGGACTGTTAGGGGCAAGAAGGTTAGTTTTATTTTCTGTCTTGGAAGTCCCCTCAAAGAGCTGAGCTCAATATGAAATTCTGCTGGCTTAATACGAGTGGAATTACCATTCTGATTCAGTGGGATTTTACATAATTCACATGAAAATTCTGCAGAATGTTGCCAAGTTTTAAATTTCAGGTATTTTTCCCTAATTTTTAAAGTATGTATCCAAATGATATCAAATCTAGCAGGAATGCAGGTACAGGTGGCATGCATACGTGTGTCAAACTGCAGAGTCATATATTGAAAGGCACCTGAGCTATGGGTTACCAAAACCTAATCAAAATTTAATGTTAGGTTTTTCCATCTAATTTTAAAATTTCTTATACAAATTTCTCCACAGTTTCAGGATTTAAAGAAACATGCAGCATGGTTATGTGCACCAAGTTTTAAGCCTCAAGCCTTAAAGACTGTGCTATATGTAGCCAACCATTTTGCCAAAATTTAGATTTTAGTTTTGTATAATTTTGAAAGCATTCATTGAAATCTTATAAACTTTTGTGGATCTACAGATTATTACTACATTTATATGTACCCACTTTCAGATTGCTAGCTTCAAAGCTGAATGAGTTATATGCAAGTTATATGCAGATAAAAATGTTCACTACATTTTCTACAATAAATAAAATGACAGATTTTGAGCACCTGCCATGTTGGGACAATGCATCCTAATGTCATGATTTTTGGCACACCATTAAAACTCTTATCAACTGGCAACAATGCCAAACATCAGATCTCTAGCTCAATAGAAGGTGGCATAATGACCAAATTAATAAATTTCTGAAAGTTCACAGAATTTTGTCTAATGTTTAAATTTCAGTTATTTTGGTCTAGTTTTCAAAGTACAAATCAAAATTATACTACATTTGGCAGCTATACAGGTACTAATGGCTTTCATATGTCTACCAAGTTCATCATTCTAGATTGAAAGGAGGTGAGTTGCAGGCGGCCAAACATTTAATAAAAATGTAATTTTCAGTTATTTCCATCTAATTTTAAAATTATTATCAACATTTCTTCATGGTGTCAGGATTTAGAGAACTGTGCAACGTGGATATGTGCACCAAGTTTTAAGTTTCAAGCTGTAAAGGAGGTTGTGCTATAGGTAGCCAAACATTTAACCAAATTTTGATTTATTTTCTTATAATTTTAAAAGCATTCGTCAAAATGTTATAGCATTTTGCAGATATAACAGTTATTACTAAATTTAGGTATGTACATAGTTTCATATTTCTAGCTCCAAAGGTGCCTGAGTTACATGCAGATAAAAATGTTCATGAAATTAACCACAAAAAATAAAATGCCAGACTTTAAGCACCTATAATTTTGAGACAATGCATCCTAATATCAATATATTTGGCACACTGTTAGACCATCTACAGCAAGTAATCATGCTAAATTTCCTATCTCTAGCTCAATTAACAGCTGCATTGGAACCAAATTAATACATTTCAAAAATACAGTGAAATTCTGACAAAATTCTGCACAATTTCATGTATTTTCACATCCACTAAAATTCCACAAATTCAGAATTGTATCTATCATCCTGCACAGCTCTACCCCTCACCGGTCCAATCTGACAAAGCATCCTTCTGTTCTTCAACCAGCTTCCAGTGTTAGAGATAGCTGGTCCTCCTCCTGAGGGAGACATCCACTCAGAGGGCTAGTCTCTCCAGTGGGGGAACAGTTTCAAAACCCACCAAATTTTGAACTTCAAGACTACCAGCCATTCATTGTTTGTTCCTTTCTGCACCATGAACTGCTAGGGGCATGAGGGTGAGATTCCTTTTCCTTCTTGAAACTGCCCACATCCCTCCAATCTGCCAAAGTATCCTCCTGTTCTTCAGCCAGCTTCCAGCATCAGAGAATAGCTGTGCCTCTTCCTGAGGATGGCTTCCACTCAGAGGGCCAGTTTTGCCAGCATAGGTGAGGTTTCAAAGCCTGCTGCATTTTGAACTTCAAAGATGCAAGCCAGCCATTCTTTGTTCCACTCTGCACCATGGACTGCTAGGGGCCTGATGCTGAGTTTTCTTTCCCATCTTAGATCTCCCCTGAGCCCTCTGATCTGCTACTGCCTCCTCCTGTTCTTCAGCAAGCTTCCCACATTGGAGGATAGCTGTGCCTCCTCCTGATGGTGGCACCCACTTAGAGAGACAGTTTTGCCAGTAGGAGAGGGGCTTCAAAGTCTGCCAAATTTAAAACTTCAGGACCACCATTTAGCCATTGTTTGCTCCACTCTGCACCACAGATGTCTAGCAGCATGGTGGTTAGTTTAATTTTCCATCTTGGAAGTCCCCCAACCCCTCTGATCTGCCAAAGCACTCTTCTATTCTTCAGCTGGCTTCCAGTGTCGGAGACAGCTGTACCTCCTCCTGAGGATGGCATTCAATCAGAAGCCTAGTTTCTCTAGTGGGGGTGGGGCATCAGGCATGCTGAATCTCAAACTATTAAGTCCTCCAACCAGCCATTGATTATTACATACTGCACCCTGAGCTGCTAGGGCTTTAAAGGTGAATTTCCTTTTCCATCTTGTAATTCCCCTCACCTCTCTGATCTGCCACATTCTCCTCTTGTTCTTTAGCCTGATTCCAGTGTTGTCATTTAGCCAAGCCTCCTCCTGAGGGCAACATTCACTCAGAGGGCCAGCTTTGCCCCAGGGGTGGATTTGAAAGCCCACCAAATCCCAAACTATCCCTACCTATTCAGTTCCTCTCTAGCAGTATAGAGCACTGTGGTCCGGGGTGCTAAGGACCACAGCGCTATGGACCATAGCACAAAAGACAGAGAAGGAGTCTGCCCGGAGTCAGCCATGAGTCAGCTGTTCACCAGCAATGCTGCTCCTCAGGAGCTCCATGTTTTAGTTCCCTCCACATTCCAGAGTTTTAAGGAGCTTGTGCTCAATCCCCCATATCAATACCTCAACCATAGGTGACTATTACATTTTCAGTCTATTGGACTGCAGCCCAAGCTATATGGTATAACCACTAAGCTAGCTTTGTACCCTCATATTTTGCCTGCCTGCTTATCTCAGCTAGTTAACTGCTTGCATCCCTACAGCTAAGGCACCTTGCCACAAATGACAACTGTGACTGCGTTGGCCATTCATGATGACCAAAACAACTTTCCTACATTTGAACCACTGTAAAGCAATAGCATTTAATGTTCCGCCTAATCTTAGGGGCACCTACCTTCACAGCACTTCATTGTCCCACCCCTGTCAACCCCTTCCCCTCCCCTCCCCACTGGTCACCCATTCCCCTCTCCGTCTCTGCCCTCATGCCCCCTGTCTGCTGATCTCCTAGCTCCATTGTCTCCAACCTTCCTTAAGTCTGTTCTTAACCCCTTACACTGGCATACACTTCACTATGCCGCAGTAGTGCCTGTTCTCCACTCTGTTTCTCCCCCCACAAGTATGCTTAACTCTCTGATGCAGGCACCTTCTCACCAATGCTATAGCAGTGTCTAAATGTTATACCTTAAGGTAAATGCTATCCCAGTCTTGTAATTCACACCAATTTATTTTCTACCTAGCTTGTAATGTATTGTTTTGTACCAGTGCAATTTTATACTTGCTTGTAATGTAACGCCTTGTAATGTAATGCTATGTACCTGTTCAATTTTTTCTTGTAACTGACATGGAACCTGCAAATGAGCATCCACTCACAGGTGTTCTCCACGATATCATTAAAAATAAAAATAAAATAAAAAAGGTATGTCTCAACTGCCTGCCTAATTATCCAGACAAAGTGTCTGTACTGCAATGCAAGCTACACCCTATTTAGGCTATCCTCCAGACTATTATTGTGTATCCATATCTTGCCTGCCTGCTTATCATAGCTAGTTAACTTGTGTTACTACACCTAAGGTTTGTGTCAAGTACTAGTCTAACTATTCAGCAAAGGTATAAGTTTATTTTGCTGCTATTTTCCCTCAACCCTAGCTATACCCAATTTGGGTAAAACTACACTAACTGGGTATATGAGTGAATCCTAGTTACACCAATGATGTGTTGGAGACAACTTATATCAGCTCATAGAGATGGTAGTTATCTTTTTACAGCTGTTTTACCAGCTTGTGCAAGCTGGTTGTTAGCATGGCTTCAACAAAGCTGTCAGCCAGGAGCTGCACTATAAGGAGAACAACATCTCAGGCCTTTTTTTAGGTCTTCCTTCATGGCTGTAACTCAAGCTGGAACAGTTAGTCAGTGGGGCAATAGGAGGGTCAAGGTCCATAAAAATGAACAAATGCTACTCCAGGCATAAGCTCTGAGTGCAGGAGTCAGCACTATCTTCCTGGTGCCAAAGTGCAATTTTTTTCACTGTGTGGCTGTTGCTCATGTGTCAGCCAAGATGACTGAAGTAAGTCCTGTCCAACTCTGTGGCTGCCTGAGTGCCTGCCCAGTGGCACTATACTGGCCAGCAGACCCCATTGTGAAGTGGACAGCATGTCATCTGCAGGATTGACACTGTGGTGGTTAAAGAAGTACAGCAACACTGGCACAGCAGTTTTGGTTAGTAGGGTCATTGGTTGGTCCTAATCACTGTCACTGCCATTCAGGCCATGGGCATCACTCAAGGATAGAGAGGAGATGAAGGTAGGCATGGAGCAGATAAAGATACCTGGGTAACCAGGAAAAAGAATAACTGGCACTAATCAGTGCAGCAGCAGCAGCAGTAACAACCTGGGAGGGAATCATTTCAGGAGACAGAGGCTGACACTGGAGAAAGAGATCAGGTAGGAGGCAACTGTTGCATGCCCCAGCCCCGCTGGATCTGGCTGTTTCCATGCAAACTGGTACATTGACCTGAGAGTTGGAAACTTCAGGGGATTCAGAGGGGGAGAGTCTGTAAGAGTTTCTATATAGCTTTTCCCACATAAAAGCTCATGATGCCTGCAAGTGTGAGCACGCAGGTGCAATCATGAGTGGTGCAAGTGCCACTCAGTAGAGAAAACCCCAGCTAAGTAGTGTCATTTCTGCAGCTCTTCTGATATAAGATAATAACAACAGATAAACTGTCTGGCTCAATTTGGTATGCCAACGGAAGGGCAAAACCCTGTTGGCAAAATCTCCCACAGTGACATTTTCAACAAGTTTAGAAAATGTCGCTGTGGGGGACCCACCAGTGAAATTTCACCCTTTCGCTGACTTTCACCCCCCCCTTTGCATGAACTCTGACGGGAGTTAACAATCTGCAGAAGGGGAGGATGCAGCCCCCAGCATGGGAAATTCGGGAGGTGCAGCCTACCTATAGAGAACAGACCAATGTCTGACAGGTGAAATTTCACCTGTTGACATTGGGGATGTCTCTATGCCAAACGTCAACAACAATGTTGTCACATCAGCATAGGTAAACCGCTAAATTTATATGAAGAGAGTACTTAGAAGGGGAACTATATGTAATGAGATATAATTTAATTTGGCTAAAGTTGATCTATGTAGCAGTCATTCTAAGGGATTAAAAGCCTTTTGAGACTTAAGAGAGCTGCATAAACAATTCAGTTTTAGGAGGTCATACAATAGGAACCAGAACTATAGTAGGCTTTTGAAAGAGTGACGTTTTACTGTGTGATTGCAATAGGACTAACCAGAGGGTAAATTAGCTAGAAGGTATGAAGCTGGTAGATGTATATATTTTTAAGTGGTTTTAAGCAGTCAAGGATCTATTTAAATTAGGAAAAAGAACAAAGTTAATTTTCTGTTTTCATCATTGAGCTATAATTGGGAATTTAGCTATTTAAGTTAACCAATTTGAAGATTATAAAATTGCTTTCAATATAGGTTGTAATGGGAACCTTAAAATCAGTCTGTCTATCACAAATCATGGTTCTAATCAGAGGGAAAGAGCCAGGATCACAAGTAGGGAAAAATCTCTGTAGTCAGTCAAATAAAGACCCTTTTAAACTTAGAGCACATTCAAATGACCCGATTACAAATAAAAAAAGAAGAAATTATTTTCAGTTCATCAGAATAGAACTGGTTTAGCAAAATGGATAAGATTACCTTGGCAAATAAAAAAAACGTTCTTTGTTAGTTTCTTTAATTTTGAATGGGGACGTAGAACTTAACCCATGGCCACTGCAACAAACTAATTTTAAGATTATTCATGATAATGCCAGAAGTTTAAAAAATAAAATAGATCAATTTAAAGTTCGGGTAAATACATAAAACCCAGACTGTGTAGCACTAACTGAAAACTGGTTAAATGGAAAAATACAAAACAAAGAAATAGAAATAGAGAGCTTTACAAGCCACTGGTTGGAAATGAAAAACAAGCAGGGAAGAGGAACCTGGCTCTATACAAGATGGGATTTAGATCAAATGGACATCCTATGCACAGGTGAAATTGAGGGACTAGATTGTCTATTATTAAAATCCCTCAACAAAACCTAGCCCTTGGAGCAATATTCTCACCCCCAAAGTAAAAACAACAGATTTTGAGAAACTAGCATAAAACATAATAAACCATACAATAGGATTAAAACGTGTGTTGATAGGAGACTTTAACTCTTCATGGGGGAATCCTAGGGGTCATGCCTTAGAAAAAAGTTTTAGTCACCTAGATGCTAAGCAAGTAATAAATTAATCCACCAGAAAAAAGCTCCTTAACAAGCCCAGGGAATATCTTAGACCTAATTTTTGTTTCACAAAACATTGAAGTAAATTATGCCCTGGTCCAACAGCCAGTGCTGGGGGAAAATAATACAATTAGCTGTGGGTTAAATTCAGCAACAAGAATCTAATCAGTGCCAAGAGATAATCATATTTGGAGAAGATGCTTTAAAACATGTAGTGCAGAACTATTACAGAGCAAGATAGGGAAAATAAAATGGTCTAAAATAATTCTGTTTCCAACTTTAGAAATGGCCATTCAGGAATTTAATTATTTATTCCTGCAAGTCTGTAATGAATCTGCCCCTTGTTAAAATTCAGCAGAAATACAGTTACGTACCATGGATCATGGGGAAAAAATTAAAAAAAATAAATTAGGGTAAAAAATAGGATCTGGAAATTGGCTAACAAATCATTGTTGCCATCTGACTGGCATAGGTACAAACAAGCAAGACATTGGTTAAAATTTAAAATAAAACAAGCTAAAGCTCAATTTCACAAAAACAAAAGTAAAGATACTACATGCACAGGTAAATATTGGTCCCCACTGAAATCATTAGAAAATCCAAGTTCAGCATTTCTCACAATCCAAATAGAGAAAGATGGTGTCATCCAAAACAGTACAAATTCAGCTAATATTCTAAATGACAATTTTGCTAACCTTCCAGATGTCATGGGGCAAAAAGAAAGTGAAAACAACATAAAAATTGACCCCCAGGAGTACAGAGAGGACAATTCAATTCCAAAATTTAGATTTAAATATGTGACATGTAGAGATGTTAAAGCAATCATTAGGACACTAAATTCAAATAAAGCACCAGAAAATGACAGAATAGAGATAAGATTCCTGAAAGATGGCCTAAATATAATTTTCCCCATTATCACAAAAAGACTGGTGCAAGAACAGTTATATGAGTATTTGGAAAAGTATGGGTTGCTGCCCATGCACCAATCAGGATTTAAGAAAAATCATTCCACGGACACCACACTCACTGACCTCATAGACCTGGTAGTTACATTTTTAGACAGGGACGTGTTGGTGGGTGCCATGTTCATGGATTTATCAAAAGCCTTTGACACCGTCAGTCATTTGATTCTGCTACATAGACCTAAGCATATTGGAGTGTCAGATGAGGGAGGCAGTATAGTACAGTGGTTTAAGGCTCTGAGCTGCAAATCTGAGACCTGGGTTTGAATCCCACAGCCCCCACTTGCATACCATGTGACCCTGAGCAAGTCACTTAACTTCCCTGTGCTCTCAGGTTGCACCTGTAAACAAGCTTTCAGCTTAGTTTGTCTCACCTGGTTAAACAATTGGAAAAAAAGGAAAAAAAAAATCCTAAATAAATGAAACTTGTAGATGGTTTGGGTCATATCTAACATGGAGAAAACAACAAACAATGGTGGGAAATGACTTCTTAGTGCAAATTGGGGTTCAATGAGGAGTTCCGAAGGGGTCCATATTGGGGCCCCTGTTATTTTTAATTTACACAAATCAGGTAGTAAAAGTTGTAGAAAAGTCTGAAATCAGATTATATGCAGACAAAATGGTCTTACTGACCACAGGAACTAACATAAATCAAATAAGAGAAGACCTGCAAGGTGACTTTACAGCCATACAAAATTGGTTTGTTAAATCAAACCTGAGTTTTAAATAGCAAAAATCAGAATCAATGCTGTTCACAAACAGCTCAAAAATAAAATCAGCTCCCCCAGCAGAACTTGAAGTCAAAACCAACACTGGAGAATTTCTGGAACAAATAATGGAATATAAATATCTGGGTAGGCAGTAGCCTAAAGTTTGATTATCATATAAAAGAAATGGTAAAAAGAATTGGATGTTGACTAGGGGCCTAAGATTAACTAAATAGTGCTCAGATAGACAAATGAGACATTCCCTTATCAATCAGATGCTGTTTCCTATCATCAATTATTGTATTCACTTATACAGTTTTGCTAGTGTTGTAGATATAAAAAAAAGTAAAGGTTTTTGTGCAACTGACTGGCAAGGTTTGTGCTTCAATCAAATAGATGGACACACCATTGTAAATTGTAAATTGAGTTAAACTGGCTTACAATAAGAAACAAACAAAGTTTTGGATAAACCAAGTTAGGAAAACTATGATCACGGAAAAAAAACACCTATTTATTTGAAAAAAAAAAAAAGGTGAACCATTTACATAACCTAAGAAAAAGCAAACTACTTAGGGATTACTGGATCTGAACTCCTAGAACTAGATATGGAGAAATGACTTTTCCATATTCTGTTACAAAAATGTTGAATGAGCAAAAAATACAGATTAAAAATATCCATGAAAGTTATAGAAAATTAAATTCATCCTTAAGTCAAGAACTGACTATGAGATGTGCTTGTTTTGACTAGCCTTTGGAACTACTACAACATAAGACCTTAGCCTAATGTATTTGGTGTAGATGAACTTGTTTTACTGTTTTAAATGCAATGTGAGTTTTTAAATTGGATTTGTATTGTTTTGTGGATTTGTACATGAAACTTTCTATTTCAATGTGCAGGTTCAGGAGCACTATGTAAATACAGTAGGACTTGTCCTAATGGTATAACTATGACAACTGATCTTCACTAAAAATAAAGATTTTACTACTACTACTACTACTACGACAGTGGAAAAACAAAGAGACAGTTTAAACTGTGTATCTCAGAACATTTAAGAAGTATAATCAAAGGAGATATAACCAATGTGATTGCAGTCCATGTATTACAGGAGGGACATTGTCATAACTTTACTTTTCAAGGTTTGGATAAAGTATAATTGAACATCAGAGGGATGGACTTGGATAACAAACTACTATGTTGTAAGAGTGAATGACAATATTAATTGAGAGCACATGGAAATAAGAGTTTAAATCAAATGTTTAGTTTGTTTCCAATTCTTAAGACTGAAAATAGCATTTGCAAAACTAATATTTTATTGATGTTTCTAGTATAGGTAAGTTATTTGACTTAGATAGTTTCTGTATTAGTCTGCTTCTAAATATATATTGCATAGCTAATGTTTTTACAGTGTATAAAGTGATTTATAGCTTGCCTGCATTATTTTGATTTGAGTTTGTGGGGGTTGGTAGTACTATATGAGCACGTGCTATGAAACTATGAATGGTAGTACTATGCAGGCTTGTGGTACAAAAATGTGTACTTCTGAGACTCTGTCTCTTTAAACAGGTGCTATTCAACAGGTGTATTCATACCAGGTAGCCACGCATTGAAAAAGCAAATGTTAATTTATGCAAAACATTGGTGTTGTGGGGAGGGTGCTGCTACATGTATTTATTATCTAATAATTGTATTTTTAATGTTACTTAATGTATAGGTCTTTTTTTGGTTGACCCTGATGCCCAACTCTGTCTGTGCATTCTAATTTTTACATTTGGGGCACTGGTCATTGTTTAAGTTCCCGCCTTTTTCTGTGTTACTCCCCTTTACTTCCTGTCTCTGAACACCTATATAAGACCCCACCTACTTGGCCATATTTGGTCTGTGTTACCCTGCACTAGAAGCTAAGCAACCAATGAAACAAAACCTTCATCTCTACCTACCACCCATCTACACTGCTATTTAAGTATTAAATAAAACATTTTATTTGGTGTTGACTACCTAGCTATTTTAATCATTCCATGCTTTTAAGTCTCCCAGGAGATAATATGGGAGGCTTACTGTAATGGCGACCATAGTGTACTGTGAAAAATAGGAGATGGCAGACGTCAAGAAAAAGGATGATGCAGCCATAGGAGCCACCGTGGCAGTGTTTAATGAAAACACCCATCTTCGTTCAATACTGGAGTCTTTAGAAAACCAAGACAGAGCTGCAAATATTTGGAATAATTGGTTTTCTAGATGTAACAGCAGCGGACAACCTTCAGATGTTCCTTGAAGACCACTTTGCTAAACACAATTTGGGTGACAAGTATAACCCCCTCACTGGCCCCTTATTTAACTAGTAAGCACACCTCCCATACCTTTTCTGTCTAGAGGAAAAGAGAGGGGTGGGGGTACAAAGCAATTGCAAAGAAACACAAAAGTGTGTTCAATACAGGAACAGACCTATTCCAAAACCCAGGTCCTGAGGAGATAACGTTTGCTGAGGGCTATGTTAGGTTTGTTACTTCTGGACAGGTGTACCCAGTAAATCCACACAGGAAGCAATAACTAGATTGCCCATGCCAGGTTGAGATTCTAGAGTGTAGCTTTATTCTGAAACACAGTTGGAACACAAAAGCAAAGATGGATCCCCAAGGGTTTACACTTCATGGCACAAGGCAATGCAGAACACATCTGTAGAAAACAGAAACTGAACTTCCTATATAGCATAGGATTAGATGTATGGAAATGTGGAACAAGCCACAGTGAAAACACACACAATTCTTCTGGAAGTGGCACTAGGCCATTACTTAGAACAGCTCCCATATGGCACAGGATTAGACAGCTGAAAATGTGGAACTAGCCATGGTGAAAACACACACAATTCTTCTGGAATTGGCACTAGGCAGACTGGATGGTCCTTGCAGTCCTTATCTGCCATCAATTTCTATGTTTCTATGTTTCTATTTAGGCCATTACTTAGAACAGTTCCCATATGGCATAGGATTATACATCTGGAAATGTGGACCTAGCCACGGTGAAAACACACAAAACTCTCCTGGAAGTGGCACTATGCCATGACTTAGAACAGTTCCCATATGGCATAGCATATACAGAAAGGAATGTGGCACACTGACCACAATGGAGCACACTAGGGCTGAATACTAGCAAAACCCACATACACGGGGTAAACTTCTTCAGGCATTGGCCACATGCACTGAAAGAAACAATCACCCTCACAGAACCTGAAGTGCTAAACTGGTCATGCCAGATGGGGGGTCTCCCACCTTTTGCTTCCTCATCCATACCTAGCCATTCTTTCAGAGTTACACCTCAACAGATACTGAACAGTAGAAATTATGCTTTCTTCAACTGTTTAGCACATTTTAGCATCAGAAAACACCCCAAGGGTGTAAAGTTAAAGTTCTGAACAAAGGGCATAGTCACATATGGGACATCCACTGTTGTCAGCAAACTTTAAAACAAACTTCTTGAGGAAAGTCTCACAGAAATGGGTGAATGGGTCCCTTTATCAGAGTGCCACCCCACAGAAGACAAGGCAGGTACAGTACATATCCTGGGTAACTCTCAGACAGAATCTACTCACAGTTTCTACACCAAAGGCAGCTTCAAAAATGTTCTAGGTTGGAGCATGGGATTGCCCCTCACATCCTCTTCAGCCCCCCTCATCCCAGTCAGAATGAGGGCATCAGGAAATCCTGAAGACAGTTTCCATGACTTCACAAGTCAGGCAAAAGAGGTTTTCAGACTAGGGTTAGAAAAGCTGGCACTGCTCACTCTCCGAGCACTGGAGCTGAACCCCTCTCAGAATTCTAAGCTCCCCACACTCACAGTAAGCTGTGGCTTCTGTTGCTGTGAGAGTTCTAAATGACATCACCTTTCTGCTCTCAGCTGAGACCAAGCAGCAGAGAGTTAGTAGGTGAAAATCCATTTAACTAGATATTTACCAGCTGCCTGTCTTCCCTACCTAACACTGATACTGATGGGATTCTAGTAACCCTAGGGAACAGGGAGTTACCCAAGGAAAGAGGAGGATTATAAAAAGTTCCAATGAGTGATGCCTCAAGGTTTATCTCAGAATCATATCTTCCTTTGCAGGTGCTTGCTTACAATAATGAACAAAGCAGAAATGGGGATAAGGGACAAGCTACTGGATTTGGTATGGAAGAAAAGCTCTTTATTGCAGGATAAAAAAGTAGAAGCCTATTGCAAGATACTAGTTATGCGACAAGACAGAGAAAAAAGCAGTTTGATGGTATACAGAAGATCCTGAGGGATGCCTCCATCACCCATGGGCTAGTTGTCCCAGCTAAACAGAGGATTCTGCACTAAGGGCAAGTCTGCCTGTTTACTATTGCCTTGATACTAGCCAGTGGGTGAAAGTTCACTGTCAGCAGCAGAAACAGAGAACACCATGAAGAAAAGGACTTGAATGAAGAGGACACTTAATTATGACCATTGATGAGCCTTTTTCCATATAGGATTTGTATACATCGCAAAACTTAAAATTCAGTATTGTAGTGATCAAGCTTATTTTAATCCTGATCGCTTAGTTCAAAAGTGGACTTACTGATCTAAGATATTATTATATGTATGTATTGTAAATATGTCAATATATTTATTCATAAAACCTGAAAGGGAGAAAAAACTGAGCATAGAACAATCTCAACAGGATCCCACTATTACTCACACAGTTATAATCAGGCAATTTACATAAAATACAAATTTACAAAAATATACAAATTAATATTTAAGTCAATAAATAAAATACACAGCAAATTTAAAATGAAACCTTCCTAACAAATTGAGTTGCAATGCTCTGATTTATAGTACTTTGAGACCAGAACCCAACCTGAGGCATAATCAGTCAGATATGTTTAGCCGTGGACCAAGATACCACAGCACCCTTGTGACTTATCAGTAGATGACAAAAATCCTGCCATTATTAGGATAGAGTGGAGTACAATATTGGGATCTTAAACTGTGTGGGGTACCATTCCAATCTGCTCATGAATTATTTGTTTCTCTGGCTGTGATAAAAGGGTCACTCATACACTGCAATTACTGCTATTGCCATTGAATGACTTAGCCTATTTTATTCTGTATGTGTGTGTATATGTGTGTGTGTGTGTGTATATATATATATATATATATATATATATATATATATATATATATTACCTATTATTGCTTACTGTAGACTATCGATGTTCACTCTGTACATTGCCCCTCTTGTTGTTATGCACCCTGTTTGAACCTGTATTTTCATTGTACTCTCCCTGGTTGTACCTGAAAATAGGCATATAACTTGTCTAGTGTACCTACCTGGTCAACAAAAGATAAATAAATAAATAAATCATTTGGGCCAGCAAATGTAAAAGCTATCCAACCCTTTGTTTTTCTGCAAACTGGCACACAAAATTCAATGCACTCGAAGTTGTCAGTCCTCTTCTAATGGACCTAGGCTTCATGAAATCATATATATATACTGTATATATATATATATATATATATATATATATGGGTTCTCTGTCTAAGGCAGCTATAGACAATACAAACCATGTGCTATGGTGGTAAAAATGAGATCTTAAGAGACCTAGATATCTTATTTTAAAGGTAGTAAAAGCCCCAGGGAGGGGCTGTGGATATGGCCTACCTAGACTTTAGCAAGGCAATTGATGCAGTCCCGCACAAAAGATTAATAAACAAATTAGCCAGCCTGGGAGTGGGTCCTAGGGTGGTAGCCTGGTTAAAACACTGGTTGGAAAACACAGCGGGTAATAGTAAATGGGGTCCACAGTGAAGAAAGGAGGGTTACTAGTGGGGTACCGCAGGGTTCAGTACTGGGGCCGGTCCTTTTTAATGTCTTTATAAGTGACATTGCAGAGGGACTGGAAGGGAAAGTATGTCTCTTTGCAGATGACACAAAGATCTGCAACAGGGCTGATACACAAGGTGGAGTGGAAAGGATGGAAAGGGACTTGGCAAGGTTTGAGGAATGGTCAAATGTATGGCAGCTTAGATTCAATGCAAAGAAGTGCAAAGTAATGCACCTGGGAAACCAAAACCCAGGGGAAGAGTACACAATGGGGGGTGAGATACTGACAAGAACAAAAATGGAAAGGGACCTGTGGGTAGTCATATCAGATGACCTAAAAGTGGGTCAGCAATGTGAGAAGGCAGTAAGGAGGACTGGGGGGATACTGGGATGCATAGGGAGAGGAATCACCAGTAGAAAACAGGAAGTTGTTGGCCCTCTGGACAGACAGTTGGTAAGACCACATCTGGAGTACTGTGTACAGTTCTGGAGACCCCATCTCTGCAAAGATATAGACAGGGTGGAGGCTGTCCAGAGGAGGGCAATCAAAATGATGCAGGGTCTGCATCAGAAGACATATGAAGAAAGACTAAAGGAACTAAAGATGTATAGCCTTGAGGAAAGGAAGGAGATGGGGACATGATAGAAACTTTCAAATACCTCAAGGGAATCAACAAAGTCCAAGAGGGTAGTATCTTTCAGAAAAAGAGATGTGCAAAACAAGGGGCACAATTTGAAGATAGAGGGGGACAGCTCAGAGGTAATGTGAGGAAGTATTTCTTCACAGAGAGGGTTGTGGATACATGGAACAGCCTTCCTGAGGAGGTTGTAGAGTCAAAAACAGTGGGGGAATTCAAGAATGTATGGGACAGACATAAGGCAATTCTAGTGGGGGGTAGGAGGAAGTAGGCTTTTGGTTAACTAGGATCTGCAGCTTATCCGTTAGGTAGGGAAATGGGCAGACTAGGTGGGCCAAGCGGTCCTTATCTGCTGTCAAAGTCTATGTTTCTATGTTTCTATGTAATCACTAAATAGTTTTTCCTGCTCCACAGTTTGTTACTATGTTCAGATAGTTATATTGTTGTACCTCTTGTTGACGTTTTTGCTAAGTTTAGCTGTTTCAAAGTGTTAAAGTTCTGAACAAGTTAACTGCCGCGGGAAGAGCTCCTGACATGTTTTTATAGAAACATAGAAAACATTTCACTTAAAATTGATACCCAGTTTTTTTTAATTACATTTAATTTAAAATCATGATTGTTAATTTATTTGACCAGAATAACCAAGATACAAAATCTTGCCTACAGTGGGGTCCTACTTCTACCCAACTTTATACCTGAGAAAATTTTCATTAGTATGCAAATACAGGTGTGGCAATGGAGGACTGGGAACTGACAAATGTGATCCCCATTTTCAAGAAGGGGGCAAGGGCAAACCCCAGTAAGTACAGGATGATCAGCCTGGCATCAGTACTGTTCAAGATCCTGGAAGTCTTTATTATGCACATATAACTGAGCACTTGGTTTTGGCCAAGATTCTTGCCCTCTTTCATCAAGGCTATATGAAGGACCAATCATGCCATACCAAGTTGATTACCTACTTCAAGGGGTAGGGCCATAGACATAATCTATTTGGATTTAAGCAAGGCTTTTGATACTGTGGCACATGGCAACCTTCTGGGCAAAGTACATTGGTGTAGTATACATAAGGAATATACAAAATGGGTAGCTAACCAGCTGTAGGGCAGGAATCAGAGAGCTGTGGAGAATAGGCACTACTCCTAGTAGAAATGAGTACTCAGTAGCCTCCCTCTGGTATTTTTGCTGGGGCCACCACTGTTCAAGATATTCATGAGCGATCTGGAGGCAGGAGTCTATAGTAGGCTACTTAAGTTAAACAGGAATGCTAGGGTACTTAAAAGCAAAGCAGTCCAAACAACTTACTGAAGCCCTAGTTCAGAATGCAAAAATAAAATTTATTAAAGTGCACAAAGTTGGATTGTAAGGGACTTAATTTGGACTAGAATATTAAGCCTTTCCTATAAATTCTGTACCTATGTTTTGTTGTAATGCCTTTCTAGGCAATTTCTATACTTGTAGATGCTGTTCCAGTAAAAGCTATTGCTGAGGTAGCTTTATGGTCAAAATCTTTAATTGCATTTCAATAGGTGTACACAACTTAGTGAGGAATTATGCTTATGCAGCCTCATAGATAGTCTGATATTATTTGAATGAATATGTTGTGACTGCTATGCAGATACTTTGCCTGTTCGCACTCTCTGTCCTATGAGGAACTACCTCCCTGTCAGGGTACCCAGGAAGGCAAAGGAACTCTCTTGAGGAGGATTCCATCCCAGAGGTGCTATGGGAAGATAATTCCTTTAGGCTAAAGGTACCTTAGAAAGGATCTCCCAAAAAGAAAGCAGCAAGCAGCAAGTGGTGAAAGCATTTCCTGGATGAGCATGATTTGACAGCAATGGTTAGGACTAATAATAGCAATGGACTGGATTCAGTAATGACTGGTGACCTATATTGATAGCAGGGGGAATGCTTCTGTAAGGAGAGAGAAAATGGCAAAAGAAAAGACCATCATCCAACTCAACAGCTGAGACCTACCTAGGTGAATATGTACTATATGAATGTACTACCTGATAGACTACCTTCTGCAGAGACTAGCTAACCATTATGACCTTCGGCACGGAGAAGAGGAAAAAAACCCTTTGAGGGGGCAACCTCTGTGGATCCAAGGCCTTGGTCGCCTTTCTTCCAGGTTTGGGGATGGATTAATAATGGCTCATGAATAAATTTAGAGACCCAATTCTGGGGGAATATTTTTAGAGGAAGGGCTCTCTCTCTCTCTATCCCTCTGACGGGAAAGCCATGGGGTGCCATGAGTGCTGACCTCTGCAGAGAAGGGGCCAGCCAGGGCCTGACCTCAGGGCTGGGGGAGGAGAGCAATAACCACTTAAAGGCACTCACCTGGTCTCCAAGAGGGGAGGCCTAGAAAGGAAGCCAAACCCTTGAGGGGTAAGACATAGGAACTGAGCCTTGGAGAGGTGAGAATAGGATGATTGCATGATCTTCACCCTTGAAAGGCATGAAAGACAAGGAAGTGTAGAAAATAGAGACCAGGTGAACATTGACACTAGGCTGGCCAGGGTGGTGGATGATGCTTTTGTCAAAGAGGATAAGCTCCAGGAAGACCTGAACAAGCTAGGTGAGTAGTTACATTTCTGCAGCCTCAGATTCAATGTAGTCAAATGCAAGGTGCTTCAGTTAGGCAAGAAAAACAGTTGTATGCCCAAAACACTGTGTGGAGCTCCTTATGCTACAGTGGAGAAGGAAAATTACCTAGTAAGTCATAATAAACAAGCATTTGTCAATGCCGAATGTTTCCTTGCATGGTTTATGTGGCAGGGGTATATTGTGTTAGTGGAACTTCTGGTGGGAGGAAAAGCCTGCCTGCACTATGTTTTGACAAGCTGTAATATTTTGGACAGTATTTGAATACAGAAGCTTGGTTAATAAGAAGATTATGTTGAAAATGTGGGGTGCATTGCTGGCACGGCGGCAATAAGGGTTGAGGCACTGGATGCCACACCTTGCACCACACCAGTGACCTGTGTTTGAGAACAAGCATGGGCCACTGGAGGTCGGCAGAGAAGGAGAAGGATCAAGCATTCCAGGGGCAGCTCTCCTTCTCCGGGGAGAGGGGGCAACCAGTTGTCTGTACATGCCTGGCCCATAGCGGTGGCTGGGGGCTGGCACAGCGACACTGCAGACATTGGGTCGGGGGGAAGATGCCTGATGGGTGTATGCATAGCAGCATGTGTGGCACTGTCACTGGTGTCCTTGCATGCTCCTCCCCTGAAGGGGAGAAACCAGGTGAAAAAAGCTCACAGTGGATGATGGAAGTACCTTGCAGGTCCTGCCCGTGAATAGACACGGTGCCGACTCCTGTACTGGATCTGGTCTTGGTGGGGGTGGGCCCCCCAGTCTTGGTGGGGGTGAACCCCCCTGATGAGCCCACCAGGGGGTAAGTCCTGGGGGTAGCTGGTCAGCATTGGCTGGTGGGTATAAATAAAATAAAAAAAAATGTGTGATGCAAATATTTAAGAGTTCTGCATTTACAAGCATGCATACTGAAATTGCAAGGAATGGCCATAACTTTGTCATTTTTTCATATTTTGACCAACATGTTGGACATAGTCTTCTTATCACCCCACCTCATGAACCTTGTGGGTGAACATTTTCAAATTTATGGGAAAACGGCGTTCTACAACACAGGTGCGAAAACACATTATCAACAGGGTGTGAACCATGACAGCTGTACTGTTCATGAGGTGGTGTGATAAAATGGATATATTGAAAATTTGGAGTAAAAATATTGACAATGACCAAAGTTAAATGCATGTGTAGAAAATTTTGATTGGCTGGGTGTAACTCTGCCATTTTTTTGGAGTTGTTTCACCAAATTTTCAACATGGTCTTTTTGGGACACCACCTCATGAAGAGTGCCACTGTCATTTTGTTCACTCATCCCAAAAGGTGATTTCACACAGCAACTGTGCCATTCTGCTCTACAGGTGAGAAAAAACACATTTGGGGCAGGATGTGAAAAATTACAGATGTACTGTTCATGAACAGGTGTGAAAAAATGGCAATGTTGAAAATCTGGAGTGAAGATATTAAAAATTAATGAAGTTATGAGCATGTGTAGAAATTTCACAATGCATGCTCATAATGCAGTCATTTGGGGGATTTTGTCCACCACATTTTCAACACAGGCTTTTTGGGACCTCTCCTCATGAACACTGGCACTGTCATTTCATTAATCAGTCCTGAAAGGTGATGCCTCACAGCGACCATGAAATCACTTTTTCAGACTGAGTAACGCAATGACAGTGACAGTGTTCATGAGGTGGGGTCCCAAGAACCCCATGTTGAAAATTTGGGGTCAAAATTTCTAAAAATGGTTGAGATATCAACATAAGTTGAACCCCCCATTGGCAGCAATTATACAGCGCTTACCTTGATTGCTCAGGTCACAGTTCGGCTTTGAAGAGTGCAGACATGTCCTGGTCCTCAGAAGATTGCAGTTGCTGACTTCAGAGGGTAAGTATAGGGTAAGGGGGGGTAAGGGGAGCCGGGTACACAGAGGGAGGGTTGGGATGCAGGAGGGGTACGGGGTAGATGACGAGGAACTGTTTTCTTTTTTACAAGCTTTAAAAATAAACATCTGGGGACAGTTTTCTTTTTTTTAACAGGGAATTTTTTTTTTATTTCTGGACACTGGGAATGGGCTCCCCAGTGTCTGGGGGGGCATTTAGATAATGCCGACATGGAGATTGGGCACCCAGATGTCGGCATGGGGAATGGAGGGAGCAGGGTGGACAGCATGCAGTGGGAGGAAGCGGGAAGGATAATTTGGATGCCAGGGGAACAGAGGGTGCAGGGCGGGCAGCATGCAGTGGGAGGGAGTGAGAGGGCTCAATTGAATGATAGCTGGGGGAACAGAGGGTGCAGGGCAGGCAGCATGCAGTGGGAGGGAGCAGAAGGGTTTTATTAGATCACTGCCAGTCTGGTGGGGGAACAGAGGGTGTAGGCAGCATACAGTGGGAGGGAGCAGGAGGGTTTTATTGCATGATGCTGAGTGCAGGAACAGGGAATGGAGGAAGTGGGGCAGACAGCATTATGTAAATGAAAGGAATGAAGTGCTCTCATTGGAGTGCTTAATTCCTTTCAAGTGCGGCCGCTTCCCAGCTGTGAAATTCCAACCACTGTCACTCTCTGCTTGTGTGGTCATTAGTCTGTCAGGGTCGAGCCCATAGTAGAGTGCTCTGCATTGGACTCATCCCTGACACACTTCTCAAATGTCATTCTACCACAAGATGTTTCTTGCGCAAGCACAAGGAAACATAAAAGGGAATGTGGCACAAAAGCAGTGTTGGGCTGCAGCTAAGAGTGCTTACAGAATTCAGGGTGGCATAAAAATTGGATACCCATCATGGCATGACATTATCCTATCTCATTAGAAGGCCCTTTTTAGGCCCCACATGGAGTAATCAATGTATTTCTGGGCTCTTGAATATGAAAACTACATTGAGGCAGCTGGGAGGGTGCAATGCAGGCCATGAAAACGATAAGAATTATGGTATACAAAAACTATGAAGACAGGCTGGTTGGTGATAAAGAGGTGACATGATCTCAGGTTTCTACATACTGAAGCGTATTGACAAGATCAAACATACAGAGATGCTTGATCTGGTGTCCTACAGCAGATCATGAGGACACACCCTAAAGCTCTGAGGTTGTAAACACAAGGCTAATGTTAGGAAACACTTCTTCTCCTAGAGGGTGGTGAGCCTATGGACCAGCCTACCAGTAGAGACACTGAACATGAGCATGTCACAGACCATTAAAGAGGATAGGAATGAACTTCCAGTGACATCAGTGGCTGAATTGTGGCATAATGTTGAATCTCCCTCCAGGTGTTCACTATTTAAGGCAATCCAGCACTTTTAGTCACCTAATTAAACTGAAAAGATCAAATAACTAATTGTGTTATTACTACCAGGCAGAGATTTAGAGACTTACAGGCCTCAGTGGGCCTCTAACCAGTGTAACACAAGCAAGATAAAGCAGGCCCAACTTTTAGCTGCACAGCAGCTCCGATTCCAGCCTCCATGCTGCCACACAGTGATTTGGAAGAAGCTGAACATATGATCACTTCCCAAAAGATCTGTATGGAGCTCCAAAACATCAGTAAAAGCCAGCAGTTCCTGGAACAGACCAGCAAAGAGGATCAAAGGGACATTCACGTGCTGGAACAATGAATGGGGGTGGTGGAGGCCTGCCTAACTGACTACACAACCACTGTAGAAGTTCACAATATAACCCTACTGGAACTCCATCAAAAGGAAAAAATAACAGAACAGTGTCTGGAAGTCATGGAAGATCCCAACACAGAAATAATATCAGATTACATGGAGTTCCTGAGTACATAGAGCAAGGGGACATGGTAATCATTCTGAAGAGTTTCCTGAAATGGACATTTGAACATCTTGAAAGACAACCCCCTGCACATAATTACAGCACACACAGCATTGCTGCTGGACCACAGGGATCTGAAAGCAAGGTTCTGATCTATAGTTCTGGCTTTATTTGACTTCAGGGTCAAGGAAGACAAACTGATAACTGCTATAAATAAAAAAGGAGGTCATATTCAGAGGCACATGCATCTTTTTTTATCACAGTTTTTCTCACAGTCTCGGGCAGCAAACAGGTTCCAGCAATGCCAAGACAGCTAAGACAAAAAGGTATGAGAGCATATATTGAATACCCTACTTTGCTCAGAGTCATCACATCAGTGGGTCAGAAACACTTTGTATACTTGTGGGAGGTTAAAAACTTTCTGTCACATGTGCCCATTGATTTAGAGGCAACCTTGTTCCCCTTCAGTTCTGAAGAACTTACCCAATGCTCTTGGTCACAGTGGGAGCCTAGATCCACAGCTTAGCAGGATAAGCCAATGAAAAAAGTCTGGATGACCATAGCAACTAGCATGAATGGCTCTTAATGGCAAGACCCATCTCCATCTCAACAGGGAGACCATGGAGCTTAGGCCTCCACTCAGCAGACCTTGTGTATTGAACATGGTGACATCACATTTTCCTTATAAAAGCAGACTAGCCGATTTCCTATTGCTGGCTCAAGTTTGGATATAATAAACTGAATGGAATGTTTGTGTTAAAGATTGAAATTATAAAGACACAGTTCCAGTTCAGGCTGGAAGAGGTAGGTGCTTGGTGGGAGTGGGGGGGGGCAGATTCATAGCATACTGGTATTGGCATTTAGGGAGGTGGTAGGTGGCCCTGTGCTCAGTCAGCAGTACTGGGGGGATGGAATAGGTGGTGGTTCCTCCCACCTGGGGGTCCTCCCTGTGTGGTGTAGAGACTAAGATCAGATGCTTCAATGAGTTTTCTGGCTGGAGCAGTGGGATTATCGGACATATTTGGGGCAGCACAGGTGTGGCTGCTGTGTATCATGCAGTGGTGTAAAGATTACCTCAGGTAAACTGAGTGGGGTTCGGGGGGGTGCACTAGGCCAGAGTAGCTAGACTTGATCTAGTTAATATACATGCAAAAGCATGGAAGAGCGTCCTTTATTTTGGAGGACCTGGGCAGCTAAGGAGGTTACACGGGGCGGCAGGAGTGTCACCGCATGTAGCAGAAGCTGAGGTAGGCTGTGGTCCTCTGTGTTTGGTTGCACTTTGCTTAATTCAACAATAATGCAGATGGCTCTCCCCTGAACATGTTGCACCCACACCCTGCTTCCCTGATGAGGTGACAAAGGGTAGAAGAGAATCCACTGCTAAGCAACAAAGCCTCACAAGATAAAAGCAATGATCTCTGGTGGTGCCCAGTGGGAGAAAAATATACATGAGGTATTTTCTTGACCGCAGAACTCTGGTCTTGTTTTCTGGCCTGTGTAATCTTGAGGGGGGGGCTGCTCAGGTCCTGGGGTGCTGGGGAGTGGATAGACACTTTATTGGCTACTGAAATAGTAATGGAAGTCTGTGTGGCGAAGCTCAGGGGTTAGAGGTGGCTGATGCTTTAGACCGGGTAGGTTGTTTTGCTTATATGTATATGCAATTGTTGTTATGCAAAACGTAAGTTTAGCTAGTTCTATTTGTATCTATTAAGCACTTTAGATGAAAAAAAGCACTTTTTTGCAAAAAGCACTTATATGTAACCTTGGGAATATTTATTAAATAAAGCAGGTTACGGTGCAACTAAATTTTTTTGTGCATATGTGAATTATTTGGGCAATATATTAACCTGCCCTTAATTTGCTCACCAAATTATTTTGTTGTTTTGACCGAAATAGTAATGGAGTTGCTGGGGTCTTGGTCTCCTGAGCTCCCTCTTATGATTGCACTCCTTTGGCATGATATACAGTAAATAACAGGTGCAGGATTAGGGTGAGCTGAAATTTGTAACTTTGACCAGAGGGCCTACTTGAGGCAACTGCCACACATTTCCACTGCATACATATTGTTATTCAGACACCACTCTTTGCAAGGCCATTCTCTACAGGGTGTGTCTTATGAGACTGGATCCCAGTCAAATTAGGTTTCCTGCCACACTGCACAGACACAGATGAGCAGTGGGTGGGGACTGGGTGAAGTTGCTATGATGTATAAATGCCACCCCAACTGAGGACATGTTTTCAAAAGTTTCACAGGTTTCTTGGTTTATGGTTGTATACAAGTGGTATGTTTTAGCACCACTAATGGTTTATATATGCTTACTGGGCCAGATTCCCAAATGCACCTGTTAGAGCACTGCAAGCAGTGGCCAACAGGAGCTGTGATGATCGCAGATGCAGCAGAGACCTAGCACCTGATTCTCAAATGGGAGGGGTCCCGGCACCAAACTCATGCAGTTTGCAGCAAGCACTCCCATGCATCAAAGGAAAGGTGCATGGGAGGGAAATGCTGAAGCTACAGGACAGCTCTGCAGCAATGCCACCTCCAATGTCAGTGCTGGCCACAGTGCAGGGACAATCATCTGCTGCAATATGTTGTCTCCATTGCTGGTATCTTTGTAGTCAGCCAGCACTGCCACCCCTGGTTGGCATTAAGGCATACATAGAAACATAGAAGTTGACGGCAGATAAGGACCACAAGGCCCATCCAGTCTGCCCATTTCTTTTTCTACCTTATAAATGTGCCATCGGCCTTTGCTCTGTCAGTTGCCTATCTATTCATAGTCATTTGTATTGCTCCCTTATGCCTATCCCATGCCTGTTTGAAGCCCTGCACTGTATTCATAGCCACCACTTTGTGGTAAGCCATTCCATGCATCCACCACTTTTCTGTGAAAAAGAATTTCCTCACATTCCCCTTAATCGGCCCCACTCTAATCTCATGCTGTGACCTCTTGTCCTGCTATTTTTCTTATATTTAAACATGTTAGACTCTTTCACCTTGTTAATGCCCTTAAGGTGTTTGAATGCCTCGATCATATCACCTCTCTCCCTCCTTTGCTCAAGGATATACATATTGAGCTCTGTTAATCTGTCTTCATATGTCTTCTGATGCAGTCCCTGCACCATTTTGGTTGCCCTTCTCTGGACTGCCTCAATTTGGTTAATGTCCTTGTGAAGGTGTGGCCTCCAATACTGTGCATGAGTACTCCAGATGGGACCTAACCAGTGTCTTGTAAAGAGGGATTATTACCTCCTCTTATGACTTGTGATACCCTACTAATACACCCTAACATCCCCTAGCCTTACCCTACTGCTTTAGAGGTCTGCTTGGATGATTTCAGGTCATCAGTGATGATGATGCCCAAGTCTCTTTCTTCCTTTGTGACTGCTAGCAACTCCTCCCAGCCTATAGGTGGCTTCAGGGTTTCTCTTCCCTATGTGCATGATTTTTCCACTTCTTTGCATTAAATCCCAGTTGCCACTCTTCTGACCATTTTGCTAGTTTATCCAGATCTCTTCTCATTCTGCCCGCCCATCTGGATCATCTACTCTGTTGCAGATCTTGGTGTCATCTGCAAACAGACAAGCCTTACCCTCTAGTCCATCTGCAAGGTCACTAATGAAGATGTTGAAGAGGACTGGCCTCAGAACTGATCCCTGAGGTACCCCACTTGTGACTTGCATCTCTTCTGACTGTATACCATTTACCACCACTCTCTGTTTTCTGCCCGTCAACCAGTTTGCCACCCAGTTGACCAACTTCTGACCCACCCGAGCCTACCCAGCTTATTTATCAATCTTCTATGTGGAACAGTGTCAAAAGCTTTGCTGAAGTCAAGGTAGGTGACATCAACTGCTCCCCTGGTCCACCACTCTGGTTACCCAGTCAAAGAAATCTATGAGATTAGTTTGACAGGACTCCTTGTAAACCCATGCTGTCTTGGATCCTGTGCCCTATGGATTCCAGGTGTTGCACTATCCTTTCCTTAAGGAGTGCCTCCATAATCTTGCCCACTACTGAGGCAAGACTGACGGGTCTGTAGTTCCCCGCCTCCTCCCTGCTACCACTCTTGTGGAGCAGAATCACATGAGCCCTTCTCCAGTCTTCTGGGACCTCTCCTGTGCTCAGAAACTCACTAAACAGTTCTGCTAATGGCTCTGCTAGTTCCACCTTTAGCTCCTTAAGTACCCTGGGATGTATGCCATCAGGTCCCATTGCCTTATCCACCCTGGGCTTAGCAAGCTCTTGTAGGACCCTTTCTTTTGTGAAGGGAGTAGTGCTCACCTCCTCCCCTGTGTCCATGATGCTAAGCTGTGGGCCCTGCCCACCTTCTCTTCAGTAAATACTGAGCAAAAGTATCTATTTAGGATAGATGCCTTTACAGGGTCCTCCTCCTCACATGCTCCCTTTTCTATTAAGCTTAGCAATACCCCTCTGGACTTTCTCCTTTCACTAATATATCTATAGAAAGTCTTGTCACCTTCTTTACTGTTCAGGCTAGTGTTTCTCAGTTTGGGACTTTGCCTGCCTTTCTGCCTTCCCTGCTTCCCTTAGGGCAGTTTGGTATGCCTCCCTATCTTCATCCTGCTGTGTTCCCTTATATTTCCTGAAGGCCAGCCTTTTGGCTCTGACCTTTTCTGCTACTGTCTTTGAGAACCAAAGTGGTTTCCTTCTTCTTTTGCACTTCCTTTTCTGTCTAACACAATGGGATGTTGCTTCAAGTATTGCATCCTTAATGCTTGCCCACTTTGCCTGTACCCCCTCACCTGTGTTTCTTTGTGCCAGGGCTAGCTTAACTCTGTTGGCCATCTTATCAAAGTCAGCTCCTCTGAAGTCCCATATTTTTGCCTTGGAATGGGATGATTTAGATGTAGTAGCCAAATTGAACCATACCATATGATGGTCACTGGCTCCCAGGTGACCTTCTACCTGGAGATCTGTGATCCCTTCCTTGTTAGTCAGTACTAGATCTAGGATAGCCCTGTCTCTTGTGGGTTGCTGTACCAGTTGTTTGAGGCCCTCCCCCTGCAGGGAATCCACTATGTGTCTAGTTCTGGCAGATGTTCCTGCTGGTATTGACCAATCTGTATCCGGCATGTTGAAGTCTCCCATTATCAGAACCTCCCTTTAGCTGTCATGTTTTGTATATCTTCTAACAGTAATGTGTCTATGTCCTCCCCTGGTCTGGGGCCTGTAGACAACCCCAGTTCTTATGGCTGTCCCATTTCCTGTTTCAGGGTGACCCACAGTTCTTCTGGCTCCTTATGTGTATTCTGAATTTCTGTAGCTTTGATATTTTCATTGACATACAGGGCCACTCCTCCCCCCCTTTTTGCACCTCGGTCTCTTCTGAACAATACATAGCCAGGTACTGAAGTCTCCCAAGTGTGGTTACTGGTAAACCACGTCTCACTAATTGCTACTATGTCCAGTTTAGCCTCTGACATTATTGCCTGCAGGTCTGGGATCTTATTTCCCAGGCTGTGCATTTGTGTACATGATTTTCCATTGGCCAGATTTTGGTGTGTTAGTTGTTGGGTGAGGTTTGGCATTACCCCTGTGCATCGTATGGGGAGACAAACCTTTTTTCTTACCTCGTGCTGCAAATGAACTGCAAACATGCTGAATCCCTGTTTGACCACAAGCTGAGGGGGGAGGGTGTTCTTCCCATTCGACGTATGGGGTGCGGCACCCCTATCCTCATTTGCTAGTTTAAATATTCTGCAAAGACATCAAACTTCTGCCCCAATGCACTGACTCCCTCCTTAGTCAGATGCAGTCCATCAAATTTAAAGAACTTTCGTTCCCAGAACTGTTCCCAGTTCCCTACAAATCTGTGTCCTTTTTCCTGGCACCAGCCCTTGAGCCACATGTTTAGCTCCCCTGTCTCCCCTTCTCTGACCTTCTGTCCATCTGCTCCCCTCTCCCAGACTGGCAGGATCTCAGAGAAGGAGATGCCGGACGAAATAGATGATAGTTTGTCACCCAGCCTGGTCAGGTGTTCCTTGGTCTCCACAACTGACCGGCTGGTGAGATCATTAGTCCCTATGTGTACTAGGACATCAATGTTTTCTCCTGCTTTGTGAACAATTTTATCAATGTGGTCAGTGTCTCTCCATGCTGATGTACCTGGGAGACATCTGACCATTACCCCTGGCTGGAGATGGGTATCAACTCCCCGAATCATGGAGTCTCCTATGATCAGAAGTTTTTTGGATTTGCTTTTTGCTTTTTTTGTTTTGGTTCCTGATTTGGGTGAGTTTTGTTGTGCTAGCTCCTGTGCTGCAGTGTCCTGCTCTGCAGTGTCTTCTGCCTCTTTGTTTGATTTCAGAGATAGAGGCAGATACGTCCCTGCCTGTCCCTGCAGCAATACATGCAGAGTGCAACACATGCCCTGCAACTGCCTCTGGCATGACATAGGGCACACCTCCCCAAGCATAATGCCATGCAGCCAGCAGTGTGGCCAGCCCATGTTTCATGTCCATCAGCAGTCCTCTACCATCAGGGCAGCACTGAAGCTAGCAAGCCTTGTGTTCCCAGGCAGCCTCCTGGTACTTTGTTGCCTCCCACTCTGTTGTTTCTGGCACCACTGCATGCATACACCTGGATTGGCCAAATTGGGGACCATGGGAGCAGAGCAGTACTACACTGCAAGTGGCATGTGTACAGGCATGGCAAAGGGGGCAAGTGCAGACTGGATGGGGTGCTCTGCCTCAGTAAAACCTGGTACTGAATGAATGGCCTCAGTGTTTTGTGTCAGGTGTCCTGAGACCCACCAGTATAGACCCATTCTAATCCACCCAAACAGCCTTGTCCATACCAATGTCAGCTATGGTGCAGTGCCCAACACACCTTCCCAGGGGATATTGTGCATTGCCACATCACCTGTCTCACCTACAGTACTGAAGTATGGTTGTGGGGTTCTGCCACTGCTGCCGCTGCTCTCTGAGAGGTCCACTAGTAAGACACCTTTCGGTGCATGGGGCATTACACCAGCTCATGGCTGGTCAAACTCTGGGCTGGTGCTGTGGACATTACCAACCTTGCAGAATCCCATTTAGGGTACATGGCAGTAAATGTCCTATGCACTGCCTATTGTACCATGGTGCACCCCGGTGTTTCGTGCTGGGCTGGTGAAATTCAAACAGCTTTCAAACAGTTCTGTTCAGATTTATATAGGACAGAGAGGGACCCAGAGCATTTGGAAGGGTTACAAGCTTATTTGGAGGGCTTGCATATTGCACAGACCTCACAGGAGTACAGTGTGGCATTAGACACTCCAATTGCACAGCAAAAAAGTTTAAGACAAGGATGGGTATAAAAGGGGTAAGGCCATAAAAAATAAATGGAAGGTGATGAGTACCAATGCCTGCAGTCTGTGCAACAAACTCCCTGAACTAGTGGCCTTGATGGAAGAGGGATGCCTGGATATTGTGGCAGTCACTAAAACATGGTACACAGAGAACCATGACTGTGATGCCAACATACCAGGATATACAGTCTACAGGAGGAACAGGGTGGGTAAAAAGAGGAGGAGGAGTAGCTCTCTATATACGGGAAGGGGTTAAAGCAACAGAACTAAAGAGTAACAGGAAGTTGATGAGTCACTATGGGTCACCCTGGAGACAGGAAATGGCACCACAATCCACATGGGGGTTGTGTACAGACCCCCATCTCAGGGGGAGGAAATGGACAAGAAAATGATAGAAGGCATCGTTAAAATGGCAGAAAGAGGGGAGATATTGCTGATGGGGGACCTGAATATGCCAGATGTCAACTGGAGTACCTTTGCTGCAGGCACATCCAAAAGTAGGGTCATTATTGATGCCCTACAGGGGGGCATGCCTCAGACAGCTAGTGTTAGAACCCACTCAGGAGGAAGCAATCTTAGACCTGGTACTCTCAAATGGGGAAGCAGAAAGGATCTCAGATTTAGAAGTGGTTAGCCATCTAGGAACAAGTGACCACCAAACAGTGTGATTCACAATAAACACAGCCATAGAGTCAAGCCTTACAAAAACAAGAGTATTGGACTTTAGGAAGACTGACTTTGGGAAAATGAGAGAGTGCCTCAGAAAAGCACTAGCAAATGGGCAAGAAGGAGGGGTGGAGGAACAATGGGGAATAATCAAAACAACCATCGCAGAGGCAACAAGACTTTGTGTGAAGCAAACCAACAAAACAAAATGAAGGAAAAAACCACTATGGTTCTCAAAAGAGGTGGCAGCGATGGTTAAGGAGAAAAGGATTGCATTCAGGAAATATAAGGAAACACAGAAGGAAACACAGAAGGAGCAGGACAGAGAACTTTATCAGTTAAAGCAAAAGGAGGCAGGCAGGCAGGGCTTCAGAAAATTTTTTTTGGGTGGAAGTCAAATACTTACATGGGTTGAAATTTGGAAGTCATTTCAGTTTTACTTATTTTTAGTTGTTTAACCAGGTATAGCACACTAAGCTGAAAGCTTTTTTACAGGAGCAACCTGGGAGCACAAGGAGGAGGAGCACAAGTGACTTTTTTTTATTTTTTATTTATTTTAGCTTTTGTTGACCGGGTAAGTGCACTAGACAAATCCTGCCTATTTTCAGGCACGACCCGGGGGAGGGGGGAATACAGATGAATGCCAACTGATCTTGAACCAGATTAAGCTGCTGGTGGTATTTTTTTTAGTGAATGAGAGAAATTTGGCCAGGACACCGGGGAAATTCCCCTACTCTTTTCAATAAGTGCCATGGGATCTTTAACATCCACCTGAACTACCGCCAATCCAGGCAGATGGGACCTCGGTTTAACGTCTCATCCGAAAGACGGCACCTCAGAAATGCAGCACCCCTCTCATGCTGCATTACAGTGTCAGTACTGGGATATTAACCCAAGTGCCAGATGTGGGAACTGAACCCACAGCCCTCTGATCTCCCGGCCTCAGAGGCGAGTGTGCTACCTACTGAGCCACTGACTTGCTCAGGGTCACACAGTATGCAAGTGGAAGCTGTGGGATTCAAACCCAGGTCTGGTCTGCTGGATGTCACCAGATTTGCAGCTCAGAGCCTTAGACCACTGCGCTATACTGCCTCCTACTGGAGTCAAAATACTCCAACTTTAAATTTTTTGGAAGTCAAAATAATTCCAGTTGACCAATTCTGGCAGTCAAAATACTCCAAGCCCTATAGGTTTTGAAGTCAGCTCACTGGCCTTCTGAATACTTCACTGGCTGCAGGCAGTTAAAAGGGAGTTAAACTTACTTAACAGGTGTAAATTACACAGTAACATTCGAGTGAAATACTAGTACATATAGCAGGGCAGGGCAGGCTGATCTTGCAGATGCAGACACTGTACAACACAAACTATTACTTATTCACTCAGTGATGATGAGTAACTTTACTTTGACACACACTGACTGTACGCCACTGCCAACATCACACTGGCACACCACATCATCACTGTACTACCACCATACCATTTGCTGAACAACTCCAGTCCCCCTACCAGTTCCCAGTCCCAACACCATACCTTTCCTGCCTGGCCTGGCAGAATAATTTTGACTAGAGAGAGACTGAGTCACTGTCACCTCATCACTAGGCACTAGACAGATACAGATCACTCCACACTCAGTCACAGATAGTGTCTATATAATAGCAAAATAAAATAAATACCCTTTTTATCTTTCAGGTGAAGACTATGTGGACACAGTCCAGATTACAGAACAAGATTTAGCAACATTGAGTTGTCAATGACTGGGCTGGCTGTGGTCGGGTAGCTTAGACAGTTGGCTGTGGCTTGAGGGCTGCCTCTCCACTCTCCTCGGGCATGCACATCCTAATTGCGATTCACCGGTAGCAGCAATTAGGTTATTTTACCGCCGCATTGCCCGCAACTGGAGCTCCCTGCTAGCCTAGCTCACTATTAAGAATGTTGGCATGATTCGATGGGAACCCGGCCAACCTTAACCTCGTTCTCCCAGGCCGGCTTGCTCAACTCTACCCTTTATTAAAGTACTTGAAAGGGATCAACAGGGTGAACTGTCAGCAACAGTTCAAATGCAGCAAAGGGACCAACAGGGGCATGGACACAAATTGGCTGGGGGTAAGGTCAGGTGGGAAGCACGAAATATGTCTTCATGGACAGGGTGGTGAACAAGTGGCATAACTTGCTAAGGGGAGTGAGTGGTCATGGCAGAGAATGTGAAGAGATTCAAGGTGAGGTGGGACAGATATAAGGGTCTGAGACCAGTGGGGGCAAGGAAGGTGGAAGGGGAGAAACCTGCAAAGCAAACTGAGCTGCTTATAGGGAGCTCAGCAACAGACTGGAGCAGAAGTTGGTAGGATGGTCAGACCTAAGCAGACTAGACAGACCTATGGTACTTTTCTGCCTATAGTCATCTAGCAGAGGCCTGTCTGAGTATCAAGCTGTGAACCTGGAAACTCAGTAGACCTAGGTTTGAAACTCACAACTGTCACTTGCATACAGTGTGACCTTGAGCAAGTCACTTTGACCCCCTGTACTCCCAGGACACACCTGTAAATGAACTGCAGCTCAGTGTGCTTTTCGCAGCCAAAAGTAAAACTACTTGATTTAAAAATCTTTACAGGAATACTGGTACACTACGCCCAGACCAGATTTATCTCCAGGAGGTTACTCCTGGACAACTTCTGGAGACTGATGAATATTGTCACCGCACAGGAGAACAAGAGGGCTTTCCTGCTTGTCATTAGTATTGATACTGAGAAGGCCTTCAATAGGGTGTATTGGATCCAGCCCAGTGGTGCAGAGGGCTGAGTCACTGGTGCCATACTTCTTGCAATGCAGGTGACCCAGGTTCAAGAATGGACTTGGCTCCTGTTGAAGCCTTGGTGAAACCAGTAGAAGTCTGGTGGGGTCATGCCTTTTGTCTCCTGGTCTGTGCATATGCACTTTTGAGGTTTGCACTTTATTATGCCTAAATAAACTGCTTTGATATACAGCATTTATCTGTTTGTGGTCTGCTTTGTGGAGGGTGGTACTGGAATTCTTTGTGCTTGTGTTATAATCTTTCCATTTGCACACCCAGCTGGAAGGCAACTCTTTTGAGTTGTGGATCCACCATGTGACTGCCATTAGATGGAGGCCTGAATAGTGAGTGACACAGAAGGAGGGACCTGCGGGACTTTTGCAGAGTGTGCATGCCTCCACAAACTTGCTCCGACTTGCATGCCCAAGCATTTGGGTGGGAATAAAATGGAAAATGAAAGGATGGGTGACATGAAGTCTTGCCTGTCTCCCTGTGGCCTGCCCTGCCAGCCAAGGGCCAGGGGACTACTGGATGTGTCTCTCTTTGGCTGGAGGATGGCCCTAGCCCCACCCTGGGGGGAATCCATTGGGGAACATGCAGCCAGGATATCAGAGGCGGCAGAATCTGGCTACAAGACATGGGAACAGGCCTGAAGAGACTCCCTTTCACCCAAAGGTAGAAGAAACATTATGGCAAAAAATTGGGGTGTACTGGATATTCTTTCAGACCACCCAGGAGAGGTTCTGGTTGGGTCCCCACTTCATACAACCAATAGCATCCCTGTGTCACTCCCCTGAAGTGACCGTTCATGTTAATAGGCATTTGTCATGCAGATTTTACCTGAAGAAGGGCTCACAACAGGGCTGTCCCTTATTGTCCTTTCCATCTGGCTTGAGCCTTAAAGCACTATTTGTAACAGTATGGTCAAACATTAACATAACAGGGGTCATGGCTGGAGAGTTGGAACAGAAACTATCATTTTATGCCAGTGACTACTTGTGTTTTTTATAGAAGACTCGATAACCTCGATGCCCTACCTCCTTACTGCCTTCCAAGATTTTGGGACCATAGGAGGCTACATGGTTAGTATATTTTATTTATTTATTTATTTATATCTCGGTGCACCTTTGAGCTGAGAGCTCTTTAAATAGGTTCCACGTCAAGACACAAAGTAACATCGTGTTTAACAGAACAGATAAAACAGGAAAACATAGGGTCAGATGACAAAAAAAATACATGAATCAACACTATGCAAAGGAATTACCATAACTACACCCCTAAAGTGTGATAATGTACAGAACACAGGCCAACATAAATTGTACATATGCCAGTCAAGATAAATTGAAATCAGACAGGGAAAACAGATGGAGAGCTAATTAGTGGGAGAAAGGGGGAGCGGTGAAGGGAGGTAGGTGTGAGAAGAGGTAGGGAGAGGCAGGGAAGAGGGAAGGGATTGGGGATGGGTGACAAGGTTATGGAAGGGAGAGGAGAGTGTTTCAGTCAGGGCCAAAAAAAGTGGAGAGAGGGTGAGGAAGGGCAGGGTTGAGAAGTTGATGGGAGGCAATGTGGGGGGAAGGGGGAGAAGTATTAGGAAGGGATTTAAATCACAAGGCATGATTTAAGTGGTTCCCCATCAGGGGATTAGGGTGCAATATCCATTTACCTGAGCTAAAAATAACACCTTCAGATATTCAGGCATCCACATATCAGTTGATAAGTCTCTACTACTTAAAATGTATTGCTATAAACTATTTGAGAGCTTGCAGAATGACATGGCTATGTTGGGCCTGCAAACAGTGTCCCTAAATGGCTGATCCCCGGGTTATGAAGATCAATATTCTACCCCGGACGTTTTTTATTTCCACATGCTCCCATTTCAATATCCCTACATTATATTTGTAGATTTCTGAGGAGGAATAAATGGGCAAGGGTAGTAGAAAGACTTCTACAGGAATCAAGAGAAGGGGGGGAGAATTCAGATTCCTTGCTTTCATAGGTACTACAGAGCAACACAGGGTGCCTTCACTAAACAACATACCTCATCAGGATGGTATACAATGGAAGTAATATGCCACCAGGGGTTCCATGTCATAACGGTGATTGTGGAATAGCGATCAACGTTACAGTGAGTGTACATCGCCGAAAGTGAATTTCGGTGATGCACACTCGCAGCACAAACAAAAGCAGGACCCGAGACCTACAGGTCTTACTTATGCAGTAGGCTGCACCCTCCACACCCCCTCCCCCACTTACGGATTCTCAGCTCCAGGGGGGTGCATGTCGGGGGGTGAAAAACTTGAAAAAATGTAAAGCTGCCTGCCGGCCCAAAAAAAAAATGCACTGCGCCAGACCCAAACCCTGCACCCTGTGCCTCCCAGCCAACCACCCTCCCCACCATGCTAGTGAACCATCTTGGCAGCTGCCTGCCATGCACCCTCCCACATACCATCCCTCCTCTGCCTCTCCCTCTCACGCGTGTGCACGCATACATATACCCGCTTACTTCCCGTCGTGGTATTTCACCCACCCCAGTATCTGATCACCCCCCTCACTTGGTAGCCATGAAAATAGACGCTGTAATTGAGTCGCCATTTTTGTAGGCACCCAAATTCGGTCACCTTGTTCACTGGATACCGCCATGAGGAAATGAATATGGACATTACCAACATTCTACTTACTCCCTAAAATATGGCATCAGATTTGTAAGCCCTGAATGAGGTTTTCATTACAGGTCTTAGTAAAGCTCAGAAAGATCATAGCCACCCTGAATGACATTAGGCCTCATTCATTAATTTGACATCATGAGGATTTTGTACCGCCCCCCATACTAGATCCGGGATACATCCATTGGGAAACGAATGTTTTAACCTGGTTTGCACAACGTATATTCATACAGCAGTGTTTGTCTTTCCAAGCATTACAAGGCACATTTGATTTGAAAAGAGAAAAGAGAGGACTACTACAAGTTCTTGCAAGTGTGACATTTTATCCACTAAAAGTCAGCTATGCTTTGCCTAAGTAGGCAGTAGATGAAGCTGGAGAACTTTCTCTATTGGCTGATAAATTTGAGAGCTAAAACTAGTGAGATCTTACAATTTTACAGGGTTCTATTTGGAGACATCTCCACCTCTAGAACATATTCATTTGAAGTGGGAAGAAGAAGGAAGGGGGAACCATCCAGCAGAAAGGTTGGGCACATAAAATGGACAAAGAAAGAAGGAGGGGAAACCATCCAGTAGAAAAGTTGGGCACACGGACTGGAGAGAGGATGGAGGGATATGGCCTCTCTATTTTGGAGAGATGCAATTGGAAAATCCTGGTACATTTTTTTTACACCCACAATCACAAATTATTTTAAATCCACGTACACAAATGTTTGCTTGAGGCAGTGCAGTAGGGAGTACCCAATTTTACATCATATGGGCATGCCCTGTGTTAACTGTATATTGGCATTTCATTCATCAGGCCAGGCAGGAAATCCTGGGGATTACCACACCCAAAACATTTTTAGATCTGATCATGGAATTCCCAAAATTATTAACCCTTAGGCTACAAACAGAATTAGAACATATAGAAATTTTGGACTGATATTTCAGTCCACGGCACAGCAAGGGCTAAATGGGGGTAAATATATTCAGAAACTGGGTCAAATGCTCTGAATTGTTGCCCTGAAGTGCATCATCATGAGGTAGCTCCTACCATTATCTCCCACAATCAGTGAAAGAAAAAAGTACAAGATATTGAGGTGATGGAAAGAATTACAGGGGATCTCCGTCTGCAAAGACAGAAATTTTTAGATGTTTGGGGCCATGGCATAGACACATACTACAGGAGGAGGAGGAGGAAGAGGAGGAGGGACAAGACTAAAAGGAGGGTAGCATGAAATGGGTCTAAATAGCTTAAAGGCTCTAGCTAGGGTTTCTTTTTCCAAAGCATCATGCATGAAATTCTGTTTTTTTCAACTTCAAACATCCAGGGGCACCTGCTTTCCCAATTTCTGCTGTGCAGGAGACAGACCAAAAGCGATGGATGACAGAGGTGAAGAAGATCCACAGCTAATCCCCATGGGTGACCAAAGTAGTAGACCAGGAAGGGGCTGCGGACATGGCCTACCTATACTTTAGCAAGGCATTTGACACAGTCCCACACAAAAGATTAGTAGTCAAATTAACCAGCCTTGGAGTGGGTCCCAGGGTGGTAGCCTGGGTAAAACATTGGCTGAACAACAGAACACAGAAGGTAATTGTAAATGGAGTCCACTCTGAAGAAAGAGGGGTTACTAGTGGGGTACCGCAGGGTTCAGTACTGGGTCCAGTCCTTTTAATGTCTTTATAAGTGACATTGCAGAGGAACTGGAAGGAAAAGTATGCCTCTTGCAGATGACACAAAGATCTGCAACAGGGTTGCTTACGCAAGGAGGCGTGGAAAGGATGAGAAGGACTTGGCAAGGTTGGAGGAATGGTCAGAAGTATGGCAGCTTGATTCACTGCAAAGAAGTGCAAAGTAATGCACCTGGGAAACAAAAACCCAGGGAAGATTACACAATGGGGGTAGTAACAACAACAAAATTGGAAAGGGACCTGGGGGTAATCATATCAGATGACCTTAAGGTTGGCAAGCAATGTGAGAAGGCAGTAGGGAGGGCTGGGTTGATACTGGGATGTATAGGGGGAGGCATCACCAGCAGAAAACAGGAAGTTGTTATCCCTCTGTACAGACAGTTGGTGAGACCCCATCTGGAGTACTGCGTCCAGTTCTGGAGACCCCATCTCCACAAGGACATAGACAGGATGAAGGCAATTCAGAGGAGGGCAACTAAAATGGTGCAGGGGCTGCAAGAGAAGCCATACGAGGAGAGACTAAAGGAGCTTAATATGTATACCCTTGAGGAAAGGAGGGAGAGGGAGGACATGATAGAAACATTTAAGTACCTCAGTGGAATCAACAAAGTCCAAGAGGGTAGCATCTTTCAGAAAAAGAGATGTGGAAGAACAAGTGGACACAATTTAAAGATAGAGGGGGGGATGGCTCAGGGGCAATGTGAGGAAGTATTTTTTCACAGAGAGGGTGGTGGCTGCATGGAACAGCCTTTCTGAGGAGGTTGTGGGGTCTAAAACTGTGGGAGAATTCAAGAATGCATGGGACAGACAAGGCAATTTTTGTGGTGGGTAGGAAGAAATAGGCTGTTGGTTAAATGGGATCGGCAGCTTATCCTTTAGGAAGGGAATTGGGCAGACTAGGTGGGCCAAGCGGTCCTTATCTGCTTTCAAAGTCTATGTTTCTATGTTTCTAAACCTGGAAACACAAAACAAATCTCATAGACACTGAGCAATTTTAAGATGAGCTTTTTGGACGGCCTGCTGTCGCAGTGGTAGGGCTTCTGACTGCAATGCCAATGACCCAGGTTTGGAAACGGACTCAAGGTGTTGAAAGGCTGGCCAAGTGGAGGAGGACAAAGCATCCCAGGGACTGCTATCCTCCTCTTGTGAGCTGGGTGGGCTAGTGATCAGTGTGTGGTCAACCCTTGGCAGAGGCTGGGGGGAGCAGTGACCGAAGTTGAGTATTTAATGTGGTGTGCTGGACATCAGGCTCTTGTGCATTATGCCATTGCATACCATGTCTCCTGCTGGGAATAATGCATGCAAAAACTGCCAGACCCACTGATGGCACCTCGCGTCTTGGTCCTGTTGTGCCCACCGTGACCACTGACTGCAACCGAGATCAGTCTTCAGTCAGGAATGGCTCGACCCCAAGGCCCCACCTGGGCGGCAAGCCAAGGTAGCCCTGCCAGCAGAACCTGGATCTGGCAGTGGTCTGGATGAGTCCCAATTGAGGTTGTGGCAGCTCAATGGCCCAACCCTGGGGTTGCAAGCCCGGGCAGATCGTCAGCTACAGGTAAGTCTCAGGGGGTTGGCGGGATGGGAAAAGTAGGGGGCTGAGCCACGTTGGGGGTGATGGTACAAAAACAACATGAGCTTTTATTACAGGAAAGCAGTGGGCCATCATGGACTCAAAACCTCTGCAATATTGTTTAAAGAGCACCTTTTCTGGTGCTAAATGTAAAAAATGTAAAAGAGCTATACCTGCCCTAAAATCCATTGGTGTATAAATTTTAGTTTTCTGGTGGCTGTAATTAAGGAGAGAATGGGTTGCATTTTGGTTCTGTGAAGCCAAGAGCCTGATCCCTTCTACTTGTTGACTTGAACACAGTGACATGCCCCCACACTATCACATTTTGTGTTGTAATACTGTGGAGAGAGGACATAGCAAAATCTCCAAATATTTGGTACCATGAAGAGAGCTGTGCAGAATGTTGTCAATAAGAAGCAAACAAATGAAAACACAGTTTTTACATCAGTGTTTATTTCAGTGTAACCCTTAGGTGGTGCTATCCCAAGGGCTACTACCCCTGCCTGCTTGGCTAGTTGCAGGTTAAGGGGCCTAGGTTCTGATATGGGTGCCTCCAACCGGAGGTCAGGGTTGGTAATGGTCAAGCTGACCTGGGCACAGCCCTCCGGGACACTGTAACCCCCCCCTTTCTCTTTCTAGTGGCCTGAACAGTACACAATAATCACTTTCACAATGACCCTTATTCACCAGGCAATTGCCCATACTGTTTGCACTTACCCCCAGGGCTGGTTCCTCTAGCTTGACCCAGGAGACCCCGTGTAAAACAAGGTTAAGCACAACAAATGAGAACAGTACAATACTCTTGGCACAAACTGGAACCACAGTCAGGTTAAATGCAAACAAAGTTAAATCTGATTTATTCAGGGGACTTGAACAAGGGAGGGTTGTAATCGGGTTGATTTGCTTAAAAGCTATATTAATCAGACAGTTATGTATGCAGTTCAGAGTCCCTACACAGTCACACACTCTGGGTACCCAGGTAGAAAAATGGTGGGCTAGCCAGGAATGTTGCAGCTGGTTGGGACCCTGTGATGGAAGAAATCAACATGCACAACACACATTATTTGTAATCTGGAGTCGGAGGGCTCAGTTAGTGAAAGAAAAGGCAATGAGACAATCAGATGACAGCACTTTTAGATTTAGCTGTTGTTGCAGGGAGCTACCCTGATGTTTACTCATGATACCCAATACTAGACACAGGCAGGATGTAATTGAGACTGCAGGCTGTTGAGCTGGAGTGCCTGGAGAAGCAGGTCCCACACAAATCACCGAGGCAACATTCCTGTTCAAGGCATTGAGCAGGGGGCTGATCCCCAGGCCGGTCTCTTGTCAAGGACTTTCTCTGCGAAGCAGGTATTCTGGTTGGGCCAGTGTAACAGGGCCCAGGCAAACGGAAATGGATATGGATTCAGTCCGTTGAGCTGGATACAGCCTCCAGGAAGTAAAACACAGTTCAGACACAGAGTGGGTAACCAAATCACGACTCACTATAAGCACACAGCACAGTCACATGTAAGGCAATTCCACTGTACCAGGCAAATGGCTCTCTGGTTGCAATTACAGAGTCTCTGCACAATCCGAGAGTTCAGAGGTAGCTGGAAGTCCTGACAGGCCAATCACATTCAGCAAATCTTCAGTCTTCTTCAGGTTAAAACCTGGTCACAATTCTGTGGCTTAATTCGCTCTCCAAGTTTGGATTCAGTCTGAAAAAAAAACACAAGTTCCCTCTCAGGAACAGCAGGCAGGCATGCAGGCCAAACTCAGGCCTTTCCACAGTTCTCCCATGCGAATCCACTATGGATTGCTGCTCAAACTGTCTTGAGCTGTTACTTCTTCACTTCCCAACTCAGATCTAACTGAAACTTCAAGCAATGTGGGACTTTCCCCAAGATCTAAAAGGTTTGGTTGGCTGATCTGTCTATCAGTCACAACAAGGGCTCCCCTCCAGGTTATTTTAGGCTCCAAAAGCCCAAAACTACAATTCCTACAAGTTTTGGCCCCACCTAGCCCCTGTAGGCAGGCTTCATTTTAGAGTCCCAAATGTACTGATTGGCCCATTTTGCAGTTCAGGACCAAGATGATGGAAACAAACAGAACTGTCCATGCTGCAAAGAAGGCAAGTTAGAACAAACTGCAATATTATTACTACTCTAACAAATGATCAGCAAACAAGTACATCTTCTAACAGAGCTCCCTCTCAGATTAATTATGAGTGCAATCCAGGCAGCTCTTAAAGAGACAGTACACAGAGGCTAGACAGGCACTCTCTGGCAATCACATTTATACTGCTAAAATGCAGGACACCAGCATGGCAGTGAGCATTTAGGCAAGTTCAAGGAAGACTTTTCGGGAACCCCCATTTGTAGGGGGGGGTTACAGAAGCACAGTTAATTATGGATCTTTGAGAAGTATGAATTGAATTTCTGTAAATAGAAACATTATTAACTGCTGCCAGTTAACACACTTTGGATGGTCCGGTATTGTCCATATCACCCACCCTAGAGGGTATTATTGCACTTAGAAAATGGACTTCTGTGTAATTTTAATTTAGTAGTAAAATAACAGAGGTAAGTAATACAAATTAATACAAAGAGTATAAATAAATATTTCTTGGGGGAAAGTAGTCCCTCCCTTTATGTGCTGTTCCATCTCTTGCTGCCTCCTCGCCCCATTTATGTCCTGTTCCATCTCCTGCTGTTCTCCCCAGCCCCAACCATTATCTTCTGCTTAGCACCCTCCCTCCCCTGCTACACCACCTGGAAGAGAAAATATGGAGTTTCCCCAAGCAGTGTTTTCTTGTTTTTCGGCTTAAAAATAAAAAGACAGTTCTCTGCATTTTTTTTATTCAGGACTGGAGATGCTGCTGTTGGGTGTGTGACCTTTTGCAACCTGAGTGCACTGAACCAGGAAGTGGAGATGTACAGGATGTATGTGACACAGCACTCTAAGCCCAGTACAACTGGAGGCTGTTTATTTTTTAAGTAATAAGAAAAAAAAACTGTGGTTTGTGGTTGTGAGACTTTTAGTGGGGAGTGTAATGAGGAGTGCTATGAGGAAGAGTGAGTGAGCTGGAGGCTCTCTCTCGGATCTGACTCAGTATTTTCCTCTGAGGTACTGAAGCCTAAAAACAAGTGTTAAAAGCATTGAATGACAAGCTGGGGATGGGGCAGAATGTCCACTTAGTGCTAGTTACATCGGGACAAATATTGAGAAGAGATGTGCTGCTGTGGTTAGAATGGAGCTTAGGCATGCTGTTTCAGACAGCACCAGTGATTGTTGTGACAGTGAAATGAATGATGGGGCTGTATTGTGGGGGACTCCAATACGTGAGCGAGGTGAGCTCTGCAGCAATTTTAAGTCTTTAATAAGATGTGTAAAAGAGTTTTAGGAAAAAGAAGTGGCTGGGGAAAACCAATGTTACTTGAAGTAAATATTGAGAGGGGTGTAAACTACTACACAAGCTGGGCATCCCATTTTCTCTCAGGTATCCAGCCACAATAAAAATTGTTATTAATGGGTCTCTGCTGCTTTTTGCCCATCCAGACAACCTTATAGACTTTCTCCACAAAACTTACCCAGCAGAGTTCAGATCACCGGGAAGCCCAGGTAGGCTGGGGAACAACCTGACACAGACTATTTAGCCCGACAAAGCTGTAGTTGCACCACGGCACACAGAAAATCCAGTGGTACAAATCTTTGAAGGAGCCCATCTGCCTAGGGCTAAGAAGAAGCATACTTCCCATAGACAAGAGAGGAGAACCCCCCCCAGCAGAGAGAGCGCGTGGAAAGCCCAAGGAGTGGATCGCCTGTGGACAAAGAGGAGGCCCTGTTTACAGACCTATGTTACTCCAAACAGATTTACACCACTACAGGATGACCCAGATGTGGACGGTGAGCCCACTACTGTAAACAACACCTCACAACCTCTCGGACTCACACCCGCACCATCGCTCTCCAAGTCATGGGTTGAAATTATAGCAACCTGTCCCTCCCAGTCGCAGGATGGCCCTGTAGACTGCTCCTCACAAGTGACGCCTTCTCTGGATGGTGATAGGGGGAAGTGAGCCTCAGCAAACACTGGCACCCAGGTAGAGATGAATCCTACTTGACTAGGCCCAGGATAAGAACTGTGATTCATTGTATTGAGATTGGGGGGGGGGGCTAAAGATGGGTGGAGGGTGCTTTTAGATTCAGACTGGCCCCAACTTCAGCATGGTATCTTCCCCCATTTTATACCAGCAGCATGGGCTGGATTGAGCTGAACTCACACTATGGTCCCTTTGATGCTTTATGGCTGATACCTCGATGTACTGACCAGCGAACTGAATTCTAATGCAAGAAGCGACTTGACTGTTAGATATCCTGACTTCCATCTGGGCTAATTAATGCAGGAGGGCGGTTTATAACAACTATGCTACTGGCTGTGGGTACTCCCTGCTTCATCCCCCTATTACATACGTGCCAGGTTTCTGAAGGGCATTTTATTCACATCCCGGAGATTGCAGCAATAACAGTCTGGCAGGTCTGCACATTACCTAACGTGATGGCAGGAGTAGAGGTGCCGGTCATGCAGGAACTAAATTATGAGCTGGCTTTGCATCTTGGCTTCTACTGGTGAATATATATGGTTCAAATGAGGATGCCCCAGGGATTTTTCATGATGTGGCCTAAGCAATAAGTGCTCTGGCCCAGCCTTCCACCCCAATAATTATTGGGGGGGGATTCAACCTATCGTTGGACCCCTTGATAGACTGTAGCTCAGCCACTCAAGACTACCACCCTAAAACACAAATGGCAGTAAAGCAAACTATGCTGGATCTCGATCTCCAGGACATCGTGACAGGGATTACACCTTTTTTCACCAGTCCATAGCACATACAATAGATTAGATTAGTGGTGAGTTTCCCCCATGGTCACACAAGTGACCATTGGATCAGAGATAGTGCCAATGGTCCTGTCAGACCATTTTCTGGTCCATCTCCATGTTCTGTGGGGACCTCAGACTACTCCTTGCACCTCTTGGAAACTGGATCCACTTCTCTTAAAGACTCCGACTTTAAACAGTGGTTTACGTAGGAGATTTCACGCTACCTAGCAGAAAATCTTACCATTGATCCTTCCCCAGGTAATACCTGGGAAGCCCTGTAAGTCACCCTCAGGGGTGCCATTATGAGGTATGCAGCCAATAAGCATAAGCAATGGGAGCAGCTCCTTACGTCACTTGAGGAGCAACTCTGAGTGAAAGAACTGGAAGCAAAACAATCCCACCATTAAGATCATCACTCCCCGCTCGGCCAAGAAATTCTTGGCTTAAACTGGATATAAATGAGCTGTTAACCTGCAAGGCTGAGATTGCAGCCCTCCACCTCAAGCATAAATTTTGGGAAGGTGGGGAGAAGGGAGGTAAGCTGTTGGTGCATAGACTAAGGAAGCAGCAAGTGGAAAGGTACATACCCGGGCTAAGAGATGCTTCTGGTATTACCAGTACAGCTGCAGGAAAAATCAATAACATTATGCAGCAATACTATGCCACTCTATACAAATCCTTCAGAGTTATGGACCAGGAAGTGGTGCAAAATTTCTAGCCTCTCTAACACTCCCTAAACTTACACCCCAACACAGAGCTCACCTTGAAGTGCCCATTACCCCAATGGAAGTAAAACAGGCAATCACGGCTATAAATTCTGGAAAGGCTCCAGGAGGGGATGGCTTTCTGGCTGAGGCTTGGCAACTAGTACACTCGCATATTGCTCCCCTTCTTAGTCAGGTATAAATGAGGCCTTGGATAATGGCTGCTTCCCTCCAACCCTAACTGAGGCCGTTATAACTGTGTTTCCAAAAAAAGGACAGGATCATCCCCTCCTCTCCAGCTATTGTCCAATATCTCTTATCAATACAGAGAGTAACATTTTTGCTAAAATACTTGCAGCCCATTTAGGCCCCCTTCTACCGATGCTTATACACCAATCTCAGGTGGCAATGTGCCCAGTTGATACAGTACAGACCATATCCGCTCCTTACTGAACCTCCTTCACCATGCCAAGACAGGTCCCATTCCAGCGGCTGCTGTAGCCATCAATTTTGAAAAAGTCTTTGATTCCCTGGAATGGGACTATCTGGCATTGGTTTTGCATCATCTACGCCTAGGTGAACAGTTCACGGGCTGGGTTGCAGCACTGTATCACAGAACCTCGGCTAGAATCCTTACTAACTCAACCCTATTGGATCCCTTCCTTTTGGGTAGAGACACCAGGCAGGGGTTCCCCTTTCTCCTATGCTTTTGTTTTAGCAGTGGAGCCCCTTACAGCAGCCATCTGGTGACACCCTGCTATACAAGGCATTACTATTGATGATATCTCATACAGTACTCTTATGTGTGCTGATGATTTACTAGTCTCCTTGGGGAATGCTCCAGCATCCGTCCCTGCTTTACTCACTCTATTGACAGAGTTTATGGTGTACTTTGGACTGAAAATGAATGAATCAAAGACAGAAGTTCTCCCCTTAAACACCCTGTGCACCCATGCCTTAATAGCACCCTTTGGACTACATTGGTCCTCTGAAGAGCTAGTCTACTTGGGCATTCATATCACCCCAGCTCTCACTAAGCTATGGGACATTAATCTGCATCCACTGACGGCCAAAATCAGGACTGAAATGATCTCAGCACCCAAGCTGATGTACGTCATCTCCCATATCTCTCTAGATCTCCCATCTCAATGGAAAAATTTCACTGATGTCTTTCTGAGCAAATTCATCTGGGACAATAAGAAACCATGCTACAGTAGCAATAAGTTAAGGTCACACTGGCGGGTGGGGGTGGGGGGCTACCATGGCTAAAAGTTATAAATGGGCCTACTCCATCACACAGACGCTGAACTGGTTTAGCCCTAGGGGTCTGTTCCCCCCACAATGGGTATCCATGAAGCTAGTTTCTGCCCAAGTCTCTAATTTGTCACTGCTGATATGCAATCCTTTCCCTAAGAAAGTGAAAGGCCACCCGACCATAGCATCGGCAGTTAAAATTTGGAAAAAGGTTCATGCAAAGTTACAGGCAAATCCACTTCCCCTTGACTGGACTCCTTTATGGGACAATGAACAGATCCAGGTGGAGCGTAAACCCCTCTCCTGGGACGATTGGCAGAAATGTGGTATTAAACCCTGGAGGATGTTATTATGAGAGGTGGTCAGATAATGAAATCATTCCAAGATCTGCCACTAAAGGAAGGACTAGGTAGCGCTGACTTTTGGAGATACCTGCAGCTCCGTAGCTCAATAACATTCTTTCTGAAAACATCCTCTCGGACGCATCCTCTAGCAACTACACTGACACATTGGCTTTCCCTCACTAAACGGCAAGCTAGCCAAACATATGCTGAACTCCAAGATGTGCTTCCCTCTCAATCAGTGACTGCAAAGCATAAATGGGAACAGATTCTGCAAACCACTATAGCAGACAATCAATGGAAACTTTGCTGGAAACAGGCCCATTTTTCATACCCAGACATGAGGAGTAAGCTCATACAAAATAAGATACTTCATCATTTGTATCATCTGGTCATGCCCGCTGATCCTTCGCTTTTGGAACTCAGCAGTAGACCTGGTATTCCATGTTATAGGCTCTAAACTGGGATTCTAGGTATTCCATCCAGCCAACAGAAGCTATCCCGAGCCCAACAACACTGGTTAGCCCTTTTTAGTATTAAAGTTAAACTGCTGATTCTAATTAGATGGAGAATTACTTATATCCCCCCTATGGCAGAACTCCTTCCTTCCATAAGATAGTATCCCTAGATCAGATGTCCCATGTCATTGCCAATTCACTACCCAAATTCCACACATGTTGGGCCCCCTTCCTATCATATTTTAAATATCAAACTGGTATAGGCTAAACACTCCCCCCCCCAGCCACACTGGTCCTCAGTTTATGTTCCCCCATAACCTATGCTGTGGGTATCCTGATCTTACACTAGATTGTGCCTACTTGTGTTTGAGTATACCACTAGCTGAGCTGGGATAACTTTACCTGGTTCAATTAATGTAAATATGTTAGGCTTTAATTGTTCTACATGTGGGAAGAGTCTGCCACGTGACGTGGAATACTGTTCAGCCCTTGTTCAGTGAAATGAGTCTTATTTCCTACCCCTGGTAGGTTTAATTCTGCATTCTGATTTCCATCAGCATAGAACTGATATGTACGTGTAAGTAAATCAAATGGCTTTTCTCTCCTCCTGTTACTGTGAAATTGTTTACATCATTTATGACTGTATTCTGTCATATTGCAGTAATTTAAAAAAATTAATAAAAAGCATTAACTATACAAAAAAAACAGATTTACTCTTGAGTAAGCCTTCATTTCAAGATGTAACGAGCATTTGTCAATGCCGAAAGTTCGCCGCATTAGTAAACGAACAGCACGGTGACACGCTACATAGAGTTTAATGGGGCAATGTCTAAAAACTTGTTTGTGTACCTTTCAGTGACGATTTTGTCAAACAAAGGCAGTCGCTTAATTAACAAGGATCTTGTTAGGTAACTGACTGCCTTTCTTTGACAAAATCATCACTGGAAAGTATAAAAATAAGCTTTTAAAAATTGACCCCATTTAACTCTATGGAACGCGTCTCAATGATGTTCGTTTCTGCACATGTGCAGATGCAATGGCACTACTGTGCATGTGCTGAATAGGATACATTCCACACATATTTGCTTCTTGACCGAGCAGTGATCAGCTGTTCGTCATCTCTTTCTTTTCAAGTTTTCGCACACTCCACTTGTAGCAAGAAGTTTGCAGCACGCAGGCATGGCAAACTTAAAAATGAGATACAGTTTCATATGCTGACATTATTGGAGATTTTTAAATAATTTTCTATAATTTATTCTGAATGCTTCTGATTTTATTTCAACAAAATCCCATTTCCATGGAAAATATAACAGCAAATTATTAAAAACCTGGCAAGGAGAAGCCAGCCACCTTGCTGAGTAGAACTGACATGGTTATGACATGACAACTTCCAGAGTTACACACATTTTTGTTTTGAATGTAACACAGGAACACACATGGAGGAGCATGAGGAGGAGAGTTAGGGTGGCTGGTGAGTTGTACATTAAACTCAATTTTCTGTTTGCTGTTTGCAGAAAGATGGTTTTACAGATTTACATGAAACTTCCAGGATTTGCTGTCCATTGCAGAATCTACAATCCTTTAAAATCTAATGTAAATCAGTATAGTATTTTTAGAGATATTAAAGTGTGAAGAAAATGTCATTTTTCTAATGATTTAAATTTTTTTTTTTCATTTTTGCTCTCGCCTAGATAAAAGGAAAAAAATCTTTAAATTATGAAATGTTGTATGGTTTTGTAGGTTGGTGGAGAAGGATTTTCTGGGGGGGGGTCTTGCTGCTTGTGAATTTTGTATTTTTTAAGGGTATGCCATTCCTGCAGCGAAAACATTACAGCAATGTTGTTAACAGTGACAACAGCAACAGAATGCCGTAAAGTCTGCTCGGGACCCTGGCACAGCTTCCCCGAGTGTTGGGCCCCTCTCTGAGTCAGCTCAAATTTGGAGTTGATAATAATAATGTGGGGGGGGCTGCGGGGGTGCTCCCCCCCATAAAACACATATTATTTTTCTGAATCCACAATGCAAACCACAATTGTGGTCGACATAGTGCCATTGCTGTAATGGCAGTCAACAGATTTTCTGTTGAACTGGCAATGTAGAACCTTTTTTAAAATATTTACATTTGAAAAATTGGGTTTTTAGCATTTCCAAATCTGTTCCACAGTCGGTCAGTGCTGTTGAATGGAGATCAGGAAATTGAAAGGAGTTGGGCTGTAGTTTAAGTACCACATACCTAGAGGACTTACAGGGATGGGAAAGTCAAAGTCACGACTAGCATTCGGCGATTTCACACACCTTAACATGAAACCTGCTTTCCAATTCAAAACTGGATTTTCATAATACCTGATTTTTATGTCAGAAAATAGACTTTCAATGCAAAAGGTTTGTCTTTATTATTGTAGGGTGGATAGGTTCACTGAGCATACCTTACAACTGTCCCTTATTACGAGGGCTATCCCTCATTTTACCCCTCAAAATGTCCCTGTCCCTCATCCTGCCCTTGAGGAAATTATGCTGTCCACACAGAGAACGTGCTGTAAATTCAGACTTTAAAGCAGAAATTCATAATCTTCTAAGATGATAAATCAAAAATAACCTTCATACAGTATAACTAAACACAATGGTTTGTACTATGTTTTGAGCTTGTGTCTCCATGTTTGAAGATATATCCCTCATTATGAGGGTCACTCTCCCTCATTGTCCCTCATATTGAGTGCCTTTGTCCCTCATTTCAGTGACAAATGTTGAGAGGTATGTCACTGAGTCGTTATTCTAATACCAGATAGGATATCAGGTATGATAATAGATACAATTTCAGACATCAGGAACAGTTCTGAGAAAGAGTTCTCTGTATATTACAGAGAACTCTTTCTCAGAACTGTTACAGTATGTCTGAAATTGCATCTGATACTGTATGGTATAGTATCTGATTGTATCGATCTGTCTTTCTTCCTCTATCTGTCTGTCTCTCTATCTATCTAATTAATTTTTTTCTTAAAGGAAATTGTTTGTATGACTGATAAAATTGCAGGCATACCTATGATCTGTGTGTTGTATTACAGCATTTTGTGGTTAAAAAGCAATTTGCTTCCTAAACAGGAGTGGAGAACTGTAGAGAGCTGAGTCAGGCAGTTCAGAGCTGGGTTAGATTGGCCTCCAGTCAGGAGTGAGGCTGTGCCCACAACCCTGTGAAAGGGCCAATTGAAAGGCAGGAAGAGCAGCCCTTTGCCTGCCCTGCTTCCAGTTTCTTTCTCTATTTAAGTCCTCATCCACCAAGTGCCCCCCCATGCTGTGCCCCCCATGCTAAGGACCCACAAGACAGGGACATCATAGAGGAGTCTGCCCACCAGAGTCAGCCCAATGAGGAAGCCAGCAGCTGGATATTCTGCTGCTCAGCAGGTAGGCAGGGGAAGCAGTAAAGGAGTAGATTAGGTGACAGTACATAGCAGGAGGAGGTAGGGGTCAGGGTAACAAAGGGCCTAAAGCAAGCAAAAGATGGGACTAAGAGAAACACCCTATCTAGAGTAAAGGGAAAATAAGGGTTTAAAGTAAGTAAAAAGGTGGGAATAGGGGAACCATCTAATCTAGGGTAGATGTACACCAGGGATTAGAGTAAGCAAAACAGAAACAGGTATGGCTGGTAAACACTAGATATGCTGGGTGTGGTGCAGTGCAGTGGCTGAGAGGTGGCAGTCTTCAGGGAGACTTTCTGGAGACTGAAGTGCTGCCCCATCTGTATTCACCTGTCTGAGCTGAGGGAGGAGATTGTTCAACTCCAGATGAGTTGCCTTGATTTTGAGAGTCCTCCTCCCCCAACCAGGGATCACAAAGTCTGCCACTGCTGTCTCAAAGGTTGCCAGGGAGGCAGGGAAGCTGGACTACAGTGTGCTCAGGAAGGGTGATGTTGGTGGGTCAGAGGAACATCCCTCAGATGGTACCATTACACAACTCATACACTGCTCTGGCAGGGTGAGACTTTCCCATGGAGGCACCTACAGTAGTGACCCAGGTGGATGTGGGGGTCCTTTGTGGGAGAGTCCCAAGATTGGTGACAGAGAACCACAGAGCAGGAGGAAGAAGCAACTACTAGTAGGGGACTCCATTCTTAGGGAAATAGATTTAGGGACAGAGAGGGAAAGGGAGATGGAAGTTAAGTGCCTACCCAGCCCCGTGGCTCTGAGGGATGGGAAGCAGATCCTGAGGATCATTGTGGTAGTAGGTTGGGAGAGAGAGCTGGATGTCATTGTCCACCTGGGGATGAATTACCTAGCTCGGGATGAGGTTAGGAGAATGCAGGAGGAATTCAGGGAGCTGGGGAGGGGTCTTAAAGCAGCAGTGCAAGGAAAAAAGTTATTCCAAAAAGATCATTTTCTGCTGTGGTTATGAAAAATATTGGCAGGACTGTTGATCTGGGTTTTCTGGATGTTTCCTATGCTGTGTGCTGTGCATCTGTATTTTTGTCTGGATTCTTATCATTCTCAGGTCCTCAATATTATTTCTATACAAAAATTAGGTGGCCATCTTTTTTTCTTGAGAAATAATAATTTAAAACTTTCATAAAATTCTTAAATGATAACAGAAACTGAAAATTTTACCACCAAAATAAACTAGAAGACATCTGGCACTGATTAGGAAGAAAAAAAAAAGTTGGGGTTAAATTTTAAGCCATTTTCGTTGCACTGCTGCTTTAAGAAGGTAGCATACACAATGGCCTTTCCTGAGGTGTTGCCTATCTATGACAAGGGAAGGATAGGGTACTCCATACCAGGAGATTCAACCAATGATTGAACAAGTGGTGCAGAGAGGAGAATTGTGGCTACATTGGGACTGGGGTCCCACCTGGAGGGATGGAGGACTATAAAGGGGGGCAGGGGAGTAGTTTGTTATTTTTACAGGGGGGGCAAAGAAACAAAAAAGTCCTGATTTTCGTGTATCACGACAGTGAAGAGGGCGGGTGGCTTGCGTAATGCAAACAAATCCACCAGCATCAAATAATGCCCAAAAAACATTTAAGAGTACAGCTGAATAACTCCTGGGAGGGACCAGCCCAGGCCAAGTCAGAGCACTTCCCCACCCCAGCAGTTTTCCTGCAACTCCTCCTGAGACCAAAGTCGAAAAACTGACCGAGATCTGTTTTGTATTCAGTTCTTCGTTCTTCTGCCTTGGGAGTGAGGACTTACTTGTAAAGTTGAAAATATGTAAGGAACTTAACTTCCTTCTCAAGAGGACAGGACCTCCCCTCAGCTTCAATTCAAATCAGTCTTGACCTAATTTTGCCCCCACCTGAACCTCCAGGTGGATAGCTCACTAGTCTCTCACCCCCCTTTGCTGCTAACATAACCCTTCCAAGTCCAGCCCTTATAGTGGATCCTGAACTTCTTGAAATGTCTGCTTGAGCTTGCTCTCCCACCCTTGAGGAGTGCAAAAAGCACGTTTCAAGGAAGTGCAGCAAATGGCTGTGCCACCTCAGTATACCTATAAACATGGATGGCATGGGAAGCATCCCAGCATGTGCATCCTCACAGCACGAGCCCTTATTTACAAAGATTACATGAAAAATTGCGATTGTACAATGACAAGAATGAATGCTGGCCCCTGATTAGTCAGTCTTGGGCTAGACCCATGATGTTATCCCAGTACATCCGATTCATCACAGGTCTAGTCTCAGCCTTTCTGTGAACCTCTTGATGATTGTTAGCATTAGTGTGATTTTTTTGTATCTTCTCTTGAAAATATTTTTCCACACCAAATAAAACATCTTTAAAATTATTTTTTAAAATTCTGTATAACAACACGCCATTGCATAATAGCAATAATGCCCTCCAGGGTGTGTGTCATGGTAGGATAACGTCATGCCTTATGAATTGGATGCACTCGTGCCCAACCACCTGAGGCGTGATGTTATCCCAGCATGACACACGCCCTGTCAGGCATTATTGATTACTTGCACCCAGTGTTAGCACTTTTCTTTGTTATAACCAAGTTAATTCACTAGTCTTCCATCGCATCCCATCCCATCCAGTATTATTCAATGTCACATGCCTGAATCTGGTTAGGTAAGGTAAACGAAGAGGATAAAGCTCTCCTCTAGCAAGCAAGCATTGCATACATAAGCATGGGACTTGCTGATATCCCTCAGGCAGTGCTCTTAACAAGCATGCTGATGTACCTGGGACAGTGCAGCAGAACAATGTAAATCCCTTAATTGTTCAAGATGATCATGGGCATGGTGTGATCACACCACAACCCCTACCACTCTCCTCCCCATGGGCTCCTAAGGAATATGCATCTCTATCCATGCCCAGGGTTACACAACCCCATCCAAGCAAACACGGACTGCCCTGACACAAAAGTGGTCGCATCACATAACCTAAGAGAACAGATGCCACAGGAAGTTTGCTGGAACAGCGACTCCAGATACCTGTGCACAGGCTCGCAGGACCCACCCTGAAAGGTAAATACATGGTTGGTGGTTTTTATTAGCATCACCCACCCTGAAAGGTAAATACATGGTTGGTGGTTTTTATTAGCATCACCTATGACAGTGTGTGGTGGTCCGGTTGTGGTAGCCCAGGTAGCCGTGGATGCTTCCCACAGACTACTTCAAAAACGTCTCATCTGACGGTTTTGAAAGGCACAAATGAAACATGGTTGCTTCAGTTTGATGTGGTTTAATACAGTTTTTTTTGTCAGAGCATGTGTCTCTATTCTTCTACAGACAGACACACACACCACCAAAAAATTTACTTTTTTTTTGCCATGTTTACATTCAGGATAGAGACGGGGTAAATCAGGTCCAGGCAGTACAACACAGTAAATGAAACAATGCATTTTACAAAGCCCAACAAACCACCAAAAGACCACAAAACAACAGATCTTCCCCCTGCCCTGGGGGGGGGGGATGGCTAGGTCACAGGTCAGGGAGCTAAATGAGGAGGAGAGACCACAGAACATCTTGTCGAACCACACAGTAAGGTGAAACTACATAAACATGCACAATTTTTATACTGTAGGATTTCATACCTTCCAACAGTTCCTAATTTTGACACAGAAACGTATCTTTAGTGCTCAGAAGCCCCTTGTACTAGGGAGGTAAGCATGGCATGGACCCAGCAGACTGGCACACATGTTGAAAAAAATATTTCTTTGCCAGTATGCCCATCCACCCCTCCCTCTTCCATCACCAGTGTCCAGAACCATTTTTTCCAGCATGTGTACCAGTCCGCCCTGGTCAGCACAGCAGCACAAAGCTGGCAGGGCAGCAGAAGGCACAGCAAGCAACAGTGAATTAAATGTCCATGCAAAAAGCTACAGCCCACTCTCCCCACCCCAGACCTGCAAGGCCACTATCTCCACCCAGACTGGCCAGCTCAGCTTCTCTCTGCACCCTGATGGACTTGCAAAGTCACTCTCCACACTCTGTGTCCACCCCACCAGCACAGCCACTCTCCCCACCGCACCAGCACAGCCACTCTCCCCACCCCACCCAACCAACACCATTTCCAGCTCCATTTATCTGGTATCCTCTCCTGGCATCCAGGTCTGTGCCTCCCCATCACAGGCACACAAAAATAAATAAAACCACATTTTATACTGCATTTTGTTTATGTGTCTTTCTTTGTCTGGAAAGAGAGATGTTGAGCTACCAGTCAGCACAGTTTGCCTGGTATACAGTTACAACCCCACCCCATCGACACAATGCCAGTGCCTCCACCCACCAACACAACAGTGACCCCACCACACCCACACAATGCCTGTATCCTCAACCCCACCCAGACAAATGACCAGTGTCCGCAACACCACAGACACACACACACACACACACACACACATGACCAGCAGTGTCCCCAACTCCACACACACACAATCAGCAGTGTCCCCAACCATACACACACACACACACACACACACACACAACCAGCAGTGTCCGCAACCCCACCCACACACACGACCAGTTTTCCAACCCCCCCAAATAAAATCATGGCCAGTCAGTAGTCACTATAACAATAGCCAGGTAATAGTATAATCATCTCTTTAGGGTGCATGTTTTAGTGCAAGATTTTTTTTGCTAGTCTTGTAACACTGTACGAGGGAAAACACAAAAAGCTACCCCTTTGGTTGTGTTTGCCAGGCAATGAAGACAGAGACAGCAAGGCCAAGGAATCTGTCTGTTTCACCCCTCCACAGTGAACGATCGCAGAAATCAAAAAAAGAGTAAGATTACTTTTACAGCCAGGTAAAGGATGAGGGGAAAATAATGTTTCAACATTTACTAATGTTCATATGCTAGCTGCGGGCACAGGTCAGTGAGATACATCCCTTGACAGGTAAAGGATGAGGTGGACATTACGTTTTAACATTTACTTATGTTTATATGCTAACACCCAGTCAGCAAGCACAGAATGTCCCCCCTCCTAACCAACATGGACAGTTCACCAGAAACCCAGTCAGCAAACATGGACAGTCCCCTTCACCCCACCTACAAGGACAGTTCCCCAGACACCCGAACAGTCTCCCCTCCCCACCAGACACCGGGCCAGCGAACACAGAATGCCCCTCCCAACCAACAAGGACAGTCCACCAGACACTCAGGCAGCCAGCAAACATGGACGGTCCCCATATCCCACCAAGGACAGTCCCCACCCCACACACAGCTAGCAAACACCGAATTCCTCCCCACCAACATGAACAATCCCCAAACATCTGGCTAGCAAACATGAGAGTTCCCTCCCAACAACACTGATAGTCCATCCTAGACACCTGATCAGCAATCACCGACATTCACCTCCCCCATAAGCCAACATGGAAAGATCCCCCCAGACACCTGACCAGCAAATAGTCCCCCCTCCCCAAAAGACACCCGGCAGGCAAACATGGACAGTCCCCCTTTTCCACCATCATGGACAGTCCCCCTTTTCCACCATCATAGGCAGTCCCCCCAGACAAATGGCCAACCAAGTCCACCAAACAATGGCTAGTGTCACCACCCCACCATCACAGCCAGTGTCCCCACATCACCATGGCCTGTGTTTCCACCCCACCAGACCCCAGAATAGAAAACAGACTGTCCCCCCAGCCCCACCAAACACTGACTGCCCTCTCAGTCCCAAACACTAACCACCCCAGCCCCAAACACTGATCGTCCCCCCCCAGCCCCACCAAATGCAGGCCTCCCAGCACCAAACACTGACCATTATCTCAGTGAGTCAGCCCCAAAACACGCAGACTGTCCCCCCGACCCCAACCCCACAAAACAGACCATCCCCCCAGCCCACCAAACACAGATCATCCAGTGATTTTCCCTAACAAACCCCATCACACCAGTTGCACAGTAACTAAGTGTCCCTACCCCACCAACATGACCAGTGTCAACACCATACATAGATACATAGATACATAGACAGTGTCGGCAGATAAGGGCCTATGGCCCACCCAGTCTGCCCATTTGAGCTTGTAAGTTCAGTTTGTTTTCCTAGAAGTCTGTTGCCCCTTACCCCTGACCTCTAGAATTCCTTTATGTCTATCCCATGCATTCTTAAATCCCGTGATTGTTTCAGCTGCCACCACTTCCTCTGGCAGGGTGTTCCACTTGTCCACCTCGCTCTGTGAAGAAATTCTTTCTCATGTTTCCTCTGAATTGTCCTCCTCCAACTTCATCCCATGCCCTCTAGTCCTGGAACATCTTTTCACTTAAAAATAGTGTTTTCCTGTACCCTGTTCCTCCTATAAGATACTTGTATGTCTCTATCATATCCTCTCTCCCTCCTCTCCTCCAGGAGTACATGTTCAGTTCCTTCAACCTGTCTTCATAGGACTTGTGATGCAATCCATGCACCATCTTCATTGCCCTCCTCTGAACCTTCTCTACCTGTCTATGTCCTTACATAGGTATGGTCTCAGAACTGTATACTGTACTCAGGTGGGGCCTCACTAGTGTCTTGTATAGCGGAATTATGACCTCCCTTTTCCTGCTGGTGATGCCCCTGCCTCATATATCCCAGCATCTTATTTGTTTACCTGCTGCCTTTGTCACACTGTTTCCTACCTTGAGGTCATTAGAGATGATAACCCCAAGATCCCTTTCTTGCTTGGTGCATGCTATATCCTCACCCCCAACTGATATATTGTGCCAGGGTTTTTGTGCCCCATATGCATTATCTTGCACTTCTTTGCATTGAATTTCAACTGCCAAACCCTGACCATTCTTCAAGTTTCTGCAGGTGCTTCTCATTCTGTCTACACCCTCTGGTGTGTCTACTCTGTTACAGAGCTTTGTGCCATCAGCGAAAAGTAAAATTCTGCCTTCTAGATCCTGCGCAATGTCACTGATGAAGATGTTGAATAGGACCAGTCCCAGCACTGATCCCTGTGGTACCCCACTGGTCACTCTTCCCTCTGTGGAGTGACAGCCATTTACCACCACCCTCTGTGTCCTGCCACCCAGCCAGTTACCTACCCACCACACTACTGTCCTGTCCACACCCATATTCCCAGTTTGTGTAATAGTCTTCTATGTGGCACAGTGTCAAAGGCCTTGCTGAAGTCCAGATAGGCCATGTCCACTGCCCTCCCTGATCCACCTCCCTAGTCACCCAGTCAAAAATTCAATGAGGTTGGTCTGACATGACCTCCCCTGATGAAACCATGCTGCCTTGGGTCCTGTAGTCCATTGACAACCAGATGTTCCACCAATCTCTTTCAGTAGTGCTTCCATGATCTTCCCCACTACCGAGGTGAGGCTGACTGGTCTGTAGTTCCTCTTCCTCTTTGTTCCCACTTTTGTATAAGGGACTACATCTGCTGTCCTCCAGTCTTTGGGTACCTCCCCTGTTTCCAGTGATCGGCTAAACAGGATAGCCAGAGGTTCAGCCACCACCTCTCTTAGTTCTTTAAGGACCCTGGGGTGCACCCCATCTGGCCCCATTGCTTTATCAACTCTTATTACTTCTTCCAGTTCCTTCAGGACCCTTTCTCATACCAAAACAAATAGACCCCCCACCCACCCCACCAACATGGACAGCCTCAACAGCCAGCAAATCCCCTCCCACCCAAAGAAACACAAGCTGACAGCAAACCTTCCACCCACCCCCAGACACATGGCCATGGCCAAGACAACGCCCCCAAAAGACACATTTCTGAGATGTGAATGGTATTAATTTCCAACAACCAGCTTGCAGCACAGTTACTCACCAAATCAGAAAGGGCTCAGACAGGGCAGCATGCAGCAGGGCACAGCAAGGCCAAGAAGGCAGGGCAGGTCAGGTAGCTGAGTCTGTCCCAACAGTCCCATTCCTCTCCCGATTAATCCCCCGATCAGACAGTAACTCATTTTTTCTGACACCAGATGAAGGTGTCGCATTATGGGTCTGCTACAGCCTGCATGACCGCCGGCTTCTTCACTGTTCTGGGCCTGGCTGTTCACTGACCTGAATAATCCCTCTCGGTGGACCGTGGAACTGGGGGGCAATGGGCGTGGTGTGGGACTAGCCGACAACACAGTAAATCTTTTTCTGGCTGGGTGTGCAGGCAAGCCTGGCTGTGCCTCAGACTCACTGTAATTGTACTACTCGCTCCTCCGCCTGGTCTGTCCAGTGGTAGAGGCCTTGTGGCCACTGGCCTCCTAGGCTCTCAGGGATGGGAGGCTCAGGTGGCATCAGGAGAGCAGCTGGCTGCACTGAGAAACAGAGAGTAGGTAGTCAGAGGACTCGGGTGAGGTATATTTAAACTGGGCTGTTCAGGACGGGAGAAGGGTGGGAACACTAGACTGACAGACACTGGTGACACCTGACAGACAACCAACGACTGCTGCTCGAGATCCTCAAATAGCTATCTCTCCACAGCCCTACGCTATATGGATGCTGCAGCTGCTCCTTCATGGAAGGCACACAGACAACTAAATGGCGCCACTAACGGAGTATTGCTCACGCGATGGCGCCAGCTTACAGCACTCCATGATTGGCTGTAACATGCAGGCTACTATGGTTGCAGGCTTGCAGCCAATCAGAAAAGGGGATAGTTTTTGTTTAAGAGACACGGCGCTGCGCCACCACCCCTTCCCCTGGAGAGGTGCGGGCAGTCCAGGCATAGCCCTGAGCCCATTCAATATTAAAAAAATAAAAATGATAACTGGAGATCGGTGGCTGGGCTCCTAAAAAAGTCCTGGTCTAATTTCTCAGGGGGGGCAGCTTGCTCTCTGCCCCCAACAATCTAGGCCTATGCAGGGGGGGGCTGCCAAAGTGGTGGTGGATGAAACCAGGAAGATATAAACTGTCCACCCCCGCAAGCAGAAGTTGTTAACAGGGAAAACCCCTAAGGGAGGGAAATGCCTAATAACAGAAAAAGCAGTATGGAAGAAATGAAGAAGAATAGGAATGAAGGCAGAGGGAGTAAGGCTAGTAGACAAAAGGGAAATGGATGGGGGCTGTCAAGAAGGGTGGTAAAAGAATTTGGAAGGCCATGTGTGCAAATGCTTATAGTTTGGAAAATAAAATCCCCGACCTTGTGGCCATTAAGGCAGAAGCAGACCAGGACATTGTCACCACTATCAAGTCATGGTGCAATGAACACCATGACTGGGATACAGCCATACCAGGCTATACTCTGTTCAAGAAGGACAGTGAGGGTAAGAAAGGGGGCAGAGTGGCTCTTTATGTAAGAGATAGCATAAAATCAACTGCGGAACAAGGAATACAGGGAGGGGTGGAGGCACTGTTGGCCACCCTAGAGGCAGGGAATGGAACCACTATTCAAATGGGAGTGATCTACAGACCTCCAGCACCAGAGTGGGGGGATGGATAAGGTGCTGGTGGAAGTCATCCAAAAGATGGTGACAAAGGGGGAGGTACTGCTGATGAGGGACTTCAGTTTGCTGGATGTGGATTGGAGCATCCCAGCTTCAGCTTCAACTAGGAGCAGGGACATCCTGTACTCATTGCGGGGGGCATTACTCAGGCAACTAGAAGGAGAGCCCACTTGCTAGGGAGCAGTATTGGACCTGATACTCACTAACAGGGACAGCATTATGAACATCATGGTGGGTGATCACCTGGAGACCAGTGATCACTGCATGATGTGGTTTAATATAACTACTGAGCCAGAATCGAACCACACTAAGGTGTAGGTCCTGGACTTCAGGAGGGCTGACTTCACAAAGATGGGGAACTGCCTCAGGGATGCCCTGGTTGGGGGGGGGATCAGTGGAGTGGATGAACAGTGGACAAAAATAAAAGGGGCTATATAGAAGGCAACAAACCTCTGCGTCAAGCAAGTAAGCAAACTTAGGAGGAAAAGGAAACTGCTATGGTTCTCAGAAGAGGTGGTTGGGAAGCTAAGGGCAAAAAAGTTAGCATTCAGGAAGTATAAGGAGACGCAGAGGGAAGAGGATAGGGAGGTATACAATGAGAAGCAGAAGGAGGCAGGGAAAGTAGCCAGGAGTGCAAAGGCACATACGGAGGAGAAAATAGCCCAGACAGTAAAGAAAGGGGACAAGACACTTTATTGGTATTTAAGCAAAAGGAGAAAGACCAGAGGAGGAATTGTAAGACTAAGAAGGGAAAGGGAGGGGTGTGTGGAGGGAGACAAACAAAAAGCAGACATCTGAACAAATATTATCTGTTCAGTGTTCACAGAGGAAGGGGAATGTGAGGGACCACAGATAAGGGCCAGGAGCATCGAAGGAAGGGATGTGGACACTAGTCCACTTAAGAGAGAGTCCTAAAGGAACTCATACATCTGAAAGTGGACAAGGTAATGGGGCCAGATGGGATACATCCAAGGATACTGGAGGAGTTCAGAGAGGTGCTGGATGCACCTATGACAGTCCTGTTCAACCAATCACTGAAGATGGGAGTGGTCCTGGTGGACTGGAGGAGAGCAGATGTAGTCCCACTTCACAAAAGTGGAAGTAGGGAGGGAGGAAGACGATAATTACAGGCCAGTCAGCTTGACTTCGGTGGTGGGGAAAATAATGGAATCACTGCTGAAGGAAAGGGTTGTGGAATATCTTGTAACCAGTGACTTGCAGGATTCTAGGTAGCATGGATTCACTGGAGGGAAGTCAAGTCATACCAGTCTGATAAATTTCTTTAAATGGATGACCAGGGAAGTAGATGAGGGTGCAGCGGTTGATGTGGCCTACCAATATTTCAGTATAGCCTTTGACACTGTTCCACATAGGAGACTTGTGAACAAGCTGGGCAGCCTGGAAATGGCTCCAAAGTGGTGAACTGGGAAAGGAACTGGTTGGGGGATATGACTCAGGGGGTGGTGATAAACAGAGTTCACTCAAAGGAAGGAAGGGTGACCAGTGCCGTGCCACAGGGATTAGTACTGGGACTGGTCCTCTTTAATGTTTTTATAAGTGACATTGCAGAGGGGCTAGAAGAGAAGATATGCCCTTTTGCAGATGACACTAAAATCTGCAATAGGGAAGACACTACTGGTGTGTGTGTGTGTGTGTGGATAAAATGAATAGGAATCTAGGAAAGCTTGATGAATGGTAAAGAGTCTGGCAACTAAGTTTCAAAGCAAAGAAGTGCAAAATCATGCACTTGGGGCACAGAAGCCCAGGACCAGAGTACAAGAAGGAGTGAGCAGTACTGACAACCACCAAACAGAAAAGAGACCTGGGGTAATCATATCTGATAATCTAAAGGGTGGTCAAACAGTGTGACAAGGTGTGGGAAGAGCCAGTGGGATGCTAGGATGCATAAGCAGGGCTATTACGAGCAGAAAAAGGGAGGTGGTGTTACTGCTGTATAAGAAATTGGTGAGATCTCATCTAGAGTACTGTGTCCAGTTCTGGAGACCACATCTCTGGAATGACGTTGACAGGGTAGAGGCGGTCCAGAGAACTAAAATGGTGCAGGGTCTACAAAAGAGACCCTATGAGGAGAGACTAAAGGACCTCAATATGTACGCCCTGGAAGAAAGGAGGGAAAGAGGGGATATGATAGAGGCTTTCAAATGCCTCACAGGTATAAATAGAGTACAGGAGGGGAGAATTATTTAGAAAAAAGATGATCAAGAACAAGGGGGCATGCTATGAAGTTGGAGGGGGTGAGACTCAGGAAAACTGTGAGGAAATACGTCTTCACTGAAAAAGTAGTAGATGCCTGGAACTGCCTCCCAGTGGAGGTGTCGGGAGCAAAATCTGTAACAGGATTCAAGAAAGCATGTGTAATCCCTAGGTGGCACTATCTCACGGGCTACTACCCCCTGCCTGCTTGGCTAGTAGCAGGTTAAGGGGCCTAGGTTCTGCAACAGGTGCCTCCATCTAGAGGTCAGGGTTTGTAGTGGTCAAACTAACCTGGGCACAGCCCTCCGGGACACTGTAACCCCACTCTTTCCCTTCCAGTGGCCTGAGCAATATACAATAATCACTTTCACAGTACCCCTTGTATGCCATACAAGTACCCACACTGTTTGCACTTACCACCATGGCTGGTTCCTCTGGCTTGACCCTGGGAACCCCCTCTAAAACAAGGTTATGCAGAGCAAATAGCAACAGTACAGTACTCTTGGCACAAACTGGAACCACAGTCAGGTTAAATGCAGAAAAAGTCAGATCTGATTTATTCAGGGGACTTGAACAAGGAGGAGGCATAATCAGGTTTATTGGCTTAAAGCCTATATTGATCAAACAGTTATGCATGAGCTTTAAGTCCCCACACAGTCACACATCTGGGTACTCAGGTGGGGAGACGATGGGCTAGCCAGGAACGTTGCAGCTGGTTGGGGCCCTGTGATGGAAGAAAACAACATGCACAACACACACTATTTGTTATCTGGAGAAAAAGCAACCAGACAATCAGATGACAACATATTAGATTTAGCTGTTGATGCAGGGAGCTACCTTGATGTTTACTCACGATACCCAATACTGGACACAGGCAGGATGAAATCGAGACTGCAGGTTGTTGAGCTGGAGTTCCCAGAGAAGCGGGGCCCACACGAATCACAGAGGTGTCATTCCTGTTCAAGTGTTGAGCAGGGGGCTGATCACCAGGCAGGTCTTTCGTTGATGGCTTTCTCTGTACAGCAGGTAGTCATGCTGGGCCAGTGTGGCAAGACCCAGGCCCAATGGAGATGATTTTGGATTTAGTCCGTGGGGCTGGATGCAGCTTCCAGCAAGCAGAATACAGTTCAAACCACAGTGAGAAACCAAATCAGGACCCACTAGCTGCACACAGCACATTTACACATAAGGGAATTCTAATGCAGCTTCCAGCAACAGAACACAATTCAAACCATAGTGGGGAAGCAAATCACGACCCACTATAAGCACACAGCACATTCACATGTAAGGAAATTCCACTGTACCAGGCAAAAGGCTCTCCAGTCGCAATTACAGAGTCTCTGCACAATTCGGGAGTTTGGAGTTGGCTAGTGGTCCAGACAGGCTAATCGCATTCAGCAAATCTTCAGTCTTCTTCAGGTAGGATCCTGGTCTCAATTCGGTAGCTTACTTCACGCTCCAAGTTTGGATTCAGTCCGAAAAAAAGCACAAGTTCCCTCTCAGGGACAGCAGGTAGGCATACATGCCAAAACTCAGGCCTTTCCACAGTTCTCCCATGCGAATCCACTATGGATTGCTTCTCGAACTACCTCGAGCTGTTACTTCTTCACTTCCCAACTTAAATCTAACTGAAATTGCAAGCAGTTTGGGACTTCCCCAAAATCCAAAAGTTTTGGTTGGCTGATCTGTCTGTCAATCACAACAAGGGCTCCCCCTCCAGGTTATTTTAGGCGCTAAATGCAACAACTACAATTCCTACAAGTTTTGACCTCACCAAGCTCCTGTAGGCAGGCTCCATTTTAGAGTCCCAAATGTATGATTGGCCCATTTCAGCAGTCCAGGACCAAGATGATGGAAACAAACAGAACCGTCCATGCTGCAAAGAAGGCAAGTTAGAACAAACTGCAATATTATTACTACTCTAATAAATGATCAGCAAACAAGCACATCTTCTAACAGAGTTCTCTTTTAGAGTAATTATGACTGCAATCCAGGCAACTCTTAAAGAGACAGTACACAGAGGCTATATAGGCACTGTCTGGCAATCACATTTAAACTGCAAAAACGCAGGACACCAGCCTGGCAGTGAGCATTTAGACAAGATCAAGGAAGACTTTTCGGGAACCCCCATTTGTGGGGGGGGGGGTTACACCTGGGATAGGCAAAAGGGAAACTTAATGGTTAGGGAAGGGAGGGCTATGCTGGAGATCAAGTAGAGTCTGCAGTATTACAGTAGTTAGGGAAAATTGGCAGTCTACATGGGCCAAGTGGTCCTTATCAGCCATCAATTTCTATGATTTTTTTTTTCATAAAATACTGTGTTTTGTTTTACTCACTTATGCATGTCTTAGCCATTTATCTGTGCTTGTGCATTCAGTGACCAGGAAGTTACATAGCTGACAATCAGCTGTATTTACTTGTGCTTGTTAGTGCTTACGAGTTTTAAAAAAGATATAGACAGTATTAGTTTCATCGTAGTCATCTAATATTACAGCTAAGGTAATTACTGTTTTTTTTCTTAAAATTTGTAGTTAACACAAAAGAGCAGAGCTGTTTTCCTGATTTCCCAATTGCAATCATTCATGAAAAACTTTATGATTCCATTATTATGAAGTATCTGAGACTACAGACTGTAAAGTTGAACTAGGATACATTTGACAATACTGTATTTCTTTGGTGATTTGACTTTTAACAGTATTGACAGCCTGTATTTTCAACACGTTTCATGACATTATGTTCTTTATTGTTGTTTGCCATTTCAAAATTCAATGTGCAGTGTCAGTCACAGCTCCTGCTTCTCAGTAACTCTATCATTGTAACTCTTCCCACTTCTCGTTTTCATTTGCATGCTTTCTGCCAGCTTCTTGCTATATTGTTCATAATGACTCTGCCTTTTTAATGTGTTTTCCATTGTTTCTCCTTCCGAATTCTTCTGCCATTTATATATTAGACCTGATCGATTTAAACTGTTCTTTTTAGAAAGACTCTGCCTGATTGTTATTTTTACTGTGTAGCTTGAATATCTGTTTCTGTCATGTGCACTGTAAATGTACTGAATTATCACTGCATTTTCTTCCACAAGAGAAACACAGATGTAATCTGACCTCTCTCCATACCATAACTGATCACACAAACATCTTTGTAGGACTCAGTTTATGACTTTTTTTTTAATCATTACATTGTTTTAACACCCTCAACCCACACATATATATTATCTCCCACCACGACCTCCCACCATGACCATGCATAATCAATCATAAGCTGCACCGGATTTTTCTTTTGTATTTTTTAGGGAGTTGTGAGATTTTTGACATGCAGTCTGCAATAAATGCAGGGGATTAATAGTCTGTCTTACTATAGGCAGAAACCAAGCTTGCAGTCTAACACTAGTGAAGGTGTCACAGCATGGCGCAGAGGTAAGCACTGAACATTTGTTAAAATTTATATAGGAGATGTTTTGCACTGCTGTTTAATTCATATATTAAAGCTACATACTGTTCAATTAAATAGTGTAAAAAAAGTGATGCACCTCACAAAAAAACAAACAAAAAAATAACAACTTTGCAATGAATGTACCCACTGAAATGAATGGTCACATTCATTTCAATGGGCCCATTCATTTTACTGTTTTGTTTTTGCAAGGTGCATAACTTTTTTGTTTTAGACTATTTTAACCCATTCTTACTGTCCAGTGCTTTATGGCTCCCACCCTCATGAACACAGTGGGTGTCAATTTGCAAGTCTCACCATAAAGGGGTGTTTGTCGATTACATTAGAGGAGCCCACATACAACCATTTATGGTTAGATTTGCAAGTTGACAACTACTGTGTTCATGAGGTTGGGTGCCATAAAGCAGTTGACTGAAAGAAAGAGTTAAAAATAGTCTAAAACAAGAAAAAAATTATGCACCTCACAAAAAAACCTTTGAAATGAATGGGCCAATTGAATTGAATGGCCCCACTCATTTCAATGGACCAGTTCATTTTAATGTTTTTCTTTTTGTGAGGTGCCTAACTTTTTTGTTTTAGACTATTTTTAACTTATTCTTAATGTTGAGTGCTTTATTGCACCCACCCTCATGAACACAGGGTGTGTCAACTCGCAAATCTTACTGCGCTACCAAGAGGCGCTTTTACACATAGGTCTATGTAACGGAATAACTGTTACAGAAACAGTATTCCATTACATCCCTTGTGTGCAAAAGGCATTTGTTTCGTTCCCTTGGTGAATGTTCATCCAAACCGCAATCTTTGCTTCTTGCGGTTTGTACGAACGTGTTTTGTTGATCTGGCTGTGTAAAACAGCCATTCTAGTACCACTGCAGAAACTGCCATTAGAGCAGCAAACTCTGGGGGAGCCGAAACAAATATAGGCGGGATTAGTCGGAATACTCGCAGGGGTGTAAAAGGAAACCCGAACGCAACAGAGTACATCAGCGCCACACAGGTAACGTTTATTTCGTTTTACAAACCTGTGTGTAAAAGCACCTAAAGTCTACAAACAGTAATTTACTGTGAGCTTTGCAGGTTGACACCCACTGTGTTTATGACAGTGGGTGCTATAAAGCATCCAACTGAAAGAATGGTTTAAAAATAGTCTAAAGGAAAAAAGTTATGCATCTTGCAAAAACAAACAAAAAAATTAAAGTAAATGGGCTCTTTGAATTGAATGGGCCCATTCATTTCAGTGTTTTTTTTGTGTGCAAGGTAGATAACTTTTTTGTGTTAAACTTTTGCTAACCCATTCTTTCTGTCAGGTGCTTTATGGCACCCACCCTCATGAACAGAGTTGATGTCAATTTGCAGATCTCACCATAAAGGTGTACTTGTGGACTGCACTACAAAAAAATAAAACATTTAGGGTGAGATTTGAAATTTGACACTACTGTGTTCATGAGGGTAGGATCTATAAAGCACTAAACTGAAAGAATGTGTTAAAAATAGCGTAAAGCAAAAACATTATGTACCTTGCAAAAAAATCTTTTGAAATTAATGGGTCCATTATAATGATTGGGCCTGTTCAATTCAATGTGATTTTGCTCTTCCAACGGAAAATTGCTACATGGGACAGTAACACTTTAGAAAACAGAAAAACAGACCATGCAGGCAGAAGCTGCAGACTGAATCTTTAGGGAAGGTGGGTGGATGGGGACTACAAGGTGAAAAATAGTAGTACAACTGTTATCAGTGGTGGATGAAGGGTGAGGGAACCTTAACCAAACAGGACACAGCAAATACTGAGGACAGACCTGCATAAAAAAAGAAATAAACAAATAAATAATTACACAAACAAAAAGAAAATAAGGATGGGAAGTGAATATAAGCTATATATAGACTTACCATTCTGTGTTCAGGAGTCTCTTGGGCTCCTCATCACTGCTGGTATTTGAAAGCAAGTCAGAGTCTCCAGCTACTTTACAACACCTTCAGAATCGGTATGAACATGCAGTACAGGCTGAGAGTGATATAACTGACTGGACAGTAAAATTAAAGTCCAGGGAGATAGCTTCAATGTCATCCGCAGCATCAGATTTTTTTCTATTTTTTAAGAGAACTAAAAGCAGACAGAAGTAGCCCAGGTACCATATAGTGCAGACAACTCTTCTCTTGGCATAAGGCTCCACACCTCTGCATTCACTGGTGGCAGAGGACCTCCACACTAACTGAGAGAGAGACTGTTTGTCCTGTGCCTCTATCTCTGGCCACATACAAGTGCGGGGACCAGATGACCTTGTGCTTCTGCAGTCCTCCAGACAGACACATGAACTGTTCACATCTGTCACTGCACATAAGTACAGGGCCTGCAATGGCCCTTCTGTAGGCAGATGGAGTCTTCACTTGGCAGAGGACTCAAAGGCCCTGTGCGTCTGCATCCAGGACCTGCATGAATGAGGACACAATTCATGTATCTCAAGAAGGAAATACATTCTTTGCAAAAAAACAATGTTAATGCACCAGTTAGGATTCAAGTTAACACCAAAACAGTAGGGACACCAAAAAAGTAGGGAAATGTGGCGTTAGGATTTCTTACCATAACTCCCCACCCTTACCTCCACCCGTACCCCCAAGCAGTAAAAGGAAAATTGATTAGGGTTTACAGTCTCCAGAGTCTTGATAAATCAGTGATGGGGTCTTCCTTGGGGTTGTCAGCCCTAATGCTCACCCCGTTCCCTGAATAAACAATGTCGTACATGATGTCCTTTCTTCATGCAATGAAGACCCCATCATTGATTTGCCAAGACTCTGGAGACCCAAAACCCCTAATATTTTTTTCCTTTTGCTGCTTTGGGGTGGGAGGTGGGGAGTTAGGGTTGGAAGCCCTAATGCAACATTTTCTTACTTTTTTGGCATTAACTTGAACCCAAAGTGGTGCATTAATGTAGTTTTTTCCAAAGAATATTTTTATAAATCAAAATACCTTCATTCCATTATCCTTTGATTTCTTAGTTTTGCCATGAAGGAACACATTCTCTCAGTCACCTGGCAAAAGAAGGAAACTTATTATGGACAACACCAAATTTGTTTTGACCAGGACTACTTACCAGCTGTTCAGGTGCAGCGCATGACCTACTTCTCCTGCCTTAAAGCCTTGCTGCAGATGGGCCTCTGATTCCATATCCTCTTCCCAGCAAAGTTGTGGGTCCCTTTGCCTAAGGGTTCTGTGGTATACCATTGTGTAAAGACACTGAGGATTTGAGTTGGAGCGGTTTAGATGTTCCTATATCTCCATAGACTTGGCAAGGCGGGAGAGCCATGCACTGCACTTCCAGCTTCTAAACCTCAGCATGCACAGTGAGACCTGGAGACCTTGCTTCAGTAGCAGATGTAGTGGAGCAACAGGCACCAATTACACTTCAGACAATAAAATAACTGTTGCAGCATTTCCAATGAGGTCCGTATTGACTGGAAGATAGCTTTCTCATTTGACTGACTCTCATCATGCTTGAACTTGTGTGACTGAATGCTTTCCAGTAAGCCAGACACCAGTTTATTGCTACAACTTATTATGCTGGGCAGGTCATGAGGTGAGGTGGATCTGGAGGGCTTAGCATGGGGAGCCTCGCTCTTCTATGTTGCAGTTGGGCAGCCGGTGGCATTACTGCCCTGAGCTCTTGATTAGGATGTGCAATGATTATTCCTCCTCTGAAGACAGCCATTCTAATTAGGCAACATACTTACTCCTTGGGCTTGTTATTGCAAGAATCTGGCTGATGAACTCACTTGGGGGTGCTGGGAGAGAGGGCTGGTTGTCTGGCTCAGCCTCTTGGTCCCTGCCATGGGAGCCACTACATAGCCTCAATACTCCATAAAAACATGACACTTTTTACTGTTAGTTATGATGGATGAACCATAGCTGGGTAGCACCCTGCTGGTCAGGGGCGCTTTGGGGACATATAGACTATTGTGACCTACAATGACCTGATAGCAATGGACGTGTACTGAGGCTACAGGACATCATTCAGAGATGATATTGTTAGGCCATGCTTATTATGTAGCCTGGGGTGGAGGGGGAAATTGTGTTATTTACATAAATACAAAGAAGCCAGCAGAAGAAAGCCATTAGGTCTATCAAGTCTGGTCATACTTCAGGATCCACAGCTTGAGCTAATGTCCCTGCCCTCCCTCCCCACTCCTCCCATCCTCCCTACCCATGATCCTTACCTTCCCCCTATGCCTATCCCAGCCTCTCTTAAAGCTGCCCACTATCTTCAATGAGATGAACTCTTCCGGCAGTGCATTCCAAGTGTTCACCACCCTCCCTGTGAAGAAGTGCTTCCTGACCTCCCTCCTAAATCTGCCACCCTCCAGATGAAGACTGTGCCCCCTCATGTTATGGTTGCCATTCAGCTTAAAGCAACTCTCCTCATCAACCTTATTTATCCCTTTCAAGTAGTTGAAGGTGCCAATCATGTCCCCTCTCTTTCTCTCCTGTCTTCCAGGGAGTACATATTCAGTGCCTTCAACATCTCCTCATGTGCCTTACCCTGCTAACCTGCTAACATCATTGTAGCCCTCCTCTGGACCTTCTCCTGCAGGTTAATGTCCTTTTTGAGGTGTGGGCACCAGTACTGAACTCCATACTCTAGATGCGGCCTTACTAGTGACCTGTACAAGGACAATATAACCTCCTCTCTCCTACTACTGATCCCCCTAGACATGCATCCCAGCATCTTGTTTGCCTTTGCTGCTGCTTTCTTGCTTTGCGTGGAGTGCTTCAGGTCACTAGTGATCATTACTCTCAGGTCCTTCTCCTCCTCTGCTACAGATACTCAGACTCCACCCGGGCTATGTTTGGCAAGGAACTGCACTGAGAGCATATTATGAAGCATTTTTGGAAGTCCACAGCAGGACACCATACATGGCAGTTGTCTAGGGGAACTTACCCTTGGTTCTGCAGGAGTCTCCTGGAATCTGTAACAGACGTATATTAGGTATTTATACCCCTATACCTGCTCAGCTAATTTCTTTACTTGAAGCAGCCCAAATGCTGCAGCAACCTAAGTAGTACTGATACAAAATCAGTAGTCATTCTTAGGGCTGCATTAGACGGAGCCCTGCAGACCTCTTGCGAGCAGAAGAAGGACTCCACTCTGACCGAAAAACATTTAGGAGTTAGTTCACAGTCACATCCATGGTCTGTGAAGCACTCCGCTGTGATATGCACTATTTTTCTTCTCGATGAGATAGCAGCTCATCAGGAGCTCCTCCAGTGCTCCTGGACCCTGAGATAACTTACTTGTGGTCTGGAGACAAAAGGGTCATGGTGCAGAAGCCACAAAACTATTTGTTTAAGGAGCAGCAATGACCACTATAGGACAGAATATATACATAATAATGAGTTACTCATGCATAATAATGAATCCTATTCATGAACAGTTCGTTATTATGCATATATTCAGCCCCAAGCATTCATTGATGCTCTTTAAACAAATACTGTTGCGGCATCTGCAGTGCAGCTCTCATGTCTTTGGACTCCAACTAAGTGAAATCAGGGTCTGGGGCACAGGGGGAGCTCCTGATGTTCTGCTAAAGTGGTGAGCAAACGGATGCTCAGCAATGCACATGTACGGACCACCAGTTCACACACTCAGTGCGGTTACAAGCGGTTCCGTGTCTGTGCTCCTCCCTGTGCTGCTGAATGTGTCCTATCCTTGTTGCCCCAACACTGTTTTGCCCACCTGACCCTCCCTCTCAGCACCAACCACCCAATACCCCCCCGACAAACATAACACTGACACTGGGGGTGCCCAATACCCCAGTATCAAGACCTGAAATAAAGAAAAACTTCCCTCATAGTTTTTTCTTTCTTTACTAAATCCTATAAAAGAAAATCATCCATTGATGTCTGTTGTGGCTGTTACTGTCCCCAACCCTCACTCAGCACCACCACCCCCTTGAAGCTCTTTCTTATGCAGGGGGGTCTAACACCTTAATCTTCTGTGGACCACATTCACGTCTTCACTCTTCAAAGCCAGAATGCAAACTGAGGAAACAGGTATGCAGGTCAATGTATTTCAATGGGGGTTTTAACTTAGTGGCATAATTTCATCATTTCTGAATATTTTTGCTCCACATTTTCAACATGCCTTCTTTTTGGGACCTAACCTCATGAACAATTGCACTGACATTCGGCAAATCTGTCCCAAAAGGTAATTTCATGGTCCCTGCATGAAATCACCATTTGGGCATGGTTTGAACATCTTCTCTTCACTTGTTCATGAGGCGGGATCATATATTTATTTATTTAAAAATTGGTAACCGGGAAAGGCACACTGAGATGAGGCTCATTTCCAGGTGTGACCCAGGTGAAAGACACAATTTACAATACATATTTCAGGGCATGTAAAACAATTGGATAAGATACAGAAAGGCAGATTTTGTACACAGGATAAAACTGGAGAGAGTAATACAAGAATATATACAACTGCAAAAGAGAATTAATACAATGGTATAGCATCACAGTTCAGGATTGTAAAATGAGAAATAAATTACAGTAGCTAAGGACTAAATAAACATGAACTAGACAATAAAGTGCAGTGTGGAAGAAGAAATGGGAGTGGAGAAAAACTCAAATACATACAAATTACTAGCAGATAGTGAGGGGTTAAAATTGTTATAGGACAGCACACTAGGCTACAGGAGGAAAGATCAGGGGCCTAGGTTGCCTAGTATGGAGAAAGGAATAGCATGCAAAAGAGGTAGAGCGGTAGGCTAAGGGGGGTACAGGTGGGAGACTGAGGATGGGGGTGACAAGTGCAACTAGTGGAAGGTAACGTTGGAGTTGAGATTACAGGGCAGTGGGAGAGAAGGAGTGGTGAATATTACAGGGAAGCTGATTCCAGAGGAGAGTGAGATGGTAGGAGAAAGCTGTCTGACCTGAGCAAGTGCATGGATGGGGAAGGGAAAAAGTTTGGGCATCCCTATATCGAAGGGAATATGTAGACGAGTTTGCAGGGGATAGGCAGGAGTTGAGATGGGGGGGAGTTCCAAACCAGAATTTAGCAATGAAGGAGAGGCTATGGACCTGACACCTAGCAGGCAGAGACATTAGGGATAGGGAGGAGTAGAGGAGAGAGTGATGAGTGAAGGGGGAGGAGGTGAAGTAACAGAAAGAGTTTTGCAGTGTGTTGAGTCTAGCAAGGGAGGTTGCAGGAACAGAGCTGTAGACAATATCAGCATAGTCAAATACAGGTAATGTGGTTTTGGTGACCAGATCATGGGGGGTTTGTAAAGAGATGCAGTCTTTGTGGCAATAGAAGGCACCTAGTTTAGGATGAAGTTTGGCATAAATGGAATTAATGTGGACAGAGAAGTCAAGGCAGCTGTCCAACCAGACCCATAGGTACTTATAGGAGTTGACTGTGTCCAAGAGAGAGCCTTCAAGGGTTGTAAATGTAGGCTAGTTTGGAGATTTGGATAGTCTTTGCCTAAAACCAAAGAACATAGATATAGTTTTTTGGGAATTAACTTTGAGCTGATTTTGCCAAAACCAGTGCTGCACCTGATCAAAGTTGCGCAACAGAGGAGCAGACACTTCGGCGTAGTTTGGACCAGACAGGTAAATCATGGTGTCGTCCACATACATATGGATTTGGGAAGGGGAAAAGACAGATTGGAGGTTATTTATGAATAAAGAAAAAAGAATAGGACCAAGAACTGAACCTTGGGGGATGCCAGTTTGGATAGGGAGGAGGGAGGGAGGGGCTGGTGCTTCTGACTTGAATTGATTGTTGTCTGTTATGAAGATTGGACCAGAACTAGTTTATGGCAGATGGCACCAGGCTGGAGGAATGGAGCTTCTGGACAAGAAGGAGCAGGAAAGTGGAGTCAAAGGCCTTTGCAAGGTCCACAAAAATGGCAGCAGTGGCTTGGCCTTTGTTCATTGCAGACTGGATATGATCAATGACTTGAAACAGGGAGGAAACCATAGAATGCTGCTTTTTGAAGCTTGACTCATAAGATGAGAGACTATCCATGGCAGTAAGGCATTCCAGGAGTCTAGAGTAAATAAAAGACTCCTGGAGTTTAGTAAAGGCAGGAAGGAGGGAAATGGGCCTATAGTTCCAGGCGATGTGGGATCTCCATCTTTGTGGAGTGGGAGTAGCCAGGCCTGTTTCCAGGCTTGGGGGACAGAACTGGTAGTGAGGGAGAAGTTAAGGAGATGAGCCAGGGGGCAGTTATAGTTGATGCTGATGTTCGAAGAATCATGGGGTGGAGGCTGTCAGGGCTGGTTTTGGTAGGGTTGAGTGCAATTAGTGCCTGGTACCTCCTGAGAGGATATAGTGGGGAAGGCAAAGCCAGAGTCAGAAAGAGTGGTTGGGGGTTCAGCTGGGGAATAAATGGATTGGTCAGGAAGCGTGCAGGTTGTAAAAAAGGTGTCAGTGATTGAGGAAGGGTCAGATACTGAAAAGCCTTCAAGTTTTAGGAGTAAGGGGGATGAAAGACAGGAGGTTCTAGGAGGGAACGAACAACTTTCTAAATGTATGATGGGAAATTTGAGCTCACCTGCAGGTGGGACTTGCAGAAGTTTGCCTTGGCTGTTCTAATGGCCTTGGTGCAAGTGTTTCTATGGATCTTGTATAGTTGAAGGTGAGAAGGTAGAAGGGAAGCCTTGTAGTTTGCCCGTAGCTTGTCTCGGGTTTTACACATTGAGAGGAGGTCAGGGTTTATCCAAGGGTGGTGGTAACATTTTACATGAGCACTTTTTAGGGGAGTGCAGATATCACAGATACGAGTTAAGGTATCAGAGAAAAACTGAAGAGCCAAGTCTGTGGTGAGATAAGGCCATACCTTATTGTTCTAACCATATTTCATGTTATTTTATGTGAGAAATGCATCAGAGATGCCAATGGTGGCCTGATGTAACTTGCAAGAGATCGTGGGTACAAAGAAAGTCATGGGCCCAAAAATGAGGTAATGTCTTCTTACTAGGCAGAGAAACTGTTAGCTGCTTAGCCAGGGACTGAATTTGATTAAATCATTTAAAAAGAGACAAAAAATAATTAAGTATAGCTGGAAGCAAGCACATCCATTTGTGTCTGAACAGCCCACAGCATCTAAAGGAGCCTGGTTGTCTGTGGACCTTTTGTACTGAGAGGACTTCTCTGAGGTAATCTAATTACAGCCAAATGTACTAGCATTTGGGGACATTGCTGTGCTCACTGTAACTTAATTGTAACCATTTGGGGGGAGGGTGGATCTACTCCTGGAATTCAGGCTGGTTGAAACTGGTTTGCTCTCCTATTCAGAGATGAACATGTGTTTTCCTTTTTTTGAATAAAATACTAAATGCTGATTGGTTGCATAGCCACTGAGATGGAATGGTAGCCAACCACAGGTCAAGCCAGTATCCACTGGATCTGCCCTTTTAAAAACCCATAAAACAAGGCTGCAGAAGGTTATCAGAGCCTTTTGCCCTTCTGTTTTTGCTTGTGACCTTTTTCCTAGGCAGTACCTTAGCTAGAAGCATTTTATTTTCAATATCCTACAACCAATGTCTAAAATTATCTGCCTTTCAGTAATTTACTGCATTTATTAAACAATTAGTAAAAAAATCTGGCTTCTTTTAAGATAATTCTGCCAATGTCTTTTGTGTGTGTTGTGTTGAAAAGGGTTGTTCAAACTACGCTACGCCTGTGTAACTGCTTTAAGGGCCAAACACTACCAAAATTAAGTACCACAAGGGACACTGTGGATGAAAGGAGGGGGAATATGAAAGGTCTTAGGAGGGGTCTGTGAGGGATTGAACTGGTCTCTGCATTTCTGGTGAAAGGCACATATAGGGTGTTACAGGGCATACCCTGATGGTCTAGACATGCCTGTGGCTTTTCTGGTTCATTATGCAGTGGCCAAGAGTATTCTCTCCAAGGAACACCGATTCAAGACTATATTTGCACCCCCTCACATGGATAGAGGGCACCCCAGGATCCTCTGGCATACGTTCAGTTGTAAATCAGCAAGCTTGCTAAAAGAACCCTGATCACAATGGGATTGAATGTAGCCCAGGGAAATTACAGCCCCACAGGAGTGGGCTTTTGACACAGTCAACATCAGAGCTGCAAATAAAGGAGACCAGTTGGTTAAGGATAGGTCATGGAGGAGGAAGATTAGTCAAGGTTGCGGAGAGGGTGATACCAAATATATTTGGGGACAGATTGGGGGATAGAAATTTTTCTTATGCAGAACATGGCAGGGCTGGCAATATAGCCTGAAGGTTAGAGTAATGAGCTGTGAATGAGCTTGGTACATCCAACAGTCCTGGGTTTGGTTCCCACAACCTTCACTTGCATACTGTGTGACTCTGAGCAAGTCACTTAACCACCCAGTGCTCCTAGATTCCCCCTGAAAACAGGCACATGTGCCTAGTGGGCCTTACCCATTTACCAAAGACTAAAAAAATAAAAGTAAAACAATGATACAGTGATCGCTGAGGACATCAGGGAGTATGCCAGCAGCAGAGATGTGGTGGGGGAGGTGGGAGGTAAGAAGCCAGTCATGTAAAGAGTGGTTTAGGGATCATCATCTGTCTATCCATTCAGTGACTCCATCAGTGCTCCAGGAAGGGAGTGGGGTAGGTGGAGGGGTGATGGGGTAATGGGAAGGGGGTACTTAGGATTTTGATAAGTTGTGCTGATCAGGCCATTTCACTGTTACCTAAAACTGCTGTATATGCTGGGCCTTGCAGATGTGTTGTCCCAGTTTCCCACGCTCTTATATGAGTCTTTATCTTCTTCCTGATGGGGGAGGGAAGCTGCTGGTCGAACGTTTGTGTTTGTGCTTTAACATGTTTAATAAAGCATATTAAATTGGTAAAAATTGATTTAGGGATTTAGGATTAAGGCGAGTTGGCTCTGATATCATCTGGGTGAGGCTGAGTGACTCAATTGTTAGGATGGTGGATTTGGAGGAGGTGGAAAGCCAATCCAGGTTGAAGTCACTGGAAAAGATGAGCTCACCCCTGACTGCGAGGGAGGAGATGGTGGAGATGAACTCACTATGGATTTGTGAGCTACTTTTGGGGAACTATATAGTACTCCAAAATAGACTGGGGGGTGGAAGGAAGAAAGAGAGAAGGACAATGAGAAACTCATGGGAGGTGGGACAATTTTCACAGTGAGAGTTGGAGCATGAGAGGGATTGTCTAGTGTAGACTGCCACGCCACCTCCAGGTTTACTGCGATCCTGTCATAGTAGATTGAAGTTGAAAATGGAAAGGGAAGAGTCAGGGATCTTGGCAGAGAGCCAAGATTTAGTCATGCAGAGGACATCAGGGAAGTGCAGAGTGACTCAGACTTTGAGGGCATCTATCTTGAGTAGAAGGCTCCTTGCATTTAGATGGAATATTCCCTTTGGTAATTCAGAAGGAGTTGGGCTAGGTGGGGGGCCGGGTTTGTTTTGACATCTCCAAAGAGGATTAAGAGCAGTAGGTAGAGTCAGAGTTGGGAAGGGTATTTAGTCCTGCTGGGGATACAAGGGTGGTGAGGGGAAGAAGAGAGGCAGACACAGCAGAGGAGGGCTTCAAGATTTAGTGAGGAGAATGAAAGTATGCCAGAATGCACTGGCGAAGGAGGAGGGAGGAGGGAAGGAGTAGGCAACGGGGAGGTGCGGTAACAGAAGGGGGGAGTTTGAGAAGGTGGAGATCGGGAGCTATATAGAGAGGTAAGAGCAGGACAGGCTGTGAAGATGGGGGGAGGAAGGGGTAAAAAGCAGGTGAAGGGGAAAGGGAGGGGGGAAGGTAGAGGCAAGAGGAAGAATGCCAAATCAGGATTTGGGAGAATGGGGAGAGGGTATGAAGAGAAGAAGGCAAAGGAAGATTAGGGAGAGTGGGTGCATAATAGAGTGAGTGAGGAGAAGGGGGAGTAGGTGGGGGTCTGGGGCTTGAGAGAGTAAATAGGGAACTGGATTAGCATGAATAAAGAAGGAGTAAAGGTCTTGGGTCAGAGAGCTAAGGTTATGGACCTATCTGGTAAGGGGCCTGAAGTAGTACATTGAGGATACAATGTCCCAGAGGGTAGCTGAAGCATGCTGGCAGTCAGGAGCAGAGGGGGTATAGCAGGGTCACTAATCAGGGCAGGAGGGGGAGCAGTAAGCATGAGTGAGGGACTAGCAAGTATCTAGCAGAAGGAAAGTAGGGGGATGGGGAGATTCATTTGTTATAATAATAATAATAATAATTTTATTTATAAGGCGCCTTTCAATTGTCAAAGTGCTGTACATCAATACAGATTAAAAATACAAATCATTAAAAAATATAACTTTGTTAAAACAATTTTTACAATCAATATTCTAAAAATGCAGTTTTCCATAAAAAAGTCTTCAAACCTCTCTTAATGGCCTCCACAGAAGTGCACTCCAGCAACCGAAGGGGTAGAGAATTCCAAAGGATGGGGGCCACATATGCAAAAGCCCGAGCACCCGAAGAGTTCAAATTCACCCTTGGAACCTCTAGCAACCCCTCATCGGCTGAGCGGAGTGATCAATTAGGGCGATAGGGAATCAGAAGTTCTTTCAGATAGACTGGTCCCAGATTGTGTAGCGCTTAGAAAGTCAGCAATCTGACTTTAAAGGTGATCCGCAACCGAATTGGCAGCCAGTGCAGTTCGCGCAGCACTGGAGTAATGTGACAAGACCTACTAGAACCTGTCAAAAGCTGGGCTGCAGTGTTCTGCACTAGCTACAGGCAATGGATTTCAACCCCAGAAAGTCCTAGGTAAAGGGAGTTGCAATAATCCAAGCGCGAGGACACAAAGGCATGGACTAAAGTTGGCAGGTCGGCAGACAGAATAAGATGCTGAATCCTGGCGATGTTCCTAAGATGATAAAAGGAAGTCTTGATGACTGCTGACACCTGCGAATGCAGAGTCAGCCCGTCATCAAGAACTACCCCCAGGTTCTGCACCTGTTCAGAGGTCGGAAGAGAAATGCCTCCAAGAAGAATTACGGAAGATGCGCCATCACCCAACCTCCCTATCTGTCAATCCGGGTCCACAACCAGTACCTCAGTCTTATCAGAGTTCAACCTCAGCCAGCTAGAATGCATCCACTCCTGGTTTTCTTTTAGACAGCTATTAAAGACCGAGAGAGCTCCCTCCTGGTCGGGGCCAAAAGAAAGGTAGAGCTGGGCATCATCTGCACAACAGTGAAACCTCAGCCCATACCTCCTCACAATGTCTCAGATGGGTAGCAGATACACAGCAAATAACATGGGTGACAATACTGAACCCTGAGGCACCCCACACAACAGAGCCATTGAATCCGAGGAAAAAAACTCCGGACACAACTCTTTGTGATCTCCCAGTGAGGAATGATGTGAACCATCTTAAGACAGTTCCAGATATTCCACAGAACAGCCTCAGGCATTCTATCAACACCATGTGATCTACAGTATCAAAAGCTGAAGAAAGGTCAAGGAGAACCAAAATGGAATGACTCTTCCGATCTCTGGCCATCAGGAGATCATTGAGCACCCAAACCAGGGCTGTCTCGGTACTATGTCTTTTATGAAAACCAGACTGGAGGGGTTCATAGACGTCATGGATGGTCAAATGGTCTTCCAGTTGTGCAGCCACTACTTTCTCAATCACCTTCCCAACAAAGGGAAGGTTAGAGATGGGTCTGTAGTTTGCGAGACAGTCAGGGTCCAAGGTAGCTTTCTTCAAGAAGGGTGTCACCACTGCCTCTTTCAGGGAGCTGGGAAACTCACCAGATTCCAGGGAGCACCTGACTATCTGCATAAGGACTGGACCAATGATGTCAATACAACCCAAAATTAGGGCGGTTGGTCCAGGGTCCAAACTACAGCATGTAGGGTGCATATACTGGATGATCCTCATGACATCAATGAACTGTAGCTGACCGAAGGAACTCCAGGAAAACTGAGGCACCGTAATCTCACACCGGTTCACGGCAACCCCCCTAGAGTGTGATGGCAGTAGTTCGGCCCTAATGTTGGCCACCTTATTTACGAAGAACCGAACAAGCTCATCGCACTCCAGTTGCAAAAAGACTTTCCGAACTTGCAGACAGGCTGGATTGCACTGTCTGTCCACAGTTCAAAACAGCTGAGCTGGTCGATTCTGAGCAACCGCAATCTCCCATGACAGGAACTCTGCCTTCTTACGGGTGATTGCAGATTGATAGACCAAATAATGATCCATCAATCTAAGGTGGTTGGCATCAAAGGCAGACTTATGCCAGCAACAATCTAACCTTCGCCCCTTTCTCTGCATCTCCCTCAATGTCCCATCAAACCAAGGGGACTTGGGGCGAAGGGATAGGGGGCGAACATAAACTTGAGCAATGAAATCTAGAGCCCCTGCAATGGCTGTGTTATAGGCTGACATGAGGGTCTCTGGATCACTGCTTGCCAATGTGGGGGATGAGAGGTCAAGCACCGCCGCAAGGCCTTGGGGATCTATATCCCGCAAAGGGCGGTACCTGACCAACTCCAAAGGGTCAGGCCTTCTAGAAGGGAGCAAAATCTAAACCCTACGGTGTAATGATCTGACCACCCGATGGGTTCCACCCCCACATCGGATGCTTCAACTCCTAGAAGGAAGATTAGGTCCAAAGAGTGTCCACATTTATGTGTAGCAGAGGAAACAACCTGTGTAAGGCCCAGCGTTGTCATTAACTGGAGGAATATACAAAGAAGAATGATTTAAATAGAGAAAAGTAAGGGGTCAAGAGAGATGTGTGAGACTCTTATAGTACTTACAGAGAAGATTTGTTAAAGATAGAGGAGTTTCTCTTTGACATTCACTAGGTGGCAGTAAAGTGGATATGGGGGGGTGGCTGATTGAAGCTAAAATTTAATTCACTGCCTGAACTCTTGATTGGCAGTATAGCCTAATGGTCAAAGGTGCCAGGCAGTGGGAGGACCAGGAAGCAGCAGCCCAGGGTTTGAAACCCAAAGCCTCCACATATAACCATGTGACTGGGTCATGTGAGCAGTATGAGTCCCAGTGGGAAGTGAACAGTTCACTTTAAGCACGGAGAGTATGTAAGGGAGGGGGGTTCTGGAGAGAAGTCCAAAACATGTTATTGGTAGGGGTGCAAAAGTGGGCTGATTGGTTCTGGTGGATTGTTTTTAAATGTAGCACCACCCCGGGTGGGAAGGTGGTTGGGGGTTGGGTGGGCAGAGGCTAATGGTGCCACATGAAGTACAGTGCTGTAACAGAGCACAGAGAAGCCTGGCGCAGTGTACCTGGCTGGAGGAAGAGCTTTATTCCAGTTTTGGGGGGGGGAGGAGAGGAAGGTCTGGCCCTCACCCTTGCATCTGATGACTGAGCTGCCTGTGAAAAAAGCCAGACAAGGGGATTAGAGGGCGAGCTGAAAGGCAATGGAAATAGGGATCATGGCTGGGAACAAAGATGAGGCCAAGGCAGGAAACAAGGAGTTGGGGGGGAGGAGGAGACATAGAGAGATGAGTGGCAGGGTTCAGAGGCAGAGAAAGGATTGATACTAAACAGCAGTAAACAGTGCACCTAAGCTCCATTTACCAGAGATAAAAATGGACCCAGAGCACAGGTACCTACATCCAGCTCAAAAATGCAGTAGTTAACAATGCTCTATCGGAGACACTATCCCAGTCTGAAAGCAGGCTGCACTAGACACCAATTAAATTAACATTCAGAACACAGTCAATTTGGCTACAAAATGGCCCTAGACCCTTAAGGTAACTGTTCAAAATGCATTACGAACAGGGCAGAGTGATCAAACAATCAGCATTTAAATATTAACAGCACTGGTATGCCGACAGAGCACAGCAGGAGCCTGGCGCAGTGTACCTGGCCTGAAGAGGAGCTCCATTCCAATCGTTGTTGGGTGAGGAAGGGAGGGGAGAAAGATCTGGTCCCCACTCTCATGTCTGACAACTGAGTTGCCTGACTGGAAGAGGAGCTTCATTCCAATCAGTGTTGGTGGACGGAGGGAAGGGGAGGGGAGGGAAGGAAGGTCTTGCCCTCACCCTCATGTCAGACTGAGCTGCCTGGCTGGAAGAGGAGCTCTATTCTGATTGGTGTTGGGGGAGGAAGGGGAGGAAGGTCTGGCCCTCACCCTCACGTCTGACAACTGTGCTGCCTGGTTGGAAGAGGAGCTCTATTCCGATCAGTGTTGGAGGAGGAAGGAGAGAAAAGTCTGGCCCTCACCCTTGAATCTGAGGTGTCATAAGAAGCCTATGTTGAACATTTGGTGTAAAAATATTAAAAAAACAACATTCTGAGTCTACATTGAATTTTGTGGACACAGGCTCATAACTTTGGTATTTTGCAATATTTTTCACCCATATTTACAGCATAGCCATTTCCTTACAGCACCTCATTAATGTGACAGCTGTTATTTTTGAAATACTGGCGAAAATGTGTTTTTATATCCCAAAAGGTGATTTTACGGTCACTGCACAAAATCAACTTTTGGACAGGAGTTCAAAATTTTCTGTGCCCTTGTTCATGAGGAGGGGTCATAAGAATGTTATGTTGACAATTTGTCACGAAAATATTAAAAAACAACAAAGTAATGAGCCTACATTGCATTTTGCAAATGCAGGCTTGTAACTTTGGTTATTTTCAATATTTTTATCCCAGATTTTCAACTTGGCCATTTTTCTACAGCACCTCATGAATGTGACATATGTCATTTATCACACCTAAGTGCAGCCCTCATGGCTTCTGCCAGAGTTTGTTATACTATGGCTATGGTTTACTGGGCCCAGCACTAGAATCTATTCTTCCCACTACAGAAATGGAGCTCAGGAAGAGTACACTGTGAAGACATGCCATCTACATATAAATTATTTTACTCTAAGGGTTAAGGAGAACCTATGATGTAGTTATCTTTTAAAGCAGCTTGACATCATTTGCTTGGATTTAGGCTGCTGAAGCCTATATGCCAGACTTCAATGGCTGAATCTATTATAACATAATTACTGTTATGGGTCCCACAGCCAGTGCTGTGATTTTCACCCATAGGAACTTACATCAACTTGTGCAGAGGAGAAGAGGTAATCTTCTCCCCATCTTGGAAGCATACTTAAGGTGGCATCCAGTTGGCACACCGCTATTTAATATCTATAACATACTTCACTGTGTGCTCTATGTTTAGTTCCCCTTCCTTGTAGCTTGCTTTGTTTTTGTTCTGCCTCTCCAGGCCCTATCTGGCAGTCTGAGTTCTGCTGAGTAGCTCCAGCCAAAGCACATTTACTCAGGCCTCAGGACTTAAAATGATATGCAAGGACAAACTCAACTATGTTTTTGTTCCTCTTTAGGTTCAAAGGCTCGTATCTAAATAATGATATGGGAGGCCTTGCATTAATGTCTCCAGTAACTTGTATCCTGAGGCATATTTCTAGCAGGAGGCGAGAGGTGATTATGCCCTTGTATGGGTCTCTGGTTCGACTATTGTTTGAATATGGGGCACAGGTTTGGTCACAAATATAAATACAGAAAAGGATATGTTGGAGAAAGTTCAGAGGAAAGTCACAAGTGTCGTAGAGGGGCAAAAAAGGAAGGATTATCGGGCTAGATTAGTGGGTTTGGACCTTTTTCCCCCTGGAATACAGAAAGGCCAGAGAGGACATGTATATGCTGTTTAAGACATTTACTGATGATGATCTATGGGATAGCTTAGGGCTAATATTAAGGGAGTAGATATGCAATACTACAGGTCAACCACTACAGCTAGAAGGCGAGCAGTGTAAAACCAGTAGGAGATTAAACTGGTTTACCCAGAGAGTGATTCAAACTTTGAATAATCTGCCTCTGGAGATGGTATGAGGTAAGTCCATTGACAGCTTTGAATTAAAATTGGATAATCTATATAACATAGAAATATAGAAACATAGACTTTGATGGCAGAAAAGGACCACTTGGCCCACCCAGTCTGCCCATTTCCCTACCTACTGGATAAGCTGCAGATTCTAGTTAACCAACAGCCTGCTTCCTGCAACCCCGCACTATAATTGCTTTGTGTCTGTCCCAAGCATGTTTGAATTCCCCCACTGTTTTAGACACAACGACCTCCTCACGAAGGCTGTTCCATGTAGCCACCACTCTCTCCGTGAAAAAGAATTTCCTCACATTACCCCTGAGCCGTCCCCCCTCTATCTTTAAACTGTGCCCCCTTGTTCTTACACATCTCTTTTCTGAAAGATGCTACCCTCCTGGACTTTGTTGATTCCTTGAGGTACTTGAACGTTTCTATCATGTCCCCCCGTCCCTCCTTTCATCAAGGTATACATATTAAGCTCTCTCAGTCTCTCTTCATATGGTTTCTGATGTAGACCCTGCACCATTTTAGTTGCCCTCCTCTGGACTGCTTCCATCCTGTCTATGTCCTTGCGTAGATGAGGTCTCCAAAACTGCACACAGTACTCCAGATGGGGTCTCACCAACTGTCTGTATAGAGGGATAATCACTTCCCTTTTTCTACTTGTGATGCCCCTTCCTATGCATCCCAGTATCCCCCTGGCTCTCCTTACTGACTTCTCACATTGCTTACCCACCTTTAGGTCATCTGATATGACTACTTCCAGGTCCCGTTCCATTTTTGTTGTTGTTAGTACCTCCCCTGCTATTGAGTACTCTTCTCCTGGGTTTTTGTTTCCCAGGTGCATTACTTTGCACTTCTTTGCATTGAATCTAAGTTGCCATATGTCTGACCATTCCTCCAACCTTGCCAAGTCCCTTCTCATCTTTTCTACCGCCTCTTGTGTATCAACTCTGTTACAGATCTTTGTGTCATCTGCAAAGAGGCATACCTTTCCCTCCAGACCTTCTGCAATGTCACTTATAAAGATGTTAAAGAGGATTGGACCCAGTACTGAGCCCTGAAGTACTCCACTAGTAACCCCTCTTTCTTTGGAATGTGTTCCATTCACTATTACCTTCTGTGTCCTGTTGTGCAGCCAGTTCGCTACCCAGGCTACCACCCTGGGACCCACTCCCAGGCTGGCTAACTTGATTATTAATCTTTTGTGTGGGACTGTGTCAAATGCCTTGCTAAAGTCTAGGTAGGCCATATCCACAGCCCCTCCCTGGTCTATTACTTTGGTCACCCAGTCAAAGAAATCAATTAGATTAGTCTGACATGACCTTCCTGCTGTAAATACATGTTGCTTTGGGTCCTATGCCCCGCTGGCCTCTAGGTGCTCAACAATTCTTTCTTTCAGAAGTGATTCCATCATTTTCCCTACCACTGAGGTCAAACTTACAGGTCTGTAGTTTCCTGCTTCTGCCTTGCTCTGATTTTTGTAAAGGGGAATCACATCTGCCCTCCTCCAGTCCTCAGGTACCACCCCATCCTGCCATGATTTGTTAAAAAGTGTGGTCAGTGGTGTCACTAGGTCCCCCCTTAGTTCTTTTAGGATTCTGGAGTGAATCCGCCAGGCCCCATTGCTTATCCACCTTGAGTTTTAGGAGTTCTTTCAGGACTCTTTCTTCTGTGAATGGACTGGTATCAACCCCCTACCCAGAGTGCTTCTATTGTCTGGTTTAGGTAACTGCTCCTCATCTTCTTTGTGAATACTGAGCAAAGTATTCATTCAATATCTCTGCCTTTTCACTGTCTCCCTCTGCCCACCTCCCTCTCCTTTATTAATCTTCACTATCCCTCCCTTAACCTTTCTATGCTCCCTAATGTACCTATAAAAGGTTTTATCCGCTTTTGACCGAGTTAGCTATTTTTCCTCGGTTTGTGCCTTTACCATTCTGACTGCCTTTCCTACTTCTTTCTGCTTTAATTGATACAGTTCCCTGTCGTGCTCCTCTGTGATTCCTTATACTTTTGAATGCAGCCTTTTCTCCTTAACCTTCCTGCCACCTCTTTTGAGAACCATAGTGGTTTTTACTCTGCTTTGTTTTCTTTATTTGTTTTACACAAAGACTTGTTGCCTCTATGATGGCAGTTTTGATTTTCTCCATTGTTCTTCCACCCCTCCTATTTGGCCATTTGCTAGTGCATTCTTCAGGTGTTCACCCATTTGCCAAAGTCAGCCCTTCTAAAGTCCAGTACCCTTGTTTTTGTATGGCTTATCTCCATGGTTGTGCTCATTGTGAAGCACACTGTGCAGTGATCGCTTGTTCCCAGATGTCTACTGACTTCTAAATTTGTGATCCTCTCTCCATTTAGAGGTACCAGGTCTAGTATTGCTCCTCCCGAGTGGGTTCCAGCACTAGCTGTCTAAGGTCTGCCCCTGCAGGGCATCGAGAATGACCCTGCTCTTGGATGTGGCTGCAGTACATGTCCTCCAGTTAACATCTGGCATATTCAGGTCCCCATCAACAGTATCTCCCCTTTTTCAGCCATTTGAGAATGTCCTCTATCATTTTCTTGTCCATTTCCTCCTTGAGGACGGGGGTCTGTATACAACCCTGTGCGGATTGCAATGCCATTCCCATCTCCAAGGTAACCCAGAGTGCCTCTTGTCCTCCCCTTTACTTTTTAGTTCTGTAGCTTTGATCCTTCCCTTATGTATAGAGCTACTCCACCTCCTCTTTTGCCTTCCCTGTCCCTTCTGTAGATTGTGTACCCTGGTATGTTGACATCCCATTCATGGTTCTCGGTGTACCATGTTTCTGTGACTGCCACAATAGCCAATTGTTCATCTTCCATAAATCTACTAGCTTAGAGAGCTTGTTTCCCAGACTACGGGCATTAGTAGTCATTGCCCTCCATTTAATGTTGGCTTGATCCTTTTTTCCCCCATCCCTGCTCTTATTGCTCTTATCTATTTTACCACTTACCCCCATCCTGCCCTGTGTTAAGCTCTGTACCTCAGTGTTTACCCTACTACCTGCCCTGTTTTGTGGGGGGAGGCTTGACTTTTCCTGCCTTTTATCAGTACCTCCCCCCTTATCTAGTTTAAAAGCTTGCCAAGGAAGCATTTAAACAGGGATATCTTAAATTCTGGACATTAAGCAAACATTATGGACAAAAGTCCACCTAGCTCTGATAAACCTATGATACCTAATATTTGAGAAGGGTTGTGGGATTACTTGGGTGACTAGAAGTGGCTAAATAGGATAGAACATACTAATGCTAAGGATGAGCTGGGAGCAAAAAGGCAAATAGCCCATAGAAGCTTCTTAGACTACATATAGTAGGACATATTTTTATGTGATAGCAAGAATCTATCCAATCTATTTTTGAAAAAGATTTTGTTTTGACTGATAATAACTGATGTTGGCAGCCTATTCCATAGGTTTATTATTCTCTGAGAAAAATAAAATTCCCTTTTTTCCATCTGAATCTATTTTTCTTCAGCTGAAGAGGATGACTCTACTGGAAATAGCTCCTTGTTAAAAATCAAGCCCACATTCTGATGTTAGGAAGGGATCATTAATAATGTCTCAAGTAAAAAAGAGGGCACCCCTTAGCCAGCGTTGTTCCAAGGACATTAAATTGAATTTGGAAAGTCTTTCAACATACGACAAATTCTTTACAGGACTGAGTGATTTCATAATTCTTCTTTGAAGTCTTTCATGTCCATATATGTCTTTCTGCATATAAGGGCACCATAACTGAGAAACATAATCAAAATGAGGTCTAACATATGCACGATATAGAGGAAGCAGAAAATATGGATCTTTGGATGTTATGTTGCTCTTAATTGCCCAACAAATGTTATTAGCTGTTTTAACAGTACCAGTTATAGAAAGCTCAAAATTCAGTCCTGAATCAATGGTAATGCCAAGATCTCCCTCACTGACCTTATTGGTTAATATTTCATTACATAAATAATAAGAATTTCTAGGATTATATTTCCCAATTTGGAGGACACTACATTTGGAAATACTAAATCGCAGGCCCCACTTGATGAATCATGCCCCTAGGGCATCCATATCCTTCTGCAGTGCCTCAATTTCCTTAGGATTACTGAAAACATTAATAATTTTACAATCATCCACATATTTAATGATTTTAAAGTTTAGGTTATAAGATCAATCATAGATAAAAACTTGGAATATAACTGGGGCCAATACGGATTCCTGTGGGACACCGCTCTTTACTGGTAGCCATGATGATTTATGGATGTCTATAACAACTCTCTGCATTCTATCTTTTAACCAGTTGGTTATCCAGTGTGCAATCAAAGGATTGATACCATGTTTCTGTAACTTATGAATTAATGCCCAATGTGGCACAGAATCAAAGGCCTTTTTCAAATCAAGAAATATCACATCACTGGGTATTTTATTGTCAAGATTGTGACTAATATAATCATAAAAGTTTAATAAATTGGTTGAACATGAACATCCTTTGACAAACCCATATTAGTTTGCATCAATGTCTGCTAGAGACAGAGTTAACAAATCCTTAATTATTCTTTGTAATATTTTGCAAAAAATTGGAGTGAGACTAATGGGGTGGTAATTATCAGGGATACCTTTGTCCCCCTTTTTAAATAGAGGCATTACATTTGCCTTTCTCCAGACAGATGATACGTAACTGGAATTAAGGCTCATATCGTAAATGATCTTTAAGGGGGAACATAAGTCATCTTTCATTAATAGTATAATATCACCTCATACACCATCAGGGCCTGGTGAAGAACCTTGTTTAATAGTATAGTATTTAATTTTTCGTTTATAACATCTACAGAAACTGACACACTGCCAGACAGAAGTTCATCCTTGACATCTTTCATGCTTGTTGAGTTGTCATAATCTTTACAGAAATGAGAGTTAAGTAAATGCACCATACAGTTAGGATCGCATATAACAGAATTGTTAATCATGAGTGGACTAACTTTACATTCTAGTTTCTTGATAGAATTTAGATAACAAAACAACTTATTATTTCCTTTTTGGGCTTGTGAAGTGATATATTTTTCTGCAGACAACTTAGTTTTCCTAATTTCTTTTTACATTTATTTTGATTTTATTTAAAACCTGACAAGGTTCTTGTACACTTGTTAGTATTATAGATTTTAAAAATGTTTTCCTTTTTTTTGATTCTGATCAAATTACCAGATAACCATCTGAGATTTGAACTAAGTTTTCTTTTCTTTACTTTAGGGATGAACTTATGAGTTGTGTTCAAGTTAATATTTTTGAAGGAGGCCCACATATCATTAATATCTGGGCTATTTAAAATTTTAGCCCTGTTGATGTTAGCCAGATAGTTATTTAGGGCAATTTTATCAGTTTTGTTATGAGCAAAAACTTCTGTCAGATTTACTGATTGTACCCATGAACTACTTAAATCAAATTAAACTGTGCAATGGTTACTATTCCCCAATGGTACAGTGACTTTGCAATTATAAATTCTTAGAGGTTCACTTCCTAGAAAAATGCTGAGTACATTGCTTCCTCACATTGGGGGAGCAACATACTGAGTTAAATTTAGTTCTTCACGGAAATATAAAAACTCTTTAGAAGCCTGGAAGTTAGCAGATTTATTTGCCCAACCAATATCTTTAAAGTTTAGATCGTCCATGAAAATATTTCCCATATCTGCAGCAGATTCCACTTCTGACAAAATTTCATTTAGAATTAGACTGTGTGAATCTGGGGGTCTGTAACAAAGCCCTAGTATAAAGTTATTATTTTTAAGGTTTTTAAAACTGATCCATAGTGACTTTACTGAATTTAATGCCATTTTAATTTTATAGGAAACATCAATTGCATTCAGGGAAGAATGAACAAATAGGGCTATACACCCACCTTTTCTATTGTCTCTACTCAATTGAAACAGTGTGTAGCCTGGAATAAATTTATCCCATGCAGTATCATTTGGCCACCAGGTCTCTGTTATACTAATGATATCTGGTTGGTCAGTTTTGACCAGGATGACTAATTCATCAAATGTACAGTATCACCTAGGCTACGCGCATTTAGAAGTAAACATTTTAATTTACTCTTTTTATTGTTATTTTGGTTACAATGGCTACCTGAAAAGAAACTGGAAGCTTTATCATTTTCCCCCAATTCTACCAGTTTAAATTAAGAGATGGTACATGCCTATGGAACTGAAGGCTAAGTTCCTGTACACCATATTTGTTAAGATGTAGTCCATCTCTTGCAAACAGATTATAATGTTCCTTAAATGTGGACCAATGATTGATAAAAGTAATATTTTTACTGGCACACCAATTCTGTAATCTTGCATTAATCTGAGCAATTGTATGGTTTTTTCATGTTTCACACAGGGTATAGGAAGAATGCCAGAAATTAAAACTTTACAGTTCTTAGATTTAAGGACTTTCCCTAATTCAATAAGGTCATAGCAGATGTCTTTTTAATGGTAACAACCCACATTGTTCCTGCCAGCATGAATAATGATGTTAGATGGTTGAGAAACTAAGCTATAAATTATTGACTTAATGTCCTCAGTTTTAGCCCCAGGAAAACAATTAACTGAAGTACAGCTGTGGTTTTCATTACAAAGCAAATAGTCCATGTACTTAATAATAGAGTGTCACCAATAATAATGGTGGGCAAGGCATCAGTTTGCTCACTGCTCATTAAATCAGCTTCATTCTGTGTGGTAACTAAGGGCTCAAATCTATTACTAGTAAAAAGGGGCTGATCATGTAGATTGTTAGATCCAGGACATTCAAGATTTGGAGGTTGTAAGATGTCAGCCCTTCTACCCTTTTTTATTTTCCTTTTTGGGAGCGATTCCAATCCTTCATCAGTAAAAGGGTCATTATTGGGATCCCTAATTCTTTTATTGGATCTACTACTACAGTGCTGAGTAGAAGCATTGATGTCAGTTGCTAAAGGAACCTCATAAGTAGTAACATGATTTCTTTTTACCATCATATTTTGACACTCCTGGGACAGTGAATTCATATTTTTTATCACTGAGGTATTTATGGGCCTACTTTGTGTAGTACTCTCCAGTATCAAATAAGTATTTGTATGCTCCCTTTGTTGATTGGAGGTGGAGATAATACTTCTTACCATGTTATCCACATAATTTTCTAACTCCCCAAGTTCTTTAGCTTTTTGCAATTCTCTAGGCAGACTATTAATTTCTTTTCTAAGTGTTAATATTTCCACACAATACTTATATGTATAGATGGGGGCAATTGATATATAGTAGGTAAATTAAATAAAATATGATTACATGAACAGCAGATCATAAGAACATGTCCATTTGCAAGAGACAGAGGAAAAACATTAGCATCTGAGCTGCTCATGTTAGTGCCCTTATGACTAAATACTTACACAAAGTAATATATCATCAAGAACTAATTCTACTCTGTACCTGAGTGGGTTAAATAGATGGATCTGTCCTGCTGGTCCTACTGTTCCCACTGGGCATGCGTGCAAAGATGCACATGTCTCTGCAAGCATCTCCATGCGTGTTTCTGCATGCGCGCACCCTGATCCTGCTCGCTAGAGTGAGCATTTTATAGTCGGGACCCAGAAGTCACAGACATTCATGTGACCAATACCAGGTGTCCCGTCTACAAAATTGTACAAATAATAAATATTTAAAACAGCTTCACTGTCCCTCCAATCTAGTGATCTAACACAGGTCTTTGTAGTCTGTTTCACTATATAAATTTGCCTATGCAGCTACTACAGTCAGATTTGTAGTCTGCAATGAGGACTACACCTCCCAGCTATCGCCTCACAGGACAGCTACTGAGCCTGCCCTTTTACACTTTGTGGCATACACACAGAATCTTAAAACAAGTGAAGCAAATGAGCTAAGGACTGGAGCCTGTCACACAGCTTTTGACTGTCTTACAGGTCAATCCTGTATGCATTAAAAATTTAATCAGAGTTGAAGGGTGTGACTGAACATTGTGTTGCTGTGGAGGAGTGATGAGAGCAGGGCTGTGCAAGGCATGTTTCTAGATTACCACAGGTATTCCACAGCTACCTCTGCACTAGGGGTTTAAACAGGTATTTTATCATTTTTATTACCACAGTGCTGTAATCCCTGCACAACCTTCCCAGGCAAACTTGAGTCACTTTTTTTTTGTCATCATACTGTCAGCTCTGCTTCTATAACTCTCTGTTACCGTTAGGAGTCCAAGGTAGCAGGAGCTCTGGAGGGGGCTGGGAGTGGTAAGCCCTGTGAAGGATGAATGCTGTGGAGTTGGCATCAATAAGATTATAAAAGAAACAGTTTTTTTGAACTGCTGACTGCTGTCTGTTGTTTCCCTTCCCCAGTGGTGTCCTCGATTATGCCTACACACTCTTCATGTGTTGTTTGACTCTTTATTTTTAATTTATCAGAGCCTAGAATTTCAGAAAACTTGATGAAATTTTAAAATTAAAAGCTGGAAGCTTGGAAAAGAAACCGAACTGACCATAGTGGTGAAGCTTCTGTTTTTGGCTATTGAGAAAGTCCTGCTTTAAAGATATACTGTTTTTTTTTTATCTACCATGTTTTAAGGATTTATAGTCTATAAACCTTATTATTATTAATGTTGCAGTTTATTAACATATATGTCTAAGCTTATTGGGTCCAACTGGGTTAATCTGGGTCCAAAACTTAGAGTTGTTTGTTAAGGTCACTGAGATAATGTTTTGAACTGTATCGCCTTCATCTGGTAGTTACTTTGAACAGCTTAGCTAAGTGGCCCCTGTCAGTTCATTTACTCTACTATTACATCAGATAACTTAGCCTACATTTATGTTTTGGGCACTTGGGCCACCACCACTGCCTCAGAGATTGCCAAGAAAGCACAGTAATTGTTTTGTATTGGAGTCAATATATACAGGTACCTACTGTCAAAGTAAATGGTGGCAAATCAGCCATAATTAAATAAACTAATAAATTAATAAGGGAACCCATCTTACCCCCTCAGACATGTGGATACATGATTGACCTACCATTTATACAGCGCATGCGCTGGCATCATGCTCAATACATTCATCATTTTGAGCTCCAGTGGTAGGAAGCACTTCACCCTTCTTACACTTTTATGCCTTTGATGTGTTTCGCTTCTGATTTTTCTGGCTGTTTGGCTCTGTCTTTCTTTCTTTCTTTCTTTTGGAATGCATCAAAGATGGTAAGAGAATCTCAGAAAAAGATTTATAAGCTTGAACATCAAGTAGTGGAATGATACCCGATGTTCTTTCCTCTTCTGTTTGTAGCACTTGTGGAACCTCCAGTCTAGCCTGAAACCCTTGGCTCTTTTCAGAGCTACAGATCTACAAACATTGGGGTGTTCATCAGGGATATTTTTGGAGTTAAAGTTTTATTTATTTATTTATTTATTGATGTATGTATGTAGTTACGTATTTATTTATGTATGTATGTATGTCGTTCAAGGAGCCCTTGGTTTGATGGTCCCTTGAAGGAGTTAAGGAGAGTTGGCCGAAGGTTGGAGAAAGCCTGGCGGAAGTCCAGTAGTGATGCTGACAAGCTTAGGTTGATGGCACATTATGATGGCTATCAATCAGAAATCACCCATAAGAAGGCAGAATTTGTGTCCAGGGAGATTTCTGCTCCACAAAATCGACTGGCTCAGCTTTTCTGGACCATTGACAGATTGTGCAATCCAATCTGTCTAAAGCCCAGAGAAGCTTTTTCTCAGCTAAGATGCAAGGAGTTCACTCATTTTTTTGCAGATAAGGTTGCCAGCATCAGGTCTGGCATCGGTCTGACTTCTCCTATGAGGGATTGCAGTGGTCAACAGGAAGTGTTATGCATTTGGTCTGTCTGGTCAGATTTTCGCCAGCTGGAGTTCACTGACATTGTGAAGATCATCCAAACATTGCGACCAACCAGCTGTAGTTTGGATCCATGTCCTACACCCCTTTTAGTAGGATGTGTAGAAGTTATCTGCCCGATCCTTGCTAACATTGTCTGGAAATCCTTGGAGAGGGGGGTCTTTCCTGACCCCCTCAAGGAGGTGGTAGTTCGACCACTCCTTAAAAAACCCTCCCTGGACCCAGATTGTCTAGCTAACTACCGGCCTATCTCTAACCTGCCTTTTGTCGGTAAGGTTATTGAAAAGGTGGTTGTGTTGCAATTGGATGATCATCTTACAACTCACAATGTCTATGATACTTTCCAATCTGGTTTTAGGATGAAGCATAGCACAGAGGCTGCCCTTGTCCGGGTGTTGAATGATCTCCTAATGGCTAGAGATCGAAAGGCACATACCATTCTGGTCCTTCTCGATGTCTCTCTGCTGCATTTAGCACTGTAGACCATGGTGTGCTGTTGGAGCGCCTGTGGATCTTTTGCGGGTTGTCTGGTACAGTCCTCAAATGGTTCCAGTCTTACCTCAAGGACAGGTCTCAGAGAGTTGCCACTGGAATTTATTCCTCTGGCGCTCACTCCCTGCCTTGTGGGGTACCACAGGGTTCCATTCTAGCCCCCATGTTGTTTGCAGTGTATATGCTGCCATTGGGAGATATTATCAGGTGATACAGTCTGGGTTTTCACTGCTATGCAGATGATACTCAGCTGTATTTGTCTTTTCCGCCTGGGCAAAATGATGTTCTCTCCGTGCTAAATAACTGCCTTACTGAAATCAGATTTTGGATGAGTTCCAGCTGGCTGAGACTGAATCCGGATAAGACTGAGGTGTTGGTAGTGGACCCAGGTTGTCCGAGGGTGGGTTTGGGGGCTGGACAACCATCAGGCTTATTGCTCGGTGGTATGTCGCTCGCTACCTCTGATCCAGGTACGTAACCTGGGCATTATTTTTGATGATGGTCTGACCTTAAAATCTCAGGTATCAGCTGTCGTCAAATCATCTTTTTACCATCTGAGGAATATCGCCCGGGTGAAACACCTGGTTCCACTGGGTGATCTTCCCTCTGATCAGGTACGTAACCTGGGCGTTATTTTTGATGATGGTCTGACCTTAAAATCTCAGGTATCAGCTGTCGTCAAATCATCTTTTTACCATCTGAGGAATATCGCCCAGGTGAAACACCTGGTTCCACGGGGTGATCTTCCAACATTGGTCCATGCCTTTATCACTACCCATCTTGATTACTGCAATTCCCTCTATCTAGGGCTACCTGGGGTTGATATCCACTGCCTGCAGCTGGTGCAGAATGTGGCAGCCAAGCTTTTAACTGGAACTTCAAGAACCAGTCATATTACGCCTGTGCTCCTCGAACTGCACTGTCTGCCTGTTAGGTGGCGGATCACCTATAAGGTTGGTTTATTAACCTTTAAAGCCCTACATGATCAGGGACATGGCTACCTGAAAGATCTCCTGGTACCCTATTGCCCCCTCCATCCTCTCCGCTCCACCGGTGAGGGATTGCTGGAGATTCCCAGGGTTCGATTAAAAACATCATGATCTTGTGCTTTTGCTTTTTCAGCGCCAACCCTGTGGAATTCTCTACCTCGCTGGTTAAGAGAATGTCCAACCATCAAGAGATTCAAAATGGAGCTAAAGACTCATTTATTTCAAGCCGGCCCGGTGGCGCTGAGGGTTGAGGCGCTGGACGCCACACCTCGCGCTACGCCGGCGACCCGGGTTCGGGAACGGACTTGGGTTGCAGGGGTGGCGCGGGAGGATCGGCGTCCCAGCGGATGCTCTCTCCCTCAGGGGTGGGAGCCATAAACGTGTTCCGCATTCTGCATCACTCTCACGGCCAGTGGAAGCTCCGACCAAGAGAGGATGGAGGCGGCTCCACTGGTCGGAGCCGGGAGGGGGGACGTCAGTTGCGCATGAGGGCTTGGTGTGCATCAGCACACCACCACTCGGGACATACATCCTAGTGTGGATGTCTCAGAGGGTGGGGGAAACCAGGGGAAGAAAAGCGAGGAAAACCCCTCTCGGCAGCCCAAGATGATAGCCTCTCGGTACCATCCGGACCACCGATAAGAGGGACAGACCCCACTGTGCAGGAGGGAGGAAAGGAGGCACTCTAGGGGCAGATCCCACTGGAGGTGGAATGGAGGAGTTGAGAGGAAGGAAGGAGTGGGCTCCGGGAGGAGAGAAGGAGGCATAAAGAATAAAGTTAAAAAAAAAAAAAAAGACTCATTTATTTAGTTTAGCTTATCCTAGCTACAGTTGATCTATTTATGTCTGTTTTTAAAATTTATATGTATGTATGATCTCTTTGTACAGCGCCTTGGTTTTGAAAGGCGCTTTAAAACATAAAGATGATTTGATTTGATTTGATTTGATTTAGAAGTTACACATTTGAGCTGGAAGCTCATTTACATAGGTTCCATGTCAGGTTAAGCAAATAACGATAGAAGTGGAAATGGTACAGAGGAACAGTATAAGTGCAGAGTTACTGAGTGAAAAGTAAACATAGGGAGTAAAAAACAGTAACTATACAGGTTTCTGAAAGAATTAAACATACAGAATAAAAAAGTCAATGTACAGGCAGATGCATATTTAACAAACATTAAATGAAGGAGTCAAATGTTGAGCTTTGTCAGGAGCATTAGTGGGGGAGGAAGGATGGGAGTGGTGAGGTGGAAATAGGTGCAATGTGGGGGTGGACAGAAAGTAATGAGAGGGGTTGGTGAAGGCCGTGGGAGAGAAGTGAGACATAGGGGAGCTAACGGGGCAGAAGGGAGGTAAGCAGGAAAGTGTTAGGATCAGGTTAGCAGTCACAGCTGCTTAGGGAGGTAAGATGTTGGTGGAGCTTTCCCTTAAATGGCCCCAACTTAGGCTCTGCTGTTATGTCAGTGGGGAGATCATTAAGACAGCACAGTGCCCAGCTGGCAAAGGTCCTCTGAGCTTGAGAGGATCAGAAGAAAGGGACTTGTAGGGGTTGCCTGGCCATACTTCTTGTCCAGTGGGGATTGATCTTGACATTTAGCTACAAGGAGCTACAGGAAAGCTTTATCACCCTCCAATATAATTTATTGAATCTTAAGCTTTTGCTCAATGCAAAAAAAAAACAAAAGCCATGATTTTCTCCCCGCACCCCTCTCATAATATGGGGACCTCTGGCCCCCCCAGATCACCACCCTCCTTGGTGAACCATTGGAAATAGTGTATAATTTCAAATATCTAGGAGTCTGGTTTGATAACAAACTCAGTTTCATCATGCATCTGTGTGAGCTAACAAAAAAAACGAAGGCAGCGCCTTGGCATATTCTTCCGCATGAGACATCTTCTCAGTCTTGAAGCCAGGAAGCAGCTGGTTCAAACAACCTTTCTATCCCTGCTTGATTGCACAGATTTTCTAGACAGCCACTGCCCCCAGCATGCACTTCAGAAACTTGATACACTCTACCACCAATCCTTGAAATTTATACTTGACATGCCACTTCAGACCCATCACTGCCTGTTGTACCACGCTATTGGTTGGCCACCCCTCCTTCTGAGAAGGCAAATAAATGCCCTTATGTGGGTCTTCAGGGTGCTGTCCAACAAATTCCCACCTTACATCTGTAATCTGTTCGAATAGTCAACAGGCATATATGTCTTACAGAATTCCTCCCTCGTCCTCCTCAAGGTGCCATGAACAAGGACCCATCTTGGCACAGCTGCCATCAGCTCCTTCCTACCATCACTCTGGAATCATTTACAAAAAAGTTCTTAAACTCTCACACCTTCCCAGCCCTTATGTATTCAAACAATTGCTTCTTAGATGCCTGAAAACTATGTGGGACTGTCTCAGGTAATCTTTGATACACAATTTGAACATATCCTTAGCTCATGGATTCTCCTGGCCTACCTATTCCCCCCATAGACTGGCAGCCCCTAGGGTAACTACACCTCCCGTAGCACCCTCTCTGCTTCCCTCACTGTGGCAACCTCCTTTGGAGGATTCTAACATAGCATTGTTACCCCTCCTCCCCTTATGTAGTTTCTATCCCCTTCCCACTGTATCCTTTGTGTCACCACCATCCTCTCATGCCTTGCTCACCTACTGTCCCCAAACATTCTATTATGAAGTAATTATATATGTACACAATCTTTGCTATCTGAGATGTGTTCCCAATATCACCTATCCAGTAATGTTATTTTTAATTATACTGTTTTCTTGCATTATATGTCTTGATATGTTGTCATAAACTGTAATTGGAATTTGTTCTGTGTGTCCAGGAACATCTTGCGAATGAGTTCTCTTGATGATGTAACAACCTGGTTAAATAAAGTTTGATTGATTGATTGATTGATTTAAGAGGCTCTGGATATCAGAAGAGGTTCAGCCAAGGCAGTTTTTCTCCCTAGGAGACAAACTTGATAGTGTACTCTTCCCTGTAAGGTAAGTGAGTTAGTTTGTGCATAAAGGTCACAGGTGTAAGTAAGTCTGTGGGCACCTAGTAGTAGTCTGCAGGATTTATTTAATGGAGATAGGAAATTATTTTTACATAGTTAACTGACCTTCCATCTTCCTTTCTATGCCAGTCATGTATTCTGATATGCTTTGATGATTTTATAAGCATACACATTATATAATATATGCAGTATATATATTTATATATAACAAAACAATAACTGGAAGGAGAAAAAACAAACAAAAAAACTTGCACAGGATAAACAGGAAGATAGACAGACATGTGGGGAGTAGTGCAATGTACTGGCTGTGGGGCAGCAGTCTTCTGGGAGTCTTCCTGGAGGCTCAGATGCTGCCCTGTTTGCAGGCAACTCTCTGCTGAGGGAGGAGGTTGCCTATCTTCAGGCCACATTGGACAGTAGTAAGGGAACCTCCCCCACCCTGGGAGCACTAGGGTCACCACCACTGCCTCAGAGATTGCCAAGAAAGCACAGCAGTTGGACCACAGTGGGAGGGTTAGGGTGGTGGAACAGAAGCACACCCAGTCAGTTGTACCACTCCACAATCCATACACCATTCTGGTGGAGCATAGTTCCCCTATTGATGCACCCACAGAGGAGACTAAGGAGGTTGTGGACAACTGTCACAAGGGAGGCCCACAGGAAAGAGGCAGAGGACACCACAGGGAAAGGAAGCAGATCCTGGTGGGGGACTCAGTTATTAGGGGGATAGAACTGGGGAGAACAGGGAAAACTGAAGTTAGGTGCCTGCCTGGTGCCATGGCTTGGAGAGACAGGAAGCGCATCCTCAGGAACACAAGAACAGCTGCACGGGAGACTGAGCTGGACATAATTGTCCACCTAGGGATGAATGACTTGGCTCAACATGAGATTAGAGCAGTGCAGGAGGAGTTTGTGGAGTTGGGGAGGGGCCTAAGACAAGTAGCACACAGTATCCTTCTCAGAGATGCTGCCAGTCTATGGCATGGGTGAGGCAAGGGAACTTCACACCATGTGATTCAATGAATGGTTGAAAAGATGGTGTGGAATACAGGGGTTTGGCTTCATCGGGGACTGGGGTTCCACCTGGAAGGATACCAGCCTATACTGGCAGGAAGATCTGCATCTGTCCAGGAAGGGAACAAGTCTTCTGGGCGATCAGTTTAAATGCTTCATTGGCAAGCTTTTAAACTAGTCAAGGGGAAGGCACTGATAAGCAGCAGGGAATTCCCAGCCTCCCCCTACAAAACAGTGTATTAAATGAGGAAAAAAACAAAGTAGAAAGGTCAGTGGGGAGCAGGATGGGGTAAATAGAGAAAGCAAAGTCAATGAGGATGGGGATGTTGCTGCAAGAGGTAAAGCAAAAAATGGAGGACAATGAGTGCCAATGCCCATAGTCTGGTTAACAAGCTCCCTGAATTAGTGGCCTTAATGGAGGAGGAACATTTGGATATTGTGGCAGTCACAGAAACATGGTACATACAGAACCATGACTGGGACATAAACATACCAGGATACACTATCTACAGGAGGGACAGGGAGGATAAAAGAGGAGGAGGACTAGCTCTCTACATAAGGGAAAGAATCAAAGCAGCAGAACAAAAAGGTAAACAGGGAGGAGAGGAAGCACTGTGGATCAATTTGGAGGCAGGCAATGGCATCACAATCCGCACAGGGGTTGTATACAGACCCCCATCTCAGGGGAGGAGGAAATGGACAAGGAAATGATAAAAAGTATCCTTAGACTGGCAGAAAAAGGGGAGATATTGCTGATGGGGGATATGAATATGCCAGCTGTTAACTGGAGTGCAGTTGCAGCAGCCACTTCTAAGAGTGGGATTATTCTAGATGCCCTACAGTGGGCATGCCTTAGACAAGTAATATTGGAACCCACTCGAGAGGGAGCAATCTTCGACCTGGTACTCTCAAATGGAGATGGAGAAGATCACAGATGTAGAAGTGGGTAGCCATCTGGGAACTAGCGACCATTGAACAGTATGGTTCACGATAAACACAGCATTAGAGTCAAGCCATACAAAGGCAAAGGTACTGGACTTTAGGAGGGCTGACTTTGCCAAAATGGGTGACTGCCTAAGGAATGCACCATCAAATGAGCAGGAAGGAGGGGTGGAAGAACAATGTGGAATAATCAAAACTGCCATCACAGAGGCAACAAGCCTTTGTGTGAAGCAAATAAACAAAACAAAACAATGTAAGAAACCACTATGGTTCTCAAAGGAGGTGGCAGGAAAGGTTTGAGAGAAAAAGAAAGCATTCAGGAAGTACAAGGAATCACAGAAGGAGCAGGACAAAGAATTGTATCAGTTAAAGCAAAAGGAAGCTGGGAAGGCAGTCAGAACAGCAAAGGCCCTAATCGAGGAAAAAACAGCCAACTCAGTTAAGAAGGGGGATAAAACCTTTTATAGGTACATCAGGGAGTGAAGGAAAACCAAGGGAGGGATAGTGAGGCTTAATAATGGGGAGGGGGTGGGCAGAGGGTGACTGTGAAAAGGCAGAGATACTAAACAAACATTTTTGCTCAGTATGCACAAATGAAGAGGGGGGTAGCTAAACCAAACAATAGAAACACTTTGGATACAGGAGTTGATACCAGCCCATTCACAGAAGAAATGGTTCTGAAAAAACTCTTAAAACTGAAGGTGGACAAAGCAATGGGGCCTGATGGGATTCATCCCAGAATTCTAAAAGAACTAAGGGTAGAACTAGTGACACCACTGACTACCCTCTTTAACAAATCATGGGAGGACAGGGTAGTACCTGAGGACTGGAGGAGGGCAGATGTCATTCCACTTCACAAAACTGGGAACAGGGCAGAAACAGACAGAACTGCTAGTTTAACCTCAGTGATAGGGAAAATGATGGAATCACTTCTGAAGGAAAGAATTGTTGAGTACCTAGAGGCCAGAGGGGCACAGGACCCAAGGCAGCATGGGTTCATGGTGGGAAGGTCATGTCAGATGAATCTAATTGATTTCTTTGACTGGGTGACCAAAGTAGTAGACCAGGGAGGGGCTGTGGACATGGCCTCCCTAGACTTTAGCAAGGCATTTGACACAGTCCCACACAAAAGATTAATATATGTTAGCCAGTCTGGGAGTGGGTCCCAAGATGGTAGCCTGGGTAAAGAATTGGCTGGAGAACAGGACACAGAGGGTAGTAGAAATGGAGTCCACGCTGAAGAAAGGGGGATTACTATTGAGGTACTGTAGGTTTCAGTACTAGGACTTGTCCTCTTCAATTTCTTTATAAGTGACATTGCAGAGGGACTGGAAGGAAAAGTATGTCTCTTTGCATACGACACAAAGACCTGCAACAGAGTTGATACACAAGGTGGGGTGGAAAGGATGAGAAGGGACTTGGCAAGGTTGGAGTAATGGTCAAATGTATGGCAGCTTAGATTCAATGCTAAGAAGTGCAAGGTAATGTGCCTGGGAAACAAAAACCCAGGGGAAGAGTACACAATGGGGGGTGAGATACTGACAACAACAAAAATGGAAAGGGACCTGGGGTAATCATATCAGATGACCTAAAGGTGGGCAAGCAATGTGAGAGGGCAGTAAGGAGGGCTTGGGGGGATACTGGGATGCATAGGGAGAGGCATCGCCAGTAGAAAACAGGAAGCTGTTATCCCTCTGTACACACAGCTGGTGAGACCCCATCTGGAGTACTGCATAAAGTTCTGGAGACCCAATCTCCGCAAAGACATAAACAGGATGGAGGCAGTCCAGAGGAGGGTAACTAAAATGGTGCAGGGTCTGCACCAGAAGACATATGAAGAGAGAGACTTAAGGAGCTTAATATGTATAGCCTCGAGGAAAGGAGGGAGAGGGAGGACATGATTGAAACTTTCAAGTACCTCAAGGGAATCAACAAAGTCCAAGAGGGTAGCATCTTTCAGAAAAAAGAGGTGTGCAAGAACAAGGGGGCACAATTTGAAGATGGGGGGCAGCTCAGAGGAAATGTAAGGAAGTATTTTTTCACACAGAGGGTTGTGGATGCATGGAACAGCCTTCCAGAGAAGACTGTGTAGTCAAAAACAGTGGTGGAATTCAAGAATGCATGGGACAGTCATAAAGCAATTCTAGGGGTGGGGGTAGGAAGAAGTAGGCTGTTGGTTAACTAGGATCTGCAGCTTATCCATTAGGTAGGGAAATGGGCAGACTGGGTGGGTCAAGCAGTCCTTATCTGCAATCAAATTCTATGTTTCTATGTTTCTATGTTTTGATAAATAAATAATCTAGCTTTGGGTGCCTTCAGATCTACACTGAGTTCCACTCTCCTCACCAGCTACTGCTCTTGATTTTCATATCTGTAAGACACTCTATGGCATCACAGACTTCCATTCCAGGCCATTCATCTGAATGGCCTGGAATGGAGTTTGTGATGTCATAGAATGTTCAGGCAGTATGAAAAGGACAACAGCAACTGCTGAGTAGAGGGATTCAGGATAGTTACAAAAGCAACAAAATTAGATTATTAAATTAACAAAAAGGGTCAAAAGTATGTCAGAATGCTGGGTATCTAATAAAAGAACAACCGGAGGGCATCTAGAGGTGTAAAAACTGTTTCCTGTCACCTTTAAAGTGGGACTACCACCAAAATTGCTACATCGCAGAATTAGAATAAGCATACCCCCAATAAATCTCATACCAAAAATTGGGTTTCAACGTTACTTCGTTTTAAAGTTATGAGCTGTTTTATAAACCTGATTTCACTACCTATTCAAAAAAGCCAGTTTCAGTGAAGAACCACTGATTATGTCATTTCCTGAACTCACACTCTAGTCCTCCCTGTCAGCAACCTTATAGGACTTGGTTCTGCAAAGTTCAGGAAACTCTAGCTATAGTAATCCTTTTAAAAAAATTACATAGAGTTGGCTGCAGTGCTTGCATTTCCAGACTATTCAGATGCATGGCACTGTACTTTAGAACATATCAGAATGTGTTTTTGGAATGCAGCAGTGAACCAAGGCATATAACGTCAAGGTAGTACACAATTTTAAAATGTTGTTGGGGGGGACACAATATCAGAATTTAACAGGGATGTGCCATCTCAAAATGTGCTGGAACAATCAGTTTCAGAATGTGACAGGGACACACATCCAGGAATTTGGTGGGGACTGGCAATTTTGGAATACAGTGGGGATGCATGTTGTCATAATGTGACAGGACACACCATTTATTCTGAAATTGCTTATCCCTGCTACATTCCAGAATTATGTGCACCCACCATATTTCAAAATTGTGCATCACATCCCCACCACATTCCAACATTATGCATCCCAGCCACATCTAAAATTATGCATCCCTGCTACATTCTGAAGTTACACAACCTTTCCACATTACAATATTGTGCATCCCTGCCACATTCTGAAATAGCGCATCCCTGCCAAATTCCATAACTGCACATCCCCGCCAAGTTATGTTTCAATGCCACACTCTGAAAATTGTCACTGCCATGTTCCCAAATTGTGCATCATGCCATATTTGGAAATTGTGTGTCACCACCACATTCAAAAAATGAGCATCACCGCCACATTCTGAAACTGAGTGTCACCACCAGATTCTGAAAATGTGTCACTGCCGCATTCTGAAACTGAATCACCACTGCATTCCTACGTTGTGCGCCACCATCACATTCCAAACCTGTGCATCACCACTGCATTTCATAATTGTGCATCACTGCCACATTCCAAAATTGTGTGTCACCGCTGCATTCCAAAATTGTGTGTCACCACTGCATTCCAAACCAGTACATCACCACCACATTCCGAACTTTAGGGGAATCATGAATAATATGAACAAGGCAAGGGAGGAATACAAAAAATTACTAGAAAAATAATGTAGTAGATTTTATAAAAATATTTGTGAAAAACTTAGGGAAACAATATACTCTCAAGATATAAGAAATGTCTGATCCCTGGTTAGTCATGGATATAATACATAAGTCTTCAGCATTCATTGAAGCTTATTTCCCCCCAATATGTTTGAAGAACATTATCAAAATCTATAATTCTTGGTCATTGAGGCCAAGGACTATTATAGGTTTACAGCACAGATCCAACACTTGACACAGATCTCAGCTCCATATCCGGCTGTATACAGGAGGATGAAATAAGATATGCTATACTTCTGTCACATTCAAATAAAGCCCCTGGACCTGATCAAACATTAAATGATATCTATAAATCTTTTCCAGACTGGTGGGTTCCCATTTTGAAAACCATATTTAACTACTTTGTGCAAGGTGGTCAATTCCCTTATAGTTGGAAAGGAAGCATTATCTTCCCTATGTTCAAAAAAGGAAACTTTTCTGACCCCCATATGTACATATCTATAAGCCTAACTGATGCATCACAAATGTTGTTGTGTAAAATCATTCTTCAAAGACACCTGGGTTGGCTGGAAGAAAAACAAATAGTCATTGAATACCAAAATGGCTTTAGGTCAAGCAGGTCAACAACACAACATTGTTATGTATTACCACACCTAATTTGGAAATACACTAAAGTTAAGAAAGCCAAGCTCTTCTCATGTTTTGTTGATTTGAGTGTGGCTTTTGATAGCATAAGCTGCATCATGCTTTGGTAGAAATTAGTGAAGTTACACCTAGATTCTATGTTACTGTAAGTTCTCATGCAAATACATTCGGAGACGTGGATAACTGCAATTCAATCAATATGGCAGTGTAACTCATCCTATTGCTACAAACTGTGGGGTACACCAAGGATATTTCCTGGCCCCTACCCTTTTCAATATATATAAACAGTATTCTTGAAAGTTTGGATGACCCAGACTTTCATTCCCCCAGAGTTATCGATAGGAAGATTTCATGCTTAGCATACGTCGACAATGTTGTTTTATTATCTGCATCCTTCATAGGCCTGCACAGGAAAGTAAACCAATTTGCAGACCTATGTAAAGAAACTAGATTAAACATCAACAAGGGAAAAGCAAAAATTGTTATTTTGGGCAATAGGAGTAAAATAAAACAAGTCTTTATATCAACAATGAGAAAATCAATACTGAAAAAAATATGATTATCTAGATGTTAGATACATGGAAAGTTTTTCATGGAAATCACATCTTCTAAACCAACAGGCTAAAATGAAAATAGCCTCCAATGCTTTCAAAAGCTTTAATCTACATCTAGGTAAGGGCTCAGTAGTGGGATCATTAAAAGTGATTAATACTAAAATTAAAACTAGCATACTTTATGAGGCAAAGATATGGGCTTCTATTGAGGTTAAACCTTTTGAAATTATTCTAAATAAATTATATCGCCATTTACTTATGTCACCCCAATCAGTCCCTGCTGAACTACTGAGGCTTGAGATTGGACAGTATTCATTGAAGACATTGATCCTTAAAGGCAATTGTCATTTCTCTTTGCTCTTGTTCATTTGCTAGACTCACTCTTACCCAGACATTGCATAGAGGAGGAAATGGTATATTCTACAAGAGGGTTTGCCTTTCCCTCTATCCAATTAATCAAAAAAAGTATATCCTCACTGGGGATGGGTCATTTATTGTCTGAAATCTATTTTAAACCAAAGGAAGAAATTAGCTTCCAAATTGAAAAAAGTACTAGAGATAAAGCAATAGTGAAGGACTTTTAGAGTTTGGCAACTCTGAAGCATTTCCAATGGTATAGACAGTTGAAAACGATACATCAGTTCAAACCCCATTTTATAATTCTATCAAATACGGATAAAAGGTGCTTATTCACTCAATATAGGATGGAATTATATAGTGCAAATGACATCCATTTTAATCAAAAGAGACTGGGTGTCTCTAGTCCATATTGTAAATGTGGCCATTATTGCGAAGATGACTTAAAGCATGTCTTATTACTGTGCCCCATATATTCCAAAAGGAGGAAGGAATGGATTGTCTCTACATTGGGTGGCCTTGACTTCACCCCTGATCAAATAATTTATACTCTATTGAATTCTTCTGACCATAGGGTCATACAAAACGTATGTAGTTACTTAGCAACAAGGTACTTATAAATTAGGAAACTTGATTTTTTTTCTGTTTATGCATCTCCCCATAGCTTCCCCATCCAGCCACTCCTTCAGAGCATCTAGGCCTGCTGAAACCCTCCTGACCCCTACCACCATCCACCATCCCCTATTAGCAGCCCACCTGGGTAGCCTGGCATATCCCTATGCCGGGAGGGTCCCTCTCTTCTGGGAAGGGTATTGCCTTATCAGCAGATGGCACATCCCAGCGCTGCAAGGCTGGTCCAGGCTGACTCTGGGGCTTCATGGTGGCAGGAGTTGATGCTCATCATCTGGCCAGATGGGGAGCTGTTTTCTCATTTTCTACCCTGCCCACCACAGTTCTTGGCCTTGCGTGTGAGTGCAGGTGACCTTGGGTGGGGATATGTGGGGTGTGTGTTGAGGCAGCACATCCCCCAAGCACATCACCCAATCCACCCTCAGGTGCCCAGGTGAATCTGCCCCAGCCCGGAAGGGAAGCATCCAATGGACACTTGCAAATCCCCCTCCCTACTAGTCTCCACTCCTGGTACTTGTGCTCGGAGTGCTAACCCGGGTTTCCAGTGTGCCGACCAAACCCCTTCACTCAGCACCACAGAGCTGAGAAACTTGACTAAATGGTTAAGTATGTGCAAACTGAGACATTTATTAATATGACAGTGGCTATACAAAAATTTGTAACTGTAAATCTAGGCTTATAATGATCTTACTCTGTTCTGACAAATTCTCTACACCTATTTGCCTAGCTATAATGCCACTGTAAGTTACAAAACATATTTATTGTTTTTACTTTGTGATGACTTGTAGCTGAACAATAAAGGTGAACTTGAACTTGGTTCACTAAGCTTATGGTATATGCCCCATAGACATGCTAGGATAACACGTTCTTCTACAGTAGTTTCATATAACCTTATCAGTGTGCACAATCCAGTCAAAAGATATTAGGAGGTGCAGCAGCTGAAGAGAGAACCAGGATGTTATCCTCCTACAGGAGACTCACCTCTCTGAGGAAGAGCACCAAAAATTTCAAAACTGTTTTTTTTCCACAGTGATGGCCTCCCATAGATCTGGTTGGCAATGGGGCATGATGATTTTGATCTCTAAGGGAGTTCCTTTCCAACTCCAGGATGAGGCATCAGATTCAGAGGGACATTTTGTGACAGCAGTGGGCACTTTATATAATGCACCAGTTTCTCTGGCAAATGTGTACTTCCCTCCGGCATCAGACATGGTAATGACCTAGAGTTTGTTTAATAAGCTTCTACTTTTACTTCAGGGTCAGCTTTTACTGGGGAAGGGGTGATTTAAGCATACTCTCAGCCCATCTCTGGATGTTTCTTCTGCACTCCAGTATAGGACTACCTGTCTTCAGAAATACTTCAAAGCTGCTCTGGCCCACCTCTGTTTTATCGATGTATGGCAGCACACCTTTCCATCAGGGCATGCCTACATGTATTTTGCTCTGAGGACAAACACTACTGCTCATCTTGATTATAATCTAACCACTGCTGAACATAGGTCTAACTTAGTTGATATGTTAAATGGTGTCCCAAAAGGGTCAATTTTGGGACCTTTGTTATTTAATATTTGTGTTAATAACTTTAGTTTTGACCTTCCAGATATGGGGTACCACCTTTATGCTGATGATACGATAATATATGTAGAGGGTCCTTCCTTGGATGTGAATAAACCTAAACTTCAGTTGGCTTTTGACCAGGTACAGGATTTCTTTAAGAAGCATCTGTCAGTAATAAATTCAAACAAGACCCAGGTTGTTGTATTTAGAAACATGCAGTTTAAAAATTAGATTTTAGGTCTGAATATAACAACAATGGACGGCACTATTTTAATGGAAAATGATAATTATAAGTATTTGGGTCTTTGGTTAGATTGTAACCTATATTGGTCCCTTCATATAAATAATATGATAATGGGCTTAAATAATAAATTAGGGGCTTTATATAGGTTCAAGGGATATATGTCCAGGGATGCTCGTTTAAATGTGAATTCTTTATTAATGCCCAATTGAGATTATGGGACTCTCCTTTATGGGGGAGCCTCTGTTTTTTTTTGGATAGGGTGGATTTGATGTTCCATAAAATGGCTTGATTTGTAATGGAGGTCCCATATAGGACCCACAGATGCCTCTTGTTTACCAGTTTGGGTTGGGTGAGGCCTTCTGAGCACAGGAACCTTCATCTCCTTAAATTCATGTTCCAAATCTGGAAAAAAGGGGTTCTAATTTATACCTCTCAAATGTTTCCTCCTAGAATTATGAAGGATAATCTTAGGTCTACCCAGAGCTGCATTATTTAACCCCAAGATGTAGTCTGAATATTGGTAAGACACCAGTCCCTTTTAGAGGGATGACTCTTTGGAATAAAATACCTTTGTGCCTAAGGGATGAAAATAAGATAACCTATTTTTCAGACTTGTATAAATGGTACTTGGGATGGGCTAATAGTCAGTTTAACTGTAATCAATGTGATATTTATTAATTAACTGATTGCTTATATATATATATATAAAATATATATATATATATATATATATATATATATATATATATATATTGCTCCTTGCTGTATAATTGTATATTTTTATATTGATATGTGATTATGTTGACTGTTATGTCTTCTGAAACTGATATTTGATGTTGTTGTCTTTTGATACTCGGGACTTCACTGTAAATGAGTTATGCTCAATTGAATGTTTCCCTTAATCTTTAGGAATAAAAAAGATTTACCATTACTACTACTACTACTTACAGGATGTCACACATGGTGGAATTTTACTTTGGGGTCATGCCCCTATTTTGGTCAAGTTTCACCTGAGGCAGCCAGTTTACCATACCCATTAGTATTTCAGCTTTGCCATGTTTACAGATCAGGAACTGCATGCCCTCCTGGTGGAGAGTATCCCCATGATGCTCTTGGAGAATGCTGATCCCTCTACCTCCCCCATAGTTCTTTGGAACATGATCAAGGCAGTGATACGTGAAGAGCTCATTGCATACTCATCCAGAAAATGGAAGCAGAAAGCATGTAATCCTCGCAAACATTAGCAATCCTTACATACCCTGCAATCATTTCCTTTGCAGTGTGACACATCTGTGACCCCTTCCCCCGATCACTAAAGTTAAGCAGGATATTCAACAAACTATAGATGATAAGGTGGAACAAGCCTTGGGCTACCTGCAATACTTGCAATATGAAGGAGGTGTATGCAGAGCTTGTAACCTGGCAAGGAGACTGCAAGTCCATAAAACACTATTCTTCATCCTGATGCTTTTTGACTCTGCCTCCAAAGCCATTATTCATCTGCCTAACACCATTCAAGAGATTGTTTCTTGGTTGTATTGAGAACTCTGCACTTCCAAAGGTAAGGTCCCCCAAGCAAACAAACATGCTTTTTCACAGTTGCTGCCTCTCCTGGAATTGGATGAGGAGGCAGTCCAACAGCTGTTTTCCCTGATCTAAACTGAAGAAATTCAGCTAGTACTCTGGGAATCCAATACAGGCAAGAGTCTGCACCTAGTTGGCTATCCAATTAAACTGTATACACAATTTCAGGACCAGCTTCTTTCTCCCTTGCTTTGAGCATTGCAGTCAGTCCTATCAGGTAAGACCTCCTTTGTGGGATTACACTACAATTTTGTCCCTCCTGAAACCTGACAAAGACTTCTGGCTCACAGCCTCAAATAGTCCTATCTCCATTTTAAATTGTGATTATAAAATCTCTATGGCCGTATGGGTCAAAAGACTGGAGATCCTTCTTTCCACACTTTTGGTCAAGGATCAGGTAACAGGATTAGACAGGCACAAGACAATGTGCGATGCACCCTCCATCTGTTAGATTATGCCAACACCCTTTAATATCCCTCGGCCTTGATAAGCTTAGATGCTGAGAGGCATGTGACAGGTTGGCCTGGCCATTCTTGTGAGCAACCCTGTTGAAATTCAGCTTTCCATGGGAGCTGGTGGAGATGCTTCAAGCTATGTATGCATCCTCTAGGGCATATGTCAGAGAGAACGGTTCCCTTACATCCCCCTTCCCATTGCAGTGCAGCATGAGGCAGGAGTGCTTCCTTTCCCCACTCCTTTGCACCTTGTATCTGAAGCTCCTGGCAGCAGCATTTCATAACCATCCCCATATAGCAGGTATTCTGGTAGCAGGTAGGGACTTTAAACGTTCCTTATTTGCTGGCAATGTTCTTCTCACATTGACCACCACAGAGGAGTTTCTCCCTCTAGTATTGGAGGAGCTTTACTACCTTTGGCAGGCTGGCAGTATATAATCTCAACACACAAAAGACAGAGGTCCAGCTATATAATTACAATCCATCTGCCATCAAGAAATGGAATTTACCTTTTAAATGGTAGAAAATGGTGTTTAAATACTTAGGAATAAAACTAACAAAACAATTATCCAATTTGTAATTCCTAAATTTTGAGCCCCTCAGTCAACAGCTTACAGAGGACTTGACTCACTTGGAACCACTTGTTCCTTGGCTTTTTTAATCGAATTGAGATCATCAGGCAAAACATTTTGCAATATATACTTTATTTCCTTCACACCCTGCCTATCATTCCTAATGGAATGTGTCTTAAATCTTGGAACAAATTAATCTCTTAGTTCATATGGCAGGGGGCACCACCATGTATCAGTTTCTCTATACTCCACCTCCCTAGGGAACAGTGAGGAGTTAATTTACCCAGTCTTAAACAATATGGCTATGCATGTCAGCTACATACTCTGGCCCAGATATTCAAACTGCACCCAAAAAGTGTGCAACAGCAGGAGCAAGTGCAAGTCCACTGCGCCCATGCGCAGGAAGAGCGATATTCAAAAACTGTGCAGGCCAAGATGCACCTACGGCCGATGACTGTATATAACACCACCTGCGCCATAGCACAACTAGGGAGGGGAAGCTGAGCATATCTGATGCACCATAACGCAACCAGGGATGCCCCCAGCAGCAGGGCAGCAAAGCAACAGCACAACCAGGGATGCAGGGGCCCACCACCCATGCCACAGATGGGAAGAGGAACACACAGCAGAACATACATCATCCCCCCACACCTCATGCACTGCACAACTGGGGGAGAGCTACAATAACCACTGGCCCATGGATACCAGCAACCAACCCACAGCCGGGCCATAGTGCCCCATCACACCCCCTGGCAAGCTGTGACCAGCACACAAGGATGGCCAACCACCCTGTACCACACTATCCCACAAATGCAGAGCACACCCTGCACCATGATCCCCATACACCCTGCCCCGGTGTAGCACCCAACAGTGCAGGACACCCCATGCATGCCACCACCCCCACTGTGACAATGCAACCCTGTGCACCATGGAGCCATGCAAGGCAGCCCCACAATGGGCACCCTGCAGTGGGTGGCAGCAGACAGTGATGCAACAGATGCATACACAGTGTCCCCCTGCAGCATATCCCCCCCGAGGTACAGCTGAGAGACTGACCATGCATCAGCACACGAGGTACCCCACATGTGACAGGGCATGCCCTGGACCCCACCTCCAGTGGTACAGCACCCTGCACACCCTCCCAAGGATACATCCCATCCCAGCACTGGCCACAACAGCCAGCACAGACATGCACAGTGTAGCATGGAGGCATGCACCACACAGGATGCAACACAGTGCATGGACAAACACCCACCCATACCCAAAGGTACAGCAACACAGGGGCACAGTAGCAGGTCAACCAAGCCACTGGCATGTGGCCATGGCTGATGTGTACACATGGCCAGCACCCCTACATTGCACAGGTGTGCCAGCCACCCTGCGCAGGAACCATGAAGCTGTATGCCACCAGCATGCTGCCGGAGCACAAGTGACAGACACTGGGGCACATCCCTTGCAACAGACACAAGTGACAGCATGGATGGATGACAACAACAGTGGAGGCCACAGTGCCACCAAAGGCAGACGTACACCATACTGCTGATGGCGGTCAACCTGGCATTGTGCCGGGTACAGTTGTTATCCAGCATGGACAGCCACCACTGACATGCCAGCAGACCGTGCATATCATAGACATGCAAGGGTGTCAGCTGCACAGGCCATGGACAGTTTGACAGGGGTGCCATGCACACAGTGCAGGCCCCGTGGACCACTGCACACAGGCATGTAGTGCACAGAGTACAACCCACAAACCACAGACAGTGACTGATCCCCCTGTCCACACCATAGGTGGTTCACCTCTGCACACACACACACGCCCATGCGTGCACCACCCCTGATGCCATGCACACCACTGCAGCTGAGCACCTGTAGCCCACTGCAAATCAGAGACCACCACAGTTGTTATAACAAAATGTATATGTTTAAACTATGTACAATAAAACCATTTACAAAACTATATACAATAGTGGGGGAAGGGCCACATAACAGGTGGGGGCAGGTAAGGGGCAGGGGTGAACATATGGGAGAGGGAAGAAGGGGTGTGAGGGTGGGTCAAAGGGGGGAAGGTGGTATTTGGGGCATGGGGACATCACTGGCTGCCCCGGTCCTCTTCCTCCTGGCACTGATGGGATCTCCTCCTCCTCCTCCTCCTCCTCACCCCGTGGCGGTGGATTTGCCTCATGAGCTCCAAAGTCTCCCTCATGACCCACAACAGCTCCTGGATGTCCTGCTGGATTTGCCAGAGAGTCCAGCCACCTAGGACAAGGGAGCAGAGTCAATAGGTGTGACCGTCAATCCCTCTGCAGCCCACCCATTGTTCATGGCATACAGCCATGTGACACACCCCTGTGATGGTGTGCAACCACCCACAGTGACCGTGTCCACAAGATCTGCCCACCCATGCAGCCACAGCCATGTGGACCACTGCACACACCCACTGCCCATGTCCTGCACAGCACCACCATGGCCATACAGTGACTTGGCTATGCGGTGTGAAGACAGTGCCACAGCCATGTGCCTGGTGCACGCATGGACCACCATTAACACACTCCCAGACATGCAGTGCCACTGGAAAGTGCTGACTGTAACAAGTTGCATGCATGGCAGTGGTGTTACTGGATGGTGGCCATGCCCAACTGCCTGCCCAGTTATATAGCATGCAGTAGTAATCACGGATGTAAGACGCTCACCATCAGCAGGCTGGTCCACTCGCAGTGGACCACCTTCATCCCTCCTCTCCCTCTCCCTCTCCTCCAACATGTGGCACCTCCCCTCACGGTTGCGCCTCCATTCTTCTGGCCCTAAGGTGCAAACATGGAGAGAAGAACATCAGTACAATCTGGTGGCAATCTCCTCCCACCCCCATGTGTGTGCAATCCCACACAGCTAGATCCACCTGCCCCACACCCCAATACCACCACCAAGGCCAACACTGGATGCCCCCCCATGTGCTGGACACATGCAACCGTGATACCCGTATGGACGATAAAAGTGTATGGATGTTACACCTACCTGGCCGTGGCACCATGCCCCTCCTGGCACATGCCCACAGGTAGGCAAGCAGATCCGGGTCCTTGCGCCACAGGTCCCCATAACGGTGGCAGCACTGCTTTGCTGTCCACCCCATACCGGTGACCTCCTCCAGGGCGTCGGCCAACTCCTGCCATACTTCACTCCTGGCCCTGTCCAGGGGTGCCTCCCCCAAACAAAGCCCCAACATGTGGCTCGACAATGGCCACAAGGTTTGCCAGCTAGATCTGGCTCCACTGCACAGCACGCCTCCGCACCATCTCCGCTGCTCAGTTCAATCAAAATGGTGCTCTGCAGCATGGTCCTGCCACGAGCAGATGCTGTGCAGTACAGCGCTGTCATTCCTTATTGCGCTGTCACCGAACATGCCTGACGCATGGCACCTAGGGGCCAAAGGTCGGGCACAGGGTTGAGGGTCTCTGGCGCATGGACAGCCACAGTGTGATTGGAACCCAATGCGTGTAGCACGATTGGGTGCCTGTGTGCCAACTCCTGTAGCGGTCTACTGCGCTGTTGCCCCAGTGAGCCTATGACACCCCAGTGCCATAGCGTCCTATAGGTGAACAGCGCTGTAGCACCACTGGCACAATGGTGGCCATGCCCTGCATTGCCTCCCATTCACAGCACGTCAGTAGCACAGCAGACACCTGCGTCATCAACCCGGGCATGCGCAGTTAGGTGTGTACTGCGCATGTCACAGAACTGCGCCCTTGACTCAGCACATTCAACACAATTGCGCAAAGCACAACAGCGCGATATTCAGCTGGCATATGCAAATTAGATAATCAGCCATTCAGTGGTGCAGTCACTGCATTTGCATCCATTTAAAGATGTGCCTCACCTCATTTGCATGGGTTGCGCTATAAAAGTGCAACATTGGGCTGCACTGGCCATAGTCAGTTACTGCAGTATATTGCGGTGAGTTGCATGCTGTTTGGGAGTGTGGATTGTGGTGTTTGGGACATGCACGGGATTGCACAGTCACAGGTAACACCTGTCATTCTCACAGGATGAATCATGACTGAGCGTGTGGTGGAGGAAGAAGAACAGAGTCGTGGGAGGAAGAGGAGGCCGAATTTCACTAGGGCCAAAACAGATGCCCTGTTCAAGGCCTACCTAGACCAGGAGCCACTTCTCAGCGGATGCCAGGGAACACCACAGGCCCATGCTGCTGCACGGGATGAGGTGGTGCGTGCTGTAAACCTGCATGGCAGCCACCAGCGATCCATGCAGGAGTGCAAAAAGAAGATTGGCACAGACAGGTGGAGGATTAAAGAGAAGGTGGCTGCCATCAGGGCAGCACGGTCTGCAGCAGGTGGGGGCAGCCAGAGATGCTATGCCTGACCCCACAGGAGGAGTGGGTTGCTGGCAACATGCAGCGTTGTGCCATTGAGGGTGTTCCGGGTGCTGGATTCCAGATGGGTGGTAGCCCGTCACTGCATGGTAGGTCATGGTCTGTCTACTTGGGGGGGACAGGGTAGGTCACATGCAGTAACGCAACATTTTTTCCCTTACAGCTCCCGAGTGTCTGCATGGGTCAGTGGTGGTGGGCTTCTCCACTGAGGCCAGTCACATGGAGATGGAGGAGGGCCCATCCACCTCCACAGGAATACGTGGGTCAGGGTGACAGTGGTCCCACCTGGACATCCAGACTGATGTTGGTGAAGCAGGTGTGGAGGAGGCCCTGCCCATGTCCCAGCGTGCCAGCGTCCATGGATGCCAGCATGCTGAGACTCGGGCTGGTGCCGGATCCATCACCGATGATGATGGCGCTAACATCATGGGCAGTGACACATGTGTGCCACAGGATGGCCACACAGCAGGTTACATTGTGGCCATGGCTGTGGGTGGTGCCACCGTGGAGGCCTGCGTGTCATCACAGTCCCAGCCTGTGCCTGTCAGCACCAGTGAGGCAGCACTGGTGTGTGCACAGGACAGTGGGACTGTTGTGGCCACTGAGGCAGCACCATTGAGCCCTAGGGAGTGGCAGCCGGAGGGGCAGCATCAGCAGTTGGCCAATGGCTGTGGGGGTACAGTGTCAGGGGCAGCATCAGTGCACCACCTGTGGACATGCCCAGGCCTGGCCCTGGTATGCAGCACCCACCCTCAAGAGGTGATGAGCATCAGGGCCATGAACACTCTGAGGGACAGCATGCTGATCAGGCAGATGACCTCTTGGATAAGCACACCCGCATACTGCAAGCATCAGTCAATCAGCAGATGCGGCTTGTGATGGTGGTGGATGCACTGAATGCGGCTCTGCACCAGGCAGAGGAGCATCACAGCAGAGACACCACTCTGTTCCTGGCAGGGATGGAATGGTTGTGGGAGGATGTGAGCACTGCCATTGACAGGCAGACACAGGCATTCACTGCTGTCATGGCCACAATGGGCACACAGTTATTTGCCCATGCGTTGCAGACACCATGCAGTGCAATGTCCAGCCCCCGTTCCCAGCATCATGTGACACCATCCTTATCAACACTGGGTTCAGCTGTGGGCATCCCGAGCATGCCTGGAGCAGGCATGTTCGGTGTGCTGCAGACCCCTGCGTGAGCATGGTCGCGTTCATGCAGTGGAACCCCTGGGGGACCGTCAGTGCCACCCTATGAGGCCGTTAGTCAGCCTGTCACTGCTGGCGGGTCTTGGCGGGGCTGCCCATGCATCTGTGGCGGCTGTGGCACTGTGGCACATGACTGATCTGTCTCCCAGCGCGGCTACTGTCTGATGCTGCCCTGTGTGCATTGTGTCATTCAGCAGGCAATTCACGGGTGGGTACCTGGCCCTGCATACACACACACAGTCCATCTGCACACCCTCCCAGCTGCTATCCACAGTTGCGTGTGCATGATGATGCCTGCATTGCACTGTATGCCACTGTGCAATGGTGCCCACCGTCTGACACATGCACAATGACAGGCAATGGGTGTGGTGATCTGTGGACATGTGTGTGGCTAGGGGTGGCGGTCTGGGTCGGCAGGCCTCCTACCCTTTGTGCATGTCTGGTGAGTTGTGTGCGTGTGTGTGTCTGACCATGTGCCATGTTAGACCTCGCCCATCCCTGGCGGTGTGTGTGGTTCCATGCCCAGCCACTTCCCTTGATGGCATGCACCCCTGGTGTGTGTGTGTGTGTCCATGCGTGTTTGTGGGTTGTGCCTTTGCCACTGGTGGTTGCACATGGCCCCATGACTTAGCTGGGTTGGCTGAAGTGCTCCTCCATGATGGTGTCCCGGTGCAGCTGTGCCAGCCGGATCAGTCGGGGGTCCCGTCGCCCAAGGGGGGCCGCCCATCACCATTGTCACCAGCGTCCTCATCGTCCCCATTGCTGTCCCCCTCTTCAACTTGTATGGCTATCCCACATTCGTTGGCCATGTTGTGCAGGATGCAACAGGCCAGGAATAGCCCACAGGCCTTTGAGGGGCTGTATTGTAGGGCACCACCGGAGGTATCCAGGCAATGGAAATGTGCCTTCAGCATACCGAACACCTGCTCGATGACATTACATGTGGTGGCATGTGCCTCATCATAGCTTTGCTATGATGGGGTCACGGGCTGCTGGTATGGCGTGAGCAGCCAGGGACGGAGTGGGTATCCACTGTCACCTGTGTGTAGAGGGTGGAGGTTAGTTTGGTGATCAGCATCGCCCTGCCCCGGGCCATGTAGGCCACTACCCATCTCACCTCTGACCATGCCCCTCCCAAGCCCTATGTTTGTCCATGTGGTTTGCATACTTACCCACTAAGTGGCCAGTGGGGATGTCCCCACTCTCGAATATGTGGCACAGTGCCGACTGGTGCCAGATGAAGGCATCATGTACTCCCCCAGGGTGCATGGCACAGACATTGCTTATGCGCCCCTGGCATCGCACACCACCTGGCAGTTGATGCTAGCATAGCCCTTCTGATTAATATATGTGGCCCCCTCGGGGCCAGGTGGTGCGGATGGCCAAATGGGTGCAGTCTAGTGCTGCTAGCACACCAGGCATACGTGCTACCCTGTGGAACTCCTGTATGTTTGCTGTGTCCTCCGCCGGTGTGCTGGGGAAGTGGATGTACTCCACAGCATGTGGCAGCAGTGTGCTGAGGAATTGGGTGAGGTGGTATGACACGGCTGACTGGGTTATGCCTGTGGTGTCCCCTGTTGGTCTCTGGAAGGTACCCGTGGTGAGCAAGCACATGCAAGCTGTCACTTTAGTCTCCACTGACAGAGCATGGCTCCATCGTGTGGGTGCCTACATCACATCATTGCACAGCTCACAGAGCCACCTCAGAATTGCCCGATTCGGGAGATACCAGCCCACAATCTCAGTATCGCTGTACAGCTCAAACTGGTGTGGGCTCGGTACTGTCTGTTGGGGGCATACTACTGATGGGCCCTTCTATGACCGTGCCCCCCTGCTGCCCACCTTCTCACCCCCCTCATTACTGCCTCCATCTGGATGGTGGCACTGGCCATGTCCCTGGCTTGTGTTCATCCCCCCTGGCAGCTGTTTCTGTATTCCCCCCGCTATCCTGGCTGCTACTTCCCCTGCACTGGGAACACCTTCCTGTGGTGGCCTCTGTGCTGTGTGGCACTTTCCCCTTCTGCACTGGCTGTGGCTCCCCACACCTTCCCTGTGCCTCTCTGCTCAGGGTGCCCTTCCTTGGCCTGCCCTGTGTGTCCCTCCTGCCCTGTTTGTGCAGCTAGAGTTCAGCCTCATGTGCCTTCCCTGTAGCATTCTTGCACCTCTCCCTTGCTCCTTTTTATTTTGGCTCATTTCTGCTATCACGCAACTTCCGATTGCTCCCCTATTGCGCATGGCGCATGTTGTTGAATATCACACTGTGCCATTTATGCATGGTTCCTCCCCCTTCAGTTGCGCATACATTCATTATCATTGTGCTATTGCTCAGCCTGATTTGGGGGGCACATCTCTCTCCCGCTGAATATCGCAGAATGGCGCATTTTCGGACTTGTGCTGGCGCAACCCTATTGTGCATGGCGCAACCCTTTTGAATATCTGGGCCTCTGTCTGTAGCTATCCCCAAATTTCAATGCATATTGGAAACACATTGAATTCACATTCAGTTGTCTTGTTAACCTGGACTACTACCTGGCTGGCAACACCACAGGTTGTCTTCTGGTTTCCAGATTTTTTGTGTTTAAAGCTATTACATTAAAGCAATGGTTCTTAATAAGGACTAAATTCTTTACCAATGTCTCTTTGAGACAGCTACTGGCATTGTTATATGATAATGCTCTTCCCCCAAATAAGACTGACACGGCAGTGCAGAAGTGACATAACCTCAGGCTCCAATTTGTATCTCAGCTGTTAGATTCACATGAACTGGGGCTGCCTTCCAAATGCCCACAATAGAGCACCATCATTATTTACAGGTGCACTTTTTTTTAATAGACTTTCGTCCTACATTGGTCTTTCTCTTTGAGAGGCCTCCTCCATTTTTGCTACTCATTAAGAGTCATATTAAAAGGAAGGGTGGTCACATCTTATAGGACAGCTCTACAGAGACTTGCTGGACACCATACCTGTTGCTGCAGAGTCTATTTTGCAAAAATGGAACTCTAAATTGGGGACTGACCATACATTGGCTGACTGGCTACAATATGCAGCCTTATCTTACTGACTCAGGGCAGCAACCTGCCGGTGGGAAATTTCATGGAGGTGTCATTCCAAATTGTTTTGTTCCACTGATATAGTGGCTAAATATGTGGGCCCAGAGAAATGGTTCTGTTAGAGGAACTGCAGGCAATGTCTGGCTAACCTGACACATGTTTTTTGTCAATGTCCTACTCCCCGTCCCTTCTGGCAAGCAATTATTGTGGAACTGGAGGAAATTTGTAATTGCCCTGGAGAGGTGACTCCTTCCCTGAAACTGTTGGCAATTCACTTCCTGACAGTTCCCTATGGGTACGCACACTTAAGCTAATGTTAATATTTATATTAGCTGCGGAAAAAACAATCACACACCATTGGCACACAAAAATAAAAACACACTCTTCCTCTAGTGAAACATACTTCTGCATATCTATGGGTTGGAAAAGCTAGCATACTCTGAACAACAAGGTCTTCTTGTTTGAGGAACTGTAGCACCACTGGGTTGTAATTCAACTGGGTCATTATATCAACTTTGTTCCATGATGCAAGGCCCTCCCCCACCCCATGTCCTCCCCCTTCCTTGTCCCTTCCCCATCTCTCCTCACCCTTTTATGCCCCCACCCTTCACCTTTCCTAATCTCTCCCCATATTACCCCTTTACACCTCAAAATCCCTGGTCCTTCCCCCTCTTCCCCTTCACATCATAAATCATATACTTCTACATGGCAATGGAAGCATATAGCACTGTATTTTATGCGTCAACAGGCTACAAAACAAGAAAACTCACAGCACCTTGTTCATTCAATTTCTTTGTTACTGTTTGTTATTCCAATTGTATATGACAGTTAATGGACATTTGATAAAGTAATGGCAGTTGATGTATGACTTTATGTCACACAGACAACATGCATTTGCTTTCTTTCTGTGTAATTCTCTTGAAAAGCTCAAACAATATTGTATGATAAAAAGAGAAGTGGTTAGGAACGCACAGTAATGGAAGCCACCTTCTCCCCTCAAACACATAAAATACTCCAATATGTTGGCATCTTCAGCTTATATCACTCAGTACTGCACATCTTTATCAATCAAATGTACGCATGTTTAAAGTTCACCCGTGCTGCCAAGTATTGTATCACCCAAGAAATGAAGAGGAGGAAAAATCATTAATAACTGCATGAAATTACTTCATGACTTGCAGATCATATATTTATTTTTTTAAAGGAATCATCAGAGAAAATAAGAGATTATCAAGCAAACACTACCACCCCAACCTATACATCTAGCAATAAACATTGAATGCCATAACAGTTTTCAGGTAAATGGAGGAAATGTGAACAATGACTCCTCTGCCACAGTAGGAATAGGTCTCAGATAAGTCTGCCCCAGTCTGAGAGAAATCTGATCTTATTATCCCAATCTATTGCAAAGAGTCATAGTTTTTAACTGCAGGACATGGCAGGTATCAACCTAGAGGGCTTTTTTCAACTGCCATGCCTTTCTATCAGCTGCTTCTAATGGCTGAAAACAGGAGTTTAACCCAATGCTGCTGAAGATACCCTCCCCTTCTAAAGTCTGGCACCAGAAGCCTAACCCGGTGCTGCAAAAAAATCCCTCACCCAATGGTGGCCATCTCAAACCCTCCTCTCACTATTCAGCAGGCCACCATCTAAACTTAATATTGCAGATTTCTATGCAGAAAATAAAAGCTCTTAGTGTGCATTTCCCAAATAATCTTATGTGTTGCACTTTCTCACAATGAGTGATTATTTCCTATACAGCAATTGGTGATATTGAGAATTGAAGGTGGCAGGCCTAGGAAGTGACATAAGCATTTGAGTCAGCCACCATGGGTGAGGGTGAGGGTGGGGGCACTCTGGTTACCAGCAATACTGTCACTCGAAAAAGTGGATCAGGGTGAAGAAAGTGGTGCCACTCAATGTCAGGGATAGCTCAGAAGTGGGACAGCATGAGGGAGGAGGGGATATCGCTGGTTACCAGGGTTACTGTAGCTTGAAATAGGATAGAAATATAGAAACATAGAATTTATTAGAAAAAAAGGACTGCTTGGCTCACCCAGGTCTGCACAGATGGTCCCTGCCTAGTCTGTCTCTGCAGGCCCTACCTGATTTCTTGTGACCCTCCCTCCTTGCTAGTATACCAATATTCAACTAAGTCTATCTCATGCATGCTTGAGGCCCCTACTGTTTTCACCTCCATCACATCTGATTGCAGTCTGTTCCAGGCATCCACCACTCTTTCAGTGAAGCTGTATTTCCTCATATAGCTGTTAAACTCCCCCTCTAGCTTCATTGCAAGCCCTCTGGTCCTGGGTAGGGTAAAGGGGGGGGTGCCACTGGTTGCCAGGGATAGTGCAGCTTAGGCGTGGAGCAGGGTGAAGAAGAGGGTGCCACTGGACACCAAGGATGGCTAGGAAGGGATGCAAGATGTGGAAGGAGGTGACACTGGATGCCATGTATAGCTTGGAAGTGGGGCAGAGTAATGGACATGGTACAGCTAGATGCCAGGGGTAGTTTTTAAGTTGGGCAAGATGAGGGAAAGGGTGCCATAAGATGCCAAGGTAGCTCGGAAAGGGGCATGGTGAGGGATGGGGTGCCACTGGGTGCCACCGATGCTTAGATTAGGCAGGGTGTGAGAGAAGGGTGCCATTGGGATTGATAGGATGTGTAATAGGATGAGGAAAGGTATGCAACTGGATGCCAGGGACAGCTTGTATTGGGGCAACGTGCAGCAGAAAGTTGCATTGGAAGCCAGGTACTGTAGTCCTGCCATAAGTGTAGGGTTCAGGGTACCACTAGATGACAGACAATGTTTGGATTGGGGAAGGCTGTTGGGGAGGGGGGCAATGTAAAACAGGAACTGATTGGCACTGGTGCAGGGTAAGACAAAAAAAAGGTTGCCCTGAATGCTAGGGGATGATTGTTTTACTTGGGCTGAATGAAAAAGAAAGAGGTCCCAATGGATGCCAACAAATGACTGGACTGGAGCTGGCCCATTTTGAATGCAACAGAGATCATCTAAAAATAAAGAGTCATGGGTTGACAGTATCACATACAGTAAATGTAATTATTTGCAATGCAGTGTAGTTTTTGTTGTTTACTTCTAAATGCAGTTAATGTTAGCCACATTATAGCTATACTATTGCATTACTAGCAGTTGTAGTTCTGACCAGAGTTTGTTTCTAAAGTCACAGCATGTTGCAGTTAAACACATCAACTGAAAGAATGCTCCTACAGGTACACATGACAAAAATGATGCCCATAAAAATTCACAACAAAACTCTAAAACACTGAAGTTTAAGAATAGTGAGGTACTGTAACTTAACTGTTTTTTTCTGCATATGTTTTGGATTTGTAAAACCTTTGACAACATAGCTCAAGAATAAGATCCATTACAAGAAAGCTTTTACAGCACGATAGAGTAATTTCTGCTTCAATTTTAGGAGCATATGTAGCTCTTCTTATTGTGCTGGACTAAAGTTGACCTGGTTACTGCTGCACAGTGGTAGAACAAAGGCAATGCTAATTGGGAGGTCAATTTCCCCATAGGGTGTCTCTAATTTGTAAATGACAGAAAAAGACTTGTTATTTATGGAACTTCCTCTTAAGATGTGAATGCTTGACTACATGTACAAAGGAAATATTAAACTCTTAGAGCCTGTGTACTGTATCTGCTTTAACCAGAGGGTCATCATATGTGGGGTGCAGGAGATTCAAACAAAGATGTTTGTGCTTTAATTCCTGTTTATGATACAAAAATATGCTTTTGAGATGTGGTTCAAATTTTGCACAAGCCCAGCAAACCAGTTATTGCCAAATTATTTCATGGAGTCTCATGTTGAATGCCACATGTAACTTCTTGTCTCAGAGATCCAGTATGTTAAACTTTCTGTTAAGAGAAGTTGCTTAAAATTTAATGTGGGCTAAATCTGACAGGGTCTCAGACATGGCAACAATATTTCAAGTTATTTGAGGGGGATCTCTTTGGATTTCTCAGTCCAGTGCCCTTAACCCATATTAGTTCCCCTTGCAATGACTTCAAGACGTCGATATGCAGAAGTATGGAGAACAGTTGGCTTAATTGTATTACTGTTTTTTTAAGTTCATCTCTCCCTTAATCATGGCCCTTTCTTTATTCTTCTGTGTCTACAATATCACTGTGCTCGAGTTTTGTATTTTTAATGCGAAATGATTCTAGATGAAAAGGCAAATTCAGCAATATGAAACACAAAAGGACTTCCGCAATAGAAGCCCATCTATATTTCCATAACTGTGACCTCTATAGACCTTGTCATTTTTTCTGAAACCTTTTTGCCCAGCTTTCAGTTAACAAAGCATACCTATAAAATGATTGGCTCGACTTCAATATTCGTGTGCAAGATTGGGTTACCAAAGTATCAAAAACTTGACTCAATGTTCTTATTATAAATGTTTACTACTAAGTGTTATGGAAGGTAATAATAAATGTGGGCTACCAAGTGTTGTGAAAGGTAGCTCACGTGGTATCAAAGGAAAGTAATTAGTTTCCATCACTGCATTGAAACTAATAACTTGCATAGTAATAATTTTCATGTGCTATTAATAGTGTTAAACTAACAACTCATATACTGAAAAAGCTGATTTATAGAGCAAGTACTTTCTTAAACATTTCTCTAAAAAAAGCATACCACAGTTTAGAAAACAGAGTGCTTAAGAGTCCCCTGAAAGTCACAGTCTGCCCTTATATTGTTTAATTTTTCAAATTCTTAGGGAGTGAGAACAGACTCTGTTGTCAAAAGAGTTCTGTTCACAGAAACCAAGCAAGAAAATGAAAGAAGGCTCTCTATTGTTTAGCTATGTGGCGTAGGCTGCAAGAATGTGTGGAGAATGTAAGGCCTGTACAGCACAGAGAGAAGGCCTTTGTGTGAGGAAATACTGAAGCTGAATGTCGATCATAGACAATAATTATTACCTCATCTCAGTTATGGATACATTTATTTTTACACCTGTGCTGGTATGAGAGAGTGGATGCTGGACAATCACTGCTGGGTTTTCCTAGACCTTGCACAAATGTCCTACTACAGTATTCACTTATTAAGAGCTGATACATCCATGCATCAGTGCCTGCAGGAAAAAACTGAAGGATACAATTGCACATGCCTTGGCAGTCAGAGAACAGCTGGAGGAAGTACTTTCTTACCACCAAACCTTTTGATTATTCATTTTACCAGCTATGATCTGTCTCACAGCTTCTCCGGAAATGCACTATCAGGTTCATAGACAGCCTGTAACTTTAATGCTGTAAAGCTCTTTTGACAAGACAGTCTCACAAACTAATCATCTGGATATGCTCAGCATTCATTGCCAAATGCTGAGGTCCTGTTCAGACCATAATAGACATTTAAAATGTATGCCAACATAGGGTACATTTCTCTGTAATAATATGGATATAGGTTTCCCTTTCAAATATAGATTAAAGTGAATTTTTACAAGCATGCAAATATTTTTCTCCATGGTAACAATCCATCTTCAGTATGTATACATTCGGTATATACATTGGGAATATTTCATCTTGAAGCATCTAACTATTAAAGCAGCAGTACTTGCTAGTGGGGAAAAATGTAATCATATGCTTTTAGTAATAATATATTTTTTTGCAAAAAACATTCATCTAACCATTTTTCCTTTTTATTATATTTCACTCCTGAACTGAAATATGGGGTTTTAAAGTTGATAAAAGTCCTTGCTCTCTGGCCACTCCCACTATGGATAAATTAAACAGTTTGGCATACTACTGTTCTGTGTACCATCAAAAATGCATGTTAGCACCCACCACATACTGTATATCCACAGTATTCAACCAGTAAGTAAAGACAGAAAGCAACCTCAAGGAAATAACTTTTTTAAAAATTGCTGTTGGCAAACATCTTTCATGTCTTGAGTCATTAATTACAAAATTGCCAATACAGTCCACTTAACAAAAAATAAAATGAGGAAGAATCCATGAGATTCAAAGCACCAGGGACTTGTGCTGTCTCATGTTGCTCATTTAATAAACCAGCACACCACTATTTTATTTTGTACTTGGTCTGGATTCATTTTGTGCACCTCATCTAGCTCTTTGTCTGCTATAAAAAACCCTTGGAGAAATAAAAATATGATGAAGAAGCATTTAATTATGACACTACACTGGGGGAGCGGAGGTGGGGCAGACGCCTGGCTTATTGTGTGTGGGAGCATGTGCGGCACTGCCATTGGTGCCATTGTACATCCCTTCCTCCATAGCAGGGGACAAAGTAAAAATAAAGGGCAACCAGTGATCATAAAGAAATTAATTTAAAAAAATACTGCTTTTTTAAATAAGACAATTCTCTTACATTACTGTCAATTTATGACAAGCTAGTCTGAATTATAAAATGTAGCACTTAAGAGGAGAGATGGTTTATATAATATATACCTGTTCTGTAAAGAAAGTAAGTCCTGATTCTTAACCTAATTAACTCCTAGTTGGTTCAAAATGATCGCTAGTCCCAAGAGAAAAACACACTTCTTTTGATAAAAAAGCACTAAATACCAGGGTTCAATGTTCAAAAGGCAAAAAGATGAGCAATGGTTAAAAAGAGTCTGTAAGTGTGCAGCTGTGCATATAACTGGAGAATGCACTGTGTTATTTTATCAAAAAGACCACGCTTGTGCAATAAAATACATATGCATACAGCTCAGGAAAACTGTCCCTCATAAGAAGTCACAGAGAACAAACATCATAAAATGTGAGGTATGTCTCTTAAAACAAGTTTTTAGCACTGGCATAGTTTATACTACACAAAAATTGCTAGTATTCTACACCAGATATGATGTGATATAATCCAGAAACACTTAAAAAGGTGCAGAAGGTTGTTCCCAGAAAGAGAAAATCAGACAGTCCTATTACTGCCTTTCTGGGCCATTGATGGGCATTGTGCAGTTTTGTTGTTAGTTTGTCTATATGTGCATATTTGGGTGCTACAGGAAAGGCTGGTGTAGCTATCTGTGGTGTGGTTGGTATGTGGGTGTTGCTGACCTGACTAGGGAATGTCTGCCTATGGTACAGGTGGTGGGGGTGCTGCATTATGTTTTGGCCAGTCTGGTCCATTTTGATTACTTCAAATGTGTTTTCTGTCTATATGTAACTTTTATCAGTCTGTGGTGTAGATTTGCTTCAGTTGTGCAACTGCACATGTGACGTTGCACTTGTGTTCACATGCATAAATTGCTGGGTTTGCACTTTTTCTGCATATGTGGATTTTTTTGCTGAAAATGCATTACACCCGTGTTTCCACATTTCTGATGCCATTATTGGTGCATGTGTGCAATTTTTTTCATGTCTTTGAAAATCAGGCCCTAGATGCCCAGCAAGAGCCATAAACTTTTTTAATCTTAAAGTGTTGTTAACACTGGCTATAATTAAATAGCTGCTTTTGCACCTGAGGCAGTCAACTCATACCAAGTAGACGCTTACCCAAGGAACTAAATTTGCCAAGTTGTGATTTTTTTAAAATAGGTAAATAAGTTTATATGTATCTTACTATGCAGTACTGGTATCTGCCAACAATTAGTCAAGCCAGTGATATGCACTGCAGTCCCCCACAAAACATGCACTGCAATGATCTGAAGTCATGAATGGGGCTACAATGCAATGTATGAAACAATAATGGAAATGTGAGTGCTTTGCAAAACATACAATTTGCTAACAATTTGGTGACCTAACATATATGGTGAAGTATGGCATTTACTTATCACCCACACATATGAAAAGGGGCTGTAAAGTTAAAAAATTGTACGTTTTGCCAGTCTCCCCCCCAAGATTTCCACTACTATTTCATATATCATACTGCAGCCCCATTCTTGACTTTGCATCATCACAATGCATATTCTGGGGCTGGGCTGCAATGCATGTCAACAACTCAGTTTATTTTTGTCAGATATTAGCACCACATACTGTAGAACAGGCAATATGTGGGTACAGTTTATTTTGTGCTGTGAAGTCAGTGGCATAATCGCAATAAACCTTTTTTTCACACTGCAGGTATACTGTATGTAACATCACCAATATATAGAAATGCACTGCACATTCGTGGTATTCAACAGTTATATGGTAATACCACAATTACTGACTGTAATTAGGTATAATGAGTAGATCAGCTGATCAGATGTAATCCCCCACCTGCAAACTAAGAATTATGTGTCTGTGTCTGTTACTATGTTTAATAAAAGAATTAAACTTATAGCGGTGTAGCTTGAATCGTGTTGTGGCATCCTTATGTGACTGCACAACATGGTCGCTGTAGCCCAGTATCCTGCTTAGCAACCCAAAAGAAAACTCTTATTGCCATTTGGATCACTTCAGAATGGAATACAAAATAGAGAAAAAAAAGAGAAATTAAGGCAAACATTTTCTCATATGTGTATCTGTAAGGGTTGTGAGGAATGAGCTGTACTATGGGAGCATGCAAGCAAGACATGCGACCACGCCAGTACCACACCAGTAAGCATTCAGAAGGCAGCAATGTTCTGTATGTTAAAAAACTAAACTTTATTTTTTTAAAAGTGCTTCTTCTTCTGCTGACTTCCAATGCTCATGGCGATCAAAGGTGTGTGGGGGGGTGGATAGCATTGTACAGTACTTTACTTGGTTTCCAGAATACCAAAGTCATGTAAGCGAACAGGTATACTTCATGGTTCTTTATATTTCATACCTCTGGTCCGTCCCAGGAATGTAGCGAAATATAAAGAACCATGAGCATAGTCTAGTTTACAGTAGTATGGTAAATGGAAACTTGGTATTGAATAGCAGAAAAGGTGGCCACTTGCTCTACAATTGGTGCCACTACAAACTACACCAGATGCACAGCCTCAAAAGTAGGGCTACCTAGTTTAGCGAGTGTAAGTAAAAGACCTGTACTCAATAGGTCATAAAAAAGCATTTAATTCATAAAAAACTGCTTCAGATACAAATACACAACAGCAACACCCCTCCTGTGCTCGCAGACATACGTTTCATCCCACTAAGACGTTTTGTCAATGCACACTATCTGCTCCAATAGAATCATTTAAGTAGTCCCTAATTAAAGGAACATGCTTATTTAAAGTGCTAAATGCCCTTATAACAGATATAAGAAGAAAGCAATTTAAAAGTGTCAATATCTCACATGCATAAATATATAAAAAGGTTGACCAACATGAATATATATCAATTATGAATGTGTGAAGAAATATATATATATATATATATATATATATATACACATATATATACAGTATATATATGTGTGTGTATATAGAAGTATATAAACCCCTTCCCCTGGCACATCATACACAGTTACATCAGTATATTTATTTACAAAGAGGACCCAAAATAAAGGGGACTTTAGTACATATACTAGCTAGATCAATATTTTATCCCTTTTCTTTTAAGAATGGGACTAAAGTGAACATAGCATTTAATCCCTTTTCTCTATGGGTTCCCAAAAGGCACTGCCATTTACTTTCAGTCTGTAACAATCTATTTTCTCTATCTCCTCCCCTAGAGTTGGCATATATTTTCTGCAAACCATGAAATTTAAAAGAATGACTGCTACCTTTAGATATTATGTGTGCTGCCAAAGCATTATTCACGTCACCATTTGAAATGCATCTCAAGGGTTCAGATATGCGGATTTTAAAATTTCTTTTAGTTTTACCAATATAAAAACATTGACATTTACATACTGCCACATAAATAACAAATGAAGAAATACAGTTTATAAAGTCCCGGTTTTCAAATTTCCCCACCATTTACTGGGTGCTGAAAAATTTGCAGATGGTTGCAAGTGCACACAAAAACTGCAAGTCCAACATGGAAAAGTCCCACCTAGTAAGTTTTTCGTACTAACATCACAGTTACTTTGAAAATGGCTCCTGGTAACACAGTCTGCAAGGTTTTTTCCCCTTTTTGTATACCATACGGGGGTGACTCAGTTGTTCCAATTTAAGTTTTGGTTCCAAATTCAGAATGTCCCAATGTTTCTTCAACATGTTGTTAATCAGAAAACGTTTTGGTGTATATTCTGTAACAAAATTAAGTGTACAAGTATGATCAATAATCTTTTTCTTATCCTTAGAAACATCCGTTAATAAATCATTTCTATTCATTTTGTCCACTGTTATTTTAGTTTTTCTCAAAACAGTCTGATTATAACCTCTATGTTCAAATTTCTCCATGAGACACTCTATGTCTTGTTCATACTGATTTGGGCAGGAGGTGTTTCTTTTAAGTCTCATCATTTGCCCTTTGGGGTGTTTTGAGGTATATGTCTGAAGTGACAACTGTCATATTTTAAAAAAGAATTCCTAGCCGTTTTCTTAATAAACACCTTAGTATCCAGACCCCCTTCTCCATTCCTAAAGATACACAAATCTAGAAATTCAATCTGGTGTGTCCCCACTTGTTTGGTAACGGTCAAATTTGAATCTGTGCTTTCTAAATAAGCTACAAATTGTTCAAAAAGTGATAATGAACCTTTCCAGATGACCAAAATATCGTCTATAAAATGAATGTAAAATAACAAATGTGTAGTGTAAGGGTTTTTAATTGAAAAGACTGTTGTTTTTTTCCCCATTGCATCAAATAAATATTAACATAGTTGAGGGCAAATGAGGCTCCCATTGCTGTGCCTTTTATCTGATGAAAAAAATTATTATCAAACATGAAAACATTATTGACAAGTACCAATTCAGTCAAAGTTGTTAAGCATTCAATAAATGATTCAGACAAACCACTGTCTTGATAAGTGTGTTTCCCTCACTGCCTCCAAGCCATCTATATGAGGGATGTTTGTATATAGAGCATTTATGTCCAAAGTGGCTAAAAAATCCCCTTGTTCTAGTTTTAAGGTCTGCATACGCTGTATTACCTGTGTCGTATCTTGAAGATGTACATGCCAAAGGGGGACCAATTTCTTAATATAGTGGTCTACAAATTGGGCCAAAGGTTCAGTGACCCATCCTATGGATGCCACAATAGGTCTTAATGGAGGTTCATTTAGATGCTTGTGTATCTTAGGGAGTCCATAGACAGTGGGATGTATAGGGAAATCTACTACAAGAAAATCATAAGTTTGTTTTGTGAAGACACCATTAGAGAAAAACTCATATAACTGTATGTCAATATTCCTTTTGCATTCTAAAGTGATATCTTTAGACAGCTTTAGATAAAATTCAGTGTCATCAAGTTGATTTAACAAAGCTTGCTGATACTTAACTTTGTCCATAATTACTATAGCACTCCCCTTATCAGCGTTTTTGATAACAATAGTGTAATTATTCTGTAGATCCTGGATTGCTTCTTTTTCTTGTATGGTGCAATTTTGAAATCTCAGAGAAGGATCTTCCTTTAATAACTTTAAAATATCTTGTTCACAAGCCTTATGAAAAACATTCACTACACTGTTACTAGGGGGGCAAAAGTTGATGGTCTTCTTAAATTACTTGCTATTTCGAGATCATCTTCATCTTTGTCTTTATTTTGATTCATTTGAAAAAACACAAGTAAATTCAACTTCCTAGTAAAAAGATGTAAGTCCAGCAAAATTTGAAACTCATTAAAATGAGTCATAGGGACAAAATTCAGGCCTTTCTGCAATACATTTTCTTCTATTGGAGACAAAATGTGTCCAGAGATATTTACAACCAATGATTTAGGGGTAGTAGTTAGTTCCATTGTCTGGATCTCCTGTTCTGTGGAGCTCGATGTTGTCTCTGGTTCCACCTGCCTCAGTAGGTATTTTCCCCCTTCCCTTGCCCCTGGTGCCTCTCTGTGTCCTATGTTTTGAAACTGGACAAACCGCGGACTCCTCTGTAAGGTCCCTTGAACTTCTGGTACCTCTGGTAAATTTGGATAATCTTTCCTGCTGCATTGCTCCTGTTCGATTTGATTCAAAACCTGTACTAATTGGGCCATGGGGGAGGGCCCACCATAATCTGAAGGCCTTGTTGGTTTAAAGGCGGCATATCTCTCATTCTCTGATCTACATCTAAGAAAATTGACCACAGTTTAAATTTTCTAGTTCTGAATCAGACCCTGAACCACTGGTGTATTTATCCATATTACTAGCTGGTTCTGTTCTTTTTAAAATAGATCTGACCCTCTGGTTATTTTTCTTTTTGTTCCAATCAAAAATCAAGCCTTCCAAATAATCCAATCTGTCTCTTTCAAGTTTAGTTTCTTTGATTTTCTTGATTCTGAAGTCATGTTTTTGAATGACATATTTTAATCATTCTCTGTAATGCAAATATTCAGGGTCCTCTTTAAATAACTGAACCTGAATTTCTTTTTCCAAAATCAGTGTTTTAACTTCTTTTTCTTATTCTTCACCATCAGCCCAAATTATTTTAATTAGTCCTTCACTATAGTCAAGACAATGTATTTGCCAGTTAAAAATGGGACACAGTCTAAACCAAATGCTGGTTGTTTGTTAAATCTAAGACCACGTGGTGCTCTATTAACCTCTAGATACACCATCATTGTTACCGTTTGCCAAAAGAGTCTTTGAGCTTTCAGTACTAACTTTTCCAGCTGAAAAAATTCCTCTTTTATGGTAACGGGGGTACATATGTTTCTCTGTTATATGGTGTATCTATATTTGAAGGAACTGTTATTTTCACTTTCGACAAAAGGGGGCTATCATCTCTACTTTTAAAGAACAGGGATTCTAAAAAAGCTCCTGCTTCATTCCCATTTAATTCTTTAGAAGTAACTGGCAAAGTATGTATAACTGTACTGACAACTTTGTGATGAGTATACTCACGAAATACCACTGGGGTGCTGCTGAGTAAATCATCTCATATTCCACCTTGTATCCCATTAACCATTGAAGTGCCCGACAAAACAAGCACTGGAACAGTGCCAACTAAAAAAAGGAATTACTGAATAGCAGAAAAGGTGGCCACTTGTTCCACAACTGGTGCCACTGCAAACTACACGAGATGCACAACCTGAAAAGTAGGGCTACCCACTTTAGTGAGTGTAAGAGAAAGACCTGCACTGAAAAGGTCATAAAAAAGTGTTTAATTCATAAAAAACTGCTTCAGATACAAATACACAACAGCAGCACCCTTACTGTCAGAAACTTACATATTTAAAAAATTCACAACCAGGATGAATGAACTTCCCAGCAGACAGCTACTTGGTATGAGTTGCCTGCTCAAGAGTAAGTGAACTGAGAGCAGCTCTTCGAGAAAGTTCTATTTGAAAAAAAGTTGGCTTGATAAAATCAGATGGAGCTGAAAAGTCATTATAAATAGTAAATCCACTTGAGAGTTACAAGGACCTCAGAACATTTGGGATATGCACGTTTGAAGAATTAATGGCTGTGTCAGGTATATTTTTAAATTAAATTGTTCCCGGTCTGTATTTTAAGGGAATCTAAGCATTTTTGCCACCTTACACAATTTTAACAAATTATCAAATTCCACAAATACTTTAATTTCATCTAACCAAAAAAGTGATAGAGGTGTTTGCCTGTGTGAGCATCGGCAAGCACCAGTGGAGGCAACATTGGCAGCTGCAATGTTTGCCAGTCTTAGCCAAGGGAGGCCAGGAGGGCAGAATACTCTGACCACATTTTTAAGGAAATAAGGAACGAAGAGAAAACTACATACAGCATTTAGCAGATATATATTCTGTTTGCTTCCTGCTACTGTATATTAAAGTAAACATTTGCCTACAATTAACCAAAGCTGGAACTGAATAAAAATGGAAAACCTAGGAAAGATTGGGACTGGAACTGGTGAAGAGATAATATTCTCTACGGGCTGAAACTTTAAAAAGGATTAGGTAGAAAGATTAGTCATAATCACTCCTTTAATGTTTTAATAGATGCATGTATATAAATGAACTGGAAATTGAGGTGGTAAAATTAAAAAGAAAGATGAAATAAAGCAGTTAAAGAAAATTTGAAAACAAACAGAGTTTGTTGAAACATTACTGTCTGACTTTCAAAATACCAACATTGAATTTATAGCAAACATTTCATTTTATTTTAGTAAGGCTAGGCAACTGAACTAAAACTTGCTAATGATGGTGTCCTATTTTTGCATAAAAAATACTGGCATTAGAAAATGTAAATGCAGATTGCAAATAGTTTCAAACCCATTAATTTTAAAAGAGAAAAAATATATAGTTCTGACAATTAACATGATTAAAATGCAATTATTAAGGCACTACTTTACAACAGACTTTATATTTGGGTAATGAGTTTACAAACCAATTAATAATCTAAGACTTAGATGGTAGTTTCCCAAACTGTTTATGAACATTTGAGGGTAGTGAGTTCTAGGCTATTGGTATGAAATAAGTAAAAGATTGTTTCCGTTTTTTAGTCTTTACTCTAGAAGTGATAAAAAAAAATTTTGGAACATAAATGGACACTCTCAATGCATTTTGTTAGTCTTGCAGTTGTGTAATCTGTAGTTTTCCACATCCATTTCACAGCATAGTGTATTTATGCAAATGAGGCATATCCATTAATGAAAGCCATCAATACTGCTGATACATGGTACAATGAAGAACAACATATCCACTCTTGATAATTAACCTTCCCAATCAATCTTAAAAAATGCATAATTCATACAGTTGTGATTTAGTGACATTATCTTAAAAAAAAAAAAACTGATATCAAATAATGGTGAAAAGAGAGAATTAACCAGACCTCATAGGACTCTTGGATAGAATATATCTCTGTATTTATATGAAAATCCGGTTTTGGGGCAAGTGGCTTTAGTAACACATCAATGTGAAAGTCTCCAGAACCTCAGGGGTCAAGACCAATGTTACTTATTTGTAGGCTTAAACCTGTTCCACACATTATGCATTTTGTAAAAAAAATCAACAACCCATCCCCAAATTCTTATTTTTAAGTTTGGCACACAATCCCAACATTATTATTTTAGTTTTAGAATCTTTAAGTTTAAGTTTGGAGGACTCAAGAAATGCTTGAACTGCCAAAACCCAAGCTTGCAGCTGTCTGAATTTCAAATACACTAGCATCTGAACAGCAAAGAATAGTGTCATCAGTATACAATTGATTACTCAGTGTATTAATGTGAAAGACAAATTGTGTGGGGTCCAGATCCAAGCCATGATGGGTCTCTTGTGAACGATAGGGACTTTGGGTTTACACCCTTAACTCTTAACCTATGACTTCTATCTGATATGTAACTAGAAAAAGAAGACTGAGCACTTGAATTAGTTCCCAAATTAGCCAATCGGGATATTCTGTAAGTATGTCATGACCCAAATTACTGAAGGTTATGGACAAATCTATGTAGATAACTGCAGTCATCTTGCCATTATCCTTACTAGAAATGGTGTGCTCCAACAGCCTCTATCCTGTGGTAATGACTGAGTGTCCCATCCTACCTCAAGATTGAAACTGCTTGGGAAGATTATTATTCTTTAAAAAATCAAACAACTGAGTAGCAGCTAGCCTCACCATGTTCTTAGAGGCTATTGGAAGTAATGAAATAGGCATAACATTTTTAAGGTCATCAATGGTGTCTCCCTTATCAACAGGAATAATGCACACTTTCTTCCACATGAGAGGAACCATGGATGATCTCAATGACAAATTGTGTGTTCATGAAGATATATCTGAAATGCTGCATATTTTTTTAATCCTCATCCAAATGTCATCAAGTCCTGCACTACTCTTTTTTTCATATTTAGTAATATCTTAAAGACATCCAAAGATGTAATGTCATTAAATTTAAAGAGAGCTGGCAACCATGCAAAAGATCCACCACAGTGCTTAATCTCTGATTCCTACATTGGTATGTACCCCATAAAAGGATCTATGTTCAGATCCAAATGCTATTCATCACTGACCAAACCTCCTGTCAGAGATTAAATAATAACAAGCACAGCCAGGGGTAGAAACAAACTAGAGTGGGTAGTAATTTGGACAACAGTGAGAAGACTATTTTCATCCCAAGAAAAAACAATAAATGGAGGAGATGTGTGGAACATCGACTATTGTAAAAATGGGAATAAAAACACAAAATGGATGTAAAAATTTAGAAAAATGAAATAATGGAAGTTAGTACTGAAAACACCAGTGGAGAAACACATCCTAATTCCATTGGACCTAATGAAAGAGAAGTAATATGAAAGGAGAATCAGTAGTTAGATATACTGATACATCCATTTATCTGCAAACTTGGCAAAGAAAATGTACCAGTGAGATTCTTTCCAGGGGCAAGGGTGAATGATATTACTAAATGTTTGTGAATATTTTGGACAAAGCAAGGGATGACCATGTGATAGTCATTTACCTGGGAGCAAATGATATGCAAGCAATAAGACATGACAGAGTGTACATGTACATCTGGCACTTGGGTTAATATCCCAATACTGATGCAGCATGAGAGGGGCACTGCACTTCTGAGGTGCCGTCTTTCAGATGAGAAGTTAAACCGAGGTCCCATCTGCCTGGATTGGTGGTAGTTCAGGTGGATGTTAAAGATCTCATGGCACTTATTGAAAAGAGTAGGGGAATTTCCCCAGTGTCTTGACCAAATTTCTCGGATTCACTAAAAAATACCACCAACAGCTTAATCTGGTTCAATTTCAGTTGCTTACCATCTGTATCCCCCCCCCCGTTGCCCCTGAGAAAGGGAATTCTTGGCCCAGTGATCTTACCGGGTCAACAAAATTCAGTAAATAAACAAACAAACAAACATTTTGGTGAGCTAGGGGCACTCCCTGTGTTTGTTGTGAGGCATAAGGCATTACCAGGTGCCTTTAATTGACCAAGAAGTCAATGCCACCACAAAATGCACATTGGATTGTCTTCTTGTGATTATAAAATGGGTCAATAATTTTTTTTTGAAGGGGTGTGGTAAAAAATATACAAAAATAACATAATGTTAAACGGTTTAATGAATTATTTTCTATAGTTACCATGCTTTATAGTCTGGTCTTGACTACTGTTCAGCCGCCACCCTGCAGCCTGACACCCACTTCCCTGCGACTTACCTTGGCTGGTGTTCCTCCCTGGCTTGACCCCCAGGGTGGGCCCCCTCAGTGTTGAAACCCAGTCTCCAAATGGCACCTCCACCACTGGACTGGGCCATTCCCTAAGATGTTGAAGCTCGGTGTCCAGCTGAGTGCCATGGCTGGCAGTGCAGGGCTCATGAGGCAGGGTGTCATTTTGAAGGCTGGCATTTTTGGAAGTACTGATCAGGAGGCGTGATGTGCAATGACATCAGTGGTCATGCCTCACCCCCCCCCCGTGAGTTCCATATCCTTTTATAAAGGGAAAACAATGGCTGAAGATAACAAAGTCAGCTTTACAGTACTAGATTGCTAATTTAAAAACTAAAAGTAAAGTACGGTCGGATGGTGTAGAGGGTTGAGACACCATCAAGTGCCTTACCTCTCATCATGCCAGAAACCTGAGTTTGGGAATGAGCTTGAGAACAAGCTTGGGTTGTGGCGGTTGATGGGGGCCGGTTGAGAGAAAGACTGAGCAGCTGTCCGGCAGTTCTCCTCTCTCAGATCAGGGTGATGAGTCATCTTAGCTCTTCACTGCCACCAGGTGGAGGCCTGGTGGCAGTGACAACATGCAAGAGGCAGATGTAGGTGGGGAGGGTGAAAGGAGCCATGGTCCAAGAACACATGTGTGCATCCATACACATACACCCTCGAAGTCTCCTTGCTGGCTTTCAGAGTATGGGGAAGAAAATGACATGGAAAAATTAGCAGGCCAGGCTCAGAGAAGCCATGCCTCAACATCTGACCCCCTACTTCCACTCAGACTGAAGCAGCTTTTTTGACTTGTGCTCTGGGGGAGTGAAGAATGACCCTCTCCTCTGGCCCTGCCATGGGTTGGGGGGAGGGTCCATGGGTGAGCTAGCTCCCTGGTCTTAAGGGAGATGAGGGACAGTCCGTAGATGTACAGGGATGTGGCCAATTGCTGCCTAGCCTGGCTCCAGAGGGATAAAAACTTAAATGAACAAAAAATAAATAAATAAATAAAACCATCCAAGCATCACAAATATTGCCAATACTAGGCTAGTTAATGGCCAGATAGTAAACAATCTCCCAGAGGAATAGTTGGATAAGAGACTTAGTTATGAGATAAAAATGTACATTGATAAAGAACTTAGCAGGGCCTTCTTGAATGGAAGAAAATTGATTGCAGAGGACAGACATGGGGGGAACAGGGAACATTGTTTAACCAGGAGTAGCACACTAAGCCAAAGTTTTTTTCCAGATGCGACCTGGGAGCACAAGGAAGTTAAGTGACTTTCTTAGGATCACACAGTATGCACGTAGGCGACTGTGGGATTCAAACCAGGGTCTCCAGATCTGCAGCTCAGAGCCTTAATGCACTGCGCTATACTGCCTCCTAACTGTATACCTCAAGAGAGGAGTAAATATCCTTAGGCAAAAATTAAAGTGGCAGTTGAGAGGGTAATAAACTGGGCAAAAAAAGATAGGGGAAGACTGTAGTTCTGAAGAAGGGCATATCCAAACAAATAATTAAACCCAAACAGATCAAACACACACACATGCACATACACACACACACACACACACACACACACACACACACACACAAAAATGTATTAAGGACCAAGATATGGGAGCAGCCAGGAAGGTTTTATTCTTTTTTTTGTTGCCCCCCCCAGCTCTGGGCTGGCCTCTCTTTCAGGCCTTCCTATGTCCCTCATTGCAACACTGCCTCAGTGCAGCCACCCATCACTCCATATTGCAGCTCTTTGCTGAGGGGGAAGGCACTGGTGGGGTGACCAGTGCAATTCTTGGCCTGGGTGCTGCTAGTATTGTCCGTGCACTGCCAGAGGTCCTGCAGCAGTAGGAGCTGACGACCGTCATCCGGTTGGCCTCGGGGCTCTTTTCCCATTTGCTCCCTGGGGGCATGGTGTGCCACTAACATCAGGCTTACTCCGACATTCACCATGCCCCATTAGTTAGTGGGACCCCATGCATTGCCATGCCCCTGGACTCTGCTAGGAGTTGGCAAGCACCACGTCACTTCCTCACCCTCCCCCCAAGAGAAGGTGAGAAGTCATCCAATGCTCAAGTCTTCTATCCCCGGCCAGCTCTCCAGCACCCAGGTTCATTCCTGAACCCGGGTCACTGGCATCACAAGTGGAAATTCAACTGCTGAACTGGCAGGCTGGTCTTAAGGTTATATTCTTGAATGCTAGGAGACTAAACAAGAAAATAGATGAACTGGAAGTTCTCTTATACAAATGAAAGGCTTGCCTGTAGTTCAGTGGCCAAGCAGCCAGCCACTCCCACTTCTTGAGCTATATAAGCAGTTCCTCTAAGCCTTACTGTGAAGCATTTTTTTCTTTGCAGCTGAAGGCTGTGTCAGTTTGTCCTCTGAGCTGGTTAGGCCTCCCTGACTGGCTGGGGCCTGCCCCCCCCACTCCTGCTTGTCTCTGCTGGGCTTCTGTGTTTATTTTTATACTTCTGGTTTGTATTTTGCCTTCGGCTGTGTGTGCATCCTTCCTTTTTTGAGGGGGGGGTGTTTCTAAGCTCCTAGCAAACTGCTACTCGGGAGCTCATACTGCTTGCTTTTACTTACTCACAATTCTCAAATTACTTGCACAGCAACTCCTAGTATTCTGCTATGCGGAGCTCATACTACTGCTTTCAGTTACCTACAACTACAGCCACTGCTACTGACTGTTTACTTTAATTACTATTGTACCCAGTGCCTGTGTTTTACACTGTGCTCACCACACTCAAACTTCTGCAATGCCACTGCAATTATTATCTGTGTGTTTCAGCTCAGCCATAGCTGCTCCATGTTGCATACTCAATTCTTTTCACCTGACACAGTTTACTGACCGTAGCGGTGCTGCTCATTGCTGCTCTCATACTACTTGCAGCTTCATTGTACTGCCTGGCTACACCTGCTTTCAAGCATTGTCTCCTGTTTTATTGCACTTACAGTACAACTCTGAGGTCGGCCAACTAAGCTCCTGCTGAGGCTGTTAATATAGTTTTGTTATTAAAATTGCCTCACTGCCAAAAATCCTCAGAGCGTTTGTCACCTTGATTTGGCTATTCCTGTTTGGCTGGCTTGCCCCCAATTCAGTGCTATTTAATTGCTTTACCATATGTTATGCAGGTCCTCCTACCACTACTACTGCGTATTGACCTACGTGCAGGTCCACTTTGCTTATGCAACCGTTGTTCCTTACTTACGCAAACCATTGTTTCATGTCTACTACCATCCCCTCGGATTCAGCCTGGGATTCTGCTGCATTCAATCTGCATTCGATCTTCTAAGGTCTCAGCACTCAATGCTAATTGCAATCTCAGCACACCATGCTCATTCAGCACACCAGCTTTTCAGCTTTCAATCACTTTCTGGGGCATGCCAGCCATTCTATTCTGGCACAGGGTTCCTGCAGCCGATGGTCTTGGTCTGCTTTAGTCCGCATCTTATGCATGTCCAACTTGGGGTGGGATCCTTCTCACCTGGCCCATAGCTGAGAATGTCCTTGCTCCAGGCTTGGCTTTAGCTGCCTTCTACATGACAGCAGATCCTGGTGTAGAATTTAAGACTAGTGGTGTAGGATGGTTACGACAATTTCGTTTGGCTCTAGTGTTCCACTGTAACGGTTAGCCATTGTCTTTAGTGGTTTCCCTAGTGAGGCACCTTTACCGCATCCTCCCTACGACTGCCTCTGGTTCACCTGGTTTGATTTAGGGTAAGTAGGCCAGGTGAATGCCTCAGCAGTTGTTGCTCTCCTCCTGTGCCTTGGATGCACATATTGTTGCAGAGTTTTCTCGCAACCTTCCATGGCGTTCCTGCTAGAGTGTTTGAGTGAGAGCCTTCCTCCAAATTGGAATGTTTTCCACCTCTCTTTAATTGGGTTTTCCAAATTGCAGCTGCAGAGCCGTCACTAAATAAACTATCCCAAGCCTAAAGGGAAGGTGACCTAGGCTTGGATCCCCAGAGGTTTCCTCCTCATAGGGATTTTTTCCTCTCCTCTGTTGCCTCAGGTCATAACACTTAATTAGCTTTGTTGTTTTCCCTAGTTTCTTTAGGTAGTTTCCATTGTTGGATGGAGGTGGAGGACGTCCTGCCATTCCTTCTCTCCTTAGGGGATCCCCTACTCTCAAGGCATACCATCAGTAACATGCTACGCAGACCTGTGCAGTCATTACAACAACTGAGCATCTCACTGCATTACCAAACTGCCTATACTTCTCTACTACTACGTTACAGTTACTGCTCCTATGTCACAGTTGCTGCTTGCTCATATGCTTCATGTTGCCTCCTTTTGGGGATGATACTACAACTTTGGGGGGGATTTCTAAGGTACCTTTAGCCATGGGAACCATTCTGTTGCACCTCTAGGGGTGGAACCTTCTCCCAGGGTTCCTTGTCTTCGTTCCCCTACAGGGTGGTAACTCCTCTGGAATAAAGAGTGCAAATGGCCAAAACTAAACTAATACAGTTGCACAAGCATAACACTATACTGGCTGCATAGGCCAGTGAACAAAAAGCCTGCCATTGTAGGAATTGGTTAAACATGATGGGACAATTGTGATTTTGGGGGAAGTCTCCAGATATAGACTACACCACAATGACCAACCTGAATGAATGGCTGCTTGGGTGGCTGTCTATGTCAGTGAAAACTCAGCCAGGTGGGATGCATCTACCACTATAAAAGGTGATAGGAAATAGTTGATTACACCTCTAGATGCCCTCTTGCTTTTCTTTTAGTGCTTATGCAATATTCTGACATGTTTTTACCTTTTTTGTTAAGTTAATAATCTAATACTTTTGCCTTTGTAATTACTGTAAATTCTTCTCTACTTAGCAGTTGCTACTGTCTCTTTGTGTACTGCCTAAACATTCTACAACATCAGTGACACCATTCCAGGATATTCAGATCAAGTACATGGAATGGTGTAAATGATGTCATGTACTGTCTTAGAAATAAGAAGAGAAAGACAGTAGCTGCTGAGTAGAGTGGAGATCTGATGATGCCCCAAAGATAGACTACTGATTTATCATGTAAGCCCTCCATCTGGGGAGGGCTTACTATAGTGACCATCTCCTCCCCCTTTTCTATACTTGGGCATTTGGAAGTTTATGCACCTACCTTTGGGTGGAGTTTAAGCAGGCCTAGAGTATAGGTGTCTGGTGACTGAGGAGGCTGACGAGAGAGAAACAAGCTTACAGTGGGCCTGGGTTTCACCCAGTGGTCCAGGTTATCAAGCCTTGGTGAGTCAGTGATGATGTGTTCCACTCGAGAACAGGGGGGTTTGCAGGGGATGTATTTGTTTGGGACTAGGTCTGCAATTTTGGGGGCCACAGCCTGGGGAGATGTAGCAGACCCTCCCCATGTTCCACAGCACCAGGGCAGGTAGGGTCTTGGTTTCTGTGTTGGGAGGCTAGCAGGTGATGGTGGGGATGCTACAGTGGCGGAAGCCTGTGGCATGGGGCACAGAGGTGGTGGCAGCCCTCTGGCCCCTTTTCCCATGTAGTACACCGTTTGCCTTGTTATAAACAGCCTGCAGGGTTGTCCCCTGGCATAGCCCATGTTGAGCCTTCTCTGGTATGTTAGAGGGACAGGCTCCATGCTCTGAGTTGCAGGAGTAGAGGAGGAACGAGAAGGGAAGCTGCAGCCTTGTGTGATCCTCTGAGAAAATTTGGAGCTGTTCTGATTGATGCAGGAATTTGAGCTACTGAGAAGGTAGACCACAGTGGGTGATTTAAAGGATCTGCAGCCTATTGGTTGTTGCTGCTGCCAGAATATGTGAGACCGCCCAGCTCTGTGTGAAGTCCAACTACCTGGCCTTTTCAGCCCAGAGTAAAGTGCTGTGGTGGTTAACCACTGTTATGTGCCTGTCTCCAGTGTGTGCCACTCCTGGGAGCTGTTTTTAAAATAAATTAATTGTGTTTATTTTGATTGAGTGGGGCCTCCCACTGGATGGAATGTGCTGCCTAAGCTAACTTAAGTTGCTCGCCCCAGCTAAGTGACTGGGTTCAAGTCTACGCCCTGGTGCTACTGCTTGACAGCCTTCAGCCAGCAAGATTTCACCTCAGAATCCTTTGTTCCAGCATTACAAGGTATCTTCCTTCTCTGCTTTGCCTGTTTGGATGGTCTACTGTGTTGTGCCCCCCTCCTTTTATCTCATTACCATCAGGCCCCTAGATACAGGTAGGAGGGGTGGTTTACAAACATGGGGACTTGTCTGGGATATGAAGATCTGGGGTTTGACTGTACCTGGACTCTGCTGGGCTTGGCCACATTGGTGGGTTTCCAGTTTAATTCTGTCTGTGCCATTTGTGGGGGCTGCGATGCAGGTTAATTTCACATCTTGTCTATCCAGTGCCATCTTGGGAATGGCATATACATAGTAAATCCTATGCAAATGAGCTTGGCGAGGTCACTGATTGGCTGGGGAAAAGCATGGCATTCTGAAAGGTGGAGACATCTGAGCACTATTTCGTAGTGGAGTGAGGAGAAGTGCAGCATGTGAGAGAAGCAATTATGGCTAAGAAAACCCCAGAAGGTGAACCACAGGCCCTGGTACCAGCCTCGTTATCATGGCCTTGGTGTAATGCTGGTCGAAGAGCTTCAGCTGACCAGTGTGTAAGTAGCAGTTATCAAGGCATTGGGGTGGTATACCTTCCTCTCTGCTCATCCTGTGTCCATGGGGTGTCACCCACGGCCAATATTTACACCTTGCCAGCATACACTCCAGAGTGGACTTGGCCACCTGCTTCCATCCCCAGGGATAACTTCTGTGTTTTCAGTGGGAAGCCTAAACACCTGGGATGAGCTGCGATCCATGACCACCCAATTAGAGCCCACTGCTTCTGAGGCCCCCCTGCAGAAAGAAGAGGAGGAAGATCTGTACCATGAGGAAGGGCACAGACATCTGCTCAGCCTTTCCTCACTGCCAGCACTTGAGCCTCTCCATAGCTGAGATAGAGGGCATGGGAAGCTGGTAAAATAAGATGACCACTTCAGGGCCCAGGGGGTCAGAACATGCATCCCCGCCTGCCAGGGCCACCAGTTTGTCAGAAACAAGGGGTGATGCCATGGGCAAGAAGTCTCTGGTGATCCAGGAGGAGAAAGGTAGTCCAAGTGAGCCTGCATATCTGGACCCTCCCATGCTGCCCTTTGGTCAGGCCTCAAAACCATTCCTATTCCAGGACCAGGAGATGGACCAAGCAATACCTCAGCCATATAGGCGTCCTATACTAACCCTGCCTTATAACATCCCACACCTGCTGAGGCTGTCTGCTACCCTTGGGGAAAGGATTGATGGCTTACTCCCAGATGACCCCCTGAATGTTTGGTACTGCTTCGGGGTCTGGCTTGAGGAAAGACTGGCTCAATGGACAGAGTGCCAGAGTAAGGAGTATACCAAAGTGGTCCCAAGCAGAAAAGTGGGTGCAGCACTGCATCCATGTTGAGTACACCCAGAAAGAATACCCATATATTTCTGATTGGTTTTGGGACATTAGTGAGACAAAACTGATGGACTGGGTCTTTAGGGATGCAGTTAACATCTACAGAACACCCGATCTGGACCCCAGTGCTTGGTCCAATTTAGTTCAGCTACAGAACACGCAATCTGGACCCTTTACTGAGGCGGTTATCAATACAGCCCAATCTTTGTGCAATTCTGCTGTTTGGGTGGGCCTCACATTATTCAAGCACTTTGGTCTGATTCAAGATGTCTCTGGGCAGTGGATGAAGTACTACGTGGTATAGACTCTTTCAGGGGAGAAACCACCAAACTGGACATAAATATTACTACCCCAGGGTGGAGGACCTGCATGTAAAAGATGAAAATTCAGGACTTTGTTTCCCATGCTAGGACTGATGTTCTTATTCTTCTGGGACTAACTGCAACTTGATGAGCTGTTTTGTTTTGCTCCACTGTTTGAAATGCTATAGCTCTTAGTACTGTTAGTTCTAGTTCTTTGGGAAAAAAAAAGAGAAAAAGGGTGATCACAGGGACTGGGCCTGCCATATTGTTGGCTAGTGCCCTGGGACTAATTTTATGAACATTATTTGGAACTTTATTGCCACACGAGTTTAAAGTGGGAATTTGCTCTCTCTGGATTGGAATAACATCTAAATGTCCCTGTGTTTGCAGAATGGGGGGTGCACAGCAGAGAGGTGAGAGGGTGTGCATGAGTGAGTGGTTGTTTGGATGGAGGATTGATTGCCTGTGTGTCTGTGTGGGTGTGTAGGTGTGTACTTGTGCGGATGCCAGAGTAAATAATTGTTGGAATGGGGTATTACTGTCATCTTTAGAGTCGTCCTGGCATGTTATTGTTGTTTACCTGTGTTTTATTAATTGCTTTGGGGAAATTGTGCTGGGTTAGGTGCAGTGTTTGTAGCAGGGCTTCTCTCTAGGAAGCAGCAATATGGGTGTTGGGATTTTAATTAGGGTCCCCTTCATTGTGGTTCCTGGTATTCCCTTCAGGGGGAACTGCTGGAGGAGTGTGCATATCACACTGGCCCACTCCTGTTGGGCAGCTGGTTGCCCCATTCCATAGGAGGAGAATGGTTTAAAGGGAGGAGAGTGTAAGCACTCCCTCTGGGAAGGGCTTACTATAGTGACCCTCTCCTCCCTCTTTTGCCATATTTTGGCCAGGGAGGTTTATGCACCTGCCTTTGGGTGGAGTTTAAGCAGGCCTAGGGTATATTAGGCCGGGGTGTCTGGTGATCAGGGAGGCCAATGGGAGAGGGACACATTCACAATGGGCTGGGGGTTCACCCTCCAATCTGGGATTTTGGGCCTTGCCAACTCGGTGATGATGTGTTCCACTTGGGAACTGGGAGGCTTGCAGGGGATGTGGCCGTTTGGGAACTGGGTCCACAATTTTGGAAGCTTAGACCTATGGAGATGTAGCAGGCCTACCCTGTGCTCCACAGCACCAGGGCAGGTAGGGGTCTGGTTTCTGTGTTGGGAGACTAGTAGATGATGGTGGGGATGCTACAGTGGTGGCATACTGTGGGGCGGGGCATGGAGGTGGTGACAGCCTTCCGGCCCCTTTACCTGTGTGGCAAGCCATTTCCCTTGTTATAGACAGCCTGCATGGAGAGAATAGTGGCTCCATGCCCTGAGTTGCAGGAGTAGAGGAGGAACATGAAGGGAAGCTGCAGCCTTGGGTGATCCGCTGACAATGTTTGAAGCTGTTCTGAGCAGTGCAGGAATTCAAACTCCTGAGAGGGTAGGCCACAGCCTGTGATTTAAAGGATCTGTTGCCTACTGGTTGTTGCTGCTGCCCAAATCTGTGAGCCCCCCCAGCTCCGTGTAAATTCCAGCTACATGGCCTTTTCAGCCCAAAGTTAAGTGCCATGGCAGTTAGCCACTGTTATGTGCCTGTCTCTGGTTTGTGCCCTTCCTGGGAGCTGTTTTGCTTTTAAAATAAATTAATTGTGTTTATTCTGATACAGTGTGGCCTCCTGCTTAATGGACTATGCTGTCTGAGCTAACTTAAGTTACTCCTCCAGCTGTGTCTCATGGTTCAAGTCTACCCCGCTGTTGTTACTGCTTCATGGCCATCAGCCAGCAAGATTTCACCTCAGACTCCTTTGTTCCAGCATTTATTTATTTATTAGCGTTTGATGACCGGGTAAGTGTATTAGGCAATAGACCTGCCTATTTTCAGACATGACCTGGGAGAGTACAAAATACAGTAGTAACAAACAACTCAGGTACATAATTGCAATCTTATAACATTTACAACAGAAATCCTTACAGAGATTGACAGGTTTTATACATCAAGTAGGACCAGCCACACAGGGATGAGCTAGGCAGGTTAAGACAATCTATGAGATATATAAGGAGTTCGGCGAAACCAAAAGTCAAGCAGTTAGGACAGCAAGGTTAAGTATAGTCACAAGTCTCAAGTGCTAAAAGGTGAGAGAAAAGTGCAGTTTTGAAGGAGGAGTGAGATAAGGTGTGCTGTAAACTTGGGGGAGTCCAGAATTTGGGGACAAAGTGAGCGAATGCTTGCTCACTCATTTTAGTTAAGCAGCGTGGGCCAGAGCGCACTGGAGAATTTGAGGACCTCAGAGGGTGGGAGTGAAGCACAGGGTTAAGCATAACTCCAAGAGAAGTAGTGTGGGGGGTTCTGGTCATGGCATCAATGAAACAACCCAGTGAGTAGACGCGATGGAATTTGGGAGACAGCCATTGCAGTGCACATTAGAGAAGGCAATGGTGAGTGAGGTGCGGGGCCGATAAGGAAAAACCTATAAATGTTGTTGTAATTGGTGTCCCACTTTTGGAGATTACCAGCAGTAGCATGGGAAAGGACAGGAAGAGCAGAAAGAAGCCTTGGGAGCAGGACTTCTCTAGCCACAGAGATCCTGGCTACAGGGATGAAGGAGTGGCGCACACGGTAGGCCACCCCGATCCTCATGTTACTGGATCTGCATACCTCCTTTATGTGAGAGGAGAAAGCAAGTGCAGGATCCAGTGCCACCCCAAGGTACTAGAAGAAGCCTGTGGTCAGGACAGCTGTGGTGTCATGTTCCAGCATTACATGGTATGTGCCATCTCTTCTTTGCCTGTTTGGATGGTCTACTGTGTTGTGCCCCCCTCATTTTCTCTCATTAACATCAGGCCCCTAGACACAGGTAGGAGGGGTGGCTTACATCAAAATTGGTCCAAACATGTCAGAATACTTAAATGGCATGGAAAGAAAAATTGGAGATAAGGTAACTATGTAAAAATAATTTCCTATCTCCTTTAAGCAAGCTGAGACAGTGCTACAATCATTATGGATTTGATTAGCCCCTAAAGCATAGAAAAAACTCTCCAACTTGGCATATTTTATAGGCTGCCAGATTGTAGTATGGAGGACAATGATAATATGGATTCTGAGATTAGTACAGCATCAGGTAAAGTTGTGTACTGAATGTACAGTATGTATTGCATTGTAACTGAAATGTTTGGTAGCAGAATGGTCCTGGAAATGAGCTTGTCTAGTGGCCATACTCTGGATAAAGATAAATATAAATATAAATAAAATACAAATCAGATTTCCATCATTCCTACAATAACACTTCCTGAAAAATTCTTAAACACACAAATTGTTAGTATTCCAGAAAATGAGAATGAATTGTGTGTACCATTCCCCTAATTAAAAATAATTCCATTCATTATTAAATGTCTAGATCCATCAGTGAGTTTGAAGTCACCATTTCACGGCTGTGTGCCATTTCTTCAGAGCTTACATGAAACGCTGGTACTTAAAAAAATAAAATAATGGAAAAATATACATTTTTCTGCCCAAACCACTGTCAATGTGAGTTCTGGATCTCATTAGTAAAAACATTTCTTTAACAGATTGTCCTTTTATAGCCACACTTACAGAAATGCAAGTGTGCTACGTACATGCACAGTGCATGTAGCATGCTTAATTGTGCAATGTTAACGTGGTTAGCATGCACAAAGTGAACCTCAGCGAAGCAGATCTAAAAAGCACCTCAGGTTCGCATGTTGCAAGCTTGACATGCATGCAGCAGCTACACTGGTGCAAATATCATCTAAAAATCACATCAGGTTTGCATGTTGCACACTTGGTAAGCATGCAGGAGCTGAGCTGTTGTGAATATAATTAACAAATCACATTAGGTTCACATGTTGCACACTTGTCATGTGTGTAGCAGCTCAGCTGGCACAAATCTCATCTAAAAACACATTAGTTTCTATTTATCATACTACTGCTACCAATTCCATTGATTTTCCATTAAAATTAGACAAGCTTATTAATTCTTGAGAGGCAGAGAGCAGCCACTCCACACCAACAAAAGCCTTGAAAAAAAGACATGAATTCAAACAACAGTTCAATATTTTGATGACTAGAGTAGTGCTTGTGTGTACTCATAAGGTTTTGAACTTTGGCCTTTCTCTGTTTCCACCCTTGGTAGGTAAGCTCAGTAAAGAGTAGGGAATAGAAAGGCCCAGTAGCAAGGGTAAACAGAGTGCCAGAGGAGAAAGAGGCAGGGGAGTATGGTGGGTATTTCACAATGCTCTAAGTGGGGAACTGAGGAAGGACGCTGGCCTTTATTTGGGATGTGGGAGGAGCTATTCCCCCACATTGAACCTCAGGCTTTAGCCCTCCCATTCAATGTTCTGGTGAATAGAGTAGTGCTTGTGAATACTTATAAGGTTTTGAATTTTAGCCTTTCTCTATTCCCACACTTGGTAGGTAGGCCTGGTAGCAAATAAGGAATAGAAGGCCCAAAAAGATTACCTCCTCCAACACTAGGGAATAGAAGGCCCAAAAAGATTACCTCCTCCAACTCTTGGAGAGTATGACCAGTAGCATACATGCAGGAGAGGAAAACCCCCCAGGTGGAGGAATCATCTGAGGACACATGGCTACTGACCACCCATCCTCAGGGCAAACTAAGAGGAGATGATCCTAGAGTCATGGAACTACATTCTAGTTTTTGAGTAAGGTGTAATGTTCGTAGTGATGATGTTCCATCTTCTGAGTCTGTTGAATGATGCGTTCAGGAGGATTGATTCTTGAGGTTGAAGAAGCAGGTCCAGTCTGAAGGAATGTCCAGATTCTGAATATGGATTAAGTCCAGCTGGTAAATGGGGATGAACAAAATCCAGGATTCATATGTGATATTGGCTGATATTCAACAAGGGTATAGAATCAATGTGAGCAAGAGGAGCATGAGTTTGATTAAATGAGCTGCCAGACTCTGAACTGGGATGTATGATGGGTTATGAAATCCTTAAAGTAATCTGTCAGACTTTGTAGAAGGTAAGGTCAAGATATAGTGCTTAGTTCCTTTTCTAGAGTGGCAAGTGGTTCAGATGTTTGCAAGGTTTTCAGAAGAGCTGATCTCAGTACTGTTTAAGAAGAAATGGAGGAACTGAATAAAGGCTAAATGATGGGGTAGTAGAAGCTTTGACATCCCAATTAGGGTCTTAGGGCTTTGAGTTCAGCAATTCACAATGTTTCGCTATGTAGGCATCTACATGGAGATGATCATGGATTCAGACAGAAGCTTTAGGTACCTGGTAGGAGGGGGTAATTGAAAAATTTCAGACCAATGAAGGAAGGAAGGATGACATATGCTGTAAAGATGGTACTTGGATACTGAAAGAAGTAATTGAAAAGTTCAGTACAATCAATTTGAGTTTTGAGGGCAAGTTATTGTTGCTATAATGAGGTTTGCATGAGCTCATATTCAGGAAGGACTGCTACTGCAAGATGGTGGATATAGTATTGGTGTAGCTAAATAGCCCATGGCAAAAGTTTAAGTGGCCATTGTGGCCTTGCCTTGCTGGTGGATCCAATATCTCTATGCTGTGGGGAGCCCAAAAATGGGTTTTTGGTTGTGCCTACTGACTAATATAACAAAGGGGGAATTGATAGCAAGAGCAGAACTCAATTGGTGCATTTCCTGCTTAGAATTTGAACTGTTGTGAAGCATAACTGTGATAGGGAGACAATCAGGTTGGTCGCAGATGTGTAGGATGATGAATCAAATGGAAATCTGTTCTCAGTGATGGTATTTGCTGGAGAAAGTATTGGGGGGATAAATCCCATCAGATGAGTTAGAAAGAACCACTGTATAGGTAGATGGCATGATTAGAGTAACATGATGAAGAGATGTGGATAACTTTGTGAAGTATGGCGATGTCCAGGGGCCAGGGAACAGTGGCTTAGGAGAGAGTAAATTTAACAAGGCAGCTATGCATTGGAGATCTGATGATACATATTCTGGGATAGTAGATGGAAGAAGGGTCCTAAGAACATCCAATTGCTATTCAGGGAATACAAGTTGGATGATATGGTCAAATTGGGTTAGCGCTTTGGGGAGAAGACTATAAGGGGAAGGTATAATGGAAGATGCAGTGCTGTTATGTGGTATCCTGCAGTTCCTGTTATCCTCGAGGGTTATGGTTATTATGGAGCTGGTATATCCCAGAAGGGCATTAGGTTCATGTTTCCGGGTAAGATGATAGGCATGAAGGAGACTCCACTAACTCTTGGATCCTACGAAGAGCTTGGGAGGTAGTGACGTCCATGCAGTTTGAAATAAATGGAATATGTAAGGAAGATTCTGCAGAGTTGGTTGAGAGATAAGATCTATAGACCAGTGGAATGGGACTCTAGAAATGGATCCTGGGGTGATTATCATGAAGTACCGATATTTCATATAGTGACTTAGATTCCATATGGCATGCTGTCCAAGGGACATCGCTGGAAGAGGATTTCTTTAGGTGAGAAGAACAGCTACTCCTTAGAGCATTGGATGGGAGCAGTAATGTTGGCTGAGGCAGGAGTATGGAGCAGATGAATGAGCAGGAGTAACTGATTCAGCAGGGATACCGGACATTGATAGTTGTAAGAATGCCCAAAAAGAGACATAGCAAATGTACAGGAGCCCCTTACTGCCAGGACAGTGAGAAGGAAGGCAATAGTCCAAGGATTAAGGGAAAAGTTTAACATGGAAGTCCACTGACTGGAAGATGGAGCATGTTAGGAAGTCAGCAAAGGCTGAGCAATACCAACATCATCAGGTGCAGGTAAGGTACAAGATTGGGGGGAAGACACCACAGCATACCTGAATAGATTCAGGAAAGCTGAAACTGGCCTCGGGTGCTAGATCCAGATAAATCTTAGAAACAAATCCAGGTACAAGATTCTGTGAAGTTGAGGTACGAGGCTCCCACCTCTAAAGGAGATAGTGAACTTAAATTGCTGATAGCAAAAGGCACTGTAATGATGGGGTATGAAGTTCCCACATCTGAAGGAAATGGCAAACATAATGTGCTGATAGCAAAAGATGCTGCAGTGATGGGGAACAGGTTCCCATCTCTGAATGAGATGGCGAACTTGAATTGCAGATAGTAAAAGGTGCAGCAGTGATGAGTATGAGGTTCCCACCTCTCAAGGGGATAGCAAATTGGAATTGCTGATAGCAAAAGGTGCTGAGGTCATGGGGAATGGGTTCCCACCTCAGAAGAAGATGGCGAACTTGAAATGCTAATAGTAAAAGGTGGCATGGGGATGGGGTAAGAGGTTCCCACCTCTGAAGGAGGCCGTGAACTGGAATTGCTGATAGAAAAAAGTCCACTTGAATCTCTGATGGTAGACCTCTGAATGGAGATAAGGGGAAAACTGTAGAAGGCCATGGGCACCCATCCTCAAAGATGAGCAAATGTCACATATACATCAGGAAACAAGGGGGAATGCAGGAAGACATGTCCAAGAGGAAGGCAATAGGGAAACAGAATCATCTGTAGTAGCAATGAGGAAGGAGATGGGAGCATGGAGTTGAAGGTCTGGAGATTGGATGAGGTTGAGCCAGAAGGCAAGCCACAACAATACACAGGAACATGGGAGGAAGTGGAAGGCAAGCCGCAAGGAAGTCCAGGATTCCGATGGACTGGATGGAGTCAGAGACTGAATAAGTTGGCAGGGTCCAAATCCAGAATGTGGGAAGGCCAAAGGTGAGGATAAGTACATCGATTCCGTGGAGGTATAGGATGTAGTTGTTTGAGTTAGGAGATTGGAGGCAGATGGGGTACAGTGGTCCTGTTCCTGAAGGAGAGCAGCAGCAGGTTATTGGGTATAGAATGCATTTGGTTGAAACAGTAGACTGAAGACACAGGCTCCCATCCCATAGTCGGGGCAAGCTAACCTTCACTCCATGCCACACCAAGCAGAGTTAGGGATCTAGACTGCCAAGAGTTGGTTGGGAATATAACTGGTTGAAACTGGAGGTAGAGAAAACAGACTCCTATCCACAGTAGACAGGGGAAGCCTACATACACTGCTGTGCCTTAGTAGGCAGAGTTAGGGAAGAGGCTCTTGGACTACTGGTATGGGCTGAGCAAGGACAGGGCAGCTGACACCTGTGTAGTAAGAGGTAGATAACCAAAAGAAGCAGGACGAAGGGGATGGTAGTAAGTAAGAAGTTAGAGAATGGGAGGAGGACGATTACCTTAAATGCCATTAAGGTGGAGATAAGTCAATGCAGTGAGGAGCATGCAGTGCAATAATGGAATGCAATGAAAATCTCAAGGCCATGTAGGCTGTGAGGTTAATGATTTATGCATGGATGGCTGAAAGCCATGTAGGAATAAAACAGGCCAAAACCGTATAGCTTACATTAGGTATGCTCCTGCTAACTGAAGCCACGATGCCCCACCGTGACACCGCAGTCCCCCACCATGGGAATAACAGGGAAGCCACAAGCTGAGCATCATGAGGCCAAACAGCAACTATAAGATTGGAAGGGTAGGAACCCCCAAAAGAGGCTCCTTTACTGGCAAGGTCATAGTAAAGGACAAGCCATAGGTATACTGGGGAACATGAGCAGACAAAACACATTAGTGACATATAACGGATAATGCCAAACAAACAAAAATATAGGAGAAGGGGCACCAAATTGAAGTGGGACTGAGTGAATCACTACAAGGGACTGAGAAGAGGGGGTGTGCAGGAGCATTGTGGGTGATTGGGCATGTCAGAATGGTTCAAAGTACTAGGGGTCTAACAGGGTAACATAGGAATGGCAGGCTGGGCAGGGTATATGAATGCTGGGACTAATAACTGGTAAGGTAGGAGTCGCATTAGTGACAGACATAAACTGTTAGGGAAGGCTAATGTAATAGTTGGCAGAGTGGAGTAAAAACTGAGGAACTGCAGGTGCCAGACTAGGGTCATAGGTAACCACAGGACTGTTGTGGTAGAAGGCGCATGGAGATGTAGACAGAGAGCCAGTGCGAGGAGCGAGAAGCCCAAAAGAAAACACAGGGAGCAAGAGAGAAGGGCAAGAACGAGGTATGGGGTGGTCTGGAAGACAATGAGGATGAGAAGGGTAGGAAGGGGGTGGAGAAGCCAGAAGGGGGTCCCAAAAGCTAAAATAACAGAGAGCACAAATTGGGAGTGATTATGCTGACATTTTTTATTTATATTTATATTTTTGTTTCTTGTTGCTTGTTTAATGGTACTTTGAGGGATCCCTCACTTCAATGGAGGAACAGCTCAGGGAAACAGAGAGAGAAGAGTCAGAGCAGCAGGGCCATGGTACAGAGGGAGGGAAGGCAAGAGACTGGCATGCAGCACAGAGTAAGGCAGGAGAGGAAAACCTGAGTACAGGAAGCACTGCATGAAGTACTACAGAGGTCAAGGCCAGAACAATGGCAGAGGCTGTTCAATTCATTTCCCCAGCTGGAAGCCTCACATTGAAAATAGAAACAGATTGAACTGAATTCCAGAGCCAATAAATCATTCATGAACAAAATAGAAGTTGTCCTACCGTATCCCTGGATGTAAGTGTTGCAGGACTTCCAGCAGTTGATATGCATGATACTTCACAAGGAGGGCATTCGTCAGGTACCTGAGCCATGAAAGGACAGGGTTTGCTGCCAAGCAACAGAGGAGTCGAGAGCCAAGGAAGGGACAAGAGAAAGCAGACAGGTTTAAGGGTAGGGTAATATCCAAGTAATACCAGTAAGTAGACTTGCGGTAGACTTGCGGTAAATCCCTCCCCATAGGAACATGTCCAAGCAAGCACAGTGGTTAAGTAAGGGGACCAGTTAGCTCGAACCACAAATGCAAGGATAGGAATGGGAACAGTGGCAAGGTCAGACAGGGGAGGAAATGACAATACCTGCCAGTTTAAAAACTGTTGCAAGATGTTCCCAACCTGGTTTCATCCAAAAGGCTTTATCAGGTGTCCCTTGAAAAAGCCTTTTGGGTGAAACCAAGTTGGGAGAGTGTTGCAATGGTTTTTAAACCATCAGGTATTTTGATTTCCTTGTATGTTTAAACATTGAACTTTTGCATTAAGTACTGTACCCTGGTGCTGACATTTTTCTGTTGTTTTTAAAATAATTAATTCTCACCATAAAATCCTTTAGCAAATTGTTTAATGGCTTTTGATTTTTGTCATTAAATTGCCTTTATTTTTGTAGAGTATTGTTTGCTTACAGTATTAAATGCCTAAGATATGACCTCAATAATCTTTGCTCTCAGTAGTCAGCTACCTCCCACCATTCCCGATGTGTGAAGCAGGGCCTCTGTGGTGTGAAGCCTGATCTTTCTGTTTTGGGCTATGCAAATCCATGTATGCATATTTAGTGTTCCATATGTGTTTCTCCATGACTGCTACAGCTCACTTACTTTCACTTTATCATTCTGTATGGAGAATATACATTATGGCCATGTTCAGCACTCTGTGTTAATGAGGGCCCTTTAAGCATGGACTGTACTACATTTTATGTTACTGAAATGAGGGACATGGACACTCAAAATGAGGGACAATGAGGGACACTAGCCCTCATAATGAGAGACACATCCTGAAACATGGAGATACCTCAGAACACAGTGGAAACCGTTGTATTTACATGTGCAAATATTAGCACCTGAGAATGAATTGCTACCATAAAACAGAGGCACAATTTATGTAGGGCAGAGGGGGGCAGTTGCCCTTCCCTGCATTTGTGCTTAGGTTGCTCTTACGGTACAGCAATAATGGCATTGAATTTGGATTTAATCATTTTGCACACTAAGTGCCCCATCCTTGGCCTGTGTGCACTCATGCTGTGGCTGCAAGTTTGCTCCTGACTCAACTGTCTCTGTGTTGTGTTACCCACTCTCTCCACCTATTGGCAGCAGTGCCATCAGCCATGACATGGAGGAGCTCCAAACAAGCAAGAGCTTGAGTCGCATGAGAGTGACACTGTCTTTCCTGCCACAGAGTACACAGGCTACACGCTACAGCTCGGAGGAGTCAGTGAGCATTGAGCTTTCGATAGCAGTGTCATGGCAGCATATTTTTGTTGATGTACTCTTAGTGAGTCTCTATCTCCCTTGGTGATTGAGGAGGCACAGGGACAGCTCAAAGCTAACTCAATGACTAGGCTACCTACCAACAGTACTAGGCTCAACACAATAAAAACAGTGTGGGCCCCCCACCACAGGAAGCTAAGCCTGTCAGCAATGGTGACAGTGGCACTGGCAGCCTTCACAGGCCTTGATCAGTATGACGCAGCAGCAGCCACAGCAGCAGCCAAGCAAGAAACAAGCAACAAGCTACACAGGTTGAGTGGATTGGATTGGTAAGGTGACTCTGTCGTAGACCATAGTCGGGACCCAGGACAGTCGGTTCCAGCATCCAGCTTCTGGTAGAAGGACAGAAGAGGAGTTTGCTAAAAACTGGCTGGTAGCACACTGGGCTAGGCCACAGGTTCTGGCTGGAATGGCGGGTAAGTAAAAGTAAATAATTTTTTTTATAGTGAGATTGGGGAAAGAGCAAGGACTGAAATATTGATGTGCCTCTCACTTTTCTTTGCTTTTTGCTGGCTTTATGACCTGCATGGGACAAGTATTAACTAGAATGGAGTTGGCGAGAGTGATCGGGTGTTTTTTTGGGGGGGGGAGGTTCAGAACGTCAGCCGGGAAAACAAAAACTGTTAGTAACTTGGAAGGTTTAAGCCCAGATCTGATGCACTGCTATTGGGCATGGGCTTGAAGTTTGGGTGAGAGAATAATAAAATGTGCTAAATGTCTAAATCAAAAAATCCTGAGTGATGAGAGAGACTGACCAACTGAGTGAAATAAAAAGAGACAGCTGCATGAGTGGTGAGAAAGACTTGAGAGTCGGTGTGGTGGTTGAAGCCTGAAGGCCAACTAATTAAAATGTTTTAATGTTTTGTAATATTTATAGCTAAAATGAAGGCTGCTACCAAGTGTGTGGTGTGCCTTGATCCAATAATATAAGGTTGCTGTTGTTGTTTGTAGTGGAACAGGTTGGTCGGGCTGTCCCAGTCTGCAGAGCTGAATATTCGAGCTAGAAATCAGCTTGCACATTCGAGAACACAGACAGCTGCTGCCTGATTAAGTGTGCGCACACACAGTGCCTGTGTGAATGCATGGAGGTTCTTGATGGCCGGTTACAATTATGGTCTCAGATTTGGTCCCTTGGTAGACAGATGAATTTTATTCATTGAATTTTTCCTGTTTTGCATACCCCTATGTTCCAGACATTCCAGAGCTTGCCTTCCAGGGACTAACTAGCACCTGGACTCCACTGGTTGTTGCCCCCCCCAGTTGATATCTGAAATGGCACCCTTGCCATAAAGTCTAATTTCACAGGACATCCTATGTGTGAGCAGCATGATTTCCATGAGGGATGGATGAGGAACAGAGCAGATTTTAGGGGTAAAATGAGGGATGTCCCTTGCAGTCAGGGATAGTTGAGAGGTATGGTATGCACAGACTATCGGAGCCCCACTATAGTCAGGCATATGCCACCCAGTGAAGCTGATCTTCACACCCCAACTCTCAGGCATGCTATGACATAGGGCAAGGGAGAGTGTGAGGGTGTGTCCCATTGAAATGAAGGGGGATTTTTTAATAACTATTTTATACATTATGATGGCAAACTGAAGATTAATGAAGGCCACACTTAACTAACAAGGGCCTTGATAGTCAAACAGTGGCTTTCATATTCTCCAGCTCACCATCATAATGTATAAATAGTAATAAAAAATAACCCCATTCATTTCAAAGGGGCGCGCCCTCAAACTCTGCCCCATGGATATCATCCTTTAAAGACTCCTGCCTCTGGCTCTCTAGTACTCAGGTAAGAGACTCTCAACTTATACCTGCACTTGGTGGGTTGTCTATTATGGTGTGGCCAAACCCATTACATTGTGTGTGTATGGGTGTGTGTGTGGGGGTGAAGCTGGCCACGCAGGTCAGTGGGTGCCGAGTTATTGCCATTTTTGTGTTTGCCCCTTAAAATCTGTTTGTGTAGAAGCATTCAAAACTATGGGGAGAAAATAGTAGGAGTACAGGCCAGACAAAAGTGATTAAGTAGTTATGTGTGTCAGTGTGTATATGGGGGGGTGGGAAGAATCCACTTGTGTTTCCGATGATATGTGTGTTACAGTTCAGCTGTGCAGCTAGGGACGTGAAAACTAAAAAAATATGGCAGTGGCTGTAAGCATGCCATATGCTTGCAAGTGCATGCAGATTTGTATTGAGATACAAATGTGCCATATGTATGCAGGCAGTATAGCGTAATAGTTAAGGGAATTGAACTACAAACCTGGAGACCTGGGTTTGAATTTCATCATCCACCACTTGTATACTGTGTGATCCTAAGTGAGTCATTTAACTTCCTTGTGCTCCCAGGTCACACCTGGAAACTAGCTCCAGCTTAGAAAGCCTTTCCTGGTTAAACAATTGTTCCCCTTATGTGTTCAGTTATAAGTCACCACTTGCTTGGAGCATGCATGCCACATGCATGCAGTCTGTTCCAGTTTAACATAAAAGACATGCTTGCAAACATTTCACATAATTATTTCTGTAAGGGCAATAATTACAAGTGCTAATAAAAATGAAAAAATAATAATGAAAAGAGAGCAAAATAGCATGTATCAGTAAGCTGCCATTATAGCTTTAAAGGACAAATAAAGAGCATATTTTTTAAAATGGTTGTTGAACTCACCCTTGTGGCTCAGTGTGTCGTCTTTCTCCATATAATTGCCTCTTGGGACTTAAAAATTGTAAATGTATGCACTACAATTAGTTACAAAGGTTTGAATTTTACTTAATTTCTGCTCCCCCTTCCTGCGTCCTCACTAATGAGCTTACTATCGGTAGCGCACCATGCTCGTCTAGCGTATGCGTGTTTGAAGCCAATTACATCATTATAGTGAGACGTATAACATTGGCAGCATGGCTGAGTTAGATGTTCCCGATATCCCTAACTTAAGAGAAGATTTTGACTTGCTTTCAGTGGTTCAACAATACATGTTTGAGCCACTGAGGAGTGATCCAGTACTAGATGTGGCTTCAGAGGTGGGTACTTCATCAGAAGAAGAATCGGAGCAGTCTGAAGCTGGTGAGGGTGGAAGGACTGCTTAGCCAGCCAGTGAGTGGTGGGTGAATTCTGTATTTCACATTGGTGTCAGTCAGTAGCTTGCCTGGGATTCAGCAATACAAATGTGTTTCCCCATAGTACTCATGTGATGTGTAATGACATAATACGCTTATATTATTGATGTATGAAGCTATTTATGCATATATATATATATATATATATATATATATATATATACATACACACATATACACACATACACACACACATATATATATAGTGCTATACCTGCCATGCATCTTACTTTCTCCAGTGTCTTGACTCCTGTTGATACTGTGTCATCATTTTGCATGTGGTTTAAATTAGTTGTTATGCTGTGTTGGTAACTGTATATGCCCCTGTCCTGCTAATATGACCCCTTCTAAGTTCTCACTCCACAGCATGTCTCTCCCCACAGCTGAAAGGCTATGGTCTTAGGGACTCAACAGTGCATGGTGTGATACCTTTGAAGAGAGTAGTTATCTTGCTGCAGTCTGTTCATGTTTTTGATGTTGTTGCCACATGGGATGAGAGCTGCCATTGACATCCAACAGTCTCAGCTTGTGAACATCATTTATATGGTGGTGATGAGTGCTGGATTGCCTGAGACTGTGGCTTGGAGTTCCACTTGCACACCTGTACCACAGATGCCTATCCACAGCTGGGGGATTTTTATTTTAATTGTTGCCCTGGGCTCCAATGTACAATGATGCCCTGCTCAATGTGAGCAGTGTGCACACTGGAAAGGCATGTGCCACAGCTCTGATCCCCTGCATCTGCTGGCTAGGCAATGCAATCCCTCAGTTACCACCAGGGGCTGCTATTGCACCGGTGAGAGCTAACCCCCCTCCCCGAAGAAGGAGAGCAGTCCATGGGATGCTCGATCCTTCCTCATCCCCACTGACCCCCGGCGACCCATGCTCATTCCCGAACACAGGTCACCATCGTGGCGCGAGGTGTGACATCCAGGGCCTCAACCCTCAGTGCCAGTGGGCTGGCTAGCATAGTACTGCATGTTGGTATAGTCCATGTTGCTCTCTATTGCACGAAAAGGTTTCAAAGTCAAATATACCATGTATAGCACACTTTTCTCAGAGGTGGGTAGATCAGAAGGCTGTGGATTTTATCCTCACACCAGGAACTTTGTTGAAATCCCAATACTGACACCGTAGTGCAGCATGAAGGTGGTGCTGCAATCGCGAGGTGCCATCTTTCAGAGGACATATTGAACCTCGGTGCCATCTGCTCATTCTGGCAGTTGCTCTGGTGGACAATAAATATCCAGTGGCACACTAAGCCAAGGATTGTTTCCAAGTGCGACATGGAAGCACAGTAAATTTTGCTGATAGAGTTTGTCACTGTATGCAAGTTGTGGCTGTGTGATTCAAACCCTGATCTCCAGGTTTGCACCTCATATTCCTTCACCTGGAGGCCTCCCCTTACCTGTGTGGGTGGCCAGGAAGGTAGACTCTCCTGGTGCCCACCGGCACCATCATTACATCTGTGTTAGAGAGGGTGGGTGCAGCATTGTGGCTAATATGCTTTGCTGCAGTGGGGAGGTGAGCTGTCAACATCTTATCTGCTGGGTGGCCATTTATCTTGTTCTGTTGCCCTAACCTCAATGGAGCACACACCACAGCATCCTTGCATAGGTGCTTCAGTGGCGCATGGTCAGCAACACTGCATAGTGCGCCTTGGAAGATACTGACCACAAGGATCTTTCAGAGAGTGATAAGCTCCCTCCCCCCCACACTGGGAAGAGATCATCCAAAGGACACTGTGAAGCACTCCCTGCCAGCCATCGTTCCTGTCATCCTATGCGAGGGAGTGAACCCGGATCATCAGCGTGACAGGCGGGCACCTTGTCCCGGTGCCATATGACGGACTGCCTCCTTCCTAAGTAAGCATTAACCCACAACCAGATGTGTGGTTATTGGGTAGTAATGTACACCCATGGTGCAGGACATGGGACAGCATGTCGAGTGTCCTGACAGACACACACACAGATGAGATGGCAGCACCTTTGCTTTACATTCCATCTGTACTGTCTCTCCCTCTGCACAAACTGACTTGCCCCCCCGTCTGTCTTTTGTGATGGAAATCACAACATATTGCAACAGCTGTGCAGAACACCTTCTGTGTAACATCATACAACTTTCCTCATCCTATGACATCACATACAGTGCTTTTATGGGCATCTTTTGCATGTCAAATGCAGTTGTTTTTGGGTTACCAATGTCTTGTTTGCTTTATGTCAGTGTATGATGGCACCTTCTTCAATGTCATTGTGGGGACTAATGCTATGGCCATTTTTTTCAGGTGTGACTGTGGCAATTGCAATAAAATGCAATGTGGAGTGCATTTGTTGCCATGAGATGGCAGCTGTAAGGTCAAAATGTGAAGAGGAACATGTCACCTGCATCACCGAGCTCGACTGCTTTTGAGAAAACTGCCTGAGTCGCAATGTGATTCTCATTTCCTATTATGAGTATGAATTCATGGAGGGACCACTTGATGATGCTGTTCCTCTAAACGAGTGAGTATAAACCGTGGTATAGATCAGTTTTTGAACAGTGAAGTATTTACTGTTATCTGCTGTTACCAGGTACTATTTTCATCTACGTGGTAGTAGAAAGAAATTGATAAGGAACTGAAAGGGATTAATAAGCTGGAAAAGGAGATTCTCTTGAAGCTGTGTGGCAACCATAACACGAGGGGGCACAGTCTTAAGCCGGAAGGTGGGAGGATTAGGATTGAGGTCAGGTATCACTTCTTCACAGAGAGGGTAGTGGACACTTGGAATGCGCTGCCAGAGGAGGTGATCTCTTGAAGACAGTGAGCAGCTGTAATAGAGACTGGGATAGGCATGGGGGAAGGTAAGGATCATGGGTGGGGAGGATGGGAGGAGTGGTGAAAGAGGGCAGGACAGTAGCTGAAACTGTGGACATGAACAGACTAGATTAACCAAATGGCATTCTTCTGCTGACTTCTTCACAGTTGGTATGTTCGTATGTAGTAATACCATGCTTTGACTTGTCTCTGGCACACATCTATAAAAAAAGGGTACAGTTTGACTGGGTGTCTGCAACCACTGACCCTCCTCTGATACCACATAGGAGTCTTGAGACATTTTCCCACTGCCATGTAGTGCACTGACTGTATTTTTAACATGCTGTGTTGCAACTGCACTTCTTGACATCCAGTGCACAACTCCTCAAAGAGTGTCCTGCATGTACATAACTAATACTTATGCTGTTTTCTTACCCAACTATACTGCTGACAGTTAATTAGTATGTTGATCCATGCCACTAGAACTTAATGCCACAGCAAATTTTGTGCATATGTACCAACATACTGTCAATATACAGTGTTGAAGGCCATCCTAGTGGCGCTAAGGGTTTAGGTGCCGGATTCCACCTCTCATGCCATGCCATCAACCCTGGTTCGGAAATGAGTCATGGGCATGGGGGGTCGGTGGGGCCAGGAAAGGATTGAATGACTGGAGGACTGCACTCCTTTCCTGGGGGAGGTAGTCTACTCTCAGTTTCAGCGGCTCCTGGCGATGTCTGGGACACAGCAAGTAGTGAGTGGCATCATTGCACGTCCGTGTCCTGGGGCAACACAACAAAGGAAACACCCTTGTGCCTCAGTAGAAAAAGATGGGTCGAGTGAGAGACCACCATTCACAAATGCTGGATCCTCCATCCTGCCTGTGGCTACTCCATGTGCCATGCATGGTCTGCCCACTACATTTTGAAAAGTCAGTGGACGGCGGTCCCACCATGGGGTGCTTAGATTCAGGGAGTTCCTACGCAGGCTCGTAAGTTTGCAAAATTTCAATATTTTCACTCCAGATTTTCAACATTGCCATTTTACCACACCTTCTTATGAGTAGTACAGCTGTCATTTTTCACATCTCACCCAAAATGTGTTTCCGCCCTTGTAGCACAGAATGGTGCAGTCGTAGAAATCAATGACGGACAAATTAAGAAAATCACAGTGACACTGTTCATGAGCAGAGGTCTTAAAATGGCTATGTTGAAAATTTGGTGAAAAAGTCCTAAAATGACTGTTTTACAGCGGCGCTATGCAGTTCCCACGCAGACTCGTAAGTTCACAAATTTTCAATATTTTCACTCCAGATTTTCAACATTGCCTATTTTACTACACCTCCTCATGAGCAGTACAGCTGTCATTTTTACATACTGCCCAAAACATGTTTCCTGCTTCATGGAGACAATGGCGTGAAGCCGTGCGAATCTCAGTGTGATGGGACACATTAAGAAAATCACAGTGTCACTGTTCATGAGCAGAGATCTTAAAATGGCAATGTTGAAAATTTGGTGAAAGAATTCCTAAAAATGACTGTTTTACGAGTGTGTGTTGCAGTTCCCGCATGCGCTTCGCCAGGTTTGCAATTTTCAATATTTCCACTCCAGATTTTCAACATTGCCATTTTACCACACCTTCTTATGAGCAGTACAGCTGTCATTTTTCACATCCTGCCCAAAACATGTTTCCGCCCATGTAGCTCACAATGGCGCAGTCGGTGTGCAAACTCAAAGTATGGGACACATTAACAAAATCACAGTGACACTGTTCATGAGCAGAGGTCTTAAAATGGCTATGTTGAAAATTTCATGAAAAATTTCCTAACAATGACTGTTTTATGAGCGTGCATTGCGCAGTTCCTACGCACGCTCGTAAGTTCGCAAATTTTCAATATTTGCACTCCAATGACTTCCAAATACCTAAACAGCACATAGAAGCAAGCAACATTCGGCATTGACAAATGCTTGTTTCATCTGGTGTATTGTGAGTTATTGGTAAAAAACTGAGTGGTACCACTAACTGCCGTGGGGGGAGGAGGCAAGCACATACCGGGTGGGATGATGCCATTTGGCAGCGAGCAAGCACAGCAGTGAGAAGGTCAATCAGGGAAATTAGTAAAAATTCCTATGTGCTACCACAATTTTTCTTCTTCCCTGAGTCTGTGTGGGAGATGTGTAAATCTCCACTGGGACTCATCCATGTTGCTGTCCTAAGAGAGGGACTCACAGGAAAGCATGAGGAAAATCATTACAGCAGCAGTAGATTTCTGAATCAAGCTAGTGAAGGGAACAAGCAGACTCTGTTGCTACTCTGGGTGACTCACCCAGTAAGCCAGGTTGTGTTGCAGCTCTGCATAAGGTCAATAAAGCTATTATTGATGATTGTGTGAGGATAGTGGGAGGAATGACAGGGACAGACAGCTCTGATGAGCAAGTGACAGACCAGCATAGTCAGGATATTTTATTTGTTATGTTGCTACAGCTGTGAGTAAGCAGCAAATTAATAATACTTTGCACCTTGCTGGTCTGTCACTTGTTCATCAGAGCTGTCTGCCCCGTCATGCCTCCTAGTATCCTTACACAATCAAGACACAGCCAAGCAGCCGAGCAACACAAGCACTCCCTCCTGGAGCAGGAATCACAAACAGGTGCTCCAAGGTAATTTAACTACCTCCTGCAAGCAGCACCTTTGTGAGGGGTGTTAGCCCATCGACACACTGCACGTGTCAACTGCTCCACTCGCCCACCCAAGCTCGTCACTACTTATGTAGTCTCATACTTTTGACATAATTTCTTGTGTATTATTTTACTAAGTCCCCACTTTCCCATTAGCAGGTTATCCCAGCCTGCCACCAGAGGGACCCCCTAACTACTCACATCAGTCTCAATACCCGAACTTCCCCTCCTCCTCCTACTTCCTGAAACCCATCTACCCACATATACTACCTCTCTTCCCTTACTCTCAATCCTGTTCTGACCACACGTCTTACCTATACCCAGACTCCTAGCTAGCCCTGCATACTGGCCCTGCCCAACCATCAGACCTGCACCCCAGCAGGTTGCTAACCCTCAGTGACCACTAGGAGTCACTTTTTTCTCCCTGGATTTGGCCCAATTCCAGCCTGCTTTGAGCCACCCAGAACATGGAATCCAACACTTGCCCAGGTCCTTTTTCACTTGCCCTACCAGGGACTTGAACCTTGTACCCTGTCCACCAGAGTCTGTGACCCTATCACTAAACCAAAGTGGTATCCACACTTTCTGTGGGGTAGTCAAGATACTTGAACCCTCTCTGCCTTGCTGCTACCATAGGCATTATGTTTGCACACCTTCTTCTCGAATGTCTCCCCTTCGTTTTCCTGCTAGTACACACATCCCATCAGCCAGGCATATTCACAGCCCCACTTATCCCAGCACCCCCAATTCCCTCTGACCTAGTCCGATCCCACCCTACTCTAACTATGTACCCTGGCCCACGGCACCCACCCCCTAGACACCCCCCACTGCCTACCCTGACTCCCCATGGGTGTAACTCATCCTTGCCCTCCCAAACCTTCGAACCCTGCCCATTCCTTGCTCCACTATGGCCACCTCCCCTTCCCAGCATGCACCACGGAAGTTGATTTGCTGCCACCCCTGGACCACAGCCTTGGTCCTCCTTCTACTACTTTCTGGCAACATACATCCCAACCCAGGCCCTGCCCCCTCCCACCCACCTACTTGGCCCACTGGTCTCCAAATAGCCTCCATGAACATATGCAGCCTGCTGAAAAAATTTGATGCCCTCCAGTGCTGGGCCACGGCACATCAACCAGACATCATAGCACTGGTTGAAACCTGGCTGTCCAAATCCACCCCTGACTCATTTGTCTCCCTCCCAGGCTATACCTTATACCGAGAGGACCAAGTAGGCAAACGAGGGGGAGGTTGTGCAATCTACACTAGGGACACAATATTTGGACAAGCGCTCCCTACCCCTGCCCTTGTAAATGGGGCCCAGGCCCTTACCCTCAAACTCACCCCTGACTTCTCTAGGGGCCCTCTTTATCCCACCACTGTCTACGTTCCCCCAAAGAACCAGAGCCCAGCACTGGAATCTTTAACTGACTATCTGGCCTCTCTCCACGATAAGGTGGAACAAATCCTAGTTGGGGACCTTAACATAAACTGGCTCAGCACCTCCTCCTCCACTATCCGAGACTCATTTGCCGCCCAAGACCTGACGCAACTCATCACCCAGCCTACTAGAATAAACCCAAAGAGGGGAACCAGCACCCTTCTGGATGTAATTATCACCAACCGACCCCAAAAAATCCAAAATATCCAGGTCCTGCCAGATTCCCTAAGTGACCACTCCCCTATCCTATTTCTTTGGGCAGTCCCCAATCCCAAACCCAAAGCCCAGTCCACCCTCTGCAGGTGACTCCGCCCTGGTGGGCTGAAAAAACTTAAACAATTTCTCACCCAGATAAACTGGTCCCCCATTCATCGTGCCTCCGACATTGAAAATGCCCTCGCCTTCTTCTCACACACCTTCAACATGGCCTGTGATCTCTTTGCTCCCTTCACCAAAAACTGATCCAAAAAGCGGACTGCACCCTGGGTTAGCCCTGCCCTTCTACAATTGCTTAGAAATCGGGATAACCTCTGGCACCTTGCCACTGAAACAGGCAGGCTGTCTGATAGACAAGCTTACAATGCAGCCCGGAATAAGTGCTCTTGGGCCGTCCGGAAAGCCAAGACCGACCATTACCAGGCCACCCTTACCTCCTCTTGGGGTTCAGCCCGGACTTTCTGGGATAATATTAAACAGTTAAATGGAAAATCAAGCACCCCTCCCCCATCCCAGCTCACTAGTGATGGCACTACCTCCACCGATACTGCCATCATAGCTAACTGCCTCAACACCGCTTTCACTGACCTTAGCTCAGTCCTCCCCAGTAATTTCTTTGACCCTCCCCCCAACCAACCTCCTCCTGTCCTCCACCACCCCAGCTTCCACCTGCACAAGGTATCTGCCCGGGAAGCCAGACCCATCCTAATCAAAGCTTTGAATGGCAACAGTCCCGGCAGCGACTCACTGAATCCCAGTATCCTCAGGCTGGTGCTAGATGAAGTCCCTGCCCCACTCACCAGCCTACTAAACTGATCGCTCTGCCTGGGACAATTTCCCACTGCTTGGAAAACAGCCATAATCACGCCCATTCATAAAGGGGGTGACAGGTCCTCGGCCAACAACTACTGGCCAATCTCCATCCTCCCCAAAAGCCCTGGAAAAAGTGGTGGCCATTCAAATCTCTGAATATCTGACTAAGCATAACATCTTATGCCCAGAGCAACATGGCTTCTGTGCTGGTCACAGTACCAGCACTGCGCTAATTGAATTCTCCAACTTCCTACACTCCTCCCTGGACACCAGCTCCTTAGCTGGTGCAGTGTTCATCAACCTCTCTAAGGCTTTTGACACCGTCTCCCACCCTCTTCTGCTGAATGCCCTCTGCCACACTGGTCTCTCGGCTGGCCCCCTAGCATGGTGCACGAGCTATCTAGCCTCTCACTCACAGTGTGTTAAAATCAATGGGACACTCTCTGATACCCGTCCCATACACTCAGGGGTTCCCCAAGGCTCCATCCTGGGCCCTCTTCTCTTCTCACTCTATCTGAACACCCTGCCCAGTGCATGCTCTGGCAAAATTCTTCTATATGCAGATGATGCTGTCATTTTTGCCACCCACCACAATCCCATTTCCCTTCAGGACACCCTACAGCAGTCTTTCAATGATGCCGAAGCCTGGTTTAAGGAGCGCAGACTCGTCATTAATCTTAAAAAAAACAAAGCTATGCTCTTTGCCAACCCCCAAAACAAAGCTAGCAACCACCCACTCCATATCCTTCCTAGTACCAAACAGCCACTGGAACAAGTCTGCTCCTACAAATACCTTGGGGTTACCTTCCACTCAGCCCTCACATTCCATGACCACATTGATGCCCTTAACATCCGCCACCAACACATGGCTTGGCATCATCTTCCGCCATAGAAACTGCCTTCCCCCAAATGCTCTCCGGCTCGCTGTTACGTCGTCAGTATTGTCCCTTGTAGACTATGGCCTACCAGTCTATGGTGCTGCCAACACGACTGCCCTCAAAAAAATTCACCTAACCCTAAATAAAGCCTGCAGACTGATTACTGGTGCCCCCAGGCTCACACACACCTGTCAGCTGTATGACAAAGCTAAACTCCTTACCCTAGATGAACGGCTCCATTATCAAACCTGCCTCCTAACAAAAAAAACCCTACTCGGGCTCTCCCCTCCTGGGGTGACGGCATCCATTCACCGGATCCCACCTACTATTGCAACACGGTCATCCAACAAGACCACTCTAATGGTCCCCAGATCTAGAACCACCCATGGCCAGAGGTCCTTCTGCTACAGAGCCCCATCCTGGTTTAATTCTCTCCCTGCCCACATCACCAATGCTACCACCATCTCCAAGTTCAAAACCACCCTTCGTAACCAACTCATCATCACTCGTAGCTGCTTCTGTCTCTGAAGGCAGCCCCACCTTGACTTCTTCACTCATGACAATCGCCCACTGGGCGGCTCTCCACCTATCCCACCCCACCACCTCGTCCCGGTACACCATACCAATGTCTAACCTGGCCAGTGCCTGCTGTTTTTATGGTATGCCAGTAGGTTGCTCAATATATTATACCAACTTTGTAACGCCTATTTCAATTACTTGTACCCTGTAACTTAAATGTATTTTGTCTGACCTCAGTGTGACGTGGCGCCTCTGATGAACGCCTATTTCAGCAACCTGTGCTATGTAACCTAAAACTCTATGTATGTCCTCAATGTGATGAGGTACCTTTGGAAATGAGCCCCTGGCTCAAAGGTTGTAAACTGATTTCACAAATAAATAAATAAAATAATAGCTGTATTGACTTTATGCAGACCTGCAATCTGACTTACTGGTCATCATGAGTCACCCAGAGAGTAGTGACAGTCTGCTTGTTCCCTTCACTAGTAAGCTTGCTTCAGAAATTATTGATGCTGCTGCTGTCTTCAGATTTTCCTCATGCTACTGTGAGTCCCTTTTTCTCAGGATAGCTGTATGGAACAGTCTCAGAGGAGATGGTTGGTCAGTGAGTCAGGCTCAGTAGTGAGAGAGTCTGCAGCTTGCTGCTCCCATTATTCACTGCATGCTCTATGCTGTTCTTCAGCTGTATGGTGTGTGTGTGCTGCATAATTGAGAATACAGCTGAGCAGATCACTGTGTTGTCATTACAGGGACCAGATTGCCTGACAGTCAGATTGACCAGAACTTGATACTGCTATTAGTTGTGTAAGCAATAAGACATGACAGGGTGTGCTTTACGCAGTTTAACACATGGCTAGGAGGTGTACTGAGGCACGAGGTCGCGAGGCTGAGTGCTGCCAGCCTAGCCGTGTTAAAAGTATGTAACGCACACACTGGAGTGGCCTATTGCACTTATGAAATGGGCTTTTAAATTATAGTGGGATGTGGAAAGCATATAAGGCGATACCTTGTCCTGTGTTACTGGTATCATGATTGACACAATGTGTTGCACTATACACCTACTGCAGAATACTGTCATAATAGTTCCATTTTAGCCATTATGGTATGTTCATCAGCAACATATTAACAACTGGAATGCATATGAACTGTGTTACATAACTATTTATCACCGTAGTGACTTGTGTGTAACTACTGTTTTCTATGTTTATCCTTGCAGATCATTCAGATTTGTTGCTTATCGAAAATTTGTTTGGTGGATCTGGCGTCGTCTTGGAAGATATAACAGAAGAGTTTTGCCATCCTACGCTGTGTCTGCTATTCGTGCAGCGTTTCCGTCTGAGGAATATACTGGCTTCAGAGAAGCTGATCGACCTACACAGAACTAATTACACAATGTTCTACTGCAAGACACGTTATACAGTACTTTTGTATTACAATAAAATGTTCCTGTTGTTTTCAAGTTATTACTTGATAATTTTGTAAGTCATTATTGATAGTTGTATGCAGTTCCGTGCATGTGTAATGTTGATACATGTATTGAAAATGTTTGCATACTTAGTATTATGCCTGGGGTATGTGTTTATACATATGATGCATCGAGATTTATGGAATGTTGGTTGCTATATATATTGCATCCGAACTGTACAGTCACTTTAAATTGTGATGACTGTGACGCCTTCTGCGACCTAGGGACCCTTGCTGGCACTGCAGCAGACCCCAGCCAACACCACTCCACATTGGAGCACCCTTGGGTAGCCCAGCATAACCCTTTGCCACATGTGTCCCCCTCCGCTGAGAAGAAAGGCACCAGTGGGAGATGGGTACCGCACGCACTCAGTCTTGGCCCATGTGCTGCTGTGGTGGTCTTGGGTAGTCCCAGGATTTTGGTAGAAGTGTGGCCCAGCAAATGTCATCCAGCAGTCCGGGGGACAATTTTCCTCCCTTCCCCCCACCTGGGCCGTATGGTGCCACTGATGTCAAGGCTTCCACCGACATCGGCCACACCACCCATTCAGCATAACCTAATGTGTTGCTGTCTCCCCCAGAATATGGCATGAGTCAGCAAGTGTCAGGTCACATCCCCACGCTCCCCCCAGATGAAGGCGAGCAGTCAGATGCTCAAGCCTCCTCTCCCCAACTGGCCCTCTGGCGCCCCATTTTTTTTTTTCCAGACCTTGGTCATTGGCATCACAATTGGAAATCAAACCACTGTGCTGATGGTATGGCTATCATCCACTTTTTCTGCTGTGTAGGGCCTCCCTACCCAGCCATGTCACAGAGTGACATAAATAGAATTAATCTACCCTATTCTATACAGCAGTGCACCTACATCCCAAGGCCTGATCACTGTATGAAATCAAATAAGGCACTGAGTCACATTCTCATAGTGTAGTGCCCACTCCCCCAGCTCCTGTAGGCAGTAGCCACACCACTCACTTCACATCAACCAATCAATGTGTAGTATTTTCTGTACGCACTCGGTACTGGTCACAGGGGTCAAAGCTGCCACTGGCCCACTAGCTTAAGGCTGGTTGATTTTTGTATCGGGCTAACACAATTTTCATTTAACTAGCTCTGTGGACAAGTATTGGATAAGGTAAAATCTGAATGAGTACACCGGGTGTGCCAGAAGAAAAATATGTGGGGCTAGTGGAGTCTCCCAGTCAGTAACCCTACTGGCTAGTGCCTGCAAAACTTCATTTCAACCACTGTGAACAGTATGTGGCTGGCAGTCACAGGGTGAGTAGTGCTGGTCAAGTTGTCACCACACCGTTGGTTTCGGAGTGTGTGGGTGTGCTGCATACCGTGGTGTGGTGTATAGACAACACACTATGTGAATGGAACTCTGTGTCTTATTCGATTTAGTGGCTGGGACCATGGAGAGTGGTGGGTACCACAGTATGAAATAGGGTGATCTTTTTTTTTTTATGTCAGTCTGTGTTTGGGCAGAGAGGGTATGGAAAGAAGATCTTATATCTTTTTATGTGACCACCACTGAAGGCTCTGTTTCAGTCGCGGCACTAGGGATTGTGCTTGTCCAGGAGGCAGAACTGTTTGTATTACCTTGTGCAGAATGAAACAGTACTAATTCATTTTACTTGAACTAATTGATTTCAAGTAGTCCTTTGTGTGCACCACGTTTTTGGTTATGATATTTTTATGTCGCTCTGTGTTCTGGCCAAGGAGGGTTGGGGACCATCCACTATGGAAAGCGGACTTTTGTTATGCCGCTCTTTCACTGGTGCATCCAGATATGTGTTTGCCAAGGTATTTTTTAATAGGGGGAGGGATATGTATGAGGTACTCATTATTTGAATCCTTGTAATGCAATTTTACATGCAGCAGCAGCGCAGTTATTTTTGTGTAGCGTGCTAGAAGTCTGGAACTGTGTGTGCACTTTTCTTGAGATGAACCACACATCTACTCAGAAGATGTCCAAAATGGACAACATTACAGAGTCAAGATGCATTTGGTGACTACAAACATTCTTTCCTTTGTGACCCTTGCCATTGCTGTTTATGTCTGGTGGTAGATGGATGTGGGGGAGGGTGTGACGGTGATTACACATTGCACAGGACAGAAACTATTTTGTTGCATACCTGAAGATTGTGCAAAACACTATTGTTTGTTCTACCATGTATGTATGTGATTATGGAAAAATCAAGTACACATGTGGTGAGCAGCATTACAGACTGATTGTACTGCTGAAAGTAGTTGAATAAAGAATATTCAAGTCTCTCAAATGTCATGTTTACTTTTACCATGCAGCCGTAATTTGTACTACACAATGGTCATCGAGGCAACTGGGTAGCATGTTCTCCTTTTTTTGAACAACTCTGCTGCAGTTGCCCCAGAATTTGACAGAAATTGCACCTGATGAATCAAAGAACTTGTAAACCCTTCATTAGGATCATAGAATAATTCCTTCCTGCCAGCCCGGTGGTGCTGAGGGTTGAGGTGCTGGACTTCCCACCTCGTGCCACACCAACGACATGGATTCGAGAATGAACTAGGACCACTGGGGGTTTGCAGGGAAGAGGAAGGATTGAGTGTCCCATGACTGCTCTCATTCCTCTGGGGTGTGCAAGGACACTGTGCTGCACTGCAGCAGCACCTGGCGGAAGCTGGGTGCACTGTTAGCTGCGACCAGAACAAGGGGGTGGAGCGCGGCAGGCATCCGCATGTACATGTGCTGATGCCATTGCACATTCTGCTTCTTGGGGGATCTAATCCTGGAGGAAAAATGGCAGACCAATTGCATGGGCTGATGGCCATGCCCTGCTCCCCCAGACCCGTAAAGACATAGCCACTGGGTATGTGTGACACAGGTCCCTTCGGGGGGGGGTCCTATCATTGGCCGGCCTTGTGAGTGGCTGCATGAATCACATCACAGACCTGAAAGGTTGTGTCGCATATGGGCCGGGTGGGGGGGCAGCTTCAGCTAAGGGAGGATAAAATTATTCAATGATAAAAAAAAAAAAAGAAAACACTCCCTTCCTCGGACCCGAGAGTCACAACATTCTGCAAGGGAGTGCAGCACCAATCCTGGTCTGTACCACTGCAGAATTCATTTGTCATGCTGGTGCGACAGGGCAGCCAGAAGGAGGCACCCATGGCAGTGGAAATGGAGGAAGTGAGATTCCTCAGAAGGGGAGGCTCAATGGAGGGAGGAAGAGGCCCCAGCCAAGGAGGAAGCAGTTGCTGGTGAGGGGCCCTGTTGTCAAGGGGATAGACCTGGGAGCGGGGAAGGAAGGATGAGAGAGGTGAACTGCCTGAGAGGTACTTCAGCTTGTAGGGATGGAGAGCAGATCTAGAGGATCCCTAGGGCAGCAGGAGATAAGAAGGAAGTAGATGTCATTGTCTAGCTGGGGATAAATGACCTGTCAAGGACAAAGTAGGGTAGTGCATGGAAATCTGAGGAGCTGGGAGGAGCCTTAAGGAGGTGGCATGCATGGTCACTTTTGCCAAGGTGTTACCTCTATATGGCTGGGGAGAGGAAAGGACACTGCACACCAGGGCTTTCAACAATTAGTTGAGGGCATGGTGCATGGAGGAGAGCTTTCACTACATTGGGGACTGTGGCCCAACCTAGGAAGATATGGGCCTCTACTGGGGAGACAGCCTGCATCTTTCCATGATGGGGACCACAGTTCTTAGTGGGAGGTTTAAATGCTACTTATATAAGCAGTTAAAGTAGCCAGGTGGGCGCTGTAGGACTAAGGGAGGCAGCAGTTGTTCTCCATAGATTATGAAGCAGTAGGGATAAGGGGCCTAGGAGAGTAAACTGTCCCGCGGAAGGTGTGCAGGAAGACAGGCATTGGGACGAGGCAGAGGACAAAGGGGGCATAAATTAGAGAAGGAAGGAGTAAAGGAGACAGGTAAAGGAGAGGGTAACAAGGGTAGAGCTGTGCCGGGGAAGTGTCAGGGAACAACATGAGGGGGGAGTAGGGTATGGAGAGCCATGTGCAGCAATGCAAGGAGTTTGGAATATAAAATTGCATACCTGGAGGTCATCATGGCAGAGGATAGGATGGATTTCCTGGCCCAAACAGAGTCATGGTGCACTTACAGTCACAACTGTGACATGGCCGTAATGGACTAGTCTTTGTTCAGGAGAGACAGGGATGGGAGATGGGGAGGAGGGGTTGTACTATATGTAAGGCAGGGAATCAGGGCCACAGCAGTGCAGGGGAACCAGGAGGAAGAGAAAGTGCTGGGAGTACTGTGCGTCATCCTGGAAGCAGGCACTGGGTGCATCCAGACCTCAACCAGACAGAGGAGTTGGATAAAGCAGTTGGAGAAGACATCATCAAGATAGTGACTAAGAGAGAGATGCTACTAGTTGGTGACTTAAATCTGCCAGATGTGGGTTGGAGTCTCCAGCTGCATGTTCGGCAAAGAGCATGGCCATTCTTGACTCCATAAAAGGAGCTTTTCTCAGGCATCTAGTAGTAGTCAATGAACCCACTAGCAACAGGCAGCACTGCACCTGGTGTTTATAAAGAGGGATGGCATTGCAGACGTCACAGTGGGAAGTCCCCTAGGTGCCGGCGATCACCATACAGTGTGGCTTAACATTAACAGCATCTAGAGTTGGAAATGAGGCTCACTCACCTTACGATATTTTATATTCCACAAGTTCTTTTATTAAACCATCAGAATGATTTTTCCTACATTTCATGCACAATGCACTTCATCTAGGAAATTCTGTGCTATCTATAAAAAAATGCATATATATATATATATATATATATATATATAATGATAATTCTGATTATATGATGGTGTATGAACATCCTGTAACCTCATTGGTCAAAGCATGTCACATGACCGGGGTAAATCCTGCATTACCCATGGCTGAGGAATACCATTTTTAAAAACCATAATTAAACACATTTTACATCTGTTTTACACATGGGTCCATTGTATAATCGCAACAAGGTACTCCAGGGTGTGAGTTATTGGGGATTTACCCACTTCTTGTGTGGTTAAGTCACTCAGCTGTGCCTCACGACACACCATACAAGGCATGGGTAAACCTCCAATAACCCACACCTTGTTGTGCCTTATTGCTTAATTGTTAAGTAACAAAAAACTTGTGGAATATAAAAGTTGTGGTGTGAGTGAGCCTCACTTCCAACTTAAGATACTATTAAACACTGTTGAAACAGAATCCTCCTGTTTTTATATTTCCAGGGAGGGGCCACACTGACTGGGTAGTTTAACATGAAGACAGGAACAGAGGCAAAACAAATGAAAACATGGGTCCTGAACCTAGGAGGTTTGATTTTAAAGAAGAAGGGGTCTGTTGCTTGGGGGTGGACAGATTGGCTGGGAGGGGTAGAGATACAGTGAGGAAACATAAGGGAGGGCATTATTAAAGGATCCAGCCTCTACGTGAAGGAAGTGAGTAAAAGCAGAAGGAAAAAAAAGAGTGCCCATTGTGGTTCTATGGGGAAGTGACCAGGGCAGTGAAGGAAAAAAGGGTGTCATTCAGGAGTATAAGGAAATACGGATGGAAGAAGACAGGGAGATGTACCAGGGAAAGTAGGATATGCAGTAAGTGAAAAGAAGGTGCAACAGAGGAAAGTATAGCCAAAGGGGTAGCTAAAAGGGATAAGGCTTTGTTCAGGTATATAAATGAGAAGAGTAAGGCAAATGGAGGGATAAAGAGGTTAAAAGTCAGCAGGGGGAATGTGCAGAATAAGACCAATAAAAAGAAGACATTCTGAAGATGGATTCCTGCTCTGTCTTCACAGTGGAGGGAGGGAGGAATGGACCAACAGGGAGCAGCAGGAACAAAGGGAGGGGTGGACACAAGTCCATTTTAAGAGGAAAGAGTCCTGAAGGGACTGCAGCTCTCAAAGTGGTCAAGTCTATGGGACTGGATGGGTTACATCAAGGGGTATTGGAGAACATGCTAGCTGACCCACTGACAGCCTTATTCAATAGCTCTCTAAAAACAGGCATGGTTCCATAGGACGGGAGGAGGGTAGATGTGGTCCCTCTACATAAGAGTGGTAGCAGGGAGGAGGTGTAAGCATTAAGACACTCCAAGGTGTGCATGGAACATATTTTAATGCATAGCCAGGGGCATAATAAGGCATAAGGCCGCAGGCTGAGTGACTTTAACCACTGGCCATGTGGTAAAATATGTGCCAAGCAAACCCTGAAGTGTCTTATTGACCTTATAATCTGGGCTACATTTTTTGGTTATAAAAAATAATTTTATATAAAAAAGGTTATTGTTATCAGATTTTCTGATAAAATAGTCCTTCCACCAGGCATAATGATGTAATTGAATTGCTCATAAATATTCATGCCCTCATTTGCATATTCTGGCCAAGGATTGTTAGGTAGGAGATTTAACTATGGAGACATGGGACAGCTTGGGACAGATATGCTTCAGTCTTGGGGTTGCGTTGCCTTCCAGAATTGCCATTGTTATTGTAAACATTTAAAAAAAAAACAATGCAGTTGCATGGACGTCTCTCCCTCCCCAGTACAAGTAACCCGCCCCCAACTACAAGTCAAGCTTAGACAGAAACACGAGGCATTGGGTTACAACTACTGTAGTATGAGACAGCCTGTGAGCAAATAGTGAACATTGAAAAAAAAAGTGACAGTAACAAGTTGTTGGTGACAAACTCGGGATGACCCCCATTGCCGACAGAAAAACAGTGGCGGAATTTGAAAACTGAACATTACAACTGCTAGCTGATTTTTTGTTTTGTAATGTGGTCCAGCTTTTAGGCACTTGTTATTACCTGTACATGGAACAGATTTCATGCATTGGTAATAACCAATCAGAAAGCCGGATTTTGTTGTCACATTTTATAATAGCAACTATAGGACAGTCTCACCTCAGTGGTAGGGAAATTAATGGAAACTCTGTTAAAGGAGAGATTGGTAGAGTATCTTGAATCCAGTGGGCTGCAATGCCACAGGCAACATTGATTCATGGTGGGTGGTGTTGGTGGGGGGGTTGTGGTAGATGAACCTTATTGATTTGTTCAAGTGGGTGACCAGGGAATAGATTAGTGGAAAGCAGTTGACTTAGTCTACCTGGACTTTAGCAAGGCCTTCTACGCTGTGCCAAATAGGAGACTGATAACAAACATTGAACAGCCTATGAGTGGGATCCTGAGTGGTTAAATTGGGTTAAAAGCTGGTTAAAGGATAGGTGACAGAAGGTATGGTTAATGGCACTCACTCTAATGATGGGGTAGCGACCAGTGGGGTGCTACAGGGCTCAGTACTGTGACCGATCATCTTCAGTGTCTTCATAAGTGACACTGCAGAACAACTGCAAGTGAAGGTATGCCTTTTTGCAGAAGATATCAAATTCTGTAAGAGGTTGGATGCTGGAGGGGGGGAGGAATGTATAGAGATGTTGGGAAAACTAGAGTACTGGTCAAGAGCATTGCCGTTAGGGTTCAATGACAAAATGTGCAAAATCATGCACCTAGCACATAGGAAATCAGGATATGAGTATATGATAGGGGGAGATACTGACAGTTATTAAGCAGGAGTGGGGACTTGGTGTTATATCTGATGACTTCAAAGTGACAGGGCAGTGCGACCAAGCAGTGAGTAGGGACAGTAGGATGCTGGGATGTATAGGGAGAGGTATCTCCATCAGGAGGGAGGTGGTGTTGCCACTATATCACTCACAGGTGAGACCACACCTAGAGTATTGTGCAAGTTCTGAAGACTGCAACTCATAAAGGATATAGGCAGGGTGGAGGTAGTACAGACGAGGGAGACTAAAATGGTGCAGGGGTTGTACCAAAAGCTCTATGAGGAGAAACAGAGGGAATCTCAACATGTACACCCTGGAAGAGAGGAGAGGGGAGCAAGAGGGGACATGACGGAGACCTACAAGTACCTCACCAGGGCATACATGGGTGCAGGAGGGGAGTCTCAAATGAGAAACATCACCAGAATCATACAGCATGTGATGAAGCTGGGTGAGGGAGGGGTAGTTTTAGAGAGATGTGAAGAAGTACTATGGCGAACACCTGAAACACACCACCAGCGGAAGAGGATGTGTCACATATAGTAGCAGGTTGCAAGCATGTGTAGGACAGACATAGAGGAATATCAGTAAATGGGCAGAGAGCAGGGAGGGTCACCAGAGACCATTTAGTACCTGTGGAGAGACACTAAGCAGGGACCATCTGGGCAGACTGGTTGGGCCAACCAATCCTTCGCTGCCTACAAATTCAATATTTCTGTGTAGAGAATCTACCTCCTATTGCAGTAAATATACCTCAGTCAATATATCCTCCGAAGTGTCGTGAATCCACCCATACTGCAGTAAATATACTACCCATATTGCAGTAACTCTAACCTACCAAGTACAGTGACTGTACCCCCACTCTAGCAAATTTACTCCTTGCTGTAGTAAACTACCTTCCAAAGGGCAGTGAATCCACCCAATACTGCAGTAAACATACCCACTGCTTCAGTAAATATACCATCCCAAGTGTAATGAATCGACTGCTACTGCAGTGAATATAGAAAATTACACATTGACAGCATATAAGGACTGCTAGGCCCATCAAGTCTGCCCATTTTCCTTGCCTACTGTAAAAGCCGCAGAACCAACCTGATCTCTGGCTATACCTCCTGCTTCATATTGCTAGGGTTCCCCCATGCCAGTCCCATGCATGCTTGAATCCCCCACTGTGTTTTCCTGACCACCTCTGGTGGGACTCTATTTCATGTATCCACCACCCTTTCTGTGAATAAATGCTTCCTGTCGCTATCCCTTAGTCTACCCCCTTCCAACCTCATATCATGCCCCCTTACTCCTGGACATCTTTTCTGAAAGACGTTAGCCTCTGGTACCCTATTTATGCTTTTTAGATATTTGTTGGTTTCTATCATATCTCCCCTGTCTCTCCTATCCTACAGGGTATACTGCACATATTGAGGTCTCCCAGTCTCTTCTAATATGACTTTGGTGCAGGCCCTGCACCATCTTTGCTGCCCTTCTTTTAACTGCCTCCACCCTGTCTACATCCTTGCGGAGATGCAGCCTTCAGAACTGGACACAGTATTCCAAATGAGCCCTCACCAATTATCTGTACAGTGGCATCACAACCTCCTTCCTTCTGCTGGTGATACCTGTCCCTGTGCATCCCTGCATCCCACTGGCTATCCCCACAGCACTGGCACATTGTTTGGCCACCTTGCCCTCATCACCCCACTACTGCAGTAAATATCCTCTACGTAGTGCAGAGAACCCATCCAGTATTGCAGTAAATACACCCACTTCTGCAGTAAATCTGCCCTCCAACGTGCAGTGATTCTACTGCCTCCTGCAGTTAATATACCCCAACTGCAGTTAATCTACCCCATACTGCAGTACATCTGCCTTTCAAAGTACAGTGAATCCACCATCTACTGCACTGAATTTATCCCTTATGGCAATATACCCCCACTGCAGTAAATCGACCTCTACTGTAGTAAATCTACCCCTGAGATATAGTGAATACACCACACTGCACTAAATATACCCCTACTTTAGTAAATCTACCCTCCCAACTATAATGAATTCAACCACCAGTGCAGTAATTATACCCCTGTACTGTAATACATGCATCATACCAAGTGCGGTAAAATGCACACTTACCACAGTAAAATATACACCTACTGTAATGATCTACACTCCCAATTGCCATGAATCTACCCCTACTACATAAGTATACCCATTATTGTAGTAAATATACCCACTGTAATAAATCTACCCTCTCATGTGTAATGAATCCACCTCTACTGCAGTAACACATATCACTCATACTGCTGTAATTATAACCCCACTGCAGTAAGGCTAACATTACAATAAGTAATGCACACATCACAATATATTAAAATAAGACTTTATTGACAGTAAACGTGTCCCATTAAAGAAAGAAGTTGAGGAGCATGACGATTTCAATAGAAAAAGTTTGCTGTGGCACAATCCCTCTGATGTACAGTGCTATCCTACTATTATTGTGTGTTGTGGGGGCACTGAATGTGCCGAAGTTCAGTACACTGCACCACGTAAAAGTAAATTTAGCATACCACTATAACATGACAGAGTTCGGCAAAATGTAATACATTCATTACATGAATGTCAATAGTTTGTCCCTTAAAAACAGCATGGAAATACGAGGAGACATCTGTTTCACTACTGAGGAGGGATAGTACCTCTCACTACAGTGATGTCATCACGTCAGACGTTCGAGAGCGCACACGCGGAGGCAGGGAGACCAAACCGAGAAAATGCATACATGCTGCTTAATACTTATGGAGTGATTTAAAATAAAACTAAATAGGCTTTTTGTTCACAACTTCGCGGGCAGCACTTTGAAGGGATAATGCACCAAGCAACCGACTGAGATCTCTGCTACAAGGTACCAAAATACCCGTTTATTTGTCCTTTAAATAAGACAAAAAACGCAGCAACCTAATCAATTTAAACCATAACTTAGAACTTTCATTAGTTAACATTGTATGATCCCTTATTTAACATTTATGTGTATTATAGATTCTAAATTAAATACCTATATTTGTCGTAGATGAGCTTCTCACAGCAGTAATACTGCAGCTCAAGGCATAATACAGTTTTAGGATATCAGAACTGATTGCCTTCGGTTCATTGTCCTGATTCCCTAGGACTACAAGTTTATTTAGTTATTTTATAAAAAATTTTGATAACTGGGAAAGACACACTGAGCCAAGGCTCGTTTTCGGGTGTGACCCAGGGGTAGAGATGGGTGAAGTGAGCGAAATTCGCTCCATGGAGTAATCCGTGAAATCACGCCCATTTCGAGGAGCGAAATGCGGAATTTCTCCTGGCAGAGTGACGAAATTTCACCTTCCGTGGCAAAATTCTGCCTTTAGTGGTGAAATTTCACCCGCGGGAGGTGGAATTTTGCCCTAAGAAGGTGAAATTTCATTGTGAGAGGCGGAATTTCCCCATGGAAGGCAGAATTTCGCCCGTGGAAGGCGAAATTTCACCTAGGCAAAATTCAGCCTTAAGCAGCAAAATTTCGCGAATTGCTATGCCAAGTGAATTTGCCCACTTCGCCAGTGCTTCACCAATGAAATTTAAATTCACTGCATCTCTACCCAGGGGATAGGGTAATGGGATTTACAATCATTAGAGTAGCAAAATATACGAAGTAGAGCAATATATATCATAATAAATATACATACAGTACAAGGTACATATTTGGAGTAGCATAGATTTACAAAATGCAGAGTGCTATAGGCAGAGAGTACAATGTCAACCAGTTATACATAGCCAAAGGTATGCATACAAGGTACATATTTGGAGAAACACAGCTCTAAAATGTACAGAGTGCCAAAGGCAGTATAATTCCATGAATACAGTTTTCCTTAGCTTTACAAAGTGAGGAGTGTCATAGGCAGTGTAATACAGTATAGTACAGTGTACAGTACAGTGTGACAGTTATATATAGTCCAGAATAAGTATCTTCTTAGGCGTGCCAGGAATAAGGGAGGAGAGGACGTGGGGGCAGAGGGAGGTAGAGTAGGAGGAGCAGTTGCAGTGGGGAGATTTGAATTGCTTTTTGAGCATGGCTAGGGTGGATGTAAGGCAGACTGAGTGGGGGAGATGATTCCAGAAATCAGGGTGTCTGAAGGAGAAAGCGATTTTGACTGATTTTGACTAATTATGAGTGAGGATGAGGGAGAGTGAAAGAGAGGGAATTGTGGGTTCTGAGGCAGTAGCCTTCAATAGATGAGGGGAGTAATAGATTGGAGAGCTAGGGGGAGAGGGCCGCAAACCAGAACTTGCTGATGAAAACAGCACAATGGGCAAGGCGATTTGCAAGAGAGGAGAGGGATAGGGTTGAGTACAGGGAGCAATGGTAGGTACGAAAGGGTAGGTTGGAAGTGAAGTAACAAAAGGCATTGTACAGGGGGTCTAGTTTAGCCAGGGATGATTTGGGGGCCAAGCTGTAGACTACATCAGCATAGTCTATCGTGGGGAGGATTAGTTTGGTGATGAGCTCTTTACAGATCGGGAGGGAGAGAAAGTCCTGAATTCTGTACAAGGCTCCCAGTTTAGAATGGAGTTTGGAGTAGATGGAGTCAATGTACTGGGAGAAATCTAACTTGGGGTCCAGCCAGATCACTTGGTATTTGAAAGACTGCACTTTCTATTTTAGTAACTTCCAAGGAAAAGAAGGATGGAGGAGAAGGGAGCTTGGCCAGCCTTTGGGAACAGCTTTTTTGGTGTTGCACGTGAGGAGGTTTGCCTCAAACCAGTTGTGGGCATTCTCAAAGGTAGCCTGCAGGGATGACTGGACCACTGACAGGGAGTGGTCTGAAGCATAGATGGCAGTGTCATCAGCATACATGTGCATGTGCATGGGCATGCAGGAAGAGGGAAGGTCATTTGCAAAGACTGAGAACAGAGTAGGGCACAGAGTTGACTCCTGATGGACACCAGTGCGAATGAGGAGGGAGGTGGATTTGGCATGACCTAGTTGTACAGATTGGTATCTGTCTGTGAGATAATGTCTAAACCAGTCAGTGGAGGAGGAGGAGGAGAGGCCTATAGAAATTACTTTGTTTAGTCAAAGGCTATGGGAGACCGAATCAAACGCCTTGGCATGGTCAATAAAAATCATCAAGGTGATGTAACCGTTGTCCATGGCAGAATTAATGTGATTTGTGAGGTGGAGAAAAGAAAACAACCTCCTAAGGTCAAGACTGGGTAACCTTAATAAAACTATAACAATGTTATTCCCGACTTCAGTTCCAAACTTGTTATCTAAGGGAGAAGCCTTTTAGCCTAAGCCATGACTACACTGGTTTTTGTATTATTCTGGTCAACAAGCCCCCATAAGTTGCTGTATCGGGAGCTACTGATATGTAGTATTAATCCTGTTGTAGATCCCAACTGGACCATCTAGCTACAAATGCTTCCCTTCTCTTTTGGATTTGGAATGTTAAATCTATTTTCTGGATATTTAATATAAGTTCTCTCCAGTCACTCAAAGTAGGTGGAAGTGGCTTCAGCCACTCATGAGTTATGGCTTTGTTATAGGCCACGGTACAAATGTACCACAAGTATAATGAAATGGTGCCTCTAATACCCTTCATAGGGAGATCAAATACTAAATGATATAAGGAGAAAGGTTCTTCTATCTGAAATAATTTTCTCAGCTGTTCTTGTACCTGTCCCTTAAAGGTGTCTAAAAAAGGACAGGAATAAAATATATGGACAGGGGTAGCCATCTGTTCCCCACACTGTCTCCAGCAAGCAAGGGATATGACTGAGTCCCACTTTGTTACCCTATCAAGGGTCAGAAAAAATCAAACTTTTACCCTCCAAGAGAATTCCTGCCATAATGGAGAGGACATCACTTTAGTCGAGTTACCCCAGATTTTATTCCAGTCTAAAGGAGAGTGGTGGGCACCCCATTCCCCTTCCCATTTTGTAATAATAATATACTGACTTGTCTTGACTTTATGAGTGTTTAAAAACTTATATATCTTGGTGATTGTTGGTTTGGAGGTGGTTAGGGAAAACAGGTCCTCAAGGAGTATGTGTCCAATGAGGTCTGCGGGGTTTTGTGACATAATTCTTAATTTCCTTTGGATATATGTAGATATATGTAAATAGTACCATTTATCTTTCCCAGTTCATCCCAACTTTTGGGCACATTCTTAAAAGCGAACATGAATAGCCCCCTCATGATCTGCTTAGGGTAGTGGAACCCCTTTACCACCTGGCGTCTGTACCATGGATCCAGACCACCAGGTAGAAAGTCCGGAACATTTGCAGTATTAACCAGCAGTATCTCCAAATATCTATTTTAAGATTGGGGTATTTGCAGAACATATCCCAAGCTATTAGAGTGGTCTGTATAGCTGTATATTCTTTTATTATGGGGGGTCTCTGTGTAGGGGGCTGGTAGAAGTATAAGGATGGGGTATCTCCCTGTAAGAGGGTAGTTTCTATGTCCTGTCAATGTGTCCAAGCAGGAGTATGTGTCCAAAGAAGGGCATATTTCACTTGGGCGACAAGCCAATATTCTAGAATATCTGGTACTGCCTGGACTCCTGTTTTTTTTCCTCCCATTACAAGGGATCTATGTATTCTAGGTTTCCAGTTGGCCCAGATAAACTTAAATATCTTCCCTTGAAAATCCCTAAACCATTTTTGGGATAATGTCACAAGGACACATTGAAACAAGTACAAAATCCTAAGTAATATATTCATTTTTACCATTTGAATTCTGGAGTATATGGGGAAAGGGAGTATCAACCATTTTTTATGTCTGTTTCTATTTGTGTTACTATTGGTTTATAGTTATCTAGATATAAATAGTTAGTGTCTGCCCTTAGGGAGACTCCCAAATATTTAAGGGTATGCAAATCCCATCTCATCCTATATTTTGCTCGTAGGGCTAGTGTACGGGTACAATTTATTTTTAAAATCTCTGTTTTTATGGTATTAAGTGTGTACCCTGACAATAAAGAATATTCCTCTATGATGTCCATCACTCTAGGTAGGGAAATGTCTGGGGATATCAAATACAAAAGGACATCATCTGCATAGACTGCGATCTTGTGATTCATCCCTGCTAATTGAATGCCCTTTATGCTCTGGTCTGTCCTTATCCATTGGGCCAGGGGCTCGATATATAAGGAAAACAACAAGAGTGACAAAGGGCACCCCTGCTGTGTACCTCGCCACAGGGTAATCCCTCTGGAAACCATCCCATTAGTGCATATATATGCTTGTGAGTCTGTATACAACCTGGCTATCGTAGCTATAAAGTTATTCGTGAACCCAAACCCGGCAAGTATCTCATACAAAAACTTCCAATTTACCTGGTCAAATGCTTTTTCCACATCTAGCCTGAGTATTAATGCCCCCTCTTTAGTCCTATTTAGATGATCTATGATATGTATTGTTCTGTGGGTATTATCTGCAGCCTGTCTATTAGGGATAAATCCCATCTGATCTCTATGGATCACATGTGGAATTATTGATTGGAGTTGTCTGGCTAATATGGATGTAAAAAATGTATAATCGACATTCAGAACTGATACTGGTCTGTATGAAGAACAGGCTGTTAGGTCCTTGCCAGGCTTGGGCACCATGGATATTACAGCCTGTCTCCAGGAAGGGGGTAAGACTGCTCCCTCCTTAAACATCTCCTGATAAGCTGGTCTCAATAATGGGATGACTGTCTGGTGAAACTTCTTGTAGAACTCTGTGGGAAGTCCATCACTGCCGGGGGATTTGCAGGTCTTTCCCTCTGCTATTGCCCTATTAATTTCCTCAGTAGTGATAGGGGCCATAAGCTGGACGTTCCAAGTCTGAGACATCGGGGGTAGTCCCAGGTCACTCAGAAGAGTATGGATTTTTTCTGGCTCTGGATCTACTCATGGGGCATATAGCCTCTGATAGTACTCCATGAATGTTTCTGATATGTGAAGAAGGGTTGTAACCCTTTTCTTTTTTGTGTGGGGATAGATGATATGGGTGATCTGAGCCCTGGGTTGTCGGTCCCTAAGTTTGATGGCCAGCAGCTGTAGGGACCAGGGACCCGCCCTTATAATATTTTTGTTTCAAAAAATGTAGATTTCTCTCTACCCCTAGGTCCAGCAATTTGTTTAATTGGGTTTTCAATTTCTTAAGCTACTTTCCCTTCTCCGTGTCAATTCTAAGTTGTTGTTCTTCCAAGATTTTTATTTGCATTTCCCATGGTTTTTGTTTCTCTGCCCTTTGTCTTTTTCTGGCCATGGCAATTGTAATCAACTTGCCTCGGACCACAGCTTTAATAGTGTCCCATAGAATCCCCCTACTTCCATCACTAGCCTCATTCTCCTGCATAGTCTGAGTCATTACCTGTGTGATCTGCTCCAAAACCTCAGGATCATTAAGAAGTGACAGGTTTAGTCTCCAAAAGGTGGATCTTTGTGGTGTGGAGAGTTTGATTGTCAAGGATAAGGGTGTATGATCAGACAATCTGAGATTACCTGTCTCACATCGTTGTGGTTGCCCAAGGGAGTCCCTGGACAGAAATAAATAGTCTAGTCTTGAGTATAACTGATAAGTGGTGGAGTAATGAGTAAAACCCTTTCTCTGATCTTCTAAGTAAGTCCACGCATCCTGTAGGCCTAATCTTGTTAAAAGGGATCTAACCTGTTTTATGATTTTAAGGGATTTCCGGGAATTCTAGAGGTGGTGTCATTGACAGGGTCGAGGGTCATATTCCAGTCACCTCACAAAATGGTCGTTCCTTCTGCCTTCTCAGCTAGAAGTAGTAATATTTTTCTGTACACCTCAAAGAGAGAATTAGGGGGCACATATGATGACGGTGATTTTGTGTCCATTAAGGGAGCCCTTTAAGAGGGCATATCTCCCTTCACTATCCTGTATTCTCTCCATAACCTCAAAGGGGGTATGCCTTGGAACTAATATGGCAACCCCTTGGCGTCTGCCCTGTTTATAAGAAGAAAAGCAGACTTCTGAATAACCAAAATTCAGTAATTTCTCATGTTCTTTTACATACGAATGTGTCTCTTGTAACAGAATAATGTCTGGTTTCAATTGTTTTATATATCGTAAGTTTTTTTTAAATTTAATTAGGCTTGTTAGACCACTGACATTATATGTCAGTATTTTGATTCCCATATCTGTCTTAGAGATTTTGGTGGGTTGCACCTTGGCCAAAGGCAGGTCCCCATCCCTCTCCCCTTTTTCCTAACTAGTCTCTGAAATCAGGAAACAAAATTGTACCCAGTAAATAAAAGAACAGGGATAACATTAACAAACATCACTAACTTGGTATAAAACCAGCTATCTAAATGAAATCTAACTGTAAAATGTATTTTACATTTTTCATCTCCAAGGCAGGGGCACTGAAATTTCAGCACCCTCTCTCTGCGAAGGTTAAAGACACCTGCAGAGCTATATCATTGTGGGTATCCTCCACTGTGAGGATTGCTACAGTGGCAATTTACTCAATGGAAAAGAGCCTGGAAATATTGCCCTAGAAGAAATAGTAAAATCCACCCCTGACTCAGCTGCACTGCAACTGTGTTGTTCTCAGCCCCACAGATGGGCTTCCTTCAGTAAGGATCTGCTTCTCCAGCAAATCAAGGCCCCTCCATTTATAAATGTATGGGAGTTACTATGACATCCCAAAATAATAATGCATCCCCCTCCCTCCACATCTTCATCCATCTATCTTTCTTTCTTTCTTTCTTTCTTTCTTTCTTTCTTTCTTTCTTTCTTTCTTTCTTTCTTTCTTTCTTTTCCCCCATCACTAATAGTGTCTCCAAGTCCCAAGGTCCATCATATAATCCAGTCCTAAGTAAGCTCCCTCACCCCCCATTAGTCCGCTTCCAATAGTAGACGATTGCCCTTCCGTGATGCAAAATTAACTGCTTGGATCTAGCTTTAAATCGGGATGTCCGAGCAAAACAGCTAAGTCTTCACAGTTTCATAGTGATTGCATCAAAGAGCCAGGGTGGAACAGTCTCTAAATGCACTTAAAATTTTAAGGGGTGATCAGCAGCAGGAGCTTTCAGCATGTTTTCAATGCCCTGCCATGTCACCATGTCACCTGTACTTCATCTCCCTCTCTCTCCACTCAAAGTGTGCTATACCTGGTTAAACAACTAAAAAAAAAAAGTCCCAGTGCTCTGGTGCAGAGATCTTAAGTAGATTTGGATCAAGGCTGTCTGGGCTCTATTTGGAGAGGTGTAGGGTTTTTAGAGCCTGGAGTACTTCTGTTATTGAAATGGGGGGAAGGTGTACTCATTGGTAGTGTGGAGAGGGGAGCAGAAGACAGGAAACAGGGGCAGGGGGCCAAGAGGAAGAACACAGGTGGTGAAAAAGAGGTTAATATAGGTGGCCGTAGAGGAAGGGTCTAAGTCACTTGCAGTTGGGAAAGGATGTGTGGTAGGAGAGGAGGAACCTAAGAGGGGGTAAAGGGTCTTCCAGAGTTCTGCAGGTGAAGTGCTGGAATCATTCAGTTGTCTTTTGAAATAGTGAGTTTTGGCAGTGTGCACTGCCTTTGTGCAAGCATTTCTTAATGTTCTGTATTTTTGCAGGTCAACTTGGCTAGAAGTGGTTTTGAAAGTGTGCCAGGCCTGGTCTCTTGCCTTGAACAGGGTGATTAGGTTATGGGTAACCTAAGGGAGGTGTTTATGGTATAACCACAGTCTTTTGGGTGGGGCATGCAGATCTCAGATTCTGAGAAAGGTTGAGGTGAAGAACCTGATTCTCAAAGCCCAAGGTAGGATGTAAGGTGCCTGCACCAAACATATATGACGCAAGGTGCACCTTGTGTCCAAAAATGCACCCTGAGCTGTTCACAAAGTCAGCCTGCATCAACCACAGGCTGCCTCCCCCAAGGGGGCTTGCACCACTGGTGTGCCCCAAAATGGGCTTCATCCTGGCGCAAGGGGGCCTGTGGCAGATGCAAGCTGCCACTGCCCCGAAAATGGCATTCACAAAATGCACCCTGAGGACAGTTTTCTAAGTACCCTTAGACCAGCCAGGGCTGGTCTAAGGGAACTTAAAAATCATCCCCTGAGACAGTTCAGCACAGTGCCATATCCCTGGTGATCTAGTGTCCCACCCATCCCCGATGCTGCCATGTATGTTATTAATAGAGACCCCCCTCCACAAACCCCGATGCAGCCGTGTGTGTTATTAATAGATCCAACCTCCCTGAACCCCAATGCAGCCCTGTTGGTATTAATGAGACCCCTTCCCTGAAACCCCAAGCATCCATGTGTGTTATTAATTAAGCAATTTCCCTCCCTGAACCCCAATGCAATGACCATGTTTGTTAGTAATGAAAGATCCTCTCTCAGAGACGATACTGTCCATAGTAATTAATAAATACCAAGACCCCCACCTCCATGAATCCTGTTACAATAAACTCATTTACAAATTCCTGGAAGTCTAGTAAGCTCCCCACCCCACCGGCAGTGCCCATCTTGTCAGTGAGTTGGCGACTGGATCTGCCCACCACTCACTTCCACGGCCAGCCAGCAACTGAGTTCTGACTGAGCACTATACTGAATATAGTGCGCACTCTTTGAATGACATCTCAATCACTGAGTGAGCACTGTATACAGTACAGTGCTCAGTCAGAGATCAGTCGATGGCTGGCCGGGGAGGTGAGCGGTGGGCAGAGCCAGTCGCTGGCTCACTGTTGAGATGGGCATTACCAGTTGGGGGTTGGGAAGCCACTAGACCACCAGGGAATTTGTAAATGAGCTTATTGCAACAGAATTTGAGGAGGGGGGGTCTTGATATCTATTAATTACTATGGACAGAATCAGGGTTCAGGGAGGAGGACCTCTTCACATTACCAATGCATAACAGATCGGAGTTCAGGGAGAGGGGGATCACTTTACTAAAGGGGCACTGTCAACTTTCTCCCTTTGTTTGTGGTCATATCTGAGCAGTGTACTGTACATTCTGGCACAGACCCATCATACATGTGCTGTAAAATGCACCCAGCGATATAAAAAATGAAGTGTTGTACCTGCTTTGCTCATTTTATGCGAAATTCAACATTCCCTTGGTCTGATCTTAAAGCATCCACCACTGGAAGCATTGCCAGGTTGAGAACGAGTGTCAGGCATGAGCACAGTCCCAAGGAGCAAGTTTTTAGCATGCCATTCATAATAAGAGTTTTCCCCTGTAAATAATTAAACACTGAGCTGTTTCTGGTGCCTAAAAACAAAAACCGAGCACTGAGAGGATCGCATTTTACATTTTTAATCATGACCCGAAATCCCGCACATGTGCAAAAAAGGCATAGACAAGATCCCACACATGTGCAAGACATATGCCTCTCTTGTGCATGCAAGGGATTTTGAGTCACGATTAAAAATGTAAAACGTGATGCTCTCAGTGCTTGGTTTTTGTTTCTAGGCACCAGAAACCACTCAGTTTTTAATCATCTACTGGGGAAATCTCTTATTGTGATTGGTTGACCATCCATGGCACTCCAGACCTCACATCATGGGTATTTGCCCACCTGATAGGCTAGTGATGCACATGATCTCAGGATCAAATTTCTAGGTATACCAATTGCGCCTCGGGACTGCACCACTTGTTCTCAACCTGGTGATGCTTCTGGTGGTGATCAGACTGATGGAATGTTGACTTTTTCATAAAATGAGCAAAACAGGTACACAACTTTATTTTTTATAACGCTGGGTACACGCTTACAGCAAATGTATGATGGGTCTGTGCCAGAACATACACTGCTCAGATATGACCACAAATGAAGGGAGAAAGTTGGCAGTCCCCTTTAATTAATACCACACATGGCTGCATGGTGGTTCAGGGAAGGGGGTCTCCTTATTAATACCAATATGGCTGCATCAGGTTTTGGGCAGGGAGTCTCTTTATTTATTATAATCATGGCTTCATCGGGGTTTGGGGAGGGGGGGAATGCTAGACCACCAGGATCTAGTGTGGTGCACTGCTCCCCCGTGGCTTGCAGCTGACCCTCCCAGTCTGCCATCTGTTTGGCGCACAGCCAGGTTTGCCACAAGCTGCAGGACTTAGCCGCCAGGACCCTGTCCATTAGTGAATTGGGCTCAGGGTCCCTGGTGAACCCAGCTTGGCGCAAGCTACTGCTGGGTGCAGCTTGCATCACTCTAAAGCCAGTTTTTGGAATCAGGCCCGAAGGATGCAAGAGCGAAGTCCACATCTGGACATGTGAAGACACCAGACCAGTCAGCCAGCAATAGGTCTTATGAGGACTTGGATGTTTATTTATTTATTTATTGAAATAGTTTCACCAGGAAAGGCACACTGAGCAACAAGATGCTCACATTAAACTACAAGCAACAACACATGGAGTACATTGGATATTGTATGGAGCATATAACAATTACCTGACATATAGCAGCAATACAAGGGAAAATTTAGCACACAGTAATATGCAGGTATAAGCAACAGGTGACATAGAACACATGATGGTGCAGTACAAAAAGGCACAGGACAAAAGTGCATAGGTTGGGGCTATATGCCAGCATTTGTAGCAAAGCTAAGGCCACTGGTTGGGCAATGGGGAGGGGAGCAATTGGTACATGGCCGAATCAGATACAGGAGAAATTAGTGGTGAGGAAGTTAGCTAGGGCAGTGGAAAGAGAGTGGGCAGAGGAGGAATGCTGAATTTGAGGTGGGAGAGCATTCCATAGCTTGGGTAACCGGTGTGAGAAGGCAGCTTGCCCAGCAGTAGTCTTCCACCTAGGGATTGATAGTTGGCAGTAGTCGCAGGATCTAAGATAATGGGCGGGGGAGAAGCAGCTGAGAGCATGGAGGAGAGGTAGGAAGGGATGGTGCCAAGCCATAGGTTTGATACATATTTAGCACAGTGTGAAATGCAGCGGTTTCCGAGGGATGGTAGTGCCAGGGTACGGTAGAGGTCACAGTGGTGGGTAAGGGGTGAGGCATCAAGAGTAAAGAGGCAGAAGGCATTAAAAAGTGTGTCCAGCTTAGATAGGGTGGATTTAGGGGCTGCACTGCAAACAATGTCACAGTAATCAAAGAAGAGAAGTATCATCTTCTGGACCAGTTCATGTCAGACGGGGGGTGAGGGAGGCTACTGCAGTTCCTATAAAGAGCACCGAGCATGGGGCATCGTTTTTTTGAAATAGCATCGATGTAGTCTGAGAAGGAAAGATGGCAGTCAAGCCATACCCCCAAGTAGCGGAATGAGGAGACATCTTCGAGTTTTTGACCATCCAGGGTGTGGAAATAGGGAAGGGATGGGAGTCTGGACATGCATTTTCGTGTGCCAAAAGTTATCGTGACAGTTTTTTTTACATTTAGGGAGAGTTTGTGAGAGCTGAACCATTGCTGTACTTTGTTAAAGTTGGCTTGGAGGTTAGTTTGTACCACTTCAGGGTCGGAGCCTGAGGAGAAGAATACAGTGTCATCTGCATACATGTGGATTGAGCAGTAGAACAGATAAGTGGTAAGTCATTTAGGAATATAGAGAACAGTATGGGTCCCAGAACCAACCCCTGGGGGACATGTTGAGAGATCTGAGTGGGTGGAATCACAGATACATTGGGGGGGGGGAATTTAGGGGGCGAGATTTCCTGCAGCAATAAGTCATACAATGGTCACTGAATGCATCAGGTAGAGTGCCAGAAGACAGATATTTGAAGGGATGCGATGTTAAAATCCAATCAATTAAGGAATGATTGGTAGAGTGGGGGTTTAGCCTGGCTGGTTCAGATATGAGCTGGGTAAGGTTTAGGGTCTTGATTTCCTGGGTGATAGATTTGGACTGAGCAGAGAGCCATTTAACATTGTAGTCACCCAGAAGCAGCAGTTTGTCTGCCTGAGTAATAGAGGTGAGGGATGCTAGGGTGGTTACTATGGCAGAGGGCTAGGCTTTGGGGGAGAAATAGCAAACCTCTATGAAGACTGGTGTAGTGGATGGGTAGGACAGTTTAAGAAGCAGTAGCTCATACAAAGAGGGAGAGGCCTGTTTGAGTACAGTGAAGGAGGGGAGAGATTCATGTATATATGCCATGACACCACCTCCTCTTTTCCCTCAGTTCTGTCTATACAATAAGTACCTAAGGAGGTCCACCATGAAGTTAGGGATTCTGGAGGATAGCCAAGTCTCAGAGATGCATAAGATATCAGGAGTGTTTAGTGAGACCCAGGCCCTAAGATATGGTCTATTTTTTGGCAGCAAGCTCCTGGTGTTAACGCGATATATGCCAAGGCCACCAGATGGAGTACCAACAGGGCCAGTAAGACCAGGATTGGACTTGACATCACCAGCAAGGAGATGGAAAAGGAAACAGGGTATGAGATACCTAAAGTGACATTTTTTTTGAGGGTGTTTAAGGAGCAGGCTCTCAGTATGGTGGTAAGGGTGCGACAGCTGATAAGGGTAGAGAGCTCAGGGAGAGATTCAGAGGAGGGGGATAAGGACCTGGGCTGAGAGGATAGGAGGAGAGTGGAGGCTGGTAATGGAAGATCTATTGCATGTGTAGAGAGGAGATGAGAGTGGTTTGGGGGAGAGGGCATAAGAGGTAAGTGCTTAAGACTGGGAGAAAGATGGGGGAAGGGTGATTATAAGGAGGATGAGGGGGAGTAGTGTATGTAGAGGAAGGTGCATCATGCTGCTAGTAAACAAGCAGGATGTGACAAGAATGTTTCATGCTCCTCCTTGGGTGGTTGAAAGGCCAGTTTGAAATTAGGGAAATTAAGGGCCGCTATACTGATGCACTGAGTGGGATGCACTTAGAGCAGTGGGGGGGGGGGAGGACCACTCTTATGAGTGAAGATGTATCAACATATATTCATGACTCCTTTTCATTACCTTAACTTGTGATACCTACATAAAAAATCCACCCAGTGGGGTTTGATCTCCATAATACTTTAACACATGCCTAAGAATATTTTAGCTGCATTAGTTCTCTACAAATACTGCCATTTTACTGTGACTTTATGTATATGTTGAGAAAAAGTGGTAGTTTTCTTGCTTTGGAGTATAGTGGATTATATTTAGATGTTTAGCCATCTATAAGGAAAGGCAAAACACATCTGAGCAAGTGCCACTGGAAATGAGAACTCAACAATGCATAATGTTATGAGGATGTTTTGTGTAAAAAAAGTAACATGCTCAAAAAATAATGGAGTGGTCACTGGTGGCTGTATACTGGGACACACCAGGGCACATTCCTGGGAAAAATATGATGTGCCCCAGCTGGTGTTTCATGTGATGGAGAGCAATTCACAAAGCAACAGTATATAGCTTCCCTGGCAGCCAGCTGTTGCTCCCCCCCCCCATGCCCTGGTAGCCAGTAGAGGCAGGGGCTGCCACTGGGAGTGGTGTGAGCTTTTTAACCTAACCTCATAGAACAGCAGTTTGGTCTAGTGATTACAGCTCTGAGCTGGAACTGGAAATACATGTTTAATGGCTCAAACTGCACCAAAATTACTAGCTACCCGGATGACCCGGAGCAGTTCACGTGACCTCTTTGTAGTTCGGTCCTCAAAACTGTAAAATTGGATAAAAATAAGACTGCACTGCAAATGAGATGCCACATCTTAGTTGTGCTACAATACTAGATACATTTAAAAAATGAATTTTGTTTCTAGAGTGGAAAATGTTAACATTTCAAGCACAATTGTGCCTTTTATTTTTGTGTCTTCAAGTCTGAAATTGCTGGCATTTAATGAACCATTGGTTCATCCCAGACTGAATAATACAGAGACAGGCAGCAAAGAAAACTGCTGACTTGTGCCAATGATGTACCAAACCCACAGGTTTCAAAACAGAGTCCTCTCAATCTTTATATCTAAACTATAGACATTTCATGTGCTGCCTCCAACCCCCCCCCCCCAAAGATAGCTCTTGATGTGGAACTATCATTTGGTTAGAAAGCTTTTCTGCACTATAAACTAAGCACTTTTTGTACACTACTGATTAAATTGACCACAAAGAGAATGAGATACAGTACCACATGGGGACATCCTGCCATCTATTTCATGCAAATTTCAACTAAATAAATATTAAATAAAATTGCCATTTTCTCAAGAAAGCTTTTTGCTCCCACGTTACCCCTGCACCTTACTTGGCAATGGAGGAGCCATGGTATTTCTGCTTTTCTCCCCATTACCCAGGATCCCATATTGCGGTCGTGCATGCACGTGAAGGCATGCATGGACACCGTGGCTTTGGTAATGGCCCCTTCTTCCCTCCCGGCCTAATGCCGGGCCCCCCCCTTATCTTGGCACTGCCACCTAGCCTCCACTGGGTGGCAGCCAAAAACCAAAACCCACGTCCCTCCCCGGAGAGGAGAGCTGCCTTGCAGCTGCTCAATCCGACTCCTCACCCGCCCCCCCCCACTGACACCTGATGGCCTAAGCTTGCTCCCCAACCCGGATCTCCAGAATGGTGTGAGGTATGGCATCCAGCACCTCAGCCCTCACCACCACTGGGCCAGCCCTTAAAATTGCCATTTTCTATCCTATGCATCTTTACCTGTACTAACATTTCCTCATGTGACTTTGAGTATGTAGCAGCTGTGGAGCCACTTGCCATGCAAAACAATGTGGCAATGTCCACAACAGAAGCAGTGCAGCATGCAAGAGGATTGAATATCCCACCAGATGTAGTGTTAGGCACGAGCAAATCAAGAGGTCACTTGGTGAACCAGCACAGAAGGGAATGCACTGAAGTATAAAGTACAAGCAGGGATCGGCTTAAAATGCAAAAACATTAATACAAAAAAAACACAATTATTGTCATCTCCCTTATGTTCAATGATGTATTATCAGTTTTTGGATGTGAGGTGAAGCAGAAGGAAGGTGAGGTGGTATTGAGTGTGGTGAAGAGGGGCACCATATGTTTTTTTGCCTGGGGTTTCAAGTATGGGGATAAGTGCCACAGGGGTGTCTGGATCTGAATTCTGACCCATCACATGATCCTCAGGGAGGACTATTGGGTGAACTGACAGCAGTGCTGGATATCCTTTAGAAAAAAGAATGAAAAAGGGTAATTGTATGATGTGTACCCCTGAACACACACACACACAAACACACACACACACACATGCGCACGCGTGAGCACACACACGCATGCACACACACACTAGTGCTGAAGAAAGATTTGCTAGACATATTCACTTATTGGTATTTTCACTATTTTACTTGTAAACGCTCCAAATAAGCATTAAGCAGGCAATTGTTCTGAAATAAAAAGGTAAGCAGGACTAGAGGAGACGGTTCTATTTTTGTACATTATAGTCAATGTCGTACTATATCCAGACTACCTTAAAGTCTCTAAGAGATGCTCCATGCCTATATTTCAAAAAAAGAAAAACAATAGCTGCAGTTCTGTTATGCTAGCAAAAAATAGCATGGACACCATATTTAATGAAAACACATCTATAGTACATCACGGGTGGGGGCAGAGGGGTGGGGAGGACTTGAACGTCCCTCTGATTTCCTGAGCAACTTACAGTTCTGTACTTTTAGTTATTGCAGCGTTTAGAAAGAAATAGTTCACCATCTCATATCTCCTGTAGAGTACAAAAGCCAAATTGTTGTTTCAGTGATGAAGAAACATTCAGAAACTATGAAGTATAGTCTGTGTTCGCACATGGTTCATGCATACTTGTGGCCAATGTCACCCATAACTTCCTACTAATCATCATCAGGTAACTGATACTACTCCAAAAGAACGTTGAGCCTGGAATTATTACAGGGAGTAGACTGGATGAGGAACAGAAAGGAGAACGCTTCAAAGCAGGATGATTATTAAAATATTTAAATAGTATATGGTTTCACCCATGATTCAAACTTGTTGTGGCTAAAGAGTCATACATCAGTAATCACTGCATGATAATGCAGTTTATTCCATATTCATTGCCAAATTCTGGAGGCTGGTTTTATTTATGTATCATGCTATCTGATGCTTCTTTAAGAATCTGTTTTTGCAACACCAAAAGCTTAGTGGGGCTTGATGGCAAAATGCTGTTTTCTTAATGTGTAAAACTATTATGTGCTTTTTCCTGCTAAGCAGTCCAAATCTATAATCACTAATAATCTGCCTTGAAACTACTGCATCAACCTGGTGCCAGCAGATGGGGTTTGCTTGCTTATTTTTTATTTTTTATTAGCTTAAGGAAAATGGGCGGCAAAGTGTTATAATCTCACCTTATATAGCAGCCTGTGACAAAAGCTCTAAATCCTTAAATCTGATGACACCATTATTTGATCTGATAAGCATCTCAACTGCTTACATAGGGTCATATTCTGAAACAATTAAAGTTGGTTAAGATCACTGCTGGATCAGAGCCAAGTGGCTGCAAGTGCAACAGGCAAAAAGGCAATTTGGTTGGTTACAAAATTTCAGTGTCACAGTACCAAGCAGTACAAACTTGTCTGCTGGACTTTGTATATTTTACATATGCTATTTTCCATTTAGATTTCATGTTTAGGGAAAAATACATGAAAACTGCATCCTCCCACTCTTTTAATTTCAGTTACTGTAGATAACTATTTCACTTCACCCTTTAAAAAAAAAGTCAAAAACAGGTGCATATCCTAAACATGTTTTAAAATGTAGAACCCTCTTTGTGTCCAGTTCTCATGATGCCTGGTGATGGTTTACTTGTCCTGCATTGTCAAATAATTGTCTACTTAAAAAGGGAATATTGCATAATTTTATGAAAGCCCTTTAGCTGGATTTATGACAGCTCTAACAAGCATTTGTCAATGCCGAATGTTGTCTTGTTGGCATTGGCATTGGTAGTGCAGGAGTTAGAGAGATGCATAATAGGAATGGCAGTGAAGTATTGAACTGATGCCAACCCACCCCCACCCTGCAGAGACTGACAGGCACTGGGGTGTACCCTTTAGGTGTTGGCCATAGTGCTCATGCCATTTCACCTCTCCTTATCCTGCAGACACACGACAAGTGGTAGCGGTGTGCATTAGGTTATTCGGGCATTCACGCTCCACCCCATTCCATAAGAAAATACACTGAGATGGGTGCAATATAGGACAGTGGGTGAACTTTGTAGCCAGAGTGTCCAAGGCACATCTTGATGATTGTCACTGGCTGCAGGGTGGGGTGGGGTGGAATGGCGTGGTATTACATCGTGATCCTAGTCTCACCCTGACACCAATGAGGTCTCTGCGTGTGGGCATTAGCGCACAATTTTCAACATAGGCATTTTAGCACCTCTGCTCATGTACAGTATCACTGTTATTTCAAGTGGCCTAAGAAATGATTTCGACAGCGAGCATGCTATTCTCTGCGCCGAAGTGCGAAAACACATTTTGGGTAGGATATGTGAAATGACGCCTGTACTGTTCATCAAGAGGTGTGGAAAAATGGCAATGGTGAAAATCCAGAGTGAAAATATCGCAAATGCACGATGGTACGAGTGTGCGTGCTATCTGCCAACTCACACTCGTAACACAGTCATTTTATGGAGTATCAACATATACATTTTAGGACCTCTGCTCATGAACTGTGTCACTGTCATTTTCATAATCTGGCCCAAACACTGATTTCCCACAGCGACTGCGCTACTGTGCGCCAGAAGTGCGGAAACACATTTTGGGCAGGATGTGGAAAATGACAGCTGTACTGTTCATAAGGAGGTGTACAAAAATGACAATGCTGAAAATCCGGCGTTAAAATATTGCGAATATGCGATTACGAGCCTGCGTATAACTGCACAATGCACGCTAAATAAAACAATTTATTTGTTGGATTTTTCCACCAAATTTGGAACATAGGCTTTTGAGAGGCCACCTTATGAACACTGGCACTGTCATTTCATTAATGGGTCCGAAAAGTGATTTCGATGCAGTGACTGCGAAATCACCCTTTTGAGAACCGATTAATGCCATGACAGTGATAGAATTCATTAGGAGGGGCCCCAAAAAACCCATGTTGAAAATTTTGTGCCAAAATTCCAACAAATGCCCAAGATATGCAGCAAAGTTGAAAAACCTATTCATTCCATTATACAGCTTACTGGCATTTCCTCAGTTCGCAGTCGGCTTTGAAGAGTGCAGACGTGTTCCCGGTCCATCGAAGATCGTTGCGCTGGACTCCAGAGGTAAGTATGGGGTAAGGGAGGTGAGGGGTGTGTGGGGAGGCAGGGTGCACAGTGGGTGGGTGCGGGTGGGGGCAGGAGACTATGAGGAGCTTTTTTTTTACAGAAGAAAGAAAAAAATTATATCTTTCTTTTGACAGTTTTTTTAGGGGCGTGGCATGCTGGGGTGGGCTCCCAGGCGTACCTGTATTTTGGGGATGCTGCAGCCAACGGGGAATTGGGCACCCTCGTTGGGCAGAAAATGGGGTGGTGAATTTATGCCGACGGGGATTGGGCACCCCTGTAGGCACACAATGAAAGCGGGGGGGAGGCAAGAGCCGAGGAGGATTGGGCACCCCCCTCGGCATATAAGAAATGGGAGGGTGGCTGAGTTATGCCGACGAGGAGTGGGCTCCCCCATCGGCACACAATGAAAGCGGGGGGGGACACAAGAACCGAGGAGGACTGGGCACTACCTCAGCATATAGGAAATGGGGGGGCTGCTTGTGCGGCCACAGTAAGCCGCTGGGGGATTGGGCACCCCTGAAGTTGGCCGTTGGGCGGGCGGCCACCCACCATGCTGCTCATGTGGCGAGCACGCAGGAAGCGGTCTTACCGCGTCTGACGAGCTTTGCTCGGATTACAGCGGACCTTTCCTCAGATGTGCTCGCCACATTAGCATGCATGGGGCATGCAGGCTGATTGGGGAATGAGGGACGCACCTACTGATGCGTGCCCTGCATTCGCCCAACAGCGGCCGCACCTCCAAATCTGCACTACCACAAGATGTTGACTTGCGCGCAAGCATGGCAAGCCAACATAAAAATGTAGTCTTGTGCAAGGCTGAGTCAGAGACTGTGATCAACTATGTTATATTTACAAACAATGTTTCACTTGTCTTAGAGAAAACCCACCATGCTGGAATTGTTTAGTGTGTTTCAATTTCCAGGTGACACATGTAGACCTCTAATGTATTTTTACAGGTAAGAATCTTGGTGCAGAAAACAAAAAATTCAAGTGCACATGGGAAGGAACAGTAGAGCTGCAAACCACCAAATATGACTAGAGCAATGAAATATTCAGTGTGCACCACAGATATTGGAACACATTGAATTTTATTGCATGGTCAAAATTTGTAACTGACATCCTGGTGCTACAAATTCTATGGCCTCTTTGTCTAGTAGGCCTTGAAGCAAAGTAATATACTGTAAGTTATTGATTTTGGCTATGTGATAAAATTCACTGTGTTCCAGTACCTGCGGTGTAAGCGTCTTGGTGGAGTCTGTTGTTTTTCTATTAGTTTACTATTTTTCATGGAAGGTAAAGACTACTTTTCCCTCTCTGGAGGCAGAGCAAAATGATTCTCTTTCAGTTTATGTAGGAATCCAGCATACTTGAAATTCATGATGTGTGTTGATAGAGACAAAGCCCCTTCAGACATGAATATTTGTGAATGTCATGGCTGATTGAGGAGGGTCAGGAAGACCTGGATGATGACACCCCCTTCTCACATTTTACTTATACCGTCCACCTATTTTCATTTTTTAGTCCTAACTTCATCCTCTGCTCTTTCCAACTGCCCTCCTCCTGGGTCCCTCGGCTGTCACCTCAACTCCATGGCAAAACCCCATTACATCCAGAGCCAGTCTTGATCAGTATTTTAAATTTTGTATCTTTGCTACCTGAACAAGTATTTTGTACAATGCTCTGTCTTATATAATTAATGATATTATGTGCACACTTGTTTCTCTTTTCTTTTGATGCATCCTAAAGATACACCTGGAAATAAGCTTTTTTTTCACTCAGTGGGCCTTCCTGATCAAATATTTTAAATGAACAAATTCATATAGACAATATACTGCCATCCTTCTAGTAAAATGTGAGGTCTGTGGAACATACAGTGTGATAAGCATGGGAAGGAAGGCAATGCTGAAATGGAAAAATGCAGAATTCCACATAGTGAAACAGCACACTTTTTAAATATTTCAAAAGCATTGTACATTATGTAGTTGCAGAAGTACATGGGAATGGGTTCACTGCCAGGAGGCAGTCCACAGTGTTAAACTTGAGAGCAAAAGGGTCCTATCCATATAGCATGCAGTGATCAGGTTACTAATTTGGAGCTTAGACAGGAACAGGTAACTCATCTCCCTTGTCCACCAGATCTAGCCCACTTCAGCTAGTGGCTATTTCCAACTTTTGAAAAGCCTGCTACACAAAAAGCCCATTATTTGTAGAGATTGAGAAACCAGTTCATGTATGTTCAGAAACTTTTAGAACTAGTACCACTTTTCATAAAAGAACCATATCAAAATGTTTATTTTCAGGTTCTGATAAGGCTCTGATCATTTTTGAAACATTGATTTTGGAGCTTACAATACTCCTGCAGAAGGTCTTTGACTACAATAAAAGTGTGATTGAAAGGCCTAGAAATAAGGTCACCGGTGGAGAAAGGACCTAGTGGGATAGAACTGTATAAGGTGGTCAGTGGTTTAAAGTACTACTTAGTAAAAAGAAATACTTTATGATGTGTGCTACTTTGGATTGTAACATGGCATAAATAAAAGGACAGTAAAAAACAGAAGTAATTGGTGGAAAGATATCACATGGGCCATTTTCAACCATGCCTTAATTCCTTAGATCTGCACAGGTGTGTAATGCTAAGATTGGCCACAAGATACAGAAAAATACAGCAAACAGTTTGCTCTCCACCCACTCACCCAGTGGACACAGTAGATCACGCTACATTCATATTCACAAACACATGATAATTATTGCAGTTTTACAATGTGTAATACTGAGTGTGTCTTTCTATATGTGATGTACATAGGTGGAATGTTTTAAATCGGTAAAAAGGAGTTAGCTTTTCACAATGCCAACACACGCAGCTAAGGGAGCTAGGAAAACTGTCAGTGTCACCGCCAGTAGTCTTTTGCTGTGCAGTGTAGGCTGAAGAAATGTTTTCTTGCAGCAGCATGGCTCATAAACAATCTGATTAGTAGCGGTAGCCACCTGATCGCTCAGCACACACCAGCAGAGTTCAAATTTCCTGGCACTATTTTTCCAAAAGTTTAACGTGCAACATACTGTTTTGTGCAAAAATAATGTAGAGGAAATGTACACCCACAGTCTTGTCTTGTAGTATGCAAAGTACAACTGACAGACCAGAATGCACCACATGTATCAAGGAAGTGCAAAATAATGAAAGTCAGACATCAACAGAGTGCAAAAGAGTGATACTGTTCATAAGAAGTAGGCATTTTGTTAGTGTTATCTAAGTTTTCTTACTTATTATAAGAGATGTAGCTGAACAACATTATTAGGAACTGCCAATGCACAACATAAATGTATATCAACAGTACAACATGCACGCAAATGTTTCCAGATGCAGACAGCATGTTAGAGGTACAGAAGTGAAGAATGTTTTGTAAGCAGAATGACTGTTTTAAATCATCTTCATCTTGTCTACTAGTAAACCCTATCTGAACAATAGCTCCCTTGCACTTGCCATGTTACAAGCCCATTAATCCCCTTGACAGCAGGCATTTCCCAGGAATTAATGCATGGTTGGGTGATGGAAAACACTCGGCCTTCGGCCTCGTACACCCCAACCATGCATTAATTCCTGGGAAATGCATCCTGTCTCTGGGATTAATGCTTATGTAAATACATTGTAAAAGAAGATAAAACAAAAAGAATTTGCAGGCAGAGGAGTACATAAATCCTACCCTCTTGTCACCCAGTGTGGGGCACTGGCCCTCAAATGTGGCAAAGAGTCACTTAACAGGATACATAATGAAAGTTTCAGATGCAAACTTAGAACACTGTGGGCATTAATGTTTGGTGCTAATCAAGTTTATTGTTCATTGATTATCAGATTGTAACTCATTATAAAATGAGAAAAACAACCATGAAAATAATCACTTTAATATGATCACGTGACCTTGCTTTATTCCAGAAAAACAGCACAGTCCAGAAATGCTTCACTTTCTAAACCCTCTGTCTGGATATTAAAATTTAAATTGTGTACACTGGTATTCTGTAGATGTTTAGTTTGCTAACCCTGCCCTATGGGCTCAAAAAAGGTTGAGGGGTTAGGATCATCAACTCCTGTTAATGTTATGGGTAAGTCATGTGACTGGGCTGAATAAGACCCTATCCTATTGGTTATTCAGAAAGAGTTAAAAACAAGGATATATTCCAGCCTCTCCCATCTCTGCCTCTTGTCTGACTGATTGCGCAATTAAATTTTCTTGTAAGACCTAGGAACTGATCACTCTGACAGTCTCATGATTCTTCCCTCCCCCTAGCTCTCTGCCTTAGGGATGTGCAAAATTAAAATTCAGCAAGTGGAATTCAAGTGAAAGTCTAACCTCCACTTCCACGGAAGTTTGGAAATTGATTTCCAAACTTCCCCAGAAACTCCACCTGTGGCCACGATCACCCAACCCAGTTGGTCCCACCCCCAAAATGCCCCTGGTGGCTAGTGGTTCCTCCCCATACCTGCCCCACATGTAAAAAAATACCCTGGTGGCTAGTGGTTCCTCCCCTGCACCTGGTCACCCACCGCCCAGAAGTGTACAGTAACCCCCATCCCTATCTCTGTATTTTGTATAATTTAAAAAAATCCCTGGTGGCCTAGTGTTTTTTTTAAATTGTAACCCCTCCCCATCCCCAATGCTCAGTCCCAAGTCTGACTCTCAAATCCCTGGTGGTCTAGTGCCCCCCACACCTCCTCCCCAGGAGGTGTTCCACCACCCCGCTCTCACCCTCATTGTAAACCCCAGCAGCAGCAGGCGGATCTGCACAGCCCTCCTCTCTTCACCACAGCTGGCCCACCCATGGAGCTGTCAATGAATGAGCACATTCTTGTACAGGAACATGCTCATTCATTGACAGCTCAGTGGGTGGGCCGGTTGTGGTGGAGAGAGGAGGGCTATGTCAGACTGCCCACTGGCACTGGAGTTTATGTTGGGGGTGGGAGCGGGGTGGTGGGATACTAGCTAGGGTGGGGGGAACTAGACCACAAGGGATTTGGGAGTTGTACTTGGGACTGGGGATCGGGGATGGGGAGGGGTTACAATTTAAAAAAACAAAACACTAGTCCACCAGGGATTTTTTTTAATTATACAGAATATGGAGATAGGGATGGGGGGTTACTGTACATTTTGGGGTGGTGGGTGACCAGGTGAAGGGGAGAGATCACTAGCCATCAGGGATATTTTATTACATGTGGGGGTGGGTGGGGGGAGGAACCACCAGCCACCAGTCTTAATACTGGCAAAATTTCACCCATAAATTTCATGGATGTTTTCTGCTCTGCCACAAGTGGAAGTTCGGAAACTTCCGCAAAAGTTCCCTGATTTCCGAGGAGGTTCCACAGGGGCTAAACTGCCCAGTTTCGCCCATCCCTACTCTGCCTTCACTTGGTGCTTCTTGCTGTTTCTATCTTTTCTTCCCCCTTGCTTATTTGTGGTTATAAAAATATATGTGGATCTTTATGTGAAACTAGGTTCTCTATAGTGATGTGAGAAACTGCTGAATTTTGTTACTCAAAATATTTTGCGTAATTCATCTGTTTCGAAAAAATTTTTGTGGAAGTGAAATGTTGAATTCTGTCCACGGAGTGTGAAATTTCACCAGTGGAGTATGAAATTTTGCCCATTAAATGGCAAAATTCACCACTTGAGGATGAGCTTTTGCCATTTTTGGGTGAAATTTCCAACTTCGTACCAAGCAAAATATTTCACGTAATGGCTGAATTATGCGAAATATTTCACACCGTGAAATTGCTGGTTTTGTGGGAATTTCACCAGCAAAATTTAATTTTGCAATATCTCTAGTTCTCTGGTTTGAAAATGTATATAGTTATATTGTTGAAGTGGTTGCAAAATGCTATTTGGAACTTATGGGGTTCACCTTGAGATGCAGTTTGACCTGCAGAAGCTCATTTGCACAGTTGTCAACAGGAGATTAGTTTTGGGGCACAATGTTCTATTTTGTTGCACGTTCGGATACACTTTGTGAGAAACAGGAAGTATCTTAACAAGCTCAGGAAGCATAAGTTAATTGCCAGGAAAATACATCACAGTATATAAATAAATATATATATATATATATATATATATAGAGAGAGAGAGAGAGAGAGAGAGAGAGAGAACCACTTTTGCTGGAGAGAGACAGAGCTTGAGATTTACAGATACTCTCAGAGGAAGGACTTTGTATTGTCTGAACTGCCTGTATAAGGGCTATCCTGCACATTTTTTTTATTTTATTGTTACTGATAATAATAGAATGATACTTGTGAATTTTATAAATTCGCCTGGTTTGCCTATGCTTCCTGATTTGTGCCTTGATGACAGTTAGTGTCAGAAGTGAGATTTACACTTTGCAAACTCTAAGCCAGGAGTTTTGTGCATGGGTACTAGACCTGGTAGCAGGGAAGCATAGAAGAAAGGTATAGTGCTGCAACAGCAAGCCAGGAGTGATTATCAGAAGAATGGCAACCAAACTAGCAGAGATAAAAGTCCAAGCTGAGACTGTACAGCTGGCAGAAGTGATGGAAGAAGAAAGGGTAGGGGCATAACCTGAGAGCATGTCTGCCTTCTTCAAATGGTGGGCTACTCAGCAAAGAGAGAAAAAGAAGCAGTGAAAAGAAGAAATACAGCAACAGGAACAGCAGAGAAGAGAAGAGATGCAGTGATAGGAGCAGCAATGGCTGCATGCCTTGCAGACTATCAAAGCTTGAGGATCTGGTACAGGTACAGTAGAGCAATAAAATGCAAATAACTGAAGAGACATTAAACTTACAAAGTTGTGTCCCTCGGATGACATTGAAGCATACATGACAGCTTTTTAAAGGGTTGTCACAGCCTGCCAGTGGCCAAAGCAGCAACTGGCAAGCAAGCTGGAGTCTTACCTGACAGGTAAAGCCCAACTTGCCTACAGCAACACGGACACGGCACGGTCAGAAAACTACTGTATGACCTTGTGAAAAGAGAAACCCAGAAAAGATATGACATTTCAGGAGAGACCTACAGCCAGAGATTGCGGTCCCTGAAGAACCACCCAGTTGACAATTCTCATGAAGCTTGACCAGACTCAGAGCACTCCTCATTAAATGGCCTCCAACCAGAGGGCAAAATAGTCCCACAGATCATTTTCATATTTGCAGTGGAGCAATTAATCAACATTCTGCCTACAGATGTGTAGCTTTGAGTAAAAGAACACCAACCAGAAAATGGAAAAAAGGCAATTTCTTTGGCTGAAGACTATCAGATATCCAGACAGACCATTCCAAAATGCATCAGGCAGGCATTATTGTTTTCTGTTGCAATTAGCATGTTTTTTTTAAAAAAAGCAGTCTAGTGGAGCTATGTGGTATGCTTTCTACTGAAGTGGTGAGTGCCAGATTTTGATTTTGTGACTGTCCTGTTATCAAGAGCACCACCAACCATGTGCACACTTTTCTGTAGATACAGATTATCAGACAGCTAGACAGACCATGCAACTATGAAGTAACAGTCAAGGACCAATAAGATCTATTTTTCCTGATTAATTCCAGGTCAGATAAGAACTCCGGTGGGGGTCACAAATCTGTACCCACAGACTTTATTTGCTATAACTGTAATAAGCCCGGGCCATATTGCAAGAAAGTGCCATAAAAATAAGTAGGGTAACATTGGAGCAGATTTGCAAATTGGGCAAGTATATAATAAATTGTCAGAGTGGGAGATAAGACTGTGAAGGGACCTTCAGGGAGCAGACAGACCCTGGTGCATATTGAAGTGCTGGGAAAATGCTGCAAAAGGATTAGGTACTGACGTCATCTGCATCCATGGGGACACACAATACTGTCCCACCATCCAAATGACTCTGAGCATTAATAGGGTGTTGCACCATTGAAAGTGAGGGTCGTCCCTGAGTTAACTGTACCTGTCATTATTGGAAATGACTTTCCAGGATTTGCTGAGTTAATCACAGAGGGTACAAAACCTGTAGTTTCAGCATCTGTGATGACAAAAGCACAGGCAAAGAAAATCTCGGATGGTGGGAGCACTTTTCCTTTTGCTGATTTTGGTGTAGACTTGTTTGATACCAGCTCCAAGATCCAGAAGCCCAGAAAAGAAAGAAGATACCTGAAAAAAACAGTGGCAACAAATGACTGATGGACATATGGGGTTAAAGTATGAAAATGCTAAAAACGAAACTGATAACTGATTTTGATTTTGTTTCAGGGCAAACTAACAATGCCTCTCTCCAAGGTTATTTTAAGCAGCTGGGGGTGAAACAAAAACAGGGTGAACCAAAGTTTAGAAACTGTAATGGGTTACTGTAGAGAGTTTGGGCTGATCCTCAGATGCAGGAACAGACAGAACAATTGGTCATACCAAAGAACTATAAAACTGAGTTGTTATAGATAGTACATGATAGTCCTATGGCTGGTCACTTGGGGAGGGACCTTACCCTTGCCAGACTGTTGTAGAGATTTTACTGGTCTGGGATTCATGAAGATGTTGCTACCTATAGTTGTTCTTGTGCTGAAAGTCAGAAAGTAGCTCCAGTAACTAAAAAAGACAAGTTATCTGTGATGCCCTTACACTTGATTGATGTGCCTTTTGAGAGAATTGCAATGGATGTGGTTGGTCCCTTAGAAAAAAATAAACAGGGTAACAAATTCATTTTGGTAGTATGTGACTGTGCCACTAGATACCCAGATTCCAACGAATACTGTCACAGCCCTAAAAGTGGCAGCAGAGCTTGCCAAAATTCTTAAAAGAGTGAGCATATGTAAAGAGATAATTACTGATCAGGGTAATAATTTTGGTACTGCATTGCTGAAGGAATTGTACCGACTACTAGGTATCACTGCCTCAAAAACATCCCCTTAGCCATGCAAGGTGCATAAGGGGCCATTTGCATGTCATTATGGCCCCATTTGTATATCCTGTGCAGGGATGCACCAGGCAGGATATGCCAGGCACCATGCAAGTAGGCTGTCGGGCCATGGTCCCTGGTAGTCTAGTGCCTCCCCCAGCCCAGATTGTGAAAACATGCATCGCACCCCCACACATCCCTGGTAGTCTAGTGTCCCCCCTCCCTTCCCCATACCCAGATCAGGCCACAGTAAATTAAGTTCCAGTCCCTGGTAGCCTAGTGTCCCCCCTCCATTACCTGAACCCCGTCCAGTCATGAATTAATGTCTGAAAAACCCTGGTAGTCCATTGGTGCCCCCCACCCTTTCCAAAACACTGTCCATTTAATAAATAAATTCTGGAATTCCCTGGTAGTCCAATGGCCCGCCTCCCAGCCCCAATCATAAATTGAAAATCCATCCCCAGACTTCCCTACTGGTCTAGTGGACCCCACCCCCACCCACTGAGGAACCCACACTCCACCCTACTCCCCCATCTCAGTATGGCCATGAAGCAGGTGGGCAGCACAACCCACCCGCATTCCTCCATGGCTGCCTGCCAACTGTGCTGTCAGTGAATGACAGCGTACTGTACACCTGTATGCCCATTGGCAGACACTTTAAACCAATGGGATTGCAGTGTGTATTGTACACTTTCATTCACAACTTTGTATCATTCTACCAGTGTCCCAAAATAAAGATTTTACACTTGACCCTGATAAAAAAAGAAAACAGTCCTCCAACATTTTTTTCCCTGAAAAAAAGAAAATGGTCCCTCATCATCTCCCCATCCCCCTCTCCCATCCCAACCATCCTGCTGAGCTACCTACCACCCCACCTCCCCTTGCTCTATATTTACCACTGGAGAATGTCTGCTGTCATCTTCTGTGGACCGGGACACATCTGCACTCTTCAAAGCCGAACCACAAACCGTATAATGGCTGTCAGTGGTGTTTTGAATTTCTGTTGATATCGCAGCCATTTTTTTGAACTTTTGCACCAAAATTTCAACATGGGCTTTTTGGGGTCCCTCTTCATGAACACATTCGCTGTTGTTTTATTAATCAGACAAGTAAAATTTTTTCTCAGTCGCTTCGTGAAATCACCTTCGGGACAGATTAACAAAATGACAGTGCTAGTGTTCATGAGGTGGGGTACCAAAAAGGCCATGTTGAAAATTTGGTGAAAAAATTCCTAAAACTGCCTGAGTTACATGCGTTCATTGAATTTATTCTATACACCCGCATAACTTTGGTACTTTTCAATATTTTCTTGCCACATTTTCAACATAGGTATTTTTTCACACCACCTCGTGAACAGTATAGCTGTCATTTTTCACATCCTGCCCAAAATGTGTTTTTGCACCTGTGGCGTAGAATGGTGTTGCAATTTCGCATAACTATGTTTTGCCTTGCATTTCACAATTTCTCTGTACCGAGGTACATGAGGTGGGGTAATAAGATGGCTATACTGATAATTTGGTCACTGTTGTTTGAGAGATGGAAGTGCAGAGCCCTACACCTACATACATATACGCATTTATGGAGGCACTGGAATGCAGGGTCCAAAGGACCCTGCGCTCCCACAGTAAAATAAGGACACTATTATACTATCTCAAAATGTAAGGAAATTCATTGCAAAACACTTCGTTAATGCATCAGTTAGGGTTCTTATTAAAGCGACAAAAGTATGGAAATGTGGTGTTAGGGTTCAAACCCTAATATCCAACCCAACTCCCCCACCTAACCCATTACTCCCACCACCCTCCACAGACCAACCGAGCCAGGGTGTACCTTGGGGACATCGACCTAATGCTCACCCCTCTCTATGTTGTACCATGTCATCTTCCTTACACATGGAATGGGTGAGCATTAGGGCTGATGACCCCAAGACACACCTAATGCCTGTTGGTCTGTGGAGGGTGGGGTGGATGGGGTGGTAGGGTTGGGTGGGGAAGTGGGGTGGGGTGTTGGGGTTTGAACCCTAACACCACATTTCCATACTTTTGTTGCTTTAATATGAACCCTAACTGATGCATTAAAAATTATTTTGCAATGAATATCTGTCTGTCTGTCTGTCTGTCTATCTATCTATCTATCTATCTATCTATCTATCTATCTATCTATCTAATATCATAGTAGGGTTGAGCAAGATATTTAATGTTAAATACAAATGTTTGCACTTTAATAACTTCACAACCAGTCAGCGGATTTGCAGGATATTTTGCATGCGTGGTCATGTGGGAATAGATCTCCTAGATGTTCCAAGTTTCATTTCAATCGGACGTGCAGATTCTGAGTTCTGGATAATGCACAAAAAGTGAAATTTCTGGGGATTTTTGCCAAAAAAACTCAATTGGCCAACACTTCTTACTCTTTCATGCCCCTACCTGGCTCAGCTCCCTCCCTCCACATATCTCCCTTGAACCTAGGATCACTTGTTTTAAATCACTTCTCCGATCACACCTGAAGTCCTCCCGCTCTTGCAATTGTCCCTAGAATCCCCTCACTCCCCCCCCGACAATGGACTACGTCCTGCATAATCCTCTATCACAGGTCTCCTGGCTTATAACTCTCTCCTCCCCTTCCCCCAGTATGACAACGGGCTTGCCCCTGCACCTTTCTCTTCTCCCACCTCCCTACCTTGCCCTCAGTCCTGCTGTTCCCTTACAGCACATCTCACCTTCTACCTTAATATATTGTGTCTCCTACTTCCTAATATATAATTTGGAACCTCAACTATTTGACAATTGTATATACTTATTTTACCCTTTTTTTGTACCATCATGTTAACTACATATGTTATGCAAGCAATAATACCCGACAGGGTGGGCGGTATTGGGCAATACCGGACCGCCCAGGGTGTAATGAGGCCCGATGCCGCAGGTGGAGGGCCTTATAGCCCCTGTAAAATCCGGTATTGCCCATACCGCCCACCCTGGAGGGTATTATTGCGCTTAGAAAATGGGCTGTGTGGCATTTTTTATATGGGAATTAAAAAAAAAATTAAGGAAAAAATTTAATAAATAGGAATGCAGTTTAGCTCTGGGTTGTAAAGTAGTCCCGTTTGTGCTGTTCTGTATCCTGTCCCCCATCCCCAAATACAGCCATTCTGTTTTATTTATGTCTGCCCCCAAATGTAGGGTATCACGGAATGACGGTAAGTGACCGGGAAGTGGGTGGCAGGGCGGCAGTCAGCGGTGATTCATAAACACTTACTGGAGTACTGGCCGTCCTGTGACTATAACGATTGAGATTTCAGACATGCTGACTGCACTGCATCAGGCTGCCGGTTCCGAGCTTGGGCTGGGAACACAATTACTGTTTTCAAAAGGCAGTGCGTCTCGCTAGCCTGCTCTGCTATTCTGCTGTCTCCGTAGAGTCGGTGCTACCCTCCTGTCACTGGTAAGCTTCAGGGGACTAATACTGGTCTGTTTATTAATAACGTGCTGGGGTGAGGAGTGATGGTGGCAGTTGGGTGCGCTTTTAGAAGATCATGTTCACGATCAGTAATGGGACAAGGTGGGTGGGGGGAGACTGTAATGGGCTGGTTAACCGCTGCGGAGAAGGCGGAGCGAGAGCAGTGCTGTTGGAGATGAGCACGGGGGATGTGAATTTGTCTGACTCGTTGACAACCGAATAAAAAATGTGTATTGTGTGTTTATGGTTAGTTTAAAAAAATCTATTGCTTCACATTTGGGGGGATTCACTTGTTAGAGGAGATTACAGCGAGCGGCATCAGAAGCAGTGCAGGTTCTCAGTGTATTGTACTGCAGCACAATTGAGTTTTTTTCACATTGAAAGTGTATTTTTTTTTTCATGTTTGACAAACTGTTAGGTTGGAGGAAAGGCTGAGTTTACACTGTGTGTGTGTGGGGTCTATCTCTCGCTAAGCGAGGGAAAAAAATGGCGTGGATTTCAAATTTACTGGGGGTGCTTTTGGCCAATGAGGGGGCAGGGTGGGCACAAGGATTTTACAGAGGGTGAAGGCGTACTGGGGCTGGTACTTTTTATTTCCTGGGCATCTATTGAAAGTTAATGTGCCCCCCTGGCAAGGGTACTAGCCAATTAGATGCCAGGAAATAAAAAGCCCATTTTCTAAAACCCCTCAACTTTTAATGTCATTATGTTGTTTTCTGATGTGGAGCCTTTGAAAAGGAGTCTCTGACTCAAAGGATTGTAATTCTGATACCTTCAACAAACAAATAAATAAATAAATAAAATACTGTGATGACTTCCAGCCTATGAATGACATGCTGCAAAAACAGCAGATTGGTAAAGAAAGTGTGCAGCGATGAGATGCACACTACAGCAGCAGAGGCTGCAGCTTCCAGACCCCCAACCCCATGCCGTGTGTGACCCCATACTCCACCTCCTCCATCTTGCCATCTTTCAAATTGGTGATTAATCAGCACTCCAGCACTTCAAACTGTGCCAGATTAAAAATCAAAAGAGAAACACTTTTACACTACTCAAAGGGGCTACAAGTAAATCACTGCAAATTCTGTGTGGGTCTGGGCTTTGTCTCCACCCTCCCCCGGCTCCACATGGTCAATCTTTTTTGAAACAGCATCACAACCTTCAGTGCACCCACACATATCGCTAAAGAAAATGTGCAGCAATCAGATGTACACTACAGCAACAGAGGTTGCAGCTCCCAGGCCCACAATCCCAGGCCATGTGTGAGCCAGATTTACAGTTCCTTCACCACACCGTGCTCCAAATGCAGACCAATCAGTGCTCCAGCACGACAAACTGTGACTGACTACAAATAAGATAAACACTGTTGCACTACTCACAGTGGATGCAAGTACAGTACTGTACAGTCTGTGTGGCACTGTGGTGTGTCACATAATCTACCCACCCTTCCCCCTCCCATAATCACATTTTTCTGAAAATCCTAGTTCTAAGCAATGATACCTGGACACAGCAGAAAGCCAAGTAATGATCTGCCTGGAGAGTGTCAAAGTGACAGTGCTGAGAGCCAGAATCACTAACAGTTGTAGGGTGTGCGTGTGTGTGTGTGTTGGGGAGGGCAAGGAATGAAGACTCTATTAACACAGCATGCAACCCAAATGCAGTAAACAAAAGATAGCACATGTCTAGAGAGTGGGAAAGTGAGAGCGCTGAGAATTGAAATGATGGTGTGACACAGAGCACTGCTTGATGAATGTTGAGGAATCCCCAGAAAAAGATCAGACTTTATTTTCTAACCACATCGTGAGTCAGCTGTGATGTCTATTTAAGAAGAATGTGATTTACCTGTGTCAGCAGCAATTACGTGGTGGCACTGGGGAGGTAGATCTTTGGAAACATAGAAACATAGAAATTGATGGCAGATAAGGATTGCTAGGCCCATCCAGTCTGCCCATTTTCCCTACCTACTGCAAAAGCCACAAACCCTACTTGATCTCTGGCTTTACCTTCTCTTTCCTAACACTAGGGTTCCCCTATGTCTGTCCCATGCATTTTCAAATTCCCTCACTGTGTTTGCCCCCACCACATCTGTTGGTAGTCTATTCCATGCATACACCACCCTTTCCACAAAGAAATACTTCCTCATGTTACTCCTTAGTCTACCCTTTTCCAACCTCATGTCATGCCCCCTCATTCCTGAACATCTCCTTTTTTAAAATATGCTTCCCTCCAGTACCCTATTTGTGCCCTTTAGATATTTGTAGGATTCTATCAAATCTCCTCTGTCCCTCCTCTCCTCTAGGGTATACATATTGAGGCCTCCCAGTCTCTCCTCATATGACTTTTGATGCAGGCTCTGCACCATCTTTGTTGCCCTTCTTTGAACTGCCTCCACCCTGTCTATGTCCTTAAGGGAATGCAGACTCCAGAACTGGACACAGTAATCCAAATGAGGCCTCACCAATGATCTGTACAGTGGCATCACCACCTCTTTTCTTCTGCTGGTGATATCTCTCCCTATGTATCACAGCATCCCACTGGCTTTCCTTACAGCCTTGGCACATTGTTTGGCTGGCTTTATGTCATCAGCTATGATTACGCCCAAATCCCTTTCCTGTTTGGTGACCATCAGTATCTTCCCCCTTCATGTAATCCTCCCTTGGGTTCTTACGTGCCAGATGCATGACTTTGCACTTTTTCACATTGAATCTCAGCTGCCACACTCTGGACCATGCCTCCAGTTTACCTAGGTCCCTCCTCATTTTTTCCATCCCTCCTGGAGTGTCTGCCCTGTTGCAGATCTTATTGTCATCTGTAAAGAGGCTCACCTTCCAGCCCCTCCACAATGTCACTTATGAAGACATTAAAGAGGTCTAGCCCCAGAACTGATCCATGTGGCACCCTGCTGGTCACTCTCCTTTCCTCAGATTGAGCTTCATTTACTACCACCTGCTGTCTTCTATCACTCAACCAGTTCCTAAACCAGTTTACTACCTTGTGACCCACTCCCAGGCTGCCTAGCCTGTTCACAAGTCTTTCATGTGGAACGGCATTGAAGGCCTTACTGAAATCCAGGTGGGCCGCATCCACTGCTCCCCCCAATCTACTTCTCTAGTCACCCAGTCAAAGAAATCAATGAGATTTGTTTGACATGACCTTGCAGTTGTGAATCCATGCTTTCTCTCAGTGTCTGTGCTCTGTTGAAGTGAAGGTGTTCCACAATTCTTTCCTTAAGTAATGATTCCATAATTTCCACCACTATTGAGGTGCGGCTGACTGGTCTATAGTTTCAAGCCTTCTCCCTACTCCCTCTTTTGTGAAGAAGGACTACATCTGCCCTCCTTTAGTCCTCTGGAACCACTCCCATATCGAGTGATTCATTAAAAAGGACTGCCAGTGGTGCTGCCAGCACCTCCCATAGTTCCCATAATATTCTAGGATGTGTCCATCTGGTCCCACTGCCTTGTCCTCTTTCAGTTTTGTGAGTACTTTAAGGACTCTCTTCTGTAAATGAACTGGTGTCACCTTCCCTCCAATATTTGCTCATGTTGCCTAACTGTGGTCCCTCACCTTCTCCTCTTCTATGAATACAGAACAAAAATATTTTTACAGTATTGGTGCTTTTTCAGGTCCCCTTCCACACACTCCCCTTCTTCCCTTTTAAGCCTTACAATCCCACCCCTGTTTTTTCTCCTTTCATAATGTACCTATAAAAAGTCTTGTTCCCTTTTTTTTTACCTCCTGTGCTATTTATTCCTCCATTTTTCCCTTTGTGTTTCTGATTGCTTTTCCTGCCTCCCTCTGCTTATCCAGGTACACTACCCTATCCTCCTTCTTCTGTATTTCCTTGTATTTCTTGAAATCCATCTTTATTGCCCTTACCTTCCCAGCCACTTTCTTTGAGAACCATAGTTGTGTTCTCGTTCTCTTGCCCTTGTTTGCTTGCCTAATGCAAAGAAAGAGAAATAAAAGTATGTAGTTTGGAACATGTTCTCTATTTACCTCTAATTGGTACTGTATTGCCACAATTAAAATTACCACTCCTAAGTTTATGTAACATTTTCAGTGACTGATTGTTATCTGACAACACTTGTACCCCATACCAGCTTGGCACACTATAGCTAGTAGTCTGGAAAACTACCACTTTAACTCATGCAAGAAAACACCACTGCACATACAAGTTTTACATGATTATTACTGATCTATTATCCGTTCAGAATGTATAACACATTGGCATGGTATGGCTTCTGTATAGAATACACAACATTTTGCATCTTAGAAGAAAATAGTAGCACACACATATAACTTAATCAATGATTGTTATACATCTATTATCTGTTCATAACCTTGCAAACAGTTTTTGAGACAGAGACCCTGGTACATGATAGACTATATCTACTGTTCAATCGCATAAGAGTTTGCCATATTAAATGCTGTATTTACAAAAAGAACCAATTTAATTCCTGGGTGAAAACAGCATTGTACCTATATAACTGTTTAATGCTTATTTTGGGTGCTTTGACATGAAATTATCTAGTTAACTTGTTTAACAGCCTAACTGATGGCCACTGATGATGCAGCTTGGAAAGGGACTGTTGGGATGTATTTTTGGATTAAGCTGACAACATATGTGTTTTTGATAATATTTTACTATTTACAAACATAATCTCATTGTGGAGTATACCTCTTTGTACAACTGTGCTCATAGTCTCGGTCTGAAATATGTCAAAATGTTGCAGTCATGAGTATGTGTATATCTTTTTTTTTCTTCTTTTCTTTCCTAAGGACATGACGTTCTCTGTATTAAGTCTTTTTATGTCTTTTTGGGTTGGGTATTGTGGTTCTTAATACAATAATTATCTGCATAGAGTTACAAAGTTAAAGGGGCATACCATTATTACATTGCAGTCTTTGTATGACGCTTGACTTGTTCAACAGGACAGGTTTCAGGCGACAGTTATACACCTTACTGTGAAATGTACTGCTTGATGAAGTACAGTATGCACCAACTGTACTGGATGCGGTTGTATTGGACGTTCAGTTCTAACCAACAAACCACTCTTGCCATTTGCCACTCACTATGCCCACAATGTTAAAAAGTGTTGATAATGCGGACCTTGCGCTCCATTTGTAGTGGCCGCCAGGGCTCCTAACTTACGTACTTCTCTAATCGTTCTCACCTAATTAGTACACTAATCTATCTGCAGTCTGGACACAACTGACCTCTCAACTGTTTCAATGTTAATTACTTTTTTAATTGTTTAATTGAATTGAGGACTTCTTAAGCATATCCCAGCATTAGATCCCAGTTGCTGACTTTTTTTTTTATCTGTGTTGTTGTGCAACTGTGCTGCTATGCAGTCCTGCTGTCCTGCTGAACATTGCCCCCATCTTCCAGGAGATGTCTGGCTCAGCCTCTGGTTCTGGTTGAGGTGAGCCGTAGAGCAAAGGGATGACTTGGTCTCAAGATGGGATCAACTGGTGCTTGTGGAGGACTTTTGGAGGAGGTACACTACCAAACCTAAAAAACAAACCCTAATGGAAGAGTACCTAACACAACCTGATCCAGAGCAGTAATCGAGTACAAAGTAGGTTGTAGATGTTAGCTTCTCGCTCACAACACTTTTTTATTTTGTTTATTTCTGAGCACTGGTTTTTATTGAGAATAAAATAAAGTTTGTTTTAAAAAGTGTTTTTGCAGTGAACCTGCAAAAAAACAAGAGAGCATGAAGGGGCTGTAATTCACTTATGCTCACCCTAATGTTCATCCATCCTGTCTGTCTGCTTTGTATCATTTCCGTGTGTGCCACAAAATTCTCAAAATGTGTTTAAATGATGTACCGGATGCTGCATGTAATGGACAAAATCCATAGGGACAAACTAGTCCGTTATATGAGGTGCATACTGTACTGTCATGTATGTATTTTTTCTATGGGCAGTCGCAGAATAGAGTACAAGGGGCACACCTGAAAAATGGATATGGGGCACACCTAGAAAAACAATAGGAAAGAGTCCTGTTTGACCCACTCATATCAGTGTTCCACTCACATTTCATACAGTAACTCTGCTTTGCCATCTAACATTTACTTGTGCACAAAAAAAACCCATTAAATTAGAAAATATTTGAGAAGTGAAAATGTTTGCAGAATTTAGAAGATAGCCAGGTACCCAACAAAAAGGTGGACCCACCAGGAAATTCCCAGTTATTCAGGTGGCCAGTCTGAGTCTGCTTATCGGTCAAATTTTTATTTCTAACTTTTTTAGGTTATAACTGTTACATTAAATGTATACACATATCCAATTTGTTATGCGGAATGAGATGTTGCAGAGTTGTAGGTATTATTGCATAACTAAGATTCTACAGGAAATACTGTCCTCTCATTCTGTTGTCACCTGTCATTACATCCCTGTCTGGGCTGAGATAAAAGAACACTCTGTACTATGTAGTGTGTTTATTTTCAGTCGCTGTGTGTGTGTGTGTGTGTGTGTACCACACACACAGTAAAGAAGTAACACTGTGTGTTGATGTGGGTGGGAAAGCATGGAGTGTTTTACCACCGGTACAGCATGACGATGACTCTGATGTATGTGAAGACAGTGATATTCCAACTCAGCACATCAGTCCTCAATATCGCACATAGACATGTGATGAGGCCTGCAATGTAAGACAGTGTTCATTTGATGAGGCTAAGAATTGTATTAATCTTTTCATCATTACTAAGAGGACACATAGATACAAACGTTTTAAGAATATTGACCAATGTGAAATAAGACAATATACTGGCCTCGTGGGGCATTCTCTTGCTTGTTTGCACAAGGGAGCATGTGACAGTGTTTTTCATCACATGTGTATGATTGCTGTACACAATACAGCAATGTACAAGTTTGTCTCTGCAATCTACTGAGTCAAGCGTGCTGTGGCTAAATTTACATGGCTTGACCATTTGCTATGTGATAGTGACATGGAAGGTGAACTTGCTTTTGTGAAGCAAGTGCAAGATGGTTAAACATCTTCACATGAATTGTCACCACAACACGCAGACAAACTCTCTAGCTGTGTTACAATAAATTAAATACAGTTGATTCATAGGTTTGGAAATGAAGTGGCAACATTTGAGTTGATTAAGAGAGAGATATTTGAATTTATCTGTGTCTCTTGTAACCGACTTTTCTACAGAGAACAAACAGTAAGGGCTGATCTCCAAAAAATTGACCTATTCAATCTTTTTTTGGTTTTTCTTTAGTTCCCAGGTTTCAGTCCCTTGCCCCGCCCCCCATGCCCAGGCTTGCCCCCCGGGTGGTACCGCTGGGAGGGCATCCCCTCACCAAGGTACATGGTGTCTTTGCCCTGGCTTACCCCCCAGGGTGGGGCCATGGCAGTAGGACCCCCCAGTGGACATTAGTCTCAGTAGGAGTGGCAGCAGAGGCAAGGGTGTCATGAATGGTGCTGGAAGATTTCTATTTTTGAAGATCCCTGGTGGTGGGGACGTGCAATGAGATCAGCATCTGCCCTTCCCCCCTTGCATGAGATGCCGTCAGCAGTGGTACTCCACACCTCTGCCAGAGGTCTGCAATGCACCGGACACTCATCCCACCTGCCCCTGGAGAAGGAGAGCAGTCCCTGGTATGCTCAATCCTTCTTCCCACGGCCAGACCTCCAACTCCCGAGTCCATCTCCGAACCTGGGATGTCGGCACCACAAGCAGACGCTTTGTCGCTGTGCTGGAAGGCCAGCTTGGCCCATTCAATCTTATGTGGGGTTGTCTGGTGGCTTATCTATACCTAAAGAGTGACTTTGATTTAGACACAGAGGTTCAGCTGAATCAGTACTGCTTTATGAAGATAAAAGCCAATGTACTGCCTCCAAGGTCTGTGTTAAAAAATGTGGAGGCTGATGTTACTCCCCTTAACATAGCTACACTTAATTTGTTTGAATTGCTCCTCATTCAAACAATAAAGCCATTCCAGACAATTCTAAGACTAAAGACTGGAGGTCCAGGAGGTGGAAAAGGAGAAGAAGGCTGCCTACAGTAGGTACAAAAAAATGAGAGGAGAGAGGGATAGAGAGAACTATTGCCTTCCAACTAGGAAAGTCACCAGAGTGTTGAAGGGGGCAAAGGCCTGGAAAGAGCAGAGGCTGGCACAGGGGATACGGAGTGGGGAAAAGGGGTTCTTTAGGTATATTGGTGAGTGGAGGAAGGTCAAGGGCCAGCTCAGTAGGTTGAGGACAGCTGGGGGGTGGGTGGAAGGGGCTGGAGAGCAGGCAGAGGTACTGAATGACTTTGCCTCAGTGTTCACTAGGGAGGAGGCTGGGAATCTTCAAAAAAATGGGTTGAAGGACACAGAAGGCACAGCAGACCTGACTATTGGGGTACCTGCTGAAGAACAAGCAGCTGGGGGAGGTAGGCCAGGGGTGAGAAACAGATGCCTTCCAGTCCCTAAAAAAGGATAAATCTCCGGGGCCTGATACTATTCATCTCAGACTACTGAGAGATTTGGTGGATGTTTTGGCTGCACCATTGTTGGATCTCTTTAACTTGTCACTGCATACAGGGAGGGTGCCAAGGGATTGGAAGCAGGCGCATTTTGTGCCCATCCATAAAGGGGGATCAAGAGAAGAGCCAGGAAACTATAGACCCATCAGTTTGATGTCAGTGGTGGGGAAGGTAATAGAGAGCATACTTAAGGAAAGGCTGGGAGGTTTCTTGGAGGAGATGGGTTACCTAGATGACTGGCAGCATGAGTTTGTGCCAGGTAGATCATGTCAAACAAACCTTGTAGAGTTCTATGAGTGGGTGACATCAGCACTCAACAGGGGGAGACCAGTGGATGTACTGTTCCTGGACTTTAGCAAGGCATTTGATTCGGTCCCTCACATTGGCCTAAGGGTGAAGCTGGGGGGGATGGGGGGTAGGCCCAATGATGGTTAGGTGGATTGGAAATTGGCTTTCAGGTCATACTCAGCGAGTAGTGGTCGGAGGAGAGGTCTCATCTCCTCGGGAGGTCATAAGTGGGGTCCCACATGGATCAGTCCTGGGGCCACTCCTGTTTAACGCCTACATATCTGATATCAGGGAAGGTATCGGGTGTGAAATGAGTCTCTTTGTGGATGACTCTAAGCTGGGGGCAGTGGTGGACAGGGAGGAGGGGAGATTGGCCCTGCAAGAGGACCTGGATACTCTGGATAGGTGGTCCTGCACTAGGAAATTGAAATTTAACTCCCTCAAGTGCAAGGTGTTACACTTAGAGCAGGAAAACCCCAACTATATGTACACCCTGGGGGGGATGAGTTGCAGGCCAGACCTAGGAGTCTTGGTGGATGTTAACATGAATAATTCAGAGCAGTGCAGAAGGGCTGCAGTCAGGGCAAATAGGATGCTGGGATGCATCACTAGGGGGATTATCTCAAGGAACAGGGAGGTGATTTTGCCACTGTACAACAGCCTGGTTAGACCACATCTTGAGTACTGTGTGCAGTTCTGGAGGCCACACCTAAGAAGGGACATCCAACTCCTGGAGAGGGTTCAGAGGAGAGCAACCAGAATGATCCGGAGCCTGGGGGATATGACATATGAGGAATGACTAGGGGAGTTCAGCCTGTTCTCACTGGAGGAGAGGAGGGACCGGGGACGTGATTGAGGTCTTCAAGTACCTCAGGGGAGTAAATAAGGTAAGCCGAGAAAGGATCTTTCGACTGAAGGAGGGTGGAATCACCAGAGGACACAGCTGGAAGACTGAGGGTGGTAGGACTGGGGGGAAAGGAGGAGGAGGTACTTCACTGAGAGAGTGGTGGAACTGTGGAATGCACTGCCCGGTGAGCTGGTACAGGCAGCTATGGTGGAGGGATTCAAGAGAGGGTGGGATAGATATAGGCAAGGGGTGAAGCAGAGGCTGGTTTACCTGGGGGGAGCAGAACTGGGGGATGGAGTAACAGTAGAAGGAGACAAATAGAGGGCTACAGTACCCAATCAGGGTGCTGAAGCATGAGCAGACTTGATAGACCAACAGGCCTACTCTTCTGGTGTCTAGTATGTTAGTATGTTAAACAGAGCCACAGTATTGGGGGGGGGAAGTGGGGATGTTGTCCAGGGCCCCGAGCTCAGGAGGGGCCAACCTGAGGAGCTGGCATTACCTCTGGCATTAGCTGGTTTGGGAAACAGGGGCCCATTTCAAGTGACTTGCCGGGGCCCCAAAATTCATAGCTGCAGCCCTGATGTTAAATACAAAGATGAAGAACATGCCACAGAAGGAGCTGGTGAAATCATTAAAAGACTCTATTATGTATCTACCACTACCACTCCAAGACAATATGGAGGCAATAGCTTGTGACAACAGTCTCATCATTTTGGTTAATTGCGTTCCAACAAAGTCTAAAACTATTTGGTGGGAAGTAATGAAAGTGCAGAAGGTGAAGAATGCTCTGAGCTATCTAAAGAGCAGAAATCCTTTTCATGAGAATTTAAATATTGATCACCTTTCTGACACTGATAACCAGTTTGGAATACTAGAACCCAGAAACGGCAATGATTGAGAAGGTCAATATGAATACAAATCAAAATGTGTGTAAGCAATACACAATTCTTCCTCTCCATGGTAGTGATCCAGTGGGTGATAACATTGAGTTGTACCGGATGAAGCAGGTTGAAGGCAGTCCTGTTAGCATCTGGGAGAGCACATTGAAAGCCCATTGCTTTCCTGATTTGTTCCCACATGGTACAGGAGGGCATTTGGATGAATGTAACGTACATGTCCCTGGGGAAGAGAACTGAGCTTCTAGAGTGTTACATTATGATGGAAAGTTCAGATGGAATATTTAATATGTTTTTCACCTGCTGTGTGAGAGTGAGATAAGCATACTCTATGCATCAATTGCACACACTCTGCAGCTGACAACATCATTACATCGTATCATAGCTGCAGAATTTCAACAGAAATTAAAAGAGAAGGATGAGACAATGCAGGTTAACCTGAGCTCCTTCCTTTCTAGTATGCATGGTACTAAAGAATACTGGTACCAAAGACACTCTGAGGTGATGAGTATGCTGTGAGTCTATGGTGCAGCAACTTGGTTTCTAACTCTGAAATGTGCTGAGTACAGCTGGGATGAGTTGGCAGACATATTAAAGTGGGCAAATTGTGATATATATTTCTTCTAAGACTCTTGGAGAGATGTGCCTTCTTGACCAAGTATCTGTCTTATGGCACTTTCAGCACTGTTTTCACACAATGTTATGATTTATTTTATTAAAAACAAATCCACCTCTTGGACTTGTTGAACACCATTTATGGAGAGTGGAGTGTCAAGCACATGGAGCTCCTCATGTTCACATGCTGCTGTGGGTAAAGGATACACCACGCATTGATGACACTGACAATGTACAGGTACTGAAGTTCATCATGTAGTACATTACTTGTCAGATTCCCAACAAGTATGAAAGTCCAACGCTATGGCAGCTTGTCCAGATGTTCCAGCACCATCTTTATTGCAAGTACTGTCAGCGACCTGTGGAAAGTTGTGACAAGTGGAATACTTGGTGCCGCTTTGGATTTCCAAGATGTGTCAGTGAGAATTGTTGTATGAATGAGTTATTTTCTTCAGTGCAGCATCATTTAAAAGAAAAGACTACAAAGAGGGTGAATGAACTGCTCAGAAAGGAAAATGTGGTGTTTGTTAATAATTATAGCCCTGTTCCCTTGTTGATGTGGCAGTCTAATATAGATGTCCAGTTCATTGCTGACAACTCCTTAACTTTGGTGTTGTATGTGACATTGTACATTACCAAAAATGAGCAAATCTGTTTAAAGGAACTGTGGGATGAGCTGACAAATAGCTGCAGATACATCACTTCATGGTTATGGTCTCTGGGCTTCAAAATGCTATCACAAAGTGAATGTGGAGCTTATGAAGCTAATGACGGTCTGATTGGCACTTGCTTGTATGGAAAATCTGAAGTTCTTCATTACATCAGTGTCAACTATAAGCAGAACTGGAGATGTGTCCTAAATTCTCAGGACCAGATTGAAGAGCTGTCATCTTACAGGCCTTCTTTTATCAACATCTTGAAAAATTATTTGATTAACACATATTACCCTCAGGGACACAGTGCCATGGAAGATGTGTCTATTTGATTTTGCACAATAGTATGACTACAAGGCTGGTGTTCCATTTAACCCTGCAAAGGACTTCTACCAAGTGACAGGCTTGGAAGGAAGTCTTGTAAAGAGACAGAAGCCTTGGTTGATAGACAATTGCAAACTGACACTGATGACTACTGACAAATAGGAACACTATTATTTTGCTCTGCATCTCCTCTTCAAACCACAGAGGGATGACGTTTCCTTAAAAGGTGACTGCAATACATGTGAAGAGCAGTTCAACTTGACCTATGAGAGCTTCAAGACTGAACAGTCTGAGACATACATTCAACCATTAGAGCTAGAGAAGGAACAGCTAGAAAAGATTAGACAATGACTTGAAGAAGACAGTCCTGTTAATTCAAAGGAAAATTGTGATCCAGAAGGGAAGGGTATTCTTGGAGCATCTCTTCCTATGAATGATCCTGCAGTATTGATGGCAGAGGTGGAAAGTGCTATGAAGCATGGTTACTGCTCTGATGTGGATGCATCGGTAATAAATGATCAGGTATGCTCACAGCAGGATGTGGTTTATATTTTTGTCACAAATGTCATCAAGTATGGCATACTTCATAAAAAAAAAATAAGTGCAACGGTGACAGCCACAAATCAATACTTATATTTGTTAGTTGGTCTGCGGGGACAGGCAAGAGTTCTCTGATCGAAGCTATCACTGCAGATATCAGAAAACACACTGGGGCAACAAAGTCAGTAGCTGTGACTGCTCCAGCTGGACTTGCAGCATACAACATTGGTGGAGTAACTCGACACCATCTTTTTATGCTGCCCATGGAATATGGGAATACGGGTGAGTACTGTAAGTTATCATTTGAGATTGCTGCTGAGCTGCGTTCCATGTTTAAGAAGATGGAACTTCTCATTAATGATGAGATTAACATGGTGTGACTTTTGGTGTGGAAGGCAACACAATTTATTTTATTTTAGTCTTTGGTAACTGGGTAAGGCCCACTAGGCACATGTGCCTGTTTCCGGGGCGACCTGGGAGCACTGGGTGGTTAAGTGACTTGCTCAGAGTCACACAGTATGCCAAGTGAAGGTTGTTAGAATCAAACCAAGGTCTAATCTGCTGGATGTACCAAGCTCATTCATAGCTCATTACTCTAACCACTAGGCTATACTGCCAGCCAAGATGGCAGTATAGGAGTTAAGCTCCATTTAGCAACTTAACATGTTTCTTCAATTATTACCTCAGACTGCCTCTTTACTGAATGCTGACATATATTTAGCAGAACTCAATGCTTAAATGAGGCATCTGTGTTTTTTTTTTGTTTGTTTGTTTTTTTAATGGTGGCTGGAGCTTAGTTGGTGCAGCTATACCCAGTTAATCAGTTTTGGGCAGAGATGCCCACTTTTGCACCCACTGAGGAGCGAGTGGTATTGGCAGAGTATGACCACTGGCCCGTTCCATCTCACACCTTAAGCCAATAGCACTCTACTTTGGGGTTTATCCAAGTTGTTATCTCGAAGTACTCAGGATGATTATTATTTTAGTTCTTTCAGTGGGGGGGGTAGGAGGAGAGGTTAATGATGTTCAAGGTTTTCTTATTGTTGCAGGTTCTGTTTTTTGGGGGTTATCAAATAAGGTTTCTGTGTAATGTCTTTTGGTTTGGGATACGCTGTATAGTTTTGCTCGGGGGGTTATCTTGGGTATGTTTCCATATTTGGTGGGGGGAATTTGGGATTTTAAACTCTATTGTTAATTATGATACGCAGAGTAATGGCAGTTTGATTAATAATTATATTAGGTTTACATTAGTAACATCTGTCTTTCCTGATCTAGGATGTTTGGTTTGTAATCAGTTATTTGTACACTTTATGTTCTTTTTAATTACATTTTATTTTACTTTGTCATGTTAACATAAAAGTTATAACACAGAATGTTCAAGGCATGAATATCACCATTGAGTGATAAATGGTTCTTTCCTACTTGAGGTGTTGTAACTGTGATATCGACTTTTTTACAGGAAAACCATTTGCTTAAGATAGATGTGGGTACTTTGGTTACACGATGGGTGGAAAAGGCTTTCTCTAGCTCTTTTACTTCCGAAAAACATGGGATGTCCATACTGATCAAGCGGGGTTGCATTTTACATCTAGAGAAATGGTCCTCGGATAAGAAGGTCATTGGGTCCTGTTGTTATGGAGACTGGATAATGTGCAGATTTTATTAGTTAATCTATATGCCCCGATGAAGACACCAGACTTTTCTTCACAGTTAGCGCAGGCCATATCTGATTGGTATAATTACCCCATGGTGTTAATCATTGGAGGGGATTTTAATTTAGTGTTAGATCCTCCTTTGGATAGGTCACCTATTGAAAATGAACCCCCTCTCATCAGCATTCCAGGGGTGCGCTTAACCACCTGTGTGCTGAATTCAACATAACAGATTGTTGGCAGATTTTTAATCCAGATGCCAGGGATTTCTCTTTTAGGTCCCCTCGGTTCCAAACCTACAGCAGGTTGGATTATTTTCTTAGCAGTTCTTTCATGTTGAACCTGCTGGAGGTTTCCATTATACAGATAATTTTGTCTGACCATGCTCCCATAAGCTTGGTGTGGGTACCAAAGCAATGTGGGCTAAGGTCCCCTCACTGGCATTTCAGCCTAGCTCTATTCTGTTTGGAGTCATTGAAACAGTGGTTGACACTCTCCATTGTTTTTTCTAGACAGGTCTGGGCAAAATATTTTAAGATGATCGGGTGGTACTCTAGCTATTTGGGTCCTGATGAACCCTTATGGAACAATCCAATAATTCAGGTGGGTGACTCAAGAATCTGTTGGTGCACCTAGGCTTCCAAAGGCCTTCATGTAGTAGGAGACTTACTTGATCAGGAGACTGGCCCTTTGATATCATTTCATGATTTGTAGGCTGATTATGATATACAGTACCTTTGCATGATTTGTGGAGATATTTTCAATTACATTATGCTCTTTTCTCCAAGTTCTTTAAATATTCTTGCATTTTTAATACTGACCTTACTAGCCATTTACATAAATGGTTTAAAACTCCTAGAGGTCATACCATCCTCCTGTATAAAGAGCTATGATGAGTCACTCTTCCTGATTTGGAGTCTCATAGAGTTAAATGGGAGAAAGAACTGCAGGGTGTTTTGAACCTAAAGGGATGGGCCTAGTGCAGCTCCACGATGCCGGTTCGACAACTTTGTTGTCAACCAACATTACGGTGACAGCTCTATGTTGACCGCAATTACAGTCATCATAGAACCGTTCACTGTAGACTTCTTTTTCTTCAGGGGGCTTTGCTCCCTGAACCCCACATGTGGGGGGCTCTGCTCCCCCGCACCCCCCCATAATTAAAGCAATCAACTCTGAGTCAGAGTTGATTCGGGAAGGGGATGCAAGACCCCCTAGAAAGCAGTGCCAGACCCCCGTGGTGACAGTACAGTGACCTGTTGATGTTGTCACTGTACCGCCATTCGTGGTGTGGGTGTCGACGGGCAATCAGCATACAGGCCAAGTGCTGGGGAGAGGCACATTAGGCCTTCCCTAATCCCAAACTGCAGCTCATGCAGAAGAAGGTGTTGAGCAGATGATATTATACACCAGATAAATTAATTAAAATTAGGAATTGGACAAATACCATTTTTTACTATTCAGTCGAATACCGAATAGTGCAATATGATATTTGTCGAATAGTGAATACGAATACAAATTGTTAATGTAGCAACAATAATGATAATAACAGTCATAACAATAAACAACACTGAGACCAAATACATTATTATATTCTGTATGTTTATTGTTTATATTTATTATATATTTATTTCCTTTTTCATTTTATTTTTACTTTTTCTGTAGTCATTTGTGTTTTAAAAAACATATTGTGGACAATAAAGGGACAATAGATATCAGTACTGTGCAAAATAGGCATTTTCAGAGTAGCACCATAATAAAATAGGATCTTAGAGAAATTAAAGTGCAAATGCATTTGGCAGTGTTTAAGTAGCACCAGAAAAACATTAAACTGAACTCTTAAAACTGAAGGTGGATAAAACAATGGGGCCTGATGGGATTCACCCCAGAATTCTAAAAGAACTAAGGGAAGAACTAGTAACACCACTGACTACCCTTTTTAATAAATCATGGAAGGATGGTGTGGTACCTGAGGACTGGAAGAGGGTGGATGTGATTCCCCTTCACAAAAGTGGGAGCAAGACAGAGGCAGGAAACTACAGACCTGTCAGTTTGACCTCAGTGGTAGGAAAAATGATGGAATCACTTCTGAAGGAAAGAATTGTTGAGTACCTAGAGGCCAGTGGGGCACAGGACCCAAAGCAGCATGGATTCACAGCGGGAAGGTCATGTCAGACAAATCTAATTGATTTCTTTGACTGGGTGACCAAAGCTGTAGACCAGGGAGGGGCTGTGGACATGGCCTAGCTAGACTTTAGCAAGACATTTGACACAGTCCCACACAAAAGATTAATAAACAAATTAGCCAGCCTGGCAGTGGGTCCCAGGGTGGTAGCCTGGGTAAAACACTGGTTGGACAACAGAACACAGCGGGTAATAGTAAATGGAGACCACAGTGAAGAAAGGAGGGTTACTAGTGGGGTACCGCAGGGTTCAGTACTGGGGCCGGTCCTTTTTAATGTCATTATAAGTGACATTGCAGAGAGACTGGAAGGGAAAGTATGTCTCTTTGCAGTTGACACAAAGATCTGCAGCAGGTTTGATACACAGGTAGGGTGGAAAGGATGAAAAGGGACTTGGCAAGGTTGGAGGAATGGTCAAATGTATGGCAGCTTAGATTCAATGCAAAGAAGTGTAAAGTAATGCACCTGGGAAACAAAAACCCAGGGGAAGAGTACACAATGGGGGGTGAGATACTGACAACAACAAAAATGGAAAGGGACCTGGTGATAGTCATAGCAGATGATCTAAAGGTGGGCCAGCAATGTGAGAAGGCAGAAAGGAGGGCTGGGGGGATACTGGGATGCATAGGGAGAGGCATCACCAGTAGAAAACAAGAAGTTGTTGGCCCTCTGTACAGACAGTTGGTAAGACCACATCTGGAGTACTCTGTACAGTTCTGGAGACCCCATCTCCGCAAAGACATAGACAGGGTGGAGGCTGTCCAGAGGAGGGCAACCAAAATGATGCAGGGTCTGTATCAGAAGACATATGAAGAAAGACTAAAGGAACTAAAGATGTATAACCTCAAGGAAAGGAGGGGGAGGAGGGACATAATAGAAACTTTCAAATACCTCAAAGGAATCAACTAAGTCCAAGAGGGTAGCATCGTTCAGAAAAAGAGATGTGCAAAAACAAGGTGGAACAATTTGAAGATAGAGGGTGGGACAGCTCAGAGGTAATGTGAGGAAGTATTTCTTCACAGAGAGGGTTGTGGATACATGGAACAGCCTTCCTGAGGAGGTCGTAGAGTCAAAAACAGTGGGTGAATTCAAGAATGCATAGGACAGACATAAGGCAATTCTAGTAGAGGGTAGGAGGAAGTAGGCTGTTGGTTAACTAGGATCTGCAGCTTATCCTTTAGGTAGGGAAATGGGCAGACTAGGTGGGCCAAGCGCTCCTTATCTGCCGTCAAATTCTCTGTTTCTATGTTTCTATTAGCAGCAGATTAAATAAAGCAGACAGTTAACAGTAGCAGCAGAACACAATAGTAGCTTACAGACCTGAAAGTGCAAATGAGAGCAAATGTAAATAGCAGTATTATAGCAGCAGAAGACAAAAATTAATCATAGTACTGACATAAGGTGCATTTTATAATTCATCTTCATGTACCTAATACTTGTGCCCTATCAGAGTTAAATTCCATTTCAAAAAAATTAGTCTCTCAGCATTCTCTGGCAGTAGCCTGCATCTGTGATCTGTATAAATGTCCTCTACTGTACTAAATAGTCTCTCTGATGGGACACTGCTTGGTAGTGGTGAAAGAAAGATTTTGGCTCTAACAACTAGATTTGGCAAACGGACATAATTTTGCTTCCACCACTTCACAGGTCATTGTCTCATGGAATGCAAGGCTCTGAAAGGTATAAGGACAATTCTGTATCCACTGCTAGGGATGCTACAGTGGTTTGTGAGTCCTCAACTATCTTGTCCCAACTCCACAAGGTTCCTGTGTCCATTTTGGTTTTTTTAACTGGTGGTTCGATTATGTCTGATTTTGTTTCCTCCACATTTACATCGGTAATAGCTTTTCTTACCATGTTTTGTTCAGCAATGCTTTGTGTTGAAGCTCTGGCATCGCAATGGTTGGTGTCTGAAATAAAAGGATGCAGTTTGAAACATGGGTCCAGAACACAGGAGACTGCATACCCTTGCTCTATCTTGACAAGGCTGAATCTCGAGGACAGGGATTCAAGAATTTGTGCTTTCATGGTTTTTATCCCTTTGTCACTCATTTCTGTGGTCATGTACATTTTTAGAGCCCTCACTGCTGGAAGAACAACTGACATGCTAGCAGAGTGTGTGCTGATCTCTCTAATTAGCTGTTTGAAAGGTTCAAGAATGGCAACAACTGTTTCTGCTATAGACCACTGAGTTTGTGTTAGTGAGGTCACGGTGGATTCCTCTGCACAGTAGACACTCAAAGCACTTTTCTGCCCTATCAGATGGCGCCACATATAATATGTGGAGTTCCACCTTGTAACAATGTCTTGAGTTAACTGTGCGATTGGCAGTCCCAAGTTCTTTTTAAATGTTGTGCAGCTTACAAACTACAGACACAGAGAGCTTAAAATGTCCCACTAGTTTTCGGCTGTTTGTGATTAGATCTCCAAAGAGCATTGGCTCAACAAGGCATTGTGGGGACACAGCTGTAGTGTGTGAGCAAAACACTTGAGACTATATAAACCACATTCAGAAAAAGCTTTTTTCATGTATGCCCATTGTCCCTAAGCACTACATGGCAGGTTTCTTTTTTTATGCCCCAGTTCTCAAAAATTTTCAATAATGCTGTAGAGACAGTAGTTCCTGCACTCTTTCTCCGAAACCACTCACAATGCAAAATGGCAGGCTTTCTCTCAAAGCTGTTATCTATCCAGTGTGCTGTCAGCCCTAAAAATGACTGAGCGGTATTTTCTTGTGTCAACACATCTGCCATAAAGGACAGTGTCTCAGTACTCAGTAATAAAGCTGAAATTTGTTTGTGCACATGGTCATACATATCAGGCATTATAGTTTGAGATAGGTACTTGCGTGATGGAAATTTATATCTGGGCTCCAAAACTTTGACAAGGTTATTGAATTCAGTGTCCTCCATGACAGAGAAGGGTTGCATATCTAGGGCCAGCATTTTGGCTAGCAAGTAATGTATGTTGTTTGCCTCAGGTGTTTCAGTAGGCCACAGTCATTTGCAAGCAGTATAATCCTCTAGTGTGGGCTGCTTTGTTTTAGCACCGCTTATACAGTTAACTTTACCATGATGTTCAGCACTGAGACGCTGTCTGGTTTCATTGTACACTTCAGCATGTTTCATCTGAATGTGGTTCATCATCACATTGGTGGTGAATCCAGATGTTTGGTTGCCTCGCAAAATAGTTGCTTTGCAGATGAGGCACTCCGCTTTAGCTGTATTTTGTTCACTTACAATGAAAAATTCCCACACCAGACTTCTTTTTTTTTTTTTTTTGCTCATTTTCAGGCAAAATGCTGAGGATGCCATGGGAGCAGTTACACAATGCCATACCATGTGATGCCACAATGCTGCCTTCTATGTGGCTTGCGGATCAATCAGCGGTCACGCTGCCATGCACGCAAGCAAGTTAAGGATTCAGAGTTTTTAAAGCTACAGCAATCACTTCACTATTTGGTATCCGTAATTTAAAAAAATGTATTATTCCAACGAATACAGATAGTGGAGGATGGGCACTATTTGTGTACAAAGTGAATATGAATAGAATATTCATCACATCCCTAGTTAAAATGGGACTTTTAGGATCAGACTTATATTGGAGATGTCAACAAGGAGCTGGTATGATATATCATATTTTATGGGACTACACAATGTTAAAAAATTGGTGGTCAGAAATTATTAGCTTTCTTGAACAAGCCCTGTGACTTCCCATTCCTCACAGCCCTCGTTTTTGGATTTGGGGGAATTCAGGGCTTTTGGATGTTAAGGCCTTGGAATGCAAGGGGTTGATTTATTCTGCTGCCCTGGAAGCTAAAAGGCTCCTTCTCTTGCATTGTAAGACTCTTACCACCCCCAATTCAATGGGGCAGGATGTTTCCAAGTCTGCTTCTTATCATCAGGTTACTTCTTGAAAAAGGAATACACTTTCTCAATTTTACATGATGTGGGGTAAATGGTTGACCTCTGTGGGGATAAACAATGGGGATCCTGCAGGTGCTGCATCGTTAGCTTTGGTAGATCATTGAAAGTAAATTGTGAATGGTTGGGTAGATGTTACAGTAGATTGGTGCCAGTACTTTTTGTGTTCTTCCAATTTCTGTACAGTTCTGTTAGACTTTAGCTCTTAGTAATATTTACCCCCAGACATAGTTTCTGGTTTATTATTTTTCTAATCCATAAGTTTTTTTTGGGCTGAGATTATGTTTCACTATCTCCTGTTGGTTAAAGTTTATGTAGCTCAATAACGTTGTATTCTTGAAACTTCAAATAAAGTGTTTATATACAAAAAAAGAGATTAGCATGCTTTCTAATGTAATGCTTGTTTTTATTCACCTTCATCTCCAAGAGATGCTTAGTACTGATGATGATGTTGCCTTTGGAGGCCAGAATGTTGTGGTATTTGGTGTTCTTCTTCAGCTGGCACCTGCCAATGGCCAACATGTGTCCTCAACATTGTCGAGCAAGCAAAGAAGACTATTGGCTGCATTGGAGTTGTGAACCTGTGGGAATTGTTCACCTATGTAGAACTGTTTCAAAATATAAAACAGAGTGGAGATCTTACATGCAAAGCATTACTTGATGAGGCTCACAGTGGAAACTTGACATTTTCTAATGCCTCTTTTCTTAATTTATGCATGATTAGTTGCACTGGCACTTCAATTTCTGCTGCATGTGATGTCTTCTGTAATGTGTACTCAGATACCACACGTATTGTGTGTTTAGTGCCACAACTAAAGCAATGTGCTGAGTTTAATGACATTATGCTGCAGAGACAGGGACAGAGAATTGTAACCCTGTCATCTCATCACTCAATTGATGGTGTTTGTTTAAGCTGAAAGATGGCATCCAAGGTGACTGAGTGCCTGAAAGAACTGATGTTTGTTGCCTCATGAACAGCAGATCTAGAGGCAGTTCTGACTGTCTGTAGAAATACACGTGTTATGCTACATCAAATCTTGATGTGGATCATGGACTTGTCAATGGCTCAATGGCCCACATTGTCGAGTCTGAGTACAAGGTCCAAAACACATTTGCTAAGAGACTTCTTGTGAAGTTTGACAACCTTGAAGAACCACAAAACATCAAGAGGTGTTCTGTGGAATTCCAACTGGTTAAAGACATATATCTGACTAGTAAACTGTTCCAACTGTGTGTGGCAGATATTGTGTCCATACACAAGTCACAAGGCCTAAACTTGGATGTGACAATGATTGATATAGGCAATGGTATTTTCAAAGATGGCATGAGGTAGGTTGCTTTGTCACAAGTGAGAAGTCTTGCAGGATTGTACATCATAAACCTTGCTACTAATAAGCTATGAGCTGAGAAGAAGTGCATTGTAGAGAACAATTGCTTACAGACGCTGTACCAGCCTATCATGTCTCTCATTCCACTACCAAGTGGTGTAGAGATGTGTGATGTGTCCTTTCCGCTATCTCACAGATTGAAGAGGAAGAAACTGAGTATGGATGACTCCTCTTGTGTAAGAGGTGATAAAAAATCTTCTGCATCTCTTCAAAACAGGTCTCCTCCTCCAAAGAAGTTGCTTGGTCTCAGTGTTGTACCAAAATTTGACAACAGTACATGAGTGAACTGCAATGTTAACTCTGCAATGCAGGTGTTCCTCCATATGCCAGAGTTTATTCAGTCAATCACAGCTTCACAGCCAAGTATACAGTCCGACTCACTGAAGCAAGTGGTAACTGCTAGTCAACAGCATGATAACACTTTCCAGTCACTGACACCTTTGCATGCCAGTCTGGCTGCTTATCGTGAACATAGAACATTTGCTAACAGCATTCAGCATGATATTACAGAGTTCATGACTGCAATAATAAATACATTGGAACAAGAACACATTCCAGTACTACAGTATTTCACAGCCAGCTATGTGTCCAAATATATGTGCCTGTCTTGTGGAGATGTTGATAGAGAAGTTACTGATAATATGCTCTGGATTTCTCAATATGTTCCACATCAAAGGTCTGTGAAGTTCAGACAGCTGTTTAGCCATGCAACATCTGGCTTGGAGTGCCAAAGGTGTGGTAGATGTACATGTTCCCTGAGAGTCACTTGTTCTTTCACTTATCTTCTCCTTGTCCTACAATGATTTGACTCACATGGAGTCAGAGTTGCAACACCAATCACAGACTTTATAGCAGGTAGAGTCATGTGTGGTTGCAGTTGTTTTGATACTCATTTCATCATTTTCTAGAATGGAGCTTCTGTATATTCTGGCCATTATGTTGCTCAGCTCAGACACAGTCGCAGGTGGTACAGTGTAGTGACAGAAAATGCACCTTTAAAGAGAGAGACTGCTAAAGAATCTCAGGGATGCCTGTGTGCTTGTTCTCATGAATTAAAACTGCGAACAAGCTGCAGAAGAGTAGTTTAAAAATATGCCTCTCCTATGTCTATGCTTCAATCATTTACAGATACACACACCTGTTGTTGGCATCACTTCTGCATTGTGTCTGTGTCCAAAATGACCAGTACACAGTTCTTCTTCAGTTGTCGTGTTTTTTTTATTTTCTACATGTTATGACAAGTATGTCATGCTGATTCACTGCACCATGAACAGTTCAAATGGGCTCTCATCAGGGTGCTGAGCTGTATGCACAATCACATATTATGACACATTGTGTCACATGACGGTGTTTATGACCCAGGTCATCCAGACATCAACACACATACTGTGAATTGCTTATGTTTATTTATTTTATTTTTTTTATTTACAACGTCATGACTGATGTATTCTGCTGATTCACTGCACCATGTACAGTTTGGGTGGGCTCCTATCAGGGTGTTGAGCTGTGTGCATAATCAGTTATTGTGACACATTTTAGTCACTTGTAGGTGTTTATGATCTGGTTCAACCATTACATACACACACATTGTAACTTTTGATTTCCAGTTAACCTTACTATGCACAAATATGTGGCTTTACTGTTACCACAATTGTACACTCTTGTGTGACTTCACAACATGTTACAAACTTCGACTCAGCTGTATTTATGTATTTAGTGCTGAAAGAAAATAACATGTCTAAATATGTTATGATGCTGTACATGTAATCGCACACTGTTAAAGGTTCTGACAATGTGGTTCTCTGTGCTTCTGTATATAGTACTTCATGATTTTATATGCACAGAATTAGGATTGCAGTAGCATTTCTTGTTAATTTCAGAGGAGTTCATTTCTATTTGGATATTGAATTAGAATTGTTACAACTGCATTCATCACTATTTTATTTACATTTTTGTAAATCATATGTATTTGCCTAGTATGCTACTTGTATTGCATTCCTGCTTTTTCATAGGATCACTTTTATTAAGGGGTTGAGTGTAGAATTTCCTAAGTACAGTCTTGCAAATAGTTGTACAGAGTTTACATAAGGTTTACTGTACTCATGTAGCTAGTAGCCATTTCTTTGGTATTAGTACTTGGTTTTGCACCCACTTCAGGAGCATGTTATAATTTGGCAATGATTGCAATTGGATGTTCTTCTAATAATTAAAAAAAAATTATGTTGTGTCATGTGCCTTCCTTCATGAAATGTACGTTAAGCTACTGTGTAGATTTACTACTGTATGTTTTTACTGTATAGTTAACACACCATTGTTATGCAGGCCATCTGCTTCAGTATAGTGTGCTTTTAAGAAACACACATTTAACAATGTCTGGAAAAGATATGCAACTAGTACATGGTAATTATGGAAATGGTGCAACAACCTTTTAATATCTGCAAAAACAGTGACAATACTAATGGTGCTAATAGTGACAGATTGTTGTTATGCTATCATTCTCATATGCAAATAATTTCAATTGTAGACCCGGTGGGTCTCTATCCTGGGCACTGACCCAACACAGTGGACTTCTGGACAATCCTGAAACACACTGACATGGTAGCAGATCTCATACAGTCATTTTGGGGTGCTGTTGTTACTCCTCCTGTCACCCATCTGTCTCACAACAGCGAAGCCTATATACTGCTGGTTCCAGACCCAGGGATCCCAGCATGCAGGTGCCTTCCCAACACACACATATGGCAATGGACATAAGAGCACCACACCAACACACTGTTATGGCAGCATAACTCACACCTGCCCACTGTGGTGCTGATACCACCCCTGCTACCACCCATCTGTCTCCCAGAAACCCTCCCTATGCAATGCCCCATCCCCCACAACCCCGGCAGCCTCCCAATAGGTCTTTAGAGACCACTTTGGGGTGTGGTGTTCACAGTGACCCCCTATAGAGCCCAACATGTGGACATCCCCCCAACACACTGGCATGGCATTGGACCTCATACATCTGGTGGACCATGATGATGGATGTCTCTTGTGTTATCTGCAGAGAGTTGTATGTATTTTGTCTTTCATGATGATGGCTGTCTCTGATTACTTGTGTTGCTTTGCTCCTTCATAGTCATGAAATGGAGTAGCTCTTAATCCTGTTTTACCCTGGTGTGAAAAAGGTGCTCAAGAACAAGGGGACATGCTTTGATTCCCTGTGTGCTTTGACACATGGACAGCTAAGGCATTTTCATGATCATTGTTATTTTTGCTCTCATATGTGCGCCTATTCTTTGTTTGAATTTATGGCATGTTTTCCCCACATAGAAATTCTGCCTTAGCTGTCCATGTGCCAAAGTGTACAGGGAATCACAAATTTAGATTTTATGGAATGGAAAAAGTGGTTTGGGGTCCAAGGAGTGGGGATCTGGAGGAGGGCAGAGGTGGTCCCTCTCAAGAGCGGAAGTGGAGAGGAGGCAGGCAATTACAGACCTGCAAGCCTGGCCTCAGTAGTGGTGAAGCTAATGGAGTCCCTACTTAAGGAGAGGATTGTGAAGTTTCTGGAGTCTATCCGAGCTCAGGATCCATAGCAGCATGGATTCTTAGTGGGAAGGTCCTGTTAGACTAATCTAATATATTTCTTTGATGGGGTCACCATGGTGGTAGATCAGGGAGGGGCATGGATGTAGCCTACCTGGATTTCAGCAAGGCCTTCAACACAGTCACACATAGGAGATTGATAAATTGAGAACCCTGGGAGTGGACCCTAGGGTGGTAAAATAGGTTGGGAAGTGGCTAAAGAACAGGTCCCGGAGGGTGATAGTAAATTACATGAAATCTGAGGAAAGGGAGATGACCAGTGTAGTGCCACAGGGATCGGTGCTGAGGCCAGTCCTATTCAATGTCTTCATTATGGACATTGCAAAGAGACTGGAGGGAGAGGTATGCCTGTTTGCAGATGACACCAAGATCTGCAACAGGGTTGACACACTGGAGGGGTGGAAAAAATTAGAAAGGATCTATGGTTATTAGAAAAGTGATCTGGGGTATGGCAGTTGAGTTTCAATACTACAAATGCAAGATAATGCACATGGGTCACAGAAATCCAAGAGAGGAATACAGGATGGGGGTTCTGGCCACCACAAAACTAGAGAGAGACCTGGGCATTATCAAATCCGATGACTTGAAGGTGACCAAACAGTGTGAAAAGGCAGTTGGGGAGTCAAACAGAATGCTGGTGTGCATAGGAAGGGGCATAACCAGCAGAAATGAAGAAGTGGTGATGCCCCATCTGGAGAACTATGTCCAGTTCTGGAGACCGTATCTTAGGAAGGATAAAGACAGAATGGAAGCAGTCCAGAGAAGGGTGATGAAGATGATACATGGACTGCATCAGAAGTCTTATGAGGAAAGACTCAGGGACCTTAATATCTGTTCACTGGAGGAGAGACGGGAGAGGGGGGATATGATAGAGACATTCAAGTATCTTAGATGTATAAACAGGGAATGGGAGGGGAGCATTATTTCAGAGAAAGCATTGCACAAGGACAAGGGGACACAACATGAGGCTGGAGGGAGGAAGGCTCAGGGGGAATGTTAGGAAGTATTTCTTCACAGAAAGGGTGGTGGATCCATGGAACAGCCTTCCAGCAGAGGTGGTGGGAGCAAAAACAATAAGGAGGTTTAAAAGTGCATGGGATAAAAATAGGGGAACCCTGCAGGTGGGCAGAGAGAGCAGGAGAGCTGCAGATCAAATAGGATCTGGGCTGTTGCACTGAGTAAGCAAATGGGCAGACTGGATGGGCCGTATGGTCCTTATCTGCCATCAGATTCTATGTTTCTATGTTTCTATCTCGATACCTTTTTTTTGCAAAGAGAAGCCTTTTGGCAATTCAAGTTTAAAGCATGGGCAGGTTTTGGATTAAATGAGAACTTCCAGTTGGGACCATTTTTAAAATAAATGTAAGTATTTTTGATCAGGTTCATGTTGTAAATACTGTATATACATTGTAAATAACTTTCAATGTTGTCTCATTATAAATGTATTATTTCCCTTCCCCTTTTTTCTTTTACCTATTGTTTTATTGTAGTACTGAACCTCTTTTCTTCCCCTCCCTTCAATTGTTCCCCTCTTTCCTTTCCCCACCCCTGCCCCCTACCCTGTGCCTGTTCCTTTTTTGATCAAATGATTAGGTACCTTTGACTTCATCATTCAGTAACCAATCAAAATTGAGCATGTCTCTTTAATAGGTTTCATAGATTTCTCAGAGCTGTAAGACTTATGTCCATAATGCTTGCTACAAAATTAATTAGAAAGCCCACTAGTTCCGTAATGTATATCCAACTTTGATTTAAAACTATCTACGGATGAGCTCTGCACTATTTCTATTGGGAAAGCATTATAGATAGGTACCACCCTCTGACTGAACCACTTTTGTCTCTTTAGTGAATTCCAAGTCTCCCCCCTTAGTTGAAGAGTATGTGCTCTTGTACTGTAGATTTGGTCCCTAAAGGTCAGACCCAGTCTTTCCCATAAATCACAATCTGTCTGGGCCTTGTACAAGAAGCAGATGTACCCCCTAGTTCTCCTGTACTCTAATGTGAACAGGTCCAGCTCTCTCAGCCTGGAAACATAATCCAACCCAGTAAGATCCAAAATAGTTCTTGTTGCTCTCTTTCGCACCCTTTCCAGCATATCAACTTATTTTTTCTTATATGGTGTCCATACGTGTGCACAGTACTCCATGGCCGGTCTCACCAACCCACAATACAGTGGTATGAATGCATCCCTCTTCCTACTTGAAATGTGTCTGATTATATAATTAAGAACTCTATTTGCTTTCTGGACTAGATTTTTACAATGCTACTTAAACTGTAGGTCATTTGTTACGGTGATACCCAGACCTTTCTCTTCTGTTACACACCTAAGAATAGTATTACCCAAGTAATATGTAATATTTGGATTTTTCCTACCCATGTACATTACCGTGCACTTCTCCAAGTTAAGATACAATTTGTGTGTATTGCACCATTCTTAAATATGGATTAATGCATCTTGAAGAATGTTTGTGTTCTCAGGACTGTTTACCTCAACTCCTAGTCTGCAGTCATCCGCAAACTTTGTTAACCAACATTTTTTATGATTGTATTGCAGGGAGGTGACGTATATATTAAATAGACATGGACCCAAGACTGACCCCTGCGGGACCCCATTCGACACTTCCATCCAGTCCAAGTACTCACCCCTTACACTAACCCTCTGTGTTCTGTCAGATAGCCAGGAGTTGATCCACAAAGTGATATTTCCATGAAATCCTAGTTTAATGAGAACCTGCACTAGTTTCTGGTGGGGTAGTTTTTTTAAAAGCTTTGGTGAAATCCAAAAAAAACCAACGTCTACAGAACTTTGTCCATCCAAGATCTTACTCACCCTATCATAAAATTTTAGTACATTTGTTTGACATGATCTGCCTTTTGTGAAGCCGTGCTATGTCTTGTCATTTAAATTATTGCAGTTTAAGTAATATATTATATAGTCCTTTATAATCCCCTCCAGAATCTTAAGTAGGACTGACGAAAAACTAACTGAGTGATAGTTTGCTGGGTATTTCCTTACATGCTTTCTTGTACAATGGGATCACTGTGGCTATTTTCCAGGGATCCATTACTTCTACTGTGTCTAAAGAGGTCTGAAAAATAAAAGTTGGGGGGGGGGGCATGATTTCATTTGCCAGATCCTTAATAACTCTAGGATGAAAACCATCAGGGCCCAGAGATTTGTTTGGGTTTATTTTGCTTAGTCTGTCCATAACATCTTTTTGGTCTAGTTGGAATGGGCTTTTTGTAACTTTTAGCTGATTTACCCCCACTATCCTGTTTTAATTTTGCATTAAAAACAGTGGCAAAATACTTATTTTGAATATTTGCCATTTGTTTATTTTAGGATACTATTGAGCCATCCTGATCCATTAGCAGTCCAACAGCATTTTATGTACCCTTTTTATTTACATATGTGTAAAATGCTTTATAGTTACCTTTGATTTTACTAGTCAGTTTCATCTCATATTCTGTCTTTGCTTTCTTTATTTCATTTTTTACTTTCCTTTGTAAATTTCTGTATCTGTTCCATTCTTCCTCACTTTTATTACACTTTGTAACCCTGTACATCCTATGTTTCTTTTTTATCAACCTCTTGATTCCGTGTGTCAGCCAACATGGTGATTTTCCCCCTTTAATACAGTATATTTGATCTTAATCAGTATATTGTTCTCAGTAATTTGGCCCAGTTTACTTGTAAAGGTGTCCCACATATTTGCCAGTGTTTCATTTTTAGATCCTGATGCCAATCCCATACAGCCAATGCTGTCCTCATTTTGTCAAGGTCTACCTTTCCAAGATCAAGTGTTGTGGTTTCCCCAGTACTAGCTGAGTCTCCTTCCTTTATTGTGAAGGTTACCATCTGGTGGTCACTACCACCAAGTGGTACAGTAACCTGGCAATCATGAATGAAGTCTCCCATGATTGTTAAAATCAAATTGAGGGTTTTATCACCTCTAGTCCTTTGTTTAACTAATTGTTCCAGGCCCACTTGTTGAAAATATCCAGCTAGGTGTTTTCCACTCTGCATCAACTTTACAAATTTTTCCACGTGATTCCTGGCAGGTTATAGTCCCCCATTAATAGTGACCAGTCAGCTGGGTTTAGGCCCTGGATATAATTTTGCAGAGCTGTGTCATCCTCTGGATTTATAGATGGGGGTCTGTAAATGACTCCTAAAGTTATCTTAGGGGATCTCAGAGGTGTTATTTTAACCCATACTTGTTCTAGGTCATTTGAGTTCATAGTTATCTCTTCTGTCTATATATCCTCAGATATATAGACTGCAACCCCTCCACCTTTTCTATACTCCTTGGATTTACAATATAAATTATAACCTTTTATGGCATGTTCCCATTTGTCATTTTTATCCAACCAAGTTTCAGTAATTGCACATATTTGTATCTTTTGGGATGTCAAAATGTATTGAAGTTCTTCAAATTTATTTATGCTTCTGGCATTTAATAAGACTCCTTTCCACCCTGTTTTAGTTATTTGGTGAGTTAGCCCAGGGTGTGCATTTGTTTGACTATTTGAGGTCTGCCCCATAACTCCCCGATTCATTAGTTTAAATGAATCCTTATTTGTTCATTGCATCTTTGGTCGAGTATCCTGGTGCCAACTTTTTTTTCCCAATTGTTTAACCAGGAGTAGCACACTAAGCAGAAAGCTTGTTTACAGGTGCAACCTGAGAGCACAGGGAATTTAAGTGACTTGCTCAGGGTCACACAGTATGTAAGTGGGGGCTGTGGGATTCAAACCCAGGTCTCCAGATTTGCAGCTCAGAGCCTTAAACCACTGCACTATACTGCCTCCTGTTTAGGTGCAACCTGTCTGGTCAAAATAACATTTGATCCTTAAATGTATCCCAGTTCTCTATAAACCCATACCCTTTCTGTGCACACCATTTTCTTAGCCAGCCATTTACAGAATTCACATCCCTGCTTTTTTTGTAATGATGCCCATGAATGGGAAATAGCCTAGATATGATTAAATCTCCACCAGAGCTCTTAATTCTGGATGCTGTATTTTCATAATCACTGTACATATCATGTAACCTTCTTTTACCAATATCATTCATCCAGCATGGATAACTACCAGAGGGTCTGCCGTGTTTTCCATCAGGCCATATAGTAGTTCTCTCACATCACATATTTTGGCTCCAGGTAGGGTACTGACTGTTGTATGCTCCTTTTGCCCCCTACTTACTGTTGTATTCATACCCCTAGTTATAGAGTTGCCTATTATTAATATGTCTCTATGTGTTTGTAAGGGTAAATCCATATGTTCTCCTCTAACATTCTAGACACCAGCAGAGTAGGCCTATTAGTCTCTCAAGTCTGCTCATGCTTCAGCACTCTGATTGAGTACCGTAGCCCTCTATCTGTCTCCTTCCACTGTTACTCCATACCCCAGTCCTGCCCCCCTGGGCAAACCTGCCTCTGCTTCACCCCTTGCCTAAACCTGTCCCACCCTCACTTGAATCCCTCCACTGTAGCTACCTGTACCAGCTCCCCGGGCAGCGCATTCTACGGTTCCACCACTCTCTCAGTGAAGTACTTCCTCCTCCTTTCCCCTCTAATCCTACCACCCTAAATCTTCCAACTGTGTTCTCTGGTGATTCCACCCTCCTTCAGTCGAAAGATTCTATTTCAGCTTACCATATTTACTTCCTTAAGGTACTTGAAGACCTCAATCATGTCCCCCCAGTCCCTCCTCTCCTCCAGTGAGAACTGGTTGAGCTCCCCTGTCTTTCCTCATATGTTATATCACCCAGACCCCAGATCATTCTGGTTGTTCTCCTCTGAACCCTCTCCAGGAGATGGATGTCCCTCCTTAGGTGCGGCCTCCATAACTGCACACAATACTCAAGATGTGGTCTAACCAGGCTGTTGTACAGTGGCAAAATCACCTGCCTGTTCCTTGAGGTAATTCCCCCTAGCAATGCATCCCAGCATCCTATTTGCCCTGAATGCTGCCCTCCTGCACTGTTCTGAATTATTCATGTTAACATCAACCAAGAATTCTAGGTCTTTTTCCCCTGCCATGGCCTGCAACTCACCCACCCCAGGGTGTACACATAGTTGGGGTTTTCATGCCCTAGGTGTAGCACCTTGCACTTGGAGGGGTTAAATATCAATTTCCAGGTGCAGGATCACCTATCCAGAGTATCCAGGTCCTCTTGCAGGGCCAATCTCCCCTCCTCCTCCTCCTCCTCCTTGACCACTGCCTCCAGCTTAGAGTCGTCCGCAAAGAGAATCATTTCACTCGTGATACCTTCCCTGATATCAGAGCTGTAGGCGTTAAATAGTAATGTCCCCAGGACTGATCACTGTGGGACCCCACTTATAACCTCCCTAGGAGATGAGACCTCCCCTCCGACCACTACCCGCTGAGTGTGACCTGAAAGCCAATTTCCAATCCACCTAACCAGCAATGGGCCTACCCCCATCCCCCCATCTTCTCCCTTAGGCCAACGTGAGGGGTCAAATCAAATGCCTTGCTGAAGTCCAGGAACAGTCCACTGGTCTCCCACTGTCGAGTGCTGATGTCACCCACTCATAGAACTCTGCAAGGTTTGTTTGACATGATCTACCTGGCACAAACCTAAGCTGCCAGTCATCCAGGTTACCCATCTCCTCCAAGAAAACTTCCAGGTTTCCAGCTCTCCATTACCTTCCCCACCACCATCGTCAAACTGATGGGTCTATAGTTTACTGGCTCTTCTCTCAATCCCCCTTTATGGATGGACACAACATGTGCCTGCTTCCAGTTCCTTGGCACCCTCCCTGTTTGACTCGACAAGTTAAAGAGATCCGCCAATGGCATAGCCAAAACATCTGCCAACTCCCTCAGTACTCTGGGATGAATAGCATCAGGCCCAGTAGATTTATCCTTTATTAGGGACTGGAGAGCTTCCCACACCCAACAGATAGGAATATCAGCATCTGTCCCCCCCCCCATTCAGTGGAACCAGCCTGATATCTCACCCCTGGCCTACCTCCCCCAGCGGCTTGTTCTTCAGCAGATACCCAATAGTCAGGTCTGCTGCTCCTTCTGTGTCCTTCAACACATTTTTTGGAAGTTCCCCAGCCTCCTCCCTAGTGAACACTGAGGCAAAGTATTCATTCAGTAGCTCCACCTGCTCTCCAGCCCCTTCCACCCACCCCCCAGCTGTCCACAACCTGCTGAGCTGGCCCTTGACCTTCCTCCTCTCACCAATATACCTAAAGTACCAGCCTGTGGTTTATATCCATCATTCTTTTCTGAATCCGATTTTGTTTCAGTGCCTTCATCCCCCCCTTTTTTTTTTTTCTCATTCACAGCCATGTTACTAAAATCCACCGAATTATTACTGTCAATGTCAGGTTGTTGGCCCAGGAGCCCAAACCTATTTTGAAGTTCTATTGGGGCACTGTTGTAAACCTGTCCTCCCCTCCTTTTTTTGCTTCTGGTTTTAACTAAACTCCATTCTTCAATAATGGGTTTTGGCTGCTCTGTGTTTCCCATTTCCTCTTTTGTCCTGTCCTGTTGTAAGCAGTTTGTTTGTCCCATATTATCTTCTAAGGGATGAGAAGGTGCAATGTCTTTGGCAACACTATCAATGAACTCCTCTAGAAGGCCTATTTCTGACTTCAACCTGAACCTTTTGCTCAGGAACTCTATTTCCTCTTGCAGCGTTGAAATAAGTAAGCATTTGTCGCATTTAAAATTTGGTATTGGCTCATCACTAGTATACATATCACATGAAATACAAACATTCCAATAACCCTCCATTTTTATTTTTTTTTTAACTCTTTTTATCAACCTCTTACCTCTGACCTCTCTCTGGTGTGGACACTCTGCTAATGGCTCTATCTGCCCACCTGAAGTTCCGGTTGCCTATCTCCAGTGGGGGGGACCCTCTATTCACACAGCCCCACCCTAACCCCCCAGTTCTGAGTCTTCTGAGGTAGGACTGCCACTCCTACCAGCGCTCTATCCACAATATTGGTGCACATGACTGCTTGGGGGGGACTAGAGCAAGCTTCCTGGGAACCCAGTGATGGGTGTGGGGCCATTGCCACTGGTCCCACCTTCACCTATCAGAGGAGAGGGGGGGTTCACTTGTTACTCCCCCTGGTGCAGTGTGCAATGGTGTCAGCACAGGATCAGTCCCACAGACAGCCTGCTGACTCCATTCCCCATCTACTTGATCCTCACTACTGGGCAAGTGCCCCCAGCCTCTGCTAGGTGCCACTGCTGAGCGAGGATTTCCCCTGTACCCACCCCAGGAGAAGAGAGCAGTCCTCCAGATGCTCGATCTTCTCCTTCCCCTGCTGACACCCTGTTGCCCAGATTCATTCCTGAACCCAGGTCACCGGCGTGGCGCAAGGTTTGGCATCCAGGGCCTCAACCCTCAGCACCACTGGGCTGGCTCATAACCCTCCATTTTTGATGACTGTAAATCATGAGTTTAAATAAGGATTTGTAAGTTAAACTGTAGTACTCCTTGATAAAGAGCTATTCATTGGTGCAAAATGTTGGCTATTAAGGTGAGGACCCCCCCCCCTTTCTTTCTCCTTTCAAACAAAAAGTGGTATACTTGAGAAAAATCCCCATTTCTGAAACTGTGCTTCCTGTGGGTTCAGGTGCATCTCCTGAATAAAGCAGCCCCCCCCCACCTTAGTAAGGAGAGTAATTGCATTTAATAAAATTGTTCATTCCATTAATCTTATAAGTTAGTACCTTTGTTAGATTCACCATTTATGACTCGAGTTTTGTTTCTTACCCCCTTCCAGGGTGATCAGGATATGCATGCCTGGGTGACAAAGAATATTTCTGCAGCCTGGTGTACCTGCATCCTGAACCAGAAACCAAAAAACATTTAACTTGAACAGTAATAATAAAATAATTTCAATCTTTAACATCTAGGCTATTCCTTTTGTAAGGGGCTGCCCAGGCACCTCTTGGAATCGGCGGCCCTGTGTGAGTTTTTTGTGATAAGGCATGTGCACAAATGTCCCTGTATTGTAGGGGCTAATCCACAACCTGCCCCTCTTCCATGGCTTCCAAGGTCAGTTAGAGCCATTGAGTCCTCAAATCTGAGCCATCTCCTACATTCTAGAGTGTCACGCTTGTGAAATTGCCATCCTCGCTGGTGTAACAAGGACTAAGCAGGATTAATAAACACACAAATATGTGCTTTCATCTTGCTCTGATTACAGATGTCCATCTTGGCATATCAGAAGTAATTATGGAGTCCATCCTTTCCCACCCTCTCTATGTGAAAGATAACACACTTTAAAAGAGATACCAATGATCACCATCCTGTAGGACTGGTGAGTTGGCTGTACACTCATTAATCCTGCTGCTGTGAGATATACCATAGTCTTGGTACCCATGTGTGTTTGTCTGTAGTTCCATTCTTTACCCTCCCATCTCTTTCAGGGTGCAGAAGTGGACTGATCACATCGTGGCAGGTGAGGCAACCAATGGCTCCCTGGAGGCCACAGAAGCCTGGCTGAACTGCTTTGCCCAAAATCTATCACTCACCACTTCTATGGTCTGCCAGATACAAGCTCATTTAAATTATGGGCCCCCCCTCCTGACCCAGACCCATGCATTCTCAGGACCTTATTTCCTAGGCCTTTTCCTGGCCTCCTTCTCAAGCCACTGATGAGATATAATGTGGAGTGTTTTTGTTTAAGGGCTGCTTACCACTTTTCTATCCTCCAATAGGAGACAGAGTGGTTCAAGATGTATTATATCCTAGAACTTACTGATTTTTTTTAACATTGTTTATCCTCCTGGCTTTGTGCCAGGTCGGACCTCCTTTCACCTGCTGCCGATGCCCATATACCATCCAGTCAAGATCTTGCCAACCACCCAACAGGACCACCAGCTCACTCATGACATATTGCTGTGTTGCCCCCCTGGCTAACCCCCAGGGTCAGGTACACCTTCAGCTTCTTTGGCATTTCTACCTCGCAGACATCTGGCCACCCACAGCAGAGGTGAAGACTGGTGGTGTCCCCTTTGGGTAATGGCATGGATCCAGTGGTGGATGTGGTGGACCGGCAGAGACTTCATCTGCCCAAACCTACACCCTCTATTTTTCCTGTTCTTATTGTCCCACCCCTCCCCACCAGGAGAGCACAGCAAGATAGGCTACCATCAAGCATGACACACCCAATTCGAGACCGAACACCCAATGCCCCTCCTGTAAGCCACAGATTCTCAATGCCACCACTTGTGGTCACTGAGGTGGTGGTAAAGCAGTGGAACATGGCACCCACCCTCTCCTGAGAAGAAGAGCATCCTGTGGGATACTCTACCATCCTCCCCAGGCCAGCCATCTGATGGCTCAGGCTAATTCCCAAACCCAGGTCAGCAGCATTGTGAGTGGTAGATGTACTGCTGCACCAGAAGGCCTGCTTTCTAGAATTTATTGTTAGTATGGCTTGGTTCCTCTAATGCTGCTTAAGCCGGAAGACCCCAGTGACCACCAATTCCCTGATGCATGTTGCCACACAGAGGGGCTCCTCCTGGCCTCAGGGCCCTGGAGTCTAGCCATGCCCCCAGGAATCCATGATCATTGTGGCTTAGTTTGCCTTTTGGGACAGAGCTTCCTTAGGGGACTAGAAAAGTATCATGTTGGTGAGGAACGAGTCTGGGCCTCTAGATCCAGGTGCCCCCAAGTGTGGGATCTATTCAAACATCTTCAGGCCTTAGGTCTCCCCCAGGTGCCCCACCACCCCATATGCATCTCTTAGTAAGCGTTCTACTGTTACCCACCCCAGCGTTCAGGTCTGGGGTGAGGCTTCCTGCCAACTCATCAAGATTGTAGCTGCACTTCTGTGCTGATTTAGGAGCCATCCTTGTGATAGCCATCACATGGCGGGGCTCCTCAATCAGGCAAGCAATATCTAGAATCTACAGCTAAATGTGTTGTGTCAGTTGTAAACACCCCCTCACCCCCCCATCTCCATGCTCGGCACTCCACTGGGACTTTGGCTGTATGAGGCAGTGTATCCCCCTGCCCCTTTTCTTTTCCCCTGGTCCCTTCCCTTCCATAATGGGGAAGGGCATCCCTTTACCAGGCACAATTTCAGCTAGCATTGTACTTTAGTAGGCTGCCATACTTGACCCAAATGTACTGATCCTTAGTTAATTGCCCCTCCTCAGCCAACCAGCAATAAAGGATATAACAGATCTTTATTAGTCCAGGTTAGACAGGCTGGTTCAAATTTTGTGCTCTGTAAAAATGAAAGTTCAGTGCTCAGCATTCAAATTATAATGAGTTTGTAATACTTGCAAGTTTAAATGATCAAGTGCAGTTCTAGGTGCTGCTGTGTTTGTCTCTATTGATGCAGTAGCCCATTAGTCTCTGGGGTGGAGGTCAGACTGTCATGTGCTCCTGTCGCTTTTGCTCCTCATTTTATTGTGGGCTGTTGACTGACTGAGGGGTCCTTGCTCTCTGGTCTGCAGACTTTTTGTATGTCTGAAGGAGTGTTCTGATGTCCAATTACATTGGAGGGGCTTTCACTTGATTGGAGTGCCTTTGTTTCACTAGTCCACTGTGTGTCATGATCCATGCTGAGCAGAGGAGTTCCTTTTTGAGATGATCTTTCTCAGGAGGAAGAACTGCACTTCAACTTCTTCTGGGTATGAGGTGGCTTCAAGGGGGGTCCGCAAACAGTTTGGTTCCATTTGGGTTGATGATCCTAAGCCTCACTGGTTAAAGTAATTGGGCTTCCAGGTTCTTGGCTTGGAGCTGTTCTATGATGCCCCACACCACTCTCCTCTTGTCCTGTACCACTGTAGTATAGTCGTTGTCTATGGTAATTCAGCTGCCCTTGTATCATAGTTCCTTTTGCTGCCAGGTACATTTCAGGAGGCTATCTTTGCTAGCATATGATGTGAGTTCAGTGAGTTTATGGAGCATGAGTGAGCTCCTGGGGCTGTAAGTCTCAGGCCCAGCCAGTGTGGATCTGATCCCTGCTCAGATCATATCATTCAGGAAAGTGCAGCAGGTCCTTAAAGAGAGCATGCAAAAAAAGATGACATGTTTTCAGTAAACTTTTCAGCACTTTCCTGAGCTCCTTATACTCGAGTGTTTTTTTTCTCCTGTTGTGACCTTCAAGATCATCCAGTTTTAATGTCATTTCACATTCATGGGCTAGTAAGTATAATACAAGGTGATCATAACTATCTGTTGTGGAGAGGTCTGAAATTCACTCTTCAACTGCTTCTGTACATTTTTCAGTTTGTGGGAGATCAACTTTAATTGAGGTGAGGGTTATGTCAATTTTAAACGGTGTTCTTGTTGGTTTTATTGCTTAAACGAGTTCTGTAATCTACTCAGATTCCTCCTACACAATGCTATCATCTTCTGGCTAGGTGACTTCTCCCATACCTGTGGCATGGCGGGTCATCGTTTGGTCCATGTTTTTCAGCTTGCAACAGGTCTTTGAACTTCTGTGATGGGGCTGATGTAGGCTTTACTTTACCAAACATCTGTCTAGTGATTTTTGCCGGGGAATCCATGATGTAAATGGCAGCTGGATGCTGATTCTTTCCAGGGGGAGATGGAGCTGCAGAATCAAGCTGCCATCACCCAGATGGTGCCCAAGATTAAACAGCAGCCTTCTGATTGATTACATAGTACTGCCAGTCTTTTTAGCTGGTCTGTCTGACTGTCACAAGGTGGCAGATTGATCATTCCACTCGAGTGAACTATTAAAATCCTCCTGTGTCCCAGGAGCCTTTTGTGGCTCTCTGGCTGGCTGACAGAGCCTTATTGGCTATCTGCCACCCTTTGACTCAATTGCCATGCTGAAAGGGGTCAGAGGTGGCTAACATGGCTTTGTAGTTCATAGACACTTGGTTCTAAAGTCTTTACTTCCAGGTTTCCTACCCCTAAACATACTGTTCCTCCTGGTTGTGTCCTCTGCAGTTGCACCAGTTCTCTAAAAGAATTATGTTGAGAACAGATCTTTAACAGCTATGTTAATATCGTAATGAAAAGTTGAAAATGTTACTGTGAATAAACCCAAACGATTTTCATATGAACAGTTAACATTGCTAAATAGTAGATTTAAGTAAACACAATGCAGTTAAGCAAGTACTTCAACTAGATGAGGAAATGGGATTTTATTAAACAAACAAGGTATGGCACCATCATACACACATGCACAGTAAGAGATCAGAGCTGTCATTTAATGCTTAGTATCAATTTTCTAGTTTTGACTTGCAAAACTATGCTAACAAATTATAAAACAGCTGCTGCATAGGATATTAAAGAAATGGGGCTCAGACAGTTGCAGTTTCAACCTCATCCTCCCCATGCTGTAACCTAGCCCGAATTCAGACAGCAAGTATTGCTGTTGATAAAGACTTATAGCCCTCAGCAAGAAGACCCTAGGCCCAGAGCTGGAAATGAGCACATCCTCTGACCAAGTAATGCTTCTCAGAGCTTAGCAAAGATGAAAGCTGGCTGAGCCAATCAATGATGACTTATAGGCACCAAGGGAGGAAGTCAGTCAGCCACAGGCCATTTTTTGCCATCTAGCTGTTACTAATGAAACATTACAAAACAGAAGTAGAAGCGTGCTAAAAATGTCTTTTGGTTGTATGAATGTTACACTTCTCCATGAGTGAGAATTGCTTGCTTAGTGAAAAAAATACTGAATTTTGATCTCTCTCTGGCCCTTTTGAAACTGATCAATTGGCTTGGGAAATAAACTGACAAGTTGAACAGGTGTTCTCTGGTATCATCTGGAGGTTGGCTGGAATTAATTGTAGTTTAAGTGGCATAAACTGCAGTTATACAAGGTATCAGTTTAATAGCTGGACTGAGTCTGAGCTTGCCTATCACCTTACAGTAAAGACTGGCTTTCCAGACAATTCTGCCCTCCACAGGTCCTCCTGCAAGGTGGTTCTCAAATTAAAACCTAATGTAAGAAATAGAGGAACAATCAGGGTTCAGTGTTGAATACTTGAACTGTTGAGCCAAAGGAAGACAAATGTTTGCTCTTTTGCCAGCAGTTAAGAAATCTTGTTCTGTTTATATGGAACAATGACTTTTATAATAAAATGAAGCTTTGTCAACAGTTTGCAGTTGTTTGGAGATCAAAATATTTATGACATGGCTACACATTTTCTAAGGAAAGTGTCTTGCAGATGGTTCTTTTTTATTTATTATGTTTTATTTCCCCCTTCTGATTGACCCTCTTCAGTTCTAACCTGCTCACTAAACTCCATCACCTGCCTTCTGAAGGACATACCTACTGCATTTCCACCAAGACCTGCACCCCCCATGGTGGAGCCACTGGGGGTGGATCCTGGCCCCAGTGGAGACTCAGTCAATTTGCAGTGAGGAGAGCCCCACTGTCAGCAGTGTTGGGCCTGTTGTGAGGGTGGACGTCCTTCTGCAGCAGTTGGGGTTTTTCCATTTTTCTGGTTTTCCTGGCCCCAGGACACTATCATGAGCTCTCAATGCACATGCACACTGCACATGCATTGCATGATGAAGCACATCAGCATCCTCCCACCGTGTTTCTGAGCTCAAACTGCACTGCCACCTGTGGTCACTCAGGTGACAGTAATGCAGCACAGACCAAACTCTCTCCCCGAGGAAGAAAGCATCCTTTGGGACGCTCATCTTACCTGCCCTGGCTGGCTCACCAATGACTCAGACTTGTTCCTGACCCTGGGTCATTGGCATCACATGTTATACCGCTACTGCTGTGCTAGCGGGACAGCCTGTTACAGATCATTCTTACAAGCAAGGTGGTCCTACACATCTGTGCCTCATTGTGGGGACAAACTAAAATATATTTGAATTGAAAACAACAGGACTTTGAAAAATAATTCTTATGAGGAGGATGTTATTATCCTGTCCTAAACTGTACCCCCACCTTTAAATTAGCTGCATTGTGTTATATTTACCATTTCCTCAATGCATTAATAATGTGTTATAGGTTTAGAATAATTTACATTTAGGGAAATTAAGAGATGTGCAATACACAGCATATCTAGCTGAAATGTGGGGCCCTACATTTAAGATACAAAACTGTGATTCAGGAGAGTACATGTTCGGATCACACAACCCCATCTGTCATAGCTACTGATTCACTTTGTGTCTATGAGTGAGACACTTTGAACTTTGATGAACCTTCATGAATGGGTGATGAGCATTCATCAAAGTTCACCAGCTGTTCTTCAGTTCAGTTCATGAACTGTTTATCAGCACAATGTGTATTAAGGTGCTGAAGCATTAAAAGTCCACAATGAACTGAGACAAAATTCAGTCTGCATAACTAATTTGCATATCAGAGTATACTGTTTCTCATTATAAAAGTTATAAAGCATCGTAAAAATCAGACCTTTTTCAGTTTAGGTTCAAGCACCCAAATGGATTAACATTGAAACTTGTGATATTTTAAGTTCATATACTGCTTACATAAATATATAGAAAGACAGAAATGCAGAATTAATCAGCAGAAAAGGACCACTTGGCCCAACAAGTTTGCTCAGATGTTCCTAGCCTTATCTGTCATTGCAGACCATAACTGGTTTCTAGCAACCCTCCCTTCTCCCTGCTTGATTTTTAATACACCCCTATACCTATCCCATGCATGTTTGAAGCTCCCACTGTTTTTGCCTCCACAACTTCTGCTGGCAGTCTGTTCCAGGAATCAACTACCCTTTCAGTGAAAAACATTCCTCACATCTCTCTTAACCATACCCCAGCTGTATCACATGCCCTCTGGTCCTGGTGCTCCTTCTCATTTGAAAGAGACTCCTCCTTCAGCCTCCTGTTCATCCCTGTAGGGTACTTGTAGGTCTCTGTCATGTCCCCTGTTGCTGTCATCTCTTTCAGGGTGTATATGTTGAGATCCCTGAGTCTCTCGTAGGGCTTCTCATGCAACCTTTAGGTGAACTCCTCTGGACTGCCTATACCCTGTCTATGTCCTTCATGAGGTATGACCTCCAAAACTGGACACAGTACTCCAGATGGGGTATCATCAGTGAGTGACACAGTGGCAACACCACCTTCCTCCTTCTGTTGTAGATACCCCTCCCTGTGCATCCCATCATCCTACTAACCCTTCCCAGTCCTTTGACACACTGCCTGCCACTTTAAGGTCATCAGATATGAAATGCCCAAGGTCTCTTTCCTGTCTAGTGACTGCCAGTACCCCCTATTCCTATACTCATCGCCTGGGTACCTATACCCTCGGTGGAACATTTTGCACTTTTTGGCACTGAACCCCAACTGCCATGCTTTAGACCACCCTTGAGCTTTCCCAGATCACTGCACTTTCACCCTAGTCCCTCCTGAGTGTCTACCCTATGGCATATTTTGGTATCATCTGCAAAAAGGCATACCTTTCCTTCTAGTTCCTCAGCAATCTTACTTACGAGGACATTGAAGAGGACCGGTCCCAGTACTGAGCCCCATGGAACACTGTTGGTCACTCCTCCATCAATCGAGTGAATGCCATTTACCACCACCCTCTTTCTCCAATCCATTAACCAATTTCTAACCCAATTCACCACTTTGCATCCCAACTCAGGCTGTTCAGTTTTTATGAGCATCTTCTGTGGCACAGTGTCGAAAGCCTTGCTGAAGTCCAGATAGGCCACATCTGCTGCTCTCCTTTGATTTATTTCCCTGGTCAGCCAGTCCAAGAAATCCATCAGAAATCCAGAAAGTTGCTGCGAGACCGCTCAGGGTTGATGCTATTGGGAGGGCAGCCAGCCCCACATAAATGACATCCTAAAGAGCAGCACTCATGTACAGCCATACACACATGGATTCAGTATCAGGATTCCAAGTTCATTTATTCAATGTAAATGTGAGCCATAAGCCATAACCCCAGTGCTTCGACACTCAGCCTTCATCAGGGGGCATGGTTGGGAGCATGTCCACTGTGTTTAAAGAGATAATTTACAATGACATCATCAACCAGGTGAAAAGAATAAATAAAAGATATAACTGCAAAAACATGAAACAAAAAATACAGAAACACAAATAGCAAAGCATATTTTTTATTTTATTAATTTATTTAGATTAGGATTAATACCTTTGAGTCAAAGACTCATTTTCAAAGGTTCCAAGTCAGGGACAAACAGCAAAGACAAGCACAGTACAAATATAAATAGTACAATACAGTAAGAACAAGAATACAATAAGTACAACAATTAAGAATAAACAGTGGCAAATAAAGCATGGTATACATCATGGAGAGCGTTAAAATGGTGCATGAGGTACAGGTCTTGCTAGTTTGAAGTACAGCTACACAGTAGGAGTATATAGAACTACATCACATGTTGTTACAATGCAGGGATAGATACATTAGTGATAGTGGGTGACATGTCAATAAGTTGGGCTGTGTTTAACTATAGGGATTGAAGGGAAAAGGGGGGGAAGGAAAAAAGAAAAAAAAAAAAAAGAAAGGGGAAAAGGGAAAAAGGTGAGCAGCCAGACTGGCATTGTCAAAGTGGATAGGGATAGTGAGGGCAGGAGTAGAGGGGAAGGTAGTGTAGGCAGGGTGTAGTTAGTGAAAGAGGTGGGAAGTAGGGAGATGGGGAGGTGAAAGGCGTGGGAGAAAGGGTAGGGGGATTTAGTTAAAATTAATTTCTTGCACAGCTACATGAATCTCATCAAAAGTAATACAAAGTAATGCACATTAAATTGCCAAGTCAGATACTTGTGTAAGTTAACTGTCTCGGTTAATGCACTGTTTTTATTCCCCAGGCGTGACTGAAAAAGGGCTGTGCTCAGTCACCTCCTGGTGAAAATAAAAATGAAATGGAATGAACATTTATATTCATTTCATAAGTTCAAAAGATGATAATATTAACATCTTTACATATCAAACAAAAACAAAACTTCTAACCCAGGAATAAGGGGAATGAAGTATGGGGGAAGGTTTGTATCACACATTATGTAAAACAGATGCAATCACCAAAAAAAAAAAAAATATCCAATCTCCTGGACAAAATGTCAAAAAATGTCAGCAAGTCACCACACTTTCCAAATGAAAATATGAAGATTACAAGATTTTTTTATATTTTGCTTTTGAGCTCAAACTAATGTGCCCTTATAACCTAAGGATTGGGGCGGGGGGGGGGCTCTTGAAAAAAGAGTGCATTACATAATGTACAGTTCTAGTCATTCCAACAGTGGTAGCACAGGACCTAAATTAAACAAAGTAGCATACTGCAACTTCCTTATTTCTGAATACATAGTCCAAGTGCTAAAACAATGAGTCCATTATTCATTTTGGTCCTGTGCTACCTCTGTTGCAACGACTAGAACTGCATCATCAAAACTCTGAGGAAACTAGAAATCTTCGAGCGAAATGTCAGTTTCAGGCAACAAGCTCACTGTGTTTTTACAGTTCTGGTCTGGCGGTTTCTTAGCCGTCTCTAGTGTTGTTCAGGTTTTTGACTGCACTTTTATATAATAAATGTTTTTTGGTTTACTACGGGTGCTGTTGATTTCTACATTGGTTTTGCTCTTGTTGTTTTAGCACCATAGCATTCTCCCTTGTGCTGTTTGTTGTTTTTCCGTGTATGTGCTTGATACAGCAAACCATGGGCTGCTGTTGGAGCAACTAAAGGAGTATGATGAGTTCACCAATAAAGTTATCTACTGGTTTGAGTCCTACCTCAGTGACAGGACACAGAGGGTAGTGATGGGGAATTTCTCCTCATGCTTGGTGTCCCTGCCCTGCGTCATGCCTCAGGGGTCAGGTCTATCACCAGTGCTGTTAGCAGTATATGTGCTGCCCTAGTTGGCATCATTAGATGGTACAATCTGGGTTTTCACTGCTATGCAGATGATACCCGGTTGTACATGTCTTCTGCTCATGAGACACAGGATGTGGGGGAAGTGCCAAATACATGCCTGTCTGAGGATTGGATGGCACTGAGCAGGCTTAGACTCAGCCATGACAGGACTGAAGTACTAGTGATCAGTTCAGGCAAAAAGAGTAGAGCAGTGGAAGCTGATGAGGTTATGTGTCTTCAGCTCAAGTTCTTGAGGCTGGAGACGACTGTGAAAGTTATTAATCTGGGTGTTATCCTGGAGGAGTGGATGAAATTAGAAGCTCAGGTGTCAGTTTTTAACATCTGAGAAACATCAACTGGATTAAATCTTTTCTGCCCCCAAAGACCTGGCAATGGTGACGCATGCCATTGTGACATCCAGACTTGCCTACTGCAACATCCTATGTCTTGGGGTAAATGGAGTTGCTCTGTGATGCTGTCAGCTGGTGCAGAATGCATCATTCACATTACTGACTTGCCACCCTAAGTCATGTCCTGCGATGTCAGCCTGGTCCTGCATGAACTGCACTTGCTGCTAGTGAAATGGAGTATCTCCTTCGACATTGGGAAACTTATCTACAAAGCTCCTACATGGGATGGGCCAGCGTTATATGACAGACCTCCTGTTCCCTCAGTCTTCCACTTACCCTCTCTGCTCCAGTGATGTGAGCTTCTTGACTATCCCTATAGACCAGCGGCAGGTTGAAATCTTTAGGGATTGGGCATTTGAGGCAGCTGCTCCAGTGATGTGGTATGCCCTGCCAAAATCCCTTAGACACCATCAGTGGAGCCTTTTAAAAGGGGCCTGACATTTTATCTGTTCAAGGAGTCATTTGGTAACATGTGAATTTCCCATGAAATTTAGATATGTATGTGCTGTTCTTTTTATTTTTAATGTAGCACTATTTACTGTTTAGTTATTTATTTAAGATGATTATGTTTTTATTGTTGATGTTTGCTGTGTGCTTTGTAAAGCACTCTGATTGTCCGGGGAAGGGGCCATGCTAAATAAACTACTAATGCTACTATTACCTGCCTTCACTATGTTCCATTCAAGTCATCCCTTGTGTCCAGTAGTTCCACCCCTCACCAAGTCTCAATCAAGACTCTATCTAATGTCTATTGTCCCTGCCCTTATCCCTTCCCATTCAAGACATCTGTAGTGTCCAGTTGTCCCACACCCCTAACCTCATCCCAGTCAAAGATTTCCCTATTGTCCAGTTGTTCTCCTGCCTCACACCATTCCAGTCAAGCAGTCCTTGGCATCCAATGGTCCCTCCACCCTCACCTCTTCCAAATAAAGCATTCTCTGTGGTTATCTGATACCACTCCCACCTTTACCTCATCCAAGTCAAGTATCTCCTGATGTCCAATGGTTTCCCCAGTCAAGCATTCCCTGGTGTCTGGTGGTCCCCCTACTGTGATCCAACATTTCCTGGTGTCTTGTGGTCCCCCCATCATGGTCAGGCATTCCCTGGTTTCTGGTGCTCCTCAGTCAAGCATTCCCTAGTGTTCAGTGATCCTCTCTGCCCAAGCCAAACATTCACTGGTGCCACATGTCCACCCACCACACTCCAGCATTCCTTTGTGTCTGGGGTCCCCATCTTCAGTCAAGAATTCCTTGGAGTTCATTGGTCCCTCCACCCCAGTCAAGCATTCCCTGGAGCCCAATGATCCCTGCCCCCAACCTTCACATACCCATGCATTGCTTCCTGTCCTCTGTCTTTGATCCATGATTTTTTGGGGAAATAGGTGAGTCGGAACTAGCATAAAGTAGGTGGCCCCTTTCTTCCACTGGCATGCTCAACTTAGTCCAATTGCTTGACAAGGCATGTGCTAGAAGGAAGGGTTCACGGCTGCATCATTAATGATAACAGGAATACTGACCAATCACTATACCTAACATCATCAATGATGAGATGAGTGCTGCTGTCTCCCTCCTGGCATGTGCTCAGTCTAGCAATGAGACTGAGTGAGTTAAAGCAAGCCACGGTGGGCGCTTAGTGAAGTAGTCAGGATATAGCTATTGCTCTACCCTTAAAAAGCTGCTGATGCCACTGGAAAAACTTTGGAAAATGTAATATTTAGACATAATTCAGATTGTATTGTTCATATCCTCTGTAGAATTCCCCTGCAAATTCTTTATTACTGAGAAAATTTACATGGAAACAGGATCAGTATCCCTCAGAGTTCATTTGCATACACAGCTGATTCCTAACTTGAAGTCATAGGGCCTGATTCTAGAAAGGTGGTGTATGTTGCCGCTGAGCGCAACCTGTGCCACCCTCAACTGTGACATTGACCCTGCACCCTATTCTAGAAGGGACAGGGTCTTTGCAGCAAAGTCCTGTGACTTGCAACATGCGGCAAGGTACGCCGCACAGAGGGCGTACCTGGCCAGCATGTTGCAACCCGCTGCCACAGGTCACAAGCACACCCCCCATCCATGCACTGACCCCCGGGTCACCCGCCACATATGCGGCACATCACCTGCCCTGTAGTCCAGTGCCCCCCCAAACTGTACAGTCCAGAAACTAATATATATCTTGAGTCCCTGGTAGTCTAGTGGCCCCCCAACTGTACAGTCCAGAATATAAAATAATTCTTGAGTCCCTGGTAGTCTAGTACCACCCCCCAAATGTACAGTCCAGAAAATAAAATAAATCATGAGTCCCTGGTAGTCTAGTGCTCCCCCCAACTGTACAGTCCAGAAAACAAAATAAATCATGAGTCCCTGGTAGTCTAGTGCTCCCCCCAACTGTACAGTCCAGAATATAAAATACATCTTGAGTCCCTGATAGTCTAGTGGCCCCCGCCCGAACTGTACAGTCCCATATCATGAAAGAAAGCCAAATTCCCTGGTAGTCTAGCAGCCCCCAACCCAGGCTATGGCAGCCTACCCAGCACCCCCACCGTCCCCAGCCAGCGACTGGCACAGCCCACCTCGCACCTCCACGACCGGCCCATGGCTGAGTGCTGTATTAGTACAAATTAATTTCTGAGACGCGTCTGTGCTGTGGTGCTAATACAAGCACTCAGTTAGCACCTGGCCATGGAGGTGAGAGTGGCTTGTGCCAGTCGCCGGCCAGGGATGGGTAGGGGGTGCTGGGTGAGCAGCAAGGTTGGGTGGGGGGAGGGCTGCTAGACAACCAGGGAATTGGGCTTTCTTTTATGATATGAGACTGTACAGTTCGGGGGGGACCACTAGATAACCAGGTACTCAGGAGTTATTCTATTTTCTAGGAATGTACAGTTGGGGGGGCACTAGACTGCCAGGGCTGTTGTATTCCTGCATATGTGGTGGACGACTCACAGTTTGGGGCATGGGTGGAGGATGGCAGCACCGCTCTACGGAGCTTCTGACAACAGCTGTTTCAGGGGTCTGGGGGTATGGGTAGCCCTTTGGGGCCCCGCTGGGGTGTGCTGGGCATGGGGGGGGGGGAAACTGTGCACTATCCACATGACAGCCGATGGGTCTACAGGACCCCTGGGGGCATCCATAAGTTATACCAGCTAAATGCTGGTATAACTTACGTTACTGGATTTCCTCTGGGGGCTCTTGTAGAATCCTGATGTGGGCACTTTATGGCTGCCCTTCTAGAATGGAGCGCAACTGCTGCCGTAAACCCTCTAGTGCCATGTCGCTCTAATTTGTTAGCTAGTCTTCTGTGGGGGATGGTGTCAAAGGCTTTGCTGAAGTCCAGGTAAGCAATGTCCACTGCTGCTTCCTGGTCGACTGCTCTGGTAACCCAGTCAAAAAATTCAATCTTATTGGTTCGACAAGAGCATCCTGCTGTGAAGCAATGTTGCCTGGGGGTCAATCTTTCTGCTATCCTCTAGGTATTTCACTATCCTCTCCTTTAGCAACAACTCCATAATTTTTCCTACCACCGAGGTCAAACTGACCGGTCAGTAGTTTCCTGCCTCCGCCCTGCTCTTGTGTAAAGGTACTACTGTTGCCCTTTTCCAGCCCTGAGGTATTATTTCACTTTCCAGTGACTTACTGAAAAGCTCATCCAGTGGTGCGGCGAGTTCTTCCCAAAGCTCCTTCAGTACCCTAAGGTGGATGCCATCTGGCACCATTGCTTTATCTACCTTGAGCCTATTCAGCTCTTCTAGGACCCTTTCTCTTATGAAAGCTACTGTGTCCGCTCCTGTGGTGTTGTGTATTGACCTACTTTAGTGTAGGACCCTTCTCGCTGTCTTCTGTGGTGAAGACAGAGCAAATGAAATCATTTAGTAACTCTGGTTTGTCTTCATCTGTCTCTGCCATCTTGCATTCCTTTGTTGCTAACCTGACTATTTCCCCCTCACTCTTTCTTTTGTCCCTTATATATCTGAAGAAGGTTTTGTCTCCCTTCTTGACCTCCTGTGCTATTTTCTTCTCCATCTGTGTTTTTGTCTCCTAACTGCCTTTTCTGCCTCACTCAGCTTGTTTTTGTATTCTTATCTATCTAATTCACTTTCAGTTTATTTGTATTTAGCAAAAGTCCTCCTTTTTTCCTTGATTTTGGTTGTAGTTTCATTGGTGAACCAGAATGGATTTTTCTTTCTTTTGGATTTGGTGATCTGCCTAGTGCATGTAGCTGTAGCTGTATTTAAAGCAGTTTTTGAGTCCTCCCAACAGTCTTCTACATCTTCCGAGTTTCTGCCATCTAGCATGGATGTGACTATATGTTTAATTTCAGGAAAGTTAGCTCTCCTGAAATCTAGAACCTTGGTTGCCCAGCGGGGTCTGATGTATGATAGTGTGGAGGTATTGTATCTCAGCCCTGGCTGCATGCAGCTGAGATTTAAGGTCCCTGAATGTGAAACATGTTGTACAGTGCCCCACTCTGAGGATAAAAGCCTTGCTAAACAGTGTACCACAGCAACTGCAATTTTCCAGATCCATAGTGGCTGTATTACTCTATATAGGCTTTTAGGTGAGAATAGTAGATTGCTTTATAGCAATACTTATAGCAATACTTGGATGAAAGAGAAGTAGATGTGATTTCTGGCTGAGAGCTTTCTATTAGCCTACCTTATTTCAGTAGTGGGCATCACAGTCGGTGAAGATCAGTGAAGCTCAGTAGACAGTAAGACTAGGGGCTGGACCGCTCTTGGCCTATGCCTCCGAGGTGCGCCCCTTGTGTCTGAGCTGTTGCTTCTGGCTGAGAACTCTCTGTTAGCCAACCACTATTTCAACAGTTGGTACAGCAGTACAAATGCTGATTTACATACAGCAGCCAGGAATTCTGAGTAAGTCTTCCAACAGCTCCTTATGCTGAGAGAGCAGCCGCTGGCTGGGTCTGAGCAGAGCAAACGAGGAGAGAAGCCATCTCAGCAGAGAAAAGAGCCCAGACTGTGCACTCCAAGGGGGATTCACCAAGGTAGAACTGCTGTCAAGGAATCCCTGCTTCTATACCTGTTGGAGTCTGCTTTCCCTCTGTGACTAGTCTCTTTCACAGTTGGGTGAAATCAGTGATGCTCAGCAAACAATAGCTAGGAGCTGGACCACACTTGACGTATTCCTCCAAGGGTTGCCCTTTGTGTCTGCACTGCATGTACACACATGGAAACCTAGGATATTGTTATATGGATATTATCATCTTTATAAAGCAAGCTCAGCAAAACACAGTCAACAAACTTCTTTATGTCTAGAGCTGGGCAAAATGTATCTTCCACCAGCAAAATTCTGGTGAAATGCTGGTTTTGCTTCCGTGTAATTTTGTGAAATTTCCATGAACATTTCATGAAATGTTGCCAAAATTTTGATTTCAGTTATTTCCATCTAATTTCAAAAGTGTTAGTCCAAATCATATCACATTTGGTGTGCTGAACTTGCTAAGGCTTATACAGACATGTACCAGATCTCTGTGTTTAAAGATGACCAAGTTATAAGCCTTCAAATATTTAGAAATTTTAAAATTACATTTTGTAATTATGTAAACTGCAGAATTTCAAATGTATTAGTCCAAATTGCACCGCATTTGTTATGCAGAATTTGCCAGAGCACATACAGATGTGTACTGACTTTCACACTTCTGTCTTTAAAGGTGACTGAGTTATGAGCCTCAAAACTTTCATACATTTTAAAATTATATTTTGGAATTATGTAAACTGCAGAATGTTATGCCCCATAACCAGATTTGTTAGGTCATTGACCATAAATATTAGGCTTTCAGGCCATGCCTATAGCCAAGCAGCACAGCATCTAGCAGACAACTTGGGTTTGGAAGCGAGGCCAGGAAGTCACGTCAGGAGGCAGGCCATGGCTGAAACAACTGCCGCTTTGCAGTGCATTTTAATCATTAAAACATTGAAACATAGAAGCTGATGACAGATAAGGGCCACATGGCCCATCCAGTCTGCCCTTTTTAGTTGCATTGCTTACACTGTAGACCCCTTCAGGTATACAGCACTTTCTCTGCCACCCTCTTACTTATCCCTTATGATTCCTTTGTGCTTATCCCAGACGTTTTTTAATCCCACCACTGTTTTCACTCCCACAACCTTCACTGGAAGACCATTCAAGGCATTCACCACCCATTCTGTGAAGAAGTATTTCCTCACATCTCTCCTAAGCCTACCCCCTTCCAACTTCATATCATGGCCCCTTGTCCTGGAGCACTCTTTCCTCTGAAAAATACCTCCCACTTGTACCTAATTCACTCTCGTGAGGTATTTAAAGATCTCGGTCATATCCCTTCTCTCCATCCTCTCCTCCAGGGTGTACATGTTAATTCCTTTAGCCTCTCCTCATAGGACATTTTATGTAGACTGTGTACCATCTTGGTAAACACAGAAACACAGAAAGTGATGGTAGATGGGGACCAAAGATCCATCTAGTCTGCCCTGATCCCTACCCTCTCCTCATAATTTACTTACTACTATCCCTCTGTGTCTATCCTCTGCTGATTTGAATTCACTGTTTTAGAATTAACAACCTCAGCAGGTAGGCCATTCCATGGGTCAATCACCCTTTCTGTGAAGGACTTGCACATGTTACCACTGAATCCTCCTCCTCTTAATTTCAAATCGTGGCCTCTTGTCCTTGTGGAGCTATTGACAAGAAAAAGATCCTAGATTTGTACAATGTTTATACCCTTTAGGTACTTGAATGTCTCTATCATATCCCCCCCCATCTCTACATTGCTCCAGGGAGTACATGTTTAGCTCCTCCAAACTGGTCTCATAAGTCATGTCATGGAGCCCTTGGATAATTTTTGTTGCCCTCTTCTGTACTGTTTCTAATCTATCCATATCCTTTCTGAGATGAGACCTCCAGAACTGGACACAGTACTCCAGGTGGGGCCTTACCAGGTACCTGTATAGTGGCAGGATCACCTCTTTCCTTCTGCTTGTGATGACTCTTCCTATGCATCCTAGCATTCTGCTAGCCTTTTGTGCTGCTTTTCGCATTGACTGCCTACCATCAAATTGTCTGAAATGATACCTCCCAGGTTCCTCTCCTGCTAGGTGGATGCTAGCCTCTCCCCCCCAATAGTAGCATGTCCCTGGATTGTTCCTGCCCAAGATGCATAACTTTGGTATCCCGCCTTTGGACTGCCTCCATCCTGTCTATGTCCTTCCTGAGATGTGTCCTCCAAAACTGGACAGTACTCCAGGTGGGGTTTTACTAAAGACCTATATAGTGACAACACCACTTCCCTCTTCCTGTTGGAAATACCCCTACCTATATATCCCAGCATCCCACTAGCTCCTCTGATCGTTTTGTGGCATTGTCTGGCCACCTTCAGGTAATCCGATATGATTATTCACGGTCTCTTTCCTGCTTGGTGGCTGCTAGCATCTCTCCCCCAATTTTGTACTGCACCCCCCAAGTTTCTGTGATCGAAGTGCATTTTTTTGTACTCTTTTGCATTAAATCTTAACTGCAAATTTTTGACCACTCCTCCAGTTTTTTCAAGTCTCATTCCATCCTTTGCACCCCCTTGGGAGTGTTTGTCCTTTTGCAGATCTTGGTGCCATCCACAAAGAGGCAGACCTTCCCCTCCAATTCCTCTGCTGTGCCACTAATGAAGACAATAAAGAGGACTGGCCCCAGTACTGACCCATGCAGTACTGCACTGGTCACACTCCCCTCCTCAGAGCAAACTCCATTTACCACCACCCTCTACCTCCTATGCCCTAAGCAGTTTCTTACCCAGGTTGCCACCTTGTTGCCCACCCCCATGCTACCCAACTTGTATGCTAGCCTCCTATGCAGAACAGTGTCAAAGTCCTTATTGAAGTGCAAGTAGGCCACGTCCACTACCCCCCCAATCCAACACTATGGTTATCCAGTCAAAACAAAATCTATGAGATTTGTTTGGCATGCCCTCCTCTCCATAAAGCCATGCCGCTTCAAGTCCCGCAATCCATTGGATTCCAGGTGTTCCATGATTCTTTCCTTTAATACTGTTTTCTTCAGTTTCCCCAATACAGATGTCAGGCTGACAGGCCTGTAATTTCCCACATCCAACTTGCTACCGATTTTGTGAAATGGGACTATGTCCACCCTTCTCCAGTCCTCCAGGACCACACCGGTCTCCAGTGAACTGTTGAACAAGTCTGTCAGGGGTGCAGCTAGCACCACCTTGAGTTTCTTTAACACTCTTGGATGCACCATGTCTGATCCCATGGTGTTGTACACCCTTAGCTTAGTAAGGCCCTTCCTGACCCTCTCCTCAAAAATTGACTAGTGTCCATTGCCTTCTCCCAACCTCTTTTGTTCTTAGTTGTGGTCCCTCCCCTTCCCCTTCTACTGTGAATACTAATAGAAATATTTGTTTAGGATATTTGCCTTTTCTTGGTCCTCCTCAGTATAGCCCCCTGCCTCCTTTATTAACCATGCAATCCCTCCCTTGGTCTTCCTTTTCTCGCTGATATATCTGGAAAATGCCTTGTCCCCCTTTGATACTGTCTAGCTATTTTTTTCCTCAGCTTACGCTTTTGTGCTCCTTACTGTCTTACCTGCCTCCCTTGATTTCCCCAGATACACTTCTCTGTCCTCCTCTCTCTGGGTCTCCTTATACTTCTTGACTGCCAGTGTTTTTGCCCTTACCTTTTATGCCACTTTCCTTGAGAACCATAATGGTCTCCTTCTTCTTTTGCTTATTTGACTGATGAACAAGTTGGTAGCCTTTACTATGCTCTCTTTTATTCTGGCCAATTTTCTCCCCACTCCCCTCGACATCTCCCCCCACCAGTTCTTCTTGGATGCATTCCCCCAGCTCTGTAAAATCAGCATTTCCGAAATCCAGGTCCCTTGCCTTTGTGCAACTGGATTCTGCTATTGTTCTTATAATAAACCATATTGTGCAATGGTCATTGGTCCCCAGATAACTCCCCACTCTGACATCTGCCACACTGTCTCCATTCATAAGTCCCAGACCCAGTATTGCCCGACACTGAGTGGGTACACTGACCAGTTGCCTGAGGAATTCCCCTTGCACAGAGTCTAAGATAGTGCTGTTCCTAGCTGATGCTGCAGCAGATAGACTCCACTCTACATCTGGAAGATTAAAGTCCCCCACTAGCACTACCTCCCCCTTTTTATCCATTTTGCCTACATCTTCCAGTATCTCTTTGCCTATTTCCTCTCACTGTGTCACAGGCCTGTATACCACTCCCATGTGAATGGTGGCTCTATTTCCAGACTGGAGGTTGATCCACAACACTTCAACCCCCATCCTCTCTGTACCTCCATCGCTTTGATGTTTTCCTTAACATAAAGCACCACTTCCCCACCTTTCCATCTGACCCTGTCCCTTCTAAACATTGTGTAGCCAGGAATTACCATGTCCTACTCATGGTTGTTTGTGCTCCATGTTTTGGTGATGGCCACACTATCCAAGGCTGCCTCAGCCATGGTTGGTAGCCTCCAGATCTGGTATCTTATTTACCAGACTTCTAGCATTGGCACACATAGCTGTCCAAATGTTGATAGTCATATTTTTGTCCCTTTTCATGTTGTCTAGTTGTCCCCTTTCTTCTCTTTTGCAAACTGCCTGCTTCATGTTCCCCCAGTAATTCTCTACCTGAGGAGGGTTGGCAGTGGGTTCTGCAAAAACAGTAACCCTGTGGCTGGGCCAGGGAGCTTTTTCCTGCCATAGGGAAAACTTTGGCTATGAAAGGCAGACAGAGGAACCACCCCCAGCAGGGGAGATGGAAGGCAAAAAAAATGTTGTAGAAAAACCTGGTAGCCAACTGAATGATGACTTTGTTCAGCCTGATCAAGGTATATCCCTTTGAACAGCGTATATCCATGAGAGACGAGCTGCCAGACAGGAGAAAAAACAATATGGGAAAAAAAAGAATCTGTGTATCAACTCTCAAATCTATTGCTTAAAGGCAGCACAAGTTATACACAGCCAAATATTCCAAAATAACATTAGTAATTAAAGTTGAATTTCATGAACTTTTGTGGAACTGTGAAATGTTGTGATACTTTTGTCGAAGTCATGTTCATACATTTTGCCCAGTCATACATGTGAGTTGCCATTGTGGAGGAAGGTAAAGGCAGGGTAATGTGTCAATAAGGTAGCAGTCTTAGGAGGCTCCATAGTAAAAGTATAGTGGAGCCAAGTGTCAATCACTATTGTGTTATGAACCATGAATAATAGTCATGGACATCACTGTGCATGACCCTGAATTCTTGCAATATGCCAGATAACCACCAGCACTCACTGACTTAATGACTTGTGGAAGCACATGCACGTAGAGCATTGTTTTTGTGCAATGCCACCTGCTGCATCTTTAACAACCCTATAGATAACAATGAATATTTTTACTATTTGAAAATAGTGGTACCAAGTGATGCCAAGCCTTACAACTAGTTGTGATTTAGGCCATTGTGACAGAAGTATCTGGATATCTTCAGTCATGTTGGAGCATGATGCTGGGCATCACTGTTGCAGTAGTGTTGTTGGGTATTGCAGAGCCATGATGCTAGTGCAGATAAGGTGATTCAGTGGCGATAGGTGCTATGTAAAAGTTATATTCCACAAGTGGAATTCTAGTGGCATTACCTATTATGTATCCATGAATTTTTGAGCAAATTTTGCCAATTAGTAATTTCTAAAGTACCAACAATAAATGTTAACCTAGTAAACTAAATGTATTCAGCTTAATTAGATTAAAGGACGTATTTACTTTGGTATAGATGCCAAATCTTGAGAATATACCTGCAATAGCAACAGAGCTATAAACATCCAAATATTTTAAAACATTTCACACAATCAAACAAATCAATTGTTAACTTTTGAATACATGTAGCTTACAATTTACATATCCAATTACCTCTATTTAGCAGTTTCTATGACTCTACCAAGAAAATATGCATACACATTTTTAATCATTTCGCTACAAAGGTGGCTAGGTTGTAAGCACAGAAATATTTTCCAAAATGTTCACATGAATAATAAATGACCTTACTTTGAACCACTATACCTTGCCCACCACTCATTTAAATAGTATGAAACTTGACATCTCTTTATGGGTGTGGCCACACAATATGCATGCCAAATGGCAGCTCTCTAGCTGAAACACTGGCTGAGTAATGACCAATTAAAGAATTTCAGAAAATTCTAAACAAATTTGCGAAAGATCATGAAAGTTCTCCGAATTTTGTGTAAATTCCCTGAAATTAGAATTTGCTAATTTTACCCAGCTCTATTTATGTCTGAAGTCTTTCCTTTTTCCGTTTGCTAATTATTTTCATTCTACCTGACAGTGCACAGTGGGAACTGCTTAACACTATTCCCTGAAATCTGTATCTAGTGCACTTCTTCTTTATATTTAATCAGTGCTGTGGCATCACAAATGAGCAACTAAACAGAAGGTGAGTGGATCTGCTTAGGCTGTTCTGATATGACAATGAGTGAATTCACTTTGCTGATGATGCATGAAAAATAAAAGCACCAACCCCAGTTACACATTCCAAAGAATCATTAGGAGATATTCTGCCAAACATTACTGCATCAGGCAAAATATCTTCTAGCCTGTGAAAGAGAGAAAACAAGGACTTCAGACTAAACAGAACAGCCAGCTACCTTTATTAGTAAATTAAGCAATAATGCATGACAGGGTGTGTGTTGTGCTGGGATAACATCATGCCTGGGGTGATTAGGCACAAGGCCGCAGGCCGAGTGTGACTAATCACCCAAGAAGTGACGTTATCCCAGCACAACACACACCCTGGAGTGCATTATTGCTATTATACAATGGCTCGTTTGTAAAATTTAATAAAAAATTGATTGAAAATATGTTTAAAATGTGTTTTATTACTGAATTTTTCCATTGAGTAGGAATACATAATGGAAAAGTAGTGCAGTTCTATTGTTTTATCATTAGGTGGTGGTGCTGCATTTGATTCTTGACTTCAATGCCCCCGCCCACCACGCGTCACACCACACACACACACACACTAAAGTAGTGCAGTTCTATTGTTTTATCATTAGGTGGTGGTGCTGCATTTCATTCTTGACTTCATCGACCCCCCCCCCCGCGCCACACCACACACACAGAGACACACTCATTAGGAATGTGCATTTTCAGTTTTGTAGTTATATTACGTGTCTCTGTTGTTTAACTCCGTTTCCCGCTTTTGTCCCCTTGAAGTTGTAGATTGCCCACACACACACAAAATGGTCTCAGAATTGCAGCTTCACCCCCCAGTTCTCATCCTCGCAAACGGCAATCGAATAAGCAAGTGAAGCACAGTATGCTTCTGTAATGTATGCGCGCTCACTCTTTTGAGGTGAAGTGTGGGCAATGCTGTTGAAGGCAGTTTGGATTTAAAGTTTGCGGTCGTCGAATGATGTTGAAGGCAGTTTTCATTTTAAGTTTGCGCTTGTCGTCCACATTGAGCCCCCGTATCCTGTTCATCTGTTTCCTGGATGGTGAGTTTATAGCGAGAGAAAATTGCAGAAAAAGCAAGTGAATGGAGCAATGAGTGAGTACATGGACTCGTAGCATTGTAAGCAGAGCACCGGCTGCGAACAGTGAAGTCGATCGCACTGGCAGCTTCATGTGACATTGTTTTGTTTTTAGTTTGTTGAAGAGATCACGGGAATAATTGTGTTAGATTTTGTGGGGCTTTATCTTGTGCCATTTGTTAGGGGTTTTGGTGAGTTTGTAAGCTTTTGAGAAGGTTGGATTTAAAAAAAAAATGATGAAGTACAGTACTGGCAAACTTCACTTCTGACATGCCAAGTGTGGGCAACTTGTAAATGGCCATCGGAGTGATTTTTTTGACATTTGATGCAGCCATGTGTGTGTGTTGGGACTAGACCCGTGATGTTGTACTGGGATAACATCATGGGTCCAGTCCAGGTCTGACCAATCAAGAGTTCAGGAAATTTTTTGCCCTTGTATAATACTTTTTTCTGAGTTGTGCACTAGTTCTTTAATGTGGTGTTCTCTGACACCAGACATTAACTGTCTGAAAGTAAAAAAATAAAGTACCCATTCAGAAAATACTTTGTGTTCAAATCACTTACTCTTACAGCTTGACAAGCTTCAGTTAATACTGTATAATGGTGACATGCCACTGTTTTCTGCGATGTGCCCATGTTGTTGAGTGGTATTCCTCATCTGTGTGCCAAAGCATTGGAAGGCATCATTGTGGAAGGCCAGGAATGCTGCTTCAGTTAGGGTCACTGTGTGAAAATGAAAGCTGTTACAGAAAAAAAGAAAAAATGAACATTGTTTTTGTAAGTTGCTGTATTTTAATTTTATTTAACTAGGAGGTCTGATTGAGATTGGAGTCCCTTTTTACAAGATAAACATAACCATTAAGGAAATAAAGTAGCAAATACAAACATATATTGTACAGACAACAAAACAACCCTACAGATCAACAACACAGTTAAATGGATTAGTGATACATGCAATAATGACAATAACATTATTCTCTAAAACAAGGGCAAATGTCAACAGATTGACTGGACAGTTATGTTTTAACTTTCAATGTTTTAGATTCCCTTAGAAAAATCAGCTTTCAAGTGTTGCATGATTTTGAAGATTATTCCATGGTCATGGAGCAAAATGACTGCATACCCATCACTAAGCAAACTTTGAATACTATCAAATGCTGTGATGGCTACAGATTTTGTTGATGTGTAACCACCACCACCCCCACACTACTTTGCACAGTAAGCTACCCCTTTGGTAACCTCAACTTGGCACCCAAACTACTTTCGACAATTGGTACCATCCCTAGCTTTGGGAATGTATATCAAGCTCATTATTTCTAGACGTCAGAAAGAGGTGGGGGTGTACAAAAGCAAAACTACAAATGACCAAAACTAAACCAGGTCCTGAGGAAAGAACTTTTTGCTAGGGCTATGCTAGGTCTGTACTTTTGGAGGTGTACCCAGTAATTCCACACAGGAAGCAGTAACATGAATGTCCAAACCAGGTTGGGGTTCTAGAGTGTGACTTTATTCCAAAGATGGTACACTAAAGTAAAGGTGGACCCCCAAGGTTTACACATCGTGGCACAAGGCAATGGCAGAACAACAGAAATCTGTATTGGACAGAAACTCTACATATTCTGTATGTCATAGGACCTTGAATTCTCTTCAGCAGCAACAGTCTCAGCTGAACACACATTTTCTTTTAGTAGCACTGGCAACAAAGGAGCACATTTCCCATATGGCATAAGACTTAACATTTTGGCAATGTGCCAAATGGCCACAATGGAGCACACTAGTGCTCAAAATAAGAACAATCCACACCAGGGGGTAAACTTTCTCTTCAGGCATTGGCCACCATGACCTGAATAACCAGGTGCCCTTATAGAACCTGTAGTGCTGAACTGGTCACTCCAGATGGGGGGCTGCCCACCTTTTGCTTCCACATCCATACCCAGCCATTCTTTCAGAGTTACACCTCAAAACTTCTGGTAAAACAAAAATATGCATCTTGTAATGACTTTCACAGCCTGCATAAGACAACACTACTTCTGAGTGTAGACCTAAAGTCCTGAGCAATGTGCCAAGTCTCTCTGGGGACCCCACGATTGTCAGCCACCTTTAAAAATATGAGAGCAGTCTCAACTTAGAATAGAAATTGGCGTATATTTCCCTTTATCAGAGTATACCCCAAAAACAGGTACTTTCCTCTGGGAAGCACAAAGTCAGATTACTCACGGTTGGTAAAAACAAACATGCAGCTTCAATGTCCTGGATCAAAATAGGGGATTGCTCCTTGGATCCATTCTAGCAGTCATTTTCCATCTCTCAGGGGATGGAAAATCAGGAACTCCTGTTCTAGACAACGATTTCCACCACTTCTCTTGGCAGGCAGATGTTTCTCAGACTGAGGTGAGAAACTAGGCTCTCCTCACAGATCCCACACTGCAGCTCTCATCCCTTCAACTGCTCACTACAGACTCCAACTAACAACTAACACAAGATTCTAAAACTCCCCACTCACAGCCAGCTGGTACGGCTTATGCTGCTACGAGAGTTCTAAATGACATCATCTTTCTCCTCTCAGCTGAGACCAAGTAAACAGAGAGTGAGTAGGTGAAAACCCATTTAACCAGTTATTCACCAGCTGTCTTTCCTAACTAGCACTGACACTGATGGGATTCTAGTAACCCCAGGGGACTGGGTGGTTACAGATGTATGGGATCACCACAGAAAACAGTACACTACCCCTGCTTTAAGTGCTCAGATTGAGAGGCATGAGATGATAACTCTTGTGGATACTTATTACCCAACGATAGTTGACATTAAATGCATGATTCCTCCACACAGGTTAATTAAGTCGGCTACATAAAATTACAGTACAACCCACTGGGAAGGAATACCAAACTACTGTGGTCCCAACTGGAATAGCCACCCCCCAGGTCCCACACAATGCAACAACAGTTGATATAATCCTAACAATCTATGTAAACAACCAGGAAGTAACTCAGATATAAAACATGCAACTGTAACAGGGGGTTAGTAACAAAGGAGTTTAGAAAGGAGAAGAGTTAATGCAAGCAAATCATAATAATGCCATTTGTTCAAGCTCCACTTCCCCATTCCTGCACCAGTACCAGTTAGTTTCAGTTGCACCTTGTCTCTAAGGGTGCTCTTGTTGTTTCACTGGATACCTAGCCATTGGAACAATGCAAGCCTATCACTTGCTGGTGAAGGAAACACACATTTATCTGACAGTGAACAGTTTGTACTCCAGTGGCTCATTTGCCTGTTTGCAATCCAGAAAGAACAATTAATGCTTGGGCACTGTTGTCCAAAAGTCTATGCAGCTCGGAACAATCTATATGTTTTTGCAAGACCAAGGCTCTGTGTACCTTCACTGGGATAAGCAGGATTTTACCCTTCTGTGCATTCCTTGCTGGATACCCAGGCTCCTGTCTGCAGCACTGGCCAGTCTCCAATAGCCCCTCAGCTCTCTCTGCTTTTTGCTTTCTCTGCTACCTGTACAGATCATCTGTGTGCCCTCCATAAGTCACTTTAGGTGTTCAGGTGAATATCAAGACTGGCAAGGTTGCCTTCCTTGCAGTGAATCCCCAAGACAACTCCATCACTACAGTCATCTAGCTATAGTGCTGTGTGATGGCTTCTATGCCCCTTAGGTTCAGTCACTGCTCAGACCTTTCAAGAATGTTCTGAAAAAATCTCTCTCTACAGTTCACTGAGGACTCAAAAGCAGTGCAACTCCTCTGTACAGACTGATTCTTGCAGTTGTTTTTTGGTGTTCCTCTCTTTCTTTCAGCAAGTAGCAGCCTCCTCCAATTTTGGCATTTCAAGCCCAGCAATCACTTCAGATTTTTGGCTGTGGAAGCCTGAGGCAGGCCTCCAGACAATGACAGTCAGTCAGCATTTCTGCCTCTAAGGTGTCTCAGATGCAGGTACACTGTGGTTCTGAAACAGCTCTTGCTGTCCACTTGATCCAGCCCTCCCATGTTATGACCATCTGTCAGTCATGGGGATGGGGGTGTTTGTCTGGCTGAACATAGATAGTGGATTGGCCTTTTCACTCCTGGGTAAATTATTGAGGTCCTTCTCTAGTTCATGAACTCCTGTGTCTTCCTTACAGTCTTTCCTTAGCCTGATTAGATGTGCACTAACACCTACCCCTGCTCTCATACTGAGAGGGGTCAGGGGTCACAAGATAGCACTGGCCAGTAGTTCTTGTGGAACACTGGCACCAGATTCCTTTCTTCAAGGGGTTCCTGTCCTCGCACATATACGTGTGAATATAAGACAACAGAAGGCTAGTGCCAGTATCAGTTGTCCCCACTACAATGTGGAAGTAACAGAGTTACTAACCTCTAAAAATCTATCTAGTTTTTGTTTAAAGACCCTTCAGTGAATGTGCATGTATGCACAGATGTATCCTGTCAGTGTGTCTTGTCAATCAGTGGAGTCAGAGATTTTGGTAAGCATCATTGCTTACCTCCATTGGCAGCAGAGAAGCTATGTGTGGTTATAGTGACACTCCTCAGTGGTGCAATCAGAACTTGAAGACAAGCACTCCCATTAACTCCCATGTACAGTGCTGATGCTAGTCTCACGGAAGCACAGGGAGCAATGTGGTGATGGCCACCAGCTATGGCTCCACGGAGCCTAGAGTAAGCCCCCACTCTTTGGAGGGGTCACATTAGTATATATTAACAACATATAGTAAGGTTTAGAGGTATCTTACCCAACAGTGCCTCATAAGGAAAAATGTGCCAATGCTTCATACTTTGCTCAGATAAAAAAGTGATGTCAGGCAGCACACACACTGACAGGAACACAAGGCTGAGTCTGAAATCTACATCTAGTAGTCATAATAAATCTGAGTACAGCATGATGCAAAGTATCAAAGTTTTTGAAACCATATTGGTAGATTTCTGTAGAGTATGCCTTTATTTTGAAATAATAGTAGAAAATAACTAACTTTTCAATTTTTCCTTTTTTGTTTGAGTTGAAATTCATATTAAATTGGGGAATCATGTAATTAAAGTAATTACTGCTGCTTGAGTTACAAACTAAGTATCTAACTGTGCTTAAAGTGTTAGCTGCCTGTAGCAATGTCTACGACTGGTCTGCAAGATTTTTGAATGCTTCGTTGTGTGCTCTGGGTATATTTACTTTGTTTAGTTGTTCATGTAATTCTTTGCTTGCTTTGTACAGTTTGTTTTGTCCAGTGCCTTTGTTTTTGTTTTATCCACAATACTCTGTTTTTTGGAAACTCTTGAGGCGATTGTTTTATATTTTTCTTGGTTTCAGTTCCTTCCAATCTGGGTTTACCCTAGTTCAGAAAATGTGCTTACAACATTTTGCCTAACCACCTCCCCACCACCTACATCCTCTTTGTTTAATCTCTCACCCTCACTATTAGGTTCTACAATGTTTCTTCTATTTCCATTTGTTCCATATGATTTCTTCCCATTATATATTTTTTCTTTCTTCCTCTTGCATCCAGAATACAATAGTAACAATTTTGTATATTTGATTGTAATATTATCACAAGCACCTTCTGGATACTTGGGAGTTCTGAATCATCAAATAGGGCCTTATTTAAGGACACGCCTTTCTGTCTGCTTTGGCCATGGCCCCTGAGGAAGATCAGGTGAACAAAGCCTCAGGGCTAGTGGTAGACAGCAGGAGACCGAGTTGGGGTTCTCCCCTGTGAATGTTTGGTACTGTATGCAGTGGGACACAGAGCACATTTGCTTATATAGCATTTAATAGTTTTTTGTTTTTTTTAGTTTTAGTTTTTACCTCATTTTTCTCCTGGACCAGGACACCAGCAGACAAGTACGTATGCGTGCGTGGAGGTGCATGCACATGCTGGGCACTGGCTCAGCCCCTTCCTTTCCACCCCTTGCTATCATTGCCACCTCCACCCTCCTATGCTTCCCAGTGGACCTCCATCCCATGGGAGTGGAACTATGGGGGGTGTGGGCAACCACCACAGGAGGGGAGAGCTGCCCTGCGGCTGCTAGATCCAGCTCCATCCCTCCCACACCAGCTCCCTGACAACCTGAGGTCATTCCCAAACCCAGGTCACTGGTGTGGCACCAGGTAAGGCATCCAGCGCCTCAGCCCTCAGCACCACTGGGCCGGCCTAGCATTTAAATGTTTTTGACTTGCAATAAATTTGATCTCAAGTCAAACTGATGTCTGGGCATGCAGTTCTCTTTGGCCTCCTGCTGCAGATTAAGTGCTACCTTTCTGGATTTCTAGGGTTCTATTTAGTTGGCTACCAAGGTGAGCACTGCAGCTTCTTCAAAAGCACAAGCTTCAGTTTGAAAGTTTGCTCTCAATTTCCTTTAATCTGGGTTTACTTTAGCCCCAAAAATGTGCTTTTTGACTAACCACCCTCACCTTCATCCTCTCTTTTTAATTCTCTTTCTTACCTGCACTATTGGGTCCCCCCCCATTCTCCTTCTATTTTCATTTGCTATCTTTCTACCCATTATATATTTTCTCTTTCTCCCTCTAGACTCCATTCTTCCATCCTCCTCTACTCTTATTTCTTAGCTTTTCTTTATTTTCTCTCTCTGCTTTCTCTTCCTACCAAATGTTCCTTCACCCTTTTACCCACTTCTCTTTGACTTTCCCCTCTTCCTTCCACTTGTCTGACAGTTTGCCTCAGTAACTCCCCTATCTCTCTACTCCTTTCTGTCTCCTTTTGATGTCCTCTTCTCTTTTTTGTATGATGTTATTTCACCTTTGTCATTACTGCTCCTCCTCCTCATGCCCTTTCCCTCTACCCTCTTCCATCCTGCCCCTCTCTGCCCCAGTCCCACTGCCCATCACACACTTCTCAGAGACAGTCCTCCTATGTAGCAGCCTCTTTTCATCCCCTTTTGTTAATCCCGTAGACTTGTGGAGAGCAACCTGCCACTACCCACTCAACTCACTCCTCCTCCACTTCTCTCCTCACTGTAGAGCATCCCAGTTCTTAAAACCCATCACTGCCTCAGTGCATAATTCTGTTACCCCCTCTTTCACTCACTACCTCACTGCTCCCCAAGGGACTGAGTGTAGTTCATGACAATGGCTGGAGCCTACACTAAAACTGGATTCACTAAGGATGCGTGTTGACTCAAGAGTATCATTCAGATGTTCCTGTCAACTCTGAATCTCGGATCTCTATCAGGATCAGAGATACAGCTGTCTCCATTGTTGGCAATGCTGCACACAGGCAGGATCATGGTACATGAGGGTGTGCTGTGGCTATGTATGTTCACCTCTTAGTCTTATATGTGATATCATACATTAGCTTGTCATCCCTTCCTCTCACAAACTCCCCCAGTGTAAGTTCTCCTTCCTTTCCTCTATACCCAGTATTCATTACAGGCACCAACTTCCACCCTAGAACCATCCCTGACTCTGTTGATGACATCCTATTTTGTCGCTTCACATTCTCCTCCCCCATCGAGCTGTTGATCATTGGAGAACAACATTAGTTGCCTATCACCTTCTTCTAAAAAAAAACAACTACCAATTTCTGGATCTCAGCTTCTCCCAAATCATCATTGAACCCCCTTCCACCAGAATCCACATTCTACCAACCACACTCTCATAGATATGGTCCCCTATGCATACCCTGACCACAGAGTAGAATCTGGCATCCTCCTGTCATCCTCAGTGACCAAAATGTCTGCTGTGTCTAAAAGTTCCTTCATGCTAAGGCTCTCCATAAGTACCTCTGTGGCATATTTTTTGTGCTATTCAACACTTATGCCCTGCTTGATGTTCTAAAGGCCACTGACTGGTCCCCTATCTCTATAGCAACTAACATAGATGCATTACTCTTGTTCAGCTCCAAATTATCTAGCATCGGGGACTGTACCCAACCCCCACAACCTAAAGAGGTAACATAATCATGGCTTCAACCTTCACTGGTTATCCTAAGACCTAATTACTCTTTAAAAGACGGAGATTCTGCATTGTATCTGCTTAAACAGCACCTTTTCTAGTACTCACCTTGGCATCCCAAAATGATCCTTAGGCCCCTCTGAGCTGCAGTGTGTATTAACCAAATTTTTTGCATTAGCTGGCTTTAGGGGTGTAAGGGATCATATTTTGGCATGTAAAGCTGATAGCCTGATCCCTTCCACTTCCCTGTTCAGAGGCATGTCCGCACACTTTCATGCTTTGTGATGTAACAGCTGGGTGAGTGTAGGAGCATGGGCATGTTTTTCATTGACTTTAATGGGGCTTCCTTTTAAGCCACAGTTTTTGATATTCTAAATGCTTGATTTGTACAAATCAAAGCCACTGCTTAACTAAGACTGGCATTCTTAGTTGAGCAGTAGCCTTGATTCGAACAAATCAGGCAATTAGAATATCAAAAGCCATAACTAGAAAAAAAGGCCCTATTGAAGTCAATAGATTGCCCCCCCCGCTCTCCCAACTATTGCCTCACAAAAGGTGAGAGTGTGAGGGTGTGTCTCTGAATAAGGAAGTAGAACAGATTGGACTCTTGGCTCCACAGAGCCAATATATGATCCCTACAACCCCCTGAAGCCAGCTAATGAAAAAATCTGTTGACTCATTCACTCTACAGGAGCTCTTTGACAGTTCCACCACTTGTGTCCTGTATACTCTTAATACTGCATCCTTGGCCTTTCTAAGCAAATTGAAGCCATAATAAGCATGCCACAAACAAATGTGAACACCTCATGAACCATAAGTGCTACACACAAAATATGAGTGGCAAAGTTGTTCAGCACAAAATTACCTTTCTAGTGGTGCTGTGCAATTAATTATAAGCAATTAATTTTTTTCCATATTAGTTGAAATAGCAAAAAAAGTGTTTTTTTGCAATAAAAAATTAACATAAGCCATTTTTGGTAGGAAAATATGTAATACATAAACACCAAATTAAGCATCCATACATTAGCAATTTTTCTAATATAAAACATGTATTTTTTCCCATTTTATTCAAGAAGCTTAGGTGAGGCTTGAGGTTAAAATGTCAGCCACACACACCATCCCATAAACAAATGTGAATAACTCCTGAAGTATACATGATACACACAAAATATCAGTGGCAAAGTTGTCCAGCACAAAATTACCTTTCTAATGGTGATATGCAGTCAAATCTAATCAATTCTGTTAGCAAATAACACAGAGAAATAGTGTTGATGACTGGAAATGTATACAGGGCACACAAGAAGTCTTTGTCTGCCAACTGACGTCATTGTGGGAGACAAAGGGGATGATATGGACGCCACATACGGGTGTTTCCAGGAAGTAATGTAGCCTGCAACTCAGAAGGGCCTAAGGATCGTTCTGTTGCTCTGGGGTGGGGAATTTGAGGAAGAGTACAAAATGTGATCTTTAAGGCATCTGGCTCCTCAGAGGATCTACTGCAGTGTAAGTAATTCCACAATGCCAGTTTCAAGGGTTTTGGGGAAGCCAAATAAAATTATTTCACTTCTAACATTCAGAATAACCTAAGGTCCCTCACAATTCTAGAATGTTACACATTTTACATAGAAGCAAAGAAACATAGAATGTGATTGCAGTTAAGGGTCATTTGGGCCTCCCAGTATGCCCATATTGTCTTTTTCTGTAGGCCACATTTGATCTACACTGCCAATCCTTCCCCCCCCCTTCCTTATCCCTGCAATTCCCTTGTGCTTGTCCCAGGCATTTTTGAAACCTTCTGCTGTTTTCATCCCCACTACTTCTGCTGGGAAGCTCTTCCAGGGCTCCACCACTTTCTGTGAAGAAGCACGTCCTTACATCCCTTTTGAATTTACACCCTCCAGCTTCATATAATGTCCCCTGGTTATAGAGTACCTTTTTCTCTGAAAAATACTCCCCTCCTGTACTTTATTAACCCCTGTTAGGTATTTAAAGGTCTCTATCATGTCACCCCCTCCCACCTCTCCTCCAGGGTGTACATGTTAAGCTCCTCTAGCCTCTCCTCATAGGACTTTTGATGCAGACCCTGCACCATTTTAGTTGCCCTCCTCTGGACCACCTGAACTCCTCTGTCTATCTCCTTCCAGAGATGTGGTGTCTGGAACTGGACACAGTATTCTAGGTGGGGTCTTATCAGTTATCTGTACAGGGTCAACACCACCTCCCTCTTTCTGCTGGTGATACCCCTTCCTGTGTAACCCAGCATCCGACTAGTCCTTCAGACTACTTTGCTACACTGTCTGGTCACCATTAGGTCATCCAGTATGAATATTCCTAGGTCTAAATTAGGTGTGCACCTCTGTACATATCAAGGTGTGCACCTTAACTGCACTACTGTCTGAGATGTGTACATAAGGTTCAGAAGCAGTGCACTTACAGTGTAATTTAGGTGTAGCCAATGTGCTTCTAAAAATGGCAATTAAGTGCACTTCACTAGAAGTGGAGGTCAGTGATGTAGATGATGTGTATATAAAAATGATAAACTGGTACATGTATGTGAGGTGTACACCTCAGCATGAGGTGCAGTCAGGAGGTATAGTTGTTGTATATTTAAGAAATGACAATTAGGTACACATTGGAGAGGTGTACACTTCAATCAGAGGTGCAGTCAGGAGCTATAGTGACATGCATTTAAAAATGCTAATTAGATACATGTAGTGAAGTGTACACCTCCACCAGAGGTGCAGTCATGAGGTGTAGCTTTGGTACACACATCAGTATGACCAGTGTAGCTGTAAAAAATAATAAACTCTAAACACAGGGCAGAGAGCTTGTTCAAAAGAAACAGTAACATAGATAGGGGATATGTGATGGGCGATTGTGTCATATGTGCTTTATGTTCATGGGAGGTCTGTCACCCATTGATCTCTCACTAGTGGTGCAGCCGTGACTGAAGGATCTAGGAGGCACAGACCTCAAGTGAAGATAAAACGCATATGGCATGATTGCCCATCACATATCTGCTTCATACAATGAGTGTGATGGTAAAAATAGTGCTTGTTCCCCATCTGATATCTTTATCTGACCCCAATTTCACGTAGTCACAGGGTCTCTTTTTTTAAGCGCGTCATCCTATGCTGTTAAGCTGACGTACAGATGCTTAGGCTGGCTCCGTTGTCATGGAGGTGTCACCTAGCAATCTGATTGCTAGGTAGTTTGACCATGCCAGTGCAGTTCTTTTTTTATAATCTTTTAATAACGTTTACTGCGATGGTATGTGCTGACAGGAACAAGTGTTTTTTTTTTCTAACAGGTGGCAAGCAAGGCCGTGTGGCTATTGAGGTGCGAGTCACTGCCAATACAGCTATTGCAGCCCATGCCTTCACTTGCCAACTTCTATGCTTTGAAAACAGATGTTGTGGGGTGCAAAAAAGATCCAGCTCATCACGCAGGCTGTCTGCCATTGTAACATGTTGGAGAGTGGAGCTACTGGGAGTGATGAACCTGCTTCATAACATAAATTTATCTATGAATCGGGTTCGTCAACAGGAATCATACAGCTTTTATCTTGAACATTTACCATTGTGCTCATTGTATAAAAACATACAGACTATAATCACAGAAAAAGATCAATAATGGTCCATCCAGTCTGCCCATCACAACCTAATATACCTGAGGCTTTTTATCACAATGGGGCTTTTGTCTGCACCATCCACCCCCTTTGTATCCTGTCTTACTACTACCCCATGAGTAACTAATAAGCCTTTAAATCTGTCTCAAGTGTACTTGAATCCATTTATGGTTTTGGTGCCCACCACCTCTGTTGGCAGACTGTTCCATAGCTCAACCACTCTCTGTAAAATAAAACTTTCTCACATCCCTCCTGAACATTCCCCCTCCTGCCAGCTTCCACCTGTGTCCTCCAGTTATACATCTGCTATCTCTATTGAATAGTTTCCTGCAGTTCACTTCATTCAATCCTTTTAGGAACTTGAAGGTTGCTATCATATCACCCTCCCTCATCTGACCTCAAGGAAGTACATGTGCAGTACCCTAAGCTGATCCCTGATGAAGGCATTTTTATAAAGTGATGTGCCAGGGCTATTTTCTAGCTGACTGCCTCAGTACATTGTAGCTGCCACTGTAAAACCTATGTACTGTTCTGAATGCACTGTGAGAGCACTTTGGTGAGAGGATACCACTGGGTTGTGCAATGAAAAAAAGTGGAGAAATGATACCTAACAGCTTATGAGACCTTTTCTTATAAATGAGTGCCTGGCTTATGCAGGATAAAGTCCTTGTAGGAACTGCCCTGCTGGCCCTGAATTATTTTGGGCACCCTATGCTGCACTATCTGCAGCCTGTCCTTGTCTTTCCATAGGTGATGGCTCCAGAACTGGGCACAGTACTTCAGATGTGGCCTCACCAGTGATCTATATAGAAGCAGTAATACCTCTTTTCCCCCAAACTTGAAAAAGTGTCAACAAGGGGACCACATTTCCTCACCCTAACCCCTTTACCACCCCCAGCCTGATTACAGAAATCAGACACAGACAAAAAGTGAATTCCTGTACTAAATAGATACTGCAAAAGAAGTAGTGTTTGCAGGAACAGCATTCAAAAGATAGTGTTTATACATTTTTCACTGAAGTAGTGAACCTTGCAGAAAGCACAAGAAAAGTACCAAGGAGTTACAGATCCCAACCCCCCACTAAATATACAGAACAGATACGCATGAAAAAACTTGCACACACAATCTTTTGACACTTTCTACAACATGAGCAGTGTTAACATAAACAAGGAATTGTCATACTTAAAAAAAAATATTATTTTTTACTCCATGTACAGGTACACATACAGAGTTCCAAGTGCTTCCTGGGGTCAAGCTGACAATAACCTGAAAAACACAGCAGACGATTTAAAAACCAGAGCTGTCAATGGTATCCCTACAGGTCCATGATGGATAGCTTTCCACTCAGTAACACAAGGCAGAAGTCATGGTTCAGTTGAGGTATATACTGCTAAAAGTAAAGTCTGAGAGGTGTATATGAAGTGTATACTGTTAAGTTTTTAAGGTGTAGTTGAGGTGCATTCTGCTAAATGTAAAGTTTGCAAGGTGCAGTTGAGGTGGACAGTATTAGAACGGTGTTTATAAGGTGTAGTTGAGGTGTACATAGTGTGTATGCCTCAGACAGGGTGTACCCTCCGTTCAGTTAAGGTATGTTTTAGGCCGCTCTCAAGTCTTGCTTTCAGCAGCGGTGAAGAGATTATATCAAATGTGAATCTTCAAGCACCAGACAGAGAAAGTGACAACAGCTAAATAAGCTTCTCCATGATGAATAGGAAGATGACCCAGCTTCAGCCACTAGGACACAGAACTTCAGAAAGGCTGAATTTAGAAAGAGGAAGGACCTCATGTCCTAGGGTCTGGAACAACTGCATAAGGCACGTAGTACAGAATACACTTGAGGCTCATTGAAGAAGGTGCTTGAAACAGCAGCATATGTATGCCATAAGCAATAAGGTAAAAAGGACCAAAAAGCACCCTTCCAATTCAACAAGGCCCTATGGCAACTGATCATGATAGGTTGCCTCCAAGCCAGACAAGAGTACAGAGAAGCCATGAAAGACTGCAATATTATAGTTAAAAAAGTCAAAGAAGGGGCTAGAATCCAGTATAGTAGTAGGAGCTATGGATAACACCAAAGTCTTCTTTTAAATGGAAGGTGGAATGTGAAGGAGAGGATTGAGCCCCAGAAAGCAAAGAAAGGTTGACAACCTGTGAGACACCCTGGGGTAATGTGATGGCTGAGATACTGAATGAACACGTCATTTCAGTTTTCACTTGAGGACTCTTTATGGTGGAGGGTGCTCACTGGGAGGGCTTACAGCATCACAGATTGACACAATACAGCTGCTGAACATCATGCTTGTCCTGGTAACTGACTACCTGACAAAGATGAAGCAAGAGAATCACATGGGCCAGATTGGATACACCCCAAAATCATTGTGGCGCTATGTGAACAACCGGCAGGGCCCATTGCTATAATCTTTCAGGAGTGTGTCCAGGCAGGTGTGGTTCTAGAGGACTTAAAAGTGGGCAGTTTAGTCCCCATCTTCAAGATGGGGCAGTTCAGACCCAAGTAACCACAGGCCAGTTAGCCGAACTTCAGTGCTGGGCAAGGTCCTGAAAGCCATTACCAAGGATAGAATAATGGAGCACTTGACTGAGACCGAGGATTGTGCCATTTCATCTTGGCTTTATGAGCAACAGATCATGCCAAATCAGTCTGATCACCCTTTTCAAGTGATTGATGAGGGAGTTGGACAGGACTAGGTACATGGCCATGGATGTATAGTCTATTTGGATGTCAGCAAGGCTTTTTATACTGTGGCATGTGACAAACTTCTGGGCAAAGTACAACAGTGCAGTACACATTAAACATACTCAAGGTGACCTGCTAACTGACTTGTTGACGGGAAGCTGAGGGTGTGGTGAATGGGCATTATTCTGATTGGTGAGATATATAAAGTAGTTTCTTTCTTTGACCAGAATTTGAAACACTACTGTTTACCATCTTCACTGATATGAAGCTGAAGTCTCCAGCAAATTGCTTAAGTTAACTGGTGACAGTAAGATTGCCAGTACAATGTATGCCACAGAGGATGGGGATAAACTTCATGGGAGTTTTAACGAACAGGGTGACTGGCCAAAATCCTGGAGCCTTCAGTCCAATCCAGACAAATGCAAAGTGCTACGCTTAGGGAGGAAAAACCGAGGTATGCCCAGCACACTGTATGGGGCTCAGTTTGCTGCTCTGGGGGAAGAAAAGGACATGTGGGCTATAATAGATAAGGGTCTTACATATAACAAGTAGGATGCCCCTGATGCACAAGCTGTGGAACACTATGAATGGCTGGCTTAATTGCTCTGAGCTTCTGGGTTCAAAATTCATTCACCATTCACTCTTTTTGCCATCAGTTTTGATTCAGTCTGTGATAATCTGCTACAGGACACAGCCTACAGATTCATTTACAAAGTTTCAAGATGGCTGTCTCTAATACTTCTTTTTCCTTTCAGCTGTAGCAGCCAATCTCCTTCAGGCAGGAAATGGAGGACACTGTGGGTTCCTCTGGCCTTAACACTGATGTAGGTGAGATTAAGAACATTCTTCAACATATACTTACAGAACTTACCCCATTTAAATCCACTGTAGCTGCTCTTGACAATAAAGTGCAGGATTTACAAACAAGGGCACAGAAACCTTCCTCATGTATTTTGATGGCAAGGATTACAGGCATGGAGCCTGAATCCAGGAGCTCAAGAGGATGGGAACACTCCTGTGGGCTACAGCAGAGGATGCCAAAAACAGAAGCTGACACAGTAACCTTCGATTTGTTGGCTTTCCCAAAAGTGCTAAGCACAGGGATGTCACCGGATTTCTTATCAAGGAGCTACCACTTCTTTTTAATCACACTTGGAAGTAGCCCTTAGAAATGGAAAGGGCACACCAAACCCTTGCACCTTCCCCGAAGCCTGGCGAGCAACCCAAGCCTATAACTGCCCATTTCATTTGCCATCCAGACAAGGAGCTCACCTGGCAGTAGCATGGGATAGGGGATCCCTCACCTGGAAAGGCCACAGAATTTACATTGTTTCTGACTACTCCACAGACCTAGCCCATATTCAGAAAGGCTACATGCTGGCCAATAAGATCCTGCAGGAACTCTGTATATCCTACAAGCTTCTTTACCTTGCCAAAGTTTCCTTACTCAAGAATGGAGTCCCACTTACCTTCAACTTGCCAGAAGAAGTTAATCATTTCTTTGCAAAGCAGTGGTCAGTCAAAGCCCAAGAGATACAGTGTACAAAGGGACTGGCAGGGACACCAAGCCATTCTGCCCCCCCTCCAACAAGGGTGGAGACTTCAACATTCTTCCCCTCTGGGGAGCTCTGCCACAATGGACTTGATGGACTGGCAAACTGTCCAAATGAAATGCCCTGGTCACTGATGCCATGGCTGTCAAGGACCTTGATGGTTCCCCTAAGAACAATGGATAAGGGAACACAGTGGATACCCAGTTCACTCTGCTACAAGTGCAAAATTGATCTGGGAGCTGGCACCTAAAATACCCAGGACCTCCAACAGACCCGCTCCAGATCTACAGTCTACTAGCCCACTGGAGATCCCAGACAATGACACCATGGCACCTCATCAGAACAATGCTTATAATCTTTCCTGGGTGGACCATACGGTCCAGGCTTTGGATTCTGACCCATCAGTCGGTCCACTGACAGGTACTAAATGGGAGGCTAAGCAACTAGACTGCGCTACTTGACTGTTAGCCACCTGATGCATACTCTTTCTTATTTTTTTTGCTTTGTATTTGTTGCTTATTGTATACACTGGCTTTCATTGCACTTATGAAGTCCTGTGATAATTTCATTTAAGGGAACGAATGGAATACTGCTGTCGAATAGGGGCCCCCTCGATACCTGCATATCCCCCCTCTTGTTTGTTGAAATCACCCCCTGAAATCTCATGTATAAGATACTAACCTCCTTTGTTTTCTGCAGTTACCTGCTAGCAGTTCCTCTGTGTGCTACTGATCTTGGTCAGTTTTTGCTTGCCCATTTCCTATCTTTCACCCAGTGATTCATGCAACATTCTAGCTCCCTCAAGGTGCTGTAGATTTTTAATTTATTACTAGCACTGGTTTAATTCACAGCAGGCATATTTCCTTAACTGAGGCAGAGGTACACCTTCATGATGAGATGGGGCAGACCAGCGTGAGGAGCTCCAGATCATCAGGTCAGTTATTAGCTGCCAACCTGCTAGAGCCACCACATCGACATTAGCTCAGCCTGGCTTGGTCAGCTCCCTCCAATGACTCTCCCTTCCCCCTGCATATTGAGGGATCCTCTGTCCTGAATTTCAGCTGGTCAGTCCTGTCGCTATGTACCTTAGTTATTTATTTATTTATGGCATTTTGATGACTGGGTTTGCACACTGAGACCAGGGGTCCCTTTTTCAGGGGTGACCCGGATTTAGTTACATACAGTAAAAACAAGCAGTTCTTGTCATAGTAAATTACACAACACAGAAGTGAGACATCAAGAAAGGCATGAGGTAACATACTAATGCAGAGGAAAATTAATTACAACATCAGGTACACTTTAGCGCAGAAGGTTATAGATAATGGTTGGTGAGATGAATTTTGAACTTGTGGTTTGCATTCTTAGGGATCCATCCATTTCTGCCGCATGAGAGTGCCGCACAAACGTGCACGTGTTCATGCAGCTTTTTTGCTTCACAGTGCATTTCATTCTTCCATTACTTGTAAACAGACAATTCTGTTGATTGCCTCCTCCCACATTTACTTGATGTTCTGGCTGACTGAGTTGTACAACCCTCCCAGTCTTGTGCTCCACTCCCCCAACCTTATGACTCCGTGTTCATTTGGGGCACTTGGAGGTTGCTCCTACCATTCTTCCCCACATCCCTTACCCCACTTAATGACTGCAACCAGAGGGAACATCCAGTTTCAATCACCATGGCCCCAAGCATGGTTACTGCTACCCCACGTTTGGAGCAGGTGGAGTATCCCCTGGCTCCACACTGAACATGGCCTTTTCCCCTTTCCATAAGTCACCAGTTCTTCTCCTCTCTTCAAGTACATCAGGGCCCTGTTCCCCCTATATAGTGTGGGCATCTGTGTACCTTTCATGGCCAGTTTTTATCTCTGCCTCAGGTCTGGCATTAATTAGGTCTCTTTCCACCCAGGCTGGACCTATATCCTATCTTGGACTAACCAGTTCCCTGTCTCCGTCCCGCTTTCCTAGTGGTGGCTCAATCAGCCCCTCTTTCCACACTGTTATGACATTGTTGCTGCAATCTCCTCTGCTTCCCCCCACAAGCTTCTTTATCTTTTTATCTGTTATATCCTTCCCTACCTGGTGGAGCTGCTGCTATCTCCTGGGATGACAGTCATTGATCTTTCAACCCCATGCAGTGGCATAGAGCTCCCTCTCCCTCCCCCTTTTATGTACCACCCCCTCTTAAGGTGTGCTGAGCCTTTGCAGTTCCCAGCTGTTATGCTCAGTGCCAGCTTGTCACAACTAACTTGGTGACTTAACAGCAGTCCCCCTTATCCATCCACAAGACTGGCACAATGGGGACCAGATTGTTTCTTTCAGGATCCTCTGCTCACGTGCAAGACATGTCCTGGGGCTCCCTTCACCAGAGTTTTTTTGTTTACTAGAGTTTCTTTGTTTACTATTTGCTTGTTTGGGATGAATGTGGTCATTTCTGAACCTTTGACCTATTTGCTTTATTGTTGTTATCCCTGCTTAGGCGGTTCTGCCTTTTCTACTGTATTTCTTCTCACTGGTACCTACTTTCTTTAGAGTATGATAATTGAATACTCTTCTGATTTGTTACTGTTCAGGAGTTCCATATGTGACCTTCCATACAAATAGTTTCTCCCCACTTATTCCTACACCTTTCTCCTTCTCTGAGCCTACTTGCTGTGTAAAATGTTACCCCAAGCTGGCTAGACAAAGATCAGTCCATGGCCCCTTTTTATTCCCCATCTTTCATTGTGGCTAATTACTCAATTACCTGGATCTCATGGAATATGACAGGCATCCATACCCTGGTCAAATGCCATAAAATATTAGATTTTCTTTGTATAGGGAGAGTCGACATAGACTACTTACAAGAGACACACCTCAGTGACATTGAGACAACAAAATTAAAAACAGGTTGGGTGTCCCAGGTTTTTGGCAGCACCTACAACACTAAAAGCAGAAGTGTAGCTAACCTCATCTGTAAGCACCTTTCCTTTGTTGCAGATAGCATGTTGCCTGATCCAAATGGGTGTAAAATTATCATTGTTGGTCAGCTCCTTTGCCAGGACATCACTTTGTGCAATATCTATGGTCCCAATAATCCAATACCATCTTTCTAGATATGATACAACTTCTGTCAATGCATCCAAAAGACCAGCTCATTGTTGGTGATGATGCTAATACCAAGATGGATGACTTCACGGATAAAAGTGTGCCACCCATTGGTCCCCAGGCCCCAGTCTCCTTGGCTCTGCAGAAGTTAACCCCAGAGTTAGGTCTCACTGATAACTCATGCTTGACCAGCTCCACCAGAGGGACTATTCCTTCTACTCGACTTGCCACAAAACATTAGCACAGATTGACCTAAGGCTTATCCCACAGGCATGGATTCTGCACATGGTAGAGGCAAAAATTGGCACTGCAATTATCTCTGATCATGCCCCAGTATCTTTTTCCTGTCTGCCCCCATGGGTGACTATGGTGCTTTAACACCTATTTACTGAAACATTCATCCTTTTTCCAGTCCTTCCTCAACAACAATCACCCTTCAGACACTTCTGTGGCAGTTAGGTGGGATGCTCTAAATGCTTTTATTAGGGGCATTGTATCAGCTATGCATCCCACTTACAAATGGTATGATGGATAGATCTTAAGATGCATTTACAGACCCTTAAAGATTTGGAGGATAGATACTGGTCTGATCCAGCCCACTTCATTTGAATCCTCACAAATAGAGTGGGCACCCAGTATAAAGTGAACCTACACCTTTATCAGAAAGCTGAATATGCCCTATTCTGCCTCAAACAAACCTTCTGGGTAGTGATAGAGATGCTGATACACATACTAGCATATCAACTGAGGAAACACCAAGAGAAATCCAGAATTCAGGCCATCAAGTCCCATCAAGGTGCACTACAGAAAGATTCACTAGGCATTAATGCCACTTTCCTTCACTTCTATCAGCAGCTTTATAGTAGAAATGATTCCAGTGCAGCCCACCGTTTGCACGTTACCTCAACCATTGGCCTTCCGCAGTTAGACCCATGTTCCAGGTAAGCCCTAGATAGGCCTTTGAATATTTCCAAACTCAAAACTGCGTTGAAAACCATGCCCACTGGTAAATCTCCTGGAGGTGATGGCCTCCTGGCCAAATGTTTTTATGCCTTTAAAAACATTCTCCTCTCACCCCTGGCTGATGCCTTACAGGAAGCCCAGATCACAGGACATCTTCTGCCTTCTATGAGAACAACCATTATTACCCTTATCCGTAAGCCTGGGAAAGACACCCTTGAGTGCGACAGTTATCATTCGATCTCACTGATTATGGCAGATTGCAAAGTCTATGCTGAGGTCCTAGCCTCCAGGCTTAGGGAAATGATTTCCACTCTGGTGGAGAGATGAAGTAAGATTTATTCCTGAAAAGAGATGAATGGACAACATGACATGGCTCCTCAACTTAATTTGAATAGTAGCCACACCGTACCCCTTGTCAGTGCTAGTTTCGCTTGGTGTGGAGAAGGCATTTGACAGGGTAGAGTGGGACTACCTTTTTCATGTTCTACATACATTTGGCCTGGGTGATACCTTTGGTGGTTACTTTTGCACCTTATACAGTGGAGCACAAGCCTCAGTAAACACAAATGCCTACTCATCCACCCACTCTTCTCACATAGCAGGAGAACCTGCCAAGGCTGCCAACTCTCCTCACTTTTTTTCATTCTAGCCTTAGAGCCGCTACTGCAGGCTATTGAATAAGACCAGTCAATTCATGGCATCCACATGGGCTGTGAACATAAGGCCATGGCTAATGCTGATGACATCATACTCACTCTCATGGAACCAGAATCCTCTGTCCCGACACTCCTGAACCTACGCTCCCATTCTGATTCCCTGTCAGGACACAAAACTAACATGTCCATGTCTATCTCATTGCCCTCCTGCTCATACATCCTGACAGTTCCAAATTTTCCCTGGGGTTTACAGCCCACTCAATCCAGGGTCAAATACATAGGTGTCCACTTGTCATGAGATTTATGGAGCCTGGGATGACTAAATATTTCACTGCTTCTGGATGACCTAAAGAAGGACTTGGATAGATGGAGTCATCTCCACCTCTCCCACTGGTGGCAGGCACATGCTCTCAAAATTATAACGGTACCTAAGCTGCAATATATTTTTGACAACCTGTCAATCTGAATACTACCTGACATCCTTGCACGTTCTAATAAACTGATGCTAACCTTCTTTAGGGGAGCAGGCCCATGAAGAATAGGTCCTTGCCAGCTGATACAACCCCCAGAAAAGGGTGGCCTATGGCTCCCAGATTTGAACCTCAAGAATGTAGCCACTATGTTTTACAAACTCAGTCACCAATAGACAAATCCTGCACTCACCACTGAAGTAAAAAGTAGCTCACCAAGGCTTGAAAGCATGCTGAAATGTTATTGCAGTGATAGGTGGCAATAAAATACACATCTTGATGCATTTCAGAATATGTTTCTTTTGTCAAAAGACATGAATTTTACAAACTCATCCACTCTTTCCTAACACATAGCCCTGACACAAGACCTAAATGGGTGTACTGTAAGACCTATGCCTAAGGCAACGCTCCATAGTAAGCGGTCATCTTTGCGAAGCTTCCTGCCCCAGTGGCATCCAACCTGACACTCACCACTGTCAAGGTAGCTTGTTCCCAATTAGTTAAAGCTCTGAAGTAGTTCCCAACAAGCGCCCCCTTCTCACTCTGGTGAACCCCCCTTCTGAAGATAGGGGACACTCCTATCAGCTGGGCAGCTTGGAGGGCCAAAGAAATCCAAACTCTTCTGAAGATAGGGGGCACTCCAATCAGCTGGGCAGCTTGAAGGGCCAAAGAAATCCAAACTCTATTCCAATTAATCAATGAGACCACCAGCCACTTTAAAACTTTCCTACAGCTCCAGGTCACCTTTCCTTTTCCCTTACTAAGACCCACCTTTTGTAACACTTGCAACTGCACCATGCTGTAGCCCCACCTAATCAACCCAAGTTTTAAAGCATGCCAACCCCACATTCTTGATAGTTTACTTTTCCCTCTGTGGACGCCCTGCTAGGGGTGGCTGGAATATGTTGTGAGCTACTATCTACAAAAGGGCAACATCTTGATTCCCATCTTGCTGCATGGAGCAAAGAATTAGGCCTGGAGATTCACCCCAGTAGCTGGATCCAGTGCTGGACTAACTTAAAACAAGTAGCGAGGGACACCTGTACCCATTTCACACAGTTTAAGAGTCTCCACCATTGGCATTGGATCCCTGCACAGCTACACAAGTGGGCACTAATTATCACCAACCGATGTTGGAGATGTGGAACAGTGACCAACACCATCACTCATATATTATGGAACTGCCCTGTCCTGCAGACCATCTGGATGGATGTCTACTCCATTCTAGATAATATACTACATCACAAGATTAAACTCAATGCCCCTCTAATCAAGTTAGGCATGGCAGATGAGGGACTGGGCCCCCACCCCTTGATGCTCATATCTAATAAATGGCTACAAAGGGCACTCATCATAGCCAAATGCATTATACTCAAGTACTGGAAAGGAAAAACCCCACCCCAAGCCCCTGATTGGCTCCAGAAACTTGGCAAAATTGCCAGTTATGAATGGATTCATTACCATATGCTCAATAAAATGGACATCTACATGGCCCTATGGGGACCATATCTAAACACTTTATACAAAAAAGTTCAAAGTTCAACCCTTTATACTGCAACATCCCATGGGAATGTTATTTCCCCCAGTACCTCTTTTGATGTGTTAAAACCCCTGGAACTGTATTGGCCACCCAGCAGTGCATGACTTGATTAAATGTACTCTCATCCCCCCATGCAATTTCTCCTCCTAGTGGAGTACCTGTTCAGGGTCTTTTTCATTCTGGACCTCATTGACCCAATATGTGCTTCTTCTTTCACTTTGGCATTAATGACTGCTCCCACAAGTCAGCCCTCTGCCCTTTTACATTTTGAGATGTCTTATCTTTGTTAAGCCTTCCGTTCTTCTATCACCCTTCAGTACTGAGTAATTCAGAGACCACAGACTCAATCTCCTCACCTTCTCTTGCTTATTTTCAACAATACTATTGGAACTCCCTTCTGTTATTTCAGTATGTTACTCCCATTGTACCCTAGTTCCACTATGGTATATCATTGTCTATATTAAGTTCCTGTTCTTGTTTGCTGTAACGTTCTAATGTTTCTTGCTTGCAAGTTGTTTATAGCATTTCCTATTCCTTACACTAGTGTTGTATCTCCAAGGGGAACACTCCAGCCAAGTTGATGTTGCACTCTGTCAGGTTAAAGTTATGCTCTGTTTGTCCCATTCTTTATACTAAAAATTCAATAAACTTTTACTCAAAAAGGAAAAAAAAAGCAGTGTGCCCCTGCTGTCAAGAGGACCAGCAAAATGCTGGGGTACATGAAAAAGGGGGATGGTCAGCAGAGTAGGGAAGAAATACTGCCATTTTACAAGGCCCTGGCTGGCCCCACCTGGAGTACTGCATGCAGTTCTAGTCTCCTTATTACAAAATGAACAGTGAAACAGTCAAGAAGGTACAATGCAGGACCACCAAAATTAGGAGTGTGGGGACAAAATTATGAGGAGAGGCTAGAAGCCCTTAACATTTTCACCCTTGAGAAAAGGAGGTTGACAATGATCATGACCTAAGTCTCTTGCCTAGTCAGTGGTATTGAGAATGTTGAGCATATGGGCATTTATAATCTGGTGTTCTGCAGCAGGATACAGGGGTATGCCCTGAAGTGCATAGGTATTAATTCGGGGAAATTTCAGGAAGCTCTTTTTCCTTTAAAGGGTTAATGACCCTGGGGGGGAAAAACAAAAAACTGTATGACACACTGGATATGAAGACACTATAGGCCTTCAAGGTATGTCTGGACACATTCCTGCTTACCAGGGTAATCAATAGGCACGCTGCATAGTGGAGTGGATAGGGAATCCCTATGAGTTAGTACATGCTATTCTCTTAATTATATTTTTTTCCCCTTTGTCCCTGGCCTCTGTCACGTGTGCTCCCCCAGCCTTGTTATTCACCTTCTGGACTTACCTTAGCTGTTAAAGTTCCCATGGATTTCCCCTCATGGTAGAGCCACCATAAAAGGTACCAACCCCCCCATACAATGCCGTCATCAAATATGCAGCAGCAGAGAGAACTAGGGCATCAGTGCTAAGCCAGAGGAGAACCAACATCATGCTACCAGAGTCAGTTTTTCTGATGTTCTTCCCCACCCCCATGACGTTAGCATTACTATGTGATGGATGCCCACAATGGGCACCTGCATCACCGTAGCTGATCATCCAGTCCCTCCAACAGCCATCCCTGAAGTACCTGTAACCTATGGCTCCCAGGTGTCATTGTTGCTGCAAAAAACAGTCAACCTTTGCTCTCCCAACAGGCAATTGTCCTCTCTGATGCTCAGTCCTCCTCTCCTGCCAGCTCTCCAGTGCCCTGGGTTTATTCATGAAACTGGGTCACTAGTGGAATTAGCACATGTGTTTATGGAATACTTCCTTTTATCATCTCTGCTTATGAAACAGGAGGGACAGACATTACAGACCAAGAAACCATTCCAACCCTAAATTACTATGTTACTTTTTTTCCCAAGAAACTACCTCTCCATCTCTCTTCTCTCTGCTCTTGTTAAAGTGCAGAAAAAAACAATCCTTTCCCAGGTATCTTCTTTTCTTGACTTCTTCTCCTTTCACTGCACTGTCCAGTCCAGTTTCTGTAAAACCTATTCAACAGTCTTGTCCTACCTATTGATGGCTGACTCTGTCCTGAAGGGGTGGATCATGAGACTGTTCACTGCTGCTGTTCTTTTCTACCTTGCCAGAGCTTTTGAAACCATTTCTTATCCCCTCCTACTTGACAAACACATGGTGGCAGGAATATCTGACCCCTTTGCATATTGGTACTGCCCTACTGATTTGAAAGATAGAATTCAGTACAAGTAGGAGACATTCTCTAATCTCCTCAGGTGCTCTTTGGCCTCAGTCCTGGGCCCCATCCTTTTCTCAATTTTCCTTCATGATCTCCCTTCATTCTTTGTCTTCTTATACATACATACTGTATGTATGTGGATGACTCTGTATGTTTTAATTCTGGAGCTTCAGTCCCTGAGATTGAACTTCCTGCACTTTGTGATTTCAGTACCATTCAGCTCTGGTTCCACTCAAATCAACCTTCACTTCATGCTAAGTAAAATAATATCAATGACTTTTGACAACAAAAATCATCTCACCAGGCTCCACACTACACCAGCCTTCAGAACTCTGGGTGGTTCCCCTTGAAGAATTTTCCCACTTCAAGTATAGTGTCATTTGCCAGGATTAAGCATTCACCACTGCTTTTCTTGTAATATCTCGGTGTAATCCAATGACAATTACTCCAATTTGTAATGCAGGAAATTGTGATATCTCACAGAGATCACTTGGGCCTGGTGGGTGGCACTGCACACATGTGTTAAAACGGTTTCTTTATAGTAGTTCTTCACTGGTGTAGGCTGGTGGGGATTGATTCTCTTGCATCAATGGTATAGACATAGGAGGAGCTTATTGAATATATAAAATACTGTAGGATTCCCCTGTGGCACCCTCGGCAGTTAGTTGCTTTTGCGGTGCCAGTGCTGGTTGGAGGGAACATTGATGTTGGGTGCCTTTGGAAGACAGGTGCCCTTAGGATGCCAAGGTGGGGAACAGGCTAGGGCATCCTCATCTGAAGTGTCACTCTGGAAGCCACTGGGGCTGCCATAAGCTCTTAGTGGCTATCGGCCCTTGGGCACCATGGTGTCATCTGAAAAGTTTGAGGATAGTGGGCACTGAATAGTGCTCACCCTACCTGTTTCACATCACAATGTCAGCAACAGCCAGTGTCCAGATTTTTTTATTTATTGATTGATTTGGTCACCAGGTGAGTATACTGAGTCACATGACCCTTTTACAGATGTGAGTCAGACAAAAATGGGATATGTATAACAATGTTAGAACAACAAAATACAATTAGATTATTACAAACATCAAAAACTTTCGCAACCAGCAACATTGTACAAGTACTGTTTAAAACTTGTTTTGAAGATTGATAAAGTGCTAGATTGTCTAACACCAAGTGAGACTGCATTCCAAACTTTGCTGTTATACAGGTATATGAAAATGATTTCTGAACAACTGTTGCCTTATAGAAGGGTATGACCAAGGTTAACACATCATTTGATCTCAATTATTTTTTATTCCTTTGCACTTTGATTAAATCTGAGATTGTATTCTCTGTGCTTTTACTAATTACAGATCATTAAACCTGCACTAGACTGGTCCCTTTTATCCAATGGTTGCCAATTTAATTTTGTGTATGGATCAAAATGGTACATTATCCTTTTAGCCCACAGTACAAATGTCATATTGCATCATGCAAGATCCTGCATCTCATTTGAACTTTGGAGGAGGCTGCTCCCCATACCATATTATCATGGTCTAGTATGGGTGTATTTATTTATTTATTTAGCTTTTGTTTACCAGGTAAGCACACTAGACAGTCATGTGCCTATTTTCAGGTGCGACCCGGGAGAGTTACAGAGATAAAAGCAATAACAGTACAGAGGCTAGCATCAAGTTACACATAGGTACAGTCAGAATACAAGCAAGAGGGACCAGCCAAAACAAAGTACAAAGGCTTGGGTCCAACTGTCAGGCAAGGTACAGACAGGTATAAGCAATCATCTACAGTCAGGTAACAGGCAGAGAACAATTTTTGTGCAGTTTAATATGAGGCAGAACAACCCAGGGAGGGCAGCCAGAAAAAATTAGAGCCAGTGTCAGCAGCAACAATATTTGTGAATATTGCTTATTTGTTATTTATTTTTGGAATATGTGCACGCCTGCAGCCAGGAATTTTTTTTTTAGTAGGCTATTCCATGCTATAGCTTTTTGTGTGTCATCTGCTAGAAGATCCATTATTACAGAAAGTGCCCCAAATCATTTGTGTAAATGTGTCATTACATGTTTAATGTGAGGCTCAAATGATAAATATGAATCACAGAGAACCCCTTGATATTTAAATTTATCCACCATTTCTAAACATTATCCCAATTTACAACACTCTTAAAATTCTTACTTTTTTTTTTTTCTTCTGGGCTGTACAAGACAACTTTTTTTTGCTTCCGGGCTTTAAAAAACAAGACTAGTCCACTATCCCTAAACCACTTTGCTGATTTTCCAAACTTGAGATTCTAGAGTTGCACTGAGTGTTCTTGCATCCTTATTTGCAACAAAAATTACTGCTTCATCTGCATTTATTATGACTTTCATTTCATTACAGACACTTGGCAAATTGTTTTTGAATAAGGAGCTAGAAGGCTGGTAGCATAGCTAAAGGTTAGAGTAACGAGCTGTAAATGAGCTTGATACATCCACCAGACCTGGGTTTGAGTCCCACAACCTCCACTTGCATACTGTGTGACCCTGATGAAGTCACTTAACCTCCCCAGTGCTCTTGAGTTGCCCTGGAAAACAAGCAATCTGCCTAGTGGGCCTTAACTGGTTAGCAGAAGAATAAAAAGAGAAGACTAACTGGGGTCCAAAAATTGATTCCTGTACCACTCATAAAGAAATTGGGCAGGGAAAATATTTTTTTAATTTACTTCCACTAATTGTTTCCTTTTTGAAATCCCAATAGGCAATCTGAAAACTACTTTATAGCAGACAAACCAATGCCAATTTGCACAAGCCTTGTTCTCAGAATGGAGTGGTCCACCAAATTGAATGCCTTGGTTGGGTCCCCAGCCACTGCACCACAAAAAAATCCATTTTCTATGATCTGTTGCAAGTCATCTCTGAACCTGACTAAGGCAGTCATTGTACTACAGTCCCTCCTGAAGCCATGCACACATTTCCTTGAAGATCACAATATTCCTCCCTCCACCTGAGCAGACTGAGACAAACAATGTTCTTTGGAAAACAATGGCCACAGCCATGTGATTATTTAATAGTTTGCAATGACACAGCCAAATAAGCATGGCACATGCAGCAAGGTAGTCACAGCAAGTCATTCTTCAAATGAAATCATAATAATGGTCATCCCCATAACCCCGAAGGTATCCGACAGAATGGGTACAAACCTCACAAGGTACTCCAGCCCCTGAGGCAAGAGGGATGGCTCTTGGCTGGGTGCCAATGCACCCTCCACCATAAGAGGGTGCTGCAAAACTATGGACAATATCAGAAGAGGCTATCTCTTCAACTATTCCCGCCCACCGAAGGGGGGACTCCAACTGTCTGGGCCTTCACCTCTTGGCAGACTCAAGGTAATCCACCTGCAAATATGCATGTTTCCCTTTTATCCCTCTGTAAGAAAGATTACCATGACATCACTAGATACCTGACTGTGACAACCAAACATTGCCCTAGTGTAACCAAAACTGATTTTAACCCTCACTGCAGAAGGCAAAAATGGGAATCCTCTTTGGAAACAAATGGGAGAATTTCTTCTCAACCCCCAAAGGAAATCAAACCTAGTTGGACAGTGAGTTCCCTACACCATACACAGTTCTACTCCATGCTTTTATGAGGGTGAATTTGGGTGGGTTCTGATGAGACGGTAAGGAGCAAGAGCAAGAAACTCTTTCATGTTTGCACTTAAATAGAGCTAAGCTCCTCCTCCTCCTCCTCTCCAACCCTAAGCCTCCTGTCCCCAGGGAACCTCCTATAAACCTGCCTAGCCCCACCCCTGGTTGCCACCTACCTAGCTGGAGCTAACCCGCTGGCTCAAATGTCAGTCAGGGCTGTGCCCACAGACAAAGCTTTGTCTGCAGCAGTTCTTTTCAGGATCCTTTATTGTCTAAAAGGTCACCATATCCATCTCTTCACCTTAGCAGACTGAGATAAACAACATGCTTTGCAAAAGAACCTCTACAACCACATGTTTATTAAACAGTTTGTAATGACAGTTACAGCCAAGTCAACATAACATGTGCAGCAAGGTAGTTATAGCAAGTCATTCTTCAAATTTAATCATCATAATAATAGCCATCCCCTTACCGATCAGGGAAGCTGATAGAATAGGTGCAAACCCCATGAGGCACTCTGACCTCTGAGGCATGAGTGATGGCCTGGACCGTGTGCCAATGTGCCCTTCTCCATCAGAGGGCACTGCAAAGCCACAGGCAATACCCTAAGATATTATCCATCTGAATGCCCTCTGAAGGAACTTCAGCCATGTGGGCCCTCACCTCCTGGAATCTGAGAGTGACCTGCCTGCAAAGATGCCTGCTTCTCTGTTACCCACTCTGTAAAAAAAAGGTTGTGAGACTACATGCCAAGACAGGATGAACAAGCTCCTGATGTTCATCCCCCCACAAACACTTCAAGCCACTATTTTCTCCTCATCACGTTGTAAGTCATCTAAAAAACTATCATATCCTAGGTCAATGCAGACCATGCAGGGCATAATATTTGGGTAATTTTATGTCATCATGAATCAGGACAACCCCACTGACAGAGTCCATAAATGATCCCATTGCATGTTGATCAGCTTGTAGGCTTTTTCAATTGCTCTGGGGTCTCAGCCATGCTGCCAGTGCCTTCTTTGGATGATGTGAAACCATATAATGCCTACTCCAAGCCAGGTGCATGGAAACAAAGTCCAGTATCCAGCTCAGCTACCAATGGTGAAAATTAAGAGAAAAATTATAAATGGGAGGATCCTGATCCAGTGTAAGCCTAAATGAACATCCGAGGAGATTGGACAGTTATTTATTTCGCTTTTGTTAACCAGGCAAGCACATTAGGTAGTCATATGCCTATTTTCAGGTGCGACCCAGCAGTTTTCAAGGAAATTACAATCAAAAAGCAGGTATTACAGAATTTCAGAGAAAAGACAATAATTAGTTGTAGCATGACTTAACAAGGAGCATGTAGAAAAACATAACATGACATGGTAAGCAATTGACAGTCAAGTGTAGAACATCACACAGTAAGGTAACACTTGACACCCGTGTTTATAGTCTTACAAACACATCATGTTTGTAAGACTAACTCACCAGTGAAATCAATTCAAACATTTTCCTGTTTGTTTTTGAACTTTATTTTATTCTATTCTTTCCACTTTAAATCTAATAACACCAGTGTTTTGGGGCCTAAAAATGCCTTTTCTTTAGGGAAACTTTTTATGTCTAATATTAATAAAAAATACATTCCTGCAATCCTATTCCAAAAAATGTAACTAAATATTTCATAAATTCTCTTTGCTGACCAAATACACATATATCGTAAAAGCCTACACATGATGTAGTTTTCCTTTAACTAACATTTCTATCTTCTCCTGTAGACACAGCAGTTACAATAGGTGTGCCTGAAAAAAAAATATATGTATTCATGCCGTTACATTTTAAACCATATTTATAAGCTAATGAATACAAAGTGTGCATGAAAGAACTTAATCACCTTTTAGAGACTCTTCAATACATCTCTGTTGGTTTGAATATACCAAGTCTAAAAATTTAATGTAGATATATATATTTTATACCATCACTATTATGTAAAACTAATACCAATATATTAATAATGTAGCGCTTTTTATACATATCTTCAAATTTAGTGATATGGCCCCTTAGTGACAGTAAGTAATAAATGTGCTATTTAAACCCATTTTCCCAATCCAGTATGTGTTTTCCCTAGTATTCAAAGCACTCTGTATGCATGCTGTCCTTCTTCCCAAAAATATTTTGTCTTGCTTACAACCTGTGCTTTATGCTTCCTTTATATTTCTGTGCTGAACTCCTATATCAAAAAACAGACACTTATTTGGTTTCAAACATTTGGTACTCCAAAATTGCTGTTGAAGTCTTGTTACACATTTGCCATTTTTGCTCACCCAGTTAGTGGAATCCCACTGCATGACAGCTTGTGTCTTGCCTTAGCAGAGCAGTTCTGTGCTTGTGCAGGCCCTCAATAGATACTGAGATAAGCTTGCTAGAATCAGGTGTGAACACGCTCGCTCCTATGGTGACGTGCAAGAACAGGAGCATGTGGTCAGGCACTGAGTGCTTGGATTCTTGGCTGACCCACTACAACAGTGGCACCCACCAGTGTCTGTGTAACAAGACACCAAGGTGTCTGGCACCTAAACATAGCAGTTTGCTTGACTTGTCTCACTTCCTGGAATTATCATTCTCTCTTAAGCAAGTTTCTTTTATACATGGTAATTTTCATTGACCTCATCCAAAAGATTCCATACTCCTTTCACTTATATGCTGTTGCTAGTCTCCACTATTCAATCGACCAGTTTAAAGACATTAGGCTGTATTCACCAAAGAGCCAACAATGCTATAAGCCCTGCGGGTGCTGAACATATGGTGCAAGGGGCTTGTGGCATTCCCCAGCCAGTGACCAGGATTCTCAATCCCATGTGGTGATTGCCGCAAGCTAGACCCACTTTTTCTGGTCTATTTTGCGGCAATCTCAGGTATCTGCTTTATTGGACTTGCACCAAATATTTGGCTTAAGCTGCCATAAATTGGAAAAATTGTCATAAGTGCTCCTGGTCTTCTTGAATTGAGCATGGTGTGCAGCAAAGTTTTTGGCACAGCTGTGCTGACCACTGGGTTTGATGCAGGGATTGCCTCAAGCCCTGTGTTGCCGTTTGTAAATCAGGCCCGTAGTGTTGAAAAGCCCCTTCTAGAGGGGGGCGTGGCCAACACCTGAAGCAAACAGTCACCTGAGACTCTAGCTCTCTCCTAACCCTGGCTAACATCTGAAAATTCTCTGATCTTTTTGCAGCAAATATCCTCTAAATCTCATAGAACTTCTGAATAGTGCTTACCTCTTCAGCAACCCCTTGATTGACTTTGTGGCTCCCAGCACTTCTGAGATACATCCCACTTGCTTTTGTGCTTTGGTACATGGCCTGACTACATGAGAGGATCCCCAGGATGGATTCTGCACCAACACCACAACCACCACAGGCCAACCTGTTGGAAATCTGACAAATGTTTTTGGAGATCCTAAAATGGATGGATAATATGGACATTGCCACAAAAAGAAATATGGCTGACATTATCGACTTATAGCAGAGGGCCTGTGTCTCGGAGCACAGGCTAGCAGAAGCTGAGGATGGCTGGTATAGAGCTGATGCCAGGCTGCAAGAGCAGGACAAGGTGATCCATCTGCTCTGGTCCAGAGCTGAGCACCTTGAAAACTGCAGCAACTGGAATAACTCAGGTTTGTGGGGTTTCCAGAAGGCTGTGAGGGAAAGGACACTGTGCTGATTTTGCAGCGCAACTCCCAACACTCCAAAATGGCATGGTGGAGACTCACTGAGATTGACCAGGCCCACAGAATGCTAGTTCCTTGTCCAGCCCCAAGCAGCCACTCACGCACCCTCTAGCCTGGTTCCTCTGATTTCAACACTGGGAAGCCATCACAAGGTTGGCTAGGCAACAGAAAGAAGCTCCACTGGAAGGGGCACAAAATACAAGTATTCGCTGATTACTCCCAGGAAGTATTAGCAAGACAAAAGGCCAACACTGCAGTGAGAAGAGCCAGTGCTGAGCTCAGACTGGAATATTCCCTGAGGTACCCAGCCTCACTGCATGTGGTGATCAATGGTTCTCCAAGGGTCTTTGTTTCACCCACAGCCGCTGAAAATTTCCTTGCAGCACAGACCCCCCAGTCTCAACTGGGGCAGGCTCTGGGATACTGGCAGATCTTTGGGCTCCCCTGCATGGCCCACCCCAATGGAACAACTGCCACTGGAGCACAACCAGCAGCGGACACCTATTGCGACCAAACCTCCCATGGATGACCGCACACCAAACCAGGAGCCCTCCTGTAAGTCCCCAGGCAGCAACTGGAGGAACAGAAGAAGGGCAAGGGAAGAAGAAGCACATGTGGACAAAACCCCCAGGCTCTGCTCCAGGAGCCACAGCAACAGCCCAGATTCTGTGGCCTCCTTGGACTCCCCATGACCTGACATGAGCAACAATAAGTTCTTGGTCCTGATCAACCTCCCATTGGAGGGCCCTCTGTGCTGTCCACCTTTGCCACCCAAATACACTGCAGGTAAAGGAGCCATGGCCTGGTGGCAAGGAGCCTCTCCTGGGCTGATGAATCCAAAGCTACTGCATCAGCGGCCTTGCCGCTAGCTAAGACTTTGTCAGCCACGATGCTCCCGATGGAAGCCTTCCTGTTACCAGCAACAGTTGCTGAGCAGGTGGGCTGATACTGAGGGATCAGTCGTCCCAGTGAGGGACATTACCTGTTGTTCTCTTTTTGTTTGCTGTCCCAGAGAGTTGACCCTCACGTTGACCCCTCTGCCTGACTGAATGTAAGTTGGATTTCTTATTATTTGTGTTATATGTGTGTTTTCATAAATAAGGTATGCCCCCTGGAGTAAGGAGAAAGAGTCATGAGATGGGGGCCTGGGCATTTGCCAGACACCCCCCAAGGCCACAAGATGTGGTGGCCTAAAGGGAGGGCTCAGGTTGGGTACTACAGGGGCCCCCTATACTCATTAGTTGGCAGTTACATTGTTAAAGATTGTTTCCTGCCTAATTTGAGGCTTGATGATTAAACAACAACAGCAAAAAAATATGAAAGCCACAATGAGTAAACAATGTTAGTGAGAGCAGGCAACATGGCTGGATACGAGGCCCCACGTGGTTGGTCCGATTTCCTTTGTGGTTTTCTCCACCCCAGATGCCTGCCAGGGAACCCCCAGACAGACTGCTGCTGGTCTGAATCTCACTTGTCATGGAGCTGGGCTGAAGATTTGCAACAGTCATTCTTACCTGAGGCCCCCCCATCTACCCCCCAGGACCCCACAGTGCCAGTATCCATGGACCGCACCTTGGGCTCCATCATGGCTGAACAGGTCAGCACCTCTAACTGAATGAGGGGAAGGGGGACCAAGACCTTGGTTAACCACAGTGGTGGCTGGTTCCTGGCTCACACAAAGAAGTGACAATATGTACCCTCGGGGACATGGTCATGTCCTTCTCACAATTAACAGGCCCAGGTGGATGAGCAAGTGAACTAATAGCCTGATCAGTGTGAGGGATCCCCATGCCTGGGATGACCCACATGTACAGATAGACCCAGCTCAGCAAGGGGCTTGGAACTCTCCTGGATACTAAATGTGACATTAGCCCTCTCCGACAAATGGGGGTGATCGAGCCTCCCCAACCCAGACGAAGGGCTATGGTCCCTGCACAAAAAACCAGGGTAAAAGATGATCTCCTCTCATGGGACCCTGATAGGGGGTCAAAGTTAGGCTCCTATCCCACCAACTGAGATGCCAGGTAGAGTGGCAGCCCACTGGGGGAGGGGGATCGAATCAGCCTGACTCTCCCATGTTGCTGGGGTGGGGGTGACCTCAGATCGAGCTACCGGCTTGTCTCCCCAATGGGGGGCACAGCGCTCATCCCTAGGGAGCTCCCTCAAACCTCCCAGTTCACAAAGGGGGGTGCAAGGGGGTGGGAAAGTTGGTGACCGTAAGTAGTTCAATGTACATATGCAATGATTTGACTCACTAAGTAAAAGCTTCAGAAAGGAAAAGTGCATATCAGGGTGACAGCAATGAATTGAGTGAGTCAAGGACTCTAATGTTCGATGATCGCACCAGGATGTCCACCCCAACGACCTCCGCAAGTATCTGACTGCAGAGCAGTCAATACATGAAGCGGATGCTGGTCACAAGATGGGATGTGGAAGAGGGAGGGTAGGGAGAAGGGTAATTTTGGTTTATTGTGTTCAGACAATGTTATTTCTAGTACCTATGTTTGAGGTACACATGTTTAGTAAGGAAAAGTTTGGTGTATATAGTTTTGTTAATGGAACTGGCAATCCAGTGACTAGGGTACTGAAATGGTTGGGGAGGTGGATGAGAGGGCAAGTGGGAGTGCAGGGGCATACCAGAGGAAGAAGGGAAGGGAAGCAAGCTGGAGGGTTACTTCAAACCATCTTCAGATCATGGTAAACTGCTTGCCCAATGGAAACTAGACTCATATCCTAGAATGTTCTGGGGCTCAACACGCCAGTTAAGAAAAAAAATGTTTTGCTACATTTAAAGAAGCTAAGCCCCCAGGTAGCATTCCTACAAGAGATGAAACTCTCCTCTGGGGAGGCAAAAAAACTTAAACAGGGTTGGGTGGCAGAGGAGCTACACAGCGCAGCCACATCCCACAAAAGGGGTGTCTCCATACTCCTCCACAAAAACCTAGGGTGGAAAACGACCAGACAGCTGCATGACAAGGATGGGAGATGGATGATAGCCAAAATGGAGACTCCCGAGGGGCCCTTGATCCTCACCAATGTTTATGCCCTTAACCAGGACTGCCCGTGATTCTTCCATGGGGTTAAGCAGGCCCTCATGGATTTTAATACAAAAAAGACTCCAGTACTAATGGGAGTGGACCTCAATCTCATACTAGACCGCACAATTAACAGGAGTAACAAAACCCCCGTACCACATAGACAGGCCAAGAAAGCAGTCCAGAGACTGATGGCTGAGCACGCACTGCTAGACACATGGAGAACACAACACCCAGCAATGTACGACTATGCATGTTTTTCCCAGACCCACAGATCATTCAGCAGGATTGATTTATGGCTAATATCAAGTGGGGTATACGATAGGGTTGTCAACACCAAGTCGCACCCTATCAGTATTTCTGACCATGCCCCTTTAGAGCTGGTGATTAGACAAGGGAAAGAACCCCCCAGACTTCTACATGGTGCCTGGATACTCTCCTGTTAGATGACGAACAGTTCCAGGAGTGGCTGGGACCTGAAGTGGAGGAATACTGGAAAAATAATGATAATGGGGAAGTATCCGACTCAACCCTATTAGAGGCTTTTAAAGCCACCCTCCAAGGCAGGATCTTTGATTTCACCTTTGCCAGAAGGCACTGCAGAGAGGCAGACCAAAGGACCCTGGAGAAACAGTTGCACAATCTGGAAACCCAGTACAAAACCATCAAATCCAAACCCTCACCTGAAACCCTACTGGCACAGCTGGCTGGTACAACGATCTCACTTAACGCCCACCTAATCTACCAGGCTGAGCTGAATTCTGAGAAGGATGCATCATGCCTTCTTGGAGGGAGGAGAAAAAGCTAGTAAACTACTGGCCTATCTGCTCAACAGCCAATGGGCCACCAGTACCATCCATGCCCTAACAGATTAAAATGGAGTACCCTGTTATTCTCAGAAAGGAGTGGACAAAATCATGGCTCATTTCTATGCACAACTGTATGCATGCCCTCCCCTCCTGACCCTCTCCATATCCAAGGCTTTCTGGCTAACCTACCTATACCTAGAATCCCAGACACTGAAGCCAAAGGCCTTGAAGCCCCACTAACAGTAGAGGAGATTGAGGTGGCAATTAAAACCATGAAACCCCACAAAGTCCCCGGGAATGATGACCTGCCCATAGACCTGTACAGAGTCTAGGAAGTACATCCGGACCAATACCTGGACAGGGTGTTTTGGAACTCCCTGGTCACAGGGCAACTACCCCCCACCATGAGAGAAGCTACCATCATAGTTCGTCCCAAAAAGGGGAAAGACACACTATCACTGTGAAACTATCGCCCCATCTCTCTCATAAATGCAGAAGCCAAAATACTGGCTAAGGTACTAGTGGGGAGGTCGGAACTACTCCTACCAGGCCTGATCCACCCATCTCAAGCTGGATTTGTCAAAGGACAATTGGGGTCAGACCACCATAGGACACTGATTACCCTAATGCACATGACTAAGATGTCTAGAATCCCATCTGTGGCCCTAGCAATAGATTTTGAGAAGGCCTTTGACTCAGCCAAATGGCCCTTCTTGTTACATACCCTTACAAGAATGGGTATAAGGCTCAGCTTTATCACCTGGATAAAACTCTTATATGTTTCCCCATGGCTTCAGTCCTGACTAATCATACTATGTCCCCCCATTTGAACTGCAAAAGGGTATGAGGCAGGGTTACCCCCTCTCTCCCCTCTTATTTGTACTAGCTATAGAACTTTTGGCCATAGCCCTTAGGGAATCCCATTTGATTCCAGGCATTCAGGTGGGCAACAGTACCTTTAAGACCTTTCTATAATCTGACGACATCCTAATAACTGCAGCCTACACCCCCAGGTGGTCCAAGACATTCTTGATATCCTGGTGGATTTCACCTGAGTTTCTGGCCTGAAGGTAAATCAGATCAAAACCGAGGTCCTCCCACTGAACTCGGCAAGCATGGGGGAGACCTTCACAAATCAAGGCCTGAAATGGTCCCCCAGTGGCATCAAATAACTAAGCATCATCTTGCACCCAAATCTCACTAAAATGATATCAGTCAATTTCTCGACCCTAGTAGACTCCCCAGACAGGATGTAGACAGATGGAAGGCCCTAAGGCTCTCTCTAGCAGGCAAAATACCTCTGTGTGACGAGGTACCTTTGGAAATGAGCCTCTGGCTCAAAGGTTGTAAACCGATGTATAAATAAATAAATAAATAAATAAATAAATAAATAAAATAAATAAATAGACTCCATCAAGATGATGGCAGCTCCTAAAATGCTCTACTTGCTAGCCCATCTACCAGTCCCATTCCCCCAGAAATGGTTTCAAAATCTTGAAGTGCTGATATGTGGCTTCCTCTGGGAGGGTACCCCCCAGATTCAGTAAACTTACAACTGCACTGGAGCAAGGAAGGGTGGTGACTTCCATGTCTGCAAGGGTACCATATGGCTTACATCTCGGTCCAGGTCATTTGATGGTTCTCAAATATAGGACAAGCTTCTCCAACTTGGCTCCCCCTAGAAGCTTTGTTAGCACAGGCCCCATCCCCGGCAGTGGTCCTTTATGCTACAAAAAGTAGCCCTGTATGTCCCTCCATGTAGGTCTCAATAAAATACTGGCAGAAAATGCACTCTCTTCTAGATCAGAACCCAGCATCATGGAAATACATGCCTCTTTGGAGTTATCAGGCTTTCAGGGTAGGGAAGCAACCTATCCACTGGATGATATGAGAGGCCCAGGGCATCTTCCAGGTACAAGACCTATTACTCCAAGTATCCCATTCAATTGATGCCTTTGAGGCTCTGCAAACCAAGTATCATCTCCCAGCTACACATTTCTGAAGATATCTCCAAATAAGGGATGCCATAGCTTATGTACCTAATGCCCCCCACAGCAAGGGGGCTCCCCAAGGTCCCCACCCTATGGGCACCTGGGGGAAGCTCACCAAGAACAGAGCTAGCCAGATATATGCCACAATTAGGGATGCTTTCCTGGACCCCATTCAATCAGCCAAAGCTCAATGGGAGCATGAACTGCAGGCTTTAATCTCAGAACAGCAATGGGCCCATGTATGGGTGAGAATTCACATGGTCTGCCGAGATGGATGCACATGCCTAATCATGAACAAGACCTTACTCAGATGGTACTGCACCCCAGTCAAACTCAAGCAGATGGGTCTAACCCTGAACAATAACTGGTGAAGGTGTGGAGCCCCAGAGGCCCACCTGTGCCATGTCCTTTGGGATTGCCCCCTCTCCATCCATTCTGGGTAGCAACTCAAGATCTGTGTTTCAAGATATTCCCTATGGTCAACCCCAAACCCCCCTCCTTCTCTTGGGATGTGGAAGGCCAGACATGCCTAAACGCAGCCCAAGAGCTCAATGGGCCACAGTGATAGGGGCTGCTGCCAAGAGGCTAATCCTGATGAGATGATGCTCCCTCAAGATACCAAACTTTGTGCAGAGCTTCCTGGTGTTAGCTGAAGTGGCCACATTTGAGAGACTCTCAAGTTTTGCCAGGGGAAGAGTAGACAAATTTGAGAAATGCTGGCAGCCATTTCTAGATTCAAATTACTGTCACAACTCCATGGTAGGTGCAGAAGCAAGGGGAGGAGGAACCTGAACCTCCTCCCCTGATGACCAAACCTACCCCTATCCCCATCACCACTCCAATACCTCTCTAGACTCCTACACCCCTCTCTTCAGTTTGTTTCTTATCACAATCGATTGCCACCTTGTATATACTTAGTATCACTTTTTTTAAAATTTTGTATTTAAACTCTTCAATCAGATTTCAGTATTTTATAATACTGGTTACTCCAATCAAAAATGGTTCTTAGTACAAAGAGAACTCAGGTAATGTTGTTTAATTCAAAGAGCAAATCATCACATAATTAGACATTAAATATACATACAGTAAGTGGACAAGAGCTAGAGCAAGTTTTGGTTTATAAGTTCTTAGGGGTTTATATAGATAGTACTCTTACTTTCTCTGAACATATAACTAATGTAGTTAAAAAGGTCAACTCCAGATGGGGTGGGCTTAGAAAGAAAACTTTAATTCTTTCTAGAGAATCTAGAAATAGAGTGGCTGTTCAGCTACTTTTACCAACATTAGAATATGGCAGTGTAATATATCAATTTGCTTCAAAACACTCTTGAACAGTCTGGAAAAACATATTATAGAATGGCAAGATATGTGATGACGTGCCCTTTCCTTACTCACCATTGTATTTTGCTTCTAAGTCTAGACTGGGACTCTCTTGCACTACGTAGAAAACAACAAGTAGGTTATAAAGCCTATATGAAGTACTGAGGGAAAAATAGGCATGGAAAAAATTCCCCTGATGCTTCTACCCCTCATAAGTATAATCTGAGGGATTTGAAACAAGATGCTTAAAAATTCCATTGGAAGTTAATATCTATAATAGAATGCAACAACATTTCTATTTACCAAAAATATGGAATGAAATAGATCCAGAAATTAGGACTATTGAAAATTTAGGTTTATTTAAACATTCCTAGACTTAGTCTGGAAAGACAAATGTATTTGCTATGGTGCTACTGAGTGATTTCTGTATTTGCTGTTTTTCCTCGATTGTATGTCCTAACTCTCCTGATTTCATTCTAGGGCTATGATTATTGGCTGAAGTAGGTGGATGAATTGACATGGTTTTAGACACTGTAGTATTGTGTCCCCCTTTATGGATGTTCCCCTTTCCTTGATCAGGATCCCATAAATGTGTACCGCATATTAAGGCTTATACAAAATTTCTCTGACCATTAAATGGAAAATACTCGATTTTAAAATAAGGCTTTATACCATGATTCTTTGGTATAGTGTGTGTTTCGTTTTTGTATGCTTTGTATGAATTTAGACTGTGTTGTATTTAAGATTGTTTCCTGTAATATTGTATTACATGACGGCCTACTGTATTATGAAACTGTAATCTTAAACAGGACAACTTTGATAAACAGGGCCCATTTTAGTCCTAGAAGTTATTTTCCTGTCAAAAAATAAAACTTTTTATCTATCTTTATCTATCTATAAATTTTTGTTAACCAGGTAAGTGTTATGAGCCAAGGCCCTTTTTCAAACATGACCCAGGACCATAAAATTCCAGTCAAGATGTTACAAAAATACATAGGGCTGGATATTCAAAAGGGTTGCACCATGCGCATTAGGGTTGCGCCTGCACAAGTCCGAAATTGCGCCATTCTGCCATATTCAGCAGGAGGCAGTTGCACCCCCCAAGTCAAGCTGAGCAACAGCGCAATGCTAATGAAGGCATGCTCAACCGAAGGGGGGGGAACCATGCATAAACTGCACAGTCCGATATTCAGCGGGCTGTGCAGAGTTGTGCAGGTGCAATCCCCAATTAGTGGGGGGTGGGGTTTTTTGTCACTTATGCCCACGATCGGGCTGGTTGGGGTTTACACTTTGCCCGCGATCGCCAGTCGGGGGAGGGGGTTTTTGTCACTTATGCCCGCCATCGGGCCAGTCGGGGGGTGGAGGAGTTACTACATGCCCATGATCGGGCCAGTCAGGTGGGGGATTTCAACAGTTATGCCTGCGATTGGGCTGCAGGGGGTGTCGGTCCCCGATGGCTGCTGCCTGGCAGGGCGCCAGGTGCAAGTCCTCAGGGATCGGTGCTCCTGCATGCTAATGGGGCCATAAATAGATGCAAATGGCCCCCCCTGCACCTTGCATGAATTATGGCCCCATTTGCATGTCACCTTTTGAATATCATAAATTTGCACATGGCGCAATGGAACTTGCGCCACCGCATCTTGAATGCTCCACTATGACCACTTGCGGTGGCGCAAGTTCCACTGCACCATGCACAGTGGCTGTGGCTGGGGGGTGATATTCAAAGGAGTTGCTCATGGTGCAACTCCGTTGAATATCACCCTGGCCACACCCCTGCACAACTATTTTGTGCAGCACAAGGCTTGCGCCACAGAATGGTGCAGTTTGAATATCCAGCCCATAGATTACAAACACTACAAAATACAACTAATACAAATAAAAATACAAAAAAATAACAATTACATACAAGAGAATCAGCATAAAATTTATTTAGAGAAGTTTTAAAACTTTCATGATTCTGTGAATGTTGTATGGATTAAGGTAGCTTATTCCAATGAAGAGGAGTGGAAGCAGAGTAAGCTGACTTGACAACAAACGTTTACGCCCTTGGGACCATAAGTGAAGTAGAAGTATTAGAATGAAGATTCCTAACTACTGTATTTTACATTGGTGTAACAAGGTATAAAGTGAAGATAAAGTTCTTAAATCCAATACATTATGACTCAAATAATTTAGGTTATAAACGCTACTCTGAAGCGGTAGTAACCAACCAATTAATTGGTACAGTATACAATGGTGTGTAAGAAAAGTTTTTTTTAATGCAAATCTACATATCACATGGAAGGTTGTTGTAAGTAAAGTCATGTCAGATTTTGCAAAATCTAAACAAAAAAGAATTATAATTCATTATCGATAGCAGGAAATTGTTAACAATAGCAAGTTGTGCTTGTTCAGTAAACAAGTTTTGTAATCTAAACAAAGCCCCTAATTGTTGAATAATATTTCTGCAAATTAAATTTATGCGAGACGAGTAGGACAAACCAGAATCATAAGTGATTCACAAATATTTAAACTGAGAAACTTGTTCCAATGCAATCCCTTTAGTATCATAAACTACAATAGGATCACTCCCCATAGTGCGCTGTCTGGTTCCAAAGAGCATACTTTTTGTTTTTTGGGGTTTTTGATAGCAACTGCTGTTCTCTTAACCATGTATCAACGACAAAAAATTTAGTATTTAAGGCTGTATTTATGCAATCCATGGATTTATTTATTTATTGAAGTCTAGGATAACACCACTTGAGCTCAAAGCTCTTTACATTGGTTCCATGTCATGATAACAATACAAAACTGGGTTGTACAAAATTACAAAGGATAGGATACAACAGTATGCAACAGGGAATTGTACATGTTACAGAGGAAGTTAGGATATTGGAAGTGGGGCTAACAAAAAACATTTAGAGGTATAAGAATGCCTGAAAGAAAACCAATCAATTGTCAGTGGGGACATAGGGTTAGCTGAGGAATAAGTGCTAGAAGAGGTGAGGGGGAACCTCAAGTGCAGGGATAATGTGAGGTAGTAGGTCCCTCAAGAGGGGGAGGGAGGGTATGAGGAAATCAGGAAAAAAGGGGGGAGAGGTGGGAAGGAGCATAATTCAGGAGAGGAGTCAGGGGTGAGGGGTGAGAGGGGAGGATCATAACTCAGGAGAGGGAGTAGGAGTTGGTTGACTGGGAGTGAGAGCATGGGAGAAGAGGGGATCAAAGGAGAGTTTAGGGGATGGTGGAGGGTGGGAGAAGGATGTGGTGGTAAGGCACGGGGAGGGAGGGAGGGAAGGAGGGAGTGGCAGGGGAAGGGCTGGGAAGACCAGAGAGGAGAAGGCGTGAGGCTAGGGTGACAGTCACAACGGGTGGCATTTAGCAGGAGTTGCTTGAGGTGGATTTTGAACGCACCCAAAGCAGGCAAATGAGCAAGATCTGCCTGGAGGGAGTTGAACCAGAGCAGGGCACAGTATGCAAATGATCTTTGGCCTAGGGAAGTGTGACATTTTGGGACTGTGAAGGTCTGAAGTTTGGAGCTATATGTGTGTCACCAGTTGATGCTAGGCACCAGGAGTTGACAGACCCTAGCCGGAAGCGTTTCAAGGCTAATCTTTTTTGCCAGAAGGCAAGTTTGGAATTTAAGTCGATCATTGAGCGGGAGCCAATTTGCATTGGTATACAGGTCACAGGTGTGAGTCATCCTAGTTGCTCCTAAGGTTAGCCGGCATGCTTTGTTTAAGGCTGTTTTTAAATGCCTGAGTGCAGTGTCAGTGGCTGTGCCATAGATAGGCAGGCCATAGTCAACACATGAGCCCACAGAGCTGTGGACAGCTATTTTGAGGGCTTCAGGGGTCAGACTGTGCCTGTGCCAAAAGAGCATCCCAGTACATTTAATTGCCTTGGCCATGCTGTCAATGTGTAGGGTGTAGAACAACAAGTTGTCAATAGTGATCCCCAGATATTTAAAGTGTTGGACCAGGTTCAGGGAAGTCCCAGCAACATTACAAATTGCCCATAAGCCTAGCCCCCTCCCTTAACTGCTATTCAGTGTTATAATACCTTTGCGCCTATCCCATGCCTTCTTGAATGATCTGACTGACATAGTCTCCACATGGATGAGGAACAAAGGCTATACTGAGAGAGTGGTGGATACTTGGTATGGCCTTCCACCAGAGGTTGTGGAGACTACGTCAGTCGGATCATTCAAAAAGGCACAGAGACTAGGCTCAAAGGCATTATAACACTGAATAGCAGTTAAGAAAGGGGGGCTAGGCTTATGGGCAGACTAGATGGACCATGCATTCTCTTTCTGCCGTCACTTTCTATGTTTCTATGTTTCTACGTTTAGTGTACAAAATAATATCATCAGCGTATATTAAAGTATGTGAATATTTTAACTAGTAGGGCAATTTGTTTATAAACAAGAAAAATAAGAGGGGCCCCAAAATTGATCCTTGGGGTACCCCTATTTCCATTAACCTAGTTTGTGAGATAGCACCACCAAAACTAATCCTCAGAGGTTGCTTCATTAGGTGGCTGCAGATCCAACCCTGAGCAGAATCCCCAAGACCCAGTTGTGCCAATCCCCTGAGCAGCAGGGAATGATCAACCAGGTCAAAGGCCTTGGACAGGTCCACGAATACAGCACCAGTGAGTTTACTATTATCCATGGCCCCACTGATTTGGTCCGTGAACCTGGCCAAGGCCATCCCTATGCCATGGTGTTTATGAAAACCATGCTGCTCAGGGGACCGAAGACCAATTGAGTCAATGTACTCAACAAGTTGGTCATTCACAATTTTCTCCAGCAATTTGCCTAAGGATGGCAAAACAGAAATAGGTCGGTAGCTATCCAAGTCAGCCAAAGACCCCCCTTTGAAAATAGGTTTTGTTGTTGTTTGATTCCAATAAGTGGGAAATTCAGCAGTAATTAAAGACAAATTAAACATCTTAGTAAGGGGAAAATAGATATGTGGTACTATTAAATGTAAAAATCTTGGCTCCAGACCATTGGCCTCTGAACTTTTGTTTGGAGATAAATTTCTAAGTAATTTCAATACCTGAATTGGTCGATTCAACCTAAAATAAAATGTAGGAATAGATTGAGTAGAAGAGTCAAATGTTTCATGAGTAGGGTGTTCATCTGAAGAAAACCGATCAGTATATTGAGATAACTCAATAAACTTATTTAGAAATGCCTCAGAGATACAGTAGCTTTAACATCTGTAACTCTTTTATATTTAAATCAAATGTATCAGTTTGAATATTAGTACTAGGGGCTGTTAAGGATTTAATTGCTGACCAGAATCTTTTGGGGGTTTTAAGCTCAGACCTTTGATTATTTAATTGCTAGTCAGATTTGCTTTGTCTCAGTTTGATTTTACATTTGTTCCTTAATCTATGGTATTCATTTAAATCAGCTTCAAGTTGGGATTTCTTATTTTTGAGCCAAGCTACATCCCTAGTTTCCATTAGAAAGAATAGCTCAGGGGTGATCCAGTTATTGCTAAGCCCTCTAACCCTACATTTTTTTATTTCGAAGAATGTGTCCTGAAAATCCAGTAATATGTTTGAAAAAACTCAACAGCAAGATTTACATTAGGAATTGAGTCTACATAAGACCAATCAAGTGAGTGTAGTTCTGTAACAAGGTTATCAGGTAAGGTTGAAGTGAATTTTTGAAAAAGTATATATCTTGGAGAAGGCTTTATCTTTTTAAACTTCCATACACAGAATGGCGCAAGATGGTCACTAATTCCATCCAGGAGAGTACCACTCTCACAAATTTTTTTAGGGTTGTTAGTCAAAATCCAATCCAGTAAAGTGTGAGTTTTGCTAGTTAGGTTCATTTGAGTGAATGAGGAGATAAGCTGGCAAAGACTTGCACTGGCTAACAATGAGTCAAGCTCCGGTGTGGCTAAAGGGTCCCAGTTAATATTGAAATCACCTAGTAAAAGTATATCGCCTGTCCTATAGTCTTATCCTATATGGTGTAACAAATCCTTAAGGCCCTTAATGCCCATATTAGGAGGATTATAAACTGTGCAAATTTTAAGCCTTTAACAGCCCCCCAATAGTAGTTGCATCAAAATCCATTCACAGTCTGAGTTGCAAGTAGGCACTGGATTCAGTTCAGTTAACTCTTGGTTCTCTTCGTAGTAAATCAATAACCCCCCCCCTTCTTTTTTCCAGACCTGTCTCTCCGAAGTATATTATAACCATCAATCATGAAGTATTTACTTTCAACAGATGGTTTCAACCAAGATTTGGTTAAACAAAGCTCATCTGATTTGTGTAGCATTATCAGGGTGTCAGTCTCGTGGAATTTAGATTTTATGCTTCGAACATTTAAGTGTAAGAAGCATAGCACTGTAGAGTTTCTACCATCATGAGAATAAAAACAATTATTATTAAGAGGGCTTGGATTAAGTTCTACATCACCGGATAATCCTAGTAGAAATAAAGACAGCAAAAAGGCGAAAACTGCAATAAATGCTGTCGGAAAGGAATAAGATAGTTTCCCAAGCTGGTTTGAGTTCATTTCTTTAAAACACCTAACGTTTTGACATTAAGTGACAAAGGTTTAGTAGAATTTAGCAATAATTTGGAAGACAGAAATTCTGATTGTAAAGCTCTCTTGTTCCCCCAGATTCATCTCAGTCTCCACCAGTAACAGTTGTTAGATAAAAAGCCCCATAATCGACAAACAAGGGCCAGTAATAAACAATGAATCTCAAAGTGTTTTACCCACATACTGAGGTTAATTTGATAAAATATAATAGACAAACTAAACAATACCCTAAGTAAAAACAGGCTATTACCATATATAGGTAGAGATCCAAAGGTACCTTTGAATTCAATGCAATTACTGAGAATAAAATTAGCCTTACAGTTAAAAGTACAGCCACTCACACTCACGCCACAGAGCTTGTGCTGTGGACAGCAAGGCATTTTTAAACCCTGCCGCCCCTCCTAATGTCCAATGTCACTCCCTTTGAGCTCCTCCACACAGTCCCATTCTTCAGAGTACTCACTGGGACTGGGGGCCCTTGACTAGTGTGTGGAGCGGGAGAAGTGTTCTTGTGGCTAAAAGCTGATGTTCAGTGCTGCAGGTATACTTCAGATTGGCACAGTTTTAGTGGTGCAGGGAAGAAAAGTCAGGCAGGAGCAGGTGCATAGTTCACAGCAGAGTGAAAGTGCTGTGGACAATGAGGCATTTTTAAACCCTGCCATCCCTCCTAATGTCTGATGTCACTACCTTTGAACTCCTCTCCACAGTCTCATCCTTCAGAGTACTCACTGGGACTGGGGCCCCTGACTAGCGAGTGGAGTGGGAGAAGTGTTATTGAAGCTGACAACTGATGTTTAGTGCTGCAGGTAAAATTCAGACCGGCACAGTTTGAGTGGTGCAGGGAAGAAAAGGCAAGCAAGAGCAGGTGCATTGTTCCCAACAGAGTGAAAGCGCTGTGGACAGAGAGGCATTTTTAAATCCTGCTGCCTCTCCTAATGTCTGATGGCACTCCCTTAGAGCTGCTCCCTACAGTTCCGTTCTTCAGAGTACTCACCGGGACTCGGGGCCCCCGACTAGCGAGTGGAATGGGAGAAGTGTTCTTGCAGCTGACAGCTGATGTTCAGTGCTGCAAGTAAACTTCAGACCAGTAGAGTCTGAGTAGTGCAAGGAAGAAAAGGCAGGCAGGAGCAGGTCCAGAGTTCCCAGCAGAGTGAATGTGCTGTGGACAATGAGGCATTTTTAAACCCTGCTGCCCCTTCTAATGTCTGATGTCATTCCATTTGAGCTCCTCCCCACAGTCCCATTCTTCAGAGTATTCAGTGGGACTGGGTGCCCCCATCTAGTGAGTGGAGTGGGTGAAGTGTTCTTGTGGCTGACAGCTAATGTTCGGTGCTGCAGGTAAACTTCAGGCTGGCACAGTTTGAGTGGTGCAGGGAAGAAAAGGCAGGCAGGAGCAGGTGCAGAGTTCCCAGCAGAAACCCTAAGATATAGGACACACCGCATTCCACTACCCAGTTGGCTGATCAAGGCCCAACACATAGAGGTCCGAACCACGGCATAAGTTGGGTACTTTAATATGCCTCCCCCCGAGGGGGGAAACTAAGCTTTGGTTACAGTATAATGTTAACTATGGGGTAGTGGTCAGACTCATTGATGGGCAATGCTTTTCATAACAGCTTAAGATGGGTATTGTCAAGGATATTGTCAATGTTTGCAAAGCTGTGGTCAGATGTGTTCCTGAAGACTCATGGAGACACCAAATGCTGTGGTGTTCCCCAGATAATGTAGTGTACTGTCATGTGTGTGTCGTTTAAAACAATACAAATCTTTAACTACAAAAAAGAAAATCTCCTTCTAGTGACATTACTGTTATATTCAGTTGTCAAGACAACTTAAGGCAAATAAGAGTAATGCAAACAAAATATTAAGATTATATTAATCTCAGTATTTCTACATAATTGAAAAATAGATTTGTGTTACCTTTATCTTTAATTTTATTCTAAGGGCAGGGATATTTTTATATGGGGAGAGGGTAGGTAAAAGAGTGAGTCTAAGATATGTGTGATTGCAGTTGTCTAACTCCATGTTTAATTCTTCTACAATATTGGTAACAAGTCAATAACTTCATTTAGGCCATATTTTTTGTACGTGGACTTGAACACATGTAGTATGCCTCTCTCATCTGTAGTTTCCTGTCAAAATCTCCTGTCTGTCTACCAGGATGTTCCATTTCAATTCCAAAGAATCTTAGTGATGGTAACTGAATTTTGGCTTCTAAAAATTGTCTAACTATAGGTGAAGTTATATTGTTTCACTGAATGTAGCCTTTGTGCTCGCCTATTCTTTTTTTTCAGTTGATGGGGGTATTGCCAGTATGTACTTTATCACATGTGCAGCATTTTAGCATATATATGACCTTTGCCATCTGACATGAGATAATGTCCCTTAGGGTAAGTTCCTGATTTCTAGCATGGTTAGTGACCATCTTTACTTTGTAGGTGCCATTACAGTGGATACAGTTTCTGCATCTGTAGTTGCCTTTGATATCCTGACTCTCTAGGAAATCTTCATTATCTGTTGTGGGTATTCTGTGATTAGTATGCATTATTTTGGCCCCAAAGGATATATTTTTCTTTGCAACTGTTAATGGCTGATTGCTAAAAGCTATCTCACCTGCCTCAGTAGATGTAAGTATGTTCCATCTTTCAAGATGTTAATAATTTCCCAAAAGCAATCATTAATTATAAGCTGTACTGAAAAGCAGTTGTTCTTGTTTTGTGTCCTGTTTTTTTTCCAATATTTAATCACTCCTCACTGTTTTTTCCTTCTATTCTCTGAATTGCTCTTTCTATAGTCTCCTGACTGTACTGTTTCCCCTGGAATCTCCTTTCCATGTTTGATTTTACATCCTCATAATCTTTCTGTATTGTGCAGTTCCTTTTTGTTCTGATGAACTGGCTGTATGGAATGTATTCCACCCACCTCTTTGGATGACAGCTATCTGCCCTTAAGACTGCATCTCTGTCAGTTGGTTTTCTGTGTAAACTGGTACATTATCTGTTCTCAATTTTGAATATAACCAAATCAAGAAAAGGGAGTTCAGTCACACTCTGTTTTTTTTACAAATGCTAGATGGTTAGTTTTTGAATTGAAATAGTCATGAAACATGTCTGCCTTTTGTTCAATTCCCCTCCAAATGACTATGATGTTATCCAAAAAGCACTTCCAAATAAGATTGTTTTCATTAAATGGGTTATTACTGCCATCCATGTGTCTTCTTTCAAATGTGTCCCATAAGAAGGTGTCCTACTGCTGCCCATGGCAGTGCCCCTGATTTATTGATAGAATGTTTTTTCGAAGCCTAAAGTAATTTTGTATCAGCACAATTTGTGAGAGTTGCATCAAAAAGTGGTTGGGAGGTAAACTGTCCTGTCTTTCCATGTCTATGGTTTCAGATAATGCTTGACAAATCATGCAGAACAGAAGTGTTTAGGTTTATCAAGTCTTGTGTTATGAGAATACAATCATTCAGTTCTAGGTTTTCATCCAAAATATTTATCAAATGTGAACTGTCCATAACATATGATTTGGCAGATTCCTTGAAAAGTCTAATATGAAAATCTACACAACTTGAAAGTAGTTATTGAACAGAACTGAGTACTGAAGCTATGGGCTAGCCTGGTGAGTTTTCCAGACTTTTAGGAATTTCTTTGCAGATTGTAAAAGGCTGGAACATATGGATATTTTTTAAGAAGTGCAATTTTATTTCCAGTCTTTAGCCACCCTCCCTCTCCTGTTCTAATAAACCTTTAATGAGGTCTTTAATTTTTTGTGTAGGATCACTAGGAATTTTTATGAAGTTCTGCTGAAACAAGCACTGTTTTGGATGTTGTTGGTAGTTCTAGAGAGAGAGGATGGATAAAAGACTGGGAATGAAATGCACATCTTAAAACACCTCCATCAGTTCCAGTGTTTTGCATGCTACAAAACATCCATAAAAGCCTTGAAAACCCATGGGACTTAAAAGACTTATAAACTCAGTCCCACATGATGTGGGATGCCAAGCATTATCTGAAACCCTAAACAGGGAAAGACAGAACATGTTACCTTCCAGACACTTTTTGATAGAACGCTCAGAAACTGTGCTGAGAGAAAATTACTTTAGGTTTGAAAAAAACATTCTATCTACAAATTAAGGGCACTGCTATATGTAGTAGTATGGCAACTTTTTACACTAATATATACATGGACCCATTTGAAAGAAGACACATGCATGGCAGTAATAACCAATTTAATGAAAAAAATTCTTATTTGGAAGTGTTTGGTTGAGCATCTGGTGGGAATTCAGACATGCATGAGTGCCAGTCAAAAATGGCATATCATTAAGAAAGGGCTGGCAGAAGCTGCTGAAACCTGTACCAGGACATGGAGTAAGAAGGGGAGAGCAAAGAAGCCAAGCTGAATGACTTGGGAGGTAATGGAAGGCATGAGGGCCAAGAGAAAAGCATTCCAGAGGCTTAGGAAATTGGGAGGGCAAGGGGACAAAGACAATTACATGAAGAAGTCCATGGAGGTCACCAGGCTAGTCAGAGTGGCCAAGGCTTCCAAACAGCTGAGACTGGCATGTGGAATCAAGGAAGGGGAAAAGGACTTCTTCAGATACATTGGCGAGAGAAGAAACAAAGACCAGATTGTGAGGATTAAGAAAGATGGAGGGATTGGTGGAGAAGGGGGAGGACCAAACAGAGGCACTGAATGAGTACTTTTGCTCTGTGTTCACGAAGGAAAGAGGAGGGCAAATACTCCATGGGAAGGGTGGAGTGGGCAGGGTGGGATGACTGATGTCAGAATCACAGAGGACAGGGTGCTGAAGGGGCACTGAGGGTGGACAAGGCACCGGGGCCGAATGGCATTCACCCTAGGGTACTTAGGGAGCTAGTGAAGATCCTGGTGGGACCACTGGCAGACCTCTTCAGTACATCACTGGACATGGGATGTGTGCCACAGGACTGGAGGATGGCCCATGCAGTACCCCTTCATAAAAGTGGCCTGAAGGATGATCCAGGCAACTACAGACCAATGAGTCTCACTTCAATTGTGGGGAAACTCATGGAGTCAATCTTAAAGGAGAGGCTGGTGACCTTTCTGGAGGACAATGGGCTCCAGGATGGTCTTCAGCATGATTTTGTATTGGGCAGATCCTGCTAGACAAACCTAGTTGAATACTATAACTGGGTTATCAGGGCACTGGACAGGGGCCATGCAGTGGATGTCCTACATTTGGACTTCAGCAAGGCCTTTGACTTTGTGCCGCATGGGAGGCTGGGGGGAAAACTGGAATACATTGGGGTGGGGACAAAAATGGTCAACTGGATCACCAACTGACTGAGGGGTAGGCAGCAAAGGGTGGTGGTGGAGGACTCTCATCACCAAGGAATGTTACAAGTGGGGTATGCCAGGTTTCAGTACTGGGACCGGTGCTGTTTGGGATATTTATAGCTGATATCTCAAATGGGATCTGGAGTAGGATCAGTCTGTTCACAGATGATACTAAGATCAGTGCAGTGGTAGATGACATAGAGGGGTGGAGGGGGCTGCAGAAAGACCTGACCAAACTACAGGAATAGTTGGAGACATGGCAGTTGGAGTTCAATGCCAAGAAGTGCAGTGTACTGCACTTCGGAGTAAGGAACCAGGAGAGGAAATATCAGTTGGGAGGAGTACAGTTGGAAAGCACAGTGGAAGAAAAGGATCTAGGGGTACTAATAACGGAGAGTATGAACCACTCAGCTCCATACAGGAATGTGGCTACAATGGTAAACAAGATGCTAGGGTACATGGCAAGGGGAATCTCCTCCAGGTACAGAGAAGTGATACTGCCCCAGTACAGGTCACTGGTCAGGCCACACCTGGAATACTGCAAGCAGTACTGGCGTCCATTCCTGAAGAGGGACATCAGACTGCTGGAGGGTGTGCAGTGTAAGGCAACAAAGATGATTCAGAGCCTTGAGGGAAAATCCTATGAGAAGAGGCTGGGAGAGCTGCAAATGTATTCCCAGGAAGAGAGAGGAGGGATGGGGGGATATGATTCAAACCTTTAAGTACCTAAAGGGTATTAACAGGATTAATACAGAAGGGATTCTTCAGATCAGACGGGGGAGGGACACGAGAGAGCATCGGCTGAGACTGGAGGGGGAGATTCAGGAGGAGAAATCAGGAGACACTTTTTCATGGAAAGGGTGGTAGATAAGTGGAACACTCTGCTCGAGGAGGTGGTATCGAGTAGAATGGTGGGAGGATTTAAGAGAGGGTGGAACAGAGGGGGGGATGATTATGAGAAGGAAAGGGGGAGGGTGGGGCAGCTGCTAGTTGAGGGTCTAGCTGCACAATCGAACAAACTTGATAGACCGTGAGGCCTGTTTCTGCTAGCATTTTGTATGTTTGTATGTTGTATAGATGTCATCTGGAAAGGAAGTGAACAAGAGGTAGACATTTTTCATAACAATCTCAATTCACAAACGAACCATCTGACAGTTGTAAAAAAAAAAAGAAAAAAACTAAGACTGCACTTCCTTTTCCTGATTTGGTTATATTCAAAAATGGGAACAAATTATGTACCAGCTACAATAGAAAACCAACTGACAGAAATGCAGTCTTAAGGGTAGATAGTTATCCAAAACGGTTTGTGGAATACATTAAATATAGCCGGTTCATCAGAGCAAAAGGGAACTGCATAATACAGAAAGATTATGAGGAAGCAACGTCAAATATGGAAAGGAGATTCCAGTAGAGAGGGTACAGTCAGGAGAAAATAGAAGTTGCTATTCAGAGAATAGAAGGAAAAAACAGGGAGGAGTTGCTAAAGACTAGAAAACAACAAAAATGACCCAAAACAGGAACGATTGCTTTTCAGTACAGCATATAATGATTGCTTTTGGAAAATTGATAACATCTTAAAAAATTGGAACATACTTACATCTACTGAAACAGGTGAGATAGCATTTAGCAATCAACAGCTACCAGTTGCAAAGAAAAAAATCATTATTGGGGACAAAATAATGCATACAGATCACAGAATACCCACAACAGATATGGAATATTTCCCAGTGAGCCAGGATATCAAGGTGAACTACAGATGCAGAAGTTGTATCCACTGAAATAACACTTACAAAGTTAAGATGGTACCTAACCATGCTAGAAATCAGGAACTTGCCATAAGGGACTTTATCATATGTCAGATGACAGGGGTCATATACATGATAAAATGACATGTAATGAAGTATATATTGGAAAATCCTCACATCAACTGAGAGTAAGAATAGGTGAACATATGGGCTGCATTTGGTATGAGGATATAACCTCACCTATAGTTAGACACTTTTTAGAAGCCAAACATCAGTTACCATCACTAAAACTTTTTAGAATTGAAAAGGTACATCCTTTTCAGAATGCAGCTGCCAGGCTGCTGACAGGCCTTCCGAGGTTCTGCCATGTAACCCTGGTACTGCATGAATTGCACTGGCTGCTGGTCAGGTGGAGGGTTTATCTTCAAGATGGGTTTACTCACCTTTAAGGCCCTACATGGACTAGGCCCTGGCTATCTGTCAGCTCTCCTAACACCCACTGCCCCAGTCTGCTCCCTCCTTTCCTCCTCTAGGGTCCTCCTAGTGATTCCCAGGATGTGGCTTAAAACTGCCGGCAACAGGGTCTTTTGTGTCGCCGGCCCCATCCTGTGGAATTCGCTCCTGCTAGCCATCAGGGAGGCCCCTTCTTTTGAAGAGTTTAAAGGCTACCTCAAGATCCATCTTTTTTGCACTAGCTTACCCAGACGCAATCTTTTAATATGTGGGAAAGACCGCTAGTCTGTTTCTGATTATTACTGCTGTAGCTTCATTACTGATTTATGGTTTTATCTGTAAATTGCTGTCATTTGTACTTCCTATGATTTTATGTAAGGCACCCAGAGCCTCTAGGAATGGGTGCAAATAAATAATATTTGCCTTGCCATTTGCCTTGCCTGATGGATGGGGAACACATTTTGATAGGAAATTACTAATGAGAGAGGCATACTGTATTGATTGGTTCAAGTCCATGGACCAGAAAGAAAGCCTAAATGAAAGAACTGACTGGTTGCCAGTATTGTAGATTATTAAACATGGAGTTAGACAAATACAGTCACACATATCTGTAACTCCATCATTTCTCCCCGCCTCCCCTCCAAATACTACCCCCCACACACCAAATAAATTCACAACAAAGGCAAAATATAGAGAATACTGGATGAGCAACTTTGCATAATTAGTGTGTTCTGCCACAGCGGGGGTTTGATTCTCTCTGACCTTGAGAGTGAAACTCAAGAAGTCAATGGGAATCAGAACCCCAAAGTGGAAGGACACAGTGGTTGTGCATAAAGTTGCTTCTCCTGTATTTATTATAGTGTACATAGGAACATAGAAGTTGATGGCAGAAAAGGACCACAAGGCCCATCCAGACTACCCATTTTACCAAGTTTATAGTATTATGTGAAATGTGCACTCAGTGATTCCTTCATTTTCAGAGTAAAACTGATTTATGCAGTCTCTATAGGCATCAGAATGCTACTGTACCACAGAAGGGTACAATCATGTTTAATGAACTTTGAACTGTGGTACAACAGCATTTTGAAAGGGATGGAATTCTATAAAGAACGATAGTCTACTATACACTGTAAATTTATTTTTCAATTATGCAGAAATTCTGGGATTAATATGTTCTGAATATTTTGGCTGTGTTAATCTTGCTTGCTTTAGGTTGTATTGACAACTAAATGTAACAGTAATGTTGCTAGAAGAGTATGTTCCACATTAAATTTTTAATCTGGTCCAAGCAATAATGGGGACTAGCCACATCATATTGGTAAAAAGAGTATGTAATTTGTTGGATTAGGTTAACTGAAGTAACCATGTATGAAAGAAACCTGCTTAAGAGAGAATGGTAATTCCAGGAAGTGAGGCAAGTCAAACAAACTTCAATATTCAGGTACCAGACTTCTTGGTGTCTTGTTACACAGACAGTGGTAGGTGCCACTCATGTAGTGGGTCAGGTGAGAATTTGATCATTCATTGCTCAAGCACATGCTCCCATTCTCTTGCAACACCACAGATGTGAGCGTGTTGATGCCCAATTCTGGCAGGCTTTCCTTAGTATATATTGAGGGTCTGCACAACTGTGCACTGCTCTACTAAGGCAGGTTGCCAGATGCCATAGCTGGGATTCCACTAATTTGGTGAGTGAAAATGGCAAAAGCGGAAAAAGGATTTGAAGGAATTTTGGAGTACCAAATGTTTCAAAACTAAACAAATGTCTGTTTTTTTCACATAGGAGCTCAGCAGAGAAATATAAAGGAAGTATAAAGCACAAGTTGTAAGCAAGATAAAATATGCTTTTGGAAGAAGCACAGCATGCATACTGTGATCTTTGTATAATAAGGAAAACACATACTGGATTGGAAAAATGGGTTTAAAAAGCAGATTTTAAGGAACAAAAGTTACTTATTGACACCGAAGGCACCATATCAAAAAATTTGTAAATATGTATAACACAGGCCACATTATTAATATATTGGTATTAGTAATGGTATAAAATATGTATATAAATTCATTTGAACTTGTTAGACTTGATATGCTCAAACAATCCAACACAGGTGACATACTGAACAGTCTCTAAAAGGTGATTAAGTTCTTCCATGTAAACTTTATATTCATTAGCTTATATTCTTTAAAATATAATGGCATATATACACACACACATATATATATATATATATATATATATATATATGATACATGATGGGCAGGAGTGTGATATGGGAAATATTCTCACTCCTACAGAGTGAGCTCTGTATTCTCACTCTGCAGGAGTGAGAATATTTCCCATAGCACATGATCTGCACATCATGTGTGCTATTTATACAATGGGGTAGGAGCTTAAGAAGTGTTGTATCTTTTTCCTGTTTCTATGTGTGTGTTTTTTTTTATTTTAGTCTGTGGTAACCTGGTGAGTTTAGGAGTGACCTGGAAGCACTGGGCAGTTAAGTGATCTGTTCAGAGTAACACAGTATGCAAGTGGAGGTTGTGAGAATCAAACCCAGGTCTGGCATGCATAAAGGAAAACTCCATGTTAAAATCAGAAAAAGATATGTAGTCGTCTTTTTTTCTGTGTTCTAACCAGTTCCCACTGTTTTCTTTTCCTCTGGCTGCGAGAGATGTTTTTTCTAACTTTCCCTAACTGTTTTATTGCCCTTGGAGGATGCCATTTTGATTTCTTTTATGGCCTGTAGTCTTCCCAGAGTGCCATTTGTTGTGATGTCTAATTGTCCCTGCAGGAAGCCAGTGTCTTGTTACAGGGTCTGTCACAGCTCAGCCACAGAGAAAATACTTCTTCCAGAGAAGACACATTGCTAGATTTTGGGTGAGTGTAATCATTATTATTTTCTGATATCAGTACCTTGTCCTGCTATGTTCTTTTCTGTGTGTGTGTGTGTGTGTGTGCGTGTGTGTGTGTGTGTGCATGTTTGGATCATGTCACTGTTTACTCTATTCCTCTCAGTCACTTTCAGTTTTTGCTCTAGTACTAAGTAGCAAAAATTGAACAACACCTTATAGGTTGTAACATAGCAAGACAAGGTACTAATATCAAAAAATAATGATTACACTCACCCAAAACCTAGCAGAATGACTTCTCTGAAAGAAGTATTATCTTTGTGGCTGAGCTGTGACAGACCCTGCTAAATCTAAGGGCATGGCTACATCAGTGTCACATGAGCCAGGGTGCATCATAGGAGAAAGAAAGCCAATAAACCAATTTGTGATGGAGATCCCCAGGGGTCAAAAACTACCATACAGCTAGCAGGCTAATTTAGAAAAAAAATCCTAATAGCAGACAGAGGGAAGGACATATTAGGGCTTAACATACATATCAAAACACTCTACATAACATATGTTTTTGCACATTCTGGGTGGACTTCTCCTTTAATGTACCAAGCTTGTTCAGAGCTCATTACTCTAACCTCTAGGCTATACTTACAGCACTGTATGTGTGTGATCTGAGGGTGTGGGGGTATTTCTGAATCGGCTGGGTTGTTAGAAACACTATGGGAAACAGGTGATTGTGTTTTGCAATACTAATTGAGTTAGTTGCAGCTTGCACTGAGAAAGAGAAACTGCTTTGTAAATGAGTTTTCTTTAGAATTCAGGTTGTTTTGAAGCTGGGATTAGCACAGTAAAGGGCTAGGAGTGTTAGAAACTATGGGACACAGGTAAATGTGTTTTGCAATGCTAACTGAGTAAATTGCAGGCTTCAGTGAGAAACAGAAACTGATTTCTGAAGCACTTTTATTTAGAATGCTAGTTTTAGTGAGTACGGATGCAGCGAAATAAAATTTCTACAGCGAAATCGGCAATTTCGCCGTGCGAAATGTTTCATGAAAATGCAACAAAATTTTGCAGTTTTGCCTGCATTTTCACCCTCTGAGCAGTCCACCAACAATGGCAAAATTTCGTCAGTGAGTGGCAAAATTCCACCAGCAGTGGTGAAGTTTCACCCACGGTTGGCGAAATTCCGCCAACAGTGGCAGAATTTCACCCGCAGTGGCATCATTTCGCCCACAGGCAAACTGTTGCCAGCATGGGGCCAAAATTTCACTCACAACCACAGGCAAAATTTTGCATTTTGCCCAGGCAAAATATTTTGCGTAATGCACTAATTACGCAAAATATTTCACCCGGTGAAATATTCCAGTTTCAACCAACACTATTAGTGAGTGACGGGTGACATCAGCAGAGTATGGATAAATGGAGTATGTCTTACTCCACTGATGTTATCAGCATTTATCTCACTGCAGTCAGAATATCTCCATTTATTCAAATGGACTAGCTCCCCCCCCATTGTATAACTATATCTATATATATATATATATATATATATATATATATATACACACATAATGGGTGAGACAAATCAGTAGTGGATAAATCCATGTATCTCACACACAGTGATATAAATCCTGGTAAAAAATCACAGTGTAATAATATTTTACATTTATACATAATGGCCCAGATATTCAAAAGGTGTGCGCCATGCGCAACAAGGTTCTTGTCGCAACTCCAAAATCATCCCATTCTGCGACATTCAGAAGGTGCCAGTTGGCGCCAACCAAAACATGCTGAGCAACAGCGCAATGGAAATGAAGGCATGCGCAACCGAAGGCGGGTCCATGCATAAAGTGCGCCAATGCGATGTTCAAACACTTGCGCCAATGCGCAAGAGTAGCTCAACCGGAGATTACGCAGGAATGAGCTCAAAATTGCAAGGCTCAAGGAAGCGGTGCAAGAACCCTAGCAGGCCGCAAACTGGGGAGAGAGACAGAGAGAGAGAGAGAGAGAGAGAGACAGGAGCTGGAAGGGCAGAGAGGACAGTGGGTCAGGAGGACAGAGAGGCCAGTGGGGGTGCCCGGTGCAGTGGAAGCAGCAGTGGGGGCAGCGGGGGTAACACAGGAACAGCAGCCGGGGCAGAAGCCGGGAGATGGACAGTGCCAGCTTCACATGGAAGCTGTAATGAGGGGGTGAGACACCATGCTGCAGGGGACATGGCAGCGGAGGGGCCCGTCGGTATGCCCCGACAAGGCGGTATCGTCTTTCGCATCAGCTTGAGCTGTACACAGGCGTCGAGATTGTTGGCCGGTACCGCCTGAACAGGGCAATACTGAGACGGCTCTGCGAGCTGTGCAGTGATGTGATGCAGGCACCCTCACGACGGAGTCACGCTCTGTCCGTGGAGACCAAGGTGACAGCCTGCATGTGCCTGCTCGCCACGGGCACCTTCCAGAGGCCAACAGGGGACACCACAGGCATTACACAGTCGGCCACATCACACATCCTCACCCAATTCCTCAGCGCACTGCTGCCTCATGCTGCAGAGTACATCCATTTCCCCAGCACTGCGGCAGAGCGTACAACAAACATGCAGGAGTTCCACAGGGTAGCACGTATGCCTGGTGTGCTAGGGGCCATAGACTGCACCCATGTGGCCATTCGCACGCCACCTGGCCCCGACGGCCAGGCATATTGGAACTGAAAGGGGTTTTCCAGTGTCAACTGCCAGGTGGTGTGTGATGCCACTGGGCGCATTATCAATGTCTGTGCCACACACCCTGGCGGAGCACATGATGCCTTCATATGGCACCAGTCTGCACTGTGCCATCGATTCGAGAGTGGGGACATCCCCATGGGTCATCTAGTGGGTGAGTACACATGTATGGAATGCAAACTCTGGGCAAGGGTGGGAATGACACAGGTGCCATGGTAGTGGCACACAAGGATGTGGGCAATATGGACCTGACATGACACTGATCTCCACTATCTCCACACAGGTGACTGTGGATACCTACTCTGTCCCTGGCTGCTCACACTGTACAGGCGCCCCACGACCCCAGCGCAGCTATGCTTCAATGAGGCACATGCCGCAACACGTAACATCATAGAGCGGGTGTTTGGGATGCTCAAGGCATGCTTCTGATGCCTGGACACCTCCGGCGGAGCCCTACAGTACAGCCCCCAAAAGGCCTGTGGGATATTCCTGGCCTGTTGCATCCTGCACAACATGGCCAAAGACCATGGGATAGCCATACAGGTCCAAGAGGGGGACAGCGATGGGGCGCCAGTGGCGTGTGGTGTTGGTGATGAGCAGCCCTCCCTGAGGCGGAGGGACCCCCGACTGACCAGCAGGCCCAGCTGCACCGGACACCATCGCGAAGAGCACTCGCCCAACACAGGTAAGTCAAGGGGACATGTGCAGGCAACACTGTCCATGCATAAACCACAGGCACACAGGGGAACACACCGTGCATGAAGGTCAGGGAGTGGAAGGTTCCAGGCATACCAACACACCATCAGAGGGTGAGCACTCATATGGATACACACACACACCAGGCAGGCGTACATGGGCAGCAGCACAGCACTGTGGGCGACATTGCCAACACACAGCACCACCGACCACCCCCACCACCTGGACTGTCCACGTCGTGTGTCAGGACCTGGGCACCCTCACCTTGGTGTACAGTGCAATGCAGGCATCATCATGCACACGCACCTGTGGACAGCAGTTGGGAGAGTGTGCAGGTGGTCCGTGTCAGCGTGGTGAGCAGAGCACCCAGCAGTGCACTGCCCACCATGACACACATTGCACACAGGGCAGCACCAGACAGGGCCTGCACTGGGAGACAGCTCAGTAAGGTAGCACTGTTCCACGGCCACCACGGATGTGTGGGCTGCCCCGCCGTGGCCCCACAGCACTGGCAGGCTGAGCAGGGGCCACATCGAGGTGGCGCTGGTGCACCACCAGGGGTCCCACTGCGTGAACGCGACCTTGCCCGCACAGGGGTCTGCATCCTGCCAAACAAACTTGCACCAGGGGTGCTCGGGATGCCCACAGCAGAACCCGGCGTCGACAGGCCTGGTGTTGCACGACGCCGGGAATGGGGAGTGGAGAGCTCACTGTGTGGGGTGTGTGGTACAGGGGCACCTGACAGTGTGGCCAATGCGTCCGCGACAGAGACCACTGCCTGGGTCAGCCTGTCAATGGCAGCGGTCACATCCATCCGCATAAGGACCAGCTCGGCTCGGTCCCAAGCACACTCCCTGCTATGCTGCTCCACGGACACAGACAGTGCCTCCACGGACCTTGCAACCCACCCCTGCAGCTGTACCGAGTCCTGCAGCAGGCGGGTGTGCGCATCCAATGGGTACTGTGCCCCAATGGCATCATGACCCCCAGGGTGTGGATGGTCCTGGTGCACAGCACCCCTTGAGGGTGGGCGCTGTTCACCAGGACCAGGTATGGGCAGATCAAAGGGCGGGGGACATGTGCCACTGCTTGACACTGTACCCCCAGACCTGGTGTGTGACTGCTGCTGCCGCCCCTCCAACTGCTGAGCCCCCAGGTCCACCTGTTCCACCTCCGTGCTGACAACAGTGCCAGACACCTGCACAGCCACCGGTGCTGCCCCACCGGTGCTGACAGGCACAGCCTGGGACTGTGCCAGCATGCTAGTACACAGGTGTGAACCAGGAAGGCCCAGGGCACGTGCTGGCCTGCCATGTGTCCGTCATGGGACACCTATCACCGCCCATTGCAGGCCTGCTATCATCAATGGTGCAGGTGCGTGCCACTGCCATAGGCACAGCATGCTGGCATACCTGCATGCCAGACTGCTGAGACACAGGCTGTGCACCCCTGCACCCGTATCACTGACACGGGTTGTTGGCCCAGCGTGCATGCTGCTGCAGTGCCTGCAGGCTGGTGGCAGAGGTGGATGTCCCTCCTCCATGTCCAGTGGGTCTGCATCACTGTCTGGACCACCACCACCACCGTCTCCTGAAGGAGGCAGGATCTGTAACAGAAAGAAGTACATGTGAGTGCATGTGAACAACAGCCCCCCCCCAACAACACCACCATGTCATACTGTGCAGTGATGGGCTTCCACCTGTCTGGAATCCTCCACCTGGTACGCCCGCAATGGCACTCGGCTGCATGGCCACGACCAGTGTCTCCTCTGTGAGGGTCAGCTGCAGCACCACTGGTGGGCCCCACCAGTGCCAGCACGTGCCGCCCTGAAGGCTGCCACCGTCTCCTTCAGCCTCCTGCGGTCAGTCCCATCTTCTTCTTGCATTCCTGCACAGGCGCTGTGGCTTCCGTGCAGGTTGATGGCCGAGCTACCCCTCCATTGCAGCTGCACGTTTCCTGAGGGTGCCCCTCCGTCCACTCAATAGTGGCTCATCCTCCAGTGAGGCCTGGAAGAGGGCCTCCGTCTGCAGCGGTGAAGTTCGACCTCCTCCTCGCCCGCCGTCCACACCCTCAGCTTGGCTCTGGTCAGTCATGGTGATCTATATGGGTGGAAGTGGACACCTGTCACTGTGCAGTCGACAGCATTTCCCCATGAGCATAGCTGCCGGCCCGGGGGGGGCGGAAGCCCCCCACGTTTCCTCTCCGCATGGCAGATACTGATAGAAAGGGTGCCCTTTGTCCCTTTCTAAGTGCCCTTTTCATGCTCAGCCCCCTCAGCCTTTATCATCCTCTGCCCATGAGCATTGTCCTGAGCATCACACAGCATGTAACTCACCTCTCACCTGCAGTAACCAAATCTGGCCAGCACAACCCACTGTCGCATTTTAATAACGCAACACATGCAAATGAGGTGTGGCGCAACTATAATGACATGCTAATCGCGCCACTGTGCCTATGAATGGCTGATCGAATGATTTGCATATGTCGGCTGAATATCGTGTATTTGCGCTTTGCGCAATACGGAAGGTCCGGCTGAGCCAATGGCGCAGGTTTGTGGCTATGTGCTACACTGCATTGCGCATGCCCAGACAGCTTACGCTTACGTCTATCGTGCTGCAGACCTGCTGAGCTTGATAGGTGATTCAGGCCATGGCCACCATTGTGCCAGTGGCGCTACAGCACTGGGCACTATATGGCGCTGTGGCACTACTGCGCGATAGTCCACTGTGGCACTGGTGCACAGCTTGGCAGTCGTGCAGGATGCCTATACGTCCGATGGCACTGTGCGTAGCCTTGCGTCATTGCCTTGACCTTGTGTATGCCCTCTGACCCCTGGCGCTGTTGGCATGCCATGTGTACATCCCTATTGCGCTGTCTGGTGACAGCGCCATGTGAAGTGACAGCGCTGTTCGAACAGCGCGATTGGAGCCTGTGGTGGTCTATTGTGCAACAACTCCACGTGGGGTTACAGCGCAGCAGGGTGCCATATTGCCTGCTGTAAAGTTGGTGCCATGGCTAGGAGAAGGGCGGTGTCCTGGAGCCAGATTGAAGTGGCCAACCTGGTGGCCCTAGTTGAGCCACACTATGATGGCCTGTATGGTGAGGCGCCCTCACCAGTGCCAGGATTCAGCTGTGGCAGCAAGTGGCCACTGACCTGGTGGAGGTCACTGAGCGGGCGGTCTGCTGAGCAGTGCCAGCACGGTACAGTGACCTCGCCGGAGAAACCAGAACTTTTAGCACGGCGGCTGCGATGCGTGCCAGGCGGGCGTAGTGCCTGAGCCACGTGAGTGTACCATCTATGCACCTATATTCTCTGTAGGGTGTGTGTGTGCTTGGGTGGCTGTGCATAGGTGCGGCTCGGACACGGTTGGCTGTGTCAGTGTGTGCAGCTGTGCGATGGATGGTTATGGCTGTGTGGGCAGGCACTCTCACTGGGGCAGGGGGCACTCTGCTTTTGAGTCACACTGATGTTTGTCTCAACATATGTCTCCCACAGGCCAGAATCTGAGGACACAGGGCGACGGTGACGTGGGCCGTGCCAGGGCCCCGGTGCCGGGGGGTGTTGTGCCAGCAGCAGCAGCAGCAGCAGCAGCAGCAGCATCAGCAGCAGCAGCGCAGAGCCAGCTGCTGGAGGTGTGAGTATCATTACTTCATGGATGCTATTGCATGCTGGGGGCAAGACCACCAGCCATGCACAACACAACCATGCAGGAAAGGGAGGTCATAATTCCACTATACAAGACACTGGTGGGCCCCACCTGAGTACAGTGTACAGTTCTGAAGACCATACCTACGTATGGACATGGACTGGGTAGAGCGGGTTCAGAGGAGGTCAACACGGATGGTGCATGGATTGCATCACAAGTCCTATGAAGACAGGTTGAAGGAACTGAACATGTACTCCCTGGAGGAGAGGAGGAGGGGGATATGATGGGGACATACAAGTATCTTACGGGGAACAGAGTGCAGGAAAACACTATTTTAGCGTAAAGATGTTCCAGGACTAGAGGGCATGGGATGAGGTTGGAGGGGGGACGATTCAGAGGAAACATGAGAATGAATTACTTCACAGAATGGGTGGTGGACAAGTGGAACACCCTGCCAGAGGAAGTGGTGGGGGCTGACTTGGTCACGGGATTCAAGAATGCACGGGATAGCCATAAAGGATTTCTGGAGGTCAGGAGTAAGGTGCAACAGACTTATAGGAAAACAGAGTGAACTTACAAGGTCAAATGGCCAGACTGGGTGGCACATAAGCCCTTATCTGCTGACACTGTCTATGTATCCATGTATGTAGGCACGACACAGGTGACATGCATCACTGTGCAGTATCACAGCACGTCTGTGTTTGCGTCACTGGTGGTCCAGGCATGCACTGGGCACATAGCTGTGTAACTGGCATCGCACCACGTTGCCACATCACTTGCCAGCCTAGTTTGTACTGTGATTGACATGGGCAGTGTGTGTGGGCGGTGGTGCGCATAGCTGGTGCCGCCTGTTTGTGATGGCCATGTGCATGTTCACTGTGGGTGGGTGCATGCCATCACAGGTGCGGGACATTGGGCTATATGGCTTGCAGGTTGGGTGGTGTTCAGGGTTGTGGTCAGTCACAGCCATTGACTGTGTTCCCTTTTCCTAGGCCTCATTGTGCTCCACAGAATGGAGCAGTCACTGCATCGGCTGACCTGGGTGTCCCAGGAGAACCAGCACATCCTCCAGGACATACAGGCCATGGGCTGGGAGGGGCGCAGCCAAGAAAGATGGCACCAGGCAGAAGTGGACCAGTCTGCTGAGGCCTTAGGCCAGATCCCCTTCTCTCTCACCCATCCCTCCCACTCTGCCTTCCCTCTCCAAGTTCTTCATCCCTCACCTTGCCCACCCCTACCTTGTACCCCTCCCCTCTTGTAAATAGTTATGTTGTTGTGGATTTTGTAATTACATTTTCTAATACATTTATATTTTGATATGAATACTGTGTTGGTCTCTGATTTGCAGCTGGCTATGGTTGCTCAGTTGCAGTGGTGTGCATGCCATCTGGGCTGGTATGGTCCTGGGTATGTGTGTGTGTGTGTGTGTGTGCGTGTGTGTGTGTGTGTGTGTGTGTGTGTGCTTGGGGAGGTATCTCCGGCATGGCAGTGACTTTCTGTTGGTCTTGCCGTCTGCTGCCACCCACTGCTGGGTGCACAGGGTGTGTCTGGCTTGTATGCTTCTGTGCTGCAGGGCTGACGTGTGCTGGGGGACTGCATGGTTTCTTGCAGTGCCAGTCACTGCACATGGTGGTGTCTTGGGGTCACAGTGCAGGGTGTGCTGTGCATACGGGGGCTGATGTGCACTGTGGTTGTCAACCCCCCTGTGTGTGGCACCTCCGCCTGCCAGTGGTTGTGCTGGGGTGTCAGAGCTCTGCTATGCTTTGTTGGCTTGTCCCCATGGGCAGTGGGATTATCCAGTCCCACCCCAGTGATGCTGTGCTTGGGGTAGGTATGGTGTGTGGGTTCTGCAGTGTGTTCCTGTGCCCATGTGTGGCATGGCTGGCGGTGGGCCCCAGCCTGCCTCCCTGGATGTGCAGTTCCATTGCTCTGGGGGCTGTGCTTGCACTATGGCAGCTCTGGAATGCTCAGCTGAGCTTCCCTGGTTGTGCCATAGCGCAACATTTTGGCTCAGCTTCTCCTTCCTGGTTGCGCGATGGCGCAGTATGTGCGATATTCAGACGTTGGTTGCTTGCGCAATTTGCTCTGCTCCATGTTTGAATATCGCACCTGTTGCGCATTTGCGCAGCTGGTTTGTGCTTGCTCCTGCTGTTGCGCTACTTTTGAGCGCAGTTTGAATATCTGGGCCATTGTTCTTACCTCAGAGCCTAATACAATCACTATCCTGATTGCTTTATGACATTCTGATCAATCAGAACTCAGCTGAACTCTGCTGATGTAGCTATCATCACTCTAGGCAGGTTTCCCTAATACAGCAATCAGGAACTCCACCAAACCCTCAGTAGCCCAGAAAACTAATCAGTATATCAGTTCCACCTGCATCTCACCTGCTAGCCCTAGAAAAGCACATTGTGTTCCTGAAGAGAACCAAAGCAAGCTAACAGCAAACAGTTTCATACTGACAAGAAGCCAGAAAAGAGCAAAGCCTTTGACATCCATGAATACCTCAACTACAAATGAATACAGCCTGCTTCATCCCAAGTGACAAATTAGTGTTTCAGCTTGTTTTAGCAGAAGTTTCCTTTTTTTCTGTCCTGTGTCTTCTTTGTTATTCCACAAGATAAAGTGAAATAAAAAATAAAAAGTACTGGAAACCCCTACTGTATAAATCAGACACATGATGTGCAATTGTGTGCTATGGAAAATATGTTCATTC